>OW119922.1:31009729-33409729 GCA_933210815.1 Meta bourneti
GTAAGAATATGACTAAGGATTGTTTTTGCACGTGTAAGTTATTTAAGATAACAGAAGGAACGGAGTTAAACACTGAGTCACAGATAACGATAGAAACTATTTGATAATAAGAGGATTTTTAAAGCATAGTTGGAGCATCTTGGGTCTTTGAATTACTTTGCATCTTGTTTTGGGGTTTTACTGCCCCTTTTTTTTCTGTTTTTAAATAAATCATGGATTCTAAGGACATTAGACCTGCAAAGAAAATGCGTGCAGACAAAGAACTGTGTTTGCAGAAATATTGTAAAGATTCTTTATGTTATGAGTATGGTAAACTGTTTACGGATCGTGAAGGCTGGGCATATTTTTGTCGATTGGAAAACGAATTAACGTACTTAAAGAAAGAGGAAACTACTATTGAAATTTATGGTAAAAAATGTACTGTGCCTCGGCAACTTGTAGCATACGGAGACGTAGGAATAAGCTATGCCTTTAGCGGATCTTGTATTGCAGCCAAGCCTTGGTCTCCTTTACTATTGGAAATAAAGGCAGAAGTGGAACGAATAATTGGCTCAAGATTTAATTTTGTGTTGGTGAACCGTTATAAAGATGGTAAGGACTGTATAGATGCCCATAAAGACAATGAGAAGGACTTGGATCTTAATGCACCCATAGCGTCTGTTTCATTTGGACAGAAAAGGCAATTTGTGTTTTCTAGAAAGAACTACAATTCTCTAAAAAATTGTTCTGGAAAATGGAAGCTTGCTTGTGATGAAGTATCCAACAAACCAATTTTGGTTTCACAGCTTGCCCCGTGCATTATGCCCTAGAATAAACTTAACGTTTCGTAAAATTCTTGTATAAAGCAGCGATAAACCACTTATGTGCCCCCCCCCGAACTAAAACTCAGTGTTGTGCACTAGACGATATTTGGACAACGTTGCAACTGATCTTTGCCTTTCTGAATAGTATTTTTATAAATGCTTATATCTTGTTGGTTTTAAATAAATTTTTTAGCGTGTCTTACCACATATACTGTATTTAGGACTTTTTTATTACATAATTCTATAAATTGTTTTTAAAATGCAAGATCTGAAATGAAATTTTTCTTTGCTATAAAGATTTATGTTTTTAAGTTAGATGTTTTTTACTCAAAAATTAATTATACATTAGATGTTATAGCACATATTTTCAATGCAGAAATTTTGTTTTAAGTATTGTACACACTTAAGTAAGAGTAAACTTTTGAAAACTTTACAAGACCCGTACTATGAACGTACACATTTTGAATAAGTTGTAATTGTATTGAAATCATTTATGCTATAAAATCTAAATTAAATGTTATTTTTTAATTAATCTTTCCATGCATATTTTTTAAATAAATCTTCCTAAATTTTAGTGATTTAATTTTTATTATACAGATTTACAAACTGTTTTTAACGAAATTTTCTTTGATATAAGGATTTATATTTTTAAAAGTTGGATGCTTTTACTCTTAATTATATATTAGATACTATTACACATATTTTTTAATACTGAAGATTTTTAGAAAGCGTTTAACAATTGAAAATATATATACTTTAAATATTATTACAAACATTTAAATGCAATTTGCTTTTTATTTTTAATTTTACAATTAAGACATTTCTTAAAAGTTTGATTCTTAAAGTGTGTTTTATGCACAGTAAAAAATAATTATAAAAACCTGTAAGAGTAAATTTTTTTTTTTTGCTTTAATTTGAAACTTTACAAGACCCATACCATGTTTCCTTGCACATTTGAAGCAGTGAAAAATAGAATTAAAAGCCATTTATTTTTGAAGTTCTAAATTAAACGTTCCTCTTTTAATGCTTTTTTTTTTGCAAACCATGCATTTACTAAATATGAACTTCCTTTTATTTGAAACCTTATGCCTATTGTGCAGCTTAAATTGCAGAGCAAAATTCCAATACTGTACGAAACTATAAAGTATTTTACAAGATACTTCATATTATTCTCTTAATTTACATCTAATTCATTACTACGTTAAAATGGATAGCATGTGGGCTTTCTGTTTTAAAAATAATGTGTGCACATCTGTGCTGAAAAGTAAATTAACTTTTGCCTTTTCTTGATATTTAATGCATAATCTAAATATTTACGCACACCGCTGATAGTTTTACACATGAGTAAAATTAAATAATAACTGAAAATTTTAAGTATTAGTGTGAATTTTAAAATGAACAAATATTGAATTAAATATGAATTCTATGTATTCTTAAAACAACTCTGCAAGAAAAAACAGATACACTTCTTAAACAGATTGAAGGAAGTCACATGGAAACAAAGTAAATTAGAACACTTTTTAATAGAAAAAAAAAAAACATTGATTCATATATTTTACAAAACTAATACTTTGTAGTAAAAAAGAACTTATTTTTACATACTTGCATTTTTTAAGAGACACATGTTTACGACGAGCCAATTATTAAATGCCATCACCTCAGCTTTGGGGCAATGCAAATTATTTTTGTGATGACCACATGATAGTTTTTTGGATCTTTTTGTTGCTACTTAGAGCACATAGTGCATCGAATTTGGGACACCCATATTGTTCCAAGTTGATATTTGGTATATTCAATGTATCTAGGTGTTTCTTTTCCACACAACGACCTTTGTAAGCAACTAGGTACTGGGTGGCGCTCTTGGTCTGCTCGTACAATTCTAAAAGCTTAGAGTCTAAACTTTCTAAAGGAGACACACTTTCCCATGCCACGGGACAGAAAGGGAGACCACATATGTAATTTTTTCAACATATCGCACAGTTTTTTTATCTTTTGCACTCAGTTTATACTTATAAGGCGATAAGTTAAAACGAATGCTTGAAGCTACTTACGATTTTTATGGCGATGTATACGTATTTACGTACTAAGAAACCCTCTTGAGTCTGAAATCCGTCAAAATGCACAATTACACAAATATTAAACATTGCTATTGAAATGTGTTAGCTGTTCTTGGAAAAAGAATTGTAAATTAGAGGCACGAAGAACTGCACTATATACACTTACTAAACAGTGAATAACACCATACACTTACTAACCAGTAAAATTAAAATTTATTGTATTCTTATCTTTTGTGAGTAACTATGAGCGCATAAGTGAAGAATGTACTCAGAAAACTTGTACTTGTGATAATGCGCCAAGTAAAATTGTGTGTTGTAATGCAAGATTTTAACGAATGGATATGTTTAAAAAATGTGCATGTGATTTTTCTTTTTACTCTACCACTAGTATCTTAGACAAGTATCAGATTTTTTTTTTTTTTTTTAAATGACGAAGAGAAACTTTTCAACACAATCTGTACTCTAATTTTACACTTAAGAGTAACAGAGCATAATATAATTTTAAGGAAAATGAGTAATCAGCACGTAAATTTGAAGCCTAAAGTTCCAAACATGTCTATGCTCAATAAACGTCTATCTACGTTTAGATATTGGCCAAATAGAAAAAGAAGTCTGCCTTTCTAAAGTGTTTGATGTGGGGGAAATGCACTTAGTTTTACAACGTGTATTTCAGAAAAGAAATTATACTTTTCAGTTCTCGCCCAACTGGGTGTTTATGAATTCTGATCAGTATTTTAAACTGTGTGAAATCTACGGCAATGTGTTAGATGTATTGAAGATATCGCTTTTGACGTATTTGTTGCCATATTATGTGAAACTGGAAATCAAAAAATGTTTTCCTGGTGAAAGTTACAAACCTTACTGCAGTGATACCATTAAATCTGATTGTTGGAGAGAAGTCATAGCTTCTCTCTGCAAGTGCCTAAAGGATATTGTGTCAAAAAATATAAATATTCTTTTTGACTGTTTAGGCTGTAAGAATGAAATTGTCAATCAATCTGTACATAAATGTATGACGATGAGCGTTGACGAACGCTTTTGCGAATTTTTCGCTCTTGCTTTATGTGCTGTTAACTGGAAAGAGTTTGCTATTAATTTTGTAAGACAGAGCAATAAACTGTTAAACTTTTATTACATAATAATGGAGGAAAATGTTTTTGAGAATTTGAATACCACAGATATTTTCAATACTGTTAGAGAGATGTATGTAAAAGACCTGTAAGATATGTTGTTACAAATATGTATAAACTGTTGATTCTTTTTTCAATAAATGATTTTTTTTTCTTCAATTCAGTGTTTTCAAAAAATATTCTACACAACAAATATACTAATTTTGTATGACAATGTTTATTCAACAACAAAAAAAGGCAAAGGTAAAAAATTATAAGAAAATATTTTTTAAAAATGTTTTTTTTTTTAATTTGGCGTTTACTATTCTAGATGGTTAGTTTTCCTTTCTTTTTGTTTTAAGATTTAAAAGTACGAAAGGCTTAATTTAGAAAATAAACAATACACCAAGATGATTGATAAGTACTAAAAATAATAGCAAGATGAATATTTATTTCAAGCGTTCTTTTTCTTGCATTAAAGTACATTTACACATTTTTCCTAAAGCATTTAGTAACTCCTTTTTTAAGGCATTTTAAAATTCCTCCTTAGTAAATAGGTTTAACATGTAATGAACAAACAACAAATAATAATAAAAATAGTCAATATATTTATAAGGGGTAAAAAGGTCTTTCCTACAAGATTTGTTCCACAAGTCCTTGATAAAAGTCTTATGATTTTTAGAAAAGTCTTAAACTTCCTTATTAGTCTTTTTTGCTGTAGTACAAGTGTTAATTTCATTCAACTCAAAACCACCCTTTTACAATTCTTCCACACTGTGTTCAATAAATCACTTGAAATTGCATCTACTACATGTACTTATAAATAGACTATTTAGTAACAAATGTACGTTTTAATTTTATGTAAAATTTTGGTTCGGCACATAGGACACGTTGAGAGACTCTTCGTACATCTCATGCATGTCACCAGATGACCGCAAGGCTGTAAAGTAGCATCCATTTCCGATTCCATGCAAATTTTACAAAGTCGTTCGTCCTTGTCGTTGTATGAGGAGTAAAGTTTTACATCAGGTTTTATAAAAACATAGGCATTATTGTTTGTTTCATCCAACACCCGTACAATTTCATCTATGGGTGTTTCTTTTAGTCTAGGGTCAACAATCGGTCCTTGTTGGGCTACCAAACATTTTGGATAAAACTTTATGTGTTCGTGTCTGACTACATCCTCCTTTTGCCAATTTTCAAGCCCTCCTCCACACCAATAGCACTTAACTCCGTCCGAGACACCCGTGTAATACAATCCATTTTTGGCCAGGTCCCTAATGTCAACATCTGTGCGTGGCCAATCTCTAAACGTAGATAGACGTTTATTGAGCATAGACATGTTTGGAACTTTAGGCTTCAAATTTACGTGCTGATTACTCATTTTCCTTAAAATTATATTATGCTCTGTTACTCTTAAGTGTAAAATTAGAGTACAGATTGTGTTGAAAAGTTTCTCTTCGTCATTTAAAAAAAAAAAAAAAAAATCTGATACTTGTCTAAGATACTAGTGGTAGAGTAAAAAGAAAAATCACATGCACATTTTTTAAACATATCCATTCGTTAAAATCTTGCATTACAACACACAATTTTACTTGGCGCATTATCACAAGTACAAGTTTTCTGAGTACATTCTTCACTTATGCGCTCATAGTTACTCACAAAAGATAAGAATACAATAAATTTTAATTTTACTGGTTAGTAAGTGTATGGTGTTATTCACTGTTTAGTAAGTGTATATAGTGCAGTTCTTCGTGCCTCTAATTTACAATTCTTTTTCCAAGAACAGCTAACACATTTCAATAGCAATGTTTAATATTTGTGTAATTGTGCATTTTGACGGATTTCAGACTCAAGAGGGTTTCTTAGTACGTAAATACGTATACATCGCCATAAAAATCGTAAGTAGCTTCAAGCATTCGTTTTAACTTATCGCCTTATAAGTATAAACTGAGTGCAAAAGATAAAAAAACTGTGCGATATGTTGAAAAAATTACATATGTGGTCTCCCTTTCTGTCCCGTGGCATGGGAAAGTGTGTCTCCTTTAGAAAGTTTAGACTCTAAGCTTTTAGAATTGTACGAGCAGACCAAGAGCGCCACCCAGTACCTAGTTGCTTACAAAGGTCGTTGTGTGGAAAAGAAACACCTAGATACATTGAATATACCAAATATCAACTTGGAACAATATGGGTGTCCCAAATTCGATGCACTATGTGCTCTAAGTAGCAACAAAAAGATCCAAAAAACTATCATGTGGTCATCACAAAAATAATTTGCATTGCCCCAAAGCTGAGGTGATGGCATTTAATAATTGGCTCGTCGTAAACATGTGTCTCTTAAAAAATGCAAGTATGTAAAAATAAGTTCTTTTTTACTACAAAGTATTAGTTTTGTAAAATATATGAATCAATGTTTTTTTTTTTTCTATTAAAAAGTGTTCTAATTTACTTTGTTTCCATGTGACTTCCTTCAATCTGTTTAAGAAGTGTATCTGTTTTTTCTTGCAGAGTTGTTTTAAGAATACATAGAATTCATATTTAATTCAATATTTGTTCATTTTAAAATTCACACTAATACTTAAAATTTTCAGTTATTATTTAATTTTACTCATGTGTAAAACTATCAGCGGTGTGCGTAAATATTTAGATTATGCATTAAATATCAAGAAAAGGCAAAAGTTAATTTACTTTTCAGCACAGATGTGCACACATTATTTTTAAAACAGAAAGCCCACATGCTATCCATTTTAACGTAGTAATGAATTAGATGTAAATTAAGAGAATAATATGAAGTATCTTGTAAAATACTTTATAGTTTCGTACAGTATTGGAATTTTGCTCTGCAATTTAAGCTGCACAATAGGCATAAGGTTTCAAATAAAAGGAAGTTCATATTTAGTAAATGCATGGTTTGCAAAAAAAAAAGCATTAAAAGAGGAACGTTTAATTTAGAACTTCAAAAATAAATGGCTTTTAATTCTATTTTTCACTGCTTCAAATGTGCAAGGAAACATGGTATGGGTCTTGTAAAGTTTCAAATTAAAGCAAAAAAAAAAATTTACTCTTACAGGTTTTTATAATTATTTTTTACTGTGCATAAAACACACTTTAAGAATCAAACTTTTAAGAAATGTCTTAATTGTAAAATTAAAAATAAAAAGCAAATTGCATTTAAATGTTTGTAATAATATTTAAAGTATATATATTTTCAATTGTTAAACGCTTTCTAAAAATCTTCAGTATTAAAAAATATGTGTAATAGTATCTAATATATAATTAAGAGTAAAAGCATCCAACTTTTAAAAATATAAATCCTTATATCAAAGAAAATTTCGTTAAAAACAGTTTGTAAATCTGTATAATAAAAATTAAATCACTAAAATTTAGGAAGATTTATTTAAAAAATATGCATGGAAAGATTAATTAAAAAATAACATTTAATTTAGATTTTATAGCATAAATGATTTCAATACAATTACAACTTATTCAAAATGTGTACGTTCATAGTACGGGTCTTGTAAAGTTTTCAAAAGTTTACTCTTACTTAAGTGTGTACAATACTTAAAACAAAATTTCTGCATTGAAAATATGTGCTATAACATCTAATGTATAATTAATTTTTGAGTAAAAAACATCTAACTTAAAAACATAAATCTTTATAGCAAAGAAAAATTTCATTTCAGATCTTGCATTTTAAAAACAATTTATAGAATTATGTAATAAAAAAGTCCTAAATACAGTATATGTGGTAAGACACGCTAAAAAATTTATTTAAAACCAACAAGATATAAGCATTTATAAAAATACTATTCAGAAAGGCAAAGATCAGTTGCAACGTTGTCCAAATATCGTCTCGTGCACAACACTGAGTTTTAGTTCGGGGGGGGCACATAAGTGGTTTATCGCTGCTTTATACAAGAATTTTACGAAACGTTAAGTTTATTCTAGGGCATAATGCACGGGGCAAGCTGTGAAACCAAAATTGGTTTGTTGGATACTTCATCACAAGCAAGCTTCCATTTTCCAGAACAATTTTTTAGAGAATTGTAGTTCTTTCTAGAAAACACAAATTGCCTTTTCTGTCCAAATGAAACAGACGCTATGGGTGCATTAAGATCCAAGTCCTTCTCATTGTCTTTATGGGCATCTATACAGTCCTTACCATCTTTATAACGGTTCACCAACACAAAATTAAATCTTGAGCCAATTATTCGTTCCACTTCTGCCTTTATTTCCAATAGTAAAGGAGACCAAGGCTTGGCTGCAATACAAGATCCGCTAAAGGCATAGCTTATTCCTACGTCTCCGTATGCTACAAGTTGCCGAGGCACAGTACATTTTTTACCATAAATTTCAATAGTAGTTTCCTCTTTCTTTAAGTACGTTAATTCGTTTTCCAATCGACAAAAATATGCCCAGCCTTCACGATCCGTAAACAGTTTACCATACTCATAACATAAAGAATCTTTACAATATTTCTGCAAACACAGTTCTTTGTCTGCACGCATTTTCTTTGCAGGTCTAATGTCCTTAGAATCCATGATTTATTTAAAAACAGAAAAAAAAGGGGCAGTAAAACCCCAAAACAAGATGCAAAGTAATTCAAAGACCCAAGATGCTCCAACTATGCTTTAAAAATCCTCTTATTATCAAATAGTTTCTATCGTTATCTGTGACTCAGTGTTTAACTCCGTTCCTTCTGTTATCTTAAATAACTTACACGTGCAAAAACAATCCTTAGTCATATTCTTACAAGTTCCAGAGGCTTCTAGACTTTCAATCTGATACTTTACCATCACAAACCTTTGGTAGAATATATTTGCCTAAGATTGCATCTAATCAATAAAACAATTTCCCACATTTGTAATATATACAAGCCTTAGTCATATTGTCTCAAGTTCCAGAGGCTTCTAATAATATCAATCTTATACGGTTCCTTGCCATCGCTTATAATATGTATACTATAAATCTTTTGGTTAGTTACTTCTTATTTACCTAAAAATGTAATGTTTCATACACCGTTATGCCTGTGTGTCCTATTCATATCTCAAAGTCCTCCCCTCAAATTGTAATAATAATAATTTTCCCTACAAAACATTCACCCTTAAACATTCACATTTTCTTCAAGCTCATGTTGTATATAAATTCATTAAAATATAAAAAAGGTTTCCGTATTATAAATTCTATCTTACATGTAGTGTTCATACGCTTAAAATCTTCGCATATATTGGTTGGCCTCAATTACTTATGTTCCGAGTTCCAACGTTAGAGTATTAAGATAATCCCTTCGTCACTATTTCATAGCTAAATCCCCTATAGAAAGTTCCAGTTCGGGCATGTCATATGTGATTCATTGGCATGATGTAGTTTCATTTGCTTTTCTCACAATCAGAAAAACAACACCATTCTCCTAAATAGCAATGCGTTTAAAAGCTTTCTCATTTACTTAAGCTTGTATCCTATCGGTGACTACGTGTTTAACTCCTTCTGTTATCTTAATTAACTTACACATAAATCCTTAGTCATATTGTCACAAGTTCCAGAGTCTTCTATATTCTGATACTTTTCCTGTCATTACATACAATTCGCATACTTTAAAATCTTGGTAATAAACTTGTTATATAGCTAAGGTTTATAAATTCAACTTTATTTGTTTTTATATTCATATTCATTCTTCATAAGGGCACTATTCTCAAGGGAAAAAAAACACATACTTTCACTCTCTTAAGCTGTAAATTCACGAGTTAGTATTCTATATGTATTATACAAAGTAGGTGATCGAACGGTTAAAGTGCTTGTGTAAAACGGGGCGGCCGTGATTACCTTTTGCCGGGTTCAAATCTGTCTTTATAAAATTTTCTTAAAAAAAATTCTCCAGTTAATTCTAAAGTATCAAGCTACAAGTCTAGAGCTAGAAAATAAATCTTTTAAAACTAATTGTTACTTCTTCCACCACCAGATGGCTGTACCACAATTGTTCAAACCATTTTCTAAAAATAGCACATTCCCAGAATGAATGACAAAAATAAGAAAGTTCCTTAGATTAACTTCTTTTAAAATCACTAGATGGCATCACCAGTCCAACACACTTACAACTAATTGGAAAATAAAAAATCATCAAATAAAACCAAGTCCCATAACGCATACCTAGTACTAAGAAAAAGCAAACACTACATTAATTCACCACCCATAGTTAACTCTCTTACAGCCTAACGGATAGCGCGCTTGACTTCGGATCCTATGGTCCTCGGTTCGAATCCACGAAATTGCTTTTTAATTAAAAATAATAGGGTTTCGAATATCTCCACCAGATGGCACTACGCGAGTGATTCATCACCATGGCAACGAAACGACGCCATCTTGAAACAACTCAACGCCTGCACGATGACAAAAAAAAATTCCCAAGTCCAAAATGTAAACAAACCATACGTCACTTCCGCTTTTCGATGACGTCACGCTGTGATGTCACTTGGCCCCGCCCACTTCGGGTCACGTGGTATGACGTCACTTCCGCCTCTGATACAACCCTGCATACTACTCTGGTCCCTACCGCCCACTAGTGGGCGATTCAAGCTTTCATGGTGGGCGGTAGGGGTTTTGTCCGATGCTGAAGCTACTTTGCGAGAACATCTTGCTACAAAGCATCCAAAAGATAAAGACAAGTCCATTGAATATTTTCAGGAAATATATAAAAAATTTCAAAATTGTCCAACAATCCTTGCATCATTTAAGAAACAACATGCAACGGACGAAGATGGATTAACTGCCGCTTATCGAATTTTACAATGGATTGCAAAAAGTGGTAAAAGCCCATCAATGGTAGGTCGCTATCGTGGATTTGTTGCTTATTTGATGGAAGAAGTGTCAAATGTTTTATGTATTCATTGTGTGATGCGCAGACAGCATCTTGTAGGAAAACATTTAAGTACAAGTATCCATTCATCATTAACTATAATAATTAGAGCTGTAAATAAGATCAAATTCAATGCCAAACATGATAGAATGTTTCGATAGCTGTGCCAAAACAATAATGAGGAATTTATTAAGTTATTTTTACACACAGAAGTTCGGTGTCTGTCAAAGGGTACATGCTTGTCTCTATTTGTAGCATTATATGATAGTGTCATACATTTTTTGAAAGTATTAATGAGACCAATCTCTGTCAACAATTAAAACACAATAAATAATGATGCCTTTTATTTGGCAGATATTTTGAAGAGATTTAATTAAATCAATTTGCAGTTTCGAGCTAATAAAACTCTTATCAATTGCCAAAATATTGTGTCATTATTTATCGACAAACTTGATCTTCGTTATAATCTATTGAAGAGAGATTTTAATCAGTTTCCGAATTATCATCTATAAGAGATGATGTTACTCCAGAGAAGATTGAAAGATTCAGTAGCCACCTTAACAAACTTAATTTAGATATGGAAAAATGATTTGAAGATATTTTGAACTTGAAGGTATGACTGGATGAAAAATCCTTTTACTGAAAATATTGAGGAGGCTGGTACAACTTGCCAAGAACTATCAGAACTTAGATATGATGAAGAGAGTAAATATAATTTCGATAGTAGGGGATATGAAAACCAATGGCTAAATAAAAAAATGCCTGCATTATATCCAAATATGTGGAAAATGATACTGAATTTATTGATACCTTTCCCTACTTCATATCTTGAAGAATCAGGCTTTAGTGCTGTTAATCATATCACCAAACAGAGAAAAAGTCTGAATATTTCCGAAAGAGGAGACTTTCGTTTGTTTCTTACGAAAATTGAACCAGATGTCAAATTATTAATTAAAATTAATACTTAATTAAAGGTCATTTAATAGACTTATATATTAAATTTTCTTCAATTTAAGCAGCTTCCGCACTAGTAGGCGCTGTATCGACGATGAAGAAATGCGGCAAATTAACATATGCAATTGAAAAGATAAATTTAACTACATATTTTTACTAAACCTCCACTCAAAAATTACGAGGACTTTGCAGTTGCGCTAAATGAAGTTACTGTGGAACCGGTGGGCGGTAAGAAAATTTTACTACCAACGAAGATACAAAAGTGGGTGGTAGGTATAAAAAGGTTGACTACCCTTGGTCTAGATCATAAAAAGATAAAGAAAAGTCTACAACAAGAGTTTTAATTCGCCCAACAACCTAAACTGATACTTAAATTTTCCCGAAAGCACTAGTGGGATGCCAGCTCAGGTGTGACCTCGTCATCTGACCGTGGTTAAAAATTATGTGGTATTGTCCTCGGATCTTTCCCTTCGGGTTTGATCCCGGACAGTCGCCAATAGTCCGCTATGTTGCTTCAGTGCGACGTTAATTAAAATTCCTACCTACCCGAAAGCACTATTTTCTTTACGTGGAACCTTTAAATGTGTTTTTCTCGAAACGAGACGACGATTTTGCAGATCCGTACCTTTTTTGTATGGGGTTGCCGACGATATGTGCTCCACTATAAATTGTACTAATGTGACACGACGTACTATTGTAAAATCAAACCAAATAAAATTATTTTATCCACAAAAATTATGAATAACATACAAAATTGGAAAAAGTCTGACTTCCTCTCTTATCAGGCATTTTAGTTTTTTCGTGCTTGAAGTAATTTGTATACATTTTAGTTGATGCTTCTAAAAATGTAATCTGATCTTCATGCTAAGAACATGCGTCTAGATCTAAATCTCTTTCATTCGCAGCTAAAAATCTAAGAATCAAATTTTCGGCAACAACTCGGATGAGATAATCTATGGAACTTCGCATTCCCTAGACAAGAATTTCGATATCACAATGTAGTTGTAAGTAACTGCAGTAACAGCTACTATTGGGATACTTGAATTCATCTCGATGTATACAGAGGCTGTTCGGACATTTTTTGAACGATTTTAATGGACTGAAGCTCAATTTTTTACATGAAATATTTGTGTTTTAAATGTTCCATTTGATAGCCCTTATTGTTAACTATCTTTCTACACCTTAATTTCCATGATAATAAGGACTTTTGTAGTATCGACAGTGGTATTTTGTCCCATTCTTGCTCCACAGTTTCCAGTCCTTGAATAGTTTTCGGTCGACGTTTCGATAATGTCCTTTTTAAAAGTCCAAAAGCACAAAAGTCCATGGATGAAACATCTGGAGATTTTGCAAGAATATCAGTAAAGGGTACTTGATACCAGTTTCTTGTTCCATTTTTTCCAAGAATTTAATAGTCGATTTAGATGTGTAGCTGCTTGCTTTACCCTGATGCAGTTCTACTGATTGTTGGCACTGTGGGTAAAGATATGGTATTTCTTTTTTGAATATTGGGGATAAAATATGGTCTTGAAAATATGTGGAAGTTGATTTTTACATTTTTCCCCTCTTTTTACTTTTAATTTTCCATTACATGCAAAACCGGCAACAATCATAAATATCTTAGAGAAAGTTCTCATGTTCACTTTGCTATATTCCTTTGACTTGGCGGATTCTCTTTTAAAATTAAAGATCTTGCCTTACAAATATTCTCAGAATTTTTTCTTTTTTGGATACTTTTTTTGGAAGTATTTTCCACTTTTACGTTTTTTCCTTTCTCATTAATAATATTACTTATCGTACCTTTAGATATCGAAAAACCATGACTTTTACAGCGTTTTTGAATAATTGAATAAGCATAATTCTCTTCGGAAAGAAAGGAAACATAGCCTTCCATCCATTGCTTATTTAAAAGCGCCATTTTGAAAGTAAACAAAACTCTGAGTTAGCAGACGATAAGTTATACTTTAACTATTTAACTGCTGTGAAAATAAAATTCTTTCGTAGCATACAATTTTTTACAGATCATCAAAATCGTTCAAAAAATGTCCGAACAGCCTCGGTATTAGCATTTTCTTCATAACACGATTTTGTTTAAAAACAACGCAAGTTATTTTTTAGCAGCGATTGAACGCAAATCAACAATATAGTTAAAGCACGATGATGTGTAATGAAATATCAGATTCTAAAACACGGACTTTTTAACACATAAGTGACAAGTAAGCAAACTAAATTGTCTAAAGTTTTAGTTGCAGCAACAATAAACAATGTTAGCAAAATTTATTTGTTGAGGAATACTTTATAATTAAATTGAAATTGAAGGTCTTGACTAAAGGATATAATGACTTCATTTCCATTTAATCCCTACTGATGCATTACTGATCACTTTTGCCGCACCGGTGAGAATTCTACAATCCAGAGAATTAAGAATAATCACTCATTGTAAAACATAATGCTGATATAAGAGATCTCGAGATAGCTTCATGTTTCTGTTGATGCAGAAGGAAGGAAAGTGGTTGAAAGTAAGGAAAATGAATGATGTGAAAAAGACTAAACATAACAACAGAAAACAATAGATTGGAACAAAAGCTTTATTGCGATCGATGCTATTTCCTGCAGTATTTTCTTACACGGAATAATTTGTAAAGTATTCTTACACGGAATAATTTGACGAAAAGTTGCGAAATAAATATGAAACAAATCAAGATAGGCATTCATTCCGTATTTTCCACCATCTTTGCTTTGACACATCCCATTCAATATTCAAATACCATTCTCCTCATACATCCTAACTCTAGCTTCAGTGTCGATACTTCTGTGCTCAGAAACCTATCACCATTTCTTATTCATCCAATTCTTTCATTGATCGGGAGAAGATATAAGTAGCGAATAATCGGACAGGTGCAGGATTCAATTTTCGCCATCCTGATTTACTTAATTGTCCGAAAGGCTTGTGTTTATTCATTTTCATCTGATGATAGCAGAGGCGAAACTAGACTTTTGTGACCTAGGGCAAAAGAGACTAATGCCGCTCTCTGTCCAAAACAAAATCTACGTACTTAAAATGTAAAAAAAATATTTAAGTAATTAGAGTAAGACAAACTAATTGTTACCATTTTTGTCAATAAATTACAGTGAAATTTATGTATTGAGCTGTTGTCTCTCTATATAAAAATTACAGATAATCAAAATATATGATTCAAAAAATAAAGTTAGATAAGAGATAAAAAACACTTCATTGAAGCAAATTGCTTATTGTATTGAAATTATTAAAAAGGAATTATTCTGTTTAAAAAATATCTTTGTTGTAAAATTGGTACATACATTACTTTTATAAAGGCCTAACAAAAATATTTTACAGTTTCTGGTGATACATGGGGACTTTAAAATCAATACACGGAACTAAAAAGGGCGAATCAAATTTGTTATGTGGAAGGTTGTAAAAGAATTTCGGTAAACCAATGTCTCTACGGAGCTTCTAAGTAGTGAAGCCGAAATGATTTCGTAGTTCAGAAGAATGTTCATCTGAAGATTCTTAAAATAAATGTACCTCAAAAATTATTCCCTATTCTTGCAATATCTATGATAAGGCAGTCGCAATAAGGATTCTAAAATACCAGATACTGCCTATTTACCTACCTAACATCCAAATTACAGATCCATATTCCAGTTCAGATCTAACGATAAACATTAAATAATAAAATAATCGTGTTGGTATTACACAAATCAATTACAGTTCACCAGTTACACTTTTTTTATTTGCTATGTATAAGAATCAGCAAAATGTAGAGCTTTGATAATGGTTTCCTTTGATGGGTCTCAAGGACTAAGTAAGAAAAGGCATCTCCTGTCATGTTTTGTGACGCGTGTGATAATTTTATTGCTTTGCCTCTACTTCTTTTCAGAATAGTAATACGATTGCAGGATGCTGCATGAAGGGAAGAATGCAGTTTTAAACTTTATACTAAGGAAACAACGTATAAAAGTAAATGGTGGTGCATGAAAGCATTCACTTCACACGTACAGCACTGGAAAATACTGTGACAAGGACGAAATTGTGTTTACAATTATAAAACATTTTTCAAGAAAACTAGAAAACTTTTGAATAATTATTTTCGAAATACTGCCCCTTTAGACATAGGCCCCTATCGATTCCCCAATGTCATGTCTGGATGGCAAAACCGTCATAACGCTTGGGTTGGTTGGATTGGGTTTTACGGCGCAAAGGCCATATTTGGCCATACAGCGCCAAACACAAGACAGACAGCATCAAGTAATGGACATACACACAAGGACAAGGACCCAGGGAGGAATGAGACCTGACAGGAATCAAACCACCAGTTGTTTATGCCGCCTACAACTTGCTGGTTGCTAGAGCAGTGGGCATACCTACTGAGCCACGTCGGCCCCTTTAAGCTCGCTAAACCCATGGGTCCTGAGGAGCTTTTGAATTAAAAATATTTTCTAATAAAGAAATTTATCACACATGTGCGTGTTGATTGATAAAAAAATTGCATTAATTTTCACTCAGCAGTTGTCATTTCAGTATTGAAATGTTTGTGTTTCTAGCTCTTTAGCGTTTAAAAATTTCCTTTGATTGATCTGGAATTCACATCATGTTTCTTATGTTTGAGCAACAATCTTATTGAAAGTACCACACTTCTAGTTTTTATGTTTTGATCTTTTACAATTTTACCCCTGTGGATGGGTGAGTTAGGGGAAATGCATTATTTCGTCCAAGGCCTACAATGCTCTTAAGTTGGCTCTGTCGGACGGTTCTGCGAATTCTTATAATCTTCATCCAAGTAAAATTGTGAGAATTTAATTACACCCATTACCTGAAATCGAACTAGGAACCTGATTTCAATAATGTGAATTTTTAGCTTATTTCCTTCCATGCGGTACCAGGTTTAATTCCAAATCCATCGTAAAAATCTTCTTTAATAACATGCTCCGCTTCTGTAGTCAAGGGGATGTATATGGTAATAACATCGTATAATAACACCGTTTTATTGCTCTCCGTAGTACCATTATTCAGAGAATATGCAATAGATCTCAGTGATATCTCATGTATGTGCTCATAAAGATTGCTATTTTAAGCAGACCCGCTCTCATTTTAGCACATGTATGTCACCTACTTTTACTTTCCGGTTGGTAGCTTTTATCGAATGTATTCGACATTATCATACATTAGGTAAAGCAATATCAATTTACCTTCTGACCAGATTAGAAAATCATGATTCCGTTTTTCTTTTCCGATATAGTTGAAAAGCTTTCCCTTTCGAGCAAAATGTCAGCAAAAGCGCAGCGCAGAGAATCTCAAACTGTGTGTTGCAGCTCTTTTGGGAGCCACGGAAGTTTGAGTGAGCTGTGTTCTGGAGAAAAATCATAAATCTTTGGAAAGATATGCAAAACTTGATCCAAACGAACCTTGGTTTGAAGAACTGTTAAAGAAGCAAACAGCTTCATCGACTTTAAATATGTCATAAAATTTATTGCAAGTTGATTAAACAAATTTTTAATTATAAATTATAATGAGTATCTTAACCAATTTCCATACTGGGCTATTTATTTTCAGTTTCTACTTTCGGCTAATAGGTTGATTTAGAATTGATAACGGCTGTTCTTTCAAGACATAAAAATAGGTGTAATTTGACACTCCATCTTTAGTTCTAGAAAAATTGCAAATATTTGTATGTTCTCAAAAATGTTTATTTTACGAAGACTACATTTGATCTCTCATTAAAAAATTATCTGCATCAAAAGGTGAATGTGTCTTATTCGATTCACTTTTTCACATGTCTATTTCTATTAGCAACGTACTCATACTTTTATTGTGAGGGTTGAAAATAAAAATTATAAAATAATAATAATTAAAAAAAGGATAGAAATTTGTGCACTCAATTCGTACTATCAACGCGACCAATAGCGAATGTCAGAAATGCGAATATTATCCCGATATAAAGAACATAAATTTAGAAGGTAGTGATGTTACAGGAATTTTAAGCAGTGAAGTGGAAAATGACAATCAAATTGATCAATTCACAATAGCGAAATTATCATATTAAACTGATTTAAGCATTTTTTATAAATAATAAATTGCACATGAGATAAAAATTTTCGACAAGTTTTTTCCTCGTCAGGAAAAGTCCAGGGACCCAGCCCTGTACAAATTAGCCCGGTTAAAAAGGTCGTCAACAAAGATGTGATCGTCAGATAAAAAGTGCAAGATAAAAGATAACTAAAATCCATAAAGCTCTCCGTCGAACAAAAGGGGCAGTCAGGAGAAGCATGCACACCAATGCGGTATAAGTGTCCTCTTAAAAAGTCGTGTCCGGTTAGAATTCGAAAGTTTGCCGTAGCAATATGTCGTGGCAAATTAGGTGGACAGGGCCAGACAAAAGCTTGCTCCATGTTTCGCCCGTGGCCTTAAGCCTTTGATAGTCGCAGACGGACTTATTTATCTTTCACTCTACCAACCTGCAAGCACGGAGGTAAGGGAGAGGGCTGGACGGCTGGGGTAGAAGACAACCATTTTTAACTAACTTGTTTGCACGCTCATTGCCTGGTATATCACAATGGCTTGGTATCCATTGGAAGGCAATGATCCAACCAAAGTTCAAAATGTCACTGAATTATCAACTATAGAAGAAGAAAAAAGAAATGGGAAAGAAGTGGAGAAAATCAATAAACTAAAGATTTATTTTTAAGGATGTCACATACACAGATACAGGTATTGTTCTAAAGAAAATAAAACTTTTCATTTTTGTTTCACTGTTGCCACACATCAAGTACTAACATTTTATTGCTTTCAACACCCCTTTCAATAAAATAAAATTTTTAGTTCAACAGTTTTTTTGAGCAGTCTCAAATCGGGTTTTAGACAAAGGTTTTGTTAGAATGTCTGCAATTTGATCCTCTGTTTTAATGTACATCAAATTCAATGTTCCATCTAACACTTTTTGTCTCACAAAGTGGTAGCGAATGTCAATATGTTTCATCCGCTTATGATGCTCTGGATTCTTTGAAACACGAATTGCAGAGAAATTGTCTTCGTAAATAACAATTGGATTCTCCTCTATCTCTGTAAAACTGAGCTCACAAATGATGCCTCGTAGCCAGCAAGCCTCACTAGTAGCAGCAATGCTAGGTGCCACATATTCAGCCTGTGTTGATGACAAGGCCACAGATGCTTGTTTCCTAGATGCCCAGGATACAGTGCAACCAAACACCTTAAATGCAAATCCCATGATACTTTTTCGATCACTGATATCTGATCCCCAGTCAGCATCTGCATAACCACACAATGTCGGTTGTTCTTCATTTCTCTGATAAACTAGTTTAAGTTCTATAGTTCCTTTGATGTGTGTGTATCGCAACAACCTCTTCAAAGCTTTCCACAATAGTTAATCACTTTTGTCTTGATAGCGTGACAGGTATCTGATAGAAAAACCTAGGTCTGAAATTGTACCCATTGTTGCATACAACAAGCAACTGATCACTTGTCTGCACTTCTTCCTTATTTGTTCATCAATCTTTCTGTTTTGATTTGTGAGGTCCAGATATCCATCTATAGGTGAAGCGACAAGGTGACAATCTTCCATTCCAAATCTCTCTAACAGTCTTAGGAATTCTGATTGGTTAATTTATAACTCCTTTTTTCTATATGCATACCTAGATAAGTTGAAACCCTTCCCAGAACTTTCATCTTAAAGTTATCAGTCATAATCTTTACATCATTTACGTTTTCTTCATTTGAACCCACTATCAACAAATCATCGACAAACAGAAGATTAAACATGGTATTTTCTTATTTAACCCTTATATATAAACAATAGTCATATTCTGATCTTCTAAATCCATTTTCCAATATAACTTCAGTGAACTTTTCATTCCAATATCGTGGTTATTTCTTCAGACCATACAATGATTTGTTTAATCTAAGTGCAGTTGATTTCTTAGTTTTTATTCCTTCAGGCACTTTCAAGTACACGTCTTTGATGTCCCCATACAGAAAAGCACTGCATACATCCATTTGATAAATAGATTGCTTTCTTTGGTTTGCCATTGCCAAAAGTATTCGCACGGTTTGTAATTTTGCTACAGAAGAATATAATTCTGAATAATCAAAATCTTCATCTTGTTGAAAACCTCTTGCTACCAAACGCGCCTTGTATTTTACTATTCCATCTGCTACCTTTTTCTTGAAAACCCATTTGCTAGCAATCACATGGTAATTCTTTTTATTTCTGTTTCTATCCACGTTTTGTTCAATTTAAGTGCTATTATTTATTGTTTCCTTCCAATTTCGTGCCTCTTTTGATTCCATAGCTTCTTGAAAGCTTCATAGCTTCTTCCATCCCAGAAAAATAACACTGATCGTTGTACTTGTCAGGTTTTCTCAAATGACTCCGATTTCTTAAGTCTCGCTTGCTTTCAACTTCTTTTGGTTCCTCTTGAATCAGATCTGTGGGCTCTTCCAATGTATCTCCTGTATCGTCACTCCTTAAATTTTCATCTTCCGACGTTTCTGTTTTCTCAAGGCTTCTCTTGCTTTTTATATTGGTACAAACACTATATCTCTTACAATATCAACTTTGTTTTCATCTGGAAAGAATACTCTAAACCCTTTCACTTCATTTCCATAGCCAACAGTCCATTTTTACTTTTAGAGTCCCACTTCCTTCGTTTTTCTTTTGGTACATGAACATACACCTCATTTCCAAATACTTGAAACGAATTAATGTTCTCAGGACTTTTGCCGAACCATATCTCATAGGGTGTTTTGTGTTTTAAAAATGATGGTCCACTTCTGTTTAAGACATACAGCCGTATTAGTTGCTTCAGCCCAAAACTTCTTTTCCAGATCTGTAGCCCTGAGCATGGTTCTTGCTGCTTCTATAACGGTTCTATTTTCACGTTCCGCTCTTCCATTTTGCTCTGGTGTATATAACACTTGTTTGGTGACGCACGCCTTCTTCCCAAAGTTTCATTACTTTTTCAATCTTGAACTATGTACCGTTATCACTACGCAATTAACTTTTCTTCCAGTTTGTCTTTCGACCATTTTAAAATATATCTTCAATTTATATCCCACTTCAGATTTATGTTTCAGGAAGTATGCTGTTGAAGAAGTAACTTGAAAAGTCCTTTAGCAGTAGTAGAAATTTTGAACCTCCGATTGATTGAGGTCTACAAAATCTGCATAAATTAGTTCACAAACTGGGCTTTGCTTTCGCTACATTTGAGTGGTAGTCTATGTTGCTTTCCTTCTACACATGGCCTGCAAAATATTTTGTCCTCTGTAAACGGAATATTCTTTGATTTCAAGAATAATCTGACAGTACTAACATTTTGATGTGCTAGTCTCTCATGCCAGTGAAGCAGATCACAATAATTTTCTTTAGTCCAAGAAGCAATTCTGTTTTCAACAGATTTCATTTTTACCTTAAACATTTCCCAAATTTTACAGCTACTGCTTTAATTTCATTTCTGCTATTTCGTAAAGTGAATTGATTTTTATTTGCATTCAGTTTATAACCAAAATTTAAAGCTGCCCCAATCGAAAATAAATTTACCTATAACTCGGGTACATACAGCACATTCGCTAATTCAGTACTAGACCATTTTTTTCCATCATACATCAAACACTGAACAGTACCCACTCCTTTAACTTCCATGGGTGCAAAGTTTTTACTGTATTCTCTACTTACTGTATTCTGTACTTTTCGAGCAATTTTCAGGTTATTTACAATGCTCTCTATTTCATAACAAAATGAGCAATTGGTTCATTTTCATCCAACTTGCAAGTGAAAAATTGTCGTTGAAGTAAATGTATACTAACTTCTGATGTCCTTTCATAAATGGCAATTAACTTGGCCCATATTTCTGCTGAGATTTCACAACCTAATACATGCATCATTGGTTCTTCATTTAGTCTAGTCACAAGTACCTCCTATGCTTTTACATCACTAGTATTCCATTTACTTGCTTCAGCTCCATCTTCAGGTCTGCTTTGTTCTCCAGAAACAATATCATACAGATTCTTTGACTTCAGTAAAATCTTTACTTGAAATTTCCACAACTCCTAATTTTCTTCACCTTTCAGTTTCAATACTTGTTCAGCCATTTGAGTACTTTCGTTTTCAAATTAAATGCACTAACCTCAAATTATTTTTCTTTAAATAACTACTGGGCCCATAAACTGTAGAAGAAAAAAGAAATGGGAAAGAAGTGGAGAAAATCAATATAAACTAAAGGAGGTTTATTTTTAAGGATGTTACACACAGATACAGGTACTTGTTCTAAAGAAAAGAAAACTTTTCATTTGAATTTTGTTTCACTGTTGCCACACATCAAGTATTAACATTTTATTGCTTTCAACATCAACAAGTATAAAAAAGTTTTATACTTAATTTTCAGCAAGTATAAAAGTATTAAAAAGCTACATTGTGATCAAGGAAATCTGAATATAAAATTGAAGCTCTTTCTCTGAGGCAATATCTATTAGTATGATATTCGAATCAAAGAAATATAGCGTACGAATTTTATCCTTTCCAGCAAAACAATCTAGATGGAAAGTGATCCCTGAAATACTCTTGGGGTATTGAAGACCCAATACTTATATACCTTACAAGCATTCGCGATGCGAGACGATTAAATCCACAATACTCACCTCGCGGATCTTTGTAAGATATGTGCTTTGCAGCACTGGGTATTCACCAGTTTTGTTCAACTCAAATATTTAAAGATTTGTCAAATTCAAATATCCATTTTCATCACTTTTTTCAATTTTCCAAAATAGGCACCGAAATGCGAAACATGCATGGAGGACTTTGTTAAGTTGGTCCACATTTTTGTATTGCAAACGAAATAAACCGCACAAGAACCATTGATCTTATGAAATAGCAGTATGTGAGTAGGTGGAAAATGCCGTGTTTAGAACAAGCGGTGTCACAGTACAAGAAGTGGCGTCATAACCAGGAAGTCGAGTTGAGTTGTATTTATTTAATTTTTTGGATATGTCAGCAGTGTTATTTACCATGGGGATGCCAACGATCAGAAGTTTTGACTTCTCATTCGAAATGTATTTTTTCTAAACAAATTGCGGTGCCTTGAGTGACGTCACAGAATCAGGTGTTGAGGTGTTTTATGGCTTCTGTAGGAATTAGCATAACCCTCTATCTTTTACCTGTTATTTTTTTATATAAATACTAGAACTTGTGGGAACACTATTTTAAAGAATTTGTTTAATGGAATGGCAACGCCTTATATTTTAACATCTAGGATTGGTATTTTTTTACATGTCTGATCCTGTTCCCATTTCAAGTTCCCTAAGTGGAAGCTCTGATTTTGACATGTCTGATCTTCCCATTGCAATTGATATGTCTGATCTCGTTCCCATTGCAAGTTCTCTTAGTAGAAATTCACTTCCTGTTTTCATTTCACTTCGCTTTTGAATACCATGATGAGTTGTAACAATCCTGCTTGGAATTTTGTCATTGGTTGTCTACAGTTTATAATTAATTTTGTAGAATAACCAACATTGTAAGTTCACCACTGAATTTTAAGTTTTGGTATACGTTGGAGAACATCGACTTTGACTTGCTTTACTAAAACTTTTTCTTGAAAAAACTTTCACTTCTAAAATCTAAAGATGAAGCGGTTCAGCTATCAACCTTAAGTGTGCAAAAGAGCTTGTTTTGACGATCAAGTTGTTCATTCGGAAGTGCCAAAATTAACAATGCAGTGACTTCCCGATATATTTCATCTTAGTGACTATTCAAATGTGATGATTAACAACTTCATTGGTTCTACACGAGTCCACGCACGAAAATTTGCTTTGGATAGAAATGGTTTCTTGCAACCAACAAAGGTAGGTGTCTCTACACCCGAAAACATGGGATATTCTGATGGTGAAAATGAGTCATTTTTACGCACATGCATCTGCCCCCGACGTTAAAGTAATACAGAAGGAAGTCTGTCTTTCTAAAGTGAGTGATGCCGACGAAATGTGCTTGGTTATTCATCGAGTTTTTCTGAAGAGACCACTCTCTCCAATTCCTGCCGAACTGTGTTTTTCTGAATTCAGATCAGTATTCAGTGTGTGTAAACACTAGGACAATCAATCGGATGTGCTGTAAATAACTCTTGAAATATTCCCTGCCGCATTATGTGAAATGGAAAGTAGAAAATTTTTCCTAGTGAGGTTTGCCAGCCTTACTACGGAGATCTTGATAACCCTCTGGGTTGGAGAGAAGTTAGATTCAATGTGTCAAGTGCCTGAAGGATATAATAGCGATGAACATTCATATTCTTCTGGACTGCAAAAATGAAATTGTCAGTCACACACAATTTATACATGTATACAATTTATACATGTATGCATAAACATGAATGCTGATGAACGTTTTTGTGAATTTTTTACGCGTGCTATATATGCTATAAATTAGAAAGAGTTTGCTTCGATTTTTGTGAAAGAAAGTAATGGAATTGTAAACTTTTGTTATATAATGTTAGATGCTGACTTTTTCGAAAGCTTGAATACAACAGATGTTTTCAATGAGGTCAGAGATATGTATGTGAAAGATCTGTAATATGTTTAATGTATGTATTGTATATAAATACATTTTCACTTGCATATTTCAATAAAAATGTATTTTTTCAATGTTTTGTCATTAAAATTATTCTTCAACAATCATGATTTATTATTATGATAATGCTTTCAAAGAATTGATCCAAAGTAAAATATATATTGTGTATGATTTAAAGAATGTATAAACTGTAAAAAATTAATAACAAGTTTTACTACATTACGAGAATAATAATTATTCTTTAATCAAACTTTCTTTTTACTGTGAAATATATTTGAGACTAATGTCAAGGGGGAAATGGACTGTTGAAAAATAATAATAAATAAAACACAAGAAAAATCAATTCAAAGTTTAAAAATTATGCATTTATTCATTTTGTGCGCGCACACGCACAAAAAGTTCATTACTGAAGATAAAGTATTTTTTACTTATGTTTAAAAAAATGAGTTTGGGGATCGTCGTCAAGAAGCCATTAAGCACTAAACATGTCATGCCCATGCGTCTGTGCCCATGAGAAACCGAAACTTCTGATTCGTTGCCATCCCCATAGTAAATAACACTGTTGCCATATTCGAAAAAATTAAATGAAAACAACCCAACTCTACTTTCTGGTCATGACGTCATTTCTTGCAGCAGGAGAAAAAACTCAACTTCCTGTTTATGATGACATTTCCGGCAGCAGGAGGAAACAACTCACTTCAACTTCCGATTTAGGTCTCACTTCCGGTACTGCTTGTTCTTAAAACGGCATTTCCCAGTTACTACAATGCATTTCTGTGACATTTCATTCGATGCGTGAAATTAATTTTTTCATTAAGTCTAAAAAGCTAATGAAATTATTGAGACAAGACTGATACAAAAAGTAGTTTCACAGCTAGCACTACACGGGAAAGTTATATGAAACAAACAATTTATTCGTGGGATATCAATCGCCTTTATTATTTTCAGCCTGTATTTTTTAAAACAGAAAATTTTGCTGCACTCCTCTCATACGTTCAAGATTTGGCTCTTTGATTCCAACACCCATTCGATTCACCATGAAGTGTCCTAATAAAGTTCGGTTATGTGTATGCAACGAAAATTGCTGTCCATGCTTTTGCCATTGTATGCAAGATCCAAACCGTGAAAAAGTGAAATCTCATGACATGTTCGACATTTTAGCCCACCATGTATCTTCCAACGAATCTAAGGGAAAGGCCGTGCCTTCCAACAAAATGGCAACAACTTACAGGTATGACTACTGTCGAAAGAAAAGGATTCCATCGCCAACGAAAATACGGACTTCATACCCGGGACTCTTGATACCTAATCAAAAAATGTATTGCGGAACAACACATAAGCAGGACTTCAAAAGATACTTCGAAAAAGAAGTCAGGGAATCCCGAGGGAAAATCGTTTCACATAAGGACACTCTGACTTGCTCAAAAGCAAAATTTGAGGGTAAAAGTGAAACAAAAAGTACCTTCAGGCTTGTTCCGAAAAAAACATATGATGCAGAAACCACTATCCCAGCCCCCTTCAAGAACTCAAAGAATAAAAATCGCACAAAAACATTTAACTCGGAATTGGCCAAAACAACATATTCTTCAAGCTATAAAAAACCAAGAGAATATCCCAAACTCAAAAGACATCCCCCTAAACTGGATTTGCATAAGAAATTAGAGCCTTTCAAGGGCGTGTCTCAGTATCAAGATGACTACAGAAAACCTCTGAAACAAAAAAGGCAATCTTTCTACTTTTATTAACAAAAATATTTAAAAGCAAAAATATCCTTCAGTTAAGTCCACTAATCTTATAATACTAACTCTTTCACTGAAGTGTTAAGGGCACCATGAGATATATTTTAGATAAAATACTTTTAAGAGTGGAATTATCATCCAAAGGGAATGTTTTTTTTCACATAACAAATATTTCGTTCTTTGTTTTAAAGAGGAAGGAGACACTGCCATTACCAACTGCCCACCTACTTCTTGACACATCAAAATATCAAATAAAAGAATATTTATAACTTTAGCAACCATAGTCTTGCGGGACTTCCAAAACACCAGAATATCTTCACTAAAATATTTTTTAATTTTGAAAATATTAACAGATATGCTAGTCTAACAGATATGTTAGTCTCTAAGAGATATCTGGTAACTAACTTTTTTTCACATTAGAATTTGTTCCGGCGAAATTCGATTTTTTTTTTCAGCCCACTCTTTTATACAAGCTGGTGGTGGCTCGATAATTGTATGGGCTTGTTTAGTTGGCATTCAATGGGAACCCTGGTACATCTACAAACATCTCTGACAAGGTGAACGCTATGCGTTCATCCTTTCTGACTAGTTACTTCCGCTCATGTCCTGCATTCATTCTAATGGGTTTGGCCTCTTCCAACAGGAAAATGCTCCGCCATATGTCTAGACACCACAAATTATGGTTAGAACAACATTTATCCGAGTTTGGGCATTTGCCACTCCCACCTAAGTCACCAAATCTTAACGTTATAGAACACATCTGGTATGCCATGCAACGTGCTGTGCAACATAGAAATCTTACACCTCGGAATACAACAGAATTGTGGACAGCTCTGCAGGAAGTATGGTGTTCAATGCCTACACATAATACTTCCACAGGCTTGTGGAGTCTGTCCCGTCGTATTTATGAAGTTCTACTCTCCCGTGAGAGGCCTACCAAGTATTAGACTGGTGTACCAGTTTTTCTGGCACTTCAGTGTAAGTTGAAAGTGGAATCCGGATAATAAATATTGTCCCAAATACCATGAAGCACAATCATAATTTCATAAACAATTTTTAGTAACTTTTTCCGGCATACGTAATTGTATAACTTATCTTCGGCAGTTTTTTGAGTTTTCGGGGGTAACTTATGTTAATCTCTCTGACTAAGCCTCACACAAGTGCAGAAAAACTCAAAGTTTCTTCTCTTAAAAGTGGCTCCTGCCTTACTCTCCTTGACAAAGTAAGTGGGCTCACTCCCTTCACATTTTCACACCTCTTCTCGTGTTTCTCAAGGAAAAATTTATTTTTAAGGTAGTTTTTATTTCTCATAAGTACGATTGATTGTATGTGTGGAATGTGCACACAAAAGAATGCCATTACCCTTTCACTCCAAAAATAAAACCTGTGGCTTTTTCCTCCATTTTAGTCCCTGATTTGAACCAAATCTCTGAATGTCACTGCTACCATAAAAATGTGAAACTATTTTAACAAAAAATCTCCTGGTCTCAGACATGCTTATTCGGAAAATAAGGTTGTTATCTTATTTTACGAATACATTAGGGTTAGGATACAACTCGGTTAGAAAGACGTGTCCCGGCCAGTTAATGGTTTTGTTCTGGTCAGATGAGAAACATGGTGGCCGTGTTCTTTTAGATCAGTGGTTCTTAACCTTTTTATTGATTGGCACCCCCTTGAATCTAAAAATAAGTTCTCGCACCCCATTGAAAAATGTGTTTCTATTTCTTTATTTTGGAAATTACTTCTATTGCAAAATAATTTATTTATTTAAAAATAAACACATACATTTGCAATATACATACAAGCAATACCTCAATTTTTAATGGCTACGTTATTGCTGTTTATTCATAATAATACCTTTAAGCGAGGCTCCTTTTTTGAAAGAGCACGCGAAAGTCATCACTTGCATTTAAGCAATTTCTTGCTTTTGTTTTTATGTGCAAAAGTTATGTGAAAATCCCTTTTCACACAGGTAGGTAGGTATTTTGATTAACGCCGCACTGGAGCAACACAACGGGCTATTGGTGACGGTCCGGAATCAATCCCAAAGGGAAAGATATCCGAGGACAACACCACGTAATTTTGAACCGCGGTCAGATGACGAGGCAACACCTGAGCTGGCACCCCACTCTTCAAACTTCCACACCACGCCAACGTGAGGACATTTGAGGCCACGACAGATTTAACGTGCACCAGCCCCCCTTTGTTCACGACGGTCTTTATTCTTAATGTGAACAGAGGCCACCTCGAATAACCGGAAATTCGGATAATATACTGATGTAGAAACACAAAACAGCCTATATAAAATACAGAAAAAATTTACTGAACTACATCTTACTATTACTGCCACTGAAAGATTCATAAAGTAAGTTTGCTCGTAAAAATTTCGTTTGTCCCTTTCGGTCTTTTTTTTGTGACACGAGGGCAAATTTCACCATTTAAAGTGAATTCTTGACAGTTTCAAACATTCATGCCAAGACCTGGATTTTAATCCATAGCCTATTGAACCCAGGACCAGAGTGCTGGTTGATCACACCACTGAAAAAGTGCCGCAGTTTGAACAAAAAATATTGCTAGCCTTTTTAAAAATCGTAACCCTAACACACATAATTATATATATATATCTTAAATTTTCAGAGAGAATTTCCCCAAGACTACAGTCTACTGCACTCCAGACATTCCCATGGAAGACAAAACTACGTATAAGTCCGCATTTTATTATAAGGCTCCAATTGAGAAAGAGGCTACAAAATGGCATCCTAATCATCGTATCTACAAGACTTCGTCTCAGAGATGCAAGCTCCTTACCGATGAAAGCTGTGGATGCATTAAAAGAAATCAAATAAATGCAGACATATCGAAGTGTTTTCGAGGAGGGGATAATAATTTTCTGCAGAAAGAAACTGGTCGATTAAGTCGAGATTGTGAATATTGTACAATAATGAATGTTAGATTTGAGAAACGTAAAGACAAAAGCTGGTCGCGATGCGATAGTAAATGTGGATGAATAATTAAAGTTTTCATATGTGAGCTATATGGCCGTTTCTATTTTCTCATAATAAAATCACAAATTTTATTAATAATTAAAAAGATCCCCGAGACTAAGGGATAAATCTAACCAAATTACAGGCGTTGTTATTGAATTCTAAATCTTGTCCAGAACACAGGCAAAAAGAAAATAAGCTTCTCATAAGCATTTTAAGCTAATGTTTATTTCGGCTAATTTTTACTTATCAGCACTACCTCGAAAGAGGTGAAACATTAAAAAGATAACAATTTTTTATTTTCCCACGTTGAGTTAAAAATCGATGGTATTTTTCTTGTCAACTATCCTTAGCAAGTTGTGTTACTGTTTGTCTATCACAATAACTGCTCCCGACACAAAGAATGTGGTGGTTGCTGTAGAAACAGGGTTCGTTCATTTTGAGTAGGGGGACTCTCGGGGATTACTTAATTTTGTTTCTTGCGAATGTGGCGGCGGAAAGTGGTTGTTGACTAGGACTACAAATTCAATCTTAGCTAACGTATTTCTAATTTGTCATTCGTACGCCTATATGATAAACTTGAATACATATCTTCAAGCATTTCCTTTGGAATAAGGATAAGGTTCGCTTCTACGGTAACAGACAGTGGCAAACTTTGTGCCTGAATCAGTTCTCTTGGATACAGGCAGCACTTTCAGACAGTACATGTATACCAGTAAGATTATGAATGGGAAATAAAATGTATTGATCACTTTAGGAGAGAAAAGGAAGTTTCCAACTACCATATTACTCAAGTGACTGAAACTTAACTTCACAGAAAGTTTTACGTTATATTTTTTAATTATTTATAATTTTGTCTCCTAGAATTCAATTTTTGGTGAGTAAAATTTATTTCTTTGTTATGTTGTAGGATGGTCTAAATTTAATGCATTTAAAAATCGATACAATAAAAAGCTTTTCAAATTATAAAAAATGCATTCATTAATTTCAAACAATAATTCAGCAAATCCACATGGAACAAATTATGGAGGGAAGTTCAACCAGTCTTACCTCCATGAGTCTTCCCCTTTCATTTATTTAAGGGCCGCGGTGGCCCGGTTGGAAGAGTAACGGACTTGCAACCGAAGGGTTGCGAGTTCGAATCCAGCCAAACACCGTCGTGTACAAAGGGGGCTGGTGCACGTTAAATCTGTCGTGGCCTCAAATGTCCTCACGTTGGCGTGGTGTGGAAGTTTGGAGAGTGGGGTGCCAGCTCAGGTGTTGCCTCGTCATCTGACCGTGGTTCAAAATTACGTGGTGTTGTCCTCGGATCTTTCCCTTTGGGAGTGATCCCGGACCGTCACCAATAGCCCATTGTGTTGCTCCAGTGTGACGTTAATTGAAATTCCCCCCTCCCCCCCCCCCATTTATTTAAAATATATAAAGTAGGTAGGTATTTTAATTAGCGTCGCACTGGAGTAGCTCAACGGACTATTGGCGACGGTCCGGGATCAATCCCGAAGGAAAAGATCCGAGAACACCACCACATAATTTTGAACCTCGGACAGATGACGAGGTCACACCTGAGCTGGCATTAAAATACATAAGAGAAATGCTTTTAAAAAAATATCTTTTAAATGCTAAATAAAATGTAACTAACAGTAATGTATTAATAACTAACAGTAATGTAAATAATTTTTTTGGCGCATTTCTTTTGCTTGGATCTAGTGTGTGTCGCGAAATAACAATCTATGCTAAAGCATAAAATTTGACATCCTATTTTATCTAATTTTAAAATTTCAGACATAAAAATGTTAATTAAAACAAAAAGTAAAATGTTGATTAAAATAAAAAGTCAAAAAATCTATCTTTCAAGATATTAGGAAACGAATAACAATAATTACACACATAGTTAAGCATTTAAGTTTATACTGAAAATAAAATTTTGGATACATTTTAACTTCGTCAATAAAACATTAAAAAATTTTCAGAACAAGAGGAAGCACAAATGAAATGAATAACCATTCTAACTTTTGCCGATGTTATGTAATAAAATTCTTATTTGGTCAACGGCAGAAGAGAAGAAAACCCTTTAATTTCACGCTGTCTGAGTCTATCAGGAAATATCACGCTATCAGGAAATCAAAAACTTGTCTGGATGAAAACTGAATATCAGCAATAATTTGAGACTATTATAACTTAGGAAGAAATTAAGAACATTGAACTGCAAATCGTTTACTGTCGACGTGGTTTACTGTCGACGTGGACATATTTTGTATTACCGCCAGTTGAAAAGAAGAATCTCTAGAAATGAAATTTCGAAATAAAATCTTTGCAGCATCGGACGTCATTGACTGACACAACCATTGTTAGGGAATACAGCAGAAAGGTCTAATAAAACGTGTCCGTTACTAGTTGAAATTATTACATAGAAAGGCAAAAAATGTGACTAAGAAAAATCGTAATCTTTTTCTAAAAATAAATTTGCACTTCTTACACAACTGAATTGGGAAAAAGTATAGGGTTTGACGTGAGAACGTCACGCCATCTATGTATTTTCAAATGTCCGAGGAAAATACATCAATTCGATTATCTGAACCTCAATGAATCAGTTTCATAGTGGAAACTTGAGAAGTGTCAGCAAAATGCTCTATGAGTACGCTTTAACGGATTAGTTTAAATGGAACAAAAACCCATGACATGAAAAACACATATATTAACTTTTAAATATTTTGTAATTATGAGATAAATAAATCAAGTTTGGGAAATCCTGATAGCACAGAAAAGGGCGACACACGCTCACGTACTTTTCGAATATTTTTAGCATAAATTCTCATTTTCTAAATTCTACGTTCGGTAAAATTTTAAGAACTCCAACTTTCCTTAAAAATTATCACACATACAACTATTGGTATAAATATGACGCAACTGAAATATTTTACTTGATACATGCAGGTGGGTAGCTGAATTAACGTCGCACTGGAGCAACACAACGGGCTATTGGCGACGGTCCGGGATCAATCTCGAAGAGAAAGATCCGAGGACAACACCTCGTAATTTTGAAAACGGTCGGATGACGAACGCATCTCTCTCTGAGCTGGCACCTTACTCTACTTACTTCCATACCATGTCAACATGAGATCATTTGAGGCCACGACAGATTTAATGTGCCCCAGCCTCCCACAGTCTGTGGTTGGATCGAGTTTCGAATTCACAACTCTCCGGTTGCTAACCCGCTACTCTATCGACCGGGCTACCGCGGCTCTGATACATGCAAAGTAATGGACGATGCTATCGTTTCATTTTTTAAAGAATTTAAATTTTTCCTGTATTTTTCTGTCTGTTGTGTTAGAAAAAATTCGGTGTAAACCTCGACTTTTTCCAATTTTCCGGCGGTAGTAGTCACAACTCGGCACTGTATTCTAGAACATGATTAGAGACCTTGAACCTTTTGTAATCCAAAATAGATAAAAGTAATACACTAATAAATTGTTTTTAAGGCGCAAAGTGCCAGGTCTGGCAAAGCTGCATTGAGTAGTTTTATTGATTTTTGACTATTCGTTAATACTTTAGTCACACAAACTACGCGTTTCAATCATGCATCATCATCCACTTCAGTTTCACCACGTCTCCCCGAAGTAACGAATAGTGTTTTAGTTGCTCAACTAATGAAAAAAAATTAAGATATCAACATTTTTAAAATTTCAGATTTAGTAATGGTAATTAATTAACGTCGCACAGGTACAACACAATGGACTATTGGTGACTGTCCGGGATCAATCCCCAAGGGAAAGATCCGGAGACAACACCACATAATTTTGAACCACGGTCAATGACCGACCGGTCAGATGACGAGGTGAACACCTGAGCTGGCACCCCTCTCTCCAGACTTCAACACTACGCCAACTTGAGGACATTTGAGGCCACGACAGATTTAACATGCACCATCCCCCGTGTACACGACGGGCTTTGGTTGGAACGAGTTTCGAACTCGCAACCCTCCGATTGTTCAGGTAAGGAAAATGAGTATTTGTGCCATAAGTCACACACACTGGTGTGCTGAGCTTGCAATTAATTACACGTCATCAGGAAAACTAGGGCCTGTCAAAATACGGAGTCGATGTACTTCGAATAAATAACAAAAATATCGGAAAACATAGTTTGATCTATTTTTGCGATTTTGATCAGACATGAATCTGCATCTTCTGTCAAGATAAATGTAGGTAGAGGTAGTGGTACGTGGCGAAACGTGTTGCCTGAATGTATTCCGAAGTTCGACTTGTTTTTGGAATACAATTTCAGCACTTCGCCCTGTAGCTACTTCTCTGGGTAGCATGGCAGATTCAAATCTACAGAGAACAGTCTAGCTTAAATAATAAACATTAATTTTATTGAGAACAATTTCTTGACTATATGTGAATCTATTTACAAGGCACTTTCACGAATTCGATGCCTCTGCTAACTGGATGCGACAGGTTGTCGTAATCTCAGGTACGCACGAAAGTCTTTGAGTGGGAGAAAGGTCTCTCAACGGTCTCGGGGTGAGACTCTACTCGTCGGGTGACGATTACACAAGATCAGCACCGGATCCTCACGGGATGACGGGTCGATTCAGGTTCCCTGCCGGACGAGAAGTCGGCACCGGACTCTTCGCAGGTCGACGGTTCGGCACAATCAGGGGACGGCTCCACTGGGGTCGTCGGGTCAGCACAAGACAGGAACGGTATCTCTCCGGAACTCCAGTACGTTCCTTCCGTTTCTCTGGCTGAGAAAACAACTCCAAGCTATTTGCAGGCTAAGGAGTTAGACCACTCGCAGGGTCGCTGGATCGAGCCTCTCGGATGAAACCAAAGCAGGAACTCGAGATAGGCAGCCTACAAGAGCGCATCCTCTCGGGGTGAGAGAACCGTCTTCCAAGTTAATAAGAGCTCCCTAATGAGGTTGACCGCTCAAAGGGTCGCTGAGCCAAGCCGCTCGAACGAGAACACAAGCAAGACTCGAGATGGGCAGCCTACGCCAGGCTACAAGAACGCGTCCTCTCGGGGTGAGAGAACCGTCTTCCAAGTTAATAAGAGCTCCCTAATGAGGTTGACCGCTCAAAGGGTCGCTGAGCCAAGCCGCTCGAACGAGAACACAAGCAAGACTCGAGATGGGCAGCCTACGCCAGGCTACAAGAACGCGTCCTCTCGGGGTGAGAGAACCGTCTTCCAAGTTAATAAGAGCTCCCTAATGAGGTTGACCGCTCAAAGGGTCGCTGAGCCAAGCCGCTCGAACGAGAACACAAGCAAGACTCGAGATGGGCAGCCTACGCCAGGCTACAAGAACGCGTCCTCTCGGGGTGAGAGAACCGTCTTCCAAGTTAATAAGAGCTCCCTAATGAGGTTGACCGCTCAAAGGGTCGCTGAGCCAAGCCGCTCGAACGAGAACACAAGCAAGACTCGAGATGGGCAGCCTACGCCAGGCTACAAGAACGCGTACTCTCAGGGTGAGAGAACCGTCTTCTAACAATGCTTTTCTCCCTAAGGAGTGACCGCTCAAGGGGTCGCTGAGCCAAGCCTCTCGAACGAGAACACCGGCAAGAACTGACGATTCGACTCCCTTCGTTTTCCTTCGAAACCTCGCAGCCTTTGTTCGCTGGTGGTTTTTTTTTATTGGTTCGCTCTTGATTGGTTGTTGCTTTTGATTGGTTGCTGCTTTTAATTGGTTGCTGCTTTTAATTGGTTGCTGATTCGGCGGCGACTGTCTGACGTAAAATGGGATCAGCTACTTAGCGTTGGTGGGCTTAATTACCTGGCAGGTATGTTTAATCATCTGGCAGGTGCGCTCCTAATCACCTGGGTGTGTTCCGGAGCGAATTTCCTTTGTCCATCTTCGGTACAAGTCCAGACCGTCTGGTGCCAGAGAGATGGAAACGCATTGTCCGTGTTTTAACGACTCTTGTTGGCGAGTTTGCCTTAGGAGGGTTAATTGAGGGGTCCATCAATGAATCCTCACAGCCCGTAGAAATTTCAAAGAACGAAATCCGAATTGGTATGGCGGAGGCATCTTGGCTCAGTGGGTACTAACCTACTCACTACGGTAGTAACCTTCGGGATGTAGGGCCACGGTAGCCGAGTTGGAAGAACAACGGATTTGCAACCGGAGGGTTGCGTGTTCGAAACTTGATCCAGCCAAAGACAGTCGTGTACACGGGGGCTGGTGCACGTTGAATTTGTCATAGCTCCAAATTCTTCATGTTGGCTCGTCATCTGACCGTGGTTCAAAATTACGTGGTGTTGTCCTCGGATCTTTCCCTTTGGGATTGATCCCGGACCGTCACCAATAGCCCATTGTGTTGCTCCAGTGTGACGTTAATTGAAATACCCCCCCCCCTCTTCATGTTGGCGTGGTGTGGAAGCTTGGAGAGTGGGCTGCCAGCTCAGGTGTGACCTCTTCAACTGACGGGGTTCAAATTTACGAGGTGTTGCCCTTGGATCTTTCCCTTCGGGATTGATCCCGACAGTCGCCAACAGCCCCATGTGTTGCTCCAGTGCGATGTTAATTAACTACCTACCTACATTCGAGTTGTAGGCTGTTCAAGTTCGATTCCTGTCAGACGCATTCCTCCCTGGGTGTATTTCTCTCTTTTGTGTCAGTAAAAACTTTCATTTTGTGTGTATGGCTATTACTTGATATTGTATGCCTTATGTCTGGCGCAGCATGGCCAAATATGGCCCTTGCGCCATAAAACCCCGAAAACAACCAACCGAATTGGCAGGTAGTTAATTAACGTCACACCGGAGCAACACAACGGGCTATTGGCGACGGTTCGATATCAATCCCGAAGGGAAAGATCCAAGGACAACTCCTAGTAATTTTGGAGCACGAACGGATGACGAGAACACCCGAATTGGTACCCCACTCTCCAAACTTCCACACCATGCCAATGTGAAGATATTTCTGGCCACGACAGTCTTTGTCTTTACCGAGTTTCGAACTCGCAGCCCGAAATCCGAATTCATATACGATAATTGATTGGTCAACGTCCGTAGGTAGGTAGGTATTTAAATTAACGTCACACAGGAGCAGCACAACGGGTTATTGGTCAACGTCGGTATATAAACTACATTTTAAGGTAACCGTTCGAGAGCATTTGGGTAGCGGTAGGGAAATCCTCGCATTCCGTGTGGTTTGTTTATTTACTGAAATCCCTCTAAAAAGGCAATCCGGACTGTTTTTTATTCAAAATTCATTTTTATGATGAATGGGCGTCTATCTCAAGACGGTCCTGCACCCGTTTCATGGACCTATTATCTGTAGCACACTCAAGGGATTGACTGATGGGCTTCAGCTAATTTGACCGGTTTAGTTCTGAAAATGACATTTTTCTTTGCGCATAAAAATGCCACGAATTTAAGAGTCCTGTTTCCATTGAAATAAGGGCCGCGGTGGCCCGGTTGGAAGAGTAACGAACTAGCAACCGAAGGGTTGCGAGTTCGAATCCAGCCAAACACCGTCGTGTACAAAGGGGGCTGGTGCACGTTAAATCTGTCGTGGCCTCAAATGTCCTCACGTTGGCGTGGTGTGGAAGTTTGGAGAGTGGGGTGCCAGCTCAGGTGTTGCCTCGTCATCTGACCATGGTTCAAAATTACGTGGTGTTCTCCTCGGATCTTTCCCTTTGGAATTGATCCCGGACCGTCACCAATAGCCCATTGTGTTGCTCCAGTGTGACGTTAATTGAAATACCCCCCATTGAAATAAAAGCTGTTTTTTCTTCATTTGTAATAAATATTATAAAATTGCGATTGATAGCATTAAAAATTGCGATGACCTTTAATTTTAATTTCTTAAAAATTATCTGTTATTCCGAGTTCACAACTGCTTCAGCAAATTTCATCAGGGTGTCCGGTTTAGTTTGATTCCCTTTAGCGGCGGGCACGATACCGCGCTTTAAGGCTAACACGTTGAACTGGCTCAAGGTTTGTAGAAAGGTTGCAAGTCTGAAAGAGTATAATTAAAGGAAAACGTAAGGGACTGCGCTTGAGTTGATTTTATACAATACTTTCAGGAAAAATACGGAACAAATGCCACGTAATCAAACTCTCTACCTAGAAAATTCATTAAATGGAGATAGGGAAAATACTTCCTCCAAGTTCAAGGTAACAACAGAACATACTCGGGGGCAGAGGCTTAGATCAGGATAAAAAATAAGAATGCATTTTCCCGTTAACCATTTAAGTACATTGCTACATTCGTAAGCAATTGCTGGAATGTTTCTTCTTGTAGTCCTTTAACATTAACAGACGTACTTTACATTCGATAGAGTAACAGTACGAAAAATCAGCTTCACTGCTATAAACATATTTGCTATGCAGAGTTGACAACCTAATTGGATTTTTCAGAAATGGGAAATGTATTTTTAGTAATTATGTATTTTACAAAATGATTTCATTGTTGCATTGAAAGTTTTCCAGTATGACAATTTAATCATTGTTAACGATATATAACTGTTAATAATTTTATTAAGTTGTACCTTTATAGCATTAAATACTCACAAAATAATTAAGCCTTTATAGAAAACTTCAAATATTTTCCACCACTTGAGACTTTTCAAAGCAGGTAATTTCTGATGGCACATACGATTTTCCCAACAGAAACATGCTGCCATTTTTACTTATACATAACTAGTTATCTATTCCAATTTTAGCCTCCATAGCTACATTTTCACATATTCTGTACAAAAAATTCTATTTTATGATATAATCAGGTAGTTAACTAATGTCGCACTGGAACACACGGTGGGTTATTGGCGAAGGTCTGGGATCAGTCCCGAAGGGAAAGATCCAAGGACAACGCCTCGTAATTTTGAACCACGGTCAGATGATGAGAACACCTGAGCTGGCATCCCTCTCCAAACTTCCAGACCACGCCAATGTGAGGATATTTGAGGCCACAACAGATTTAATGTGTACCAACCCCTGAATACACGACGGTCTTTGGCTGTACCGAATTTCGAACTCGCGGCCCGAAATCCGAACTGATATGTGATAGTTGATTGGTCAAAGTAGATAAACTACATTTTAAAGTAACCTTATAATGTATCGTTTGAGAGCATTTGGGTAGCGGTAATAAAATCCTCGCATTCCGTGTGCCCTGATACATACAAAGTAATGGACTTGATGCTATCGTTTCATTTTTTAAGAATTTAAATTTCTTCCAGTTTTTATTTGTCGTGTTAGAAAAAATTTTGTGTACCTGGATTTTTTCCAATTTTCCGGCGGTAATAGTTATAATTCGGCATTGTGTGTGTGTGCATTCTAGAACATGATTAGAAACTTTGAATCCTTCGTCCAAAATAGATAAAAGTAATATACTAATAAATTGATTGGTTTTTAAGCCTCAAAGGGCCAGGTCTGGCAAAGCTGCATTTAGTTTTATTGACTTTTGACTATTCGTCGAAGTCAGACTACGACAAACAACTAAGTCGTTAGTCAAGCTACGCGTTTCAATCATGCATCATCATTCACTTCAGTTTTATCCTCCCCGAAGTAACGAATAAAAGTGTTTTAGTTATGTTCAACTAATACAAAAAATTAAGATATCAACAGGCAGAAACGTAGCTTTAAAAGTTCAGATTTAGTTATGGTAATTAACGTCGTACAGAAACAACATAATGGACTATTGGCGACGGTACGGGAACAATCCCAATGGAAAGATCGAGGACACTTAATTTTGAACCACGATCAGATGACGAGAACACCTGAGCTGTCACTCCACTCTCCAAACTTCCACACCACGCCAACGTGAGACCTTTTGTGGCCTCGACAGATTTAACCTTCACCAGCCCACGTGTACACGATGGCCTGCTAGACCTAGTTTCGAACTCGCAACCCTCCGGTCGCTAATTCGTTGCTCTTCCAACTGGGCTACCGCGGCTCATGATTTAGTCAGAAATTGCCTGTATGGTCAAGTATGCTGACTTGAAAAATGAACCATCCAAAAGGATAGAAAACATAAAATTTTGAAACCTACTCTGCCAAAAAGTTTGCCTTAATTGGTAAATCATTTCAAAGAGTAGGTAACTAATTATGGACACTACCCTGAGACAAATTCTTAACAAGTTCCACAGGGCTGCTACAGCCCAAAGCACTTATGAAATAGTGTCATTACTAGCTTAAATTTTTAAAAATAGTAGTCAAGTCTTCTCTAAAACCCTATTTTCATAGCAATTAGTGTTGCTCCGATACAAGAATCAGATAAAACACAAAATGTAGCTATGTATCAAAATAGACATTGAGGATCTCACCAAAATTTTCACCCAAGAAAAAATCTTTTAGTTGAATCTCCAAAATAATTACTTGGCGTGGTGTGGAAGTTTGGAGAGTGGGGTGCCAGCTCAGGTGTTGCCTCGTCATCTGACCGTGGTTCAAAATTACGTGGTGTTGTCCTCGGATCTTTCCCTTTGGGATTGATCCCGGACCGTCACCAATAGCCCGTTGTGTTGCTCCAGTGTGACGTTAATTGAAATACCCCCCCCCCCCCAAAAAAAAAAAATAATAATTACCAACAATTTTGATAATAGGAGCTTTTGAAACGATTTTGCTTTAAAAGATAACCTTAGTCACCAAAGTTCAAAGATAGCAGCAAAAGTCACCTGGTGGCAGCCCAGCTCTTAACAGGTTGGTTTTATGGTGCAAAGGCCATATTTGGCCATGCTGCGCCAGACACAAGACATACGATATCAAGTAATACACACACAATGAAAGTTTTACTGACACAGAAAAGAGAAATACACCCAGGGTGGAATACACCTGACAGGAATCGAACCTGCACCGCCTACAATCGAAAGTTGTTAGCGCAGTGGGATACCCACTGAGCCACGACGCCCCCCCCCCAGCTCTTAATAGAAAACAGGTAAATCATTAGTAATGCCAAGACATTTGAACTATTTTGTTGGAGTCACTTTTTTAAAAAATGCACAGAAATCGGTAGATGGCATACCAAAAATGGTATCAGTAGCCAGGATATGCTGATTTAAATCAATTTGTACTAAACCAATGAATAAAATCAATTTTCTTCTTTCTGTATGGCCCGGTTGGAAGAGCAACGGACTAGCAACCGAAGGGTTGCGAGTTCAAATCCAGCCAAACACCGCCGTGTACAAAGGGGGCTGGTGCACGTTAAATCTGTCGTGGCCTCAAATGTCCTCACGTTGGCGTGGTGTGGAAGTTTGGAGAGTGGGGTGCCAGCTCAGGTGTCGCCTCGTCATCTGACCGTGGTTCAAAATTACGTGGTGTTGTCCTCGGATCTTTCCCTTTGGGATTGATCCCGGACCGTCACCAATAGCCCATTGTGTTGCTCCAGTGTGACGTTAATTGAAATTCCCCCCCCCCTTCTTTCTGTATTGTTTAATATCTACTGGGCCGCGGTGGCCCGGTTGGAAGAGTAACGAACTAGCAACCGAAGGGTTGCGAGTTCGAATCCAGCCAAACACCGTCGTGTACAAAGGGGGCTGGTGCACGTTAAATCTGTCGTGGCCCCAAACGTCCTCACGTTGGCGTGGTGTGGAAGTTTGGAGAGTGGGGTGCCAGCTCAGGTGTTGCCTCGTCATCTGACCGTGGTTCAAAATTACGTGGTGTTGTCCTCGGATCTTTCCCTCTGGGATTGATCCCGGACCGTCACCAATAGCCCGTTGTGTTGCTCCAGTGTGACGTTAATTGAAAATACCAAAAATACCAATTAATATCTACTATTATAAAAAGAAGTGTTTGTGTGTCTGTGTGCAGTGTCCAGACGAATCTATAGCACTTACAGTCATGAAATTTGGCACACAGGTAGTCCTAAAGGTGACTGAATGTACCTCAAAGCCTGAATTTTAAAATTTGATCAAGAAATTTTTTAATTAATTTATTGGCATATTTTTGTATTATTTGATTTTCTAAGAATGGCAACAGTGTGAGAGAGATCACACAGCTTCTGCTCTTGGCAATAGCCAAGCTCTCTGTTTACTTTCTAAAAAAATTTCTGATAAGACAGCCGTGTAAATATCTGTATGCTCTTGATTAACTTTGGTAATTTTTTTGTATTGCTTTTTGTTTTTGTTTGGATATTTTTCACAAATAGTGTATAGTGGTTATTTCATAATTTACTTTTGAATTTACCATTTCTGCAATTTTGTTTGTTACTGTTTATATAATTTGGTTTTGATTTCGCTGACATTGCGATTCATTTAGGTTGTTTGTCGGAATCAGTGAGGTTTAGCGTTAAGACTTTTTAAAAGTATACGTTATATTTAAAGATTGAATCACATTTTTATTTCATAACTTACTTTTGAATTTGTATCATTTCTGCAATTTTAATCTCATTTTATTTCAGGTAAATAACTACATTATTTTTGTTTAGCGTTAAGACTTTTAAAAGTATAGCGTTATATTTAAAGATTGAATCACATTTTTATTTCAGTAGTGGTTATTTCATAACTTACTTTTGAATTTGTTTAATTTCTGCAATTTTAATACTACATTATTTTGGTTTAGCACTATATTTAAAGATGCCACAACCTCCCAGAAAAAAGAAATGTCTTCGAACACAACAGCGAGATAACAGAGAAAGAAATCAAAGAAGAGAAGCTGAATCCACCCCAGAAAGAGAAACAAGACTACAGCAAGTTAGAACCGGAAGAAGTGCTGCTTAAATGCGCATCTGTAGAAATTTAGAGAATGCAGCTTTTAATTACGATCCATCTGCAGATTATATATCTTATCCTTCGTGCGTCATTGGATCAATGTCTGTAACATGTCAACACTGTAAAGTAAAGAAGTGGAAAGGTGAAGTCCCAGGTATGTGCTGCAACGAAGGAAAGGTTCAACTGCCACGGTTAATGGATCCAACCGAGCCCCTTCGTACTTTACTGATTTTTAGATTCAGCGGAAGCTAAACATTTCCTGGTAAATATTAGAAAGTACAATTCCTGCTTCCAGATTATCTTTCGGCACGACAAAAGAAATTCGAGAGTCCGAATGCATGCCGATATTTAAGGTTCAGGGTCAATTTCTGTACCTCAAAACTAGACGAACTAAGTCCAAAAATGACGATTTTCAGGTTATTACAGTTTTGCATGTAGAATCTGATTTTGCATCAAGCCATAACAACGTAAGTTTGTAAAAAAATTCTCCTTTTATGACTTACTAGGGCTATAAGAGCGTAAGTCCTAACCTTTGTTTGAGCCAGAGAAGCATAGGTCCATCCACTCAAAAAGACAGTTTGTACTTTCATGTATAAAAACTAAGCCTGTTGTTAGACAACGGAAAAGAGACGGCACGAGAAACAAAACCGAGAGCCATATATTTATTTTTAACTTTAATAATAAGGAGGAAGTCATTTGCAAAACTTTTTTCCTGAATACGCTTTCTATTTCTGAAACCTCATGAGAGTTGCTTTAAAAAAAGCCAGTGAGTCTGGTTTGGTAACGCCAGACCTTAGAGGAAAACATATTCCAGCAAATAAATTATCGAGTAATAGCTTAGAACGGATCAAAAACCATATTTCAAAGTTTCCCGTGTATGAAAGCCATAACAGCAGGGAAAGACCCAACCGTAAATATTTGGGCAATCACCTGAACATTTCCACAATGTACTCATTGTATGTAGATGAGTGTAAAAAAAGAAAAAATTAAACCAGAGAAAAAGTGGGTTTATTCCAAAGTTTTCAATGAAGATTTTAACTTGTCTTTCCACTCAGCAGATAATGATACTTGTGATGTTTGCGACCAACCGGACTGCGAAATTAAAAATGATGAAAAACTCAATGAATTTAAATTAGAAAAAGAAAACCACCTGGAAGAAGCTTCACGTAGGTATGAATTAAAAAGGGAAGATAAACTGAAAGGCCGTGCTAATCAAGGTTTGAGAGTCGTTATGTCTGATCTCCAAAAATGTCTTCCAACGCCAGGATTTGAAGAACTCCCAAAGTTTTTACTCAAGAAAACTCTGAACATTAAATAGTACAATTTATGACACAACCGTTGACGAAACTTGGTGTATGATCTGGGGTGAAGTTACAGCGGGTCGAGGAGGTAAGGAAATAGCATCATGTTTATTCACATGGGCTTATGAAGAGCTCGAAATCCTGATAGGCCTACTGAAAACTTAACAGTGTGGACAGATAAATGTAGTGGCAAAACATGAATATTAATATGATTTTCGTATACCTATGGCTGTTGGAAAAAGTTTCTACGCTAAAAGAAGTCAACCATAAGTTCCTACTTGCTGGACACACCCACATTGAAGTAGATGGCAAGGATAGTGTGATAGAGAGAGCGAAAAAGCACCTAAAAACCACACCATTTTTACCACAAATGATTGGGCCAATTGTATCGCTTCATGTTCAAAAAAGAAACCCTTTGTTGTGAGAAGGATGTGCCTTGAAGACTTTCTTGATTTTCTCTACTTGAAGAGCAAAGAAGTTACATTTGTTTCAAGGAAGAAAAACACAAAGAACCATTTTTGATATCCAATGCAGTGTGTTTACAGCTTCGCAAAGGAGACATCAAGTTGTACTATAAGACCAGTTTCGCAGATGATACCTTTAAAACTGTTTATTTCAAAAGAAATCAGAGAGCAAAGGGTTGTTATGCTAGCGACGATCCCAAAATTGAGAGTAACCAAAAACAAGATAAGTAATGAGAAGTACAGAGACCTCATGAATTTAATGCAGTGGGTCCCTGAAGAGTATAGACCCTTTGAAAATCTTCCACATGGAGAGAAGGAAGGAAACTTTCCTGAGCTCAACCGCTCTAGAGTAATGTTTTGCTTAATCTGTAGCTTTTAAGCCATTTACAACATTCAGTCTGTACAATATTAAATATTTTTTATACAATATTATATATTTTATACAATAATAAATATATATATATCTTTTATACAATATTAAGTATTTTTGTACTTTCTTTATGTTTTTGATAACATTAAAGACATTGTTATTATGTGATTGCTCGTGTAGTTTACTTGAAACACCTTTTTAAAGTGCTGTGTAAGTCCTATATAAAACAGGTTTTTGATGTAGAACCACAATAACGTAAGTCCAGTCTTGCCTTAATAAGCTATAAAATTATATAAAAATTAACCAACAATGGATAAAACATGTACATTTTTATTGTTAACAATCAATTTTTGCAGGCTAATTCAAATACTAGCTTTGTAGCCAGACAACGAGATCCTTCTTTTCAGTTTTTATGCTCTCCTGAAAAGTTAGCATAATGTGACTTACGTTCGTCTGGTTCTGAGGTACAGATTTTATCACCGCCCCCCCCATCGGGTGTCCACACCCTCTACCAAACGAAGAGCCTAAATTTCTGCAAGTATATTTTGTTGAAGATAGTACACAACAATCAGAGCAGCGTTGCAAACACATTCCGCGGACGAGACGAGACATAGTACTTCAGTTACGATATATGCTGGATCATCACAACTCTTACATCCACAGCTTCAAATTGGCCATGGATAAGATCAGCCCTGAATTCAAAGTGGTAATCTTAGTGGACAAAACCTCACATGGTGAACATGAGAGGATAAGCTCAGATCCTACGATACGCTACAGTATCCACTCATGTTTAGGCAGGGGAAGGATGGATATAATTTTGAACTGCGACAAACAAACATAACTACAGGAATGCCACTAACTAAGAAGATTGCTGTTATGCATTACTAAGCTCGCAGGATGATGATATGCTCTTCAAATTTCAACATTTTACTGAGAAGCAAAGACCTGTTCCATTAATTTATCGTTGACATGTATGCCAAGATTGAATCGGAAAGGATGTTGTACATACGACTAAATCAGGGGACGCTGAGAGTGGAACAGTATGCACATTTGAAGGATGCGACCATGAACGATGAAAATGTTGCAGACATTGGCCAGTTGATCATCTTGCCTTCCAGCTTTACTGGGGTCCCAGGTACATGCACGAGCGTACTCAAGATGCCATGACCTAAGTGAGAAACTATGGTAGACCGGACTTCTTCATCGCCTTTGCATGCAATCCAAACTGGACAGATACAGCAAGAATTATTTGTTGGGTAAAAACCACAAAATCGTCATGATTTGTTGGCAACTCTTTCATCAAAAGCAAAAAACACTCATGAGTCTCATCACAAAGGAAAAGATTTTTGGAGAAATTAATCGTCATATGTACACGACAGAGTGACAGAATCGAGGACTTCCTCATGCCCCCATTCTGATTTGGCTCAGACTCATTACACGTTCTTCACAGAGTGGATGACTTTATCAGTTCAGAAATCCCTAATCCACAAGACCCAAAACTTTTTTGCATTGTAACGAAGCAGATGGTGCACGGCCCCTGTGGATGCATAAATTCACTCTCTTCATGCATGAAGAGAATGGCCAGTCTACTTCATGACAGAAAATGCTGCTCAACGTGTCCAAGCACCTCAGGAAACAACACTGACGTCTTTCTTCAGACTTTTTACCCAAGATGAGTTTGCACGCACCCTATTGTATACAACCAAGTACCAAAGTACTACACTTGGAATAACGGAAACAAAACATGGAACCGTCAGAAACAAGGACAAGTTGTACTAGAACAAGGTTCAGCGATGCACAAGTGTACGTGTGTACACCGTCCATTCGACCAACTCGGAATGCTTTCACCTGCGATTCTTGCTGCATGAAGTACGAGGCCCGATATCGTTTATAGATTTGAGTACATTTGAAGGAAGGGTCTGCGGAACTTACAAAGAGGCTTGCCAGCTTAGGACTTCTGGAGAACGATGAACACTGGAACAAAGCATTGGAAGAAGCAGCTGCATCTCGATCGCCAAAGATCTTACGTAATCTGTTTTCTGTTATGCAACAAACATGCTCGATGTCTTCTCCCGATCACTTATGGATGAACCACAGAGAACCTGTCTGAAGACATACTGCACCAAGCACGCGTACAGAGCAGAATATGGATCTGGACTACAATGATGACATCTTCAACATAGCTCTAATCTCCATTGAGGATAAGATTATATTGTTGGGTGGATCGGACCTAAAATGCTTTGGGCTACCGCAACCCAATCGAAACTGCGATTCAGTCCTACCGAATGAAGAAATGGAAAGAAACTATGACACGAATGTACTCACAACATACATATAGGAGAATGAGCCAAAAATGGTCCAAGATCAAAAGGAAGCATTTGAAAAGACTACAAGAGCAGTTTTTGATAGGAGCGGTGGCATATTCTTTTTAGATGTTCTTAGAGGTACAGGGAAGACTTTTCTCATCAATCTTCTTTTGGCTAAAGTGCGACAGAGAAACGAGATTGGCCTGGCTGCTGCATCAGGCATTGCCGCAACTCTATTAACAGAAGGGAGGACAGCTCATTCGACTTTCAAGTTACCCTTAAATCTGGCAAACGCGGACACTCTTACATGTAACATTTCAAGAAATTCAGGCAAGGCAAAGGTTCTACAGAACTGCAAGCTCATTGTCTGGGATGAATGTACTATGTCCCACAAAGCCGCATTCGAAGCACTTGAAGTCACGTTGAGGCATCAGACGTAACAATGACAGAATGGGAGGCGTCACTATGGTGTTGGCTGGCGACTTTCGACACACTTCCGGTTATTCCCCGTGGAACGAGGGCGGATGAAATGCAGGCCTGCTCAAAATCATCTTGGAATGGCATTCATACATTTAGACTATCAACATGCGAGTTCGTGTCAACGGTGATCCCTCTGCCCAGCAATTTGCAGATAACCTACTGCAACTAGGAAATGGTGCCGTTACTTCGGATATAATCAAGATGGATGTATAGCAATGAAAAGCATATTGGAAGGATTGCGAAAACTCAACGAGAGCTGAAAGAGGCAGTGTTTCCAAATGTGGCGCAGCACTTTACTGATCACGCATGGCTGTGCCAAAGAGCAATTCTTGCCCCAAGAAACGAAGATGTCAATGTCATCAATAATCAACTTTTACAAGAATTGCCCAGTAGTGTTCAAATTTACAAATCTATCGCCACTACATGTGACACAGATAAGGCTGTGAACTATACTACAAAGTTTTTGAATACATTGGAGCCCATCTGGAGTACCCTCGCATATATTAGAGCTGAAGATTGGGGCACCGATTATGCTTCTCACGAATCTGCATCCACCTTCACTCTGCAATGAATCAAGACTCAATAAACTTATGCCGAATATTATTGAAGCCACCATCATGACTGGACATGCCGCAGACGTATTCATTCCTAGGATCCCAATCATCCCTTCGGATCTCCCATTCCAATTTAAACGACTTCAGTTCCCTGTTCGTTTTAGTTTCGCCATGAGCATCAACAAGGACAATAGCTGAAAGTTGTAGGATTCGATCCCATTAAATCGTTTCTCCCACGATCAACCGCACGTGGGTTGTTCAAGAGTTGGAAAAGCCGAGAATCTTGAGATCCTAGCTCCAAATGGAAGAACATTCAACAGTTATGAATCTCTTAAGGAGCAGTGAGGTGGAAGGAATGAGGCGACATGCCGTCATGTCAGGTGGTGGTGAGATTTTCTTAAAATTATTTTCTTTTTAACTTTCAACTTCCCCTAATTACATTAGTTTTTTAATTTTCATTTAGGTATTTTTCGCAAATAGTATGTGTTAATAAACTGAAGATCGGGGCACTGATTATGCATCTCACCAATCTGCATCCACCTTCACTCTGCGATGGAACAAGACTCAAGAAACTGATGCCAAATATTATTGAAGCCATCGTAGTATCATTTGTAGAGTATCTTTCATTTTCTATTGGTGACATTTTTTTTCTTGAAAATAAGTCTTTAACCAATTAATTACTTTTAAAAATAACTAAAGAAATTGTATAATTTTATTTATATGAAAATTAAGGAAAAAATTCTGAAATTTGTTTGATTAATTTACATAAAAATTCATATGGTGTTTAATGGGATTCCACGTCCTCCAGAAAATTTCATGCCCCTGGTTATGGGTTAAAATCAAACTAATCTAAACAGCTCTAGAACCAGGTAGTAAAACATTGCTTATGTATGGCATTTGTTGTGCTATTTTATTTACTCTATCACATGATTAACTTTCCTAATTCCTATATGCTATCTTTCAAAAAGTTACCCTGCTACATTTCCAAATTCATTCGTTATTCATCATAAATATTAAAACAAATCAAAACTATCTAGAAACTACGATTCGAGTCTCATGTCCAACAAATTTCAACTTTACGGACAAAGGATTAATTTAAATCATAAAAACCCGAATTTTAATATTTTTTTCATATCTTGTCACTAGCAGAAAAAGATGTAACACTTAATCAACTGAAATACCACAAATCCAACAGTTGCTTCTTAACTTCTTTTAAAGAACACATTTCTAGGAGAGAATATATTACTGACTAATTATTACCTCTATTCAGAGACCACTTTATCTCCCAGGGCAGCAGTTTTGGAGATAAAAAATAAGATTTGTTGTTCAAAGCAGAATTATATCTTATTGAAAGCTTACAAGGAGTTTCCAAACTGGTAAAAAAAATCATGACAATACTATCATAAATTATCCTGAAGTAATGTGAATATTCAACAAAGGTTTTGTTTAACAGAATTTCAAAGGCGAATAGTAATGTTTTATTTATGTGAAAAAATGAAAATAAATTTGACACAAATAAATGTTTGCAACTTTGAATAAAGTTTATTTTTTCCCATTTACTTATATCTAATCTCTCTGCATAAGCTTCTGTCTTGCCATCTTCTTTTTGGAAAGTTTCTTTTTAGGTGCTTCCTCTTCAGCAGTAGGTTTTGCAACAACTTGTTCCTTTTCACTCAAGATCACTTCAATGTGAGAAGGACTGCTCATGAAAGCTAATCAAAGAATTTATTCTAATTAGATGGATTTCAAAGACTATATGAAAATGCAATCTCAAATATAGGCATACATGTTAACAAAATTTAGCCTGACTTAACATTTTTTTTTTTTGCAAATCTTACTTGATAGTTTGAACTGACATATTCAATTTATAAAGGAAGTTAAATAGCATAATAATGCAGTGGGTACAATAAAATCTTGAAACTTCATCACTCAACAAAAATTATATATAATTCTAACAAATTTTCTTCAATAACTTACTAATATTTGAGAAATCCCAATAATTTTTAAATATATATTATTTCAAGTTAGAAAAAAAAAATAATAATTAAGTTTAAAATGCAACTTCTCCCTCAATTTGATACTTTTGCTTTATATTTTTTACTATACTCATAAATTTAAAAGTTTCTGAAGTTAACTTTTATAAAAAGTCAGCATTTGAAACATTTTGTAATACAGGATTTCCACTCTCCAAGCATAAGAAAAATTAGGGCCTTTTAAAAGCTACAATTTCACACAGATCAAATTAACAATAGTAACAAGTCTTTTCTAATGTTATTTTAGCAATCTGGATACAAAATGAATTAGCTAAAGCATCACAAAATGTGCTAAGAAAACATGACTTCTAAAACTGAACATCTAAACACATCAGAATCAGCATTCTGTGATCAGAGCATTCATATTGAAGTAATTTTTATTATGCCAAAATAAGCTATTTCACTGATGAGTTTATTGCAAATTTGTAAAGAATGTTAAGTTTTTCTTACCACTTAACTTTAAAGAATGGTTTTGTTTAGTATCGTAAAGTACATATTCAAAGGTGTTAACAGCTAATGTAAACTTTAGAGCACCGTTTGGAGCAATTATTTTGAGAATATGAACAACCTGAAGTGTTAGCAGTAATAAAGAAAATCTGGTTGGAACAAATTTAATGGGTTTTGGATCATATATTTTCAGTAATATTAAATTTTAATTTAAAAAAGGACTTTTTAAATATTAAATCAAGCTGATTTAAAACAGCATACCCTGATATTAACTACAACTTTAATCAGGAATATTGGAAATTTAATTAATAAGACTAGTCCAATTCTAGCAAAATTTTACTAGAATTATTTCTCATACAGAAGCAAGCTTTTCAAGAATTCAAAGAGAAAAAGAACTCAGTAATAAGAAATGCAAAATTAAAACTGCCAAATTACACTTAAATGGTAAAACAGCATTAAATATTAGTAAATTAGTACAAATTCATATTTGCTTGCTTTTGATACCAATTCATACAATATCCTAAAGAAATTTTTTAAACTTCCTTCAAATAAATGCAACCATTAGATTGAATGCTCAATTTGAGTTGATTGTACTAAATTATTTATCTACATTTCATACATATAACTAGAGGCAGTGGCTCTAAAAGAGTGGTTTCATGTGCAAATAAATTAAAATTAGCTAAATTTCAACAAAAATAGTAGACATCTTTAATCTAAATAAAAATGTTTTAAAGATATTTACAAAGCTTAGAAACATGTGGCACTTATTTGTACATGACAATCCCCCAAAACATTTATACATTTTTGCTAATAGTTTGTGTAGTCTACAGGTAAAAAAATAGAATGTAATATTACATACATAAAAAGCATTGAGTTGTCATGGGTGATCAATGATATAAAATGGTAACCATATTAGCCATGTTAAAAAGTACTGTAAAAATTTCAAGCAGAAATGAGGGCTTCTACCCCAACAGGTTATTTTTGAAGGGAACAGATGCAGTATAGACCCCCCAATCCATTTGGCGACTTTATTTCGTCGCCAACCCTCAATTTCGATTTATGTGGTTTTTGGTAACCCCCACTTATTTCCACTCCATTCTAGCAACCCTACACTATGTATATATAGACTGCGTACCATAACCATTTTTAGTAATCTTATTTATTAGTAGTCATGTCCGTTGAAAGCACTATTCCAAAGTTTCAAGGAGTTAATTGGGAGCCGATTTAGTTTTAAAATTTCTAATAGACATACTTTTGGTCACCCTGGCCAATCGCTAGTTTCTAATTCATTTGGCCCAGGAAAAAAAACGGTTTTTGATTTTTTAATGGAGGCTCGCTTGATAGCTAATGAGATTTGTTCAAAGTGCAATTTGGAAATGAAGCTAAAACCTAAATCAACGAAGTCTGATGGGTTTTTGTGGATATGCAAAAATATGGTTGATGGGAAAGTTCGTGGTTGCGAGAAATCGGTTAGGACTGGATCATGGTTTAGTTCGAGTAAGATGACTATGGAGGAGGTTCTTTTAACGACATATAAATTAGTTAAAGGGAGAAAAACTAGTGAAATTTAACCTTCATTTACAGTGAAATCTGTTAAAAGAATAGAATAAATTTATTCAAATTGTGTACTTATTAACCAACTTTGTATGTATTTTTTTGTAATACATCTGTTAAATAATATCGCCAAGTAACGTCAGGGTTGGCGACAAAAAGAGTCGCCAAATGGATTGGGGGTCTATACTGCATCTGTTCCAACATTTGGAAAGTACTGTATCAATTACTTACGATTGATTCGTCCATGAGCCCTGTAGGTTCTCCTCCTCATTTTAGGAGCCCTATTCACCTGAATGTGTTCAACTACAAGTCTGTCAACATCCAAGCCTTTATGATCAGCATTGCTTTCAGCATTTCTCAAGAGTTGCAATAGGAATTCAGCACTCTTTTTGGGCCATCTTCCTTGAGATGCCTTCCATTGTTTAATCTGAAAAGTATTATTCAAGTATTACAATCAGATGACAGATGTTTATTTTTTATTTTTTGAAAACCTATTTTGACTGTAGTACCAACAATTGTAAACTAAGATCAGAAAAAAAAAAAACATTTGAAAATGAGTAATACTTTATATCAATGTTAACATAATTAATTCTGACAGCATTTATTTACTTCCTCAAACTGCATTTTTAAATATTTGCACCTAACATTACATTTCACAAAACATCAGATTTTTGTTACAAGTTTTTTTTATAAATACAACACATTAAGAGTTACAAAATCTCATGGAATGTGAAAACGAAAATACATTTCTGAAAACCTGTTGAGCTTTGCAAATAACTAAACCCAAGTTCTGCAAAAAATTAAAGGAAGCATGAGGTATTACAAATAATTGATACCCTAGAAGTTACATTCAATTGCAAGTACAATTCTTTAAATTTAACTGCATAAATTGGGAAACAATTTTCACCCTTTAAAAATATGGTTGGAGTATCATATACTAAATTGCAAAATACATGTTTGACATTTTAAGTAGTTATTCATTATTCATGACATTTTCCATTAAGTTTATCACAGGAATGGCCAAGATTTTTATGGTTTAAAATTTAATTTTAGCTTAGTTACATGTTTGAGATTTGTTTAATTTTTTGACTAGATATTTAAAGTTTCACAAGACATCAAAATTTAGTGCAGGCAATTGCATTTCAACAATATGGTTTGTCAAAACTATGCACTTAAGTACATTTAAGAAATGTATGAACCCTGTAGGTTGATCAGAATACTTGTACATTTAAACGAGGGCATAATTTAGTATTGCTTATTTCGGATTGAAAAATGCAAACTTTTCATAATATTCAAAGTGTTTTTTTTTGCTTTCCAAAGAATATATTGCAGTACTTGGTTTCATTTGTTTTGAAATGACTGAACAAATCTTAGAACAGCACAATGGATTGTTTCATTAAAAACATTGTACTGATTGCAGAATTATGAGAAAAAATTAACAAATGAAGGGTTGCCAAAGCACTTCTGAAATAACAGCATAAATCTCTTAAAATAGCAGCAAAATTCTAAGCCTTATTCTAGAAGCTCACGAGTAATTTAAATTTAGTACAACATGAATTGGCTAGCACACAAGTGTGCTAAGTATGAAAACAGGCATTCACCTCACCAAGCAATATAAAAATTTTATAATTAAAAAATCATCTATATTATTTCAATAGTATAGATCCCTTTAATGCCTCTTACACGCGACGAATCTTAACAAGTGAGGTATTAAAAGAATTTACCAGAGCAACGACGAATCCATTTTATTTCTCCACGGTACGTAGAGGGGGGCTAAAAACGATTCGAAATCCTGATAGGAATAACATTGAGTGTAAAACAATTGCTGTATGCAACTCTGTTAATACCCATCCACAATAAGGTTTTACCAGTATTGATGGAGAAACAACTCTTCCAATAAAATGGTTTTTTCTTTACCAGTATTACTCAGAAAACAAATTTTTCATCATCTGTATTATTTCTATAGTATAGATCCCTTTTACATCTTATACACAACGAATTATTTATGTATTGAACTGGTTTTTCATTTCTTACTATATCAATAATTTATGAATACATGATTTGATGATATAAGGATATTAAACAACACCATGTTACACGTGAGGTTAAGATTTGAAGAAAAAATAATTGAAAATATGCAACAATTTTTGTGAATTCTCGAGTTAAGATAACCTTATTAGGCCTTTCGGCGGAAGAATTATGTGCTTTACACAAATGGCTGGAACAACGCTAACAGTGATCTCAAGGAGGAAGTATTGTAAATAGTGATTGAATAAACTCTTGATATTTTGGACATAAAAAAAATTTGCTTACACCTTTCACCCTTACAAAGGATGGGGGAATTCTCGCACAGGCAAGCTAATATTTTCTTAATAAGGTTTTCATGACAATCTAGCAATGAATGTTTTTCTTTTATGGTTGCCACAGCTTGGCACCCCTTGAAAAAATTTCTCCCAAAGAAAAATCTCAAAACATATAAGTTCGCTATAAGTTAAGTTAAGGAGCCGAGTTTTTGCTGACCTAGAGAATTTTCAAAAGTTAAAAAATTTTGAAAATAGGAGCTTTGAGACAATTTTACTTAAAAAGATATCCCTAGTTGCTAATTTTGAAATACAGTAGCAAAAAGTTGCCTGTGGCAGCCCTGTTTTTGGGGACAAAAACATTTTGTTTCTAACAGGAAATGCACAAAACATGGAAGTTTTGACCCTTTAAAAATGTTGACATGATGAATTTAGTTTGGAAAACCTTTCTGAAGAGAGAGACTGCTGAAACAATAATATAGTTCACTCTTAAAATTTTACAATGACCAAAAATAAAAATAAACACAAGTAAGCATGTTGAAAGAATTTACACAAGTATAACTACTATTTATAGATTTACCTGTGCTTTTCTTCCAACACCTCCATTGAATCTTCTAAATGGAACAATTTCTTTCTTCACTATAACATTTTTCAAGTAGCGTTGAGCACGCCTAAGGGACATCTTTTTAATTGCCTGAGCTGTTTCTCTAGTGTTCTGAAACATGAATACTTTCAATTAATTGTTCAATAATAATGCAAAAGATTAAATCCAATTTAAAAGGAATCTAAGTTTAAGATTTGCAAATTTAATAAAGAAATTCTTTACCTTGAAATGAACCCTCAGATTTGAACCTCGTGCTTTACAGGCTGAAAAATGAAAAATATCTCATTTGAATTAATATAAAAACTACAATCATTTCATACATACATCACTTACAGTTAGTACACTAAGAAATACAATCATATCCAAAAGTTAAGCATAATTGCTGTTTATGTGAATATTTCAGGAAATCTACATCAGAATGGAACGCGGTATGTGTGTAAAAGGTTACCACAGAAAACAAGGATGACTTTTGTTATCCAAAGAAAAGGGTTGAAAGACAAAGGTTCAATCTATGAGTGTCAACTTTAATTGAATGTTATGAAGTTTAATACAGTGTGTGAGAACCTCTGGTAACCACACATGCTGCACGACTTCCCAAACTTTCGATGAGGGTATGGATGAGTTGTGTGCTCAGAGTTCCGAGCCTCACTGATAGCAGTTTTCAATTACGGAACGAAGCTTGGTAGGTGGCGGAGGGCTGCAATGTCTCCCGAGCATATTCCACATATGCTGTATAGGATTCAGATCAGGAGTTGGCAGGCCACTGCATGCAGTGGATATCTTCACTTTGAAGGAAGGCGTCGACCAGGGCTGCACTGTGAGGTGGTGTTTTATCATCCATGAATACGAAAACAGGACTGACAGCACTTCGAAACAGGCGAATGGTAGGTTCAAGGACTTAATCTCTGTATCTTTGACCAGTAACAGACCCCGTGTCAAAGATGTGGAGGTCTGTGCATATGTCCAGCATGCCTGCCCAGACCATGAACTCCCTCTGAAGGAAAATAATGTCTTTCAGTGATGCTTCCAGGGTGAAAACGTGTTCCACATTCTCTCCAGATCGTGGTACGAGAATCTGCAGACTTAATCTGTACTCGTCACTGAACATGACATTGCCCCTCTGTAAACGCAGGGGGAAACTGCTGGTCATCTGGCATAGAGACCAACGTGTCTGAGTCGCTTGTAAACAGATTGTCTCGGAACACTGACTCCTGTGGTGGCTGAACCCAGATGTCTGGCAGAACGGTTCCACTGACGTCGTGTAGTTAGCGCAAATATTGGTCTTACGGAGCAGTTGTTACCCTTGACCGACCTGGTACTAGTCGCCAGGTAACATCTCCAGTGGTTTGAAACCTTTGCCAGTCACACACTGAAACATTCAGAATTCGAGATGCTTCGGTTTGGGATCGACCAGATTCCAGCACTCCAATAATTCGTCTCTTCACAAATGTCCAGTTGGCATCGGTACAGATGTATCCTATGCCGCACGGTGTGGCAATGACTCTTGGCATGTTTTTGGCACACTTTTTATGTCGCCAAGGAAATCTTTCAAAATTGAATATATACAGTATACATATGGATTAAATATATAAATCTTGATAAAACAACATTTTGACTAGTAAAACACAGCAAATCTGGATTAAATATACAAAATTTTTTTAACGGAAATCACATCTTGACTAGTGAAACATTGCAAAACTGGATTAAATACACCAAAATTTCTTTTACGGAAATTTGGATTAAATACAAAACATTTAGACTAATAAAAAGAACAATCTATGCAAGACGCTGACAAGGTTGACATAAAAACCCGAGAACCCTAGCCATAAAACCAGAGAAAAATTCGGGATAAAGATGGGTTATCATCACCTGGCATTAGTCATTTAAAGTGCTTTAAAGTATTTTTTTTTGCATATTTGTGTATATTTAATCCAGATTTGCAGTGTTTTACTAGTCAAAATGTTGTTTTATCAAGATTTATATATTTAATCCATATGTATTCAATTTTGGAAGATTTCCATGGCGACATAAAAACCGCGCCAAAAACCGCGCCGCCACTCTGCGCGGCGGAGACTGCAGCTGTACCCCTATTAATTATTAAGTCAGTAAGTTGCAATCAATGCAACGTTAGAAATTAGAACCAGAAAGACAATCACATTTTTCTTTAGTTGCCAAAATGTTTTACAATATGGCACCAGTGAGAATGCTGATGACCTTAGGGAAGTCATCACTGCTATTGCATCCAGCACTGAACAATAAACTTAGAACCAGAGATCAGACACCATTATAGGAACACATTGCTTACATTTACCCTGCCCCCTAATTTATCACGTAATTGTTTAAAATCATGCAATCCATATGTCATGGGAGTTAGACGGCTATTAAAGTAAGGTTTGTTCAATTAAAGAGCAACTAATCGGAATTTGCACCAAACATGCAAAATTCAAAACATTTAGCCATCATAAAATGCTGACTGGAACAAAACTAATTATAAAAAAAGACAAAATTTATAGGTGCAAATGCAACCAATGACTGATTATTCCGAACCCTGATATTAAAGCTAAAGAATTCACCAATTGTCTTTTATAGATTATAATTTATTCACAAGTTACAAAATTGTTTACTTGAATTTCTTATTTGATGCAAACCAAATAAGAAAACTATTGGGTTGTGTTTTATGACACAAGGGCTATATTTGTACACAGGGACATATTGACACAGAGAAATACACATGGGGGGAATTGAATTGCATCACCTACAATTCGTTGTTTGCTAACAGTGGACAAACATAATGACCCACAACACCCAGGAAACAAGGAAATTCAATCAGCTAAATAGGATTGCCAACGGTATGGTTGGTTGTGGGGGTTTTAAGGCACAAGGGTCATATTTGGCTATGTTGTACCAGACACAAGACATACAATATCAAGCAATAGACACACACTGAAAATTTTACTGACACGGTAGAGAGAAATACGCCCAGGCAGAAAGCCAATGGTATGAATTTTGCATGTGGCACATATTGACTAGAAACAGAACTGGATACTCAAGCAATTTCGCTTATGCAATCATTAGATTCTGATTAATACCATTACCATAATACAATTAAAGTATCATCGGCACTGTCACAAATCAGCCTTTTAATCCACATGTATCACGGCGAATTCACAAAAATTAAAACTACGTAACCTAAATTGACAGCTACATTCAATAGGTCCCAATAACAAATTTTTCTAAAGCGTCAGAATTTTTAAACGCGTTTTAATCGAAAACAATGATTTCACTGATTCGTGACTGACATGGTGGTGACGATGATACAGGATTGCAATATTCTTAACACATACAAAGGTGGTTGAACATTTATTCGTAATATACTTACATTTAGTAGCATTATCGGGCTCCGCAGAATATCGACCCATTTTTACCTAAAATAGATAAGAAACGCATATCAACGAAGCGTAACTAAACGTTTTAAAATATTGCATTCACTAAACTTCGATCCATGTTTGCAACAGATTCTACTCCATGCATACAATAATTGACGTATAAAACAGAAATAAATAATTTATTAACAATCACCAAACAGTTGTATTTATTAATAAAACTCACTCGAATATATTTCTTTATGATTCGATAGGATGAAAATGGATATATTTCAGACTTACCTTAAATTTAATTTACAATGCGAACAGGCACTGTTGATGGCAACGTGAATGACCGCAGTTGCCACAGAAATAATGGTAGTAATGGTATTCTTGACTTAAATTGTGTAGCCTGGCTTGAGCGTAATCAGAGAAACTTCTTTGGCACACAAATTTAATTCAAGGATAAGATAATAATTTTCCATTAAAATGAAAACATTGATAAAAGCATTACCAAGTGTTTATTCTTTGGAATAATAAATTTATAAAAGAAATTTTAAATTCCGTAAATTTTCTAAAAATAAAGTAACAATTTATCAACAAACTGTCTTAATTTTTTCAAGAAACTTTTTTATTTTGTTAAAAATATGTAGGGTAGGTATTTTAATTAACTTCACACTGGAGCAACACAACGAAAAATATAAAAGGAATACTGCAAAGAAAACTAAACTATCAAAAAGTTTCGCCTCCATTCTAAATGATTTGAAGTGTTTTGAGAAATTTTATCGTCTGCTTTTGTTTACTTATCAGATTGAGCATGTTTTCATTTTTTGGGGTGTATAAAAATCTCGAATGAAATGTTCTGTACCAATATGCACTTATTAATTACTGAGTGATTAATAAATAAGACATTTTATTGCCGAAATGTCCCCTTATATTCTTGTATTTTTATTTTCATCTTGTCTAATAGTTTCAGGGAAAAAGGTACTGTTAATCGTAGGTAAGAATCACCTAGTACAATATAAGCAAGGCTCCCAATTTTTTTTATCTTTGAGAAATTCTAAAACGAGAAAAAAAGACAATTGAAATCCTCTCTAAAAGAACAATTGCAAAACAAATTTTTTATTGCTTAAGATAAAACTTTATATCTTTGGTGTCTGAAAATATCCTGTGCTTTTGCTTTAATGTTTCAACTGTTTTCAATGCAACTAAAGATGCACAAAATTTGAATTTATTATTTGTATTACAAAATTTGAATTACGAATTCATAAACCAGAGTTAAAATTGTGTAATTGAACGATCAAATGAGCGTCACTCACTTTTAAAAAGAAATTGTTTGAAACTGGTTTTCATTGTTTGCCTAAAAGGTCTATTTGCTTTTGTCAACTTAAATGAACAACTGCATACATTTTTCATTTAATGTTCGACATCGATTTTTGTATTGATTCAATATTTTGTATCAATGTTTTGTATTGATTTTTGTAATGTGACTCATGTAGTTGTGTCCACAGAGGTAAAAAATAATAACATTCAAATAAAAAAACAGCTATTATTAAGAGTAGATAGTTTGATTGTATTTTGTAGTGAAATAAACTAAACCACCGTTCAAGACCAATAATAAACAATTGAAACTCAAGTTATAGAATCTTACTTAGCAAAACTTTCTACTTATGTTTATTCATTCTGAACAATAGATATGCTGCAATTGAAATAGCTGTGTATCTTTGTTACAATCAACAGACAACTACTAAGTTTTTCAAACTTTTACACATGTAAATACGTAATGCTTATATAATCATGAGCAACACTTTTAGATATTACAACAGTAAAGTTGAGAGAATTAAACTTGTTTTCCAACTTCCCTATCAATTCTGAGGATCCTGACATATTTGATCTTGGAATATTGCATCAGGAAATTTTATATCAAATTCCTGTATTTATAAATTGCATGTTACTTTATTTTTAGCGGATGATGGTGGTTTTGAATCTCAAGTATATGGGAATTCTGTGTGCAAAACTCCTAATTTCAATGAATTCGCTTCAAAATCGATCATCTTCGAAAATGCATACACATCTGTTAGCAGTTGTTCTCCGAGCCGTTCAACAATCTTGACGGGTCTGCCACAGCACCAAAATGGAATGTATGGTCTTCACCAAGGAGTGCATCATTTTAATTCATTTGACAATGTCAGAAGTTTATCTTCTTTGTTGAAAGAACAAAATATCTATTCAGGTATAGATGCAATTAAATATTTTATAAACAGATTATACTCTAAATTATTATTTTTCAAATTCCATTATTAGAGATTACTATAATTTTTCTTTTACACAAAATTTTGAATAATTTCTAAATTATTTTAAGTGGAATTTAGAAAACATTGTTTTGCATCAAATTCTGTCATTGGTTTTGTCTAAACCAGTTTAGAATTGAATGGTTTTATTTATGTTGGTTAGTATATCACACACATTAATTGAATCTTATCCTTTTAGGGATAATTGGTAAGAAACATGTTGGTCCAGAATCTGTTTATCCTTTTGATTTTGCTTATACTGAAGAAACTAATTCTATCAACCAAGTCGGGCGCAATATTACCAGAATAAAAGAATTAGTTCAGAAATTTTTCAAAAAAGTTAATTCTAGGTAATGTATGACATACTTTTTTCCAATAATAAAAGGCTGCTTTCAAATATATAAAATATTTAAAACTACCTTTTTCACTGATAATATCTAGTGCTCATGTATTTTTTACAAAAACAAAAGTGTAAATTAGCAACTTATAATTCTATTTTTCAGTCAATCTTTCTTTTTATATGTTGCATTCCATGATCCTCATCGATGTGGCCATACAAATCCTGAGTATGGGGAATTTTGTGAAAAGTTTGGAAATGGAGAAGAGGGAATGGGACACATACCTGATTGGACTCCTTTGCATTACAAACCAGAAGAAGTCATTGTACCTTATTTTATACCAGATACCCCAACAGCCAGGAGAGATATTTCTGCTCAATACACAACCATAAGTAGATTGGATCAAGGTAAACACATGATGAGCTTGTAATTTCAGCTTAATCTATATAAATAAGAATGGAGTGTTTGTTTGTACATTGAATATTTTCATTTCAAGTTTTCTATCCGTTTTGGACTCTTCTGATGCAAAATCCGTCTCTTATGTGTTTGGTGTCTGTTTGTCCATCTGCCTGTATGTGTGTGTCCATACTACGTCCAAACGGCTCAGTATATTTTCATGAAACTTTGCATACTGTGAGATCTTACATTCATTTAGTGACTGAACTTGCGCAAGTCTGTCCGTCTTCCCATTCGATTTTGTGTCTGCTTGTACAAATATCACATAAGATTTATTCAACATATTTTAATTTAGTGTTTCATATTTAATACACCACATTTAATTTAGCGAATGCCTTTGAAATTTCTTTGCTTACATATTTAGGCAAGTTTCACATTAAAACATCTGAGTATCTACTTAAATCAACCATAATTGGGTAGTTTTGGAGTAGCTGGGAGGTATATTGAGCATTCAATTACATTGTTTTACCAGTGCTGCTGAAATGTCAATTATTTTCTAAAACTATTTTTACGGAATTTAAATTCAAATCGTTTATTTATTTCGAGCCTTAATTTTTCTTTACGAAATATAAAAAAATTCTGAATATTTGGTACAGATAATAAAGAGAATAAAACTATACAGAACAAAACGTTTTAAAATAGGACTGATAGCCAATATGGCAACCTTGGTATTTTTTAATCGTTTGCTTTTTTAAAATTTGTGTCCGTTATATTCCAAGAATCTATTTTGTAGTGAAAAAATAGATACATTCATTACTTTTCGTTCGAAGCTTTTTTAAAATCTGTTTTAAGGTGGATTTCTGGGTTTTCAATTTGGTGTTTTTCGTTCAATAACTGTAAGCAAGGTACGTAATGGTTTAATTGGTTTTAAAAACATTTTTAATCATTGCATGATAATTTTATAAACGCTTTTGTTTTTAAATGACTTAAAAGGCATTTATATGCATACTCTGAACTCTATGCATTCTGGGTAACATTGGCCCACTCCAGAGACTTTTACTAAAAATTAAAATTCTACAAAAATGTAAAATGTTAAATATGACATTTATTTACATTTGTGAAATTGTGTATTTAACAGTTGTGTACCTTTATTAGAGTGTGAAAGTTGTTACATGTGATGAATAGGAATTACAATTTATTAATGAAAGCGGAAATTAGTTGACCAATTCAACCCGAGTAATGCCGGGTTATTCTGCTAGTTTATAAATAAGCTCTTTTGAAACCAGGTAACGAAAATGTAAACATCAGAGCTTGACTATAATTGACAACTATTCTGTAAGAACAATTGTTTAGTGTAAAGCGAAAAATGATACCTGAAAAATGAAAGTACCTCATCACAAATCTATTAGCATTACTATATTAGTTTATAATGAAATACTTGTAGTCATGCTAAATTGCACTTGATTCTTTATTGGACTATTGAATGATTTTAAGGGAAAGAATTTTAAAACAGGATTTTTATTTAAATGCTACTTTAGCCTACTCCCCTTAATATCATAGAAATTGATTATGTATATACAAAGATTTGTTATTGCGTTATGGCAAGTACTGTTGTAAAGTTGAAATAAACTTGTGTTTTAAACTAAACTTCCCATTCTACATGTTTAACATATTTATCCTTTATTATGAGTATATTCCATTAAAAAAGTCGACTTCTAAAAGAAAAGCTCAAATATGAACCCTCAAACCAAAATATTGTTGGCCCTAAGCAGAAACTCGTTGATATTTTTTCGGAGTGACTGAATGATTATTTTCATGATGAGAAATGCATTGACATATTGTAATTAGTTTAAGAAAAATATAACACTATCAATATGCGAAATATTTTCAGTTTTTGAGCTGTAAATTTTATAAAGTTATCAGTTAACGAGTTTCTGCTCTAAGCGACGATATGTAAAAATTTAAAATGAAAACATTTTCCAAATAGTAAGTTTTCTCCTAAATGTAAGTTTTCTCTCTAAATGTCTCTTCCATTAGCCTTCTCAACACAAAGTTGACCTTTTGACATCTTATTTAGTATGAGGCATATTTCTAATCTGATTCACTAATTTACTGTACATGTACCCAAACTTTTTATTATAATTTATGTATCATTTTAGGAATTGGATTGGTAATGAAAGAACTGAAAAATTTTCATCATGAAAATGATACTTTAGTGATATTCACCTCTGACAATGGAATACCCTTTCCAAGTGGAAGAACAAATCTGTATGATCCTGGAATGGCAGAGCCATTTTTGATGCATATACCAAATGAAAAGTTCAGGAATAAGGTAATTTTTAGTTATTATATGCACATGAATTTCTAACTGAAGTTATCAACTATGTTAATCACACGATTCAACTATAATAATTGTGTGTTTTTTCTCAGGTCTCTAACTCAATGGTCAGTCTTTTAGATATTGTTCCAACTATACTTGATTGGTATAATATTAAATATCCCAATTATAAACTCAATGGCATGAGTGCAGAGCTAACTGGACAATCTCTACTTCAACACTTTTCGACAGACTCAAGCACAGAAGTAACTTTTGGTAGTCATAATCTACATGAGGCAACTATGTATTATCCTATGCGTGTTGTCAGAACTAAAAAATATAAATTAATTCATAACTTGAATTTTAAAATGCCCTTTCCTATTGATCAAGATTTTTTTATTTCTCCAACATTTCAGGATTTGCTAAACAGGACTGTAGAAAAAATGGACACTAATTGGTATAAAAATCTTACTGATTATTATTATAGACCAGAATGGGAGTTGTATGATTTGCAAAAAGATCCCTTTGAGATGGAAAATGTTGTTGATGATTTATCTTACAATTCACAATTTAAGAAGTTACAGGGATTGTTAGCTGATTGGCAAAAAGAGACCAATGATCCTTGGATTTGTTCACCTTCTGGGGTGTTGGAAAATACTGGTAAGTATAAACAGAATCCTCAATGTCTTCCTTTGTTCAATGGGATCTAAGACTTGTAAAAACAGTCATTTATGAAATTGAATGTGATTCATAATGGATTGGCATACAATTTTGAGGGATACAGAGCTACTATAAGGGACTTTCACAAAATTTCTGTGCTACCTGCTAAATGTAAATTTATGTGTCATGTGAAAAAGACAGTTGAACAGGCTCAAAGCCAGATCAATTCACATTCAGAAAATATTGTATACAGTTATTGTTTTTAGGATTTGTACTAAAATTTTTCAAAATTACCTGAACTTTAGAGGGATCCTGATGAAATTTAAGCATACGTTAGAAACTAGTAGCAATTAATTTAATTTTTTCTACATTTTTATTTGAAAATTATACGTCCATTAGGATTTTATTGTTAAAAATCGTTATGTATTTTGATGTACATCACAAAATAAATAGAAATAGTATGCAGCTTAACAATAAAAGGAAGTTCATTGTTTTTCATTGAAATATCTTAATTTCTTAGATATATGATACTATTTATTTTCCAATCAGTTTATGAACCCTGATACATTTATGGTTTCCTAAGTTTTACTGCAGAGAAAAAATCATTGCACCATCCTTTAAATTCATTGAATTTTTGAAATATATGCTAATTATTGCATCAGAACAGTAAGCTATTGTATAATATGCAATAGCCACTATGCCATACACTCTTTTTGGATAAGTAAGCTGGTGATTAGTACAGAACATTAAAGTCAGTGGGAGTTTTGTGCTTAAGTGATTCCATTATTGCAAAAACTGGAAATGATAATGACAAGAATATGTGATTTGGTTTGTCACTAGTCATTTAGTTGGTTGTTTTCGGGGTTTTATGGAACAAGGGCTATATTTGGCCAAGCTGCACCAAACATGACAGACAAGTCATTTAGTACCACAATACCATTCCAAAATATTATACCCGTATTGCTCACCATCATTAAACATCATCCATTGTTACAAAATTTATGGTGAAATATGCTTCTTATGGAAAGGTGGTGTAATAATTTTTCCCATTATGTAAAATGCTTGCATACATCTGTAATGTGATAAAACGTGATCAACCTTGGCCTTGTGTAGGAATGAGTATCAGAAAACATCTTTCTGTTTCCTATTTTCAAAACAAATCTGTTTAGGGTTTCATGCAAAGTGAACAATGTTTAAAAATCTTCATGTCTAGGGATGAGACAAATATTACTTTCATCAGATGTTTAATGACTTAATACATAGGATCGGTTTTTTTTAATTATTGCATCTATTCATGATGGATTGTGTAATTATTATTTAATAAAACTGGATGCATTTGAAATATCAGTGGGAAAAAGTTTCATATGGAATTTTCTTGGAAAATATTTTTTAAATCTAACTTTTATAAACCAAGCAACACACTGGCAATAACTTATTACATGCTTTGTATAAAAGCAAATTCTTTTTACTTCTATATGACTGACCAACACTATTAAATATTTTTATATTATTTACAATATAAAATAATATATTGTAACTCAAACTACGTATGTTATATTTATATTTTGTGAAATTAGTTTTTTATTAAAAATGTACAGAAGTCTGCATCTCTATTTCTTGATTCAAATATTTTTCAACATAGAAATTTAAGCATTTTAAACTTGTTAATCGGTTTATATATTCAAATATTAGAAGTCATGTTTAAAGATGTTTTCACTTCACACAATTAAAATCTTTTCTTCTGTTACATATCAACTTATCTTATTCAGTTTTCGTTGCATAATTTTTAATGAAAACAGTGATTTGAGTTTTTTTAACAATTAAGGATTAACTTTTACTCTACGTATGTTCTATATTTTAATGCAATAATATATGAATTTAAAAGCGAATTAATTTTAGGAAATAAGCCTCTAGATCTTATGTGACATGTTTTAAAATAATTAATATTTTCTTAAGCATTTAAATTATTTTGGCAGTTTTAATATGTAAAATTGTACATGTATATGGACGTACTTTTTAAAGGAAATATATTTACTATGCTGTGTGCATAGTATAGCTCAACATATAATGGTACAGTAACTCCTCACACATTCTTTGATATTGCTCTTTACTTATCTGTATTTTCGGTTTGTGAAGGGTAGAATTCTTAGACTATTGTTGGCTTCTTTGAAATCAGTAGTCTCTTGCTTTAAGCAGTTAACTTCAATAATAAAAATATTGTCCAAGTCCTGTGAACTACCACAGCTCTGTTCACATGTGAAATCATCTTTTCAGTTCTACCTCATACAAAGATTTAGTGTTGTTATTGTACAGATTAATCACCAACAGTTTTTTAATTTGTTAAAAATATTGTCACTTTTTATTGCAATTTTCCTCTGCTTTATATTTATAAGAGATAATTTACAAGTCAAATAGTTGTCATAATGAAATAAATTTAAGTATTTAGAAGAATTTTTTTTATTTCAAACCCAGTAGACATTTACCCTGGAAGTTGGCTTTTTCCAAACAGTAATGCTGTACAAGGAAGCATTCTTTATAATTCTGGTATAGAAGACAAATCATTGTTTACATTATTATACTTACCCATTTCTTCCTACGGTACAAAATTCATCGATTTGCAAAAGTCTAAACTACAAAAAAATAAAGGCAAAGCATAAAAAGAAACAAATGAAATTGCATGTGCAGTGCCTGAGAATTAAAGATTAAGTGAAAGAAAGAATTGGAATCAGTCAGGAAAGGTTGTTGAATGAAGATAGGTTCAACTCATTTTATTTTCAAAACCACTCTTCTGGTAGCCAAAAGCATTCCAAGTACCTGGGAAGAAATTTATGAATGTTTACAGGCCTGTGAAAAAGCTTAACCATGAAAAATATTTGTATGGAGGGGCCATGAAAGTGGATGAGAAGTTATTTGTTTAGAAAATATTCAACCGTACTAAGTTATTTTACTAATTTTGTGTTTGTAGTTTTATGCAATTTTACATAAAAAAGTGTAATATAACATACCTTTTTAATCTCTAGTAAGTGTTTGCTGACTCCCACTATACAGGGTGTCCCAAAAAGGTTATGCAATTTATCTTTTTACCATTTGGAGATAGGTAGGCAATGTAAATTGCAAAAGTACACCAAATAAGGTAAGTAATTAAGATATGTGAATAAAATTATCATGTGATAACAATTTAAGCGGATTCAGTTTTTAATTTATATACGACCCCTCTAGATTAAAATCTGAGATAGCAAAAATATTCCTTACCTGTATCCCTATCGTTAGCAAAAGACCACATTTCTATAGGTTGAATAGTAATGGTGATACAAGAGGTTCCATTTTAAGTGGGCCGTATCTAAATTTAGAACTGACCCATGACCAAAAATGAAGAGCTAAGTTCTGCATTGCTGCAGATGGAAAATATTTTGAACATGCGTTGTAAATTTCCTTTTATTTTTAATTTAAACCATTTTTATACAATATTTTTATTAAAGATTACATTGTCTACTATTATTCATTGCGATTTTCATCTGCAGTTGCAATACTACATTACTTTGTACAATGTTGTACTTTCTGACCGAAAAAAATGCTTTTTAGCTTTGTGTATACGGTCCCGAATCTGACAACTTGAAAGCTGCACAAGCGGTATAAGTCAACTTTTTTGCGTCATTATACCTCCGTTACTGTTCAACCTACAGAAATGCAGTTTTCTGCTAACGATAGGGATGCAGATAAGGAACATTTTTGCAATCTCGGATTTTTATCTAGAGGGGTTGTATACAAATTAAAAACTGAATCCGCTTAAATTGTTATCACATGATAATTTTATTCACATATCTTAATTACTTGCCTTATTTGGTGTACTTTTGCAATTTACATTACCTACCTATCTCCAAATGGTGAAAAGATAAATTGCGTAACAACCTTTTTGGGACACCCTGTATATGAAGTTACTGTTTTTGTGCTAACAGACTGATAATACAATTTAAAAGGCATTTCCATTGATAATTGTTAAAAATCAATCAGAATTATTCTCATAGGGGTAATTTAATGCTGTAAAAATTTATTAAATTTTAAATCAATTATTTCATCTTTAAATAACTTAACACATTTTGAGGAAGAATGGATATATGAATTGTTTCAGCAGTTTTAGATGCGGTACTTTAGAATATGAGATAAATATTTAAAAGCACTTTGCATTGGATTTAAAATATATAAATGGTATAGTATAAATGAAGTTATACAAAGATTAGAACAAGATTTTCTAGATTTATAGGTAATTCTCTTCATTCATTAAATAATTCTCAAATGGGTTGGGTCATATCCTGTTTTGCAACTATACAATATGAAGCCAAAATTCAATTTATAACACCAGGCTTTAATAATTATCGAAAATTAATGGAAATACACTATTTAAAATTTTTATTTTGTTACCACATATTTACATAAATGTTGGACCAAACATGCATTAAGTAGAACACAACAACTCAAAATTATTGGACACAATGCAATGCCTGCTAAAAGTTCACAGAAAATAAATAATTTTGATCTAAAGTTTTACATTGTTCAAATTGGAAGAGCATGTTTTCACATAATTCAAAGTACTAATCACTATTAATTAAAATTTAATGCAGGAGATTAATAACATTTTATAATTAAATATTTGTTAAGGATTTCAAATTTTTAATCTCATTTTCCTACTAGTTAATGACTAGATAAGTTTTTTATTACAAAAAGTTAATACTTGGAATTTAAAGTAAATATTTTAATCATGCATCATAATTGTCTCAAATATATACTTGCATAAAAAGTGCTAACCAGATATTGAAATATATTACTAAAAACTAATATACATACATTTTTCTGCAGCTTAAGCAAAAACTAATTTTGTTTTAATTTATTTTTCAAAGAACTTTCAATAAATTCTAGTATTTCGATTTTTTTTAAAACCCTTCCAAATGAATTTTGTTTTACAAAACAAAACAGATAGTGAAATATTATTTTGATTATGTGCTCACATATATACATAACAAATGCATTCAGTATTTTTCAACTTCATAAAGTAGAAATTATTTTTCAAAATAAGATACCTTAAATTTATTGAAAGTGAGCATCTTAGGAAAAATTTATTTGTATACTTAGTCTCATATTTTATGATATGACAGTTGAAAATTAAAATAAATTATCTTTTAGTTTCAAAGTTTTAAGAACGTAAATTTGTCGGATTTAAACAATGAGGTAATAAATGAGGCACTTAAACATTGGGACCTCTTCTAAACTTTATAATGGAATAATGTAAGCCTTTCTTATCCCTCCAAGTGTTTGATCCTATATTTTCATCAATCTATATTTCAATGACACATAAATAATTCCTTTATTTGTAACCCATAGAATCTATTAAATTAATCAAAACATTGGTTTATCGATTCTTAGAGGGTCAAGTAAATTATATATATAAAATTATCCGAAAAGCTTGCATTTTTTCAATATTTAAAGCAGTTTTTCTTTTAATTCAAATCTTGAAGTAGAAGTCTTCATTCATAAAAGGGTTCACAACAAATTAATAAAACAATACATGCCAGACATTTTTCTAAAAGTAATGTTGAAAAGCAAACTCATATTAAATCATGATTCTTAAATAAGTTTATCAAATCAGTTCTGTAATAACAGCATTAAAAATCATTTTCATAATTATCTTCTAATTAAATGACCTGCACTTGTTTATCATAAAACAATTAAAAGGAAAACCAAGACTTGCACTGACATAATATACTGGATAATAACAAGTGTCATCCGATCTTCACCAGTATTGCTGTATGAGATACAGTCTAAGACAAAAGATATGGTTTAAATTATTAAATAGGGTGTATAAGGTATTAAAAAATAATAAGCAAGTTTCAATACTTGTATATTGCTTCTAGTTAGTATTAATAGTTTGTGAATTATAAATTACAGTATTAAAATTTTGATGCAAGAAATCAACTATGAATCTTGTATCCTTAACTTATTTTTCAGTTTTAGTTACATTTATTTTTAGCACTTTAATGAAGTTATTTATAATCTGGCAATAAATTAAATCCTAGAATTTTGATTAAAAGTTAGAAGATACATGGATATCAATTAATCTTTCGATAGCGGAAAAAGCCAATTTCAAGGCCAACTTGGTATTTATTTCAGTTAAAACAAATTCCATAGCATATCAAGAAATGTATGTTTATTTAAACAATTCACTCTTACATCCATGTCAGCATAAGTTTGCTTCTAAGTGATGGAATAATTCTTGGACTGGCTGGCCTACTGAATGTCTAGGTCCCAATACAGCTGAGAATATCAGAAGTGCCTGGTATGCCTCGTTTTGCAGAAGGTAAGCAATACAAAACAAAAAAGATGAAAGAAGCTATTTCAAATGGTTTATATTATGTACATAAATAGTTTTTTATCTTCAATCTTCATCTAATTTCCCACAAAAGGCAAGGCTAATCTATTTTCCAATTTTGTGCCTTATTGTTTGTAAATAAATTGCTTTTGAACTATTCTTGAGAATTTTCTTGCTTCCATCAAGTAAAATTGAAATTAAATTGACCGTGATAATTGGTTTGTCTTTGAGGGTATAAATAAATGTTACATTTTTATTTTAAAATTATATACACAAGTACAAATTATACAATATATAACAAATTGTAAGCTCAATATTACTGCTTATTTTTAAAGCAAACAAAAAAGACAAAACAATATAAAAATTTTAGTGAGTTAAAAACTAAGTATATTCAAACAGTTGAGCAACAATAGTTAAAAATAACAAATATTTTACAATAAAAATATGAAATTTTGAGACAAAAAATATTACTCAGATAAGCAGTTTTTATAAATATGATACTTATTTGACATCCCATATATAAATGCTCTGAAATGAATGAGACAGTACAGCTAAATAAAATAATGAAACAGTATTGAAATGTAAAGTTATGTGGAAAGATTTTAACAATATTAATGAACATAAAATGTTACATGGCTGTATAGCTCTTAGGCCATTACATTGCCATTCCTAATTTATCAAAACACATCAGGAATTTCAATATACCTTTCTATTTAAAATGTCCAAATAAGGATCTTCGAAACTTATATCATGAATAATGTTTTATAAAGCAATATTATCGAACAAAGACAGTGCATAAGTACATAATATGAATCTCAGAAAAAGTAGAAACGAATTCAACAATGACATTGTTTTTAGGAAGATGAAATACTTGTTACAAAAGAACACATTTTTATTTGCTAAGTCCCTGTTGTGCACCATGTATATCGTAGATATAAATATTTAACAAAAATCACAACAAAAAATACAAGGTAGTTTTCAAAAACATAATGCACAAAAGTACTTTTCATACATAAGATAATCACATTTAAAATTTTCAGTACCCAAGAAATTTCAGTACAGGATGGTAAGATTAGTAATAAGAGATTTACACTTGATTAAAAAAATTATATAATATAAAAATATGCCATAAAATAATCAATTCATTATGTTTTGTAATTTAATATACATAACACTTAAAAATAATAATCACTAATATCCAAACCATACAGTTAAAAATTTCGTTTATGATTTTTCATTAAAAACATTTCATTACATAATCAGTGAATATACTATGTGTTTTGATCTTAATTTACTTTTAATACCACATTTACTCATGGCATTTTTGTACATGCATGCATACAATATTCATGGCTTGATATAAGGGCTGTATATATATTTTTTAATTTACCACTTTTTCCGTTCTCTTACATTAGAAGTATTGTCATTCTAATTAAATATTACACTGTTTAACTTTCGTTGTCCACACAACAAAACACACACAAGGTATAATTAATAATACTAGTTCAAATATAATTTAGTACACAACGAAATCTTGCTATGCCTGTCAGGGTTGTAAAACAAATTCCCCAAAATTTCATCAGTATTACTTTTCCTCGTTTGAGGAGTTGATTTCCTTATTTCTTTAGAGCCCACTTCCAATGCTGTTCTACATTATGTGTCCCTAACACTTGTCCATCTGTGAAATGGCTCTGACATTCATATTAGATGACAGAAATAAGTGTCTAACAGAGTGAATTATAAAATCTAACTATAAATTGAATATATGCTCTTAAGATCTAATATATGATGGATACATTTAACAGTGTGAATAAACGTGAATACTTAATTAAGGATATGATGTAATATTTAAGTTTAAACAAAACTCTTATCAGTTATGGAATACGGTCATAACATTACAAGTTTCATTTATAAATGCCATAACAGAAAGAAATATACAATAAAATCAGATTCTTAAAGGATTGTTCAAAATAATATTTTAGTACCTTATCACCAAATTATGAATTACATCCAGAGACTAAACAGATTGAGTAAAATCAAATTACAGTCGAACATTTATTTAATGAATGTATTTCCTATATTTTGTTAGTTTTTCTGTGGGACAGTGAACTATTTACCGATACTTTAAAATTGTGAAGTCAATTCTCTAAACATTTTATAATGACCTTCATTCTCATAGAACTTTTATACCTTACAAACTTTTCTTTCATGAATATATATTTAAATTTTGCCATTAGAACCAGTTATTGTTGAAAAAAAACATGACTGATATGGATATTTTAGACAGTGTGGGAAATTTCAACTGTATAAAAGTAGATAATAGACGAAGATGTAAATGAACCAAATTTATTTGGACTTTTCCAAGAAATTATAATGCATTTGAGGCAATGCATTGAATCTTCAGTTTTAAGACAACACAGGAGACCAAAACATTTTGATTAGAAAACTTTCAGACCAACAATCCAGATGAAATAGACGCACTTGTGAAAGAAAAATGTGTATATTAAAATGAAAACTTCCATTATATTTACAATAGATATATTTAGAACTATGATGCTAGGACTAATAATTTAAAAAGGTTAATTAAAAAGTAATGTAAGATACAGTGGAGCACCTTTTATGTTTTCCATAAAACGCATCTATATGTTGAATTAGTTTTAGTCCTAAAAAGAGACATTCGACTAATGATAAAATATTTCTTAATCATAATGATTATCTACATTCAAATTATACGTAGCTGAGAATTCTGAGAACGAAATGGCTATTTTCATGCTTGCAGCTTTGCAAGATTTGTTCCAAAAGAATTATTTTCTTTTCCCCTTCTTTTAGGGGTAGTATTGCAAACTTCTAAAAAGGACAGTTGGCCTTTCGAAAGCCAAGGAGTCAGTAACAGGACAGACATCAAAGATTTCAAATCAGTTTGAAATTATTCATTGAAAGGAGTATTATCAGACTGTCAAGTTGCTATTGCATGCAGTTTAGAATTTGTTAAATCAAGGAACAGGTTAAATGTATATAATGTGTCCCCACATTTAACATTTAGTGTCTACTATGGATTCTGGTTTCGAGCTTATTGGCTGATGTCGAAAGCGATTGCAGTGATTATGAGACAAATGGATGTGTTGGTGAGAAATGATTACCTATGGCCATGGCCACATATGATTTTGAATATCGCCGGCTTTGGCGATGTTGTGAAGTTCAATTATTCGTACCGCCTTTGTAGAAATGGACTTCCCAAAGTGAAAGCAATGACTTTAATTTCATCAACATGGAATAAAGTCAAGCATTAGACTATCCAGAGTTGAACATTATTGTTTCCACATTGAAGATATTAATCTAAAGAAAGATCAAAGACAACACAACCACATGTGGTTCACATTCATCAAAAAGAGTTGTGCAAACGAAAGTTTAGAAATGTTGCCGAGGTCGTTTTGCAGTTTTTCAAATGGCAAGCAGCTAACATTCCAGTGAGCGATCCAACGCTGATGGAAAAGCAAATGAAATTTAAGAAATGTAAATCAGAGAAGAGAACTATACCTCTATTACAGGATAGCTAAGCAAATTTAAATTGCAGCATGGAATCACATGTCAAATGTTGATTGGAGATTCAAAATCCATTTCAATAGAAAAAGTCGCAATAGTTTCAGAAAAGCTGGATACCATGTCAGACATTTTTAATTGTGATGAGATTGGACTGTTTTATCTTATGCTGTCTTCAAGAACTCTAGCATTGAAAAGCAAGTGTTGTGAAGGAAAGAGAAGTGAAGATCGTCTCAAACTCCTACATCACATAAATTCAGATGGATCTGAAAAGTGATGCTTTTGTAATATGCAGATATAAAAACCTCATTAAAAAGTAAGCGTTTTGCCTGTATTTTATGAAGTTAATAAGGTGTGGATCACAGAAAAACTCTTCTCAGACTGGTCAACGATACTGGACGCTAAAATGAAATATAATACTCTGTATGGATAATTGTCCATCCCATTCACCTGACTATAGATTTTCTACAATACCTTATGTTTGTTTTTTCCATATTAAGGACAGCAGTAGCCCAGTTGAGATTTGCGAATTAGCAACCAGAGGGTTACGCTTTCGAAACTCGATTCAAACAGACTGTCAGGTACATGAAGGCTGGTCTGTCATGGCCTCAAATGCTCTCACGATGGCATGGTGTGGAAGTTTGGAGAGTGGGGTGACAGCTCAGGTGTTGACCCCTCCCGGATTGCTGCCAATAGCCCGTTGTGTTGCTTCAGTGAGAGGCAAATTCAACTACCTACCTTTTCCCTGTGAATAAAAGTTTCCGGAACTTTTAGATTTTGGGATAGCAAAAATCTTTAAAAACTTATTGCAAAATGTTGGTCCACACTAGACAATTTAAACATGACCCTTAAATTGAAAATGAAAACTTATTGTTTTACATGCAATGACTAATTTCATCAGCATGGAATCAAGTTAAGCAAATCAATTCAGCACTTTTCACTAATGCTGGCTTCCCTTCCTTGGAAGAGTCTATCCTCCAAAAATGTGATTAAGAAGTTAATAACTGGAGCAGTTGGAATTTCGATTTTTCTTTTGAGGAGTATGCAAATTGGGATGCTCAGTTTGATAGCTAACCAATGATAAGTTAATTGCTACTAAAGCTGCAAAAAATGACAGTACCAGTGAGAATGATGACATCAAAATACAACTTCCAGAAAACCATTTCCTGTGTTACCTTGTTGATCTTTGGCAATTCTTTCTTGTATGCAGAAATAAAACGAAACAAAGAACTCTTAAGATTCAATACAAAATGTAATGTTTGAAATACAAACACTACACAACAAACCAATGATTGCTTTCATAATTCTTTTCAGATAAAATAATTTTTTAATTACAATATAGAATTTTAATAAAATACATTTCTTCCTGAGAGTAATTAAAGCAAGGTAAATATGTTTCTCCTTAAAAGATTAATGTATGCTGAAAGTTGATAAGGCATGATTTATAATGTTTATAAAGATCTTTTCCATAAGTCTTTAATTTTTAGCATGCTGCCATTCGATGGCGAATATTTCATTCCTGTTTTGTTAATAAGTTTTTTGTTGATACATCTTTTTATACAGTTCCTTCAGTCATAAATGATGCTTTATTGATTTCCTATTGAGCAAAAGTCCATTCAATGGACATTTTTGGTAGGATCTTGTGATTTCATTAAATATGGGTTCGACCATGTAATTAAAAATATAATTTAATCTAAAACTGAATAGAAATTGGCAATGTTTAAGACATGAGTGTAATAGAGATCAATGTAAATGAAAAAGCTCTTTAAACCAATTGCAGAGGTGTTAACTATTAAAGTATAATTTGAAGCACCTTTTGGAGAAATCATTTTGAAAATTTGGAGCAAAATAATGAGTTTTTCGGAGTAAGCATTTTGACAACTTGAAGCAGCTTTAAAGCATTTGGAGCAGTTCGGATTTTCGATTTTATGGCACGAGATATAAAAGCATTTTTAAGATATAATAAAAGCATGAATTTTAATACAAGACTACTGATATTAAATGCTTTGTTTATTAGTATGAGCTCACTTGCCAAAATTTAGTTGCATAATCTTTGTTAATTTTAACAAGCACAACCAACCTCCCATTTTGAGTTTTAATTAATTCATTACCCACTTTAATAATTGGCAATTGACTAGTACACATTTTGGAAATCTTAAGATTGGAAGTTAATGATTATAAAATATCTCCCAAAAAAACTAAGAAATAATTCACAATAGAAATTAGTGCTTTGTTAAAGGCATCATTTGCTTAGTGACTATAAAAGCCAAGATACATTATCTGGTTATCTTCATTCAAAGGTGCTTCCAGGTTTCACATTAAATACTGTACATAAAAATTAAAGACTTCATTAAGTGCCTTCTGTAGTATCAAGTTAGTGAGTGCTACTGATTTCTCAATATCTTTATGACAAAACGGTGTCAAAGGTACATTAAATAGTGGCAGTTGAGGTGATTTTTAAAAAAGTTGTCAACTACTAAAAAGTCACAAACATCCCTAAAATAGTATCTATAGCAGATATTCTAGCTATGAAAAGTTTCCAGTCGCCAAGGTTGAAAACTAGTAACAAAAGGTATATTTGGGTTGCTTGTGGCATCAATGTTAAAACACAGTTCAAAGGTAGAAAATTACACTAAATAAATCCTTAATGATGCAGTTTATAGCAGAAAAAGCAACCCTGGTGTTTGAAATTCTTTTTTGCTTGGCTTCATTCTGCAATTGGCAATATTTAAAGCAAAATAGCGCCAAGCATATGGAAATATTTAAGATCACTCAAACTACGATTTAAGGTTTTACGATTTTATCAACTTTTTTCATTAGAAGCTGATTAGGTGCACATTTTCTAAAACATGCTTTTTTAGAGCAGGAAGAAGCACTTGGCGCAGAATTAACACCACTGCAATTGAAATATATACATTCTATTTTCAATGAGAAGGACCAAATCAGTGCTCCTTCTTTTTAGTCATGTTAATATGAAAAGCTATTGCATAAAGCAATATTATAAAAATGTGACCACAAAAGTATACTGATTTCCAGAAATATAAACAACTACTTATGTTTAAGAGTAAAAATGGCATTCCCATGTAAGCAAAGGATTGCATCTTAATGATCCACCAGATCCAATCGAATATTACTTGCTGAGTATATGGTGCAGATCGTTTGAAAGCCTTTTCTACTTCAACTTCAACAAATAGAAACAATGGTGCACTACATAGACATAAATAATATCCTGGATGGACACCATGCCAAAATGCGCTAACTAGCATTGTGATGCATATTCTGAAAGATGAATAGAAATTGTAAATGAATCTCAACAAGAAATATTAAAATAACAAAAATATTAGAAATGCTTACTTTGCAGGCTTTGGTACAGTTAGCTTCTTGTATACAAAAGACGCCAACCAATACTGAACAGTTCTGTTCCATGACCTAATACCTTCTCTTATTGTAGGCCAAAATTCGCTTCCATATTCATAAATATTTTTTACAGTTTCAAAAGAATACTCCACAGAAGTCTGTTTTTTGGTATCTCTAAATTGAAATACAAAAGAGAATACATTTTATGTTTAAATTAATAGTAGGAATTCAAGTTTGAATTACGTAGTGCAATGTCTTAAAAATTTATCAGTTCATGTTGATTGAAATTAAAATCAATGAGGCTACATGTTTTGAAAATTAACAGTATTTTCAATATTTCTTCAAGTACAGATATTCAGTTGAATTAGCTGACTATTGTGAATTATTAAAAAAACAAGCAGCACATATCCATCTGTATATAAAGTTAACATTTTTTATATGCATATATAACCTAATATTGTCATTATCATGTCACTTACCTTATAACTTGATTGATGATTGTTTTTTTACAGGGATAGGTTAAATATTGGTTAGTATGTCACTTTACAGTCAGTTTTTGTTACACAAGGGCTAATTAATATATAATCATCCCTTGTGTACAAGCCCATGTTGTATAATATATACAGTGGTAGGGTAAAATATTTCAAACAATTTCTGAGTAAATTACTATGAAATAAATGACAAAAGTAAGTTTTTTCCCAAAACTTACATTTCTTCAAGAGCAGAAAAGTCAGTAGGTCCAGCACCAGGTTGAGGATTGCTAGCTTTTGGATATGCTCCCAATCCCATAGCTATGCAAACACATTCACCAAGTATAAAACCAGAATATATTCGCATTCGAAAGTTGAAAAAGGATGGTGTCATATAGAAAACTCTGTACCAAAATGAGTTTTCCATGATCTCTTGTGATGTGGCAAACTAGAAAAACAAATAATTATAAAAATATTAATTATTTTTCATTTATTATTCAACATTAAGATAAAGGTTTAATACTAAAGGCAGTTTCCATTAATTAAAAATTTATTAAGTGAATAATCTGAAAACAGTATGAAATTAACAATAATGATGACCTAATTATCTATTCAATCAATATGTTTGAAATAAAATTTAAATATAATAAATTTAAAATTAACCACTGGTTTTCATGGTGGAAATGTAAGCATCATATTAAATTGTGTTTAAAAGACACAAAAGATTGTGCTGTTGTTATAAAAGAAATAGTTAAAAGAAAAGTAGAAATATTACAATGAATTTGCTCAGATGATATCAAAAAGCTCACAAAACAGACTGCATAATTTTTCTCTGCAATCACCTTGATTTAAATCAAGTGATTTTTATTAAAAAATCACTGATTAAATCAAAATTTTAAATTTCATTTTCCTTTGTCTTAAGTTTATATGAAATAACTATGAACATGATGCATGTGTCATTTTATTCAAATAAGTTAAGAACTATATAAATAAGTTAAGTAGTCTGTTTATGAAAAAATAAGGCACTTAGTCACAGTGAAAAGGTTTTCTGCAGTATCACAAAAGCATTCCAATTTTGCAAAAAATCTTTAAAATTGGGAATTTTAATATTTTCACTTTGTTTTGTGTAATATTTGGTTAATTTTTATTTTAATTGAATTGGGAAATGTTATGCATTGATTCTTAGAAATTCTTTACACTGCTAGCATAACTATTCTGTACTTATGGAATTGAAATTTCGAGTGTAAAGGTTAATGCCCTCTTCTGATAATTGAGTGAGTATGTTAAAAAATAGATTATGGATTGAAGCAGAAAGCTATTTTAATGATTATGCTGACTTTTTTTTTCAAGCTCAAAATTCCACTCAATTGGCATGTTCTGGGGAATGCTATTACACTTATTCTCTGCTGTTCAGAGAGAAAAGTTTCATTTTCTCGTATGTTATATATAAACCCTTTTTGTGTGCTTGGAATAACTTATCAATGAAACTTTGAAATATTTGTAAATGCTCAGGGAAAATTTGAAAAATAGGTATATTTGAATTCAATTTATGTATATTTTCATGTCTAGTCTCATTTTTTACTATTTACTTACAAATAACAACATTTTTTTACAAATAAGTACTTTTTGCAAGCTAAATATTAATGAGAAGTAGGAATTTTTTCATGAATTTTGTTGCATGTTCTTTTTATTTTCTATTGACTTAATTTTTTTCTCAAAAACAAGTCTTTAACCAATTAATTACTTTATATAAAAATAACTAAAGAAATTCAAAATATTTTATTCATATATAATAAATATATAATGCAAAAATAACAGAAATCTGTCCAATTTTTGATTAATTTTATACAAAAATTTATATGGGGTTAGTGGGATCTTGCAACCTGTATGTAGCTAAAAACAATTTATGCCACCGGTTATGGGTTAAAAAATTAAACTAATCTAAACTGCTTGAGAACATGAGAAAATATTGCTTATACATGGCATTTGTTGTGCTGTTTTATTCACTCTATCACATAATTAACTTTTCTAATTTCTGTATTGCATTTTAATCTTTCAAAAATTTACCGTTATATTTCCTAATAATTAATCTTATTCATCATAAATATTAATGTTCAACATAAATCAAAACTACCAAGAAACTTCTCTGTGATTTACATTTCTCATATCCAAGTTTAAACTTGTACGGGCAAGGGATTAATTAAAATCATAAAAATCCGATTTAAATAAAAAATCTGATTTAAATAAAATAAATCCAATTTTTATTATTTTTTAAACATGATTTTTCATACTCTGCCTTGTCAGACTACTCAAATAGATCATGAACTGATAAATAAAAGCTCTGGTTATTGATTGAAATACTAAATGCTTATTACTCAACAAAATGATTTTTCTACATATTTACTTATTCATATAATTTCATAGGTAAATTATATGAAATTTTATAAGTATTCACTTATTTTAGGAAAAGTATTTGAGACCTATTCCATCCCAATCAATTGTAACTTCAATTATTCCAAACTTGCACCATCAAGTTTATTTGCAGTTCTAATATGCCTTAACTGAAGTCAAGCTTAAATATTGTTGATAATATTAATACTTCAAGTTTTTGATTTTGGATTTTAGGAAATTGTACAATACAGGAATTAAAAAATTACACTTGTGAATGTAAGATGAAATCTCAAAGTACTTACGTCAAGAGGGAAGAAATAGTTTCCCAGGAGGTTGAGACACACGTAAAGAGGGACAATCTGAATTCTTTCTTTTAAAAATTTATTTGCATTTACATTTGAACTGTATGGCAAATGGAGCATATCCCAATACGTTCTGAATTTGTAATATGGACCTATGTTTTACAAATAAAAAATCTGATATAATAACCAGTAATTGATATAAATAAAATTATGAAGAAAAACATGAAAATATTTACATTATAAACATGGAATTTAGTTTGAAATATCAGTCCAGACACTTATAAACATGTTTTCTGTCGATTCCTGTACTTTTGCTCCAACTAGAGACTACTAAAATTTATAAAAGAGAAACCATATTCTCGAGACTGAAGAAATTTCCACAAAATTTTTAAATCAATAATTTATCACGATATGTAGATTATTTTTGGATCAAATAAATTACATTCATTATGCAACATGATTTTAAGACATGACCACATCAGACTATTTCAACAAATCAATACTTTTTCCTCTTGGCCAACCAGTGGAACATTAGTTGTTATGAGACTGACTACAAGGGTGGGTTTGTGAACTACGTAGCATTAACCTGGTGCACCACAGGGTGGGGATGTTACACCTCTCACACATACAAACCACACTCTAGACAGAACCCTGCTTATAGAGAAGCCACACATCCATTCCAGATGGACAAACATTCATGCATTACCCCAGATTCAAACCAGGAATCTTTCAATCCAGAAGCTAGAACCACTAGACCGATTGGTCAACAATCAAACAAATACTATAAAATGGAATTTGGTTTCAACTCTTGGTACCTCTGTAAAAGTTTCCAGCCAACAGTTATATTTATCTGATGAACTGTTCCTTTTTCCTTATTCAAATTAATTCTTAAAAAATATTATGCTTAAAGTTTTTTTGAGGAAAATTTTATAGATGAAGACGTATAAATTATTTACCTTATATGAATCTTGAGTTTTTTAAGGGCTGTCTGTTATGTCCCACTGCCCATATAGAACCCTTCTAGACATCAGAATATCAATGAAAATACCTTAACATCATTATAATATATGTAGAATATTTATATATCGAATCCTACTACTTATATGAGGTGGATATCAAACATTCCACATTCCCAGGAAGAATTATTAACAATGAAGAATCAAGCAACCCTCTTTTAATCAAGCAGACATTCAAAAATAATCACTTTACAGTATTGCAGATATGAAAGAAATTAATTATGTAATTAAACGAAAAATGTATTACCTATTAAAACTCCAGCAATACAAAAGCTATAATGAAAAACATCAAAAAAGGAAGGGTTAATTGTCTTGTATTTCTTTATCAAATCTGCATTCTTTACTTGCTTTGTTGTGTCTCCATCTTTGCTTTCTTTAATTTCAAAAGACAGTCCTACCATCTGAACATCAAAATATATTTATGAAAACATAATGCACCACAAACATTGCAAATAATTGAATCTGAAAATAAGTAACACCATCTTTTTCAATATAATATACAGTTGTGTAAAAAGTTCAAATGATCCCCTTTATTTGTGTGTCATTCATATTAGAGCAAATTCAAAGGTAACAATTAACAGGGAATGTCTTTTTATTTATATATGCATAAAATTTGCAGACCTTCGCTTTTCATTGAACACAAATTTTATAATTTTCAACACCTAATTTTGAATCAAAAATTTTTGGACTTTTTATGTGACCATACAAAATTCCAGTTCTTTCCTCCAAGTAAAAGTCAGTCATTTCCATTTGCAAATTAGCCAAAAACTGTGAATATTAAATTTATTACAATGGAAAGGCTACCATGAGAAAAGTTGAAATTTTGCATGACTATAAAAATACCTAAACAGAGAGAGATTTCCACCATAGCATATGAAGATTGCAAATCATAATTTTTTCTAATTTTATAAATCATTTGCATATTAAAAATTAACTTAAAAAAGAAATAAAACATAGATTTTGTTTGGATTTTTAAAAACCCATATTTTTTTTTACTGTAATAAGAAAATATTATTTCAGAAGACAGATAAAAATTTGGGAAACTGATTAAAAGGTTGAGCTGCAAATATTCCATACTTATAATCCAGAAATGGCAAGACTTGAAATTTGGTACTCAAAGTTGAATTTCGATATAGATTCAAAGTATGAATCTACACTGCTGGCCACCCAAATTGCAACACCAAGAAAGACAAGAGATATCACAACAAAATTTATTTTGTAGATAACATGTTGACCAAGTATCAAATGATTAAATTTATAGACTTCTGTGAAGTGTGGTTCCTGCCAAAATCAGTAGCCAGAGTAGCCGCCATTGTTGGAGATCACCGCTGCCACACGCCTCGGCATTGATTCAAAGAGACTTTGGATGTGTTCTTGGGGTACAGCAGACTAAGCAGCTTCCACACGTTGCCAAAGTTGATCTGGTGTGGCAGCTGGGGATGTATTCTGGGTCAATCGTTGAGCAACCATGGACCACATGTTTTCTATCGGCGAAAGATCCGGAGAGCGAGCTGGCCAGGGAAGCAATTCAATCTGGCGATTGACGAAGAACCCTTGGACAATGCGTGCCACGTGTGGTCGCGCATTATCCTGTTGAAATATGGCTGTGGGCAAGCCCTGAAGGTAAGGAAGGACAACTGGCTCCAACACCTCGGAGATGTAGCGCTGGCTGTTTAAAGTACCGGCAATGCGTACTAGAGGAGTGCGAGAGTGATATCCAATACCGCCCCATACCATAATACCCGGTGCAGGACCAGTGTGGCGGTGCATAACGCAGCTGTTCAGCATCCTCTCTCCACGGTGTCTCCAGACTCGAATCCGACCATCGTGGTGTTGCAGACAGAAGCGTGACTCATCAGTAAAGACAATTTCATTCCATTCTGCCGTCCACATCCTTCTTTCATCGCACCATTGGCGGCGGAAACGTCTGTGGTTCTGCGTCAAGGGTAGACGAAGCAATGGACGTCTTGCGGACAGACCACTCTGCTGTAAACGGCGTCGAATGGTACGCGCAGACACTGGATGATGCGGTACAGACTGAATGTGCTGTGCTATGGTTCGTGATGTGGCTGAGCGATCCGTCACTGCCATACGCACAATATGCCTGTCATCACATGAAGTGGTGCACTGAGGTGGATGCGATCGAACACGTCGGTCCGTCGTACCCTCCTGCATCCAACGATCACATATCCGCATTACAGTTGTTTGGTTTCGTCCAACACGACTACCGATTTCCCGGAAAGATAATCCACAATCTCGGTAGGCCACTATCCTTCCTCTGTCGAACTCGGATACTTGATCAAAAGATGATCGCTGTTTTGTACGAGGCATAATTGATCGGTTTTTTTTTAAAAAACCACAAGAAAAACACAATTGCCGTACTTGAAATCGTCGAAATCTCCAAGCCTTAAATAGCGCTTTGAAGTGGCACCACAGGCGCGCGTGATGTGCGTCTGCGCTGAAATTCTAATCATTTGCATATCTCACCTCCGCTAATGCATGTTGTAAATTTCATATTATTTGCATGCTTCCTTCAGGGTGTTGCATTTACGGTGGCCAGCAGTGTATATCAAAATCTATATCGAATAACAAGTATATTCGATAGAAAATGCTATTTCCTATCAAATGGCACCTTTGAAAGTACTCTTCTAAGAACGATGCAAAATAACAGTGATTCAATTATTTTTGCAAATGTATATAAAATATTATCATTTAAAAGTAGAATTCATTTCCTTCTCTTTGTAAAGATAGAGATTATGCTGCTTTGGTGGGATAGATCCAAAACATTCCACTAGTGTTAGTGATAAATTATTACCATGGTATCATCTAAAAGAATGTTAAATAAAACTACTGACACTGATTCTTGATTGGAATGGGTTGTATTGTATAAAAATATAATTAAATTTATGATCATTTTGTGACAACCACAAAGCAAGCATATGGTATTTTTTAAATTTAAAATAAAATGTGCAATCTTTTTAAATTAAAATTTATTCAAGGTGATTTGTTTGTATGCCATATTGCTTAATTTGTTAAAATATACAAAACAAGGTAGTTGAAATACTAATCCTTCTAAAGAAATTGCATTTCTTAAAAATGATTCACTATTCAATGTGTACTTAACACACAAGCTCACTCAAAAACATAAAATCTACTTTAATTTCAAGAAAATGTATGAGTTTGAATTGAAAAATGTAGCTATCTTGAGTTTGACATATTCCAGAATTAATGAGGGCTCAGAAATCATCAAATACCTTTAAAGTAAGAATCATCTGGATAGCATTTGCATGTGCAGGTGGAATAGGAATACCAAAGTAGTGAGTACTTCGAAAGAAAGCAAGGTAAGCAAATGAAAAAATAGCACTGGCAATGTGACATTTTCTGAAAAATAAACCACATGTCCTTAGAATTTTAAAAATTCAGGTTATTATTTTAACTTTAACAATTTGAGAGAAGAAAAGTATTAAAATATAATAAAGCATATTTCAAATAATACGACTTTATATTTCTATATATATAAAAAAGTAGCATTACTACTGAAGACAGACTACAAGAAGAAGACTGAATATTACAGTAAAATTATTTACAGTAATATTCATTAAAAATAGCTAACTGTTATAAAAAGTATAAGAATTTCCTACATTAGTAATGATTTCAACAAGCTACTTGAAGGGTGATAACAGCATATATGGCAGCATTAGGAAAACACAAATCCTTTATTCAAAATATAATAGATTTAAATAATTATAATAGATATATTAAAATTTGTAAATAATATATTTATTAAAATCTGTAAATAATACATATATTACAATCTGACACAAAATTTGTTTGTTAAATTGAATCTATGATTAAAATGCTTTTATTTTGTATACACATATTTTCATTGCACAAAATCATTTTCAAAAAGCTTTGATTTTATAATGGAACCTCTAATAAAAAATAATTAGATAACTGATATACCTAAGGAAAGAAAACGAAAAATTACAGGAGTTTAAAAATTAAGAGATTCTTAAATTAAAGAATTTCTGTTTTCAAAACCTTTTCCTGACAACATTAAACATATTTAAAAGATTTTAAAACTATTTATGAGATAAAGAAAATAAAAAGAATGCATGCTCTTCCTTCATGCTAGATGAATACATTAATTTAAAAAATGTTTGAAATAAAAATGAGAATAAATATCCAATAAATTTTTCAAAATTCCTAGTGACACATCATCCACGAACATTCTGTGATTTATTGGCCACTTTTCAAACAAAAAAGCTCTTAAGGTAAATTAATTTTTTATTTATATATTTATTATAAGAGATCATTATAAATTTTCTTAGAATAATTATAGCTTCTCTATTGGCAGTTATAAACTTGAATTATCTGTACTTCAAATCTTATCACCTTCTTAAGTATGGTTAAGCTCCTATGTCAAACTTGAACATATCTGTCAGTCACTTGTTTTTATTCTAATAATCCAAAAGAACTCAACATAATTTTAACATTAGGAAAGGGTAATAAAGTAAAAACCTTTCAATTCTCTTAGAATGTTGTATAACCTGTTAATGTCAGAATGTGAAAAAACCATTTTTGTGGTATAGAAATATACATTCTCTACCTTCAATATCAGCAGATTTTACACCTCAAAACTAGAGCAGTTATGAGATTGAAACAACGTTCTATCATATATAATGTCTTATAAGTGACCAATGAAAAGAAAAATTCACATAAGATATTAATAACCAAAACCATGTAATACATTTTACAAAAAATTACCTTCTAAAGACTTGAATAAAGAGCGCATTGATAAAAGTAACGATGAACGAATGAAAAATGTGATATCCAGATACAATAAAAACTATAATAAAACCAGCAATTGTAGAAAACAACTTGCGATGATATAAATTTGGCACATTTCTTATAACAGGTCCAAGAGCCACAGATACACAGAGCAGGGAAATGTAAATTATGTCATCTAATATCATGATGCATAGAAAGTAAAATCAACAGCTTCAAGGATCTAAAATTTAAAACAAAAATCTAATTATATTTAAATAATTTATTGAATTCAACTGCATCAAAATTATTTATCAAACATGCAAAAGTAATAAAAAGGAACTTAAATCTTTTAATCAGATTATAATGCAGACAAATATATTTACATTCAAACAACAAAACCATTTTATAAGTATGTGGCAGTTAAGGGATCAACTTAATAACGTTAAAGCTGTCTGACTTAAAAACCTATAAAGTACTACTGTTATATCAATCATCCCAGCTGCTTTAAATTAAGGGGCCCCAATGATTGCATCCTTCCCATGATCTAAGCTATTACTGTGACAATCAATTACAAAAATGAATGAAATGTAATTGAGAACCACAATGCATTGGTCAATTAGATATTGACAAATGTTACTTTAAAACAGTTTTTGAAACTTATTAATTTGAAGTCTAAAAGGGGTCATAGAAATCCTCTTTTAACTGCAGTATGCCTATACAACCTTGAAAATAAAAATGTGTACTGCAATGTAGCATGAATAGTGTGATGCTATAGCAAGGAAGTGATAAGATTTAAAGAGTAAACAGTTCAGCAACAGGTCTTTATCTGATTAAGAGGCCCATCTTCAAAAATAGGGATCTTGCTGTAATCTAATATTGATGAAATCTCAGCATTAGAGACAGAGCTTTCTGTTAAACAGGTTCACATGAAATACAGACCCAGACCCCATTTCTTACATAACATGTTTTAAATAGGCAATTACCTTAATTAATAGAGTCTGGGTCTTAGCTTCTGCAAAATATCTTTCAATTTATATTTGTTATATTGGGTAGCTTTTTGTATAATTTTCAACCACATGTCTTACTGTTAGATAATCATGTAAATTTTATGCATTCAATTAACCTGATCAGATAATCCAAGCAACATTCAACATTATATTAGATATGAGGAACTTAAAATGAATATGCTTTACTTTTAATGGGAATACTATAAATTTCTTATATGAATTTTATATTCACATGAGGGCAAAATTAAAATAAGTGTCTACATAATTTTACTGGTAAAAACTGAAAGCACACAAAATCTAATCTACTTATTTTTCAATCAAAATGTTTGTAGTTTTATTAAAAATGCTTTTATAATTTTAATTTATGTATAAAACTGCCTTTGACACACCATAAAGTTTGTTTAGTGAAAAACTCACAGAAAAAAGGAACTGTATTGATGAGAATTCAGGGCAATGGGTTGGTTGGTTGATTTTAGGTTTTATGGCACAAGGGCCATATTTGGCCAAGCTGAACCAAACACAAGACCAAATCAAGTAAAAATGTCGTGAAAGGGGAAAAGAGGGATTGGGGAATAGAGTAGAGGAATGAAAGCAAAAAGATCACTAGGGTTTCTCGGACGGGCGACTCCCGTGTTTAATAAAGACAGTAAACCCCATGGATAAAGAAAATGTGACAAGAGTACCTCGGGTCCGTGATGCACGTACACACCTCAAGGCTATGTTCCCCTGATGGCAATGGGAATCCAATGTTTGTGTTATGCTTGATGTTTCTTGTATACCTAAAAGGTATTTTTGGATTTGACAGAACATTTTTCAAAGAATTTGATAAATTGATCACACATATTTTTTAAAACACATAAATCTCAATTTATGCTGTTGGAACCATATATTAGGAAACAATTTCAGGTAGAATTAATCTTCCAACTCAACTGGTGAACTACGAAATATTGAAATTACATATTTCTACAAAATCAGATGAAGGATACAGAACATATTGTACATTCTAGTCTCTGCAGAAACAAATGTGAAAGAGTAAAAACCGAAGAGGCTTGTAGCAAAATTAGGCTCAAACAGTTTTTCATAATTTAATTCGAAACAACACAATTATTACCGAAATTGTCACTTACCGACGGAAAGGAAGAAGATCCGTTTCTCTTGTAAACAACCCAAGTCGTCAAGGCCGAAAATAAACATTCAACATTTCAGCTCACTTCAAAATTATGTCTTTAAGGCCCCTCACAGAGTAAATAGCTACGTATAGTACATATAGTAAATATCTGTGAGGCCCCTGAGGCTTGGTGCGGTAGGTACTTGAATTAACATCGCACTGGAGCTACATAGCGTGCTATTAGCAACGGGGGGTATTTCAAATTAACGTCACACTGGAGCAACACAACGGGCTATTGGTGACGGTCCGGGATCAATTCCAAAGGGAAAGACCGAGGACAACACCACGTAATTTTGAACCGCGGTCAGATGACGAGGCAACACCTGAGCTGGCACCCCACTCTCCAAACTTCCACACCACGCCAAGCTATTAGCAACGGTCCTGGATCAATCATAGACGTGAAATATAAGTAGACTGAGCATATATTGAGAAAAGTTCAAAAGGGGTGGGAGCAACATGTCGCTAGTAGTCACGTGACTGCTACGCGAAAATTCAGCTTGATTGGTTTGATTTTTTATCGCTTCTCTTGGCGACATGACATTTACTTATTAAAAGTAAGCGATGTGAATGTGTATAATACTGAATAGTTCGTGAATTTCAGTTACGTTTTAACATTGTTAGGTGATGCAAATATGCATACTACTGAATATTTATTGAATTTGTGTAACTTTTTAATGTTTTTAGCAATTTGGGGGGGGGGTATTTCAATTAACGTCACACTAGAGCAACACAACGGGCTATTGGTGACGGTCCGGGATCAATCCCAAAGGGAAAGATCCGAGGACAACACCACGTAATTTTGAACCAATTAGCAATTTGAGCTGTTATATAATTAGCTTAAGTTCGCATTGGGATCAAGTTTGACTAGCACGTATACAACAAAAATCCGTACGTGTAAGATAAATACGTTGTAGTGAACAGATGGATTGCATGCCCGGAGTTCAGATACGGCCTTCTGGACCGGTTTAACTGGCTCTCAAGCCGAATAAGCCCCGTCGGATATTTTACCCGGCTCGCAGACCAGATATGGCACTCCAAATTTTTATCAGGACCGCAGTTCAGATACGGTCTCCGGACAGGTTTACCCGGTCCATAGTCAATATACAGTACACCAAATATGTTTGAACAGCAGACCAGATACTGGACATGTTTAACCTGCCTGCTGTCAAGATACGGCCCTCAGGAGAGTTTTACATAGCCCACAATCCAGATACAATCCTCCAAATTTTTTTTATCTGGCCCGGTCCTCCAAATTGGCTTAACCAGCCTGCAGTCCAGATACAATCCTCCGCTGTTTACCAGACCCGCAGTCGAGATCGGTCCTGTAGTGTTGGTTTGATTTATCGCTGGACTGTTTACCTATTGCAATTGTATATTAAGAGAAAATGTCAAAAGGGTTAGAGGATGCTCACAAGTATATCGTCACTGGTTAAAATTTTGTGTAAGACAGATTATAGATTAGATAAAATAGATTTGTTGAAAATAGGATTAAAGCATTTTATAAACCGTATTATAAATGTGACCCACATTTATGCTCTTTGGGGAACCTTTTAATTCATATTTTAAAATATATGTAAAATCTTTCATTACAAGATTGCATTTGACCAAAGAGCTTTTCTTTCAAATAATTCATCTTGAACCTATAACTTTTTACAGGAAAGGCAAAAAACAAATTGCCGTTCTTTTATGTGAAAAACAAAAGGCAGTGCTAGAACAGAAATTGAAATACTGTCTACCAGTTTTGAGGTATTTTTATTCTTGTTAATGAAGCATACAATATATACTATATAGCCAATTGGAAAAGCAAAAAATTAGAGAACGAAATATGAAACTGATTTTGTACCGATTCCAAACAATCCTCGCTGCTGGAAAAGTTCCTTCTCCAAAAACATCTGTTAAATACCCGATTTTTTTGCTTCATATTTAAATAAACCTAACATTAAAATTAAATTATTTTCCATTTTTAAAACAGTTTTATCTTCCTTATATGTTTAATCTTCAGATAAATCAGTGAATTAGATTATTTGTAAAAATTTCAATGTTTGTAGTTTTTTAACTTGATCAATAAGCGTGGTGGTGATAAAAACATATTCCACAGCAAAATGAAATCCTTCATTCTCTATCTATAAAGAGGATACTTTTTGATTTCTTCTCTGTTAATAGAGTATTGGAAAGAATTGAAATATTTTCGTGAAAATTTATGCACACTTAAAACATACTCCTCAATTAAACAAAACATTTATTTTCTACAATGTTTTTAAGCTGAAAAAACACAAATTTTTTAAAGTATTAAATTTGTGCTAACATAAACTTTTAAGGTATTGTACCTCAAACAATAAGAATAATTTTGTATTGATTTTTAAAACTATAAGTTTTCACAATTTATATGTACTTGTAATGAGATGTTATAAAGATGTGTACCTGCTAAAAATTCAGTTCTTATTTATTTAAAATTTTTATTTTCTATTTATTAGCTTTCCCAAATATGAAAAAAGAATATGGCCAGTAAATGGCTGCATGCTTCCATGAGTTTTATTCAGTGGAGTTAAAATGTGATGAATGTGACAGTAAATTTTCTAAGTTTACTGTTTCTTATATTTATCTTTCGTATTTATAAAATATGGATTTCACACAAACACAATAAGTAATACAAATTTAATATAGAAAATCCTGCCCAGAACTTTTGCACACACTTAAAATCATAAAAATTGTCAAGAGTTATTTACATGATCACTTGGATGAATTTAAAATCCAGATTTTAGACATACGTAATGCGAGTGTCAGGAATCTACAGGAAAATCTACTCGATTTTCTCTACTCCACTAAAAATGCGATTCGCAAGAGTTCCATCATATTTTCCTTCCAAAAAACAGATATGAGAAAATAATTCACGAAGAAAACACAAATTTTCGTAACGATTTCATTTCATTTAATAGAACAACCGTTGTATTCGGCTGCCAAAACAAAACCAACAAAAACTCGTTAAAACAAATAACACAAATTATTAAACTAGTCTAAGGAAAATGAAATAATCTGGTGGTTCGTCACAGCGAGTATAATTTAATAGTTTTTGAACCAGAAATCTAAAATTGGGCAAAATAGCCAACAACTTCAAGTATATGGTTTAAAACAGTTACCTTCACATCTTGTTAAGATTACATATATAACTTTTCATGTTGATATTTTTATGCGTAATTGCCCTAAAATAAATTTGCGTTTACGAAAACATAAGCAACTAAGGATCCATAATATATATGAAAGCTTTCAGGAGGTGACCCGCACGTGATTTGAGTTTCTAATTTGTTTTCAGTATTTTTATTTTTCATCAATAAAATATTTATTGAAGCAGTCATTTCCAAACATGTGCATTTATTTTTCAATTTATTCCCAACTCGTATTAACCTCATTAAATTTTAAAATGGAAGTTTGAATTATTTTCTGCTATTAAATCTTTAAGATATAATTTTCACACCTAGTACAGTTATTAAAGAAAAATATATAATATATTGAATTAAAGAAAATCAGGTTTCGGACTACTATCTTACACAAAATTTTAAGCAGTGACAAAATACTTGTGAACAGCCCCAACTCTCTTTGACACGTTCTCTAAATATACAATAGCAAAAGGTAACAGTCCAGCGATAAATCAAACCGTTACTACTGGGCCGATCTTGACTGCGGGCCTGGAAAACCTGTGCGGAGGATTGTTTCTGGATTGCAGGCTAGGTAAAACTGTCCTGAGGACCGTATCTGTACAGCGGGCAGGTTAAACCTTTCGGTATCTGTTCTGCTGTGCCAATAAAAATATTTGGTGGACTGCATATGGATTGTGGTCCAGGTAAACCTGTCAGGAGAGCCATACCTGAACTGCGGTTCTGATAAAAATTTGGAGGGCCGTATCTGATATTCAGGTCGGGTAAATCTGTCAGCAAGACCGTATCTGGAGTGCGGGTTGGTTAAATTGTTTTGGAGGGCCCTGCCCGGTCTAGTTTGCGGGCCTGATAAAAAAAATATTTGGTGGGCCGTATCTAATTTGCGAGCCGAGTAAACATATACAAACGCGTATTCGGCTTGTGGGCCAGTTAAACCTGTCCGGAGGGCCGCATCTAGATTCCGGGCATGAGATTAATCTATTCACTACAATTTATTCATCTTAAGCGTACGGGTTTTTTTTGTATACGTCCTAGTTAAACTTGATATCAACGAGAACTTCAGCAAGTTATAAAACAACTCAACAACAAACATTAAAAAGTAACTCAAATTCAAGAAATATATTCAGTATTATACCACATTCGAATCGCTAACTTTTTAAAAGAAAATGTTGTCACCAAGAGGGTCAATAAAAAGCCAAATCAATCAACAAAGCTGAATTTTCGCTGAGCAGTCACTTGACTTCTAGGAACCTGTTGGTCCCACTTTTTGCAACTCTTCTCAATAGCGATAATCAGTCTGCTTACATATATCTCACGTCTATGGTATCAATCCTCCCCAAGAGAAAGATGTGCAAGGACAATACCACGAAATTTTGAACCATGGTCAGATGAAGAGGTAACACCTGAGCTCGCACCCCTGTCCAAACTTCCACCGCAACGTGAGGACATTTTAGGCCTAGACAGATTTAACGTGCACCAGCCCCCGTGAATTACGTGGTATTGTCCTCGTATCTTTTCCTCCATGTTTGATCCCGAGCGGTCGTCAATAGCCCGTTGTGTTGTTGCTCTAGTGCGTCGTTAATTAATACTTACCAGGCCGCCGTGTACATGACGGTCTTTAGCTATATCGAGTTTCGAACTCGCAACCCTCCGGTTGCTCTTCCAACTGGGCTACCGCGGCCCGAGAGACTTGGTGAATTGTTGGAGTGTGGTTAGAGGCGATTTTTCAGTGAACACAAACTTGTAGCTTCCAGTTAAGAACTAATTTAATTTATCGCTATTTCTGCATTGTTTGGTGTCAATTTTTAATATAAGCCTCATGCTGATATTGTATTCGAGTAGCACCCCCATTTACGCCAAGTCATCTGACCGTGATTCAAAATTTCGCGTTGTCCTCGGATCTTTCCCTTCGGGTTTGATTCCTGACCGTCGCCAATAACCCGTTGTGTTGCTCCAGTGCGAAGTTAATTAAAATACAGGTAACCCCCGTATAACACGGGAGTTATGTTCCAAAAAATTGCCGTGTTATGCGAATCCGTGTTATACGAAACAAAGAACTAGTACGAAAAGGGGGGTTAGGTTCCAAAAATTTAAAAACATGCTATTATATTTTCATAATTAAGATAAATATCTTTATTAAAATTTTCTTAAGTAATACATATTAATATGAATTAAACAATGTTTTCTTCGTCATCACTAAGCACTATTAACCGAGGGTGTTTTCTTTTGGGCAAGATATCCTCATCTTCTGAGTGACAGCCACGAGATCAGTGATGCCATTTATTTTTTAAGTCCTTTATTTCTCAATTCCGTTTTCTCCCTCGCTCCAGTGACGCTCATTAACTATGCTAAGAATCTTCCAGAAAGTTACGTCATGCCATGTCAATCTAACAAATTACAGATGAGTCAGTTTAAAAACAGCGAATCAGGAAGTCCAGCTCCCTTGATTGACAAGACCATCTCCCCTGATTTGCGACCCCCTGAAAAACTGATAAAAAAGCGTGGAGAGGCTCTCCTTTTTTTCGCCCCAGTCCAACGACCTTGCAGTTTAGTGTGAAAGAAACCTGTTAAGCGTTCTTGCCATTTTTTCTTTTTGATGACGAGGGGGGATCCCCGAGAGACGCCATGTCTCTCCTAAGCTAAGTTACTTTTTATTTAATTTATCTCGAGATAATATCCGCGCGTGTAGTTCTTAGGATATTCCCATGCTACACCGTTTAAATTAAACTTTCATAATGCCCGTCCTTTTCGCATCGTTGTTCCAATCATTCCATAAAAGCACCGTGTTATACGGGGATGGTCCCAATTCTCGAACCGTGTTATAGAAGTGTCATGTTATACGGGGTTACCTGTACCTACCTATCCATTTACGCCATAAGATATGAAAGAAGTTACCAAAACACCAGGGCCCACTGTACTTAAAAAATAGTGTTCCTGGGTTTTTTGCTAAATACAAAAATTCCTCTCCTTCCAACACCGACTAATAGCCCGTTGTGTTGCTCCAGTATGACGTTAATTAAAATACCTACCTACCTCTAACACCGACTAGTGAAAGCCAAAGAACTCTTATAAAGGGCGGCTGATGCACGTGGTTGCTAGGTTTCAGTTTGTCGTTCTGCGGTCTTTGAGGTAGGTAACGTCGCACTGGAGAAACACAACGGGCAATTGGCGACGGTCCGGGATCAATCTCGCAAGGAATGATCCGAACACATCACTTAATTTTGAACCACGGTCAGATGACGAGGTCACACCTGAGCTGGCACCCCACTCTCCAAACTTCCACACCAAGCAACGTGAGGAAATTTGATGTGCACCAGCCTCCATGTACACGACGGTCTTTGGTTGGGCTCGACCTCGCAACCATCCGGTTGCTAATCCGCTACTCTTGAACCGGGCTACCACGGCCCGTTGGATGAGGAAATTTGTTTTTAAAAATATTCTACCTTATTTAACAATATTTTTTAAGAGGCTATACATAAGTTGCTAATTTTCTATAAAAAACACATGCTTTTACGTATAAATTGTCGTTTTAATTCTACAAGTACGTTTTTCTAGATTCTCATTATATCACTTTTTCTAGTCCTTCAAGAAAACGATATATCGAGTGGTTACTGTAAGTAGAATACGATAACTATAAGTAACATTTTTTAAACCCAGTTTATCCTCCCACTCTGCTTTTTTCTTTTTTTGAATTGCACATGAACTTGGCTTGATTATCAACCCTATGAATATGCTTTTCGTACATCGAATAGATAAATAATATTCCAAAGACACATTTCTGTGTAAATATTTTATTTACACCTCAACAGATACAACAATAACGTAAAAAGTGCAAATTTCAAGTAAAAAAACACATAACATACATGTAAACATATTTTAACTTCAACAGTAAAGGTAGTTTGATAACACAAAACAGCTAACTTTAGTCATCAATAGGTAACTCATCAATAGGGATTTTTTCCACATTCACATTTGAGGCTTGATGAAATAACAAGAGTACATCTGTTACTCAACATTTAAAAGAATAAGTAGATGCCAAATGGGTTCCCTTTTAAAAAAATTTCTAATACCTCTGTAGTATTAAATTTGAAAAATGAAAGTCATGAAAAATCCATAAAATTCTTTAAAAAGTGTAAATAAAATGAATTATAAAACCTTGTATTGATTAACAAGTATGGTGTTTAAGACAATAAAACAGGTGGGGTTTCCTCAGTAAACACTTAAACATACATTTGAATATAAAGTAAAAGTTAAAAATAACTTTCTCAGTGCAAAATTGTAAACATTATTTTTGACTAATGGCAACACCAAACAATATTTGCAGCTAGCCTGACATCTCTTCAATAAGCCTTGGTGTTCCCTGGTACATGTGAAATGTGCATCCTGAGGCCTAAACTTTAAACATTTGTATGAGGATTTTGCATACCAAATGCCATGATTACTGATGAATGTTACTGGGTGGTTCAATTTTTTAGCAGTGTATTATAAAAACTTTAATTTACATTTTTAATCAAACAGACAAATGTATATTTATAGCAAATTTCTTTGGGAGTAACACTACTGCAAATATATAAAACAGGAATAACCAAGTCTTATAACCTTTACAAGCAATAATGAAATGAGATAAATGTTTCACAAGATGCTTTCAAACTAAGCAGGCTGTTCCTGAGTGATGTGCCGGGTGTGCACTTAAACATAATCAGAAAAAGTAGGGATGGCCGAAAGGGACATGCACCAATACGCCTCCAACTTTAAAAAAGGTCAGCATTAAAATTTCCAATATTAATATTATAATTATTCGGTCTTTGTATAGGTTCATTTTTAATAAAATTTTTTGAATCTACATATTTTAATCTTAATTTACATTAGTATATTTAAAGAACACTCAAAGGAATGAATGCTTTGAGAGGAAAAACCTACAGGTTTGAATCCTTTCTGAAATGATTTTGCAATTAAAAATACATGCTGAGAGGTAATTGAATTAATGTCGCACTGAAGCAATACAACAGGCTATTGGCAATGAACAGGATCAATCCCAAAGGGGAAGATCCTAAAACACCTGGTAATTTTGAACCACATATAGAAGTTAGTTATATCAAAGAAAATTGAAATTTCGTATGTTACAGATAGGTTATATGACTTAATTTGTCAATAGCCTGAAAGACGAAAAAATCATTAAACGCAATGCTCTTTTGACATGATGGCATTTATGGAACCGGGAGGAAGACTGGACCGTTGTCAATTATTTTTTGAATATACTTGCTTGATGAAGGGTGTTGTTTTAGGAAATTAAATGTTTTTTAGAAGAGAGCGACTTGCTGAGGTTTGCACATGAGGGTAAATCCTACCTCAGGAATGGCCTTGAAACTAAGCAATCAAAACCACACAAATATTAGTCTTTCACATCAAAACCACAAATATTAGGCTCTCACAACAAAACCACAAATATTGGGCTTGCGCATCAAATATTGATTATGTGTTCAGTATAGAGAAGATTCCATACTAAATTATACATTTTTAGTCCAGAGTATATTTAAACAAATAATTATCAATTGATTAGATATAAGAAATTGTTTTTTTGTGTGTATATATTTGAATAAAAAATACATAATGTTTTCAAGATTTCTTGTTTCTTCAAATAAAATTTAAGACAAAAAAAAATAATTTTGGACAAAAAAATTCACACCACTTGATAAACTATTCGATTTACAAACTTATTAAATTTAGTCTTATTCAGTCGAGGCCAATCAGCCATTATAGAAATTTAATATGGATTGATATTGTATATAAAATTACACATCAAAAATATGTATATAAATTGAAAGATGTTCATTCAGATGTTGATCAATACATATTTTAGAAGTGGATTATAAAATAAGAATCCATCAAGAATATTACAATCTGATTTCAAGCCATTAAAACTTAGATAACAGATCTCTAAAATTGTATCAATATACTTTCATACAAAATTAATTTTATTTTGTTGAAAATTTCAAGATATCAGCAAGATTTGCAAGTTATTTTGTAAAAGTTTTGCCTTTCGAAAGTACCTTTTAATTAATGCATTTTAAATGTATGATTAAAATCAAAGATAAAGGCACACAGTACCAAATAGTTATGCCCTTGTATACACAGAATCAGAAGATAAGTAACTAAAAAAATTGGAAAATTAGATATAAAAATGTTCATAATTTTAAAACACAATTCTATGAGAATGGACAGTAGTATATATCCACAAAAGAATAAGTATAAACAATAAGGTAATTACAATAAACTTTTTCAACCAATTTTAAATTTTTTATTACATGCATGTACACATTTTTATTTTGAAATGTAGTGTCAATGCACTTTTTCATTGCTTTAACAGCATTTTGAAGCAAAATTATTATATTTAAAATTATTATATTTACTGTTCAGTTATCTTGAAATACAAGACAGGTAGTGAATTGTTTCATTATCTCTTCAGGATCAGGTTAAAATGCCAGAATATTTTACTTTATGTGTAGAAAAGATAAGGAAAGCACACTGTAAATGAAAGGCACAGTAAACTTTTATTACTTTATTAATGTCTTACTGTTAATGTATCAGTTAAACATTACTGTATATTTATATTTTACAAATATATTACATGTAACATTCAGTATTATCCACTGTTTTACATAGCTGCATTAGGTCTTGGAACGGATTGCCCATGAATACAGGGGCACTATTGTATACAAAAATATTGATCAAAAGTAAAAGTATCTAATTAAGAATTATCAAAACAATTTAATGTATAGAATAAAATTATAGTATTAAAAAGTAACACACGTGGAACAAGTTTACATTATGCTTTTAAAAAGTTAGGTACATTGAAAATTCTTTTTCTTTACCACAATGAACAATTTACCCTTGACTATAATTTTTAAATATATGATAACTACATGAATATAACAATCTACTTTACCATCAATTGAACATAAATATTTAATCAACAAATTCTCCTAGTGATCCACAACTTTACATTCTTAAAAACATGTTCAGAATTTGAGTAAAAAAAACTAAATTTCTCAAAGAACTTAATATATTGAAGTGAATCTACACATTTGTGCAAGTTCATGTTAGTAAGTTCTTAGTTCCTATATTTTGTACCTTTCATACTTTTAAGTCTTATTTTATATAAATCCGAATAGTGTTAATAAGACACAATCTATACATATCATTATATTACACTGTTCAATACTTACAAACCTGACTGATAACTTAACTATTAAAACATTTCTGAATATTAGTGTTTAAGTTTTAAAAACAAATCCTACTTTCCCTTCCCAGTCCTTTATTTTCAAATTATTTTCAGGACCTTGCATTTACACCAACAATGTAATATTTATAAGGGCAACAAATAGCGTATTTTATTATACTTATTTGGTCAAAATACCTAACAGCCAAGTTATTTTTTTTCAATTTCTTATCAGATATTCAGATTGTTTGATCATGAAAAACCCAAACCAGAGTTGGTATTTCTAATTGTAAAGAGCTTTGATTGAGATATTACAGGCAATTAATTCAAAAGTCAGATTTATAACATTAATATTCTCTTCATATTCTTTAAAATATCACAGATTTTACAAAACAAGTCATGCAAGGTAATATTAAATAGTGAAAAACATCAATAATTTTTACATTAAATAGAGTAAATAATACATTAAGTATCACTGAAATTTACATCTCTTAATTTCTTGAAAAATAGACTTTAGTCCAGTAATCTATGACAGTAAAATCTATTAAAATGGGAAAAATAATGACAAAACAATGAACAATTTCATTCTCATGCTTACAAACATTTACCATACCCGTTGTTCAAAGCAATATATAACTACAACTCACAAATTCTTTGCTGAAAAGTGAATGATTGGTATTAAAATGTACACTTTTTTCTTTGAGAAGTCTCATCCAATATAAATTACTTTTTTGTGAACATTCCAAAGAAAATTATGTTTTCATTGAAATATTTAAACAAGTACAAGAAAAATATTTAAAATCATTGTATTTACTAGCAGATTTTACAACACAGATGAAATACATGTAGTTCTAAACGAATTATAGAACATTGCTTTTATTTTATCTAAAATTTGGATAACAGGATCAATAAATATCAGAAATATACAACTAATTAAAAGCATAATCATATCTTAGCTCTCACATATACAATACCGTAAAAATAATTAGTTTTTTAAACTTTTATTTACTGAAATTGTCAAGATGGCCAAAACATTTTTGTTTTTTTCTTTACAATGGTCTGGAAAACTATACTCTAGAATTCTGAACACTGAAGCCAAACCAGAATTTCCTCCTTTTTTCCACACAACAAAGAAAAGGAACACAAAAACAGTTCAGTAACAGTTGAGAGGAAGTTAAGTACAGAGTAACTTATGTAGCCTCGTAGCCAAGTGTTCAGCACTCTGGCCCTTGGTTCAACAGGCACATTGGGTTCAAATGAATGTTTATAATGGTTCAGAATCTACTTTAAGCTGTAGGTCCTGGTCTAGTTAAATTAGCCTCTGTGTAGCAAAAAATAATAGCGGGCCGAGCGAAACCAAATTTATGAAACAGATTTGCAAGTCATCATTTGATATAAAGCTGTCTCGACCCTTTCAACTGCCCATATTCCTTCCAGACATTGCCAAGGAAATAGCGATTGTGTTGAGTCTTTGTCTTGGCATATGAATTTTTTGGAATTCATTCTTGCATAGTCTATCAAATTACACTCAAAGAATAGTAGAGTCGAGAGCAATATAACTAAACTCTTAGTCATCAGCAATTTCATGATAGACCTTAAAATTATTATCTTTACCTGTCTGAAATCAGCACGTTCTTAAAATAATTTACTTCTTGTTAAATTTAGTATGTGTTTTAAAATAGTAATTTCTCCTCTATTTTGATCTGTGAGTTTAAAATGAGTATTACTTTCTTTTATATCATTATAAGGATCTTTCTATAATTTCAATGAATGTTCAGTTAACAAGTATTATACATCTAGGATTAAAAAACAGGTTTAAAAAAGAACAAACATTGTACAGCTTTCTTTAAATCAAAGTCATAGCTGAACTGAGAAAAATTCACTAAATAATGGATTTTCAATTTCCACATTCATGTTCTAGCTGTAATATACAAGACATTTAACAAAAAGGTTGTGCATTAATATTATGTAGTCTGGAGAGCAGAATTTGCATTCATACATAGTGATGCACATAGTATCATGCATATTGATAGTTCAAAATCAAGTAGGAAATTTATAAAATTGTTTAAATTTAGTTATTTTTTGTTATAACATTATGCAACAGATAGTTAGACTATTAAGTGCAAATAGTAATTTTATCTATAAAAGCCTTATATATATGATAAATTTAATTAAATCGAACCCAGATATTAAATTTTTGTAGCATCATATTATAAGAATAAGACTTTAGAACATTGAGTTAATTTATCAGACCATAAAATTTAACGAATGCCATAAAAACAAATGAATTAAAATGAAATGATATAAAGTCTGCTTAATAGATATAAATTTATGGCACCTTACACAAAAGGTAAGTATTGTACAGATAGATGCATGCCACAAATATTGTATAACTCAGTAACAAACACTATTCTTGTGATGAATGATAGTTTGGTTTTGTAGAAAAAGGATCCAAATTAAATGTCTATTTCTCACCTACAATGATTTACAGGTGACACTATTCAGCATAAAAAAACAACAATGACCCACTATTTTGTACAATTTTTCCTATAAAAATAATCATAGCTACCATTCAAAACAAAAGTACTTTATCAAATTACCATGATTTAGTTTTATTTAAAGAATTGCAAATTTTGATGGAAAAGTATTTAGATAAAAAGCAATTCATTTAAAACATACAAATACTTTTTGTTTTTAAGTAGAGTTGAGCAGCACAACTACTCTCAAATATTTGTACTTGAAGGTAGTTTAAAAATTCAACAGCAAAATGCCGAGTATTTGTTCTCAAAAATTTATACATTTATAGTTTTATCTAATATATGAAACATTTTAAGTAGAAAAACTTGGATGAAAAGTAGTTCATACCAAAGATGGAAATACTTTGTTTTAAGTTAAGTTGGCAAGTTAAATTACTCTAAGATATTTGTACTTTTTGGTTATTTTAAAAATATACGCCATGAATGAACTGCAAACAGAACGCAGTGTACTGTATTTGAAAAAGACCCTCATATCCAGAAATACTGTAAAAAGTAAAATGCTGCTTTGCCAAATAATAATTATTAATAATTATAATTAAAAATAATTTCCAACAATTTTTCATTGGATTGATAATGTAATTGGTGAATTGGATTGATAACTTAAAAATGAGCATGAGGGATCTTAAGTTCTCATTCCAGAAATCACATTTGTGCTAATTATCTCAATCGAATTTTGAGTCTAAACCACTAAAAAGACCACTGATGAGGCAACATTTGTTTTTAAAATTAGACATCACATAAAAAATACATTTAAATTTGCCTATTATATGACATGTAATTAGGCTCTTACATCAAAAGCAGATGCTAGCAGTTACACTCTAACTGACAGAGTATAACAATGAAAAAGCAATGTCAATAAATCACATTTGATAGTTAAAATTGCATTTAAACTTTCAATCCAATGAAAGAAAATTGAATGAAAGTATGATTCTTTCAGACTAGATCAAATCATTAAAAGAATGTAATAAAAGCAGTTATACTGAATTTAAAATGTTTCATGAATGTTTAATTCTAGAAAATAAAGCATTATGAACATAACTAACTATACGGGAGAAATCAATTCTAACACCCTCATAAAACAGGATGCACATCAAAAAGACTTAAAATTCATATTGCTGCTTTTTTCCCTTTGTTATGCATAATTTTAATCATAATTATCACATCATATTTCATAAAAACTTGGTCATAATGTCCATAAACTTTAAAATGGATATAATGATGTTGTTGCTGCTGCTTTAATGAAATAAAAAATACTTTAAAAATGTACAAACTAATTTGAATGCTATGGATGGCACCACAGTTGTGCATAGAGCTTGCTAATTGTCAAGAAAAGTTAGTACAATCTACATTATTAAGATATCTTTGATTCAGTAAGCTCTGATGAAAACTTTTTATCTTTCTTCAAAACATTTTTAGTAAAATTATTTTTTATAAAAGCGATAATAAACATGGATATGGTAAAAATATGGCCAACATAATATATAGAGCTCCAGTAATGAATAATTGCATTGATGTCCAATAAAATAAAAGCTACTCCCATGTATGATATAGACTGCATTTTTATAAAATACCACAGATAATCATAGATTTTTTGCTGAGTCTCAGACGCATGTTTTCGAAAAGCCTTCTCCACTTCAATTTCAGAAATGAGCAAAAGTGGAGTTCCTAAAAGTGACAGATAATATCCTGGTCGAACACCATGCCAAATAGCACTAACAAACATTGTTACAACCATCCTAAAAAAGCAAAACAAATCATTTTTTAGTAAATGCATTTGACTGCAAATGATTCAACAATTTAGAAAAATGAGAAATATTTTTTAATTAAACAAATGATTATATACAAATGAATGTAAGAAATTAATGTGTAAAATGTATGGAAGAGAATTTCAAACACTTCTGGCATCAGGGACGTATTCAGGGGAGGGTGCAAGAGGACTTGTTTGTAAGCAAAAATGATGTTAGACCACAAAAACTATAGAAATGATTCCTTCATTCCGGTGCACATAGGGAGATTATAACAGAAATAATTAATTATTGTACAATTTTTGTTTAAAACTGAATAAGGCTTCGGATGAACCTGAAACCTGAATACAACTTTTGAGTAAATATTGTTGGATTCAGATCATTGTCAAATTGTTTAGTACAACAGAAATAGATTTTACTGGTGAAATTCTCTAGTCGCACTTTCTGAGAATAGTTGATGTTACATTTCCTGGCTCGATCTAACAAGCTAATTATCACTGGATTTGACCATCCTTGAAAATTTTTTCTGAAAATGCCTGTTTTGCACCTCAAATATAAAGCAGTTTATTTACCAAAAGATGCAAAAATTCAGCATAAATATTAAATTATTTTTAAAGATTAATTGCAGGACTGCTACAACCCAAATACTTGTGAAATTGTAGCTTACTAGCATAAATTCTTAAAAACAGTAGTAAAATTAGTCTTCTCAAAATTTATTCTAGTAGCAGTTTTAGTTGCCAACAGAGCTACATTCTTGGCATAAGGTCTTCAAATAATGCTGCAAGGAAAAGTAGGAAGATTTTGGCCTACCTTGGTGCTTGTAAACAGTTCACAATTTTAACATTAGCTATACACTGTGTTACACAGATGCTTTATTGAAGCGACCAGAATGTGTGTTTATATTTACCAAAAAATTTTGATACTGTTAAGATGCAGGTCGGTCATAAACACATTTTCTCCAATAATGAAGCAAAAAAAAAGAGAAATTGTGACTGAAACAAGGATTTGTGCAACTGGTTGAAAAAGGGGCAATGACCTTGAAAGCTGAGACCCCGCTACTTTTTCCATGTCTGAGAGAAAAAATAAACACACCTTAAAATGAGTACTTTGATTTAAAAATATATCTATCAGTTTAAAAATACAGAAAATTTTTTATTGTGCTCTTTCTAATATAATATACTCATCCTGTTATTCAGAATTATGAGTAACAGCCCCGTAGTCCAAATAGCGAAAGAAAAAAGACTTTCTCTTTTTTTAGTGGTCTTACTTTCCTGGCTTATCCTTATCTTCCTGTCTTTATTCATCATTAGTTTCAATACCTCTCTGACATCTTGTACGAACATTTCATGGAATGAACCAATAAAGAGTTTCATTAAGTCTTGGTTTCAAATCCTTGCAGGCTTGTAGAGGTTTGTACCCCTAGATCCCCTCCCAAAAAAAAATGAATGATAAAAGTTACTAAATATGTATATGTGGGCACATACAGGAGTTAATCAGGGACTTTGGTAGAGTGCATCAAGAGAGGGTTCATAATCCCCTCCGAATTTCTGTATACAGATCAACCTGGATGTGTTACTTTTTATGCTTGAAGTAACCCTTTTCAAATTAATAATTAAATGTCAATTCTTCCAAATTTTTGTTAATTTTCTTAATCATTTTTAAATTTTAAATCAGCATCAGCTACCTGTGTTAAAACTGGTTTTGGTTTCTTTCTTGGATACTTTTTTATATATATGAAACGATACCTAAACTAAAGTACAATTCTCACTACAGATAAGTCCCTTAGCAGTCCCCTTTTCTCCCAGTCTTTCTCTCCCTATCTAAGTGGTCCAATAGATCTTGCCACCCCCTTTCACCTTTGAACTCAAGCAGTCTCATTAACTAGGACCTCTTACGAACTCTCCTGCTTTCAAATCGCATATGTAAGATCACATTCCTCCTTCGTTTTTAAACCACCGATTTCTACCAATTAACTTTCTTGTTAGATATCCTGGTCCAATATATTTCTCTTAATCCTAATCCCTCTAGCGAGATCATTGAAACCTCTTCATTCTTTAACGAGCCTCTTGGGCTAAGGAGCCCTCAGAACCGTTCTAAACTCCACACCCTCAACGCCCTTATGATGTTACTACTTGTGTATTGAAGTAATAAAGAATTGTTATAGAATAGTTTCTGCCTCTCCATTTGTGGAACCTACATTATATTCAATACAAATGGATCATTCTCTCTGGTTGCCTTACACCACACCTGCCACCCTTGTCAAGACTGCAGGCTTATAAGATCTGTTATTATGACATATATAATAGTGTTTTCAAAAATAAGCAAACTACTTGAATAGTAGCAAGAGCAGAAATAGAAAAAAGCAGTTCCAAATTTAGGGATATGCAAAACCATTTTCAGAAATGAAGTTGAAATTTCATATACCTGGAAGCTGACAAAATCTACTCAAGCAAGTGCAAAAAGTATAAAAGGAGCTTGGTGTGACAAATAGTACAGTACTTTGTACCTATAAGCAAACTTTAAACAGCTTTTTCTTTCTTCATTTTCTATTTTGAGATATTAGTTATGAAATTAATATTTGAAAAAATTATGAACAGCAACCTTAATATATTTTGGATTGAAATCGATTCAGAAAGACTTTTATGATCTTAGAAGATTTCAGCTATTTCCTCCAAGTAGAAGTTAGTCATTTCGTTTTGCAAAAAACGGCTAATATAGTGAATTTTAAATTTATTATTGGTAAAAAGTGTCAGTTGGAAAGAGCTGAAATTTCGCCATAATCAGAGAATGTCCTGAATCGATTTTCATTAAAATTCCCTTATGAAGTTTTCTGTTCACAACTTCTTTAAATATTTATTTTATAGTTAATATTGCGTATTATACATTAACTTTAAAAAAAAAACAGTACCTAGATTTTTGTATTGATTCTTTGAAAATAGCTTAATAAAAATTGTCAGCATGGTATGATTTCTGAATCCATGAAAAAAGGCAGTCTTTTCTTCAATTTTTAATGAATTAATATTTTATAGTGGTAATATTCCAAGGAGAATATCTGTGAATGTTCAAAAGCTCAAACCCACAATACATAAATAATATCTGCATCTAACAATGATAAATAAGCAAGGAAGTATAAAGAAACTTTTTCCAATGAAATTGAAGATCAAGGCAGCCTGTATCCGGTTCTCAAATCTAATACTGAACACAGTTTCGTCATAAGTTTGCATTGCAGAAAGTAAATTGCTCATTTCGAAACACGAATGAAAAGGTTTTTTAAAAGAGGCCTATAGACAGGTAGGTATTTAATTAATGTCGCACTGGAGCAACACAAAAGAGACCTATAGAATTAAATTTTAATATGAATAAGAGACAGGACTATTAAGGGAATAAGAGACAGGTTTTGATGTTCTTGTCTTGTATGGAAAGTGTTTTCGATGCAACAAATATAAACCTTTGGTTATTAGAATGGGTATGTCAATAAAAATCAGCAAACTAATTTAATGAGGTTGGTCAGTGGAACCTATAACACGATAGATTTCATTGTAGTCCAGTGGTTGATAGCTAATTTAAATCTCTACTATTATAAAAGGAAGTGTTTGTGTGTCTGTGCAGTGTCCAGTCGAATCTATAGCACTTACAGCCATGAAATTTGGCACACAGGTAGTTCTAAAGGTGACTGAATGTCCCTCGAAGCCTGAATTTTAAAATTTAATCTAGAAAATTTTCTTATTAATATTTTGCCCCTCCTCCACTTAAAGAAATACTTCATATTCAAGCAGCCTTCACCAAAAATGGGACAAGTAAAATACGCATTATGACACAACATAATGTTAAGAAGCCCACTTATCCAACATAAGGACTACATTAATTTGTTATGGTAGTGAAAAGGGCAGAATAATGCCTCAACTAGTATAGAATCCTTAGATTGTTAAAAATACATTCCTATAACATGATAGGCTGACGTCAATGATGAATATGAATTTTTAACATTTTATAAATTGCACATTTTTATAGCACTGATACATGAAATGTTTCAAGTCAATGCTGAAGTTCATGATGGAATGAAAAAAGGCAAGCACTGCAGCAACTTTTAATCATTGCACAAGTTTCAGATTCGCTTTACTGCATAATTAAGCGATTGGATTGGATGTTGGGGTTTTATAGTGCAAGGTGGGAAAGCAAATAAGCTGCGCCAATTAAGCAATTGGAAGCATCAAATACAAATGTTGACAATTACATAATAAGTGATAAAAGAAATAAAGATTTATGTAGCAAAAAATTAGGAAATAGTTTTATAATTTACATCATAAAACCAAACTGTTTTTAGCTAGGTTTCACAAAATCTTTTTATCCGATCCTATTTGCAATCAAGGAAATAAAATGTCAAACTATATCTACTTACTTAACAGGTTTTGAAGCAGAAGTTTTTCGATAAATATATATAGCAAGCCAATACTGCACAGTCATGTTCCAATACCTAATACCTTCACGTATTGTAGGTCGAAATTCACTGGAAAATTCATTCATACATCTGATGGTCTCAAAGTTATATGTTAGTGTTTTCAGACTTTTCTGATCATTCTCTCTGAAATTAAGAAACATTAATAATTAGTTGGATTAGTTATTTTATGCTAAAATTTGTAAAACTCCTCTTTCCTAATATTTCAAAAACTTAGTAACAGTTTTATAAAATAGAGCTGTTTTAAAAAATTGGAATGCAATGTCATTTAGAATATTTAAAAGCCATTACAATTTTTCACATTTAATTTTTAGATTAGAGAAGACTTAAGAGATGTTTATTAAATTTAATTTTTGCAACTATAACAACTTACACATCCTGCAAAGCATTAAGATTTGTTGGTCCTGCTCCTGTCTGAGTAGAGCTGATCTCTGGATATGCGCCTAGCCCCAGATTGATACATATACATTCACCAAGCACAAATGCAACATATATTTTCATTCTAAAACTGAAGAACCAAGGCCATACATAGAAAACTCTGTACAAAAAGGGTAACTGCCAAATTTCTTCAGAGGAAGCAAGCTAAAGGGATTACAATGAAATATACAAATTATGTTAACAATATATTTTGTACAGAACCCAACAATATTATAAAAACATTTGAATGTATACTTACAGAAAGTGGAAATAAGTAATCAGAGAGGAGATATAAACATGAATATAATGGCACAACTATGATTCTTTTCTTCAGAAAAGTCATATGAGACACAGTAGTCGAGTAAGGTTTGTGAAACATATCTTCATATGTACGAAATTTATAGTATGGACCTATAGAAAATTTAATTGAGATTAGCTTGATTTAGTATTTTACATTTTGTGAAATTCAACAGAGGCATTTGATATGTAAAAGGGTATTAAGTTTAAAGTAAAATAAAATCTAGATATCACAGATTAAATGGCAAATTTTCAGGCTAATTGCGAATTAAATTCCGAAAAAGCAATAGATTTTTAGGAAAAAAATCGATTAGGTTCGGTGCAGTATATTCAAAAATGTTTTTAATTATATCCAAAAATGCTTTTTTACACAATAAAATAGTATTTGGTGCAATCATCTAAAATCTAATGCAAGTAGGAGCTGATAACATAGTGCTAGAGGAGAAATCTCGAATAAATGATGTACTGCCAACATTGCCTGAAAAGAAAAGCTTCCTTCCTGCACTGAGAAACAAAATTGGAATTGCAGATGAAAATTAAAATTGAACAATAAAAACAAAAAGCAGAAATTCATGGTTCACAGAAAATTTTCATCCCTGTAATTGGGCATGTTAAGAAAAGAATCTGTGTATTAAAAAAAATTTCAGAAAAGCAAAGAAATCAAAAGTACGGCAATACATACCAACAAGAACGCCAGCATAGCAGAAAGAATATTGTATAATATCAAAAAAAGTAGGATTTATTCTTGCATGTGTTTCTTTCAGCTTGTCAGCCTCATTAGTACATGCAACTTTTAAAGAATGGATGTTCATTTCGTATGCTAAACCAACCATCTAAAAAGAAGGGAGGAAATTTCAAATCAATGCTTAGATGAATATTCTTAAAGATAATGTAATGTCTAAATATTTCGAGGGAAAATTCAATATTTATTTAAGGTAAGCTGTGAAATTTTTTTTTATGATCTTATAAAGTTGTGTCAAATATTTTAAACTCAAAATGTGTGTATAAACAGGTACTGAAACTTAATGCTTTTATTTTACATTTAAAAATTAAACATAGTAAAAAAAGGGGTCAAATAAACAGATTAGAATACAAGAAATTGGTGATGTTAGGTGATGAAGATTAGGTTTTAACAAATATACAACTCTCCTTTCACAATAACAGGTTATCTGTTCCATGCATTAAAGTTTTCTTTCATTTTAATATAAAATTACAAAATTTGGAGCTACAAAAATCTTTTTTTTTTTTTTATTTAGTCTAACTAAAATACACAATATTTACAAAAATGTAAACCAGAAAAACCACTAACTGATAGGAGAAAATAGCAAAGTATAAATTGACAGGTAAAAATACATTAAAAAACTTCTATCATCCAGTTTCAGTAAAGGTACACCATAAGTGGAAACTATAAACGATGTACAGCCAGTGGTTTTTATATTAAATGTCAATATCTATCCACAAACTAAAAAGTTCTTCATATGGCCTATAATTAGTTCAATGGTGGTTTTTCACTCAAAAGTCAATCAAATTAAAGTCAATCAATCAAGTTGAGAGAAAAAGTGTAAGATTATTTTAATGACAAACGTATTTGGAGTATGCCATTTAAAACTTTGAGTATTGTTTAATGTATAAAGTTTCAAAACATGAAATATATTTCTGCAGTATTAATAAAGCAAATAAAGTTTATCTTGAAATATTAAAGATTTATTGGAGATGATTCAGAATACATACTTTTAAAACCATTATCATTACTGCTGTATAAGTCATTTCTGGTGGAGAAGGCATACCAAAATATTCTATTGTTCTCAAAAACATCAAATATGAGAAACAAAATACAAAACTGGCAATGTGACAATACCTATAAAGAAAACAAAATTTGATATTAGTGTATAAGTATCTATATTTAATCAATTATAAAACTCAAATTCAAAAATTGAAGTATACAGGGTGAATCTAAATTGTTTTTACAAAATAAGAGGGGTGATAGTACCCATCGAGTAATAATTACCATGGAACATAAGGTTGCATTCCACTCTGAGGCAGAAAAGAGTCAAATTAGAATTTCAACACGAACTTACAAAATCAGAATAAACACTTTTTATTTGTGTTGGGTGAGGTTATTATGGGTAATATATTGAATATATGATGTTAAAAGCAGCATGATAAATATAAACAGATGGAACACTAATACTCTATTGGTACAGAATTAATAATTAATTTCATAGAAAAGAAGTTGAACAAATTCTTACAAACAAATATGATAAAAGATAAACAAATACAGGATAAAGCATCTGTTTTTAAGGAAATACACCAGATATTTGCAATGAGATTTATTAGCATTGTGATCTTAAAAAGTCAAGAAACACTGCTTCAGACAAAATGTGTACAACCAAAATCTTAAATTTTATTTTTAGACTTACCTTTTGTTAACACGGAGGACAATTACAGCATTGATAACAGTAAGAATTACAGGATGGAAGATGTGATATCCAGATATAATGAAAAGTAAAATAAAACCTATGATTGTGCATAGTAGCTGCTTTGTTTCAAAAGTTTTTATTTTTCGAATGAAGAAACCAAATGATACGGAAGATGACAATAAAGTCAGATAAATCCAATCCTCTATGTCCATGATGACAGCTCACCTCAATTCTCACCAACCTAAAAAATGTATTATTAAAGAACAGAAATTCATATTTTGTAATAAAACACAAGGAGTATTAATTCCTTTCCATATAATTTCATGTGATCATGAGAAAGGTAAAAATTACACTAATAAAACAGCTCATCATAATTATTTTGAAAACATTTTCTTATATTAAGCTTGGTCAATGGATTTGGGATTGTTTTACATGAAATATTTTTGCAAACCCTTACAAACTGTCATGCACAATCAGAGACAACTACATAACAGAAGATAGGCCAAAAACGATTAAAGTTGCATATAAAACAAAATGCAATCAACATTCTATATTTTTGCAGACATCCCTACTATATTGATTTTTAAAAAAACATTTGTAAATATCGTTTTACGAACATTTTTATGATAAAAAATTCAGTTTCATGTTTGACTAATATATATGCAAACAATTATCAAGATTTCGTCACTGTTATAACACTGCTAAACAGCCAAAAATTTTGTTTACATTTGAAAAAGTTTTGTAAAATATGACTAGAATATAAACAGATATGTAAAAATATCGAGAATCTCCGTAAGAGAATTACAACTTTTAAAGATGAATGGTGATATCATTTTGTCGGTATAAAAAATTTCAAAAGTTATTTATCTTTCTATAACATATTTCAGAAATCGTTTCCAGAGCACAGAAAAGCACTAAGAATGTTGTTACATAACGCAGTGTGAATTCTATATTTACTTACATTTGCTCCCAAACCAAGAATGGACAGAAATCAATATTTCTACTTATAGTTTTGATACGTTTCTGTTGGTAGAATTATGTTTTTGTTAGTAGTGTGGTATTTACTCCTTCAAGTTTTTCGACAAAGAAAGCTGTCAAACACAGGTTATCCTTGCTTACGCTTCGGGTTAATGAAAATATTTTTCACGGGAGACAAAAGATTTTCGTTTGCTGTCAAGGAAAGAAAAATATTTTTTGAAATAACTCACCATATAGAGTAAATTATCGGAAATCACATAGTCCTGGGAAGGTGTCAGTTTTCGCGGTACTACATATTGTTTACAAAATTCATAGATAGACTAGGTCACGATCATGCGCGGCAAAATAAGACACACCCACTCTCCGATTTATCAACAAATTTATAAGAAACTGATTGGTTCGTTCATTTCTAAATGGAATGATGTCGTCATGAACTCAAGGCTGTTGCTCTTACATAAAACTTTCACGTGTGGAATTGTTATGCAACAGACATCTTGCTAGTTTGGGGAACAATAAAAGTCGGCACTAAAAAGTCTAAGCACATTATCTTTCTCCATAAAAGAATTCTCTGCTTATTATATAATCACAAAGCAGTGGGGTTAAAATATTTCCAAATTTTCAAAAACAATTGTAAAAAAAAGAAAATTTCCATTCCTTTAATTTCCAGTCATATTTATAAAATTGAAAGAAAATGTATAATGATCTATTAAACATGTGGGGTGAAAAACTACACAAATTTATTTGCTTTTGAAAGATTTTTTTCGTTGCCAAGACTGAAATGCTTTTAAAATATGAATACTATTAAACTGACTAGTTCAAAATTTAAAATGTTTCTGCTGATTATTGAGGCCAGAATTTTGATGACATAAAAATTGATAGGAAGTGCTCCATAAAGATATGACCTAGAAAACAAAACAAAAACACCCCCCAAAATTACATTTAATTGCAAAACTTTTATAAAAAAAGTGCATATGAAGCAAAAAGAGCAAAGTAAAACATTCTTTACTGATCAAATATACTCAAAAATGCAATTGAACTGTTCACAGTTTATTTGCTCAACCGAAAGTCTTTTTTTGTCTTGAAAAATAGGCTCAAAAACAAAAAAATAATGCAATTTAATTTTCTGACAGTTTTAGTACTACATTAAAATTGTCAATTTTACAAGTAAAAAACATTCAATTTACTATACTTATTTTGCCATGGCAAACAGATAGTTTTATTTCGTCGCACTAGAATTGTAAAACAGAACCAAATCCATGTGGATATTTTCGAAACCGAATGATTGTTTTAGTTCCAAAGTACAAGAACACATTTTAAATTACATGCACGTTACTTTGATCAGTCTGCTGAAATTTCACTAAAGTAAAATATTTTCAGTTGCAAAACAAGGGTAAAAAGTGGGGTTTGCGGAAAATTAATCCAACACTGTCCTGTTTTATTGAAAACAAATATGTAAGATTATGACTTGAAAATAACAAAATAAAATGCCTGACCAGATCTGAAAAAAATGCTAATTTGCTTAAGAATCACGAAAAACGCCAGAAAATGCATGAATGCCCTGACAAAGGCAATTTATTGTGCTCAGGTTGTTTCTGTGAACATTTTTATTCGCTCTCGAATATTATTTCAGTCTCACCAAGATACGAAATCATCAAAACCCTAGCTCTATTAATTATAATATACCTAGGGCCGAAACAGCCGGCTGGGGACACGAGCCGCTTATGCAAACGTACAGATAATATAGGTGATGAAATACATAAACAAAATTAATTGTTCTGAGTACATACACATATACGTATGTATATGTATATCATGTTTCAAAAGACAGGAAAACATTTCAAATATACACCAAATAAACACCAAATTAATTAAGCTGAATAAAAAGGAAAAGGTTTTATACAAGATATATATGTATGCAACTGAGGTCTTATCTGAGTCCTCAATAATTTGCTAAGTTGGTCTAAGTTGGTAGCGTCACTGGGGACAAGCCATGATACTTAGATTACCTAATCGTGCATACATTACTTGATAAACTCGACCAGAAAGTCAGTAATAGAAGGCAGACACGCATCTAGAATTTTTCTTTGTGAGGCGTTGAAAAGTGGACATCATGGTACTGGTGCGCTTGTAGGCCTCAGGCAGAACAATGAATTGGAGCCCTTAACCCTTTATATGAATTAGGGGCGTAGTCAGAGGGAGGAGTGCCTCTCTTACCGAAAGTCTTGATTTGTGTCTTTTATATTCATAAATTAAGAAGTATAAATGCATAAAATACCTACCTTTGTAAAATTCTAAATATTTTGTAACCACCATTCTATAACAATTATTAAATTAATCAACAGTTCATCAAATGTATCATTCATCCTGAAATATGAAAATTATAGACTTGTTGTTTCTTCATTGATCCCAGTGGTTCCCAAACTTTTCAGTTCAAGAATCCCCTTGGAAACTAAAATTTTTCGCGGACCCCTTAATATTTTCAAATTAAATAGGACACGTAGATTGTATAAAACCATAATGATCCTAAGTTTTCAACTTAATATAGGGAATAAAATCTTTAGACATGATATAGAAATGAATTAGATTAAGAAAACGTTAAAACTTCACATTAAGTATTAGTCATGACAGTTTAAAGTTCTGAAACAGAAAAACTAGAGTTCTGAAATCAGTTTAACAGTAAACATTATACAAACTCCTATTTATATAGAGGGCAGTTTTGAAGCATGTAGAAGCATGTGTTTAGTCTTTCTGAATATAAACTAGAAATTCTTATTTTAAATTATGGCGGTATTGAAGACGGGATGCGATTTTCAGTCATTAGGAAATAATACAAGTTCAGTTGCTCATTTTCCGAACATATAATATACATTTGTAAATATTATTTTTTAGAACATAACACAGATTTTTAGAACATAAAATAATTGAAAACAACTGAATATTTCCTTTTTTCTTTAAAGGCTCTCTACTTTCGCTAGTGAAATATTGAATGTTTTCCGCGGACCCCCTGAAACCATATTGCGGACCCTTGGGGTACGCGGATCCCACATTGGTAGGTAGGTATCTTAATTAACATCGCACTGGATCAACGTAAGTGGCTGTTGGTGACGACTGTCCGGATCAAACCCTAAGGGAAAGATCCGAGGCCAATACCACGTAATTGTGAACCACGATCAGATGACGAGGTCACACCCCTGAGCTGACACCCCACTATCCAAACTTCCACACCAACGCGAACTTTGGAAACCACTGACCTAGCTACTTCACATATTTGCTATCCGCCTTTTGCAACAACGCTTCAAAAGATGGGAAAAAAGACAGAAAGTGAGTTTGGGGAAATAAAGTTTGATTGTATTAAATGCTATTTGTGTGTGCTGTCCTAATATGCATTCCGTGAGTACAACCCTTGTGAAGTGATTTCTGTATTCAGATTTACGGAAATGCTTCACTTTTTATGCTTGAAATAGTCCCTTACTTTAAACAAAACCGCTTTTACCGAAACTTTTGTAAAATAAATTAAGATTCAAATCTACACTCGACATAAATATTGAATTTCTAACTTTGCGCTCCCTCTGAAATGAATTCCTGCCCACCCTAATGACGGGAGTAAAAATGTTCATTCATTCCTATTGGGAAAATTTATTTACATAAATTGCAGTTCTCTGAAATCTAATGTCAAATCGAAATATTCTGCACCAAGTTTTTCTCCCCTAAATTCTAAATTAAATACAAAGGAATTGAACTAGTAAATTCCCGTTATCTTCAAATTCCAAGGTCAGAAAATCACGTTTTTTCAATATTTTATATGCACAGGAGCGAATCAGGATTTTGGGGGACCTGAGGTTAATGAGGCTGATGTAACCCCATTAACCTCAGCCAAAATAATATTTAGGTATTTAAATAAAATTTACTTATTTAAAATGAAGATGAAGTGCATTATTTAAAGAATTGGGTTAAAACATATTAATTAGTATCATATTAATTTGTTAATGTTCAGAATATTAATTGTTGCTTGTATCTAGTTATTGAGTTTGCATGAAATCAAAATGCGAGTCTTTGGTTGACTTATATTAATGAATCTCCAGAACAAGAGGAAGAAAAGGAGTTCTCCCTTGAATTGTGCTCCTCAGACATTTGTGAGGAAAGAATTTTATGCTTTGTCTCTCCTCCCTCTCTTTTCTGAATAGTAATACGATTGCAAAGGCTACATGAAAAATATTGGCTTTTTTAAGTGTATTTCGTAAACAGAGCGTATGAAAGCATTCATTTCACACTGTGGTATGGACTGTGCTTAAAATTATTAAACATTTTTTACAAGGAGAACCACAAATTTTAATGCCACCCCTTTTGACTCGGCACCGCTGCCCCTGTTACCCCCATAGCTATGCTGCTGCATATATAGTCCTAAACATTTGTTATGCGTATTCGTTAATAATAAATTTATTTTATAATCCTTTATACTTGAATCAAATTTTTGTGCTAGCTATTTTTCAATCAAGTGAATTAAACTCCTATCAAAGGAAGAATTAGGATGCTCAAAAAATGCAGAAAAATTTATAAATTTTGAAATTATAATTTCTATTTTAAAAAATGAACCAGTGAGCATTTTTCAAAAATTAGTATTAATATTTCCTTTCTTAATGGTGAAAAGAAATATTAATACCAACATTTGCATGATCTGGAGTAGTATCTATTTTATAAAAGTTATAGAAAAGTTTGAGAAAAAAAGAACCTCCTGGGGGCACTATTTAAACAGTAGATTTTTTTATTTACTAACTTATTTCATTATTGCACAATTGCAGCAATTTAAATTGATTTAGTGATCGCGATCGACTGCTATTGACATAAGTGGAGAAAATAAATTTTATTTGCATAAACATATTTTTGAAGTTTTTTAAAATTCTAGAATTCTTTGCAAATTTTATAAACTATCTTCTGTTTCTTCTTCGCTCCTTTCACTCAAACCCAACACTTTCCTCCTTTTACAAAACTGCTTAAAGCGTTTGAAAGCATAACACAGATTGTATGACTAGAAAAATATAGAAACGACAATAAAAAACCTTTTTTAGCGACACACAGAGAATATTTATTCCACAAAAAACATGGTTAAATTTATTTTGTACACAAATTTATTTTGTAAACTATGAAATTTTGAAAATGCATCTTGTGTTTCAAATTATCCCTAACCCACCTTGAAAAATGAGAAAACTTGTATGCTTCAAGAAAAGACAATAAAACGAGAAATAAAAAACAGTTTTTTATACCCAATAGAGGGCGGTGGTATCCAACAAACGCATTAAAAAATTCCCCAAATCGTGTGGAATAAAATGCTTTTCCCAAAACACGAAGGCATATCTTTTGCAGCTCTTCAACCAATCTCGCAGCAGAATCTACTTACCTTCAGTGTCACGTGTTTTCGCCATAATCTTTTTTTGTTAGTTTTTCTCTTGGATTCATACAGCATCAGAATTAAATAATGGATTGGATTATTAATGAGAAAAATATGACGGAAAGGTATTTATGAGAATTATCTACAAGTCCAGCTGATTTGATTGTTTACTTAATGGGAAACGGAATTTCTTACTATTAGCCTTTTAAGAAAGATCATGACCTTCGCCATCTTGGAATCGATTTATTAAATGGTAATCAATTAAGGTAAGCATTGCGCATAAATGAATAAATACTGATGGGATTCTGTTCCAGGCATGATTAGAAGTCGGAATTTCTTTGATTAATTCGATTGAGTTTAATGCAATTTAATTTAAACTGTTTAGAAATTTTTCTTGTGTTAAATTTTTTATTGGATTAGGCCTATCCTACGCGTGTAAACAGTGAATCGCAAGATCAAGGTCATGCACCTGTCATTGTCAGCAAATTTAGATATAAACATTCGGTAATAAGCTGTCTTGTTCCACAACACTCCTCGATTTTTTGTTTGCTGTTTTGTGAAGTTTATGCTCTTTTTATCTTCAAATTTGAAAACTTCCTCAGAATTAAATTCATCCTTAGAATGAAGAGCTGAATGCACACGAATTTAGAAGTTTTCAGCTATAAACGATTGAACGTACACATTTGGGAAATTGTTTACAATAAAAATAGTGTAAAATATTTAAATGAGAATGCTTTTATGTAATTCATCAATTCTCTCAATATTTCAAACCTCTTGCATATGCTATACTTAATTATTTTTAAAAATAAAGATTACATATGAATATAATTAACTCCTATTTCTTGTATAAACTATAAATACTGTTAAAATGTACTTTTAGAAGTCAGTCAATCATTTATCAAACATGTATATTCATTCCTTTGGATTTTTTATTTGAAAATCGTTGTTTAGTCTCAATGCTTTAATTAATGACATCTAAAATCTTAACATTAGCATCTGATTCATATTATGTCATTGTTCGAATGTAGATTAATGATGGATCCGTAAATGGTACTTTGATTCAAAATTTTATGTAAAATTTTTACAAGGTGGGAAAGATAGACCTGAAAAGAGTTACTTCTTTCCGCTATCCCCATGCCTTTAATGATTTTAGATTGAAAAGTTTTTGAACTGTTTCTGAATGTGGCTACAACTGACCAAAGCATTTGCTTGTTTGACATAGCAGTTATCAACATTGCAACACAGCAGTGGTCACTTGTATCATTGATAATTCGCAATAAGCAAGTTCATTAGACGAACTTGCTTATTCCGAATTATCAATGATACAAGTGACATTTCTGGTTCCCATCTATATTCATGTTAAATTGTTTCTCTAAGTTAAGATAAATTTGCAAAGCACCAATTTTCGGTTATAAATTTTTAAGAACCAAGCACTTGCATTGCATGTTGTTTAGATGAATGAGTGATTACTGCTGGTTTCAGCGTAGCTCCGAAACTCTGAAAGATTCTTATTGTTGGGTTTGTAGAGGTGATGTGATATTGGCAATCTGCTTTCTTCTGAAATAATTCCCATCCAAAATTTTCAAGCCAGTATTTTGTTCTTGTTCCCCAGGCCTAGCTAAACAGCTAAGACCAAGTTGACAGATCCAAACACCCGCATAAAGTTCATCACTAGATCAAGACTTGATTTGGTGAGACCTGTTTGATGTTATATTTTGAGCGAGTTGGAAATGTCTTATGGCCCTGAAATTGCATATGCCTTCTCAAAAGTCTAGAAAGGACAATTTGACACCTTCTGTGACTTATATCTTTCTCTAAGGTCTCAATTGTCAGTTATACTTTGGTTTGTCATTCTTGTGAATTGCTTCAGTTATAGTGCTGGTCCAACAAGAAGACAGTCGACCTCTGGTCAGTTGATTTTTGAATAGGTGTGAAAGTGCGTTACAGGAAGACCGACATTCGCAAAAGCAATAATGGGGAACAGCTGCAGTATAGACCCCCTCCATTTGGCGACTTTTTTTGTCGCCAACCTTGACGTTACTTGGCGATATTTTTTAACAGACATATTACAAAAAAATGTACATAAGTTGAATATCGGTTTAAGCTTCATTTCAGAATTGTACTTGGAACAAATCATCTTATTAGCAATCAAGCGCGCCTCCATCCAAAAATCCAACACTATTTTTTTTCCTGGCACAAATGTATAAGAAAAATTCGATTAGCCAGGCCTACCAAAAGTATGTCTCATATTAGTAAATTTAAAATTAAATTTACTCCCAACTAACTCTTGAAACAGTAGTTTGAACGGACATGACTAACAAATAAAAATACTAACTAAAAAATAAGATGAAATTCCAATAAGATTGAAACGGTACAACCTGTAGGGTTGCTAGAATGGAGTGGAAAAAACATCAATTGCAATCGAGGGTTGGCGACGTATAAAGTCGCCAAATGGAGGGGGGGGTCTATACTGCAGCTGTTCCAACTTGGAACTAGAATCGGTGTAAGACTCCAGTTGTGGAAGGACTTTGTTTATGTTTCATCCTATCATCTAATTTGAAGACTAGACTCGCTCAAAACCATGTGACTCGATTGCTAACTTCTAGGAGCCAGACTACATTGATTTTATCTCATGTGGAATTGGATGTTTGGGTTTTATGGCGCAAGGTCCAAAAGTGGACAAGCTGGGCCAAACACAAGACAGAATGCGACTTATCTCATGGGAGGCTTGTTCACCAAGCTGTAGTAGATAATCATAATTTGAATTGTGAAAGCTATGAATTCTTTTTGCTTTTTCAGCCTTGATGAGAGCTGTTTATGCAAATTTACATTGCATTTATTAAACAATTTTTCATAATTTCTTTTTTCTTTGATTATTTAAAAATATAAATCTGAATAGAAAAACTGAATCATTTTTTTTCCAAATGTATTTTAGCATTTGAATATTGCACAAACATTGCAATATTCCAATGAAATTCCATTGTTATATTCATTTTTAAATAAACACTTGATTTTGATATTTTTCAGCGCAACCAAGAATTTTTATTATTTTTACTAATTGAATTTTAAATATAGTCATACCTCGTTAACAAATTTCACAGGACAGTAAAAAAATTTGTATTAACTGGTTTGTGTTATCCAAATTCATAAAAAAAAAGCATTATTTTAACAATAAAATATTTATGTATTTTCATTACTTACTGTACAATTCTTGGTTCACAGTTAAATGGTATACAGATGATTCTTGATTATATTATACAGGTAATTCTTGATTGCATGGGATATTTCCTGATTACACAATTTTTGTTTTAAACTAGTTTTTTTATTGATTTTTGTGTTTTGTTTTTTCGTGACATACTTTAAGAAAATCTTTCATGCAGTTAACGCTTTAATTGAGCAGATGAATTTTTGCTGCCTAACAAAAAGTGGTGAACAATTTCCAAGCCAGCAGTAGCTTCTTTTCAAGAAGGCACATTTATTTTCTTCGGAATCTTCATTTATTTTTCTTCACTCTCCATCAACTTCGGAGTCAATGTTTCTGATAATATGATTGAAAAGAATCCGTTTTTCCCTTAAGTTTCAAAAATTTGTTCATCTTAACCAGCGATTAGCGTAACTCGAATTCTTAAACGAGTGAGTTAGCATTATTTGAATATACATTTTTTGATGGGGGATTGGAATTTAGTTTGTATTATCAAAAATTCGTATTAAGCAAGTTTGTCTTAATGAGGTTTGATTGTAATTGAAATTATGAATCCCTCCCAATTAGTTAGATTTATAATTAAGTCTGACGAAGTCATTTTGCTAAAGGATTTCAAGGTTGCCGAAGAGTTGTTTTGCCAAAATGCAGCCAACATGAATTTTACATTTTAAATCGGCATTTTCCAAATGGGCAAGCTCCCCTAGTGGGTCATGAGATTACGGCAAAGAGCGTGCACGAATTTTCAAATATTGCCTAAAATATTCATAAACCTATTAACTACAATACTACATGAGAGAAATTTTTAATATGATTGATTAAAGGATTTTTAATAAAATATTTTTTATTTAATGACTGAGTAATTCAGTGTAGGAGTAAATTACATTGCTCTAAAATTGAACTCAATCTAGGGCAGAATAAAATGTAGGTTTGGAGACATTAGTTCTGGTAGTTGAGCAAGAATTGGTTATAGATTTGTCTTGTGACAGTGTATTATTAATACTTCTGAGGGAGTTTGAACAAGAAAATAAAGATTTCCTTGTTTAATAAAGCCAGACTGGTAACTTGGGTGTTTAGTACTCTGACCCTTGGTTCAAAAGGCTCAGGGTTTAAATCCTGCTCCAGGAATGCATATTCTTAATTGTTCAGAATCCATTTTAAGCCACATGTCCAGGTCTTAACAGCAAAAATGATCAAAGAGCGACAAACCAACACCTTGCTAAAAAAGCTTTAGGCTGTTTATCTTATTACCATTCATAATATCTGGTATGTTAAATGGAGGCTGTTTCACTATAATTGTTTTGAAGACCATATCGTTGGCTTACAAGTGAAACTAAAAAAAAAACAGTTCTGAAAACAAATGGGGGAAAATTCTCATTTTCAAGCAATGTGAAAATTGTAATATTTTATCATTTTTACAATTATTTATTACACTTTATATTTTCTCAATTTGTTAATTATTCAGAAGAGTACTTCTGTTATGATTATGTGTTGCTATAGCGACTTACTAATAAATTGGAATAAATAATGTACATTTGTTTATGTGTTTCTCAAGTGTTTTCTAAGTGTTTCTCAAGAAGAAACCTAATCTTCATGCATAGAAACGATGACTTAGTGGACTTCACAAGTAAAGACCATTCCATTCTTGTCTAGAAAACTAAAACGACTCATTTGAAAATTTTGACTTCACTTGTAAGTCAATGATAGTATATCAAACAGAATCAGTAGTTAGAAAATAATTGTGGGCAAAGATACCTTCAGTGCCCCCGATTTGAATAAACTTGCTGAAAGGAATATTTAGTCAAATTTGGGTATCACTGAAGATATCTACATTCCCATTGCTCTAGAAAGATATAAATATGTTTTTGTTTTGTATTTATAAAAATTAAGATTTGAACCACATTAAAAAATGTATATAAAATTTATTTCTCTTCATAAAATTCATTCTGTAAAATATTTTTTATTTCATGAACTAAATTGTAATCTACGGAAATTATTTTATTGTCAGACTATTATGAAAATTGCGAGGTCAGGTGCGATACTTTTTGTAATGAAAAGTGGTATAAAAAGTTTGAAAACCATTGCTTTAAACTAAAAGCATTAATACATATCTAAAAAGTTTTTAAAATGTCATTATGTTGGTTATTTACATGTATGATTAGAAAAACCTCCAATTGTGTACCTATCCTCAGAATAGATAAAACTATTATGAACATTTGACTTGCTTTCTATTATCTTAATGGATGTTTACATCTTGCAGGATCTCCAACAGTGCTAGGATATAATGAACAAATTTTATAATTTCATTAAAGTCGGGAAAATTAATTTCCTTTCATTTACTACCTATTTCTTCATTTCTGTTACATTTTTATTTACTGCATGATTGTGGGCTGACTAGATTTTAATGATGTAGTTGAGATTATGTGACATTTATCTGTTGTTTTTTAAAATTTATTTTCCAATTTCTAAAAACTACTGATTAAATCCCAATTTTCATTATTTTGAATTTGATTAAATCATAAGTATGAAAACTTCAAATTTATAGTCGACTCAGTTATCTGTAATCTTAATCCACTAAAACGATTATGACTAAAATGCTCACTTTCTGATTCAAGATGGGGAATTAGCCAGGAACTCGCTGATTTTAAAAAATTGAATATTTTAATATATAACATTTGTGTACTGTAAAAATTTTTAATAACAAAATTTTACCCTTTGTTCTAATTAAGTTCAGAAAGAATTCTCTTAATTTTTCACAAGTGGTAAATCTGTAAGATATATACAGCACTATTTTGATTCCTATAACTTATTCTGGGTGTATATTGTTCTGTGCTAGTAAAACTTTCCTTGTATGTCCATTATTTGACATTGTTTGTCTTAAGTTTGGTGCAGCTTGACCAGGTATGGCCCTTGTGCCATAAAACCCAATCAACCACAAATGATAAACCCCAGTTATTTCAATAGCAAGTTTGTCAGTAGCAAATCTTCAAATTTATACTTTAGTTATTACTTTAAGCATCTTGTGATTCCTTTCACAAAACCGAATTCTTAACTCTAAATTGGGCCGCTGTAGCCCGGTTGGAAGAGCAACGGATCAGCAACCGGAGGGTTGCGAGTTCGAATCCAGCCAAAGACCGTCTTGTACAAAGGGGGTTGGTGCATGTTAAATCCGTCGTGGCCTCAAATGTCCTCACATTGGCTTGGTGGGGAAGTTTGGAGAATGGGGTTCCAGCTCATGTGTTGCCTCGTCATCTGACCTTCAAAATTACGTAGTGTTCTCCGTTCTTTCTCTTTGGGATTGATCCTGAACTGTCACCAATAGCCCATTGTGTTGCACTAGTGTGATGTTAATTAAAATACCTACCTACACCTACCGGTAACTCTAAATTGCAGAAAGTTGTTTTAAAAGCTTAAAAACTGGTTATAAAATAAATGTGTATCAGGTCAATTTATGTGATGACTGTCATTGCAAGTACTATTGTAAAGGTTACTGTTTCCAGTTCAGAAATATGTACTACAGAATTGCCATTGTCTGATTAAAGAAAATAGCTTTTCTCTGGACCATAGTATCCAAAAGTGGGCATAATGCCCCTGTGGGTGCTGAAGGAATTTTGGAAAGGGTAATACTGGCCCCAGGGTAAATAGAGGGCATTGAGGAGCACAAGTTAGCAACAAGAGGATAAAAGAGTCTCACCTAAAATTGTTTTAACTTACTAACCATTTGACCATACAGACGCATTCACTACAGTGATGCATTGTGGAAAGCGAATTATATGTTGTAAAATGCAATTTAAAACTAATCTGTCTTAAAACAAGTTAATAGGTCGTAACAAGCGAGTGTTAGCATATATGTGTGCACTTTTTCGACATAAATTTTTGATTGCATTTAAATCATCCTAAATCAACTTGGATTTAGTGCTTTAACAAGTCTTAAATGAAAAAAAACAGAAATGACTCAAATAATTCACCATGCCTAACCCGAGTTGAATTGATTAACTGTAGGTGGAAAACTGACCAGAATAATCACTTTTCCCTTCATAGAAAAATGCCAACATCATTTAAGTGAGTAAAATATTTTTTAACACCTTTTGACACTTATAATTTCTACAATTTACTTTGACACAAATCCTATACATGCATATCCATTTTTTGGCGAATTATGAATGCCTTTTAAGTTAATTTCCTGTAAAATTGCTATGACTCTGTTCGTAAAAATGATTAATATACTGCAAATACTCCAACACTCATTGATTTATTATCGATATTTTTTTACTTGAGCACTCGCACCAGGCATTTCGAATTTTAGTATCTTTAAGGGGAGAATAAAAAATCAGTTTCATGATATATTTATGGATAATTTTTTTAAGCAAATACCTTTTTTGGAAACTCTTTTTTAGTGGCATTTGCAATTACACAAGAAATTAAATTAAAGTTGAATGTCTGATACAGATAAAACTAAGATAACTGATTATCACTTTTCAAAAAGGAGGTCAAATTGACAACGTTTTTTTTGAATCATTGTTTTCGACAAACTTCTAACAGGTATAAATTGGTTAAATACAGCTTCAACTTTTAAAGCAGTCAACCAGGACCTTCTGACGCTATGACAAAGAATTTTTAACATTTCAGAAATCCTAGTTCTGATTTTTATAACTAATAATCTTTCAATATTGGCAAATTTCCTTTGAAAATTTGCTTTACTCTAACTTGTATGCAGTTTCAAATTGAATCCTTTGTTGCATGTGATGAATAGGAATTATAATTTATTAAAAAAAAATAAATATTTGTGACATTTAAACTGCAGAAATCAGCAAAATAAAACTGAGGCAAAGTTGGGAAAATAAGTTCTAGAGATGTTAATTCATGATTCTTTTCTTTCTCATAATCTTACGTACATTCCACACAACTAAAAATCTAACAAAATTAAAGTATGCAAAATTAACCACCAAAAATTGACACCAAATGCAGAAACCACTGGTTTTGCATTAGAATGATCCAAAACAGATAAATAACTTGAAACGGGGTGAAAATATCCAGCGAACACTTAATTTTTATTTATGTAGATTATCTTAAATTTTACTGATTCTAAATTTAATGTTTTATAATTTCAGTTCCAAGTTTATTTCTAAACTAGACTTTTGAAATTATAAAATTGCACACACCTACACAATTGTTTTGGTGAAACTTGAAAATTATAGGCACACACATAGCTACACTTACAATTTATTATTAGCTGAAGAGTTTTCCAGAAGGGGTGCTAAAGAAAATTATGTATTTGAAAAGGGGCATTGAGCCAAAAAAGTTTATGAAACCATGCTCTAGACTACAAGAAATTATTGTGGAAATTTTGCAGTGTTTTTAATTATAACAGTTAATTTTGTTTCCTGCTTGTCAATACTGGAACCATGTTAAGTAACAATCATATTTGTAGACAAAGAATTTTCTTATAAATTTAAACTACAACAAATCAAAAATACAATTTTAAACTTGTAAATTCTAAGTCACAATTGCATTTGTGTTTTTGATTTCATTGTGTTCATGGGCCTAGTGGTTAAGACTTGTAAATACTGATTTATTTAGGCATAATGTGATGACATGACTAGCAGATCCACGGTCTGACGTCTAAGCTGCCTGGAGATTAAGAGATTAGAAAAATAAATGTGGAATTGCAAGTAGAGGCACATGGAAGATTCACAATCAGCAAATTTAGATGTTGGTTCACAGGCTTCTGAGAAAAGAATGCAATGGCATTGAATTAATGAAAAATGTTCCTGGGAATTGAATTGAGTAATAAATGGTGAATATAGATAAATTATTTCAAGAAGTTTTTCATGATTTTGCCACTAGCATGTAATTAAAAAAGACATCTGTATTCGTTCTGCTTTATCTGTTAATTAGTCATGTCAGTGTGGCTCTTCACAATTAGAAAATAGATGTGATTTATTGGACTATACTGTGGATTAATAAATGTTGAAACACAAATGCGGTAAAACTTCAGTTTTCAAGCTCGCATAAATTTCAGTTGCTAAATGGAAATTTTTTTTCCTTTAACTCATGTTTTTATATAATTAAATGAGTAGAAATATTTGGGACAATTTTATTTTAACTAAAAATTAATTTGATAACAAATCTAAAGCAAAAATATTTTACAGCTTCTGGCAAAGAAGTGAGTTTCAGGCATATCTGAAACAGCATAATTTTCCTCAAGATTAAATTATCTACCATTTTCATAATGAAAAGTGTTTTTTTTTTTTGTACCAGATTAGTAAACATTTTTCCATCAATTTTTGTAATCACTAACTAGGAGATAAAATTTGAACTTAATTACATTCTCACTCAAATAAGTGAAGAGAAATACAAATTTTACATTAATGTAAAACTGTTGGGGGAAATTCATTACATGTTATACCATAAAAGGTTAGTCAAATTCCTTTTCTGTCTGCTAAAGACAATTTTAGTTTCCCTTTACTCAATTAAGTCCTTGATTTAAAAAAAAATCTTGCTCTTTAAATTTATTAATTTTGGCCCTATTTTTTCTCCTATTAGCAATCAAATTTGTAATTGCTGCTTTTCTTTATTTGAAGAATATTCGATGAAAACTTTTCACTGTATGAAGTAATTACAAAGACTGAAAATAGTATTATAATATTCAAATGCCTGCATTCTTTCAAGTCATTGTGTCAATATCAATGAACTGGTTACAAAAAGTATCCAACCTAGTACTGACATGTCTAATTTCACTAAACGTGACCTGCAATCTTTGTCACGTTTTTACTATATTGACACATCTTGATTCTTCATTGGAAATTCATTCGAACATTTTTATGTTATACTATTTTTTGACAGAATTATTCAATTTTTAAAGCAGGTGGTTCTTGGTTATAATGCAACAATAACTTATGGAAAGTATTCTGTTAGAATTTGTGAAATATATTTAATTATGAAACTTTACATAGGTAGATGTAATCAATAATCCCTTTCAGTGACTATGTAATTGAAAACTAAGATTTTCTTCATGTCATTGAGAATGTTTTCGAAGCGTCTAAATTTCATTTCTCCTTGATTTATAAACCCTGTTAAATTTATCTGCCGAGAACCAAGTTTGCCCACTCAATGGAAATTAACATGAATCATAAAATTCTGTGCACCTTTTAGCTCTGTTCTCATTTTTCTATTTTAAAAGTTTAATTCAACCCCGACTCTTGATCATCATTCGTATTGATTTTGTATTGGATGTCTCAAAGTAATTGTGTTTTGGAATTGTAACAAAGATAAATTGTAAATTGATCAAATTATCTAAATGTCTCCGGGGTTCACTTATTTCTTTTCTGAATTCCACACCATCCATTTCTGTGATGCATTCAAATTGTTCTAAATTCTTAGTGAAATATATAAATTTCCTGTGTTCTATGAATAACGAAAGCTGATTTTGTGCAGTTTTGTTTTGATTCCGAATTCGGTGGGGAAAATAGGAACATTTGTCAGTTACGTAGCGTAACATTGATAACTTGGGATGCCGAGATTGGATCGAAAGTGTAAAATCTTGTGCTTATCCTTATACGACCTTTAAAGTGAACTGTTTGCCGTTTTTTCTTTTCCGAAATGACGATACAAATAATTTTAGTACAAAGTTAAAAAGGACCTCAAAAGGCGCAATTACTCCCTGTCAACTCTAGATGATCCAAACGCTGTCTAAGCCTGGGCAGTCTTACAAAGGCAGAATGATAGACCATGCACCATCACCAACTGCGAATGTTTTCTCGACTGGATGCTAGCCTCAATCAGGCATGGGGAAGGAACAGTGCGAAAGATACCTATTGCGCATGACAAACATAACCAATGGCGATAAGATTCGCCAGGCGACCGCTTTCTCTGTCTGTTTTGCTGTGTAAATTAAGGACGTTAAAATAGAAACTGATATCTCACTCAGATTTAAGTTTAATAGAAAAAAACCCGTTTTACTTCAGTTTTATTATTTTTATCTTAATTTAAATTCTTTTTTCAATTGGGATGCCGTTTTTCTTTATCCATGGTCATCACTCCGCTGACAATCATACCTCCTTTAAAGTAGTATTTATCTAGTATAGTCGATGTTTTTGTGCAACAAAAATCGAAGTAAAATAAAACACCACTGCAAACACTGGTTTTTTCCTTTATTTTTTGGAAGAAAATATTTCATTATCAACACAAAAAAACATTGTGTATAGTGTTTCATTATTACTGGCTTAGAACTATATCCTCAAAGAAATTGCGAATCTGATGAATTTATATCGTTGAAATATTTTTGCTCAGAAAGAGCTTGACCACTCAAGTGTTGCATTTCAATAAATATCAACACAATATTGAAGCTCAACAAAATTGTAAATTTTCGATGAAAATCCAACAGAACTTGGAATTTAATAAGTAATATAAAAATAAAATTATAATTTGGAAATTGGTTGCTCAAGAAATCCACGCAAATAAACTTGTCACGAGTTAAAATTAAGAGAACGTGCCACCAAAACTGAAATAAATGTAACGAACTTTTTGAATCCTGTCAAAGAAACTTAATTGAGAGAAATGAGTCTTCCCCCCGGAACCGTCAATGCCAAGTGATATCCATTCGTTCCAGCGGAAACTTCCGTTGCGCATTATTGAGGAACGGAGCTGCGTCATTGCCGCTCCGTTTCTCAGCAGCTCCTCGGAGCCTTATGCCCGAGAGTCGCAGAAGGCCTTTCCGCAGTTTTAATAAATGCATTCTGTCGTTCCACCAATAGTTGCCCTCCTAGTTTTGCGCAACCGTGGTTTAGGGAAAAAAGACACGCCTACACTGGAGTGACGGGATGGATGAAAAGGATGCACCCATCCATCACGCTCGGAACATTTCTTTCCCCTTCTTGTGTCCCCCTTCTGCGATCGATTCAATGATCGTTTTTTTTCTGTCTTTTTTCTTTTTCTTATCATTCACACACACATTCTATCCACCAACCTTTCTCCTTCCTTTTCTTTCTCCCTGACCTTGGACTTGCTCTTCTCACTACAAATCCTAACCTCTATTTTTTTTATTTTTTGACGGCCATTTGTGTCTTACCCGGTCATCGTCTGTGGTGTTTTGGCTGATACCCTCCCCCTTTCCCATTTTTCCTTTCTCAGACGATGCTCTTATTTTAGTTGCTTGAGGTGGTATGTTATTTGGGTGAAAATGTGCGACACACTTCTTTCAGACACGTAAATATTTGTATCTATTTCGCTCGCAAGTGTGTTGTGTTTAGTGAGAATAGTAAATTTTTATGGCTTCATATTTTAGAATATCGTTTGGTTAAAATTTTGAATCGAAGTTTTAAACCAGTTAGCTAGCGTAAACTATTTTGATTTTAAATTTTATTTGCGTTCGTTCAATATTTGGGGAACGGCTTTAGCGTGTTTAACCATTTTATTTATCTTTCCCATCATTTCTAGTGAATGTATCTCTGTTGTACTTGCGTGGCAAAAAAATCTAAAAATTCCTATAAATTCAAAAATTGCTGCTAAATAAAATTTTAGACGCTGAACGGCTTAAGGCTACTAGTGTTTGATTACGAAAGTACTGACATATTGTAACAAGTGTCGAATGTCTGAGTTATGATGAATTGAAGTTGGTGTAAATGTTAGAAATCTAAGAAAATTCCAAGACAATTGCCTTCAAATATTACAAAAAAATATTGTTGACATTGTTACCTACGACCAGATTAGAAAAATAAAGCAATTCTTGTTCGAAGTGAAAAGTCCTAATCGAGAGGCACAGTTTTCTGAAATTTCCTCTCAAAGTAGAAGGTAGTTCTACACATTAAATTCCGTCCGAAGTTAAAGAATGCTATTTTCAATCTGCTGCCCCTACTTTGTAACGAATGCTATCAATTAAATATCTGTCTCTTCGATACGTTCTAAAATGAAAAGATTTAAAGCCAGTGGTTCTGAAACTGATACACACGTATGCTCCCAGGACTAGACAACAAACTACTCTAGTCCGATGCTAAAAATAAACTTTCAGCTTTTAAAGGTGAAACGGAAGAGTAAAAAGGAGATTAATTTTTGTCTAATCAAAAGCTACTGAGTGACATGACTTCCAATAAAAGCAAAGAGCAATCCTAAAGATTTGTACTTGTGAAGTTTCTCCTACTGTAGGCATCGAGTCCGAACTCTGACGGTGCACAATGGGACTGGCTGGCATAATATGTTTGGTTGGTTTGTAGTTATTTTTTTATGGTTCTAGGACCATACTGCCCCAAACAATGTTTTTCCATCAAGTAAATGGATATACACATGAGGAAAGTTTTACTGATACATAAGAGAAATACTCCCAGGGTAGTTACAGGAATCAAACTTATAGCTAGCACAGTGGTACGGAAAGCGGAATTTGCGGGGAAATGAACAACTTCGGAGTTTAATATTTCATTACAATTCTTTGTCTTTATGTACTTGGCAATATTATAATTATTCATTTATATTTAACAAATGAAGAGAGAATGCATCTAATTGGGTCATTCCATGTCAAATCGACGCAGACCACAACCAATCCCTTGTACCGATTTTCTATAAACTTGGGTATTTTTTCTCAGTTACGTGTAAAGAAATCTGGAAAATTTTAGCCAATTACTTTCAATAGTTTTTACCGAGAGAAATTTTTAATTTGAAAAATTGGGCATTTCGTGATTCTAGACTCACTAAAACGCTGGTGTGTATCTTTTGACCTGATTGTCCAATTAGGCCCAAATGGGACTTATTTTGTTGATAATCATGTAATCTTTCTAATGTTTTATAACTCTAAGACCATTTCGAATCCATGGTCATTCAATTGACCTCTGACCATGAACAGCGAAAATTTAATTTTTTCTAAACAATATGTGATTTACTACTTGTCTTTGGAACTTTTTTGTGGCAATATGACATGAAATGACCAAATTATAAATCTACGTTTATTGTAAAAATACATTCTTAAACCATATTTTATAAATTACTTAACGATTCAAACACAAATACTCGGGTCTTTCCCTTCGGGTTTGATCCCGGACCGTCGCCAATAGCCCGTTGTGTTGCTTCAATGCGACTTTAAAATACCTGCCACATACAAATACATTTCACACTAGTAGTACCTAACGTAACCATTTTTTCTAAGTACCTAACGTAAATTTTGTTTTAAAAATAGCTGAAATATTAATACTAATTTTAGAATCTATGATATACTTGGTATTTTAATTAATTTTTGACTCATCGATCAGTGGAAGTAATTTTAACTTTTGGTACTGGCCTCGTGATTAATTTATGGATTCGATGATTATATGAAAATCACATGTGAGACACATCTTTATTTGTTGCCAAATCAGATAACGTCTTGCCGTGATGGTTTCAAAAAAGTTAATAATCTTTGTTTTTGCTTTGCTATGTGAATCTAGGGAATCTTCTGAGAGTGAATCTGTAGGGAAAACAACACATTCTATAATTTTTCTTTTCCATATGTGTGAATTTTATGGACAGTTTCTGAGGAATAATTTTATAAACTGTTATGTTGGGGGTGTAACGAAATAGCTGAATTAGCTGTTTTCTGACATTTATTCCGAATCTGGTCTAAATCGCAAAATTACCACAAATCATTTTAGAATAACATACTATCTACTAATAACTACTTAGAATAACATAACGTTTTATTAATTTGTGTCATAGCCCGTTGTGTTGCTCCAGTGTGACTTTAATTAATTACCATTAATTTGTCATTTTAAGCGTTATGGTGGATTTCTCAAAAAACCTGAATTTGTTGCCAGCATTCGTTGTCACCGTATCTTGATATTGTTAACTCATAATTCAACTCTTCCCTTAAATTTTAAATTGCTTTTTTCGTTTCCTCTTTTGCTGAATTGAATAGACGATTTAAGACTTAAATTGTAACTGAAATTAAATGTGTATTCCATGCATAATATTCATGCGTATAATGTGGCTTTCTTGGTTCAAAAGTTGCTTCATTTGATGGCTTGTTTAAAAGTCCTGTTCATTCATGTTCGATGGTTTGGCTCACAAATGACGTGGGAAGATGGGAAGCTTTTACTAATGCACCATCTACCATGGTAATATTATGTGATTCACTGTATAAATACTCGTATAAATATATTTCTGTTTCAAGCAGATCCTTTATTTCATTTTATCACGAATTCTCATCTCGAACAAAGTATTTCCTTAGTATACTTGGCTTCTTTTGTTCACCGATCACTAAACTAAATCCCACGAATATATAATAGTCAAATATTGATAAGTCATAATTTTAATCAGTGGCAGATAACTTTTACACATACATTAAACTTTAATATCTTCTGTCTCTGAGTAGAATTCTGCCCTTTTGCCATATTATACTATATTACAGTTCATTAATATTAATTCAACATTCCTAAATCGGAGACAATGAAAACGTACAAAATAATCAGAATATTTTAGTTAAATGTTGTGTAAATTGAATATACTTGTGGAATACTTTTATAACTCGTACAATATATCTGATGTTTTAATAGTAGAAATGAAATATTTACCATTAAAATAAGTAATGTAGAATGATTTGGAAACGCGAACGATACCCATGCAAGGCAAAGCAGACACTTTAGAAAAATGTGGGAAACAGCTAAGGTTGTAGAAGTTGCAGCTAATTTTCACAGAACATTTGTATAGTATGTTTTAGAAATTCATCACTGAGAGAGATTGCAGGTACATGTAGCATTTTTTATAAGCTTAAGAAAATTAGCTAAATTTTGGATATCAGTATTTCAATGTATTAACCAAACTATTTGTATCAGATATCAGCTGAGACTACACATTTGAAATGCATGAAAAATTGTAAATATCCACTAAAATTCAGCAAAAGAATATCAAAACTTTGATTAGAAGAACAAGTTTTCAATTGGAAAGTCCTCTTAGATAAGTTTATCTCATTTATTGTATGGAACAAATGGTATTTGTCATTGAAGGGTACTTAGACTTATTGGTTATCAAAAAATAATAATTGATATAAAATAATAAATAAAAATAATTAATATTTTTTGCCTTGACACCACTGCGGGGCGGCCCCCAATGTAATATCTCCAGATCGAAGAAATGTCAAAACTATTATAAAAATAAACAAAAGAATATCTGAAATTAAATTTTAAAATATAACACCCTCATTTTAATTTCTGAAATGTATGCGTGTTCTCTACAAATCTACACCTTTTGACCAATCCACACCAATTTTGGTACATTTATTCTTCAGAATCCTGCGGGTAACATACTCTAAATATTAACCCCCTTCTACTTGTCCTAGGTATGCAGAGGGGCTAAAAACAATTCGAAATCCTCGTAGGAATAACATTGAGTATTACGATTGCGGTATGCAATTCCAAATCGTTTTACCAGTGTTGCTGGAAAAACAATTGTTTTCCAAAAAATTATATTTAAAGAATTTAAATTCTTTTACTTATGTTTGAACTTATTTTTTATTTCTTTCCAAAATACCAATAATTTAAAATTTTTGACTTTATGACGCGAATAAAAACATTTAATTTTGCATAACTTACATTTTGTAAGGAAACAAGCCTATTTAATGCGAAAAGCGCAAGTGAAAAACCCACTGATAATAAAAGTATTTTGCCATTTGCCTGGCAACGTCCAAAATTGTTTCAATTTCTAATTTTATTTAAAACTAGTAGAATTACCCGACCTTACTCGGGTTGAATTGCTTAACTATAGATTGGAAAAGTGACTAGAGGAATAATCACTTCTCTTTCGTACAAAAATGCCAAATCATTTAAATGTGAGTAAAATAATTTTTTACACATTTTCGACATTTTTATAATCTGCAACTTTGGACACTAATAATACACATGCATATCCATCCATATAATACATTTCTCATATATAGTAACCCTGCTGTATAATAAAACTACAAAGTGACTCAGGCGACATTAAGGTAACTATTACAAAAGACGAGTTTGAGGGAATTTCTTGGAGTGGGGATTAGAAATGCCCTTTTTAAGTTCTCTTGTAAAATTGCTCAACTCAATTCGTAACAATGACAAATCTACGGCGTATACTCTCGCACTCAGTTTACCAAATAATATTTTTTAACTTGTGGCATTCTTGCTCGAGGCATGTGGTATTTTCGAATTTCCACATCTTTAAGGGAAAGAACAAATTAATTTGATAAGGTATTATTCATCGCTAAGTTTCTTAAGCGAATACCTTTTTTAAGTTATATTTTGTAGCACATGCAATAATACAAGAACTTGTTTTAAATTAATTCCAAGCGAAAAAATAAAATATCACTGCGCATGGTCAGCGAACGCGAGTTTCCGTTCCTTGCAAAATATCGTCTGAAAAATATTCGAAAAAAGTTTGTTTCGCAAAGAAAAATAAAGTAATAGTTAAAAGTATGTAAAAATAATCTAAAAATTGCTTTTTCAACAGTACTGGTAAAACAATTTTAGTAATCGCAATGCTCAGTATACATTCCTGCTTCTCCAAAACTACCAAATTGTAGCTGATTTGAGTATACTTACTCAGATATTTTAGCATGAAACTTGTCTAAATATGTAAGAAAAGGAAATTGAAATAGCGTATTCATTAAACTAAAATATAGAACATTGTATTAAAACATGTTGAATAAATTTTATGATATACTTGCACTAACAAAAACAGACGTAAAACGGGAAGACGAAGACTGAAGCTCAGTCAGCACACATAGTATGCAAAGTTTCATGAAAGTACACCCATCCATTTGGACGTAGGGCACACACATACAGACACCAAACGTAGAAACCACTGATTTTGCATTAGAAGGGATGAAACACGGATAAAAAACTTGAAATGTGGGTCGAAAATATTCAATGTACAAATAACGCTCCATTCTTTATATGGATTCTGAGCTAAGAGCGAAATAATACCGTCATATTTGAACATTTCTAACATTTATGTGTTCCAATGTTTAAGTGTTGTAAATAAATTATTTGGAAGTTAGTTTTTAACGAATTATTTATTTTGTTCAAAATATCGCTAAAGGCGTGAGTTCATTTCTTGGCGGTATGTGTATATTTCGACGAACTTTCCGTAAAAATGATTTTTTAGAATTCCGTTTAATAAAAATAAATTAAGCGTACAAAACAAAACCTTTTAAAGTAAAGACTAATGTCTTGAGTAAGACTAATGTCCTACTTTATACAAAGGGTAACGCTACAATAAATTTGTTTTAAAATAAGGCAGTTAAAGTTAAAATAAGACATGTAACTATATGTTGTAATTCAAAGATTTCTTTCATCTATCATTCTAAATAGGTACATAGTTTCCATTCTAAATCTCTGAATTGACAAGAAAAAGTGCCGCAAAGAATCGATTTAAAACTGCATGCCAATAGTAGTAAAGCGAATTTGAAATAAAACTTTTGCTGATCTTGGAATATTTTCTCGGTTATAAAATTCTTACTAGGACTTTTGAAAAGTTGAAAACTTGTTTTAAGTGACAGAAGATCGAGGTTGTTTACTTTAAGAGTTGAAGCTATTCTTATACAACTTTGCTATCTCAAACATTCGTTAAAAACATTGAGTTTCTTGTTTTAAAACGCTAAAATTGACTTTCCGTTTTCGAAAAATTGTAATCTTTTAACTTTGTTTCTTCTGTACTGAAGACATCTAATTTTAGAACAAGCTGTTTTTCACATGCGGAATTAAGTTTTAAGAAAAAAGAATTTGATTGAAAAGAAATTGATCATGAATATCGTATTAATATGATTTGCCATCCTTTCCATGGTGGAATTCGGAAATATCACATTCCTGGTTGCAACTTCAAGTCGAAATATTGATAGGATTCACAATCACTCTCAAAATCGACTTCTGTAATAGCCCATCTCTATCATTTTATGTAGTTTTTGTCTTACACAGTGCGATGTATGTGAAATGGTTTATATGGATGGACAAAGAAAGCATACGTATTTCGTCAAAGCAAATTGTAGAAGCTAAAAAATGTCTAAATGAATTTCAAAAATTACTTTCCGCTCACTTTTTTCTATATTTACATTTTCTATGATATTTGCATTTTTTTATGATAGAGAAAAGCTAGTTTTTGGATCACTTTCAATCAATGTTCAACCAATTCAACTCGAGCAAAGCCTAGTATAATTCTAGTGCATTTAAAGAAAGCTTTGTTAAGTATTGCAAGAACACCTCACTAAAATATTTTGTGGGGGTACACATGAGACATGTAAATATAGTAGTGTTTTTAAAAGGCATTTTGTCACTTTTTAAGTATTTTGTCTCTAATAATTTTTCAATAGATTAAAATTTATCTCACTAGTTTTATCCATAAACTTTTATTTTTGTATTAAAATTTTAATTTTACGTAATTTATTGAAATTTTATATAGAGGGTTATGAACATGTTTAGCGTTGACTAAGATGTACAGTTTTAAAAATAGTTTGAGAATCATCAATAGCTTAACCGTAAATGCTGCGATTATCAGGAAAAGTGACAGACGGCTCCGTTACCTAAGGCAAGGGAGTTGAGATTTCCCCCCGTCCTTGCTGGTCACTGCTACCTACATTGAGTCGGTTGCTGTTATCGTTAAAACGATCACAAAATCCCATACAAATGCTCAAAGCTGAAAATCCTAGCAATTTTTAAAACTTTAAACAAAATATTTAGTTAAAGAAATAAATAAAACTTATAGTATTTCAAATATCAGTATTATGATAGAATTTAATTATTTTAATCCAGCCTTTTTTTATTATCCATTTCATAAAAGCAGACCAAGAAAAGAATACTCAAATAGAGATGCGTAATTTTTTTTATAAAGCACCGATGGTAACATTGAAATAATTATAAATGAACTCCAAATATATATTGAACCTTACATCAGTGTGTTCGAAAGTAGTGGTGTATTTAATTACGTTGCTCTTGGGATTTTCGTAGTTTTTAGTGATATAGAGTTCGCAATCTCGTCGAAAGTTTTATTTTTTTCACCAGGTTGGAATGGATTTAAGATTATATTTTCTTTCCATATTTTGTAACATTTTTGAGTGGAAATTTACGAAAGCATAATTAAAACAATTTTCTTTTGTTTTCTTGTATAACAAAATTTGCATTTCTGCAAGTTGTACTAAAAAAGTAAAAGTCAGAATTGTCTATTTGAAAAGGTGGTATCTAATATGGAACACCCTACCAATTTCGTCAAACTCAAAATACTTTTTTTACATCAAAAATGTACATTTATTTAGTGAAGTAATAAAAATAAATACATTTCATGCTTTTACATTTTTAAATGCATTTAACGTTTTCACATTGGAAAGTGTTCATAATGGGTTTTTTGATACCACATTCAGAAAAACTTCAAAAGAAATTCTTCCTCAAACCCACAACTTATCCATATCAATGCTACATTCAACTTGCTTTCCTTCTAAAATCTCTGGCGACGTAGCTTTCCTACCTAATGGTGCATTTACCGGTGGCTGTGCAATTTCCCGTCCTATCTTGAACAGCACTGCACCAATCATACTTCGTGTCATGATTTTCTCATGATCTTCCAAGTGTAGCTTGAGCTTCTATAATGAGCTTCAGTAATAATAACATGAATACTAAGCTACATGATATAACAATTCAACACTGCAGTAGACTCTACCAGACAATACGTCTGTTCCTGTTGAGTCCACAGCAGAAACGCTTGAATTCTTCCATGGATATACGTAGTACTAAATGGATAACCTCGTTTTTCCGAGATTTGGCCCAAAATACTGATGAGTTCATTTACAACTAATTCAAAACTCACATTGCCCATAGAGAATGTATTCTATAACATGAAAATTCCATTTCTTTGAAAATATATTTCAAAACGTGGAAAAGGCACGCAATATGATACATATTCCATGTTGAGTAGATATTCGAAAAGTTTCCCTTGCTTTAAGAAATAGAAAATTGAACAGAAACATAGTGCAGAGCATTCAATGTATTCTTGATGAATCGCGCTTTAAAATTATTTTCAGTATCTCGAAATACAAAAATGCTTTTCTTTAAATAGCAGATTCTCGACTGACGCTCAAAACGAAATAGTACTCCTAACATAGAAGCATTAAAAACAAATTCCTATAGATTTTAATGATTTCCTGTATGCTTTTTGACGAGTCTATACAACCTCGTGACCCTTGGTGTGGGATCTTTGTTCATAGATACAGTGGGAATGGCATCTGGAAAGGTACATTGCAGAGCTTCGTAGTGGTCACCTACTCCAAGAGTAATGGTTTGGGTTGCAATTTCATGTCATCTACGCTCTCGCCTTATACGGATCGCAAGCATCACAGTTAGCGGTGCATCACAGATTTTGGAACCAGAAGTCCTACCCTCCCTGGAGCTAAGTTACAATGCTCGTCCCCTTGTCGTCCGAATTGTCCAATGTTTCTTCTGTGACCAAGTACCAGTCTTCCATGACCTGTTCGGTCTCCCGATTTGTCCCCATCTAAGACGTGGGAGAAGATTACTCGAAAATTGATCAGTATATCATTAGCACTCGTAGTCACAACTGATGAATTGTGGGTGCCTGTTGAATCCGTGGGAAACATTTCAGAGACATGTAGAATCTTCATCGGTCAATGTCACGTGCAAGCAGTTATATAATTGCTAAAAAGGTGGCACACAAATTACTGATTTCAGCATTTTCCTTTTGACGTAGTCTTCGCGGATTGATCCCGCACCGTCGCCAATAGCCCGTTGTGTTGCTCCAGTGCGACGTTAATTAAAATACCTACCTTTTGACTTAGTTCTACAATTCATTTTATATTTTGTACAATGTTGTCGCTGAAATGAATTTCATTGACTTAACTCGTCAGCTGGTGAATAAACAGTAGTGTATTAATGAAAAGCAGAAAATCCTGCCTCAGACAAATTTAAAATTATTCGCATTTCTCAAATTGTTTCTGTAAGTTCAGAAAAATTCAATATTTTAACCATGATTTCCGATCGTTTTGTATATTTTTTTGTTTAGATCCTTTGTCTAAAATTTTTGAATACTTGACTTAACTATAAAGTTATGCATCCGTGTGTGTTTAAATATTTTCCTGATCTTAATTATTTACTTTGCTTAAGGATGCAAATATGCATAACTTCCTTTATTCTGCGTAGGCAAAAGTAGATAAATTTCATTCCTTTGATTTTCATACATAATTTCTATGTTCGAGGTACCCAGCTGATATCGGAGCGTTCGAAAGATGTAAAAAAATTGGACATTTAATGTATTTTCCGGATCTAATAAACAAAATTACGCTGTTTATACTTGCTTTGTGTGAAATATGGTATTAATATACAGAATTAATTTATCGAAAAAATGAGATTTCGTACTAGCGAATTTTTGCTTTTATCTATATACATTTCACTAACGTACGTGGCACAGAAATTGGCATTATATGTATATTGATGAATGGCAACAAACGGATATAAACAATTTAAATTCAACTGCTACGAGATTAATTCGTCAATTTTGCCGCAAGATTTAAATATGCTTAATTTAAGCTATGGAACTACATAATATTGTTAAAAAAAACTACACGGAGGAGCTCCCGCCACTCATGAAATTCTTCAGCAGTCTTATCACAGAAGACAATGAGAAATTTCTGGCTGTTGAATGGTTGAACATTGAATATTTTCGCTCCATTTCAAGTTATTTATCCGTTTTGGGTCATTAGAAATGTAAAATCGGTGGTTTCCGCGTTTGTTATTAATAAAACCTTATATATTTTATAAAACATATTTTAGTTTAGTGAATACATTATTTGAATTTCCTTTGTTTACATATTTAATCAAGCTTCATGCTAAAACATCTGAGTAATTAAATCAATCATAGTTTGGTAGTTTTGGAGAAGCTTGGATGTATAATGAGCATTGCGATTACTTGGATTGTACTGCTGAAAAAAACAAATTATTTTCCCAAAAATTATTTTTACGGTATTTAAATTCTAAGATTTCACTTTTTTTCTATTCAAAATATAAATAATTTCCGAATATTTGGGACAGATGATATAAAGAGAATAAAACATTCAATTTTGCACTATAGCAAAGTAGAAATGAATTATTTTGTGCAGTATTGCTAAAGACGCTCATTTTCTGGAAGGAGCATATGTACATTTCGATTAACTTTTCTCACGTCCTTGTTTTAACACACGTGGTCGTAGAATTTCTTATTGTAAAAAGAAGTAAAACATACAGCACAAAACCTTTTGTACCAAGACTGATAGCTAATCGAATTTATTCAAAGTATTTCAAAATTTTAACAGGTTTCCTGTACAAAACGATTAAACTTATTCAAACTTGCATTTCTTTTCCATGTTTCAAATAAAATTGGTTTTATTGAAAGCTGGCATTCAATAGGCAAGTAACATCGTTATTCTCATTCTAAACAGGGACGTGGTTTCCATTCAAAATTAAATCTTTGAATTGAAAAATGCTTTAAAGTGTAGCGCGTGCTCAAAGAAGGAAACTTGTGTCGTTAGCCATGTATAGTAATATATTTTGTGTATTTTTTCGCTCTCGTTTAATTTTGCATTTTTAAATTTTGTTCTACTTTCAGTTGTAAGTTGTGACAACTATGCGAGATCACGAGATACAAGACAATCATGAATCAATATCTTTAGAACAACTTTGTTTTTCCGCTGACTTTACTTTAGTTTTTATTTCGTTCTGATTTCTGAGATTGTAAATTTAATAAATATACGTATATATTTTTTAATAAATTGGAATTTCTATTCATCACACGCAACAACCACATAAAGGATTCGATTTGACACTATGAAGTTAAAATAAACCAAATTTTAAATGGAATGCCCGATATTGAAAGAATGTTAAAAAACCCGAACTAGGACTTCTGAAACGTTAAAAATTCTTTATTGTAATGACAGAGGTCAATTTGCCTATTATACGAGTTGAAGCTATATTTAAGCAAATTATACTTGTAAAAACCTGTTGAAATTTTTATTGAAAACTGATTTTCTTTTACAAAAAAGCTGTCGAATCGATCTTCCTTTTTCGAAAAATGGTAATCGGTTACCTTTTCATAGAAATTATAAAAAGGTCGAAAAGGTGTAAAAATTCTTCTACTGACTTTTATGTTAATATTTTCCTACAAAAGAGAAAATTGATTATTCTGGTCACTTTTTCAATCTACAGAACCAATTCAACGCGAGTTAGGTCTGGTATTTCTGCTAGTTATAAATAAGAATTAACACCAGTAAGAGTTAAATAAAACAAAATGCCGTTTTATATTTTTGACTAATTTTATTTCATTAAAATGGGTATATCGATGTTTATTCATTATAAATGGATTTCACAGTAGGGTATGAAATGCAAATAACGACACTTTGCCATCAGTAAACATAAGCAATTAATAAATTTTAGCGCAGATAGATGCTATGCGTGCTGCTAGTATCTTCTGAATTACAGAAGATAGATGTAAACAGCAGCAAAAATGTTCAGGTGTTCAGTACAAATGTGTATTTCTAGATCAATAATTTGTTTTTGAATAGCTAATAATTTTCCACAAATCGTCATCAGTTTGATACAATGTGTTACTCCGTCTACTCTTTGTTTATTTTCAAGCGAAAAATTTTTTGAACCTTGTTCTCTGGTGCGTGTATGTGCCAGGGCGTTCAAAGGTACTTAATAGATTTATAGCGTAAAAGGGGATATTTTATATTTCAAAAAATAAAAGTGCTATATGAAAACATTAAGCATGTAATTAGCATTTTACCTGAAAGCTTTGTAAGTATCTATAATTGGATAATTCAGGTTCTTATTTTTGAAAAGAAATTTGCGGAGAAAATAACAAGGACATATCCTAGAAGTTGGAGATTTTAACGTAAACTACAAGAAACTATAAATTTCCTAAAAACTGTAAAAGTTATTCGACTCCACAGTACTGTTCAACAAAAAATTTTCGTCAGATCTTGTAAAATCCAGGGTAAGAAAAAATCAAAGAATAAATGTACCAAATTTGGTGTGGATTGGTCAAACGGTGTAGATTTGTAAAGAGAACAAATAGACGCCAACTCTTATATATAGATCATTGGCTTGTAACTACAGAAATAGCCAAAATTCTACTTAAATCTTGCTCGTCTGTATGCTCACTTAAAAATACGATGTTTCCTCTTCCTTACTATTGTTTTATTGTGATGATTACGACATTGATTTCGCCTTTTAGTCTTTAGAGCCCTTTTTATCTCCTGAAGAACGTGAAAATCTCACCCGAATCTCCCAATGGCGACGATTCTTTTTTCGGTGAATATTCATATTTTAAAAAGGTTCAATGAATTAAATGTAGACTAGATTTCAAAAGCTTTATTTGCAGAATACTTGTTATTTTCATTACAAATTTAAATACACTGAGGTTTTGTAATTTTTTCATTTCTGTTCCTATTGTAGAATTTTCTCGAATGAAACATATTTTATCAAATCGTGCAAAAATCTTGACCCCTTCCAGAGTTTTTGAAAGAATATCACGTTAAAGCATTCTAGTATATATTTATTTAGAGATCTAATCACTTTTCGATTGTTATAGATATATCTTTTGATTGTTGATCCAATCCAAAACAACAATACAATCTCAACTTTTTTTATGGGATTTTGTTTGGGAGTATACTTTTTTTGTTATTTTTTTATCCCCATAAGCAGTTTTAAAACTTTTAAAGAACGAAATACAAAATCAAACGATGATCGAAAATTAACGAATGCTGTGCAATGTTATTAATTCCCTTGAAATTAAGGATTCAAAAATAATCTATTTAAATAAAAGAACTCATTTAAAAAGAAAGGCGAGCATAGATCGCCACAATTCTTTCAGAACTAGAGATATATCACTTACAAAAATAAATGCAGGATATACAGTTCTCGAAATCGTGAACTTAGTATACTATTCAGCATCCTTGCTATGAAAATAGTTTATTTCAGTCTGGATTATCTGATTCAATGCAAGCCGTCTTGGTTCAATTGGCACGTTGTCTTTACGAGAATATCCGAATACATCATATCGTTCAACGAAATGGAAGTATTCATAATTTCTACGTCTGATTTAACCTGAAACGCAGATCTTTATTATGCTAATTGTAATTCAGAATATCGCCTTCTCAAATTATGTGTTTTAATGTCCATATTTATTGGATAAATAGCTTTCTCAACATTTGCTTAGGTATCGGATGTTGTGTTGCACTGCAAATATTAACACAAAAATAAAACTTAAAGCAAACTTTAATCTAATTTAATTGAATTAAGCAACAATATTCAACTTTCGTCAAGCTTAACTGTTATTTTAATGTAGAGATTGGATTAACATAAAGGTTCCACAACTCATGCACTATACCACATATATATCATCATCAAAAAGTTAGAAAATAAATTTATATTTCTTCATTTTAAAGGAAACTCTTCATTTGGTACAATTTTAAGCTGAAAAATGAACAAACTCGTTATTTTAGGAATAAGTCTTATTTTTAACTCTTTTCCCAGCTTGTATCAGCGTGTGAATTCAAAATTGCGCATAAGAATAAAGGAATAGCTAAGAATTGAGCAACACACAGGGGACTCTAATGTATATTTTTATAGATTTAGAGGTTCATAAGGAATACCTTTTATTAAATTTGTTTATCGTTGAAATATGTCAAGGAATTACTAAATCGAGATGTGTGTGGAAAGAATCTTAATTTCAAGTTACTCCGTTATGCCTTTCAGGCTTCGAATAATCTTATTACTACTTTATGAGAAGAAAAATGTCAACAAATAAATTTTGAACAATTTCACAAGGCATTTGCGAGGTTTTAATAATATTTTATTAATACATTAGATTTTTCTGACCCCAATCAATAATTCAGCCAGCTAGCAAAATTATACTTTATTTAATCTGATATTTGCAAAATAAATTCTAGTTATTTGAGAAAATATTAAAAAAAAAATCTAAGGCAGAATTTTTTCATTTGCTGAAGTAGTCCGCATTTATTTGCTTTTGGAACGAATTTCACGATTGCTCCCTTACTTTATTTTCCATGCTTTTCCCATGAATGGTCCTCGCCTTGGCGCGTTAATCAAGCGATTTTTTGCTCCGCTTCGGAACGCCCGAAATTACACACCCGTTTCCGATCATTCAACGTGAAGGTTAATTTCAGAAATTGAAATTTCAGCCGGATATGAACTAGTGGAACGCGTCGAAAAAAAAACTTAACCTTGTCGACCGCCCAATGTCACTTCAAGAGACGGAAATCAGAAAAACATCAGCCGTTTTTTTACCCGTATAATACTTCACGCTTAATCCTTTATATGCTGCAAAAAAAGGGGAAACTACTTTCCCTTTCCTGCGGCTTCGGCAAGGAAGTAAGGGGGTTCACAAAGGTGAAACACTTTCTCCTCCAGACTATTACCCTCCAGTTTTCCATCTCTTCCCGTGCCCTTGGATTTCGCGCGTACACCCTTTGCGTTCGGATATAGGAACCCCCACCCCTTCTTCGGTTCTTCACTACTTCCGGTCTATTTTGTTATTTTTTAAGTCTAGAGAGATGCTTCTTTGCAGTTACCGCACGCGTGTGATGATGACACTTTGTGTTTGGAAAGTGCTTGCACGATTACATACTGTGCGAGTTCTTGTGCATTATCGTGGTCGCAAAAATTGTACTTGGTTGACCAGCATTACCTTTTATCGGATTACTTAGTTTTTCATCCGTCATGAAATGAACTATACGATCAATAAGGAAATATTCTTCCCATAATTTGAGTGTTGGGGTGAGTATACATTTAAAATGTTAAATCGGTACACAATGAATTCGTATGAGTAATTAAGAGTTTAAGTTGTGTTTCCATTCACAATGGTTAACTAATAGTAATTAGTCGTGTCTACTTTCTGGAGATCAGCCGGAGGACGGTTGGGTTCACTAAAAATTTACAAAATTCATCGTTTAACCCAGAATATTAAAATTCTTACGATTTGGATCAAGTTTAAAAATATTGCTTTTTGTGCGTCTAAAATTCACATTTTTAAATAACCCTAAATTTCTAGTGTTATTTGGCGTACTGTAGAAAAATATTTCTTGGTTTCATAGATCTATTTAATTTCCTTTTTGTTTCGTGCATGTGATATATATGTTCACTGTTGCCTTCACAAAATTTCGTTAATTAACACTTTAGAGGTCAATAGTTACTTTTAAATGTCACCAGGTTTCGTGGTTCAATATGTATATTCATTGATAACAGGGTAATAATAATTACACTGATTAAATGTTTCATCAAGGAATCAAACAAAAATTCAGTATCAAATATAAGTTTCATACAAAGTTGTCGAAGACTTATACTGCATGTTGTCTAATTTCTATACCGATAAGTCGTCCGTTATTAGCTATCTCAGAACACGCAATTTACTACTACTAAAACATTTAGAGACAAAAGTAGGTACTCAAGGAAATTAGTAACTTATTTTTCTTCCTTGAATTGCAAATTATTAAAATTGCGTTACATTTCTTAATTCAGGCGACCACCCCAAGATTTCTTTACGGCTCACTGGTAGACCACAATCGACATCTTGCCCAAGCCTGCTTTGCACAATATATTGTCAACTTAGAACTCATTAACTGAGACACTAAACACATTTTTAGAGACACTAAATGCTTATTTTCATAATGAGAAATACAGTTTTGTTATCAAGTGTTTAAATGATGTATAACACAATCAAAATGGTTATAATTTTTATTTTTCGACCCAATAACTTAATAGTTATTCTTTAAACATCTGTACAGTAGAAATTTGTTTTTGTCAATTAAGGAGTTTTTACTCTAATCCAACGAATACTTCATTTTTGTTTCACAAAATAACCGGAGATACTTGCAAGACATGATTTAGTAAGATTTATGACATTTTTTAATCGATATTATTGTTCTTATTTTAGCCCTTTTTCATCCCATAACAATTCTAATAAATTTATTCGGGGATTATGCATAATAGTTATGAAAATTTCATGTATTCTTATTTGAGTACTATTTCAAATACTTTCTCACATAATTAAAAAAATTATAAGACGTTTCTAGGTACGATTGCTTATTTTCTGCATTCTCTTTTTTATTCCAATACAAATAGGTTTATTTTCTTATTTTTGTGGAAATTCCGCACACCCTGCATGGATATATTTACAATGAACCCATCCCAAAATAATTAATAGGAGAAAATATACTTACAGGCCAATTTTGCCTTCTTGCCCTTGATAGCATTTTAGCTGCAGTAATTTGAAAAGTGAGCAATTTCTGTTGGTAATAAAGGCAATTACAGAATTTGAGTTCAAATATCGGGATATTAAAACATTGTTGAAACAAAAGACAAGCTACAAATTGTTTTTTTCACTGAAAAATTGATTTCATGCCTGAAGGAACACCTTCGAAGCAAAATTAACTCATAGTAAAAAATTGTCGCAAATTTAGTAAATTTCCATTTGTTGTATTCAATTGGAATAAAGTGGTGAAAATACAGCAAATTCAAAGTTTGACGTTTAAACTAATAGTATTGTAGCAAATGTGAAATTGAAATCTTATTCTGTAAAGAAACATAATTTAACATTTATAAATATGCCACTACGGGATCCATTCTTTATTGTTTTTAGAATAATTCTAACTATTGTAATAAGCAAGACCCAGATTTTGTTGACGTGTCAACTTTTTGTTAGAACTTGATAGACACACATAGATAGAAATTTCATTTGCAATCTCTTTATTCCAGATACGTAGTTTTAGGGCATTTTTGTATAGGTCCCTTTCCGAGATTTTAGCGCATTTTTCGAGTTTTTACATGTTTTCATTTCATCCTGGGTTTTAATCACATTTTTGGTAAAACATTTTGTAGTCATAATGTCATTCGCATTTTCATTTTTTCTACAAAATGCGTTGTTACAAATGACTCCATCTGTCGACTTCTGACGCCAAAAATCTTTGACCCTATCTTACAACGTAAAACAAATCCTTTATGTTTTTGAATTAGTGTGTGAATCGTTGGCACTTTAAAGAGGCTGGAGGGACTTTACATTAGTCCTTACAGAGGAAACGGAAGCTCGCATTTTACTTCGAATTGTTAATTGAAACGAAGCAATTTCCCAAATTGGGCTCCGCTGACCAGTACAGGTTGTTAGGAAAAAATACTCGAAAATATTTTAAAGATACACGAAAATGTATGGCAAAATTTTCGAGTATAACCAGAAATTATTTACACTATTTATCCTTTGAAGTAATTTGGATGTAGTTCGGATGCTCTCTTCTGATCTGCAAGGAGGGTTCCTTATTTGAATTCTTTTGTAACACTTTACACAACACACCAATTTTTCGCATTTTTGTGAAGGTCCCTTTTCGAGATTTTTAGCGCATTTTTCGAGTTTTTGCATGTTTTCATTTCATCCTGGGTTTTAATCACATTTTTGGTGAAAATGAGAAATATTGGTGTGTTTGCAGGTGTTGCAAGTATTTTTCTCCTTAAGAACTTGTACTGGTCTGCGGAGCCCAATTTGGGAAACGCTGCTTCGTTTCAATTTGCAATTCAAAGTAAAATACGATCTTCCGTTTCCTCTGTAAAGACTAATGTAATGATGAAATCAACTTTTTCAAATTATGTATGTTTATATGCTATGCAGAAATGAAAATGTATTTTCAGACAGTTTGTGAAAGAAAATATTTTACAAATAGAGCATTTCAATTTAATTTTTAGATAATATTTTTCACATTTTGAGGTAATTTTATAGGCATTTTTGTTAATTTTTTAGGTCAACAAAATCCGGACCTGGTAATAAGATATTAAAGAAATTATAAAACTTGAGAATGATGTGCTAAACTAATACGAAATAAGTTTAGTTTCAGTATTGAAACAGGAAAAAGATTCAAATAAAATGACGTGCCCGTGTCAATGTTAAACAATATAAATTTTCCTAAGCCACATATCTTGTTTTAGAGACCTATTTTGGATTTGTCGCACCTCGAAATCGAAGTACATAATTTTTAGTCGACCTTTTCGGTATGAAGGTAAAATTTTGCCGTTCGTATTTCTGAACAGGTGGCAATATAAATTGTACAAATTGAATCCCGTTTGCAGTGGATTTATGTGTAATACTGTAATTAATCCCTTTCAAACTTCTGAAAATTAGGTACCTTAACCCAGTGTTTTCCGAACTTTAGAGCGTGCCTCCCTTGGAGGCATGAAGTTTCTGCTAGAGGCCCGCAGCTAATACCAAAAATAGTATTTTCGGAAACTACTTTCCCATAGATACATAAGGCCGCGGTAGCCCGGTTGGAAGAGCAACGGATTAGCAACCTGAGGGTTGCGAGTTCGAATCCAGCCAAAGACCGTCGTGTACAAAGGGGGCTGGTGCACGTTAAATCCGTCGTGGCCTCAAATATCCTCACGTTGGCGTGATGTGGAAGTTTGGAGAGTGGGGTGCCAGTTCAGGTGTTGCTTTGTCATCTGACCGTGGTTCAAAATTACGTGGTGCTGTCCTCGGGTCTTTCCCTTTGGGATTGATTGATCCAGGACCGTCACCAATAGCCCGTGCGTTGCTCCAGTGTGACGTTAATTAAAATACCTACCCATAGATACATATTTACAAAATTCAAATCAATACACGTAGAATGCTTGCATCAAAAGTAAGCTACTTGTGTAAAGATATGAGATATATAGGTTTTGCACTTGTAACATGAATAATTATTTTTATAAAAATCCAGCTTATTGAAAGGAAGGTTCTTTTGAAAATCGTAGGATTGTCTGCTTAGAGAACATAAATTTTATACTACTCTTACTGGCTTTGTCCCAAAGTGTTTTGAAGAGTATTAAGAAATCGCCATATTTCTCAATGATAACAATAAATACAAAAAAACTAACTTGTTTTGTAAACAAATTCTTTCTCAAGCTTAAGTATCGGGTGCATGTTTTTGAAAAATTGAGAAGTTGAATAAATATGTTCATGGCAAGATCCCCAGTTTTGTAATCAAAATTTTCATTTGCTAAATTTATGAAAAAGCCAAAGCTGTGGGTGATAGGTTTTAAGAAAATACTATTCTTGATGTGTTTCCTAATTTCAAAAGCATGGCCAATTATGGCCCTTGCACCATACAAACCAATCAACCAACCTAATTTCAAAAACACTTGTTTTTGTCTTGCATATGAAATAGGAAAACTTGTCCTAATTTATCATTCGACCTAATGTTTATGCTGGATAATGTTATGCAAGTAATAATTGTTTCTATAATCGGCTATATATAGAAGCAATTTTCATTTTGCAAAACAATTTTTGTTTCAAAAATAAATCATGATCTAGGAAAATAATGTACGAAGTTTAGACTTCTGAAAATTGAAGAGAATGTTACTTTTAGTGTACAAAAGGGGAGGGAGAGGTACAAGTTTGGAAACCACTGCCTTAAGCCATAACATGTACTATTTAATTATTTAATTTTTATTTCATCAGCAGATATGCTATGATCCTACTGTCATTGCATGTGAATCCTTTAATAAAAATCAATTACAGTGTTACTTGACAGTTAATATCTTGTTACGCTTTCTAAGCGGAATTATATGCTATCCTTTTTTATCCATGACCGGATTTCCATCATAATCGATTGGGATAATTTGCTTAAGTAGATTGCTGCATAAATGTATATCATGTTTAAAGACAAGACATGAATAATTTTTTAACGTATCATTTTGTTAAAGAAATTAGTTTGCAGTCGTGAGTCGAATTGTAGGTCCACGCCCCGCTACAGCAGGCAGCTCGTCTCCGATCTCACATGGTGATGGTTACGGCCAGAAAAAAAATATTTTCATACCATGTCTACGGGACTGAGGGTGTAATTGAAGAGAACCCGGGAAAGTATTTACAATTAACACTGAAACAGCAATATTGAAATGAGAGGCTTCCAACGCAGAGTGAAGAGGAAATGAAAGGTGAAATTAATGTAATACTAAATGATTTCAGCGGAATAAAAAGAAAGGTTTTAGGCATAACATTCCTTTCTATTAGAAAATAATAACATGATGTTCAATATATTTGAAATCTACATGTTCCGAGATTTCTATGGATTAAGGAATTGACTCAGACAAAATCAATATTTTAAATTAATTAGAATTACATTGCAGTGCAAGAAAAACTTGTACACCAGTCTAATACTTCGTAGACCTACGGAAGCGTAGAACTGCAGAAATACAACGGGACATGGAGACTCCGCGAGCTTCCAGAAGTATTCTGTAAGTATTGAACATCATACAACCTGCAGAGCGGTCCACAATTCTGTTGTATTCTGAGGTGTAGGATTTCGATGTACCGTTGCATGGCATCCCAGATGTGTTCGATAACGTTAAGATCTGATGACATAGGTAGGAATGGAAAATCCTCAAACTCAGATAAGTGTTCCTCTAACCATAATTTGGCGTGTCTAAACATGTGGCAGCGCATTGTCATGTTGAAAGGGGCCAAACCCATCAGGATGAACTCAGGACATTAACGGATGTAACTCGTCAGAAAGGATGTGCACATAGCTTTTACGTGTCAGAGATGTTTGTAGACGTACTAGGGGTACCATTGAATGCCAGCTTAAACAAACACCTTACCATTACGGAACCGCCACTAGCCTGTCCAATCCCCGTTTGACATGCGGGATCCATCGCTTCATGGGATTCTCTCCACACGAATCCTTCCACCTGCCCAAAAAAGTTGGAAACTCGTTGAAAGGCTACTCGTTTCCAGTCATCATGTGTCCAGTGGTGGTCCCAAGCCTGGGCAAGGCGCGATAGCTGTGTGTCGAGTATTAATCAAGGGTACTCGAGTTTGGGCGTCGGCTCCTAAGGTCCATATCTTTGGAACGTTGCAGTCCTCACTAATGTTGAGTGCTTAGCATTGAATTCCGATGCTATGAGGCAGCTTTGCACGCTTCTCGTGGAAAGCGAATCTCGCTAGCTTATGCTGGTCACGTTCATTCGAAGTCTTTTTACAGCCACACTGCTGTCGTAAGTTACAGGTTTTGCTAGAATTGTAGTTACTGTACACCTTTGAATTGGTAGTATGTGAAAATCCAAACTTCTCATCTATCTCCGAAATGTTATGACCCATCTCACTAGCTCCAACTATTAAACCACTTTGGCAAGTTATCACGATTTAAGCCATTTTCATTCTCACGGCGAAAAAAGCTCTATATGCTATTGCATATGTCTCGCTTTATACGTGCACTGGCAGACGCAACCAATGATGTGCATAGGTGGTATTACTATTTTGCATAAGCTCGTCTGTACCAGTTTTTCTGCCACTGTCAATTTAAAGTTAAATTTAAGTGTTGTAAAGCAGCTTTTTAAGTATATCGATAACAATTTTTTAAGCAGGTCGAAGCCTAGTCGTACAATTTCATGAATAATTCAAGTAAATAGTCAAGGTGAAAGTAATCTGGCACTTATATTTTGTGTTCTGTTCCCATTCCTTACTCTGATTAGATCCTGGTTCCTTGTTAGCTTTTTGTGTGTGAATTCAGTGTTTTAAACAATGACTACGGAAATAGTATGACTTATGCGATAGGTTCCTTTAATTTTTCTAAGTTACTTGATGTTCAGAATGAAGCTGCAGTTTTGGACGTTTCTTGGGCTCTAAATCTCACTAACAACTGCGTATCAAACCCTCTGCCTCCGGTTGAGAGGTTTTTCATGGAGATGGTGTTTTCGTGGTAGAACGCGCTTCATGTACATATTCCATATTAGTTAACCGGAAGTAAAGCTATCATCTTCCCGACGGTTAACACTGAAATCCGTGATAAATAACGCCAGTGCATAGTGATATAACTCTTGTGTAATTATTTTAGCAGCATATTTAGCTAAACTTTCTGTACGTCATCGAATGAAACTATTTTAATAAAAAATTCATCTTACACGTTATGGAACTTCATCAGAAAGCTTATGAAAAGAAATCTAGAAGAGGATTTTCGTTTAACTCGCCTAGTGGTTGTCTCCACAAGGAATCTCGTCATTATCAAAACTGACCAGATCTTGCTGGACTGGATATCTCGTCATTAGAAGGAAACTGACCAGATCTTGTCATAAGAAAATCGGCAGTATCTTGACACAAATATGGTCAGGTCTTGATGGACACGATATCTGATCAAAACTACTCGGAGGGTTAAAGCTTAGAGCATGAACCCTGTTGAAGAACGATGTGTCTAGAAAATTTCATTCAAGTCAATTTTAAAATACTTGCGAATTTTAACATTGTGATGTTGAAAATAAGAAAAGTTTTCACTGCGTTTTCTTTGATTTAGTGCATTAAAATTAAAAAAAATTAATTTCATCAAAACATTTTCAAGTTAACTTCACTCCATCTAATTTTTTCAAAGGATGACAAAATGTACTAGTTAGCTCTTAATGCATTGTTATTTAGGAAGAAAAACCCCATTAATGTATAGCATCGTTTCAACGGAAGAATGGGGTATGAACTTTTCCTTTATGCTAAAGTAGATGCAAAATTATTCTTATATTATGATGAATAGCAAACAAATAAATCCCAAACATGCCCAAAGAGAAGAATTCCTTCCCCAAAATAAACATACATATTTTTCCTGTGATAAAATTTAGCAAACCTTGTTTTACCATTATCGAGGATAAGCATTTCTAGAGGAAAAGTTTTATTTTATACTACTCCAATATGAATAGTGTCAAAGAAATGGTGGTAGCGTGTCCTCCGCAGTTTTAAAAATAATAGCTAGATATGACTTAAGCTTCGTAATCTCGACTCCTCAATTAAATTTATTTGACACTGAATAACCTATCCGTTAGGTTACTGTTAAGTATGCAAAATATATGGAATCATAAAAATTATTCAGTCCTTGGCGTGATATTTGTATAAGACAGGAAACGCTGAAACCATTCTTTTGTTATAATGTGACAAAATGGGTAAATTTTTATTTAGGGTAAGAGCACGTAATATAGAACACCGCAATATCTCATCAAGTAATTATCAAAATTTATCCGAATTTGCTTAAACTGCTATGTAGGTACAAGACACCTACATTCTGTTTTGAGCGACAGTCGTTTAAAGGTTTTTAAATAGAAGCATTTTTGTATTTCGTCGCGCTGAAAATATTATAGACTTATTTCAAAAGCCAATTACTTCAGAATAAATAAGTTCAAAGTGTCATAAAAACCCCCCGTCTATTCGTGAATGTTCGATACTAGTTTTCTGTTAATTTTTTCTTTAAATAAGTAACTTTGCTGTCGAACCTCATCTGCACGCAATATGGAACATGATCATGGAATTTTCTTGTTATAGAATACATTATCTATGGGAAATAAGAGTTTTTAATTAATTTAAAATGAACTAATCAGTATTTTAAGCCAAAACTCGGAGAAATGAGTTGTGTTGCTCCAGTGCGACGTAGATTCAACAATATCCGTTTTTATTTAAAAAGAACAAGGAATGCGAAAAACTCATCTATTCTGTATAGAGGCGAATTATCTTATCGTGGGTTCTGTATGTTTATCAACATAATTTATTTTGGATTCGTTTCACATTGTGGAAATAATACAAATGTCCCAGTTTATTCTTTCGGGGTGTTTTGTGACTTTCTTTTCAATCAAAATTGGACCTCCACAAGGGTTTATTTACATATTGTGCGAAATTTCAAATAATGAGAGTCCTCGGAAAAATGTCTGCCGAAGGCGTCCAAAAAGAGTACCTTTAAAATACTGGTAATTAATCTGCCCAACACTCGTCGCTTACGTAGAACTCTAATAGGAAACTGGTTGGTTGTTTGGGGCTTGTTTTTTGGGCGTGTCTGTTTTGGTGCAAACAGACAAGCTGCACCATTGTGAGAAATGGGATGAGCTATTCTAATATTTTCTGAGGACGGATGTCGGCCGAAGACCACCAATCAAAAAGCACGGCAGCATTTGTTTCACGATGGTCGTGAAAGTTTCGAAAATGACGAGTCTTAAATTGAGTTCCACAGCAATCAAAAGTGAAAACAATAGCAAATATGTGCGCATAGTTATGGTGGAAAGTCGCCAAATTAGTATTCGCAAATTATCTGACGACCAACAGTTTCGGTTTTTGTTTTAGGTCACATGCTACGGTTCGTAGTGAGTACGCGGGATACGGGATCGTAGCTAACTCCAGCATAATAACACGCCTGATTATACATACATCAGTAGTTCTTGCTATAACCGCTTCCACAGATCCACTAACTACACTATTTACCAGATCTAACTTCTTGCAACTTTTTCTATTCCCTAAAATCAAAATCTAATTGAAATGACAAAGATTTCAAGACAATAAGGTTACACAACAGAATGCGACAAGGCAGATGTTCGCTATTTCAAAAAGTGTTTTGAAAATGTGAAACAGCTCTAGGTTGATTGAGTAATACAAGGAATAACTTTGGACGTGTTAGTTTCAAGTCTGCATGTCTTAGTACTTTTTAAAATTCTCAGTCCGAACACTTTATTACATCCCGTATATCCTACCCTCATTCAACGTTGGGACGTATTTATCCCAGCCATTACAAATACTTGCTAAAATAAGCTTAAATGCATTTTACAAATCACTGATTAGTCCATTTCTTCTAGATATGGTAAGGAATGAGAAGCATTCTACACCGGAATTTTGGAAAACGTGCGGGACATAGGGTAAGTGCATGTTATATGAAACAACGCAATATCTCAGTAGATAATTATCAAACGCTATCGGAATTTGTATAAAATGCTGAGAAAGGAGGTTTTGAGCATCAGTCGAAAATCTGTTTTTGGTAGCAGCAATTTTGTATTTCGGGGCGCTGAATATATTTTAGAAACTACATTTATATAGAAAACCAATTACTTACGAAAAGATGAGTTCAGAAATATTTTTATTGCGTGATTTCTCATAAAATACGTTTGTTTGTGAATGTTTAATACTAGTTTTCTATTTATTTTTTCGTAAATTTAATTAATACTAGTTTTCTATTATTTATTTTTTCTTAAACTTGATCTTTTCGGTCGAAACATATGCGTATACAATATGGAATCATTTGACTTATTCTGTATGAATTTTCTGAACTATTTTATTTTAGTGTTTCAAATGACCTTCATAAGGTACCAAACCGTTAAATTTTTTATATTTCCCATACTAATCACCCTCGGTTACAATCATACTTATGTACTATTTATAATGAACATCTTTCTTTGTTTCGGGATAAAATGGCATTTCATTGCTGCTGATCTTGACATCTATTTTTCTTATTCGTAGTTTGGATAAATCGTTATTCTTAGCGTTTAAGTAAGTTTAATTGTTTTGCAGACTTTCATTTTTCAAAATTTTACGTTAGTACGAACCAAGCAAGATACTTTTAGATTTTTTTCTCATGTGTACCAAAGTTTTTTTCTTCTGTGTGCTATGTTCAATGCTATGCTCTTAGATTGCCGCACAAGTATTCTGCCATCTCAAGTTTCTTACTATCTATGCATTTTATAAAGATATACTAACGACTTAAAATTTGACTACATAAAAGCTGTCTTTCTATTTGTCTCCCATAAAATAACGTGCAAATAAAATATGTTAAAAATATTTAAAATAAAACAACCCATGATGTCAGGAAAATATTTGGCCACCAATGCAAAATTATAGATTTATTAATCATGCGATCAACTTTTGATTTGGAGGTTCTAAGTCATATGCGAACTATTGAAGAAATATCTAGTTTAGATGAACACATTTATTTTCGAGAGATTTAAAATGTCGAAAACGGAATAATTTAATTAAAGATAAAAAGTTATCTTTGAAAAAAGGATCTGCCAAATTGGTCCAACATCAGTCTTGACACTAAATTATCTGAAATGCGTTTGCTTGCCGACATCTTTTTGTACAGAAACGGAGTGTGCATGTTTTGTCACATGCTGTTCCAGTGTGTGTGCGACCTGGCTTATAGAACCATATATAGCAAGTCATGGAGCCATAACTTGCAATCTATGTACTAGATACAATCACATTTTTTATGAAGAACTAATCCTCCAAACATTTTACACATCTGTTCCAGTCTACTGCATCAGAATTTTTATGGGTGATTGGTTCATCTGCATCATCAAAAATGTCACCTTCCTAAACTTAGGTCTTCATAGGTTTTCGGAAAGAACGTTTCTCAAATTTCTGAGTTTCCCTTCTTAAACCCTCTTTTGTTTTTCTACTTCTGACAATTTCTGTTACTTTTTTTGTTGCCATTTTTTAAAACAAAGTCAGATTCATATCCTCTAGTGATGTCAAAAGTGTTGCGTATTGCTTGAAACTTGATTTATGTCGACTCACTTTTGGCAATAGTCGAATTTCATGCAGCAGATTAGATTATGGCGTTGATCGACAATAGCGATGCTCGGCAACAGCAAAATCTGTTGCGGATTGTTTGAACCCTACGTTAATGTGGATCACTTTCAGCAATTTCCAAAGCTTAGATGGTGTCAAATGGCAATAGGAATGTTCTGTGGCAAAATTGTACGAAAAATGAAACTTTGTATCGTCTTTCCTTGACAATGGTTGCGTTATCTCTCACAAATGTCAGGGAGATACGATGCACAATCATTTTATTACGTAAATGCCAATAAGAATATCACATAGTTTACTTAACATTCGAAACTTCCTCAATAGCAATAAGCAACTGAAAATAAGTCGCTTAATGATATCCTGCGGACAAACCAATATTTCGGAAATTATAAGAACGACATATATTGCATTGGGTCATCCGGAAAGTTCTGCTGTTTTTCAAATCGAAGCGCGCTTTCTTATTACTATTTTGCTGCCGCTGATAAGGATTGACCTTGATTGAAGCAGATGTGTAAATTCGGTCTTTTCTGCTTTCACTGCATAATTCTAGCTTGTGCTGTGGCACAATTTTTGTTTCCAGGCGGGGCTAAGAATGGAGAACCAAAAAGTTCATTTTCGTCATATGCTCTTTTAGTTTAAGAAAGGAAAAAATGCTAGTCAGACTGCTCCTAAAATTTGTGCTGTATATGGACAAAGTGCTGTTTCTGATGTGACAGTTCGAAGGTGGTTTGATAAATTTAAGAACCGAAATTTCAGCCTCGAAGATGATGCCCGCTCTGGACGACCATCCTCTGTAAACGAGGACCTATTAAAAGATGCCATCGCTGAAAATCCACTTCCACAGTTCAGGAACTATCACACAGACTAAATATTCCAAAAAGTACAATTCATGATCATCTGAAGATTGGGTACGTAAGCCGCTACGATGTATGGGTACCCCATACTTTAACACAACAGAATATGCTTGCTCGAATTTCGGCTTGTGATTCTTTGCTGAAACGAAATGAAGAAGCTCCTTTTTTGAAATGGCTCATTACTGGAGGTGAGAAGTGGATACTATACAATAATGTTACAAGAAAAAGATCATGGGGTAAGCCAAATAAACCCCCAACTAACATCGAGAAGGGGCTGCATCCCAAAAAGTAATGCTTTGCTTTGTGTATGGTGGGACTACAAAGGAATTGATAATTTTGAATTGTTGCCACAAAATCAGACAATAAATTCGGAAAAATACTGTTCTCAAATGACAGTATTAAAAGCAGAAATCGAATCAAAGCGGCCAGAACTGACTAATCGTCGAGGTGTCTTCCAGCATGATAATGAATGTCAGACAAAGACTTATTGAGTATTGTTGGGATGTTTTGTGTTACCCCCATATTCACCAGACCATGCCCCCTCAGATTTTTACCTCTTCAGGTCACTTCAAAATTCTCTGAACGGCCTGGAGTTCAATTCTTTGGAGACTGTCAAACAGCACCTCGATAACTTCGTTACAAATAAGCCTAATGACGTTTTTAAAAAAGGGATTTTCCAGCTGCCGGAAAGATGGCAAAAGTCATAGAACAAAATGGTGCTTATGTGATTCAATAACATTTTCTTAAGTTTTTGTACTGCTTCGTTGGTATTTATCATAAAAAACCGCAGAACTTTCCGGATGACCCAATACTTCCCTTTCTGGAGTGGATGATTAAAGCTGTTGATTAAACAAGAACACAATACAACTTGCCACACGATTTCAAGATTCTCACAGGCCTAAAAAGGTCTGGTTTTTTTATTTTAGTTTTTTTAAGGGCTCTTAAGCGAAAATTATGCTGAAAATCCTTGAAATTTTTTAAAAGGCCGTAGTGTTTTACGAAAACATTGCATGTTTGATTACTACTGCGTTCGAAAACCAAGATCAATGCTACTTGTCCAAAACCCAGCGTTATCAAAAATCGAGGTCATAAGATATGTAGGTTAGCAAAAAATTTATATATTTAAAACTGGGTCTGTCAGACCTAAGCGTGAAAGTCGTGAAAGTTTTCATCTGCCCACTTTCGAGTTAATCGGTTTTGATCTGTTGAATGTTGCCTTTAAAAATGAGTCTGAGAAGGCCTTAAAAAGACCCTAATTAAATGTACATTGTTGATGTAAAAAGCTAAGTGTTTTAATCACAAATTCATTAAGTGTTCCATAAGATACTGTTTTTCTTTCAAATTGACAATTCCGATTTTTATTTTACTTTTTTAGTATAACTTGAATGTGTCTGTTTGATAACGTATATAAATCGTACGCGCATATAAATCTTTGTTAATTTTGTCGTGATTTGGTGTTTCATTCATTAAAAAATTATATTACGTGTCTTTCCTCTGTATCTTCTGAAGCTATGAACTGAAAAAATGCCATTTCAGACAAATAAGCATGGAACATTAGAGTTATAACCACTGCTCCATCTGTCTCTTACCTCTAGATATATTTACATTCGTAAATTGTCTTATATTCCTCGTTTAACTATGAAATTTAAGCGATGGAACCAGAACGTATAGAACCGTAACGCATTATAGACATTGTAACAACTGTCTGCATTGAACTCACACCTAACTATATATTCACCTGCTCTGCAATAGTAGCTGCTCTTCAAACCATCGATTAACCATCCTGGATACCATCCAATATAAAAACCGAAGTTTCTAAGCTTTGTGGAGTGAAAACATTTTGGATGGGCCTCTGGTAGAGATGTGAACACAAATCCTGCCAAACCAGCAACAAAAATGTATTTGAAAGTGAAGTAACTTTGAAAGAATTTATCTATGAACCAACTCTTCACACACTAATGGTTATTGTGGATGAGTTACTAGAAAGAGCAAAAGAAGTAAAGATCTGTTTCCTCAAAACAAATTTATTCTGTCTTCATGTACAAACTCTTAGACTAATGATAAATAAATTTAAAACGGAATGGACAAAATAATGGAGCGAACACTACGGTAAGAAAATATTGTTTTACTTTTGCAGAGTGCACAGCTAATCTATAGTTTCCATCATGTTTTATTTAAATGCTTTGCTTGGATTTTGAATATTATCTTTTAACGGATTTAAAGATTTTCTTTACGAACTTTAGTTCGAGGTGAAATGAGTGATTCCACAAACTAAAAAAAAAGACGAATTGTATAAGCTCGTTTTGCTGGACGCTCTGATGAAGGTAACCAAACTTTTTGTATCAAGAAATATAGTGTGTATTTATGGCTGTATATGTAAAAATTTCATTACCAAAAACTAAGGTTTGCAAATCGAAACTGAATGAGAATCGTCGTGCCTTAGTAAGAGGATTGTGTCCAAACAGTATAAAATACTGATACCTGAGTTGTAGCAGAGATCTCAATGCCTCTTACAGTTGATCCCACAACTGTTAATTCGAACTTCATAAATTCAACATCATGATAGTGCTGCTATTTAGAAATATTTGATTACAGAAAGCAACACTCAAAAAGGAAAAGATGATAAAAATCCTAGAACCGATCCCTATGAGTCACAATTACATTGCCAGGTAGGATAAAATCGGTTTAAAATTCACCGTTTTCTTATATTTTGCTGAATCTTGCAAATGTTAAAAATTCAAACTTAAAAAAATTATTTTCATTACACATTCCTGAGAAAAAACACAATTTTTAATTTTTAGGCTACAAAAATATATCTGAAAGTATTTTGCGGTTTTATGTTTGCTAAACCCATTTTACCTATCAGAGAAAAATAGCTATAGTATGGGAAAACAATAGTTTTTCAATGAAACTTAAATTAAGGACTCTTGGATTACAATATTAAAATTATGTGAACTGGAATGTTGTAACTCAAAATTTTAAGCTTAACTTTAAAAATTAAACTTAGTCATCCGAAATTGAAGTTAATTGAACATTAGAAAATGACAATTTCTAATGTTTCGAACATTAGAAATTGTCATTTTCTAATGTTCTAATGTTTTCTAATGTCATTTCAACAATTTTTAATGTTCATAACAGAGATCCAGCTTAGAAAATCAAACATTTGCTATCTAGTTTTAGCTTCGATCTTTTTTACCTTTTTTCACTTTCATCAGAATTTCGTTTCCGTTTTGAATTTTCAATACACATTGTTAGATTTGAAGGCTTTGGGGAAATGGCAGAGAAACTTTAGTATTCAAATCCGAATAAGAAGTGATCACTGGAAATAAATTATCTTCGTATGACGTAGGCAGGGTATGCCGATTTAAATTAACTTAATTTAAATTGAGGGATTTTCATTAAATAATAATTACCTAAAAGTTTAATAACATTGGAAATGAAATAACTTAGGACTGGCGTATTATTTTAAATTAATAAGTTAAAATGCCTTTTTCTTTCTAGTCGGTAGCACCCCTAAAATGACCCTATTTTAGACTGAAAATTATTTGTTTCCCTACTTTGAGGACATGTTCTAGGTATAATAGGATTAATTGGGATGACAATAATAATTGAACCAACACTTATTCCTTTGGTCACTGAAAACAAGTGTCACTCAAATTCGTATCAGCAAATGCTGAATTTTATACTTGTGGGTCAGTCCAGTGTTTTTGATTAATTTGACATTCTCTTCCCCATGGAAAAGATTGGGGATGGGCACTTGATTTGATACTTTTTTGAGAGGAGTTTACTATTTCTGGTAAAGGAATCAGCTTTGTTTTGAACATGTGTTTTCACTACGTTACAAACACACTTGGTGCCTCCGCATTTCCTAGTTTATTAGGCACTCCTGCAAGCAGATAAACAGCTTGAATAGAAAGAACCTCTTAATGTTCACCAAAGCGAATTTCTCATTTAGTATCAACCCTGTAAATACGAAATTTCAAGTAAAGCAGATTATTCGTTTGTATGTATCCCAAATGTCTCCTTTAAAATGGCAGGAACTCATTCAGACTTACAGTTTAGTATACTTAAAACTTTGAAACAAGTTGAGTAATGAAAAGACAGGAAAAATACGGAATCTCAAGTACTATGGGTTTGTATTATAAAATAGCGTTTAAATGAAAGGGTTAAGTCAACGAAGCAAAATATTACTTTAGATTGTTTTAATCTCCAAAGTTTAAAAAAAATATTTACCACACGTTAATAATTTGTTTTGTTAAATTGTATTTTGAAGAGGTTTAAATTTCAATGAGAAAATCTTACGAATATAAAAATTTGCCCATTTGTTTCCTAAACCCTCATGCATTTTATGTTTAGTGTAGTTCAATTTTACCTAGAAACTGCGCTGTGATTTCATATGTACTATCCAACAAATTTAAACTTGCAAGGGTAGGTAATAAATCAAACGAATCCAATATTTCGAATTTTAAATTTAAAAAATAATTTTTTATATCCAGGACATGGGTGTTACGTTTGAAGTATTGATGACATCTTTATTTGGGGTGGGCATGGGAATACGGGAACTACACTAGACGTTATGTGAACATCATTTGGCGATGATACTATTTTGTTGCTAAACTGCTTCATTATTAGAAGAATACGCCCCATTTTTAATGTCTCGTTTTTAATTTGGGATACACTTTGAAAACGACTCTTAACCACTGCTTCAAGATGTCTTGCCATTTTCTTTTCAGTGTGGTGAAAATGCTGCAACGTTTAATACTGAAATGTAAACTCTTGTAGGAGTTACACATAAGACGATAATTTGTTTTTCTAAGGCATATAATTTTTATTACCATGCGTTATGACACGTTTGGCGTAGCTTATCCATTTTTGGACCTTGCTCCAACGAATAAATCCATCATCTGGCATGTTCAATGGTCTTGTATCTTAAGATACATTAACATCGGCATAGATTTATAGCTAGTTTCAACTGTCCTACCAGGGTATGCCGATTTAAATCAATTTGATTTCAATTGATTTGATTCAATATCGATATCAATTTGATTTAAATCGAGTGATTTTTTATTAAAAAGCACATGATTTGAATCAAATTTTTTCTGAAAATGAAATAATCTGGGACATATAAGTTCATTATTTTATACATATAAGTATAAAAATTTGCTTTTACTCAGTAACGCCCAAAGAAGGATCCTTTTTTAAACTAAAAATAATTTGTTTTCCTCACATTGGAGACACTAGAGATAATGGTATTACTTGGAATGCAGTGGCGCCAACTTATTGGGATCAAGTAAAACAGCACCTGCTTTATACGTATTATGTGTTTCGGAACTCTTGTTTGTAGCATTACCAATATTATCGGTATGTTTGTAATATTATCCCTCATGTTGGAGGGGTGCCGGGCCCCAACGATTAAAATATTAGGACCCACGGAGTTCAGGTCCCCTTTCTGATAAAATATTAGGACCTAATAAGAGATCGAATCCCTCTGCATATTTAGTTGCTTGTATTGTTTGCCATATTTATCCCTTATGTTAGGATGGATCCTGGGCCCTACTATAAAAATTTAGGATTCCAAAGGGGTCTGCTTCTTAAGCATCCTGTTATAGATGTTTCTTTAAACTACTTATTTGGTTATTGGAAAGATTTTTACCTTTCCTGTTTGTAGGACCTCAGGGGGTCGGGCACCTAGGAGTTGGAACCTGTATTGGGAAGACAATGAATATTTCTCTTTCTGCTCATTCAAACAAGTCAATCGAAAATCTGTATCAGCAGAGGCTGAGTTTCATATATATGGAACCAATCCACACATTGCAAAATGTTTTCGGTTAATTTTGACGTACTCTTTCCCTTGGAAAAGTTGGATCGACTTGACCTGATGCCTTTTCATGTGGGAATTTGCGATATCTGGGGTAAAGGAATCAGCACTATAACATTTGTTTTCAATATGCTACACACGAGTATTGGACCTCTCACTTCCCAGCTTATTTAACAAACCCTTCGGAAGAGGGTAGTTGAATTTACTTCGCACTGAAGCATCATAATGGGCTATTGGCGACGGTGCGGGATTTATCCTGAAGGGAAAGATCCGAGGAAAACATCTTGTAATTTTGAACCACGGTCAGATGACGAGGTCAATCTGAGCTGGTACACACTCTCCAAACTTTCACATCACGCCAGCGTGAGAATATTTGAGGCCACGGCAGATTTAATGTTCACCAGCCCCCACGTACACGATGGTTTTTGGTTGAATTTAATTTTGGACTCTTAACCCTTCTGTTGGTAATCTGACTCTACCAACTGGGCTACCGCGAACCTCCTCTCCGGAAGAAAATCAAGTGAGTTTTAATGGAAAGAACCTCTTAATGTTCGCAAAAGCAAAATATTCATCCAGTATCATGTCTGTGATTACGAAAATTCAAGAGAAAGATATTTGATTTCCTCTTTGCGAAAACATTGTCTACCAGGTACCTCATTTGGAATGGGGAAATTCATTTTTAATGTTTGTGTAGAAGACAAGAGGCTATTCATAAAGCCATCTTACCACTACTACTACTTCTGTATTTGTAAGAAGAATATTTTCAACTTAACAGATTTTGCACTTGAAACAAGATGAGTATCGAAAAGGGTCGGAAAATTAAAATTTAATTATGAATTTTCAAATGAAAGAATAAAGGAACAATAATTTTCATTGTTTTAATTTTTCAAACACTTGTTCTGCTATATTTCCCAAATCCTCATATTAATGTTTAACATAAATCAATATTATCTAGAAATTACATCGTGAAGGGCATGTCTCATTCTCATTTCTAACATGTTTAAACATATTGGAGCAACGAATTAATTAAATTAATAAAATTCTAATTTAAATAAAAAATATGATTTATGTAAAGTAAATTAGATTTTTTTAAAATTTAAAAATAATTTTTTACACCCTGTGTTCGGCAGTAACTTCCAGAGACTGCTTACATCTGAACTTATTTGTCATGATAATTCTGTCGCATGCAGCTTGTATTAATATCTCTGGACAGACCCGTAGGATAAAAATGTATGACATGTTTATGCAGACTTCAAACATTTAATATCATACATTTATCTCTTGATCTGACGAGTTCAGTATGCCTTCGAGAAAGCAGGGTGCAGCTTATTTTGAACCTTTCAATCAAGAAAAGAAAGATGAAACTTCCGTGCGAGTACGAGAATGGAATAATCTATATATAAGAATGGAATAATCTATATAAATAAGAATGGAATAATCTATATAAATAAGAATGAAGTGCTTGCACATTGAATATTTTCGACCCATTTCAAGTTTTCTATCTGTTTTGGGTCCTTCTGATGCAATATCCGTCTCTTGCTCGTTTGGTGTGTCTGTATGTGTGTGCCCGTACTACGTCCAAACGGTTGCATATATTTCATGAAACTGCATACTGTAAGTACTTACAGTAATTTAGTGACTGAATTTGTATTGTAAGTGTCCGTCTTCCCGTTCTATGTTTGATTTTGTGTCTACAAGTATCACATAAAATTTATTCAACATATTTTAATGCAATGTTTTATTTCATACACTATATTTTAGTTTAGTGAATACATTATTTGAAAATTCTTTGCTTACATATTTAGGCAAAATTCATGCTAAACATCTAAGTAACTATACTTAAATCAACATTAATTTTTTAGTTTGGGAGTAGCTGGATGGTATATTGAGCATGGCAATTATTTGAATTATTTTACCAGTGCTGTTAAAAATCAATTATTTTTCCAAAAACTATTTTTACGGAATTTAATACATTAAATTATAATACATTTGGTATTTTGAGCCTTATTTATTTTCTTTGCAAAATGTAATATAATAAATTCCGAATATTTGGAACAGGCGATATTTTGCAACGAAATTTAAACTCGTGCTCTTTTGCCACGTGCAGTGATATTTTCTGTTTTTTCGTTCGGAATTAATTTCATATTTTAAAATTTTGTCTAATTTTTAGTTGTAAGCTGTGGCAACTGCGAGATCAAGAGATAAAAAAGAATCACGAATTAATATCTTTATAACAACTTTTTCCCACCAACTTTTATTTTGAATTGTTCCTGTTTCCAGTATTTATTATTTTAATAAATTTTAATTCCTTTTCATCACACGCAACACCACCGCAAAGTATTTGATTTAAAGCGGCATGTAAGTTAGAATAAAGCAAATTTTAAGTGAAATTTTGTTACTGAACGTTAATGTTAAAAAAAAACTAGGACTTTTGAAATGTTACAAATTCTTTGTCATAGCGACATAAGGTCAAGGTGGTTTATTTTACGAATTGAAGCTATATTTAAGCAACTTATATAAGTAAAGTGTTTAAAACATTGATTTTCTTTAGAAGAAACGTTGTCAAATCTATTTACCATTAAAAAAATGGTAGTAGGTTACCTTTGCTTTGTCTGTATTGAGACATTCAATTTTAAACAAGTTCTTTTATTATTGCACGTACCACAAAACGGAAATTTCAGGGAAAAACATACTCTCTTTTAAATCAAACTGAGGGATAAATATCTCATCAAATTAATTTGTCATCTTTCCCTTAATGATATCGAAATTCGAAAAGAGCCCCACAAAAAATATTGCAGGTAAATTATGAGTGCGAGAGTATTCGTCGTAGATTCGTCATTTTCACGAATTGAGTTGAGCAATTTTAACTTAAGAAATGGAATTCCTAATCCTCCCTCAAAATCGTCATTTATAGTAGTTAATTTAGTGTCTGTCACCTTTCGTCAGTTGCACCTTAGTGTCTGTCACCTTTAGCAGCGGTGCGATATATGCTAAATGTATTTATTACATGGATGGGCATGCATGTATAGCATTTGTGTCCAAAGTAGGTTGTAGGAATTATAAAAATGTCGAAAAGGTGTTAAAAAATTATTTTACTCACACTTAAATGATTTGGTATTTTTCTACGAAAGAGGAAAGTGATTATTCTGGTCACTTTCAATCTGTAGTTAACCAATTCAACCCGAGGGAGGTCGAGTAATTTTGCTAATAGAAAATAAAATCTAAGGATATATCAATATAGAACAATGAATTGTAAATAAAAAGGTATAATGCAATTTGCGAATTTTACGAGGATGAAACCTGTGGGAAAATCTATCTTGTAGAAAGTATGTTAGCGTTTTAAAATTTGGTCAAGACCATTCGGACTCAAGTTTCATCAAAACCTTCCCTTGATTTTTTAAATTTCTTTAGTTCGCCATTTTACTGATTTCGTAAATTGCGGAGTTTTCTGCTTACCTCTGAACGAGCTTGCAGAATGTCCCCGATTTCTTGCAAAATATTTTGTTTCATAGCTCTGTTTCTATATTCCTTGCATTTCACATTCCATAATTCAAACTTTGAGTGGAATAAATGTATTAATTCTGTGTTTGCATGCTCTTCTTTTTTAAGCATTCATAATTTTCCCTCTTGATTACCATTTAACACACGTTCAAAGCAAGTTATTTACGAAAATCCAGCAACGAAATTGGATGAACTGTCAGACATTATCAGAAAAGTAGACGGCCCGTCAACTTGTTACAGAATTGTCCGACAGGTTTCAACATGTATTTCGCTAGTGTTTAGATTGGCGTCTAAAGAATTGATGCGAGAACTATCGGACAGATAGCTAATAATTATCGGACGGAAATTCCTAAGTGTATGTTATTTGGGTGTACTGTCAAACAGAAATGTAGCTACAGATATGTACTGGTGTAAACGTTCCTTTAAATAGCTTTTATGGTCATACATCAGTGGCACACGGGTATTTGAAATGATTGTATATACTTTTAAGGTTTTCACCCATTGTTCCAAAGCTTTGCATCTAATCCAACTCGGTAGATATTGTACACATCGACGGTCTGCATCGAGTCCGTTTGAATACATTTGAAAGCTCTTGTGAACTAGAGTAAAGGAATGCGGTATGCTCTTCCCATTTGCAGAAGTACGATAACTATTGTGTTCATGGTTTTACCGCATGTCGCAAATATTTAGAGAATACTATGCGAGAATTTTTAGTAACAGAAATTTTGCCACTGATGCTTTATAATTGTATCAGTCACTGTTCTTAACAGTGTTGGCCTTATATTTTAATGTTATCCTTTTTTATTGTTTTAATGTATTTTGGAGATTCTGTTCTAATTCGTATTCTGTTCTAATTCTTGTAACAAACTTTATTGACAAAAGCTTTTTCGTATACCTTAAAAATTATGAATAAGTGACATAAGCATAACACTACTAATTTTACCTCAATTTTAAACGGAACCACCTTGGCCTTGTGTGTTTGACCACCGCGCCTAGCATCTTGCGAGTTGTAGGCGAGGAAGTGCTTCTTTTAAAACTCTGGGTGTATTTCTGTATTCTGTCAGTAAAACTCTTTGTACGTGTATCCTCATTTACTTGATGGAAAAACATTGCTTGGCCAGATCTGACTATCTTGACGCCATAAAAACTAACCAACCTCAATTTTAAATTTTGAGGGATAAAGCAAAAGAATTTTTATCTCTAGTTTGGAAAAGCAATAAAAATGTTCAATAAACACATTAAAGTCAAGTGAATACATTTTTATCAAATAGTATAAGCTGTAAGGAGAAGGTTAATCGAACAACTTTTGACATAGTGGTGTCAAAGTGGCAAGTGCTGCTAGGTGTTTTTATTATTGCCTGTCTCATAATACACAAACCAGAGCTAAACAACCAAGGGGGTAAGGTGGAGACATCAAACCATCATACGCAATTTAGCAAACTACAAATTTGTAGTAAAATTTACCAATTTTAAACATTTGCATTCTGACTTCGCTATGTGATTGCCAGGAAGGTAGGTAGTTAATTAACGTCGCACTGGAGCAATACAACGGGCTATACCAGGAAGATATGTAACCATTTAGGTTGAATACTTAAGCTAACTAAATGAATAAAAGTTTCTCAGTGTTGTGTGTCAATGTTCTGGGTATTGTGGTTTGGAAGTTTGTGCAAGTATATTAAAACAGCTATATATATTAAATTACTTTTATGATAGAAATTTTTAGTGTAAACAAACCACCCGAGGGCGAGAATTTTACTTCTGGTTGCCCAATGCTAAATACGTACAGGAAGTACGTTCAGCACAAAAAATACTAGCGCTATCTACATTTTGCTTTGCACACAGAAAAGGCCTATCATATAACTTTAACTATTTGTCCATTTAATGTCTGCATTTTTTTAAATTATCACAGAAACGAATATAACGTTTAATAAAAGTCAATAGTTTAAAAGTTTGTAAATATTGCATTTACCTCACTTAAATTGGTGTTTGTTTCGTTATGAAAAAGGAACAGTTTTCGGTAATGTATGCTTTGAAATCGGTTCATTGTGATGGTTGAGCTTATCACTTTTCTGATCAGTTTCTTGTGTGTGTGAGCTCGCCTAGAGTATTAATAAATTTGTCCCATTATGATTATAATACTTGAAATGTGTTATATTAGGTAATTTCTTTGTAAATTAATAAATGTAAGCCTCTATTTAAATTATAGAATCAAGATTGACTTGAATGACGAATGAATTTCGGCGAGTCATTCAACGGGACTCTTCTCGTTTGATGGTTTGTTCACGTTAGTGAGTGCACAAAATTGCAAATTTATTTTAAGAGGAAAAGAATTGACAAGATTGTGGAAAATAGCTTGTAAAGGGCAGTGGCGAATTTAGATTAACAGTGAAGTAGCGATTGGAAGATATTTTACACTTGCATTTACCTGAGAGATTCATGAAAGCTGGATATATTATCGTTGAAACGTTTTACTCTAAACTGCTAGCACCACCTCGAAGAGGACGTTCTGGACACATTCTTGCCGTAAATTCGGGTTTTCCCCAGGGTACGGCGGTCGCCGTGACTGAATGAGTTTGCTCACTGCGCTAGAAACCAGCGAGTTACAGGTTCAGTTCCTACCTGTGCTTATTTCTCTCTTCTGTGTCAGAAAAACTTTCCTTGTGTGTATGCTCATTTACGGACTTTTAATGCAGCTTGGCCAAATATGGCCCTTGCACCATAAAACCCAACCAACCTTCTGGGTACTAATTGAATGAACCTTATTGCAGGAATAAACATACTGATACGGTTCATTGCATGAATTGTTTAAAATGCGTATATTTTTATTTCTACGAACTCCTACCAATTTTTGAAAGACGAAAATAGTTTTACAATTTAGATCTGACGATAATAGAAAATGTTTTTATATCAAATTGCTTGGAATATTTTAGTTCACCAATGCTTTAATATACACTTTTGTTTTCAACTTTTTCATTTCTTTCCAGAAGCATTAATAAATCTTCGTTGAAGGCTTTATATTGTAAAGGAAGAGTAAATTTTAAAGGTTCCTTAGAAGATCAGATTGCGATGCATGAATCTAGATAAAGCGTTATATTGTGGATAGCTGATATACAATAAAAAATATGCATTTATACTTTTTATACAGATTAATCAGTCGTTGCTTCTGAAAAACAACTCGAAACGTAGAAAAAATTATTTAGGATTACGGAAATTGCAGCTACAGTGTGATGAAAATAAGTATATCAGGTAAAGAGCGATAAATATAAGGTTGTTAATCGCAGTAGGATATGTTATATAATGCTGGAAATGCTTTATGGCTTGACTATCACGTCTCTTGTCTTTTCATCATTAGTCTAGTCAATCGTGCGTTTCCCTTAGTAAGTACACTTTCAGCGTCCACTGTTTAATGGTTTCGAATAATAGTAATTATCTTGCAAGTCTTAATATCTACTTATTTCCAAAAATTTTTAAGTACTCTCGTCCCTTAGCCATGGCCAAGTATAGAATCTTTTGTATTTTAATGAAAGTTGATAAAAATGAGATTTGATATTCCTATTCTATTTCCGAATTATTTGTTTTCCAACACAGACAAAATAATGTAAAAGAGCATTCCCCATAATCCCGAACATCTTGCATCAAATCATCTGTCTTGCGACATAAATGAAATTCTTAACATTTAATGAATGAAACTATTTATAAATAAGTCCTTTCTGCGTAAAAGCAAAACATGACAAAAGAATATGCGAATGAAAACGTAGCTACGATACACAAAGCATAAGCTATCAAATGTTTCGTAATAGGCAATGAATGTGATCAAACTGTTGCAAGACGAAAGGCTTTTCTAATATCCTTACTACAAAATAATTGTTTCATTTCTTTTAAAAGATAAGAAAAGAAGGAAGGAGAAGAGAAGAACATCTATACATTTGTAGTAAGCTATTATCACGAAATATTTGGAACCACCTATTTAACTTTAAAATGTTAAGTGTAATTGCTCTTCCTGTAGAGTGACCGATAAATATGGATAGAAGAATTAGAAAAGTGAAGAGAATAGGAATTTTCTAACTATGAAGGCCCAATTTCGTTGCTTTATACTTGGTAGGACCAAGTAGAGCTTATATTTTACGTATTTTGGTTATCCTGTATGTATTTATGTATTACGAATTATGAAACATATCATAATTTCTTCTGAAGAGAAAGTAAAAAGTTATCGAACTTTCTTGGTGTAACTAATATTACCAATGTTTCTTAAATAACTAAATTCTACTAACGAAGGCCGGACCTACTCTTTTGCCTCTATGCTAATCTGAAACCTGTCGTCTCCATTCCCAATCTGATTACAAACTGAGATGTATTGTGTTTTGAGTCATGTTGATCTGCTAAATAACTTATTTGATCTGCTTTCATTAGCTATAAATTAACTTGCAATTTAAAAGCATTTTACTGCCAAAACTTCCAAATTTTACAGCCCTTAAATCTGCCACTCTTGACTTAACTGGGAGCGCATCCCTTCCATCCCGACTAGATGAAATCATTACGTATTTATGGAAGGCCCCAAAGTGCCACTCTTGACTAGTCAACGCAGCCTTTATCGAAATAAGTCCGAATTATAACTGCAATATTGAAATGTTAAACAGGTTGGCTTCTTTCATATATCACTTTAAGAGAATACTGACCTCACGAAGCATGCATTTGCAGGAAAGAGGAAAACAAAATTATGATTATACTTCGTTGAATGGTTATGAGCTATTGCACGATTAGAATTGTAATATGTGGTTATAAAATAGAGCTATCACACACGTTATTCCTTTACGTAAATACCGTTCAGGCATACCTACATACGCCTCACATCTGCACCGGTATCAGTTTACATAGCAGGCCCTCATAAAATAAAAAATATGTATCCCGAGTACTCGATGTTTAGTTCATGGACAACGCAAATGTATGAATCATTTTTGCATTGAAATATAAATAACTCTTGTAAACCTTTTATATAAAAGTGAAGCAGTTTATCTTCGAAAACAATCTGCACATTGCAGTGTGAAAACTTCACGCTTTCACCCGTATGTTGATACCACAGCGTTCTAGTGATCCCTTTATGTGGGGGCCCTCATACCTATTTTATTCATACCTGTGATTTTATATTAAAATGTGCTGTTCTTGGTTGCGTTATTCCTCTAGGTGTGTAATATTTAATAATGCGTCGAGGAGGAAAGTATAAAATTCCTATCCCTTTGGTTAATTTTTTTTGTACTAACATTTTCTAAAAATTACTTAATTTTGTTCGTTGTTCCACGATTAGTCTGCTATACCATGATGCAATTAGATCCTAAATTACTTTGCTCTTGTGGTACATTTCAAATACCAGGCTTTATGGCCTTCCAATTCTACATCTGAACTTAAGTATACTTATGTGCGCAAATCCAATTGGTTCTAGGCTGGTAAAGATAAAAGTAGAATATCAGTCTAGTAACAAGAGTTGTTCACGCAAGCAATAGAGAACTGTTTTAAAATGTAAGGCTCCCACTACAGAGCCTTTGGGATTGTTTGGGGGAACAAAGTCTAAATTATTCAATAAAACTTACCAAGATAGGGAGAGAAGCTGGTTTGAACGAAGTTTGCATACGTTTAATACTGAAGACTGGTAGTGTGGAATACTTAGTCATAGGAATATTTATCTTTGGAAGACCATCGTGTTTTTCTTAGCCTAAAAGGGAACCTACTCATTACCTTCCAAACCGCCGTGTCTAGGTAGCCACTGCTTGGTGACGGTATTATTCGTTGACTAAGAACTTTATATACTAGATTCTACAGTCAGTTACATCTTGGAGTCCTCTTCCTCTATTGCTGTTAGCAATAGAGAACTGTCGAATAAAAATTTCGGTGAGACGTGAAGAAACTCGGTGGACACTTTCAATCTTTGCCCTTGTCAAAATATTTGACTTTCTACCTTGCTAAGCCATATAACTGGTAGTGGTCAAAGTGTTTGTCTGCAATCCAGTACGCCTTGTGTTCGAATCTAAGTGCAAGGGTGTTGGTGATAGTCTTTATTAAGGGTAATGGCTGCTTACCCACTGGGGGCTCCCTCACAAATAACCGCCACTTCGTACTTTGTAGTGGCGAAGAGGTCATTGATTGAGCTTTGTAAAAAAAATTTGCACATATTAAATTTTCATTGTGAAGTGTGCTTTCGATCGGAGAATATTTGCGCAGGACAACGAAGTAGAAGGTCAAGAAGCTTGGAATCGAATCGTTATATTGCTAAAGTATTTTTAAATTTCGTCCCTTTGAAGTTAGTATGGCGGCACTTCATGCTCTCTCGTGTACTTCGTCGAATACAGTTTCTATCGAGAGTATTTGAAAATCCCATGCTGCTTTTTAATATAGCCACCCAACTCAAGCGATTGTATCGACTCTTCCGCTTCGATTGCAATTAGCGATCCGTTTCTTTCGCTATTTCAAGAATCCGTTTCTTCGAGCCATGTCTCTCGTGCCTATTTGCCTTAACTTCAGGTATCGATCAAAAATACTATTTCAGTATTCCAGGAAAGTCTCCTTTTAATGTTAAGTTTCCAAGTGACGTGTAGTAGTGTACGGGAAAATATCAATATACTTCCATTGTTGTGAGACTTATCTCTCTACAGTATGTGTCAGCATAAATGTGTTTTTCTGGTCTTGCTCATTTGAATATTTCGAAATTAAGTTTCCAGCGAATAAGACTACGTCTTTTATGTGCCATCGCGCCTTTAGAAGACCCCCTGTCTCAGGCATTTCCTCCCCCTCTCCCGCTCTGTTGTTTAAAAGGGAAGGAGGGGGCCGCATAATACTCAACTCGGCATTCTCTGAAGAATAGAAAAGTCCCTAAGCCCCCCTATCCGAGTGCCGGGTGAAAATTCCCCCACCCAGAGAAGGCCTACTATGCTTCCCCAGGCGTTCGACGGCAACGCACGTGCTGCAGCTGTGAGGCCGAAGACGTCGGCAAGAATCACCACCCCTTCCGCGACAGCCAATCCCCGCCCGTTGTGTGGGCGGTGCCTCCCCCGAAGCCAACCCTTATGTACTGCAAGTCGCTCTTCTGTTACTTTCTCCATCCGGACTCCCCCGCTGCAAAACGTCTTTTCCTTTTCCCGTGCTTCCACCCCGCGTGCGTCGTCTGAGTTAATGTGGCTCTTTTCTTCTCTTCCTCCCCTCTCTCTGCCCGCCCTCTCTCCTTCTGGAGGTATTCACAATTCCCATCCTTTATTATGGTACCCTTTTCTCTCTTTCCTCCTCTCTCTCTTTAACTGTTGGGAAAGTGCTATCGAAATATTTCTATTTCTCTCTCTGACGGCTGCTGGTTGAAAATTCCTCTATTGCTGCGGAAACGAAGTTCCAACGCGAAAGCAAGCCAGCTCTCGAAATTGCGCGTTACACCAAATTGCGGAAATCAAATGGAATTCGCAGAGAAAATATTGCTCCGTGCCCATTCCTGACGGGGAATAATTTAGACACTTGTCTCCTTCTGTGGTTTTTTCATCCTGAGTGCAAAGAGACATTGATTAGAAACAAAGAACCGGAAATTATAACCCATGTTCATTACTGCGTTTGGGTTAGCGGTTTGGAGGAATAGCGTTTGGTTGACATTAATTTTTCCTACTCCTATGACAGATACATACTGCATCTTAAGAAAATTCACTCAATAAAAAAATGTCTAACTAGCCCGCGTGTAGCAAAAAATGTCAGTAAAGCGACAGTCTAAACATTTGGTGAAAACTGAATGCTGAACCCAGTCTTCAAATCAAACCGTTGCTGCTGTTGCTAGTTGGTTGGCAGACTTGCATGGCGCAAGGGCTACATTTGATCAAGCTGTACCAACAACGTCAAGTGAATGGACACACTGTCTACTACGAGAACTGCTCCAGACACAAAGTCTGTCCCTGTTTGTTACCGTAGAAACGGACCCTATCCCATTTTCCATGGGGGTGTTGAAGTTTGTCACATTGACTCACCTATTGACGATTTGAAAATATATTAAGATTTTTACTTGTCGCCAAATAGATCGAGACCAGTAGACTACCCTTTCCCGCCACCAATATTCTCGAAAAACAAGAGAAAATTGCTTCATCCCCGACAACCCTTCCTTCTCAAAATGAACGAGCAGGGTTTCCATAGCGACCGCTACCACCCAGACTTTGTATCGGGAGCAATTCTCGTGGTAGAAAAACAGTATCGAAGGAAAGTTTTTCAGAAACAGAAAAAATACTCAGGGAGGAATGGAACCTGCACCTCCTAATTGGTAACGCTGTGGGCAAGCTCTTTCATCCACGGCGACCCCGTATTATCATCGTTGCAACAGTCAAAGTTGATCATGGTAGCTTTTGTTTCTATATGTTCGGTAAAAAATATTTAAAAACTCCATTTTAACGACCTTCTATTTTGCAAACCCACACCAAATATAACAACACATTTTATTTCCTTTTTAATGAGCTTTCTATTTTTAAGAATTTTCCTGGAATTCAAAAAATTAGCGTCGACATTATTACATTTCTATATTTCGTTTGCTGAATGGTTTTGCTAATAAAGTTTCTTGCAGTTTCTGGGTGCAGAAGGCAAAGCAGTTGCAATGATAGTCCTATTTTTTGTGTACGTGAAATACATAATTAATGATTAAAATTTAAAACGATTATCAAATTTTTTTCTGATAGAATATTTCTACAGTATTTTTGTCTCTTTCAAGTGCTAGATAATATAAGTTAAATTTAAGGATGTTTAAGAATTTAAAGCTAATCTCGAAGGTTATTTCTTAAGTAATGTTCGACCTGAATTCTACTTTCCTTACCGGGGACTTCAAATTTGCATTTTTAACGTTAACTCTCAATTTGAGTAGTTTCAATGTTCGTTTTTGTCTTTTAAATATTTACTGGGGGTAATTATTTTGTAATACAAAATACCCATGTATTAGCACAAGAAGAAAGTAATTAACTTTACATACTTAATTTGTCATCGTGATTTAAAAAATACAAGATTACAAAATCGAAGAAATTAAAGAGGATGTTGTATTTAGAAAAAATTGCATGTTTGTATCTCATTTGACAACTGAATTAAAATTCATTCTATGACATTCTCCCAAATGAGCGATTTGAGTGATCACGAGGTTTACGGTGAAACTTGTGTTAGAATCACTATACTTTAAATTGAAAGGGATTTCGTTTTGAAGTAGACTTTGTGTAATTAAGAATGTAAAATGCATATAAATTTTTACTGTAGTGTCTGGTGGAAAATTAATTAGATGAGAGGTAGCAACTCTGAAACTAACCTTAAATGAAGGTAAATTATTGTGGCGAAATGCTTCTGAGTACGTTTGATATTAGCGATATAATATACTGGGGAAGTTTTATTTATGCTTCGAAGGTAACGTGTTATGAACTATGTAGGTGATTAATAATCAATCCAACAATCTTTAAAAATGTTTTGTGACTGCAATTAAGCTAATTAAAATACATGATATAAATTATGACTTTAAAACACTATTTTAGTTTATAGGTCTCGAAGTTTAGCAATATTTTGTTTTAATTGAGGCTTGTGAACATTATATGAATAATTAAAATTTTCAATGATAAAGCTTGCAGCTGACTAGTGCAATAAGCATATCGTCGACTATTTAGAATTGGAAACACTGATCTGCAACTTTGAGTACTGACAGTATTAAAAATATGTAATGTTACGGTGCTGTTTTAGATTATTTTGTTTTGAAATAATGTTTCTTCCAAAACGTTTACTGATGCACACATTGTATCAAAGATTTCTTTGTGCTATAAACATTACATATTTGCTTCGTCAATTAACTTAAAACTTAGACACTAAAGTGTACTACTTGAAAAATTGTAATATTTTATGGATGCAGTTTAAAATACGAGGTATGAAAATAAATTTTAAAGTCAATGGACTGGTTTACATTGTAAATAAACTAAATGTAAAAAAAGGTAACGAAATTTGTTGTCTGTAGAGTTGCTTTGTTAAAAATGTTTCTTATTTGAAGGTTGCTTATTTAAAAGTGAAAAGATATACCTTATGTAAAATATTGACTAGCGTGCCACCAAAGGTGTTTACAAACAACTGACATGAATACATTTTTGACGTTGACACATCACATAACTCAGATCTACGTAGTGTATGGAGATAGAACAATTGGTACAATAGTTACCTAAATAGCAACGTGAACCCACTATAAACTCGTAAACATAGACTGTCAAACCGTCAAGCGAAATGTAAACCTCCGTTTGCATAAACTCAAGACTCCCACAGCTCTTAAAAAGGCCGGATTTTTCATTTTGATTTTTAAGGTCCTTAAACCTTAATATTTAGTGAAAGTCCTTACAAAATTTTTAAAAGCCTTAATTTTTTACACGACTGGATATTTTATTTCATTTGCATTCAAAACCAATATCAGTAATATTCGTCCAATTTCAAGTCTCATTAAAATTCGAGATTATAATATTTATAGGTTTGCTAAAAATTGATGTTTTTAAAACTGAGTCAGACCCAAACCCAGCCCTCGTGAAAGTTTCTTTACATGTACACTCGCGAGTTAACCTATTGCGATCTGTGAAATGTATCCTTGAAAGAATGAAAAATAGCCTTATAGGCCCTAATTTTCTTCTGCTTGAAGAGTTCGACCCTGAAAGTGCTGCTGTAGGTACTATCTGAAATGACTTGTAATTTTTACAGCAACAAATCAGCAAAGTAAGGAATGATAAAGACAGTCATCTGGTTGGAAGTCCAATAAACTGCTCACAATGGAGATTCTGATGAAAACGACAGCGGGATGTTTCTGAGTTTTCAGTACGTGCTCCGTTATGACCCTGGGTTTCTTTTACGTATTGTTGCAGAAAACTAGCCTCGTTTCCTATCACACTTTAGCCAGAAACCATTATTGGGGTTGAACCGTCCACTCTCACCTCCACCTTGTGAGTCCATGACAATGCCCAATTCCAAAAGTGATATTGACGATTTTTTTGACCAGGTGGACTACTGTAGGTTAATTTTCTTCAACCCCAACAGGCAATCAACTCCATACTGTCGAGGCTGCGGAAATCAATGATGAATTGCAACCTTAACGGAATTCTGTAAAAAAAAAATTTGACACATACAACCATGACCTAATGGCCGGCAATTTTCAAATCTTTGGGAAAGATCACCGTGGCGCAGTAGCTTTGCCCACTCCACTAGCAACTTGCGAGTTGCAGGCGGGTCGTTTTCGATTCCTCCCTGGTGTATTTCTCTCTTCTGTATCTGAAACTTTCCTTGTATGTACCCATCTACTTGACATTGTCTGCTTTGTGTTTGACGCAGCTTCGCCAAATATGACCCTTGCGCCATAAAAGTAAAATTAACCATCAAATTCAGATTCCTTAAAGTGTGTAACAAAGATACTGTCTCGTGTCAGGGCAAGGGGAGTTCTTTAACACAGTACAAAAATTCAACGTTAGAGGATCGATCTACTCATGAAGTGATGAGACCTTTATTTTATGAGACAGATTTCTTTTAGATTCATAACAGTCTTGTCAATTTATGATGTGTGTCCACTTTTAATTTTTTATGGCGCTAGAGCTATATTTCACCAAGCTCAAGACAATTTTTCATTTGAGATTTCAGTTGCGAAACCTTTTATTATAGTTATTGTATTCTACTTCAAGGACAATCAGTATGTGATAATTTATAGGTGTAGAATACATTAAATTCTTAATCCTCTTTTTATTTGTATCGAAAATTGTTCAGATATTTCGTATATTCATTTACGCTGTATCTTGCTTAGAACTGTTTCACGTTGCCCCTCTTAATCTTCGAAATTCGTGTATCTGAATAATACTTTTTCCCCTTTAACGACCACTCTAATTCTGAATTTTAATGCAAATATTTAATCTTTCCATTTAATCTCGCGATTTACTTTATTCTACTCTACTTTAATCTTACCTCAAACAGTGAACGCGGACTAAAGATGATTATGAATTTATTTTACCTATTGACATACAACTGCGGGATATATGTTTGTGCTAACCTGTGGTAATTTGTTCGCTCTTAATATGGAGATTCGTTTTACTTTAGATTCGAAGAGATAGTTGCATATGAAAAGACTAGTCAGCGTCTTGGAATATCAGACGCCGAAGAGAGCAGTGACGTTGGAATACAGAGCGCTTTTTTAAAATTCCAATTAATTTTAATCATTTTTCGACACCTGTTCAGTTCTCTGAACCAACAGAAGCTTACTGCCAAGAAAGCGTGGAATGTTTCGGCTAAGTTTTCAGAAACGAGTGTTGAAAGAAGTGGTCGGTCTGTTTTTCAAATTTATAGAAATGAAGGAAAGATTAAACTGAGTATTCTGCCTAAAGCAATTCATCGCAATTGAAATTGGTATTGTGTAAATATTTTTCTCTTGGGTATAATATTTTTGTTCAAGTTCAATTAGTATAGCAAAGTACATAAGTTCAAAGTAAGTGAAATAAACGTATGTACAGAACTTCTAGAGTTTAAACAGTCAATAGGCTATTATTTTTCTATAATTAATATTGACTTAAATTGTATATTAGTTATACTTTCTCTTTTTCTCCTATCAAACGCATAGAATTTTTAATGTTTTTACTCTTTATTTGTAAAATAAGTCACTTAATACGTCAATGGTAATACGTCAATGGTCTCTTCTGTAGTCATGTCATTCATGATAGAATCTTCAAACTTCAATGTCCGAGTTTGCAGAATGGAAAAGAAGGATCAGTAGGCGATCATTGCGCATTTAATGTTATTGAAGTTTTCTGTATCTTTATAAATTCTGTTGTGATCGAGAATACAGTGTCTCTATGTTCTCTCTTTAATGTTAACTGCTATTAAAAATGCTGCGCACGAAAGAATCTTGATGCCTCAAAGCTAGAAAACCAGAACACACTGAACCATTGGTAGAGTGATAAACTTGTTATCTAGTGCCAAATGTTATTTGGTTCAAGTCCTCGGGACTTAAGGTAGAGACATAGCTGCTGTTAGTTTAGGTACTTATCACACCCCGGCTGCAATACCGCCGTAACTAAAAATGAATTTCTTATTTATGTGTACAAAGACTAAATACAGGCTTTCTCCATGCAGCAAAACTTCTACAACTGCCTCACTACCGGAGCTTCAATTATCCTCTACTGGAATCTACAGTTTTGGTGAAGCGTGCATTTAGTCTTTTCGCACAAAATTATAAGTTCACTTTTAGTTATGGTGGTATTCCAACCGAGGTGTGTTATGTGCGCAGCATGTTACTATCACCAACTTGAAACGACGAAACGTGGAGATACTGTCTTTTGACTAGCATGGCAGTGTAGGAAATCTTGTTTCTATGTAAAACGCCTAATCTCGATTAAACGGACTTTCAGACTATTCTTGGTGTTTGGACCAACACCAAAAGTAATATTTACTCTTGAGATAACCATTTAAATGGTGCAAGCAATCTAGATTTTTGGGTAAAACTAAATTTCTGCAACTGACTTGTCTTTCGAAATTTTAGGTTTCCCTTTTCCAGCGGTAAAAGCTTCTCCAGTACATAGCCAACTTATTAGCTATGAGGCCTGTATCGGACAGATAAGCTTGTTTTAATTTACTATTTTCAGTTGTTCTTTGGATGGTTAACCATCTTTGTTCATTAGAACTGTGCTCACATATAGCCAAATTTCAGCAATCGTGTATGGGTCCAGGCACAATACCTAAATTCATTAATTTCTCAAATTAATGTTTTGATTTAGTACAAGATTTAGGGGTACCATAGGCTTTCACTTGATTGTTGTCAATCTTTATAATTGTTTTGTTTCTACATGTTTAACATCAACTTCTACTTTTGACGTATTTTAGTTTTCCTCATCTGCCGCTAGTAAAAATGTAACCCACTTATACATTTCCGATTACGTCAAAGTGAAACCGATAGAATGAATGCCCGAAATACATGTAATTAAGAAAAGTTATTTTTTAATTGAATTATTTACGAAAGGATCATTATATTATAAAACTGATAAAGTATTCAAATGTTATCCGGACTTCTGTTATTGAAACCGATTTAGTCCAAAAATATTACTCATCAGAATAGTTAATATACAATCGAAATAAGTATTTTTTATGAACATTATATTTGAGAGTACAATGGAATTTCAACGTGTCGCATATCATTCTTTACTGTTTCCCACTTTTGGAAACGCTAGCACTTTGTTTTTAATTTATTCGACATGGGACTTGTAATAATTTTATTATAACATTCTTCAGTAACGCATGGATTGTTATCTAATTTAGCATATTTAATGGTAATTAGTGAGTACTTACTGTAACGCAGATGTTTGTCTTTGAGATGCAAGCACGTTAGCTTGTAATTAACGTTTCCTTTCACGTTGTTTTCATAAAATTTGATCAAGAGTTAGTGGAGTGATGTGCTTTGATGTTTCTGACTGAAAGGGAAACATTATCTTTGCGTTGCCATGCATATTTCAAGCTATTTTTACTTCAATATTTTTTATGTCGTCTGTATTTAACGGTGATTCAGCAAAATGCTGAGTCTCAAGATTGTGCTATTCATGTATGTCTCAGCATTTATATCGAGCATGTATATATCTTTTTATCTCCCTAAAAAAACTAATACAAAAGAAAATAGATTTCAAATTTTGTCCTTATTTAATGAACTGAAAAGTATTTATTACCTCGTTATTATGTAAGGAGCATTGCTTTAAATTTTTTTTGGTCTTAGTACATAATTTTTTATTCTGTTTAAGCTATTTCGACTTCAGTTAAAAATATGCATAAAATAGCATTCGAAATAGATATTAACCTGGGTTTGAGGGTTCTTGGCAAAAAATATCTTTGTCGATTGTGGCAAGAAAATGGTGAAAAACAAGCAGAAAAGTCAAAATCTTTTGCAAGTTGTTTAAGTGAAAAATATATTTAATTGAACATAAAATTTTTATTTGTTTCGTAGCAGTGAATAAGTCGTTAAACACTTTTTTCATATCAATTTAATTAACATCGTTTTACAACTGATAAAATATGATTGAAGACGAGCATTTTCCAGAATGGGAAGCTTTTGAAATTTCAGAACAATCTCCATTTTGCATAAATATGCTTAAAAATCTAAACAGTGTTTTTAATATTCCAGATGAATTAATATTGCTTTACAATTTTGATAAAATAGAACTTAGAGAATCACTAAGTTATTAAATTGGATTTATCCTTCCCTGTTGGAACCTAAGTTTTATCAATTATTAATAGGTGTTACAAACTTATGCTATTTTTGGTGCTTTGCCTGAAGCCTTTATTACATAATAATGCTCCAAATATCTTGGAATAAGCGTACTTATGTGCGATATAGTTCAAGTGTTCCTTCCTGGTAACATTTTTTACAAATCTTTTTCCTGTAATTTTTCATTCATGCTCTTTAATATACATCAAATTAATTAAATCCTGTATTTTTATTATGCTTCTGAAAACCTAACCCGTTTTTGCATTAACAGTGATGGTAATTTAAAATACTTTTTCCTATACTAAAATCTGAATGTAAAATAAAACTATTAAGTAACAAATTTGAATATATAAACTAGTTTTGAAATCTTACTGATATCTCAAATAAAAAGGCAATATTTGGTTTACTGTCTAGTGACTCACGTTACATAGGCGTTACAATGTATTTTTATGTTTATTGCTTATGTGCAGAGCATTTTGAGTAGTTTTGTAATTATATATTTATTTAGTGTTTTTCAGAGGAGGAAACTGAAATTTTACTTAAATTTGTTAATTTCTCTTCATTAAGAAAAATGCATGTTTTTGGGACTCACATTACATGGGAAACAAAAATGTGTAGCTTTTTATTTTTTATTATAATTAATCAATAAATTATTTTGAAAAAGCATTGATAATTTCGCTAATTGATGAGGAAAATATATAATGGGCGAAAAATCTTCATACCCTCTTACAATTTGTTGAGAGGGTATGTTGCTTACCAATTTGTAGTAGAGAATAAAATTTCAAAATAAGCTGTTATGCTCTAAAAATCAAAGTCTCATGGTGTAAACATGAGACTTTTACATGGTAGTCTTTTTGAAGTAAAAACATTGTTGCAACAATTACTTTTGCATGAAAAAGTATTTTGACTTTATGACAGATAAATTTATGTATATGTGATTTTTTTTCTTCCTTTGTCCCTAATTTCATGGATTTAGCCAACAGATATTTCTTAATTTCATGGATTATAACTATTTACTGATTAATTTAAGTAAAAACTGAATTTAGATTAATAAAATGCTTAATTTGTTTCAATTTTATAATTTCTATTCTCTTGAGTTGCATTATTTTGCGAGCTCACTGAATTGGGTGTAAAATTGTCTGTTTTAATATATTGTTTAATCATTAACTTGAGCATGAAGATGGTGGCAATGGGTCATTTTGTTTTTGTTTGGAAATATCATTTTTATTTCCATAGTTTGAACAAAATAAGCAAACTATATAAATAACAAATTTTTTCTCATATTCTATTAAATCTTAAAATGAACCAATGGTGTGTACAAAGTTAAAGGTATAAAATAAATAGTACTATAGACAAGTAGACTAGATAACATAGATATAGAGCATTCACAATAAAATGAAGTTATTTAATCTCTAAATACAAGATAAAATATTCAAAATTGCTTCTTTTGTACTATAGTTTTTAAAAAATCCCAATTTTTCCTCTAAAATCTTTATTTTTGCCCTGGCGGTTTTCTCCCACCTTCCTGAAAAATTATGAAATTGGCATTGAAAGCCAAATGCATTTTGTTTAAGTGAGAGCAGTTGAAATGTGGCTGTTTAAAAAGTTAAGTTTGGCATAAACTTTAATATAGAAATAGATGTATTTATTAAAAGTAAGAATTCTGATATTGTATCAGACGATAATTGTTCATTTAAAAGTATGAATTTGATGTTTTCAAACGATTTTTATTAATGTTTTAATTTATGTATTATATCGTTTTTATCATTATGCTCATATCTTTAGTATTCATTTGCTTTGTAACAACAAAAACAAAGGGGGACGATGAATAGATGTTCCACAAATATGTAGTACGAAAATAATATTGGAACTCGTCAATGGAATATTAATGTCTAAATAAAACTTGTTAACTTTTAACACGCTTTTCTAATCTATTGCCAAAGAGAAAATAAGCACAAGAACCAACAAATATTTATTCGTTAAATCTCTCTTTACGGCTTTGCTACTTAAATGCTCATAAATAACTCATGGAACTAGTAATTGGTTTTTACAAGAATATAGAATAAATTTTGTAAAAGGTTTTATTAATTTGTCTAAAGCTGATGATCAAATACAGCACTGAACTTGTTTATTGACTGCTATAGTTTATTCAAGGTCACCTCAAAGACAACGTGCCTGGTTCAGAAGACAAACTAAACATTTCTTGGTCAACCTTAACGAATAAATTTTTTTTCACACCAATTAGTGTATCATTCTGTAACGTAATATTGTTTTATTTAGCTTTCGTTTTACACGATTTTTGATATCTTACACAATATTTTTATTCTCTAAGACTTCTCTCCATGAAACTCTCTTTCTCCAACATAGATTTAATTAGTTCCATTTTACACTACATGCGGAACTCCTTTACCTAATGATGTCATGATAAAGTGAAAAACTAATTTAAAAGTGTCTAAACCAGCGAGAAGGCTTTCATCGTTTCTTTTAAATTTATCAGCATCAAAAAAGTAATTACTGTTGACTGAATTCGGTAAATTAGGAAACAATTTATTTATTAACTTGTTTTCTTGTGTAATTTAATCTGTTTTTAAAACACCTAACAAAATGTCTTTGAATGTATCACTTTTTTGACGTACGTTAGTGACTATGGAAGGATCAGCTCTCAAATTAAATGCAGTTAAAAGTGAAGAAAGTTATTGAAATGCAATTTATATAAAATAGTTTTTTGAAAGGTTTGTGCATTTGTTATTCACTGATATCAATAAAACATCTATGTCCTAGAGAAACTTAACCAACATGGGTTCTTTTATGTTCCTCGTTTTTTAGAAAAGGCACTGAAATATTTGTGAGGTTGGCTATTTTTAGTTTCTTTCACAATTTAGTGATTCGCGTTTTTTGGTTTATTTTTCTATGTCCTAGTTAAAATTTGATTCGATAAACATTCCTATTTAAAAATTTCAATGCATTTTGAAATTCTCCATTTCCATACATTTCCCGGGCGTTTAATTCGTTTCTTGTGTGTGTTTCGACAACCCCAAAAAAATTTCCGTGACCACCGTAGCGCCCTCGTTGAAAAAGTTGTTTGCCTCAAAAATCTGTCTCGTGTACTTAAATAGCCTTGGTGCTTTTCTCTCTTACTCTATCTCCCCCTATCTTCTCAAACTTCGATTTCTTTTTTCCTCTTTCTTTACCGCATACACCTCCCCCGATCTTCCTTCCATTAAATTAGTTTAAACCGATCTTTTTGCCGGCTGTACAGTGTGTTGACCTAAAGGAGAAAATGCCATGAGTGAATTGAATGACTTCTCCAGCTGCGATCTTTTTTGGCATGGATCCAGGGTTCTTGGAGAGCGTTTTTTTTTGCGTAGTGCTTTCTTTTTCGGTCTCCTGCATGCATTTCGTAGAAACCCTTGTTTAGGGTTTTTTCCCCGTCTTCCATTTCTATCCGGAAGTGCTTCAGATGCTAGAAATGTGAATCGGCAAAACAATAATAAACTTCCTTTTTTTAAGAAGCGTGTTGGCGTGATAATACACTAATTAAACTGATTGCCATCTTTTTTTGTGATTGGTTAGAGTACGGAAAAACTGCTGGATCGTGCAATAATTTAGGAGTTTTCTTGTAAATAATGCGGTTCGAAATGGATACAAATTGGCATATTATTTTTAAAAGGAAATTCATTTTAAGGTTAGAAGTTTTGAACTTAGTATCTTTAGTTTGTGGCTCTTGAGCTGGATTCCAGGCAGTACGGTCCAATTTTTTCTCATGTAGCAGTTAATTTCCGTTAAAAAGAATTTTGTTTTACTTTTTGGTTAAGAAGTACCATAAATTTTCAATCGAATAGAGATCAGGGAATCGAGGAGTATTTAGTCTACATGGAATTTAAAAACGAATACTGTGGCGACTCTTGCTGTGTGTTTAATAAATTTTCTTGTAACTAGAAATCACATCTTTAATTCCCAATTACTGATGCAGATTGAAGTAAATGATCTTGCAATATGTCCACATGTATTCTTGTATTCAAAATTCCAGTAAAATTGCAAGCTCCGTTCCATGCAATACAGCCTCACAACATTGACATCACCATGTTTCACATGACATGGAGACACATTTTGAAGAGCCGTTTTTATTTTTCCTCCAATATTTAGACCGTCAGATCGAAATAGACTTTATTTTCATCAGTAATACGAGTTCTAAAATTCCAAAGGCTTTTGCTCAAATTCCTCTTTAAACTGAAGCTTTAATATTCTTTTCACTAATGTGTAGCCTTTTCCATGCATTTCTACTGTTTTAGCCTAGTTTATGTAAGTAATTTTCTTAGTCTGGTTTGCATTTACACCTAGACATACACGGTCACCCACTGTTTTCACATTACAAAAGTATTTTTTCTAATTGACCTTTGAGTTTACTTGCAGTCTTTTGTTACAATAGCTCTTGTACGCTCTGTTTTCTTCGTATTTTCTATTTTGCCAATTGATTCGAATTTGCACCATGAAAAACTGATACATTTAATGTTTTAATCTATTCATTTTAATTACTTGTTGGACAAAAAACAATTTCACTAACTATTTTACGACACGTAACTACAGATTATTCGCTCTTCATTCCAGACATTTAAACATTTGGGACTGACGTTTTGCAATACTATTGGAATTGAATGAACGAACGAGCAACAACTGTATTAATTCTCCTTTGTATTTAAATAGTTTACTTAACTATACATACTTAAATTCTTCATCGACTGTTTAAATACTTTCCCCTTTGAAACTATGTCTTGGAATTTATTCTTTATCGCTATCTGACCACTTCGTTTCCACATACTGTATTATAGTTAATGTAAAATATTTTCTGCGTCAAAATATAGTTAAATTTTATTTACTCACAAATAGTTAAATGGGGGAAGCTGTGTTCAAGTACTTTCATCCTCCACTGCATCTTTCAGTTGTGATCAGATCCGAGAAAAAGAGTGACAGGTTTTAGTTTAGTCTATCTGCAGCAAGTCCGACTCTGATTCTAGGAAACCGTTCGATTTCTCTGGAGTCTACTAAACGAAAATACATATGGATAGTTTTAAAACCTTGAGAAGGTGTATTGCAAACAATCGATTTATCTCGAAGAAAATGGACCGTTCAAAGAAATGCTTTGAAAGTGACTTTGACATGGGGTACATACAGTATTACCGTCTTTTTATTCATGGGACATGCTAAGCTCAGGGTCCTGAGGTGAATTTATCAATCAAAGATAATTCTCAACGAAGAAATTTCCCAAACATTTGTATTAATTAAAGATAAATATTAATCATACTGTATTGATCCCCATTTGTTATATCAGGGTTCGAAATTAGCGTTCGTTAGTCGTATTTTGCATCTTTTAAGTTTCGTTTTGCGACCTAGTTTTTAGATCCAGTCGTCATTCTTGACGTTTAAGTTTTAGGGATATTTTCTCTTGTATGATGCTAATTCCAACCGATCAATCATTTACTCTTACTTCTAACAGTCTGTACTCTAAATATATCTGTAAATACAGCAATCTGTGTCCCCTAAATGCAAAACAGTCACAAACAAGGCCTTAAAGAGGGGAAAAAGGCCCCAAATGCAAATGTCATCAGTCCAGGCCCTATTTATTAAATACACTGTTTACACACGTACACAAAATATTTGAAATTGCACCCAAGTAGAGTATTTTGGCAACTAGGAAAAATACTTAGGTGCCATTAATACCTGACTTAGCTCTTAATTTCAGCCCTCTACTATATTCAAATGTTTTGTTTTAAGGGTTATGTTTAAGTTTCTATTGATTAATCCTTAATTCAAATGACGTTTCTTGTGTTTAAGCATCAATTTTATTATACGTATCTAATTCTTTATATTTTATTATCCGTTCACAAATTTTACCTCTGAATTGGGGTCCTTTTCCCAAATAGTACAATACTCTTAAGATGGCTATGGATGCAGTATGCAACTATCAATAAGCTCTAAATAAAGATACCAATAACAAAGAAAAAATAGTGCATAAAATTATGAACAGGTTTCCTAAAGGTAGTTGTAATTTAAGTTTATAGCGATAGTGGGTTTCACGCTCAGATCTACGGCATTTTGGGGATCCGTACTCGAAAGTACACTGACAATTGCCTTGAAGACAATTCTGTTCATTTTCTAATCAGGTTGTGAACTGTTAGTGTGATTTGCAAATAACAATACTTACATCTTCGTTTACTTAAAAAGCAGGTGTTTTCACATTTTGAAAGGTTTTCTTGCAATGTAATTAGTGGTAAATAATAAAAATGCAATTAAGTGTATTCATTGTTTTGAATCTGCGTTTAGAAATGCTTTTTTAACATTCCAAAGGTAGTTCTTTGGGAACACGCTGAGATGTTGAAGGACTATGATCAAAAGGTAGCCTTAATATCCGTCTCTTGTCATTTCCCCTCAATAAATTTAGTGGTAGATTTGGATGTATGACATTCTGCAGATCTATTTGAAGATCTGGTTTATTGTTCAACTGTCATTTTATGCTACATGGCGCCAATTATATACCTAAACTATGACTTAAAGTGAATTCCAAATCACATTGCCATCATTCGTGTCTAAACTTATTGAATCGGAAGCATGAGGAAAACTAAAGGGCACTTTTCCTTAAAGATATTCATTAAAGCAAAATTTTGGTAATATGTAGAATCAATTATAAAATTCATCCAGGTTTTTCTAATAATTTATTTCCCTTCGTATGAAAACTAATGTTAAACTTCCTTGATTTCATGGAACTTTGATTGTAAATCTCCATCTAAACTCTTGTGATAGTCAATCGATATCTTTTGTCACATATTCTATAGTCATTCAAGTAAATCTTGCGTCATTAATAGTCACCATTAAATTGGCCTTTCTCCATGGCTGAATGATTTTCTTATTTCTACATATTTTGCCGTTCATCCCTTTATCTGAGCAAACTGCCACAAAAGCCAAATCTTTTCCATATCATTTTATGAATCAAGTCTAATATAAGTATTTATAGTTTTATTTATTTTGTTCACAGTTGATGCGGGCGTTTTCTAAAAACATTGCGATTGTTCTGATTTTTTTAGATATTCATTTCGTTTTTTCGGCTCAAAAGAAAATACTATAATAGAATTTCCTTCTTCATTATATTATATTATATTATTTTGATATCGCTTTTTTGAACCCTTTTTAAAGCAGACGAAATTATAGCGACACACTTGCTTGGATTTCATTTTATAAATCAGTTACCAAGTGTATTTGAATTATTTTTACTTTAAAAACTATCAAAAAGTTTATAAACAGCGCCAAGCTTTTCCTTCTACTTCATTAAATACAGATAACAGTTTATATAAGTGATAAATATTGTGTTAATTTAATTACATTTTCGAATGTTGGTGGAAAAACATAAAAAAATACTTCTTTACCGACTTGTGTGGACTAACTCTTCATGATGCAAGTTTATTACTTTTAGAAAATCTTCCCTATACCAGTTTATAGATCGTATGACCCTTTAAGCGCTATTTGTCGAGTACGGGGTAGTCTCTGCGTTATTCCTGAGCACTATGGGAAGTGCTGTCACATCACACCCAGCGTGAATTATGAGGGACATGACTTCCTGGACTTGAAGGAAGCTAGCCTACATTTATGTTTCGTCTTGAAATCAGAAAACCTAGCAACCAATCCGACTTCGACATATACGAGATACTTTCCAGAAACCATCAGTTTCTGGAAAGTATCAGAGCGAGCGCCCTTAGTCGGTCGGTGTTCCAGGCCTTGCGCCGTAAAATCAAACCTTTAGCTGCTGGGCCACTGGTGGAGCCTTTTAGAAAAATATTGTTGTGATTTTTAAATAAATGGAATGTGAAAACATACAATTTCCATTGTATGTTACACATACCTTGACCTGAAATTTAAGCCTGTATGTAAATACAACTCATTCATTTGGCAAAGCTTATTTTTTTGTATTCGCAAATTGAGAATAGTGTTAGTTAATTGTGTTGACTTTTTTCCCCATATCATTACGTCAGTTGTGCATTATATGATTTTTTAGTTCGTAGAATGTGTTTTGACTTTTTTCCATACCTGAGCCAAGTTCATTACGGCAAATATATGGGCCTTTTATTATAATAAAGCGATACCTCAAACAAAATTTCAAAGACAATAACTTACGAAAGTGGAAGAACATATCGTCGGCTTAGAGCAAACTCATTAACTGACATTGTTTTGGAGACGCTAAGTGCTTATTTTCATGAGAAATACACCGATATATTGTAATAAGATGTATGTTGTTAAAAAATATGTAACGCTAAAAAAGGCTTTTACTTAAAAATAGTCAGTTTTTACTTTAACAGCTGTACAGTAAAAAATCACTTTTGTCAGTTATTGAGTTTCTGCTCTAAGCCGGCGATATGATTTATATTGTAACAAAAGTCGACTTTCCTTGTGTTTTAACAAGGTGCTTTATAAGCATCTTGTTAAAAAACCAAGGAATCAATCAACCAACAATCAAGAAAAAAATCAAGAAGCACACACATAAATGTGCTAGTGATAGTATAATTAGTTGTTGTGATAGTATAATTTGCAGTTTAGTAGTTATGTATTAAATATTGTGATATGCTGATAAATGCGAGTGGCATATTCAGGGGCATATTTGAAGGGGCTTGAGCCTTTCTCTAAGCATTTCTGCTGTTAAAGAACAATCATGAATACATTCTGAATATCCGAATTTAATCAAGTTTTGAAATTTCTCTAATCGCACAAGGAAAATACTTGTATGCAAGTCTGAAAATAGTCGAAAAATCATTTAACCCAATGCTTACTCAATTATACAATTCGATCGTAATATTGAATCGGTAATAGGGAACCGAGAGATTGACTGGACCACCCTCAAAATTATTTTCTGAATACGTACCTGATAAATATCAATTCCCGAAGTAAAGAATAGTATGTTCTGAGCTTGTGCTTTTCTTAGTTTTAGTTTGTCCCTCCAAAGTAAGGTATTTTTTGCTACACGAGAGCTAATTAGACCGGCACCTACGGTTTAAAGTGGATTCCAAACCACTTCGAAAAAGCTATGGCCCTGCATTTGAACCGAGGGTCTGAACACTAACCACTCGACTACTGGGGCGGCGCTTTTCTCCGTAAGAGACTAAATTCCCACAACCTGCTCAAATTAGACTTCCAAAATATCTAACAGCCTTTAGGAAAAGAATTTCCATGGATGTAAATAAATCTCTTATTGTGAAAAGGGTGTCACCGGTGGCTCAGTGGGTTCGCCCTATGAGGTAGCAACTTCGGAGTTGCAGACTGCGCAAGTTCGATTCCTCCCTGGAAGTATTTCTCTTCTGTATCAGTAAAAACTTTTCTTGTGTGTGTATGTCCATTTACTTAACGTTTGGCGCAGCTTGGCCAAATATGGCCCATCCGCCATAAAACCCAATCAACCTTATAGTAAAAGGAAAGGCTGGGAAATTTATCTTAGTGTTTAGGATGGCTAGAAACTTGATCAAGAAACGTTTGTTTTTCTGCCTGTCGACTTAAGTAGATCGAAAGATTTTCCCAAAACAATTTCATTCCGGACACTGGTTTTTAAAAACTTAAACCTTTATATAACCACTACGGATTCCGGAATTATTTACTTCGAATCCGGGTTCAAAAGGCAAGGCTCGTTGTCACAGTGAGCTTCTTCCTTCTCGAGATTGTCTAAAAAGCCATGCTGAGGGAGAGGGTTTTTCCACAGTGGAAAAAGGGTTGGCACAAGAGAAGGATGTGGTCAGCTGCGGGGGAGGCTACGGATGTGGTGGGACTGAAAGAAAATTTATCTTTTGGGGCCATGTGGAGATGATGCATCCTCTGACAGCTTGAGAAAGCAAAAGAGCTCTGTAGTACAAGTTGCCATTATAATTTTCCTTTTTCTTGGAACTGAGATGGGGTGATTTATATATCTAGTTAAGAAAAATCTGCTTTTGAGGCCACGTGCACACATCTGTCTTCAGCCGATTTTCAGACTTGAATTTAACTTTATCTCTGAACTCCATGCCAAGAGTTAGTTTTTCAGCAAGATCTTAAAAACGGAACTTAAATAGAGCCGTGCCTGTGAAGAAGGTAAGTAGTCAAGTAGTATCTACAAGTTTGGTCTTGCGGGTTAACGATTGTTTTTTTATTTCCCTATGGCAGGCCTCGGGACCTACCTATACACACCATCTTCTATAAGTTTGTACGGGCTTCACGAACTCGAGGTATCCTAGTGATTTATTCTTTTCTCATGGGGCATACTGCCTCTGGTAAACATGGCGATCGAGACCCCAGGATGCTCAATCGATCTTTCTCTATATATTCTCTCCATCTTTTCTTTTCACCATTACTTGACACTGTCATGTATTTGGTGCTGCTTGGCCAAATATGGTCCTTGCGCCATTAAAACACAAACACAAACAAACCCTATAACTGGCGGAAAAACAAAATACACAATATGAAGGTAGTAACAAAAGTGTTTCAAGTAACAAACAATACATAAAATTGATTAGAAAAGGTAGACTAGAAAGTGAAATAGTTGCACATCCATCTTCTAGCCTCCCAGTATCGGCCGCAGAGGTCCCTACTAATGAGCGCAGTACAGATTTGCAGGTGGCTGATGTCCATTTCTCGAGAATTAGTACAAAGGGGGCAGCAGAGGCTCTGCAGAGTTTTTAAGCGGTTGAGGTATTAGCTAAACAATTAGATTGTAGAAATGTTTAACTAACAAAGGTTAACGGTTGTTAAAATGCTGTGCATGCAAGTATCTGATGCTTCATGAACAGTTACAGCACACTCAATCAAGTATTTGAATGATTATATTGTTATCTAATGTTGTGAAGTATACTTACACTCATGTCCAAAAGTTAAGCATCATTCTTAAAATGCGAAAAAATTGGAGTATATATGGATACAATGGTTCAAAATCACTTGTGGTGAATCGTGGAACGAAGGAAAAACATTGTTCATATGAAAAACAGTTCAGTCGACGTCGACATTTCTGTGAAGTCACAATTTGAAGTTAGAATGCCTGAAATACGGCATTGTTGCTGTATGTATTATGTTGTATTTTCCAAATGTATTATAACTCGTTTCTAAACTGCCAATATTGCTATTTGAATTGCAAATTCAATTTTGTAATGCAGCATCTAAGCATTTGTAGGATATGTATGAATGGTGTATTTCTAAACAAATTTGAACTGTTTTTCTAAATGTAACTGAACAATAAAACTTATTTGGATTATAAATGTATCACTCACATCACACAAGACTCGAAAGCGTGATTTACTAGATGCAAGTTTTCAGCTAATGTAGAGCGTGTAATGAAAAAGTGGAAAGAATTTCAGTACTTGATGTTTTCCAAATTGAAGCATCTTGCTATTTACTCAAAGTATGCTATGTCAGTTGGATCAAATTCAATTAATTCAAGAATTATTACCTATACACAATTCTTTAATATGTCAATTTAAATGGGATGTAAAGTGTTAGACTGTAAACATAAAGTTAAATGAACAGTAAGAGTAAAGAAAGATGAAAAAGGGAGGACTCAGTATGACAGGACAAAGAATTTAATTTACAAAACATACTAAATGTTCAGTCAAAAACGTGGTATCAAGCTTTGAGCACTTACCATTTGCGAACTTTATGCACAACCTCTATGTAGCTTGCATTGAAATTTTTATGCATATGACATCAGATGTTGCAACTTGCAAATATTTTCATTTGTTAATTTCTTTTTAGAAATTTGGATGGATTTCCGGAACTTTCAAGCATTAGATGCCAAAGAGATTGAATTACTGCCATCAAAATCTATAGGTAAATCCTTTTTTTTTTATAAACAACTATGAGGTATGAGAATTTTCAAAGGTTTTGTGAAGAATTCTGTACAAAATACGTTATTGATAGATCATCAATAGTAAGCAATTTTAAAACTAGGTGTTAGTTTTTGTAAAACCTTGATACCATGAAATAAAAGGAACAAAATTTCAGTAATAAAATGTGCTTGTAATGTGGATGTTTGTCTTTATGTTGCTTGCACCAAAGCTGATGTAAAAGGCTAATTTTGGTTATTCATTTTTGAAAGTGATGAATTTCGTAAATATTTTCATATCTAGCGTCTGCATTTACTCTTAATATGTCATAGAATTGTTACATTGTTTTGTCAAGTTAATATATTCATTCTTAATTTCTTTTTATACCCAGCTCATTTTTCTTTGATAAACAAGGTAGTCAGAATTGACCGCACAATAATCATACTACGCGATGCCTTGTCGAAAACCAAACCGAAAAAATGTCCGTTTACAGAAATTACGAAAATTATTAACAGCAAACTCCTTTTGGTTTGCTGTTTTTAATAAGTTTGATAATTTTTTCCCCTGAAGTTACCGGTAACTAAGAGAAAATCGAGACATTCGAAAATAAAGCACCAGATGGATATGGAAATCGGAATATGTACGTTAAACTATCACGCATGTGCGAATCTCCGGAATGTAACGTCCAATCGAAAAACGGATAACACTGTCTGGTTAGTTTTTAATAAAGAATTGCGTATGGGCTTGTGAGGTTATGTGTAACTTTGACCTTCCTGTATATTACAACACTTGTAATATACTGGGAACTTGCCGTATTTTATCAATTTTTATGAGTATGTAAAACTTTTGAAACAACTTTAGATTCGCAATTGAAAACTGGATGCAATTTACAACTGTGTGTATTTCTCTCTAATGTGACAGGAAAAGTCTGTGTACGTCAATTACTTGACGGTGTCTGTCTTGAGTTTGACGCATCTTGGCCAAATAGAGCCCTTGCGCCTCAAAAACCAACTCAGCCAACCTGAAGACTTGAATAGTCGGTTTTGTACAGTCGAAAGAAAATTTAAGAGTATTTCATAAAAAAATAGGCCTGCGAGCTGTAGGGAGCACAGGTTCGATTCCTGTAACTAATCTGGGTGTATTTCTCTCCAACGTGTCAGTGAAAGCCTTCCTTATGTGTGTATTTGACGGAAAAAACATTGCTTGGCCAGACCTGGCCCTTATGGATATATATATTTAAACCATGAAAAAGATTTTGGCCGGGTCACATATTTACTAAATATCGCTAAAACTGATTATAAACTCGTTGCATTTTCCGTTTCACATTCACGTTCTTCCTCCCCTTTCTACTGCCTCGTTCGTCGGCCATTTTTTTTTCTCACTTTTCCTTTCAAACCCAGTAGATTGCTCTTTTACTTCTTTGAAACAATCTTTGTTAGCGAAGTAACACAAAGCTCTTATTTAATGAAATCTTTTGATCGATATTCTGGAAAGAATATCCTAAGTTTCTGAGGTTTACAAACTCAGCTCAGTTCGGTATTAAGAATGGCGATGCTTATCGCTTTATTGTTTCGATACGATTGCAGAAAATTAAAAAAAATGGAAATATGTAAATGGTTGTCATAATTGACTAATTAGGTGCATTATTTTCGGAAATTAATAAACTGTTCGTTTCTGCATATTCATAACAGTGCGGAAATGTATAAAAAGTCCTGAAGTTTTTAAATCTACTCTATTTTCATTTTATTCTTCGCATCTATGCACCATTCATACGTCTATAAACATAGCTTGAATGTTATGTTTCTATCTTTTTACCATTCGAATAATCTTATTCGTTGATTCTGAAGAAAAATTTTGATTCGCTGGATAAACTTGATGTTTTTAGATACACGTACCTGATAGAACAAATTTTTAGTTTTTTTTTTAAATAGTTGACTTATTTTCATTTTCTTTCTTTTTTTCCCCATACTCATCTTTTCTCCTTGGGTGTATTTCTCTCTTCTGTGTCAGTAAAACTTTCATTGTGTGTGTCTATGACTTGATGTATGTCTTGTGTCTGGCGCAGCATGGCCAAATATGGCCCTTGCTCCATAAAACCCTCAAACCAACCCCATACTCATCTAATTTTTATAATGTAGAACTCTATCGTATTTCTGCTTGGTGTTGTAAGAGTGTTTCTGAGCAAACAACTCAGAACAACTAACTGAACTATCCGTATAATTTTTAATGTAAACGCAATTCCACAAATACATATGTATAGTATCGAGCCACTTGAATAGTGACCATGTTTGCATGCAGCTTTAATATGTGTGCAAACTGTTTATTAAGAAATTGCGATGAAGCATCTGCATGGATGGTTTGACTGACACAATTATTTTATTTTGGTTGGAAATGGGAGGTTATTTCGGAGAGAGCTAATCCATTTTCATCAATGCGATAATTGTAAGGTGTGTTATGAAACTATTGGTGTTAAGATAAACTTGGGTACACATCTAATACGTACAAAGTATCATTTACCTTTGCAATGCTGCGCAATTATGTGATGTATTCGTTAGCTCAAATCTGAACGAGCAATTCATCTTAAGTCTATTCCCAGTATACACATAGTTTTGTATTGAAATCTATTTAAGTAATTGAAAAATGTAGGGGGAAATGAGGGAGTTATATAAATAATACATAAGTTATGTATTCTGTATTAAATCGTACTCGCAACAATATTATTTTAAAATATGTTTATAGGCTTCGAAAACGTTCCGATTCAGAGTTGGACAAGAAAAAAACACGTTTCCAAGAATTTTTGTTCCATGTGCTGTTTCCTGTTCTAATCTTAAACAGTTTGACCGCCGATTTTTTTGTGAACACTTCATTCCCTGTTACCTATTCCTTCAGGTCTAGCTAAACAGCCAGACCAAGTCCATGATTCCAAAAATGTTCAAAAAAGTCCAACACTAGATCAAGACTTCCATAGAGATCCTCCCTTGCCGGACCAACGCCGTTCAGAAGATGACTTGTTGAGGTTTGTTCAGTGTTACATTTTAGGCATGGATATAGATCTTATATGCAAACTCACACAAGACTAGAAAGGGCAGTTAGACATTTTCTCACTCGTATATTTAAGCGAGGCACCAGAGTGGCCTCTGCTACCAGATACTAGTTGTCGGGGCTCTCGAAATTTTATTATCCGAGTTCTTTTATGGCAAATAACACTTGATAAGTTAGTGGACAAGGTGTATAAAAAGACTCGGCCGTGGTTTCCTTGGCAAAGCTACCTGCTATTTCGTTAAATTTACCATTCCCTATTTTATCTGATTTGTTGGGTCATACTCCCCATTTATAAAGCATCAATTTTAATTATCATTTTTCGTGTTAACTAAGATTCGGTACCCCAGCTTAGACACATTTTTTCTTTGAAATTTTTCCTACCTTTACAATTTATTTTCAAAGGTAATTAATATCTTTATACATTTCATCTTTCAACCTGCTCTTTTCATGTCTTATAAGTTGCATCATCTTATCTATTTTTAAGTAACACCTGTTTTTAAATCTACTTTTTATTGGTTAGGTTATTATTGTATTTTATCTGTTGTTAGGGTAGTACTGTCCTTTTTTTTCGCAGCTTGTGTGTTTTTGGATCTTGCGCCATAAAGCTCAAACCAACCGACCATATGAGTTCCATTTTCTCATAGCTCTGATTGAATTTCTTAAATAATTTTATTGTTATCTCTTATTTTGGTAAATTCTCTTTGGACAAAAGTGGGAAGTTATAATTTATTATTTTGCAAAAAAAAATGACTAAAATTATTTTTCCTCCTTTTATTAATATACATCTTGCTCTTCATGACGTGTTAATGCTCTCCATTTTTTGAAGTTGAATTGGCGTGTATATTTTCTGTATAATTGTAACTCTCCACTAATTTGGGACTAAATATTGTAATTTTAACTCTTGATTTTGTATCGTTTTTCTCAATCAATGCATAGAAATTTTGGAAAGGAAACAAAGGTTTTTGGTAAAGTATTTAACCATTCTTGTTGAAGGAAGTTGATCCATACAATTCCGCGAAACATTTCTGATTAAATGGATACGTTGTCTTCCTACTCGCAAAATTTCGAGTCGCCTAGTTTCGAGTTTGTTACAACGTCAATTAGTGTATGAGGGGAGGTGTAATATTGAGCTACAAACATACAACGTTTCATTTTTAAAATATATATCAATAATGTTAATTCCTGATAGTTTTTTTTTCTAAGGTACAGAAAAATTACCTAAAATATGCATAGGAATAATACTGAGCATAGTTCTAATGCCGAATACCAATTTTATAATTGGAGTTAATTGCCTACAATACTGCGAAAAAATGTGCAGCATTTTTCTTTTCCGAAAAGGTAGGTCGGATTTGGCTGAACCCACGATACATAGATTTAATTTTAATGAATCGTGCCTCCTTTTTTTCCCACGAGACGTTGGAATGAAATTTAATATAAAAAATTAATATTTGTTTTATAATAATGAAATATGCTTTCCATTGATGTGAGTAGATGCAGCAGTATGTCATAAAATTGTACAATTGTTGAATATCGAGGGAATTATTTTTCAAAAACTTATGATCAAATATTTAAAATTTTCTTTGAAAGAAATGTTTCCTATAACTTTTTCAATCTGTATCGAATAGATTCAAGTAGTGCAAAGATGTGTTATTCTGTCAGTTTAATATGGAAACTATATCTATCGAGATATCTACTGATTACGAAGTCGTAAAAACAGTATTTTTTTGTCTCTAAAAATGTGTTAAAAATCTGTTTCTTGGGACAACTTTCGAATAAAATGTACTCCTAATTAAATCCCACATATGCCATCCCAAGTCTCTTAATATTGTCGAATAAAAAAATAAAATGTCTCAGACGTTGCTTCCAAAATGTTTTCCAATTTGAATGTAACAATGGACATGTCTTAAATGTAATTACATCAGGATGTGGTACTTAATCATACAACGTCTCTTAATGTTACGTTTTAAACGATTCTAAATGAACGATGCATAAAAATAGTTTGCTTTAAAATAATGTTTTGTTTAACATTTTCAATTCTAAAACTAATTCGCATAATAATTATATTTTTGTTTTATAATTTTGCTATTTATTAGAGTTACTCTTACGCTATCTACGATTTTCCGAATATTTTGCTCGATATTTATCATCCACTACTACCCACATTATTGCAGTTTGAATTGGATATGGTTCGGGGTTATTACAATAATTGCTTCTCTTTTGCAAAGAAATATTAAAATATAATTTTCAGTAAAGAATTTTATTTTTCCTCCTTATCAAGATATGACCAATATTACACTATTGACACAGATGTTAAGCATGTTATATATACATATTAGTCTACACAAAATATAGTTTTTAATTCTATTATTTCATCAATATTCCAACAGACGATTGGCAAACTAATTTGATACTATGTTCGTATTTCCTCCCCTCCTTCCTAAACAGACATTTTTTGTCGAAAATTGTATTCCGGTAATACTGAATTGGGGAAATATTTGAATTAAAATTTAAATGGAAGAATATTTTCGATTATACCAAAACCGTCTTACATTTTTTAACTAACTTATTTTTATATAACTTGTTACAATTTTGCATCAACCAAGCACGGCGATAGTGGAACTCAAAAAAGAGATTATTTACTTTCATTTTTTAAAAGAAGATATACGTTTCAAACATTTTCATGGCAGTGAGTAAGAAAACAGTATTTGATGGTGAAGTTTCCAACCTCTAGATAATCAATACGATATAAAATGTTTTTAAAACTTCAAAACCCTGCTTCAAATTCCTTCTAAGACACTCATTCTTGAATAACGACAGTAAATGTAAAGTCTTGTAGAGTGAGTTTAGCTGCAAATCGTGGATATTTATAGCTGTACTTTATATGTACTGATATTCATACCCTCTTATGACCATTTACAAAAATAAATTACAACAAAAATCCTGAGCTTATTTGATTATTTCTTTTTATAACATGCTATTTTATAGGAAAGTTTGCTGAGCTGCTCGGAACACATCCAATGCAGTTTCACCATAGCTGTATTTGAATGATTTGTACTATTGTGAAAGTAATACCATACCATCACCTATGTGTTTTGTGATTAGAAATTGTAATGAGCAACTCTGACCGAAATATTCGGCTATAATCTTAATTTTATGACCATTTTCCGTAGTTATTTGTCTAGTAAGATAATTCCCGATCAAGTGGGAAATATTAGCTTGAAAGGTGTTTGAAAATCTTGAGCATAGTCGAGTTTTGAAAGTTGTGTAGATATTTAGCGCACTTCTCTGCAAAATTTTTTTGGTTAAAAACTTTACTTTCTGAAATGAAATTGTAGTTAATGAAGATGTCATGCTAATAGGGTTATCGTATGGTAACCAAAAGTGTTCTCCTTTGTCAACCACGTGTCTTCTTTTTTGCTTTCCCTCTTAAGTGATTTTTTAAAAGTAGAATTTAATTTTGTATTTCTGCTCATATTGTACTAACGACAAGGGTAGTTTTTCTCGGATAATTATTCAGTATACCAAATAGCGGCATAGGCTATTGGTATACAGAATACGGATTGGAATACGGATAGTATAGTCAGTGAATGTCCTAACACTCATTTAAGCAGTTTTCTCACAATTCAGCATTTGTAGCATATTACAATATCATTTGCAATCAGTTCTATTATTTTGGATTGGTGTTCTAACGTGAGGATAATATTTAAGAATGATAAGGAATAATTTTGGGTTACATAAAAATGAAGTACTTTGGTCATAAATAGGCAGGTGTGAAATAAATATATGCCTAGTAATAGATAACATCTGCACTAGGCTATCAGATTATATCAATGTTGACTTTCGAGTTCATCGTCACCTGATGCAAAAATTGGCAACTTGATATTTTGAGTTACACTCAAATTAGTAACGCTGGGATCACACAGAATTTAATGCAAGAAGTAGCTTACTTTTTTGACCACTTGAGCTCTATCGGCTAATGAAAAATGTATGTATATGAAACAGCATTGGCGTGGAAACTTTTTTCCTTTATCTCAAAACCAAACAATTAAGTTACCTAGTTCTTGCATTCAGATATATTGTCTGCACCACGACAATGGCTCTCGAATCTTCGAAACCTTTTCGAGAAAACCGCGGTCAGAGATTCGAAAATGTTTTCACTTTGACTATTTGCACGAAAGACTCGTGTTTTAGGCTCAGAACAAAATAGAAAATTCATCTTGGGTGGAAATATCAAAATTTGCAGATGCGTTTCTTAGTGCCGACATCTTCACTTAAATTCTGTTCTAATTTGGATTTTTAAATGGCATCTGTTAAGCTACGAACTATTTTTTAGTACTAACGTACGTGGCCCAGAAATCAATAATATTTGTTTATTACCGAATGGCAACAACTGTATAGAAGCAATATAAAATCAACCGCTGCTGGATTCGTTCCCCAATTTTGCCGCTTAGTTCAAATCTGCTTGAGCTAGCGTCAAAAAAGGCCGAATCGTCTTTGACCAAGGGCACTTACCCTGGGTGTATTTCTTCTGACATAGTAAAACTTTTTTTTCTTGTGTGTTAGTTAATCGACGTTTTCTGCACTGTTTGGCGAAATATGGCCCTTGCGCCATAAAAACCTACCTTGAGCAAGGGAATGGGACGAGATTGAAGTGGACATTCAGAAGCTAACTGGGAATACATGAACTGAGGTGTGAACTTTTGTCATGCATTTTATTTGAAATAAGAATTAAAACCAGTAAGGTACGAAATGGTGTTTTTATGGGATAATTTTATTCCATTCGGAGGTATGGAAATGTAAATATGGATGCAATTTTCATCCTAAATGGATTTAAATAAGGTATGAAATGGAGTAACGACTCTTTGGCAAGATAGCATAGATGCTATGCGTGGGTCTGCTAGTACTTATTCAAGTTTCCTCAACTGCAAAGGATATGAGGATTCCTGTGTGGACCTTTCGCCGAATGGCATGTTTGCAGCCGGAGCAGGTGTCCTAGGGTGAAAGAAAAAACCTCTCGTCCCCCGCCATGGCCCCGAACTTAGGACGGGCGTCCGAATCCCCGAAAGCTGGCATTCACTCACGTCGACTCGACGGCCTTGACGGGACCCCTCCGTACGGGAAACCTGTTTCCGTGAAAGGCCCCTTTCCCTTTCAGATGCTCTTCCTTCCATACGGATAGTTAGAAGCCACAAAACGACGCTCCAACTCAAGGTGAATGCTTTTCTGAAACTATGTTGTGTTGAGAAAGCTTGTATTTCTTCAGGAAAACTTCATTAAGGCCTTGTAGAGATTGGAGGCTGACAGCGAAGTGAATTTTTGTTGCGTCTTCATCGCAATTAAAAATAATTCCGACTGTTATAGCTCGTAAGTTTATTCTGACGATGCTTTTCGTTTCAAAATGGTAAATATAACATTCTAACAAAATAGATGTGATATTTAAGGTTATTTCCTTTTCTTGTTATAGAACTCTTGTTTATAAGGGGAAATTGTGTTTGCCCTCTGAATATTTTGAACTTTTAACGTATATTTAAAACATTTGAGGTTATTTTATTCTGTTTGTAAAGATTTGTTTAAACTTTTATTTTTTTGTTGAGAGGCACGAATCTTAATGCATATGTATTAAACGTACCAATCATCGGCATATATAAGTAAAACACACCAAGTAAAAAAAACAGTTCTAAGAAAACGAGGGGATTCTTTACCCTATGCTTTACTCACTGTTTCTCAAGAAATCTAACCTCCATACTAAGAAAAAAATAACTTAGTGGACTTCATCTGTGGCGATTCGATTACCACATTCTGGTTCAAACACTCGCATCTTGAAAATGTTTGTAGTGTTTCCTGATAAGCCGACGAATTGGTGTTTCCATTTCTTGACGAATGCTGGTCTTATGTCGAGCATAACGCGTTCTGTACGAATTTCCTTGAAATGTTTTATATCCGATGTCCACAATTTTCATCTGTATCTTGTGATATTTATGGATTGATCGCAAGTGTAAGTGTAGTATTGATGCACATGTATTAATCGAGAGCTTCATCACAAGATTACTATTTATTATAATGATAGAAACACAAGAACGTTCTGAAACGATATTCTAATTTACATTTAATTCTTCATAAATCTAGATTGATTGTTAAAAGGTTTTGTAGAATGCTATACATCTGCAATTTGTAGGCGGCAAACATAAACAAGAGTTGAAAATAAGAACCTACATGAACATAAATGAAATTCAACTTTACTTACCATAGTATATCACTTTCTAAAGATTTTTATTCTGACTAGATATGATTCAAGAAGTGAAATTCTTCCTTAAATAAAACTTCAAATTAATTAAAGTTTTTATATTTAATTTGTACCGTGAATAGAGTTAAACTATAAAAAGAACTGTTTCGTAAACCTGTGCTGAGTGGCAATTATACGTTATACGTCCGTATTAATTTTTTTGTTTGAATGTTCTTTGCCTTTTAAAAGTACATATATTTACTTATACACATCTTGGAACCCAATCGTGTAAATTTTTGTTATACTTCGTTCTTTGAAACGAATCGACAAAAAAATTTTGATTGAAAGAAACTACAACCGCTCATTAATTGAATAATTAGTTGAGGCAGAATTTTCCAAGCGAAACGTGCATGTTTAAAAGTTTTATGGTCGTTATTCCAGTGTGTTGAAATTCTTTAATTTGAATGCAAATTTTTTTTTGTGCAGGAGCATTTTTAAGACGTATACTATTAGTTTTCTAGAATATGAAACTGTTTAATATTTTGACAACGTTTCCCCTAGTTATGCATTTTTAATAAGTTTCAGAAGGTTAGCAATAATTGCATTTATCTCTTCCATATCTTTTTTCCCCTCTCTTCAGACATAATTTTTTTCAGTACTTGCTCCTCTTGCCTCCATACACTTATCTTCGTTTTTTTGCGGTTGCGTTTTTAGAAGAAAATAAAGGACAGATTTAAAATTTGTTTTTCGCAACAAATCATTTAATAAGTATTCACGGCGTTCAAGTTGAAAATTAGTAATTTAATGATTTTCACTTAAAACCATAAAAAGTATTAACAACCTTTATTTTCCATATTTTCAAATAAATGCTCTAACAATAACTTGTCTCAGGATCGTAAAAGTGCTTTCAATTCATGTCTAAATTGAATGTGAAGTAATAAAATAAATACATGTTGAGTGTTTAAATTTTGATTGTAATTTGGCACTTTCACTTATTAAAATACTAGATGGTTTTGTTATGTTCGAGAATTAGAGTATAAATACTTGAATGCTCTTTAATAACTCAATTTAAATTTTTGTGCCTTGAAATTAACAGTGAATATTTCTCAGTCTTTGACTTCGACATATTAAAGATAACGGAGAGTATTCTTACATGCTTAAAGTAAAACTACTTGTTTGGGATTTAATTTGTTTTGTTAAAAATATTCGATTTTGAAAGTAGCTATCGAAGTGAAATTTCGTTTTTTTTTTCATTTCTTTAATAAACTTTATTGCCTTGTTCGATTTGGTTAAAGGTGATACAATTTAATTATTATACTTTTGTTTATAAAAATATGAATTTGTTAAATTCCGTGCTTTATAATTATGTTAGCAGTTACTCCAAAACACGGTTTGTTTTATATATTAAAATTCGGACTTCGAGGGACATTCAGTCACCTTTTGTGTACCGAATTTCATGGCTGTAGGTGTTATAGATTCGTCTGGACACCGGACACAAACACTTCCTTTTATAATAGTAGACTAGCAGAGTTACCCTGCGTTGCTCGGGTTGAGTTGGTTAAATGTTGATCGAAAAGTGATTAGACAAATCATTTTTATTTCATAGAAAAATGCAATAATTTAAGTGTAAGGAAAATAATTTTTAATTATTGTTTTAACTTTTTCATAGCTTCAACAATTTACATCGGACGCAAATATGTATACATGATATATCCATCTTATAATATATTTCGTATTCATCGCACTTCTGCTGTAATACAAAGTACAAAAGTTTTTTCTAAGGTGACTACTTCAGAAGTCGATTTAGAAATATCTTTGAACTACAACGTATGGGTATCCATTTTAATTTAAAGTAACCCATCTTGTTTAAAAATAATTTTATTTTTACTCTACCGGTCATTTTAAAATAAGAAGTTACACACCTTATTTAAAAGGGTTTTGTATATTTTCTTTATTTTTATGAAACACAATTCTACAATCCATTACGTATTCAACCAAAGGCTTAAAGAAAGTTGTGTAATTTCTTGGCGATATATGTATATTACCATCTCTAGTGATATTTTCCAGAAAATAAATAATTCATTGAAATTTAACTCCTAAATAATACATCTGCAATATGTAAAATACTGGAATATAAATACAAACAGAAACGAAATTCCGATCATTGAAAAGATGCAGAATTCTGAAAAACGAAAGATGAGCAAGCGTGTCGAATTTCGTCTTCCTGGGTATATTCTGAAATAGAGAAATTCGAAAAAAGACGTTTGAAAAATATTAATAAGAACAATAATGATTTATTTACAAAAAGCGCAAATTTATAAAACTCAGAAATGCTCAAATATGACCGCAGCATTTCGCTGTCTTAACTCAAATACACAAACACTGAATTCCAAAACAAATTTATAAAATAAAACTAATTCTAGCGTTACCAGATACCGAATAGCAAAATTACGTTTTTATGATCAATGGGCTTTTCGTGTTCCATTGCAAAATGTAAGTTATGACAATTTAAATATTTTAAATATCCTTTTTTCATCAATAAAATATTCATAAATTATTTATATTATGGGAAGAAATAAAAAGTCCCTTCAAATATAAATATTAGAATTTAATTTGTTTTCGAAAGAATTGTTTTTTCATCAATACTGGTAAAAACAAACCAACTTGCGTACCTCAATCGTTTCATACTCAATGTTATTCCTATGGTGAATTCGAATTGTTTTTAGCCCCTTCTGCACACATAGGACAAATAGAACGGGGGTTAATATGTAGCCTACGTTACCCGCAGGGTTCTAAAGTATAAATGTACCAAATTTTGTGGGAATTTTAAACGGTGTAGATTTGTATAGAGAACAGAAAGATAGACACCAACTCTGATTTACATATGTATAGATTTCAAAAATTGTTACCCATTATAATAGTTTTAAACATTGACTGCATTATGTCAATTGAAGTGATGGATGATATCGCAGCATTTGATAGGTAAATCAAAGCCAATTTTTTGTAGTAACATGAATTTATGTAACTCAAAGGGTCGTGTGGCTGAGTAATTCAATTTCCAGTTGCAGTATTTTGTTACATTTACAAATTATACTGCGATTGTACTAAATGTATCAGATTTTCTATTCCAAAAACAAGTATCACCTACGTTTTATGAAATATGTTCGCTGTTTATCTTGTAAGACGATTTATGGACCAAGATATTTGCATTATTTTCCTAAACATTTTAAATGTATTGATTAATGAATGAACACAAGGAAATTTTTCAATGAACTCGTCTATCATCACGTGATGAAGTTAGAAATAACATCAGTTTTTTGTTCAAAGAACTATTTTGGGATTTAAAGACAATTGTTTTGTGTTCATTTCTATTGTATATTGGTTACCGCAAAGTTCATGTTCGTTTTTCTTGCAAAAAACTCCCTTAACTCTTAACCATAATGCAAGTGAACTGACGCACTTTTCGCTTATGAAATTGAATATTTCAATAGTTTTTTGTTCAATATTACGGTTTGAGAACATTTTTTTACCTTAAAAATCGAAACACAAATGCTAAATTTTTTGCAAAACAAAAGGTTTGCAACGTAAGAAAACCCTTTTTTTTTTTCATTTTTCTGCGTAGTTCTAGTTTTTGTGGTGGATGATGTGTGAACATGTGTAAAAGTGATTCTAGGTAAAAACTTAATTGATGAATCGGAACTGTGATAAAAAAATGTTTTGTCAGTGTAATAGGACCATGAATTTCTGTCATTATACAATGCATTATGATTATTTTTATACGATGTGTTGCATACAATGTTTTTATTGCATTTTATTTGTACAAAGTTACGCTTGAAGTTCTCATTTACATGTCCGTTCCACTAAGTATCTTTTATTGATGTGTTAATATATACGGAGTATGCGACTGTAGGAGTAACTTTTCCAAAAAGTTTTACTCAAAATGCCTTGCGCATAGGATCAAAAATTTCAAACCAAACTGAAATGTAACAATTTACAATTTCTATAATGATCTGCATATCTTCCACTGAAATAAGACTTACATAAGTGTTACATCCTGTGCTTATTTTCAGTGTCTCGAAGTGGTCTTTTCTTTAAAAGAGCTGCTTGGGAACTTATTATTAAAACATGCAATCGGAAGTGCAAAACGTGAAATATGGCATTCACCTGTTCAATATATTTTTCGTACTTAGTTTCCTATCTGAAATTCCAAAGAATACTACATAAGTCGAACTGAAAAAAATCAGCCTGTTTAACGAGACAAATGACCACTATAAAGCATTCCTTATATCTTTCCCAAATTTTGATCTATATAATCTTATTTTATGTTTTAAAGCTCTAAATCTATGTAGATCTTTTTACTGTAAAATAGTATGTATGTGTACGAACAAAAAAGGACGCTTTGAACACTATTCACTAACGCTAACTATTTTTAGTTGGCAATGTTTTAGGATCTATGTTGCTTATAGATAATACATATGGACTATTCTCTGCTATGAAGACACGAAAGTAAACTAAATCTCAAAGGGTGTTAAACAGTTGAAATTTTTTTGACATTTATTTGAAAAAAGAAATCGTCTAAATAAAAAACTGTATACATGGTACATTATTTTTATATATTTAATTCTTGTTGACTATGTTGATGCCAAAAAATTTTGGGGGTGAAAAATGAAAATTAACTATTTAGAAACAGGATTTACAATATGTGTTATAATGACAATACTTTTGGATGTGAAATTAATATTTAATATCAAAGCACAATCATAAGAAATTGATGGTATTCAATTCTAAAAACTAATGTTAAAAATGAAGTATTTATAATGTCTAAACCCTTCTCTCCGTGCATAATTGAAAACGTAATCTGTTATAAAAAATAAAAGAAATATTTTGCCCATTGCTCTGAGTCTTTAAATTTTCTTTTAAATATTGCTGTGAAACATACTTACAAAGTTTGAAACAAAAATCCTTAACAGAAATCACGAAATTAAACTATAGATTTGTCCCGTGCATGATTTCTCGATTACAGTAACGCATAATGATTTAAAATTACTATTTTTTTTATTTATGTTTGAAAATAAATAACATAATTAGTACATGATGCACCGCAACACGCGTGAAAGGTAAATCAAAACTAATTTTTATAGTTACACGAACCTTCGTTATTACATTCCCAGTTATAAAGTATTCAGTTCGTGCAACTAGTATTTCAATTCCCAGTTGCATTATTTGGTGACACTTATAAATTAGTATGACCAGTTGAGCACACATGAAGTGTCCGAGAACTTTTCTCATCCGGGTGATAAATTTTTTTAACATTTAGAGAATATAGGATTATGTCTTTTGTTGGTCTCCCTTCCCCATATTTTTACCTGAGATTTCATAACTAATATACTTCATAATTTGCTCACTTGTATCGGACTACATCCGATCATTAAGTTTGTAACTATCATTTTTAATGTTTCCATCATAACATTCTAAGGCATAAATAATTAGAGAATAATTTTTTTAACAACGCCCATTTATGACATCTGCTGTTGCGTAAGGGGTTATAGCTCCTAATATAGCATAAAAAATGCTTCAGGTGCAAATTCTTCCTTCCGAATTTTCTCAGCACTTTACATACAAGTGAAGTTGCTCGCCCCTGATAATTTGTTACATTCTTGTATATGAAGCAAAGTGCAGCCCCACATGAGAAACCTTTTTGTAGTTATTTCTCAGTTTTTCCAGGAAACAATGCGTAAATTTGTTCATAGTTCTGAAAGTCTTTCACAGCCCAGAACTTCTACATCAGGAGTTGATTTGGGAAAGGCTCCATGTTTCCATACAGTATTGTTAAAAAGCTTGCTAATGATATTCTGTTCCTTTGAAAAGTGAAAATTGGACAAGTAAATAGTGTTACATTGTTTCCAGTCCAGAACACATTTGATTCTGGTTTTCTGATGTAGTTCATAAAACATTTGTAACTCATGCATTAGATGGATTAAACTTGAACATTTAAAATGCATTACTCTGAATTATTTTAGTATTTATGTGCTTTGTCACTTTTTCCTTTAATACATCCCATTGCGATAATAATTTTGGGGTTGACCAAATGTTCTTTTACCCAATTGCCTATTCAAATAACAATGTTACAAACATTGCATGGATTTTTTCAACTGTTTTAAATATGTATCTATTGGTATATTTTCCCTGTGTGATGAAACAAACTTTTGATTTATGTTGAATAAACTAATTTCAGCTCGTACCTTTAATTGTTTCAACACGAAAAATATTTTGAGGTAGATTAACTAACTTAGAACTAAAAACATGCGTAAGTACAGATTTCTAGCATTTAATTTTTTGAAAGTTAAATTGTCTAATATTATAATACAATTAAATTCCACTCTATAATTTGTGTTTAAAAGCACAATATTGTGAGTCACAATTTCTAAAAGGTTGAATATAACTAAATACTGCATTATATGAAAAGAGCATGAGCATATAAATTTACAATACTTTGCTTTTATGCTGGTTTTATTAAAATGTTTATTACTCATGACGTGTGACAATCATCACTAATATACATTCTGAATTCGTACATAGCACCAAAAATAAGCGATGGAAAACGATTTTTTACGATAGAAAGTTTTGTTCCGTGCATAATTATACCTGTGATTTTTATCCTAAAGTTTTCAAAATAAGTTTAAAATATTTATAATGTGATCAAGTGGAATATTAACTAGAAAAAGGCTATTTTTTCTGATCTACCTTTCATAGAATCACAGAAATTGCGAGCTTATGGTAATGCCGTCAAGTTCCTCTGCACGCACTATATTTGTATACTTTACATTTCTATATGAATTTAAATTCTCGGTTTTCTTAATAAACTGATTAATGCCTATCTATGTGTTCACAAAAATTTTCAGTTAAAATGTTTTCTAATAACAATACTTAAAAGCCCTTATTTTTGCTAATTTTCCCGTGCATCATCTGAGAATCACCCGTTCGCATTTTGTGTCTAAATTTGGAAGATGCGTAAAAAATCAATGGCTCTAATCTGCTTTCTGCTAAGTTTTCTTGGTGTAAGTTTGTTTCTTTTATTTAATCATTAAATACATGCTGCAACATTTATCTCATTAAAACTAAAAATAATTCATACTGCATTCTTGTTTCTTAATTTGAAATATTTTTGATGGTCATTTATTTTAAGAATAAAATGTTAACTTGTGCAGTTTGCTATTCAAATAAATATATTTACAATAAATTTATTGTTACAGTTTTAAATTATTCTATATTAATTTATCAAATTCTCAGGTTACGATTTTAGTTCGTGAAGACGAGAGGTTTTTATTTCATTGCAATAAGTTTTGTACTAGTAACGAGAATATAACAAAATATTTGCTATTATTTTTAAGGTAGCTTATTAGACAGTTTGCAATTTAAAATTCGTAAATTAAAAATACAATTGTAGGACATCTTTTATTTTAGATACAAGTAAAGTAAACTCACGCAATTTATATAATATTTATTGGTTACGGATCAACTTATGTGAAATAATGAACTGAAATAATGTCTCGGTTCATGATAAGTAATCGTATATCAATAGTAACTCGTCTAAATTTAGCAGATTTCTATTAAGGAGTGTAATTATAGCCTTTTGAAAATTTTGTTTTATGAGAGAAAGGAAATTTCCGTGTCACTCCCAGTAGGAAAGCTGTTTTAACATTTTTGGTGCATAGATTCCTGGAGAGATTTGTAGTTCCTCTTACTCTTGTGTATATCTACGTTTCCTAAATTTTGTACCCCTAGATTAACTCATTTAGTTACCATAATTTGCAAATTATTGAAATTGATTTATTATTTTTTGTAAAATTAATATAAAAATATTTCATCAGTTGCAGTAGGTGTGTATACTTTTGTATGTAGTTGTGTATTTTTTATGTACGTACTTTATCATAATCCAAAGATTAACTAAAAAAATGTGTAAATAATTACGCGAGTCTAATCTGCAAAAGGATTCCTATAATTTTTACTAATTCTTGGATTCAATGTTTCACATTGCTATGTTCTTTTCTGCAGAATTAACTCAGAAGATTTAGTTATGGGACATGCGAGTTCTTTGGTAAAATGTGTTCATAAATATCTTTTAGTCTATGCTGTGTATATTTGTTGAATAGATTCCAAACAACTGTCCTGTGAATTTTGTTTGCAAAATGAAACGCTTCAAAAAGATTTTTTTAAATGCTGATGGGGAGTCCAGTAAGGTATATAATTTTATGTACATAATTATGGTGTATTATTTAAGCATTAATTTATTATTTTTTATAACGGTATTAATATACAAGACACAAACAACTCAGAATGTAATAATTTCTTCCACAGAAGTCATTAAAACATTCATATTTATTTTCAATCATTCATTAAAAGTTGAACTACTTAATGTATTTTTGAATTCTAGACGTTGTTCACTTCGTTGAACAGTAAAACAAATTAAATATTCTGTAAGAAAATAATCTTTCCCTGCAAGGAAATATTTAAAGATTTCCTTCTCTTTCTTAAACCAATTACTTTATATTTACATTTAAATTACATTCCTTTCTTATGGGGGCCGCGGTAGCCCGGTTTGAAGAGTAACGGATTAGCAACCGGAGGGTTGAGAGTTCGAATCCAACCAAAGACCGTCGTGTACAAAAGGACTGGTGCACTTTAAATCTACCGTGGCCTTAAATGTCCTCACGTTGACGTGGTGTGGAAGTTTGGAGAGTGGGGTGCCAGCTCAGGTGTGACCTCTTCATCTGATAGTGGTTCAAAATTACGTGGTGTTGTCCTCGGACTTCCCTTGATTCCGGATCGTCGCCAATAGCCCTCTGTGTTGCACCAGTGTGACATTACAAAAAATCTACCTTTCTAATCGTTGATTTGTCATACCGATTTCACTTTACTTGTATAACGAGATTTGTTTACAAATTTTGATATATATAAAGGGAAAGAAAACAAGAAAATTTCTCTTCCATTTGATTTCAAAAATGTTTTTTGCCGATTTCACAAATCTTAATATAACCAGATGACTCCATCCCTGCTCACCCCAACTCCCAAAGGATCTTCATTTGCACACTGCTTTCCATGCTCGAAATGCACTCCTAGCCCCAAAGCATTTGATAAATATTTTATTAAATAAAAAGTATCAGTTTTAGAAACACAATTTGATAATTGTGGGACGAAACTTATCAGTTGCGCATTAAGAGTTTCAAAATGCTGACCATATAACGTCGGTTGCAGCAGAAACTCGATAACTGACAAAAAAATTTTACTGTATAGCTGTTTCAAGACTTAGTTGGGGCCGTGGCTCAGTGGGTATGTCCACTGCGATAACAACTTTCGAGTTGTAGGCGGCGCAGGTTTATTTCTTTCTGGGTGTATTTCTCTCCTCTGTGTCAGTAAAAACTTTCATGTGTGTGTATGTCTATTACTTGATATTATGTCTTGTGTCTGACGCAATATGACCCTTGCTCCTTAAAACCCCAAAACAACCAATCAAGACTTAGTTTTGGGATCAATAAATTAAAATTATAAGCACTTTGAAAGTGTTTTGTGTCATGTAAACCTATAATAATGCGAAATTGTACTTCTCAATCGTCAAGAAAATGAGCGTTCTGTGTCTCGGAAAAAATGTTTGTTTATAAGTTTCTGCTATAAGCAGACTAACCAGAAAATAGTATGTAAACTTGGGGAAGTGAGCCATGATTTTATATTCCTTGATATATTGCTTATATTCTCTAATAAGTTGTATCAAATTTTATTAAAACATAAATGCGATTTGATTATTTTGAAAGTTCTTATTAAATTAACTTTTCTTTCTCTCTTTTTACCATTCACAGCTTACCTCTAAGTTTGGTTCGGTTTTTTGGCTCAAGGGCCATATCAACGTTAAGTTGTGGACTTCGGAGTATTTATTTGCTAGTTAATTATGCTTTTGTTATGAATGTAATACTTGATAGAGTAAGTTAAAGTCCGTTGAAAGTGTTCATGTATTTTGTCTCTTGGCAGATTTGAATTGCTTCATGCTTGATCGGATCGTTGCCATACAATAGGTACAAACGAGATCTATTTTTTACACAAGAGAAATATATATCTTTATAGATTTCTTTTCATCGTGGTGTAAATTTAAATTGCTATTCAGTATTACTTTCGGTACAAAGGCAAAATCAACTAGAAAATGAATTCATAGGAAAGTGTGCAAGATGTATAAAAATAGAATAGAAAGAATTTCAATTAGAAAATACTTTCGAAATATTGCTCTGATATTTTACAAAATCTAATTTAGCCGAGCTGAAAATGTGAAAATTTCTTTGAAAGTTGCCTGTCGTGTATCAAAAAATAGAATGTAGTAATGGCTTATCTCCATAGGTTTCTCCTGGGATCGGGACTAACTGTTTTCTGAATGCAGGAAACAGTGAGGCCCAGTCTTGAAATCCAAAATGTGTAATTGATAAGTTTCTTCACTAAATTATTTCTTAAATCAATATTTCTTTAACAAAATATTTATGTATTAAATGTTTTGATGCTAGAGTGCGTTGCGAGCGAAAGAGGCTAGAATGGTTCGCTCAGCGAACGATGAAGATTGCTAAGCAATCTTTATGGGATTGGCGAACGCGAGCGAAAAGCCCCCTAGTTTGATTTTATTTCATCTAATCCTGAAAAATTTAACACCAATACACAACTTTTTTAGATGCATCAGTCATGTTTGAACTTGAATGTTGTAAAAAAATATGTGACTATTAAATTTATGCAACTTTAAGCGAGAAGTACATTCCGAATTAATATTGCTTGCTAACATTTTTTTTTCGAATTTGGGTCACTCTTCTCTGCGAGACTGCTTTGTTTTAATGAAAAGAGTTTTGGAAGAAATGTCAGAATTCTTTTCCCCAGTTGGAAGTAACTCTTTTTATCATATGACTCCGTAATTTTTCTTTCGGCTGATTACTTTCAAGTTTTTCAATTTGATTAAACTTAAGATTTTTTCCTCCTTCACCCTTACTATTTATTTCGACTGGAGAAGGACTTGATAGAAATTCTTTTGGGAGAAATATTTGCATTCTTTCTCTCCCTCTTTGTTGGTCTCCTCTAAAGCGTCCTTTCCTGTAATTGAATATCAGGAGGTTGAAATTATAAAACTCGCTCGTTTGTTAGGTTTTGTAAATATTACTCTGTGTAATAAGGAATCTGTATATGGATTGAAAAAAGAATTAGAAAGGGAACCTCGCTGTCACTGTTCTGAGCTCTTATTGTTCGCTGGAAAATTTTAACAGGGATATTGTTCTTGATTTAACATGTCGATTATTTTCTTTAGCTTAACTTTTAGATTTGTTTTTCGTTCGTATCGAACTATACAGGATGCCTTATTCGTATACATTCATATAAAGTACTACACGTGTAATGCTTGAAAAATATTGTCATTGTCTGCAACGTCTATTCCAAGAATAGTTTGAACCAAGCTCGAAATTCCAGTTAGTCGTGCCATCAAGTCTAGTTCTGACCACCGATGCTTTGGATTCAGTCATAAACTTTGCGTTTTTCTGTCAAACATTTTTATTAGATTATTTTTGCATTCTTCAAAAATATGTTTTGTCAACGATTATAAAATATGCATCTGCTTGTATACAAATTGTAGATCAATCAGATTTTTAACCCAAATATTTGGGAATTTAATTTCTTACTATTGCCTAACAATGCAAAGTTTCTACTACTATTAATCTAAAGTGTTCTATGTGAAACTTGTATAACTCGCAAATGTCTAAATTAGTTCGGATGTGCTATTTTGCGTTCTTGAATTTCTGGTTATTGTCTTCGTTTTGTCATTGGAATATTAATAAATCCATTATCAACAAAAATAAAAGACGTGAATGCTTTAGTCCAATTGTTGCTTTTAAATATTATTTGCCCTGTTTGTTAAGTTGCACTGCCTTCATACTGAAGCTCGTTCATGTTCATGCATTTAAATGTAATAGAATTCCCTTCCTAACAAATATTAAAAGTACTTCCTTACATAATAAAAAGTTTGTTTTACGTCTTAATCCAAACTCATGGGTTCAGTTGATAAATGATAAGCATTTTTTTTAATCTGCAGTCATATTTACAGGATTTTCAGTTTTTTTATACTGTCTATACGATATCCATTGTTTGCAATGAAAAACTTGGGACAATTCTTAAATCTAACGAACTTATTTTGTATAGATTTCCATCGGTTTAAATTATTATATTTTTAATTTTTCCCCTGCAAATTTTGATGCACAAAATGATACATTTATTTAGATATCAGCTGAAATAATATTAATCATTAAAAGATCTTTGTTATTAGGCAAATAAAGATCTCTGGAGCTCGACGTAACTCAAAAGGAATAACAAATTTTGCATAATTTCACAATAAATACGTAAGCTTACATTTAAAAATAATTTCTGTCTTCTTTGTTAAAGACTAACCTTAAACTTGCTCTCTTACTAATATAAAGCCAAGCCATGCTTATCTACTAAGTGTTACGTATTGTATTGAATCTTCTGCTTTATATAATTGCAAATAATGTAATTGGATCATGGCAATCAAATAATTAGCAATTTTTGTGCTTTTGTATTCATATTTAAAAATTTATTTTTACTGTAAAAAAATAAAATCCTAAACTTAGCTTCAGCTTACTCAAATTATAAAAAAATACGAATGTCGTCACTCCTCAGATTTTTACCCGAAACATTAAGATATTCCTTTTGCACGAAAGTATTCGACTTATGCAATGCTTAGAGATATTGAAAAGTGGGATCCTAGTATAATCCAAGCGAAATATTTGCTCGCAATTACAGTTTAATCTTCCATTCAGTGTTTGTATAGGAATAACAGTTAATAGTATAAAAAAAAGAAGGATCAGAAAAATAAATTATATGTTTTAATTTTTATGGTCTTTGGTTATTCGTATTTATCCATACCGTGATAAAGATAAACCCAAGTGTATGACTGAAAATAAGAACTCAGAAGAACAGTTAAGACAAAGAACCGCTCAATGTAAAACAAAATTTCTATTAACTGCTGAGGTACTAAGAGAATATTTAGGTTTGGGGAGATAAAATTACTTATGATTTTTATAAATTGGGCAATCGGTTTATATTTTAAAGAGGTTTTGATGTAAAAGGTTTCTTTGCATGTTATTTTATTTTTATGTGAAGGCACATAAGCATTTATTTCACAAAGTCGAATAATTGATAATACATTGCGAATTGTGTAACAAAATCAACCAAATAAAGCATAAGCAATTGTTGCAATTTCTTTTCTGGAGTTTGCAACTCCAGTTTTATGGGTAACTGTGTTATATCTTCCAATTTTAGATCTTGTGCTCTTTATTCTCTTCAACTTATAACTAGACTTTTGATTGAACCACGCATTGTGTTCAAATACTAATTAAATTTTTTATTTTCCTGCTATTTGTTTTCTACATTTAATAAATTTTAATCTAGCATCAAGACAATTTTGGAATACCCCCTCATCGATTTATCCTACGATTCTATTCTTAATTCCGTTATGTCGTGATGCCATGCGAGATGGAAAAGAACATATTTGTAAAAGAAAAAACAGATGTTAAATACTTTCCATTCTTTTTTATTACTTTTGCTTTAATTGTCTTTTTTTTTCCAGACAAGACGTTCTCCATACAGGATGTGGATTATTTCCTTTGCTTAGAAAAACGTGTCTCGAACCTTCAGAAATGGTATGGGGATCTAATTTTGCTATCATTTTATTTGTTATTCATTTTATTAGTTTATTTTATTTGTGATAGTATTTTTGTATGGATTGTTTTATTATACCCATTAATAATAGAGCAGTGGTAATTTCCATTGAAAAAACATCTTCCACCTGTTTTCTAAGCAAAGGAGTTATTTTCTCTTCTTTATTTGTTGAATTTTTGTATTTATTGTTTAAAGTGTAAAACCATTTATTATTTACTTAATATTTACTTGTTAATACCTTTTGTGTGTAATCAAATGATATCCAGTGTTTTGATAATTCAATACTAGTTTAGTAGTTGACTGTATTATTCATCTAACCCAAAAGAGTTTCTACTCTCTTGCAATTTCTTTTGTCTTATTGTAAAAATAGCGTTTATATAAAAAAAAGGGTCTTTAAGTTTTCCGAAATTTCTACAGTGCAATTTCAAATTTTTTAATGTTAAGATTACCTGGCTTTAGCAAATGAATGAATCTCATGAATCAGATCGGTGGTTTTTTTAATACTTATTTAAAACTGGACAAACTAGTTGTATAAATGATTTCTACTTGAATAATTTCAAATGTTCAGCGTACTTCTATGTCCCCTGAAGTAAAAGAATTAAGAAAAATAAGTATTTCGGACCCTATTTTTATCTAAAATCTATCTAATGGACTGAAAAAATCTTATTTACTTGTTTTTCTTAAACATAGTACCGCTTATGAATAAAAAAATCGACGTTTCAGTGATGTGTGCAATTTTTTGAAAATGCAAAAAGGTTTATGTCTTGGCGAATTTTCGCTGCACTTTTCTTACGTTCACATAATATTGTAAACTATAAAATGTAAATGACTAAATTGTTAAGTATGAAATCCAGTTTTTGATAGTTTGATATAAGGTAAGACAGGGTAACGATTTTACAACATCACAAATCTATTTGGCGTTTGGACATTTTTGTTAGCTATAATTTTCCTCTTTTCTACTATTGTAATAGATCAAAGTGCTCAGTAGATTTTACCCTTTAAACTGATATAAAAAACTTATAGAAACTAATAACTTGTTTAAGTGTAAAAATTTTTTATGTGTACAGTCACAGGTACCCAGTTCCCCATATCGTAGGGGTAAGTGGGCACCCCCCCCCCCACACCTAACATTTAGATATAGTAAAGAGAAATTTTTTGGGGAATCTGGGGTGTTCTTTTGTTTAACTCTATTTAAGTGCTGGTTTCATGGTTAGAAAATAAAAATTTTAACATTTTTATTGCAGTTGTAAGTGAGGGGTACACTGACCTCAACCTCAGAAGTAGACTGAGAGCGACTCAGATACTCTCATCTGATTTGTAATGAGGCAGTTATTTAATCTTATTTAATTCTTTTTCAATTATTGTGTGTGCATGCACATAGGCGTGTGTGTGTGAAACTGCAGAAAGTATAATAACTTTTGATTATAATGTAGGTAAATAACTATTTATTGAAAAAATGGGTTACAAAACTCTAAAATTGATACGTTAAATTATTTCCGGAAATCGCTGACAAATGCAAATTGTTATGTTTGTTAGTTAAACAGTCCTAAATTAAACTTATTAACAAAATCTTTAAAAGAATTTTTCAAGCTTAGTTAAGCAGCAAAAAAACATTTGAAGTAACTTATTACATAGCATCAAAAAATAAAATTAAGTTCAGTGCTTGAAAACAATGTGTTATAGCTAGACATAATGCTTAATGTTTGAAGATTGAACAATAGGATACTGAGCTAATTTAATTGGGTACTGTATGGGGCAACTAGGCCTTACCCGTACCCTGTTCCCCAAGCCCTAGTACCCAGTTGCCCCTATTCAGTTTTGGACACGGGGCAACTGGGCACTCCCCTTTAACTTTTTTTATACTAAACAAAAAAATTGAAATTAAATATAAATTAAATATATTTAATAGCTTGAATAGAGTAGTGTCTCAAGTAGTAAGCAGTAAAAACTATTCCTTTTATGAATAACTGCTGGAGTGTCACTGGCGGTCTGACAGTTTTGGAGGAAAGATATCCAATGTTGTAAATACGTGGTTTGAAAATTTCCTCTATCCACATTTAAAGAAATACAAAGGGGGTGCCCAGATGCTTCGTGTACCCGGTTACCCCGAAACTGAAAGCCCTATATGTATATATAATTGGATTTAGGGCCGTATTTTTTTTCAGTACAGTATTGCGACGAATGAGTGTTTGGAGTACCTGGCCTAATTCAGAGTTAACAAAAAATTGACGCTCATAGTTCCGAACTTGCGACGTGAATTACCATATATTAATTAAAAAATTGACAAATATTTTGGAAAGTTAGAATATACCCAATGCCGTAGAATCTACTACATTTGATCAAACTTGTATAAACACTATATTTGCTTGTAACAGAAAGATTGAATTCTTTAAATCTATTAAACTTGTGTTACTTTTTACAAGACTTACTTTTTACAAGTTTACTTTTTATTCGGGTTGTAGGCGGCGCAGGTTCGATTCCTGCCAGTAGTATTCCTCCCTGAGTGCAATTCTCTCTTCTGTGTCAGTAAAGCTTTCACTGTGTTTCAATTACTTGATATTGTACGTCTTCTGTCAATTGATACTGTATTGTGTTTGGTGCAGCATGGCCTTGCGCCTTAAAACCCCCAAAAAACCAACCAGCCAGAACAGATGTTTTATTATATTTATCTGCATGGCATGAAATGTGGGTACAATTAATTTGCAAATCCAAACATTAACTTGTATATAAAAGCTTATGGTGTTCATTTAGCATCGTTCAGGATACTTTTAATCGCTCGCTTCGTTGTCGATTATCGAGCGATTTTGTTAGATAGTACTCCTTAATAATTTTCTTTAATGTACCGTTTTGCAAATGAAGCGAGCGCAATTGTTTACCTTTTTAAGCATGGAGTACGCGATTTTTATTGTTTAACTTCTTTTTATCATCCTTTTTAAATTTATCACTCTTTTCCGAGGCCGATCACTGAACGTTACATGAGTTTACATTTGCTGTTATCGTTCTCAAAACAAGACTTTACGAAACTGCATTATGCTCACGATATAAGATTATAATTATGTCAGTGGCACACAGGGGGTCAACTTAAGAAACGTCCAGCAAATAGGTATAAAGGTGGCTTGAAATAAGGCCAACGTTTTGGAATCGTAATGAACGAAATAAGAACAATTAATAGACAGGCATGAAAGTATATCCCAAGTTTCAATCAAAAATTGTTTATCAAGGATAGTTTTTTAACATAAATTTTTTTAGAAAATGGCGACTTGTCGAATTTTGAACCTGCAGACCTGGTGGTCGTCAATCTTGTGGGAAAGTACTAAATGAATGTTGGGATGTCCCACGAACGATTTGTTAATAATATGCCTGTGTATCGAAAGCAAAACATTCTGAACAAATGAAAGTAATTAATATGGAATATCATGGACACAGCACCTTGAAGCAAGCATTCAAATCATGATGGAAAATATCCTATTTTCGATAGACCAAAGCTCATAAACTATTATGTATCAAATAGAAGTTTAATTATGTAGTGCACTTTTGTGCTTTTTACAACATACGAAACAATTGTTTCTTTGTGAAAATTAGGTATGTGAATTTATGTATGGTAAATTTTAAACAAATAACTATAATTATAACTTACACTCAGCATTGTGAGTAAACAGATTCACAAAATACCAAAACAATGATTGAAATCAGGAAAGGAGATAATATTTTAAATTGAAACAAAATATCACATGCGTAGATATAGTTTATTTTAATTGCATTTTAGCAAGGTTTTATTCGCATTGCTCCTAAAAATCAACAAAAATCTTTACTTTTTAAAAATATTTTAGATTTATTTTCACTCTAAATTTCAAGCGTTTATGTTGAACGGTTGAACAGTTATTGAGCGCACTATGCCAAAAATTATCGTTTTGAGAAATGTGCAATCAAAATTGAAATTACTGTTACTACTAGGGGAGTCTGGAAAAACTATCAATTCCAGACGAACTAATGAAAATTTTTCAGTGCAGTTTTTCCTCTTGTAATCAGATTTCAGACTTCCAAAAACATCCAAATATAAAAGTTAATTTTTCTAACTTTTAAAGGTACTGTGTACCCCTTTAAATAACGATTCTGGATGAAACAACAGATTGGTTCTGGAAGACATTCTACTGCGCAATACTTTAGAATAAGGCCATTTGAATAACTAGCAATTCATTCCTTGTAGTCAAATACATGTCGTTGGAAATGTTATTAAATTAATCTATATGTATTACGGATATCAAAATCAGTGATATGGAAGAATAAAAGCAACTCTATCAAGTTTCTTTTTAGTTTTGTAAAATGTTAGTCTTGAGAACTGGTTAGTCTGGCACTGTTATATGTAAGCGAAATTACTTTTCGGGATGCATTCGCTTTACTACAAAATGCTATAGGGATTTTTAATTACCTTATTCGTTATGTTTATTAAAAATGTCGCATATCTGAATTTAATTCCTTCACAAGAGGTGCGGAGGAAACTTGATAATCCGTTTTGGCGATTGCATTCCCCTCACCTCTGAACGTTTTGTTTTCATCTCTAATGAAGGGTCTGCTCTGTCCACACACCTGTTAGATCGCTGATAACGTTTCTCTTTTGTTTCGAGTCTGCTTATTATGTTTTTAGTACAGGATTACACGACTTTCATATTTATCTCGATATACAAAACTATGCAATTGACCCGATTGATTCTACCTAGCTACAGGGGTAGTGCACTTCCCTTTGCTAATGTATCATTATTTAGTAAAACGTTATGTTATGGCAGCTATATTCAACCGGTATTCGTTACTTATGATGAAACGGTTTTAATTGTGTAAGGTATATTTCGTTTCAATGATTTAGTTTGATAAGTGTGTCCACAATTTCTGGTGATACCCGTATGAATAATTTTACTATTATTTTTTTTATTACAAAGTATCAAATATTTTCTTGAAATGTCACTTTGAAGTTAGAAGAGTATGTAATTCTTTTTTGTTTGTAAAGCAAAATTATACCTATTTTTTGTCAGATCAACAAAAATTCTTATATTTTGGTGTGCCGCAGAAGTTACTTTGTGTAACATGTGATGAAAAAGGTTGAAAATCGCTGAGTTAATGGGGATATGTTGTCACTCCCAAAAATGTAGAATTTTTTGTTACTCGCAGTGCATTTGCCTTACAACCTTGCGTTCCCATTCAGTTCGGATTATCCATGGTACTTACACTTATACTTTAGAACCTTGATTCTTTAAGCAGAAGCTTTAACCCCGCATGGGGAATTTCGATATATAAGGGGGCAATTTGGGAATAGTACAAGAAAAAAATGGGGTGGGTTGTGTACGGGGACAAAACCACAATCGTTTAAGGCGTGAATTCGTTTTAGTGTTATTAGAGGAAGGGTAAGATGTGAATGAATAAAGTCTTGGTTATGAGTGAAGCATAATTTTATTTATCAAAGGCCGATAATATGCGAAATAAGGTGCATATGACATAATATTTGCATCGATATTACATAGGTTAAATCTATACAAGTGTTACCCAGAGTAGTGGACGATGCAGAAATGCACTTCAAATGGAATTCACGTTTCCTATAAGCGTTGTTTTGAGTAAGACTTGATCGACTTGAAATCACCGATAAGCATAATAGGTACATCGGTATCTGGAATGATATTGAGTACAATTTTCCTGATAGAATCTTTCAGTTATCATATTCCAAGGTTCCATCGGTTCAGGCAACCGCACACTCGGAAGCGCTCGCCCCGTCGTTGATGCTCCTGTCTTTCTTACGCTGTCTACAATCTGCATCGTTCGGTATTAGTCAATGATTGCTTTTGAATTTTACTTTCCAATACGTAATATGCGGTTCTTACATTTCTGTTCATATATTCTTTGCAATTTTTTCGACATGAAAATTTTCTTCTCAGCACGCTTAATAATGTCGATCCTGTTATTTTTTTCTATAAATCGACACCAATTTCAACCTTTTTTCTCGGCAATTAGAAGCTGAGACGCCGCCCTGCTTCACCATTTTCAGTGTTTACGCGCTGGCGCGACCCCTTCCTCACGGCACACCCACTACCCAGCATTTTAGATGACACAATCCCTCTATCCAACGCAATTTAAATCATTCGATATACGTTTATAGTTTTCGATCTATAAGCGCGACAAATCTTACCATTTCTTTGGTCGCTAGAGTTTTTGTAGACCCACTATACCGGACCTAATGTCAAAAAATTTAGTTGTCTGGCAGTTTCCATTCGTCCTGTGCCAATTAGTGTTAGATTCAGATCCGTTTGCTATTGACTTTTTAACACTGATGTAAAGAAAATGGGTGCCTGAACTCGTAACTAGTAAACAGAAATCTCTGACTAACAAGAAGTGATTAAATTTGATGGTACCTGGGTTCGAAAATAGCCGTCGTTAATCGCATTTTGTACCTATAAATTTAATTTCGACTCTCGATTTTTTTTAGATTCACTCGTCCCTTTTAACGCTTAGCTTCTAATATTTCTGTTTATATTTACATCGTGACCTTACGCCAACTACTCCGAGCTCTCGCTAGACTTAAGAACAGGCAAACAAAACTTTTGTGAGAACTTTCCAACTTGTCTATGCTCCAAAACCCCAGCAACTGCTTCCCATATTTTCGATTGCATCGGTGTCTGTAGCGAAGCTCTTGGATGAGTTGGTTGCTTTGCGACTTACATTTTTCAAATTATGAATTAAGTAAATTCGAACTTGGGCAGTCATAATGCGCTATAAAATCTTAAGCAATTCATTGTTAAGCAAAATCTTAACAATGGCTCGAAACCAGAAAAAGCGCAGGACCTTATAAGAGACCAAAAACATTAGACTCAAAAATGTCATCAAAGTCGAGCAGATCCTAATCACTACACTGTTTATAGAAAATTAATTTTGAAATTGCACCCAAGTAGAACATTTTGGCAAGTGACCTGACTTTCTGCTTCTATTTCAACCCATGGATGAAAACGAAAAGGGGTATAATTAATTAATTTATATTTTTTCTTTTATATCTATATTTGTTTTTATAATAGACACTATTTTTTCACTCTTTTTATGAATAGAGATGGAGCAGGCTCTAAAAGGTAAATAATATTGCGATCTTAACCCTAATGTAACTCTTGCACATTTGATGCAAAATATCTTCGGTTGTGAATTTGCATTATGTGCGCGCAGCCATGATTAGATCCACAAAATGTTTCACTTCGCAATCCCCTTGATAGACTGACGGTACTTGGTAATTTCACTCTCAAGTAAAATTTCTGGCAATCGATTATATGTTCCTCATTCAGTGTAATGGGCCTTCTAAAATCATTCTTACAATTGGGTATTTTAAAAATATCAACGCCGAGAATTGTCAAATATTAATACATGAAAGGTTTCTAGCCTTACGGTGTGACTATATACCCCTAGGATTACACCAACTATTACTAATCAACAGCATTGTTTGTAAGAGTGGTATCGTGTAGCTTTGCCTGAGTACGAACCGTATTATATTTCTTATTTTACCATCTGGCGATTTTCTTGACGTTTACGTTCTTTCGAAAACGTATTATAGAACTCCCGATTTTAAAAAAGGATTACCAATGTTTTTTAACGGAAATAAGTCAAATGAGGGGACAATTAACATTCAAATGGTGAATATAATTTATCAAACTGTAAAAACTTCCAAATTATACGAACTAAAGTTAACATTTAGCACATAATGGATTTGTCACAAACAAAAAAAAATCTTCACTTTTTAAATCATATGCACAAACCTCTGGCACATCATCCTCAAACATAAAGAAATGAAATAAGTATCTTGAAGATTTACACATTTACTTTCAATTGCATTAAATTTAGGTGGAAAGTGTTAGCGATATTTTATTCTTTGTTTCTTAAACCTAAAACTATGTCTTTATTATCACTGGTATATTTATCGATATTGATTGTTCAATTTCCCCATCCGACCTTTTCGAACAGCCAGCAACGGATCAAGGCAATACCAACATTAGCACTAACCAATATATTTAATTTATATAATAATATCGATGTAGTGTATATATTCTGTGGCAATATAATATATACACCACTGGGAGCCTCTAATAAAAAGAGCAGAATATTAATAGTGACAAATAGAAACTGGATGCAAAATTTTCCATGGCCAGTATTTTAGCCAAACTAAATTCTCCAGGAGTTTCAGCTCAAAATGCTGATTCGTTCATTTTGCAATTTTTAATTATTTTAAATGTTATGATAAAATACACAACATGGACACGGATGTGACATATTCCGTATTGCGTGCAGTCAACGTTGTCCACTCTGCGTACCCATGTGCTTCTACGGATAAGATATTCTCGGACTAAAAACAAATTTAACGGCAATCTGCATTGAATGTCTAAAAATAAACGTAATGTTTTGTGATGAATCACGCCCTGGGAATATTTCTGAATTGCCTTTCAAATTGGCTATTTCAGTCATCCAAAATACTTTGTGTACTTAAATAATACAAACGTGCTTCGTTTTCTTCAACGCATTTTCGACTAAAGCTTAAAACAATGCCTTCCTTCTACCCACTGAGGAATATTTTATATAGATTGCGGTAGGGTGTTTATTAAGTGTTGAGTTATCTCGGTGGCCAACCTCTTACTGAGTATTTGAGGAATCCGAAATGGAATTTTCAGAAAATATTTATTTAGTATTGTCAGGAAATATTTATTAGTATTTTCAAAACAAAAAATGCTCGCGTCTGACCAACCTGATTCAGTGTAGTGTGGAAACGAAATCTTGATTTTGTATATCAACATGAAGAATGTAGTTAGCACAGCTCTTTAAAAAGCATTAATTGATATGTACTTTACGAAGTGTACCTAAAATATATTAAAAACATTTTTTATATAAATGTTTCATTTTAATCATCGTTACGTACACAATTCATAGTTATTAGTTTAGTTTTGCTTTCTTGGCTGCCTTGTTTCTGTGTTATAGAGATTTATTCTCTTAATACAATTTCCCCCTACTGTGAGCATTTTTCAAAACAAGTATTTTTGTGATGAAAGTAGGATTTTTCAACTGATTCATTAACTGGGAAAATAATCTTACAGGATGCAAAAAGTTTACAAATCTGTCAAGTGAGATTTTCCGTAATAATTTCACTATGCATTTACCACATACACATTCACCGTAATAAAAGATAAAAATGCGTGTTAGTTTCGGAAAATCCTTAACATCTGCGATATTATGTGCCTTACTAAATTTTACTGAATACCTTGTTCTAAAATGTTAAGAAGAAAAAAATAAATTCTTTATACAAGAAATAAATATGTTAATTAAATTATGTAATAATTCGTATACTCAGAATATTTGTCTGACTGCCATTTTTTGTGTTTTTATGATTTTTCAAACACTTGAAAACTCAACATAAATGATCAATTTCTGGACCAACAGAAAGAGCTAGAAATATTAGGCGTATTGAAGTAAGATAGTTTGTTTTGAAACTGAGTAAATATTATTCATGAAGTAAAAGGAATTTAAGATGTAAAAAAAACTGTATTTATCATGAAAATGATTTATTCTTTTTTGGAGAAAAATACTTGTTCAAATGTGAAATTAATTACCTCAAATGTATAACTTTTTATTTTCTCTTTACATTGAATGTAATACTGCTGATACTAATATTTCACTCATTATGTAATAAGTTATTGTGTATTTAAAATGTTAATTACTAATTATATTTATTAAATTATAAATTTTAATAAATAGTATATTTTCAAAAAAATTATCATCCAAACCTGATTCAGTGTAGTAAGTGGAAACGAAATCTTGATTCTCCATAGCAACATGAAGAATGTAGTAGGCGCAGAGCTCTCTAAAAAGCATTAATTGAAATGTTGTGGTTAGTGGTGAATGCGATCAATAACAGCATTGAATCAATAAATTTGAAACTGAGAAAAGAACTTTTTATGGTAGCTATTTATTTTCCAGGCTTAAAAATATTTTTTTTGATAAATTTTCTATTACTTTCTTGACAGCTTAAATTTAAAACCGGTAATCTGTTTCTCAATTACATTCGTAAATATATGTAACTCTTTACTGTATCGCATTTTAGATATTCGGTATCCAGGTTTTTTTTTATTCAGGAATATTAGCAAAAAGATGAAAACAGTGTTCTGTTAATTTCGGAGATGAGAAATTAGTGTAGATTGAAATTGATTGTTGTGCAAATCTTTTTCGTAATATCGCACAAATATTTCAAAATTTACACACGGGATGGAACTCAATGTCACCAAATTTGTTAACTTGTTTTTACTTATAAATTTAAAATAATGTTTTTATTCATATTCATTTTATATTTACTCTCCCTGATTTAATATATGAAAGAAATATATGTTATTGTTAATTCATTTATTCCAAAATTATATTAAATAATTTCTTCAAAAATAAAACATGTACACTCTTATTCCTTCAATTTGAAATCTCAATTAAAGGTATTCTTAAGTAGGTACTCCAAAATATTAACAGTTTTTAAATGAGCATCTGGTTTTTATCTGTTTAATCTTACTTACGCTTTACCTTAAAGTGCATCTCATAATTCGGATTTTTAAAAATTGCTCATCTATTTCATACCAAAACAAGAACCTAAATTGTGGTACAAAAGGAATCTTTTTAAGCTATGAATTGTGTTCGATAATTACATTGTGTAGAGACTAATATTTCGGAATTGGCTTGTTCCTCAGATCCGATTGTATGTTATAATTTCGTTTTTTTTTTCCAATTCTGAAGCTTTATGAAAAGAAATTCATTTATTGAGATGGAATGAAGCTAAAGTTAAAAAGATAAAATTACAATAAACATGCTGAAATTGTACTTGAATTTCTTTTCATAAATGATCATTACATTACTTAAATCTTATTTTATTTTTTCTCTTCCTTAACTAATTTGCAGTAATTAACGTATTGTATAACACTCAAAAAAAGTCAAAATATGTGTTTCAATTATCTTATATACCCTCTGTTTATATATTTGTTTGAAAAGTTCATTATGAAAGCTATCATTTCATGGGGACTGAAATATTTATTTCTAGTTTTCCATTTTATGGTTCCCTGGGTGATTTATCTCTTCTGTGTCGGAAAAACTACTTGCGTGTGTATGTCTATTAACTCGGCGGAAAAAATTACGGTTAAGTATTAAGATCTTAACTACTTCAGGAAGATTTTAAGAAAATTAATCTTAAACGTACATCAATTGCTATAAATTTCATGGGAAACGAGAAGTTAATACATCTATGGTGCGAGAAAATACTATATGGCATTTCATTTTTACTACCATCCTTATTTTACATTTCCTATAAGTACCAGATAGCTGAAGAATATTTCATCAAATCAGTTTCAACCACACAAAAGGTCCACAAATATACAATTTAAGATTATGCAATACATGTCCAGAAGTAATGCGAATTGCAAAATTATATATTGAACGTATAAGAGGATTCAAGAAACATTTATTTTTCGTTCGCGATGAAACTGAAAGGAAATTTTTTTGCTTGTCCGGAATGTTTGGCATTTTCCATGCTCTCGAATAGGATTAAATCCGCATGTGTACCCCTTCGGCGTGCTTTCTATTTGCATTTTTACACCGACCCCGTGTCCCAGACTCGAATGAAAAAACATATATAAAACATGAATGATTCTATAAAGTGAAGTAAAAAACGAAAGTTGTAGTAGCCTCCGCGTTGGTGTCAAGTGTATGTGTGTGTCCGCGTAATATTCTTCCTCGGAAACATTCTGCTACCCCTCGCCTCTCTCCTTGGTGAAACTGCTTGGATTCTCTCCCTCCCCCCTTTTTCTCTCCTTTATCTCTTTCTTTCCTTTTTTATCGTTTTATTATTTCTGTTTTATTTCTGGGGGATCTCTTATCTCCGCGGTGGTGCATCATGCAGAAGCCGCTTATTATGTGCAATGGTACTTTTCGTCCGAAGCGGTTCTCATGATCGCGAGAACTCCTTCCTTCCCCTCCCGACCTTTCTTTCTTTCCTTTTTTCCCTTTATTTCTCGAGTTTTCTTGTGGGCCCGCGTGCGAGAAATTGTCGTTTATTATTTTGTTGAAAGCAACAGGTGGAAATTGATTTCCGCCTCTTTGTTTTGTTTTTGTTTCACTCTCCTTTAACGGACTCTGGCTCGGAAAACCTTGATTCGGTGATCCAAAAATGTAATTAGTATTTATCCATTACCCTATTTAGGAGAGACACCGAGTAACTTTACCGGTGGAAGCTGTTTTTGCTTTTCTTTTTTTTGTCATCGCCAGCTAGTGTTTATTTTAGATCGTATTGTTCTGTCACTGAGAGGATCAAGGGGATAGAAAATTCAATTTTTTTTACACGCAGTGACAAAATTTTCAAGATAAGATTTTTTTTTGCTTTTCTGGACCAGAATGTGGTGATCCCGACTTGTAAAGTCCACCAGGTCATTTTCTCTTTGCAAGACGGTTAGTTTTCTTGAGAATCATACTTAGTGAGCGAACCGTAGGGGGTATAATCCCACTCCTTCGTTTTCTGAGAACTATTTTTTTGACTTAGTGTGTATCACTTGGTGATCCGACGATGTTCACTCCACTCCCCAGTCGGGGCCGCGGTGGCCCGGTTGGAAGAGTAACGGACTTGCAACCGAAGGGTTGCGAGTTCGAATCCAGCCAAGCACCGTCGTGTGCAAAGGGGGGCTGGTGCACGTTAAATCTGTCGTGGCCTCAAATGTCCTCACGTTGGCGTGGTGTGGAAGTTTGGAGAGTGGAGTGCCAGCTCAGGTGTTGCCTCGTCATCTGACCGTGGTTCAAAATTACGTGGTGTTGTCCTCGGATCTTTCCCTTTGGGATTGATCCCGGACCGTCACCAATAGCCCGTTGTGTTGCTCCAGTGTGACGTTAATTGAAATACCCCCCCACTCCCCAGTCAGTTTCGATGACTGACCTGTCACAAATTGAAAATATGTATCCCAAATAAATACACACTGTTTAACTTGCATATCTATAACTTTTCTTTATACAATTGCAAACCTTCGTTTGAAAAGATAACCTTTTTTAACATTAAGTAGACTGCACATGACAGTCAGTGGCGGACAGGCCCATCAGGAAATCGGGGGGATTCCCGAAAGGCCGGTGCTTTTATGCCGTTATACCTTTTTAATCAGGGCTACTCAAAAACAATGTAGTTTTAGATCGGAATTATGTATCTTGTATTGTAACTTGAATGTTTTTCCAATAGAAAACCACCAATGTTTGAAAAATAAAGAAATCAATTTTGTCATCTAACAATCTCATCTGACGCAGCTTGTCCTTGCTGCTTAGGACCTTGCGCCATAAAATTCCAAATTAAATTCAATCCAACAATAGCATCTTTTTGTACTAGTAGCAATGCTGATCTCGTGGTTGAATTAAGAGGTCAAGGTACGAAAGAAGCATTTGTCCAGAGAAATGAGCACATAGTAACGAAGAATTGCTGAAAAACCACTCCCTCTCACTGCAAATAAAAATCATTCAACAAAAAGTAGACTGCTGATTTGAAATAGATTTTCATTGTTGTTTAAAAACCTTATGGGTAAATTTTCTAATCTCATGCTTCAATGCTATATCAATATTTGACAGAATTATTTCACAAGATAACCACCAAATCGGGCTTTTTGAGGCCAGCATGGTTGTAGTTCCCGGGAGGGCAATCAGCCTGTATCAGTAAAATATGAACATAAACTTTTACATTTCTCGATGGCTTCTTAAGCCTCTTCACGTTGGCATGGTGTGGAAGTTCGGAGAGTGGGAGCTCAGGTGTTGACCTCGTCATCTGACCGTGATTCCAAATTACAAGGTGTCCTCGATCTTTCCCTTCCGGATTGCTCCTGAACCGTCGAAAATAGCCCGTTGTGTTGATTCAGTGCGACGTAAATTCAACTGCCTGCCCCTTGGGCTACCAGTCCTGGTACCGGTGACCTCCCCATCGGGAAGCCATGTGTTTTTTGTAGCCAAACGTGTAATTTCTAGCCCTTTGGAAGCTCTTCAAGAATGTTATTTGATTTAGGATCGGGTGATGTTCTCTTTTCAAAATGCTGTCCCTGTGGAGTAAATAACTACAATATTCGAGTGTGGCTAAGTGGGTTTGTCCACTGCGGTAGCAACCTGTGAGCTGTAAGCGGCGCAGGTTCGATTCCGGTAACTACCTGGATTTATTTCTTCAGTGTCAGTAAAGCTTTCCTTGTATGTCCCTTTACTTGAAAGGAAAACATCAGATCCAGCCCTTACGCCACAAAAATAACCAATTTCAGCTTTTTCAAAATCTCACTCTTGCGTTAAGTCCACGAATAAAGGAATGTGTATAGTTAAAAAAGCAAAAGTATTATTCGGTGTTTTGTTAAAGTGCAGTTTTGACTGAAATAGATAAAGGGCAGGGACTTGAGCCCCTGTAATTCTCTCTCTCTACAGTCCAGTTTATACGTGTTTTGACTAAAATCGGCTTCCATTAGAGTCCGGTCATTGACTAGGAAAATTAAAATATTTATCGTAAAAAAATTTCTTCGAAACTCAAATTTTTGTGTTGTGTGACAAAACATAGTTATTACTATTACATGAATGAATATAACGATTTCATTTCACAAAAAAAATCTCGGGCAATACTTATTTCAGTCCTTTACAATATTTAAGGTTGATGCATTTGAAAGATGTAAAATCTTCAAAATGTTAAATGTCACTTTATGAATAAGCTTTTTATCTCACAGCGAAAATTCTATCACCCTGTGTAGAAAAAATCTTTTTAAACGTTAAATACTCGTTGGATGTTTGAAAATCGAAATTCCTCAAAGCTATGGAATAAGACCTTTTAATCGTTGATTTGTCATAGTTTGCTACAGTGAGATTTGTCATAGTTTTCTTGTCCCAAAGATAGACTTTATTCACGTCTATGTTCGGCTGAATTCGAAAAACATAAGCCCTTATACGCTTTTGTTTCCAAAGGCAGAAAATGTTTAGTTTTATCGAGAATATGGTACAATATCTGAATATGTTTCGAATATAACAATGTTCAAAGTTACAAAAATAAATCCCTATTGGACTCATGAAACTGATCAAACAATTAAAACTTTTCCAGGGGAAAATGTTTACGTCGCTGAACAATGTGTTTTGCATATAGTAGGCACCCTTAGTACAGTTGATATACACCATAAACTTGGAAAAGATTTATTTCAACAACATAGCGCGTTTTAAGAAAAAGTGTGCAATTCGCGAAAACTTAAAAATGAGCTATGAACACCAAACATGTAATTTGCAAGAGAAGTTGAAGACTGATGATGGCCCTAGATGGGAGTTCTTATATTGTTTTCAATGTGGCAGTTTTTTGTTTTAATTTTTCTAAATTTAATAATTCAAGGGTAGTATCTTGTGATGTGTTATAGGTTTCGTCGAAATTTATAGTATATAGTGTAGCCGGGAAATGTATAGCATATAATATAGTCGAAAAGTGAAGTTCAGTTACGTAAATTATGTAATTAACTATGAATTTATTACATGTTATTATATTTGGTGTCAAGAGATGACTCGCATTCTGACTTACTAGTAAAAACGCATAATTTGCCAGAAGAAAATCTACTGAGTATTAAATGTTTTTATTTATTTCAGATCAGAAAATTAAAGAATGCATTAGGTGACGATTTGCTGACATGTAAATATTCCTGTCTTTTCTATATTTTTATAATCTAAATATAAGGTGTAAAACATTGATTAAAATTTGCGATAAATATTTGCTATTTTTGTGTAAAAATAACTATCGGGAATTTCATTCGATAGACGAAATTTAATATCTGCTCAATTTCTTTTATGAATAGCTTTCAAAGCTTGAACGCCTATTTTAATTATTGTTTTTACACCTTGCGGTTGTTTTTTGTAATTTAATGTACATTCTAAGTTTTTAATAAAGATATGTGGTTTATATATGCTTGTCTCATCTTTGGGTTGACTTTTTTCTTACAGAAAACTTACAATTAATCTTGAGAAATCGAAACATTATTAACCAGGATTTATTGATGAAATTTGTAACCATTCTGAGCTCACGTACCATAGTCTCAAAAATTAATTTAAACAATCTGTACTGAGGTTGTAAAAATAAAATCTATTTAGTAACTATTTCACCATATTCCTGTATCTAATTTTAAACTATTTTTCTTATATTACAAATTAATTGCATATATTTTAATAGATCTGTTAGTAAGTTTAAATTTATATAATGTACTCTAAAAATAAAGCATGTTGTGTATAACTTAAATATTATAAAACGATCATCCAAAGCTCTGAGATCCAAGGTTTTAGGATAGCTGAGTAGCAAATAATTGAAGACTAGATACTGAATAATGCACACAATTTGTCAATTCTGGGTTCTAAAAATTAATGTTTTTAATCGTTTGCTAGAATATTTCATGATTGATATAAAAGTTACACGGGTATCAAAATCTGGGAAGAGAAAGCTCAACGTTTTTCTAACTCGGCAGTTTACTTTATTTTTCACGTCTTGGAAATAACACCATACATCCAGGTGCTGTAAACTATGATTTTAAACTTGTTCGAGTTTCTATTCAAGTGATCATTAAATTTGCATCAAAAATTCAGAATATCAGTTAAAAAGGAGAAATGGAATAGAAATGAATTCCCTTTATGGGGTTACTGTGTAGTACGCTACTCAAATACATTTGGATGTATCTTTTTTCCGAGGAAGAAGATAGGATTTCGGCAATAACTCCACCCATAGAAAATTTCTAGTTGCGTTACTAGTACACAAAGTATAAAAGCTACAGTAAACGTTGGGAGAATTTTTTTATGGACCAAAAATTGTATAGCTATTCTCTCTTAAGGAAACAGCATGCGATCCTAGTATGAGCGTCTGAAAAAAGTTGGCACGCTCCGAAATTGCGTTCATGCAGTTTGCGAAAATTTTTTACTCTTTGTGAAATAAGGGGTGGTGAATTCATCGACACCGCAAGCGACTAACAAAAAAGGGATTTGTGCGGCTGTTCGTCTGCGAGATGATTGCCCTCTCTTTACTCGGCGATTCTTCAAGTTGGAGATAAGGTGTGCCTATCCCCTGACTTGTCTAAGAGCAGGCACAAAGAGTATTGTAGTAATTGAAAACGTGTTTGTATTTTTTAACAATTGTTTTATTGCGGTTTCACTTTTGTGGATATCAAAAAGAAATGAAAAATTTAAACCATGTACGTATGAAAGTATCTTTTAAATAACAGTTCATATGAAAGAGATTCATATATGTATATATTTAAAAAGTTGACCCGATTTAAAAAAAATTAGTTTTTGCCCCTAGGTATCGCTATAGACTACGAATGTGAACTTGAGGGACAAAATTTAACAAAGACTTAAACATTTATACTTTTATCAGCCCAAAAAATATTTATTGAGTGCTTTTCTTTGGAAGTAAGATATTTTCGTTGCTACAATTTTTCCATGAATGGAGTTGGTGCCCCTTTTGCATCTAAGCTCTTCATTTCTTAATTATCTTTCTGTGTTTGTAATTGGCATAAACAGTGCCGTATTTCTAAATAAGCTGATTAAGGTGCATCCTAGAGCAGAAAATTTAAGAATTTCAAAATTCGGAATTTTTTTTGTTGCAACGAAAAGTATTACTTTTGGATGTATATTGATAATACAGTTAAAAATGTTCAAAAATTGCAATAAATTCATTGCACTGGTCTCTTATAGATGCAAGATATCTAAGACAATAAGTAATTGAGAAGTGAATACATCCTGTGGTCAAATAGGGAATAAGGTCAGCAAATCAGGGCCTCAAATAAGGGGATAGCCGGTACCATGCTACTAGGGCAGGGGTCCCTCGTAAATGTGAAATGTTTTGTACTACTATTTTCTAAATTAAAATATTTATAAATATGTGTACGAAAAGAAAAAGTTACTCTCTAAAGCAAGATAAATATTGAGACACATTTTTATTTAATGAGGAGCGCATTAAACCTATTTGTGCCCTATGTACACATGTGATTGGCTTGGGACAAGTTTTAGTTTACTCTACAGCCTGCAAAAGGTTTAATCTTTTTCTACACGATGGTCAATTAGACCGGGACCTACGTCTTGAGGTATCTGCCTGCCTTCGGGGGTCATTTTTTGAAATTACTTAAATTTTTACTTCTAACTTAAATTTTATGATTAAACACAACGTAAAACTAGAAATAGCATATAAAATTAAGCATCTAATAATTCGTTCATTGCTTAGATAGAAAAATAAGGTAAAAATTACGGTAATATATGTCGATACGCAGAATGATATAACTCCAAAAGTAATCATTATATCTGTTTTGTAAATTTGGTAATGTTTATAATGAACTTCTTCAGGGAATAGACTATTATCATGGTGATCACGCATATCTCTGAAGTTATGGGAACTCGATTACAACGTTTTGAAAAGTTCCCTAAACTTTTGCGCAAGTCATGAATTAAAAGACTAAATCAAAAAATAATTAATATTTAACCATGACTATAGTTTATTGCCTGTATATATATTTGTGCAACATGCCTACAAAATGTCAAAGCATTTGAACTTTAACTTTTCGAGTTATGCTAAGTAAATGTTATGCTTAATGTAAAGCAAAAACATGTCAACATCAATTTTGAGAAAAATAACTTTATGTACATGAAAAACTACAGTTGTGTAGTAATATAAAAATAGTTATAACTCCAGTTCTAAATTCAAAACAAAATTTTAACAGAATTTGAAAGAAAAAAGTTCAGACTACAATACTAGACCAAAATTTGAAACTTCGATATTTTGGCCAAAATTCATGTTTTAAAGGCAGGCAGATACCTTAAAGTGAATTGCGAACCACTACGAACATACATGCTATGACCGAAATTCGAATCTAGAGCTTGTTGAATCAGGGTCAGAGCGTTAACCACTCGGCTACCAGGCCGGCTGGAAAATTTATAAGCCTGCTTTGCACGTGAACGTTATGGTTGGGTTTTATGGGGTTTGGCGCAAGGGCCATATTTGGTAAAGCTGCCCCAAACAACGTCAAGTAATGGAAGGAACGTTTTACTGATACAGAACAGAAATAGACCCAGAGTAAGCTACAGGAATCGAACCAGCGCCCTCTACAACTCGCAGGTTGATAGCGCAGTTGGAAACTCACTCAGCCACGACTCCTGTAAAAGTGATGTAAATTATTTGAATATTTTTTCAATCTGCTAGACAGATGGTTTTGCAAGGGATTCCCAAACCGAAAATTCGTTCGACGCACGCCCTTGGGATTTCAGTTCGTCGTTTTTCCGCCGAACTGAAAAGTTTTCGGAGAGTGGCATTGTAATTTTAATATTATAACGAAGGATTGCATCACGCGCGACACTCATGCGCAGTTGCACTCGGTGGGATTTATCGATGCCGCGCACTCAATTCGAGTGCTCTGGGTATCGACTCAAACAGTTGTTCCTTGGAACTTTAATTCCATCCAGAGAACGCGCCCTCCCGAATTTTGGATAACAGCATTTTGATGAGGATGAGAGTCGACCAATAGAAACCCTGGCAGCAGTCGCACCCATTGATGACAGGCCGGCTCCGCTTTTCCGGCACTCATCGCCCAGACGGCGACTGCCAAGCCAGCGTTTCCCTGCCAAGCGGAGCGTGATCTCTACGGGCTGATTTGGCGCTTTGTACTTTTTGAAGTCGCGCGACAATTAATTAGTGCGTTTGGGGACGAGAAGCTGCTGTCATTTTAATGAAAGTTCCTGTGTGAGGAGATTCTTTTAGACCTATCACGAGAGATGGTTTGTTTCGAGGCATATTGATTTTTCTTCCTGGTTTATTGCACAACAGTGTTATTGTGCGTTTTTACATTTGAACACTTGTTTTTCAAATTCGTGTTGGACTTGAGTGTCCGAAAAGTTTGACATTTTTTATTCAAAAGTCAGTTATCGCTCAGCTTGGGGGACTAAAAAATAATCAATCTAGTATGGCTCGATCCCCAATAGTAACACACTCCACATATTATGAAGAAAGTGTATAATTATGGACAATTACACACTAACGAAAATACAGGAAGAAAGATTTAATCCTTGTATTTTCGCCACTCGCTGTTGGCGTCCATCGTTCTTTTGAGTCTTAGAGTAAAACATTCATGATCACAGTTGCAAACCATGTAGTAGCTTCACAAAGTTATTGCTGCTCTGGTATAATTATTACACAAATGTTCGGGATCATCTCCTAAATTGGACTGATTTTTTTTCTGAAGCATATATTTTAAATTTATACTGAGCTTCGATTTATACAATTAAGAAAATAATATCAGTTAGTCAAATTTTTTCTTCCCAAAAGTATGGAATTAAACATAATCCCGTGTTTCCATGACAAACTGAAACAATCTCTTCTGCTTATCAAAAATCAAGCATTTCATCTTTTGGATGAAAATATATCCCTCATAAAATAATATCCGAGGAATATTTTTGCATTGGAAAGATTAGTTCATTATTGTATAATACTTTCTCACTTAACACTACTCTGGTATAGTAATTATAGCGTTTGTCTGCCATTCAGTAGGTCCAAATTGCGACTTAAAAGCGCTTGGATATTGGAGATTGTCCCTGTTAGGAGGAATGGCGGCTTACCCATTGGGTGCACCTTCACAAATAGCCGTCAGCTCGCCCATTGTGCCCAAGAGGTCAGTAGTCTGGCATTAAATTAAACAAAAAACTCCCATTTAATGTTTCAGAATTTTGAATAAGAGCCTAATTCTTTATTCCCCAATTGTCCATTAAAAAGGTTTCTCTTTTATTATAAATTTTGGCAGAAATAAAAATGCTTACAGCAGAGCCTAAATGGATCTTTGGGGAACATTGAAGAGAAAGGTCTACCTTCCAGTCGCCTAATCATCGAACTATCAAAAGTGCACCATTCCTAGAAGCTTCGAATCTAACTTAGTCTAGTATTAACCGACTATGTGAGGATGGTAACAGTGATGTGTTTATCCCTCATGAAATAATGTGCGGTAACATGTAATAACAGCTCATGAAATAATTCGGTAAGTGATGTAACAGTTACTTTTGTCGATTCGATAAAGACCAATTTTCCTAACTTTAATTAATACGCTACACTTATACGAAACTCAAACTAATAAAGTACGAGTCCATTGGTTAAAAATGGGTAATTTTTATATGTATAATCCACAAAATTATTGCTGTTCTAAATAATCAGAAATTTGATGTTCTGTGAATCCTGACAAAAAAAACCTATAAAATACCTGACTTCAATGTATATTTTTAGAACAATTATTTTCTATTCATACAGAAATGAAAATTCACGTGACTGGAAACGAGCACAAAATAACAAAGAGCAATACACATGAAAAGGGACCTAGGAATCAAGCGATCGAAATTATGCGTTTGTCGGACCCATTCATCAAATATTCTATAATTTATTGTTCCTTCACATGTTTAAAAAAATTACATTCAAATGAGGATGTGAACTATTGATCTCTTCATTAAAAATGGCTTAAATATCAGTTCACGCTAATTTGTACGCAATAAAATTGGATTATGAAGCTTGCATGAGCAAGATGTAACCTCCCGGAGCCGAGCTTTGGCGAAAAGCCTTCACTTGGCCCATGTGGCAACCCCCAACCAGGAAATACCTCATAAATGACGTCGGCATGAGGCAATTTCAAACTCAGCCACTCATCGCTCGCCCTGTAATAACCCCTGCAAAATGTCTACACCTAAATCACTTTTATTCCGCGCGCCAAACGTAATTGGAGGTCGATTCCTGTTTTCGAGTTCGATTGGTGCACCAGATAGGCCCCCTATTAACATAACCGACGGCATTTCTAATAATAAGCCTCCAGGAATATGGTTATTTGTTATTGCCGAAAGGTAATTACGGATAGACTCCTTGCAGCAGTATTGTGCCCTAATGATTGCACCAGTTATTTGTATGCACGGTATTCAATTTGGAAACTTTGTGTACAGTTGTACCAGATCTCGATGGGCTTGTCGTTATTGCCCTTAACACGAAAGCTGATGAAGCTGAGCTTTTAATATGCAGTCAGATCTGCTGCCTCAAATGGCTTGAACGGTTTTAAGTATTGTGCTCAGTTGATGGGAATTGTTTTTGCATCTCTTCAAAAAATGTATCCGTTTCACTATAGTGGCGGCCAGCAGAACGGCACCGTTCTGCTTCTTCACTGCTAGGTTCCCGAGCTGAGCTGAGAGAGAATGAGATTTCACTCTTTCTGCTCTACTTCCAGAAAAGAAAAAATTCAACAGCGCCATCTGTTGTTTAAACCTTAAACTTGAGTTTTGCAGGAAGAAAATCGAAATCTTTCATGTCCATATATGGGCCGTATTGAAATGAAATGCTTCTTTCTGTACTACATCTGGAAAGCGGTTTTTAGAAAATTTTAACCATAAAACTTTTCCTTTAATCTTTTTTAATGCTCTCTTTTTTCTTATTTCAAAACACATTTCCGACAGAGGATAGATGTTCAAAGCAAAATTAGAAAACAACCCCTTTTTTAAGCAAATTTTCTTTTGGTTGGTTGGATTTTATGGTGAAGGGGGGTCATATTTGTCCAAGCTGCGAAAAACACAAGACAGGCAACATGAAGTTATGAACTTACACATACAAGGAAAGTTTTACTGATACAGAAGAGAGAAATACAGGTAAGATACATGAATCGAACCTACGCACCTAACAAGTCTCAGGTTGCTAGCGCAGTAAACATAGCGTATCTCGCACAAGTAAATAGATAACAGTAAGAAGGGTTGATTGGAGGTTTTATGGCGCAAGGACCATATTTGACAAAACAGTAAAAAATGACCATGAGTACAAAAATTGTAAATTTGAATGCATAAAACCCCTACATCTGCACTCTCGGCTCTGCGTTCGATGCCGGTTCTATGTTAGATGGCTGACCCTTCATGAAAACCAATAGATATTTTTGAACTCAATGTTTAACTTGCATAATGTGTATGATTATTCTTTTTTTCCTTTCCACACATATTGAACGGCTTTATTATAAATACAGTGAGATTTATTTGTAATATTTTAGCTTAAAAAACAGATAGCACTGCAGTAAAAAAAACTTGCTTCATTTCTCGGTGGGCCTCTTTTCGCTTTCATACCACTGTACCGACTACCCCCTCCCATACGGAGACCTTTTTTTTCGTTTAACACCATTCGCTATGTATGAACTCTTCTCTCCAAAGAGTAATGAGTCGCTCTTGCTCAATAGTTGCAGTTTAACTCATACCTAAATATAAGTAAAACCAAAAAGTATTTTTACTTAATGCCATCTGTGTAATATATTAAAAGGTAAGTTTTAGGCTGGATATATGCAGTTGGTCTAGGTTTGAGATTTAGTACTAATAAAGATATCTGTTATTTTTAAAAGATATATTTTTTTGTTCTAGAAGTTGTCAATATGCACTAGATACGCAATAGGAACATGCGTTGATGTTGTCGATATGATGGTCAAAAGTGCCATGTATAAGAGTTAATTAGATAAATAAAACCTATAGAACAGTATTTCGAAAAGTTTTTCATTTTCTAAATCATCTTGTGCAAAAGGAACAAAAACGTTCTCTTTATTCAAGTTAAAAAATAATAATTTTTAAAAGTCCATTCTTATTCAAAACTTTGTACTAGTTAAAAGTAAATAAAATTGTTTTCATTAAAAAGTGCTAGGTGATGCACTTGTACTCCCTTTAATCACCTTTCTATTTATTCCTATAAATATATTCCAGCTTTATTAATAGTTCTAAGAAAGGAACTGTTTGCAATGTGTGTGTACGGAGGAGGTATTTGATGGATTTTTTATCGAATATCAAACTATATATCGTTGGCGTATACAAGTGAAGCACACGAAGATAAGTTTTTAGACCAGAATTGTGATTTTTGGACTGGTGGCAACAACATAGTCATTTTTTCTTTACGCATGAAGGTTATATCTTGAGAAATACACTAAGTAAACACAAACATGAATGAATGCACATTATTATGATTCTATTGATAAGTTGCAAAAGCAAAACAAATCCTAATGAAAGTGTTGTCTGAATAATTGATAAACTGAGTAAATACAAAGTGTAACAAATAATAGTTAAAATGATAAAATTACACATTTGGTATCGCTTGAAAATTAGAAATTTTTCTATCAAAATCAAAAATTCTCAAATTTACTATGGCCATCTGTCTTATAAAGTTTATCAGTACCATGCTTCTTTCGTGGTGGTAATAGTATCTTATTTCATTGATAACATATTCATATTGCTTAAGACAGGATAGATTGTCGTCTATTGCATTTGAGTTTAATTGATTCAGTGAACTCGGAATTAATCAGCATGTTTTTGTGCTTTTAACTGTTTTTGGAATTTAACTAAAAGGTCCAGGACTTTTCCCCAATTACTCCTACATCTTGAAGAGAAAGGACCAAATGTAAACTATTTTACCGAGTAAAAGTGCTCAAAAGAATTAGAGTAGTGCTCTGTAAAAATACATATAATTTTAATATTTTAATTCATTAATTAAATACGCTTCAAAAGCTGAAACTGATTCATATTGTAGTATTTTAATGTTCGCATATATATAAAGAGAATACCATAGGTCCGATATCATTTACTGAGCACGATTTTTTAGTGCTTACTCTAAAAATGTAGTTTCGAAAGTAGAAGAGATAAACACTTGTAAAATAATACCCTACTAGTATTGAACGCGGTAGGGCTCAGAATGCCAGACTTAATGCATTATTAGGTCAAGCACATAAGTTGGAAAATTCGTGTGCTCAATCTTTCAATTCGTTAGAATTTTTACAATGCTTTAAAATTGTTCCTAGTTACTTACCTGTTAAATCTATAGATTAAATTAACATTGTTTGCTATCTTAAGAATGAAGTGTTAGATTAAAAATGTTTGTATCCAGAAATAATTTAAAGTTGACCAAAATTCCTTACAATTTATATTCTTGACTTTTCAAATGTATCAATAACTCCAGATCATGGCTAAATTCGTGTAAGTGCTTTTTTACGAATCATCGTTGGTCTAGTTTATAAATACAAAACTGTCAAGGCGTATGGCATGAACTAATGCACTGGCACTCAAAGTTAAGGATTGCGCATAGATTTTGATATTATAATTTTTCGAAACAGGTGTGGATAGGAATGCTAATAAGGAGTACAAAATGAAGAAATGTAAACATAAATAAACACTACTCGTAAAAAATTACACCATGTTATATTCTAACACTCGATCGCAATAACTAAATTCTATTCGCAATAACTAAAATTAATTGAATAAAATTTCATGAGTTCAATAGTTTTCCATCTCTGACGGTTTGCGATACACCGATTGACATTGGTGTTAAAAAAAGTCACAGAATCATTAGTAAGTGTTTAAGCTGTTTCATATTGTGATGTGGATAGACCTATCGTTTTTATGGATGACAATACCCGTCCACATAAAAGATCATACCTTGATGAACAATTGTCTCTTCACGAGATTCTACGAACGCTTCAACTTGTTTGATCGAAACTTGTATCATCACCAGTTCTTTGTGAGGTCAGATGTCAATGAATGTTTTGTTAGTCACCTCCCCAGAACGTCCCAAACATTTCCAAATGAATTTAGGTCCGATGAATATGCTGGCCGAGCTATATTCATTTATTCCAATCGCTTTCCAATTTTTCATCAAGGTATGATCTTTTATGTGGACGGGTATTGTTATCCGTAAAAACGATAGGTCTATCCACATCACAATATGAAACAGCTTATAAACACTTACTAATGATCCTGTGACTTTTTTAACATTAATATATATATTTACGTGTGGTATTAAGGTCATTTCACCAGTACTTCTGGTGTGATAGGAAACTTCACGCCTTGAATAATGTGTTTTATGGGGTTCTTGCCATATGCATTGCCGAGTTATATTAACAAATTCTGTTTTCTCTCTAAACTTAGCTTTCTCCGGTGTTCACGACTTTAAATAGTGCTTGATATTTTACGTGCTTTTGTTAAAGGGACACAATGGGATATGATCTGTCATTTTTCAAATGTCTTGACACTAATTGATGAGGTAATGATGGAAGCTGCTCTTGTTTTTCAAGTTATTTCGCAAACTTCCCAGCAATTATTCGACAAGATCTTTCAGCCATTATAACAAGATAACGATTTTGTGATGGAATAGTCTTGCGTGCTCGACCACTACTGAACTCTCTGGTAGTTCCATGTTTAGAAAATTGTTTCCAGATACGTGATAACAACGTTCTGGTAATTCTATTCTCATTCGCTACGCCCCCGTTGTCCACTTCGTCTTTCAATTTACCAACTACTGAAGCACGAGTAGAAGCATCCAGATGAATTTTTTAGATGTAGCGTTTTTATCGCTGATCTAAGTGGGTTGATTGCTCAAATTATGCATGTAACCGAAAAATTTCACACTGCTTACACTTAATGCTGGGATTACTAAGGAATATTTTCGAAGTTCGAAATTCTTCTCTTCATCGGTGATCCTTAGATTTTGGATATCAGTGTAAAACCAGTTTTATCTTTACATGGTGAGACACTTTTTTGTCAAGCCATAATATAGGTGGCTGTGGTGCTACTACAGCGATACGTGTTTCCTATAAGTATTCTGAAAGTGACGTCACTTGGTTTGTTTTTCGAAAACGATTTCAGCACTTCGTCTATAAAAATTTTGAAGAATAAATTCCAAATTGATATATTGATAGTTTATTGGTCGACACCAATTAGATTAAACGCTAAACGCTGCCAAAACGGCGATAAACTACATTTTAAGGTGACCCCGATATTTCTCATGCTAGAGCATTTGTACAGCAGAAGTAAAATCTTCGCAGATCGTTTGGTTTGTTTTATCACTCTGAAAATCCCTCACATGCCCCATTTAAAATTATCGACTTCATGTATTAAGGAAGCAGTTTAATTCACTTGTTTGTGTGTTTGTAAAATTTCCTCCGCAAAGAGCAGTGAAGCATACGTTGTTCGATCAAGAATTGCTTGTAAAAATTTATCTTCGTTGTGGCGAGAGTGAAATTAAGTAAAATTTACGTACGTTAAATGGTGTTATTTAAATTTTCAAAATGTAAGCAATGTATATTTATTTATACAATATATCAAAGTAGAGTGTTAAAAAATAATAAATATTATTATTTCCATTGGCTGATGACAATTACAAAAGACTGACTGAAGTCAAACAACTGAACAAATAAACAAAAATGGCAGCAAAATCTGTGGACCCATTCTGTCCCTCTCTTTCCAGTATCTCTTCCCCAATGAAGAAGAAGAGAGCGCAGGACATCGAAGCAGGTATGCAAGTTCCATATCCTCCTGAAGATCGCAGAGCTTATATAAAGGATTGTTTACTCAAAGTTTGCAACAGCTCAAAAGGCTTTAGCTTTCTTAGGTTAGGACACGCCCCTTGCATTCCACTATAATAAAATTCCATGATAATCATACTGGAAAATTGTGGGCCGCATTGCCGAAAATTGTGGATAATTTAGTCGCATAAACGTGAGGTAGATTTACGTAGTATCCCAAATAATAAAATATAATATAGGTTATATTACAAAGCAGGAAGGCTATCTTATATTTGCATAATGTAACTTTTAACTACTAAAAAATCGAAATCGTAGTAGTGCAAATGCTCTAAAGTTTAGTTATTTTATCCAACTACAACATTCACAACCTTGAAGGAAAACGAATGACTGTCGCTTGATTTTTTCTAGTTACTTGGAAAATACTTTTTAAAAACTTAAACTTCTTTCTAGCGATATATTTCGTGTCTAACGTTTGCAATTTTATTTTTCATGTGAAAAACGTCGATATACCGAGCTGAAATCGGAGCCTTTCGAACAAACACTTTGAACGATATCCCCGAATGTAATCGACAAAAGAATTTTAAAATGTGGTAAATATACCATTAACAAACATACAAAAAATAATTTCGATATTTGTGTTTACACTTCCGGCTTTTTGTGTTTGTGTCTAAAGTGTTTACGTTTCGAAAATAATTTCGACTAGTAAACATGGGACGATATCCCTAAATATCGACTAAAGAATTAAAATATGTTGAAAATGGGTTACCATAAAAACATACAAAAAATAATGTTGACATTTCAATATTATAAATTGACTGTTTCGAAGAAACTAAAAAGCTTTCTTCCAAAAGAGTTTTCGCTTCACACAAATGTGAACAATAAGAGACAAAAATTAAATATAGTTTCTGAATCAATAATTTGCTTTTACATAGCTCGGTTAAGCATTGGGCGTGGACGTTTGGTCACCAAGTAAAAATATTTAGACAATTCGAAGGGATTGTCATACCGAAAACTATAAAACAAGAAGGCGTATGAACAGTAATTGGAACCAAATCGATCGCCGAATTAAATGCCTCCTACGATCCAAATGTATCTTTACCCCGCATAGCTCTTATGATTTTTAAAAAATCTATTTTTAAAATTTGTTATGGTAATACAAAAAGGAGTCAACTATAAAATTATTTGGATTTTCTTTTATGAAACGTTAATCATGTAAAAACATTTCGACTCGTCGGATAGCAACCACTTCTTATATTTTTATGAATGCAGATTAGTTTACTGATTTAAACATTTTTCTAGTCATTTCTTGAAGAAACGAAATGTTCGATTTAAAATATCAATAAAATTGGCTTGCTAAAAGGAATGTCCTTATTGTCCTCAATTTCCACATTTTTAATGTTTTAAAGGAATCCGGATGTGATTGCGCACATTAGGGCGAAATTAAACAATAAAAATAAAAAAATTAAACATACCCTAAAAAGGAAAGTAATCAAATAAGTCCTTCAAAAATTTACTCAATTTTGAACACGAAAAAATAAACACAGCATTATACTTTCTTTGATCCTACATTGCTGAGAAAATTATCATGTTCTACTACTCAGGAGATTTTTTTTATTGCTTCTCAAATTTAATATAATGAACATGGGTAAATCTGGACAACCTTTCAATTGTATAAACATGAAATATTTCCTCTTGGAAAGATTCTACAAAATTAGATAACGTTTTAATGGTTTAACACTTTTTAAGCATAAAACTTTCTACATACGCATTTGGATATTAGCTTATACAGAAATCCAATGAATTAATTTGGTTTGCATTACATTGCATTTTAAATTAATCAAGCTAAATCTGAAGAAAAACAATTTTCGCACGGATATTTAATAAAATGTCATGTTTGTTAAGAACTTAATGTTTATTAAGAACAAATACAAAGATGTCAAAAAACATGTACTACAAAGTTTTGATTCTTCAAGAAAGTCTATATACTCAATATGAGTCAATCGACATTTACGTGATTAACAGCAGATGTATTTAGTTCCTGATTATTTTAAAACATTAACTCATAAAGTTATAGATCTTTGACTTAATATTCCTTGCACTATCATGAAGTAAAACTATATTTTTTTTAATCTCCAAAACGTTGTTTTGTACTTAACGTGCTTTGACACTTAACTTTTGAATATATCTTGCAGGAAGGCAGGTTTAAATGGAAGTGGAAGACCATAAAAGCATTGGATTACTTTCTTTTTATTAATACGATCAATAGCATACTAATATCACTTTAAAATTGATCCGAGAACGTTGTGAAATTTTGCACGGTTTTATCATATGGCGCTACTTTTAATTATAGCGTGTATTTATTATTAATAATTAAAATGATCTTGCCTTTGATCAATATAAAGTAGTCAAAACAATTTTTAAACTTGTTTTAAATTTTGTTCGGGCTAATAGCAACATTTCACATACTTCAGATTAGACTGTTTATTGAATCTTTTAATTTAATAATATCTGTTTGGGCAAATGAATATAAATTAGTGAGAGGTATATAAGCAGACAAAATAATTATTTGTATGAGGGTGCCATGGATGTCATACCTCCACCCACTGTTATGCCGTTTGCTTCTCTAAACCCTTCCTTTTATAATAGAGTTGATATAGAAGTTCAGTTTTAACACTGTATTTGTATTCAAAGTTTATTTACAATAATATTTACCCAGCCTTCCAATGTTATGTATTTACATAGGATCTCAACACCGTTTCATATCGTTCCTTCTCTCTCAATTTCCATAAGCTTAATGTCAGTACCAAAGGGTAGTTATCTACTGGTGGTTACTTAATTTATTTCTCTAATGTGAGTCAATTATATAAATATGTTTTCTTTAGAAAAGCGTTTATCCAGGTGAAATATCACTATAGTACTTTGTGCAACCCGGATGTCAGAATACTGCTCTTTTTGCATGTTGTAGTTATTTCAGCATGTTGTAGTCCGTTATTTCAATTTAATAATATAAATAAAATAAAATGTAGAGTTTATCGTCCGGTCTGTTAATTAATTGAAATGGGCTATAACCGGCAAGTTCCTAAAACTAATCTTGAGAAATGATACTTTTGATGTACTGGAAAAGCATTGAAAATTAGGTATTCTATGCTGAAAACCTCATTCCCTACTTCGTTTCTTTATATATTTTATTAGTTATAACAAGTAGTTAACAGTGGTAACCTGAATCTGCAAAAATATAGTTGAAAGCTACTTAATTTTTCAAACGCAATAATATTCATTCCAGTAGTTATTAAAGAGGAAGGTATACTTAAAAAACCTAAATGATTTTTCATCTCTTGCATACATATTACTAGTATCAGTTGCCATACTTTTAATTGAATGGAAAGGTAATTGTAAGGCAAAAATATACATGGAAGGGAACGCAGAAAGTATTTCCTTAACTATCAACTTATTAAAAGGATGCTCGACGTCACAAGATGCAGATTTAACTGCACTTAATTAGCAGCACTTAAATTGTATAAAGCGTAAATTTGGTAATAAAGTCTACCAAGAATTAATAGAGAAGTTAGGCATTAGAAAATAATCGAGGAGTTTAGTATGTGTAAAATTATAAAAATCTATAGAATATTAATTACTTAAAATTATGAAATCTTACTAAGATGTCCACATGTAAGTTACATGTAACATTACTTTCCGTCTACGCGCTCAGATTTACCATCTCTTTTCACCTAAGGTACAGTAAATAGAGCAAAAGCGCATGAGTGGCACAAAACATGAACGGAGACTAATTTTTTAATAAGCTTTGGTTTCAAAAATGATCAAAGAGCTAAATTCTCGTTTCTAAAAAATAGCTTTCCAAAATTACGCTCCAAAGAACTTAGATTCATGGAAAAATCTACTTCATGAAGTAGGTTATCCAATTTTGTTGCAATCAACTCCAAAGAATTTTTCTTGTACAGTATTAGTACTGCTCGAGAGAGATATGTAGTAATCTCGTTTACGTTCTGTATCCTGTCCTCATGTTTGGCAATCCTTTTTTTTTTTTACTTCTATTCATCTAATTCTTTTGCAATCATATCTCTAGGTTGTAGTGATACAGAAAACGAAAGGAAATGGGCTAATCTACGTTAGGATTTAGAGTTCCTGTTAAATTCTTATTGATGTTGCGTATCATTCTTATGTAATCGGCAACCTTGCAATGATTTTACCTTATTCTTATTTATTTCAATTGCAAGAAACAAACTGGGACTTAACCAAATGGTACACTCGTATTTATAATATGTATGATGCTGAATAGTAAATTATATAAACCTTAAAAAACGACTAATAAAGGTATTAAAATTAAGAATTGTCGATGGCCATTTTGGCGCACCTACACGTCTACTACCGTCTTGACTGAATTAAAACATGAGTGTAAAACTCAAGTTTAAATATGTTACCTTTCATCAGTGTTCCACCACACACTTTTCAATTGTCCTTTTATGCCAAATGGAAAGACGTAGAAGCACTAGTATCGTATTCACACTTATTCAATAGTGTGTTCTCCAAAGTAAAAACTTATGACCTCGAATATATTTAACTCAAGAATAGATCTAGGAAATGGCACTATTTTCACACATTGAAGATCAAACTAATGATAGTTTCCAACAGAGTTACGCCATCTGAGTATGCTTCAAAATTACGAGGTGTTCTTGGATTTTACCTTCAGGATTGATCCCGGACCATTGCCAGTGGACCGTTCTGTTTCTTCAGTGTTACGTTAGTTCAACTACCCCCTCCAACAGAGTTAAACAATGGCATATATCGTCGGCTTTCAAGTGATATGTAAAAAATTTCATGACATGATTTTAGCTTTTCTAGACCAAAATGTATTTTAGACTGGTGAAGTCCATAAAGTAGGTTAGATTTCTTCTTGAGAAACATACTTAGTAATTAAAGCGTAGGGAGTAGAATTCTCCCTTCGTTTTCTCATGTTTTTTATTTAGTGTGTGTGTTTCACTTATAAGCCAACGGTATGTCAGTTTCATTATTTTTTTAACATATATTATGTATTCTTGTAACGGAACATAATATTTGTTTGACTTTCGTAATCAGCCTCACAAATATAGGGTATGTGATACATTCCTCACTGATTGAAGATTTGAATCTGATCCTTAACGACCCTTGAATCGGGATTCTGTTGTACGGCGAAGAGACAACTCAAAAATTTGGAGAAATTTTTTAACGCCGTAACTTAAGCATGGAATGAAAGAAAGAGTATAAGATTTGTTGTGCCATGGCTAACTGGATTGACGAAAAACTTCTAGTAATGGTTGTCCGAATTTTCGATAGGTCTAAATGGTCACTGTGTTACGGGCTGTAGGTACTAAAATGGTTGCTTGTGGCCCTGTTGAAAGTGAACTAGTAAGTGTAAAAGACACTGAATTATACTTGTATTTTTAAAATTCCATATTATTTTGACACGAAAGTGAACTTTTAAAACGTACATTTCGACCATCTTTCCCTAAATGCCCTTGTGTTAGCGTTTCTTCTTATGAGAGGAAACTAGTCTTTGTTTCATTTTAAAAATCGAATTTTATAGTGTAATTTTATTCAAAATAATAAAATAATATTTTATTAATTTTATTCAAAATAATAAAATAATATTTTATATAAAGACTTGCAATCTCTATGGTACCAATGTTTCCACTCAACTTTTTCTGAGTGGCAATAATAAAATAAGGTCGGCAGTGCTTTCGTGGCAGAAAGGTGAACTCGGACTGTAACAAGGAAGTTTGAATTCCGAACCGCCGTTACTAGAAGTGTTTCGTCAATCTAGTTAGCAGTGACTCAAGAATAGATCTCGAAAATGGCACTCTTTTCACATGTTAAAATCAAAACGATGGTAGTTCATAACTATGTTGAACAATGGGATATATCGTCAACTTAAAGCAGAAACTCATTAACTGTCATCTTTTCGAAGACATTAAATGCTTAATTTCATGATGATGAGGTTTGACACAACATGGCCAAATATGGGTCTTGCGCCAGATAACCCATCTAACCATGATGATGAGAAATACATTGTCATTGTGTAATATATTTAAGAGATGTATGACACTATCAAAATGCTTATAATTTATATTTTTAGTCTTTAAACAGATGCACAGTATCTTTTCTTTTGTGAGTTTATGAGTTTTTGCTCTAATACCCACCGATGTTAGTTTCCTTGATTGTTAACATATCATGTATTCTTGTAAATGGAACGTTTGATTTGACCTTGGCACTTAGCATCACATGTGTAGGGTATGTGATACATTTCTCACTGATTGGAAGCTTGAATTTTATCCTTTATGGCCTTTCAAATGGGAGTTTGTGGTACGGCGAAAAAGCAACTCGAAAATTCGAAGAAATATTTCAGCGCAGTAACTTAAGCCTGGAGTAATAGAAAATGTACGATTTGTTGCTGTGATGAGCCTTAACACTCTTCCACCCCCGAAACAAACCAAAAAAAAAAAACCACCCCTCAAAAATTTCCAAGTTTTCAAGCAAACTGGGACTTATCCAATGGTAGACTTACTGGAAGTTTGATTCAGATCCTTAACGGCTCTTGAAATTGGATTCTGTTTCACGGCGAAAAAACAACTTGAACATCGAAGAAATTTTGCAACAATGCAATTTAAGCGTGAAATAAAAGGAAAAAATACGAGATTTGTTGCTATGTTGAGCTTTTGTTAAAACCCTCCCACCCCCAAAACAAACTAAAAGCCACCCCTCAAAAATTTCCAAGTTTACCCTCTGCTCGGAGAATGAACTTGTTGACCGTAGTCTTTCAACTGCCTGCAGCCTCCGATATCCGGCGTGTGCCAAAGAAGAATGCCTCATTGTGCTCCTTAACAATTTTCATATAAAAAAGGGGTAGAGGATCTATTCGAACCAAACGGGGTAACGCGACAACAACCCCTGGTGAATGGGCGCCCAGCATCTTGGAAACCTCTGAGTGCAAAAGGCAATCGTTTGTCCAGATTCATCCTATACAGAGAACGTCGACCCCTTGCGAACAAAGTACGGAAAGGAAACAGCTGTACCTGGTTGCCTGTAGTAAGGTTTTTTTCCCGATCCGTATACGGAAGCACAGATTAACGACCCTAGAATACTTTTCCGTTCGACGAGGGCCAGGGTATGGTTTTGGAACTGGGACTGTGTGGTGCAGAAGTTTTGCTGCATGAAATGGATCGTTACCGTCGGGGATTTTTGTGATGCAATACTCTTTCGGTTTGGACTGTATGGATAAAACTGGTTTATTGTTTTGCACCAGAAAAAATGATGGCCGCATCGCCCCTTTCTATCAAGTTAGCTGAGGTAAATGAAATATTTTTTTGGTTTAAATGCTTATTGATAAATCTCAGAAATGGTGCTTTACAAAAATAATGAACATTAACCTCTTCGTTCTAGAGGTCACATACTTGGGCGGTTGGTTTTGCCTCTTAAACTCTACTGAATGCGAAATTCTTTATTATAACTATGAATTCACATCAGTAAATGTTCTATGAACATTTATGTTTCAAACTATCAATGAGCAATGAGTACATACATACAAACAAGCATAACGTAAATATTCAATTAACATTTACGCATGATGCCATACTTATAAGTATGATACATATATATGTAGTATACGTATATTCATACGCAAGTGTTCAACATACATATGGGTTTATTGAACATATACGTTTGCTTAAGAATTAAACATTTATGTATGAGCTCATTGTACATTTACGTTTATTTAAGGATTGAACATGTACCTAAATATTCACTGAACATTTATGTGTTCATAAATTGTTCCTAAAACATTTAAGTTCAGAGATTGTTCATAAAGATTATGCTAAAGGATTGGACGTTTACTTAAATGTTCACTCCTTTAACACATATAAATGTTTAAATATAACATGTATAAATATAAACTGAACATTTACACATGTGAATTCGTCTTCGCAAAAAAGAATTTTGCCCTTAATTGGGTTTCAAGAGGAAATTCAAAATTCTTTATTATAACCACGGATTCATATACTTAAATGTACATTGATTATTTACATATGGAAAAACACGAATTACGAAAAAAGAATTTTACTTTCTGTTGGGTTTCCAGAGGCAAAACATCTGTATGCATATGTGGACCTCCAGCTAAAAGAGGTTGCTTGACAAGTAAAAATAGACTTAGATTAAATTATTTATTTGGAATCCCCGTATTCTAATCCTGTATCAGAATTGTTCGAAAGAGTAATACTTTAATTGGATGTGTTCTTAGCATTGCTTACGCGTTAAAGTGGCGTATGTAATAAGGGGATTGTTGTATTAAATAATAATTTATTTCGAGTCGTATTGCAAATGCGGAAAATACCGATGTAATCTTATTGTAATTTCACTAAAAAGCTTCAATTTAAAACTCAAATTAAATATGAGATCTTGGTTAAGGTTTCTCACTTTTGTGAACGAATTGTTTTCGTTATTTAAACATACCACATTCTCACAAATGTATTTTTGAAACAATGTGTTTATTACATTTTAAAATAACGTTATAAATCCCAAAACATTTTCTGAAACAAATTTCTACCAGGTGTAATTAATAATAGTGGGAATATTAATCTGTACTGCATTTGTCTTTCAGAATTGAATGTTACTTATTGAATTTTAAAAATGTTGAAAATTTATGTTTATAAAAATTACCAATGTAATTTTTTCTTTAAAACATATAAACAATACTTATAGGTTAGATTTAAAATAGTTATCTGTGACTCCCTAAGATTATAAGTTACCTTCAAGTGATATATTGAATAGTTACGTATAGAAGTAAATTGAATTAGGAATGATTCAATTCCCCTTAAAAGTATTATAAACATTAAAAGCATTCAGCGTAATGCTTTCCAACGCGAAACATTTAACTTCACTTATTTTCGAGACAAGCTTTCAAAATTCAACGTTATTATAAAGATGTCATCCTTTTTATTTGTTTTATGTATTGTTTCAGAATTCTTTCAACATTTTTTTTTATTCGCCTCATTATTCCACACATCTAGTTCAGAGTTTATTTGTTTCATAAGTGCTGGTTTATATCACGGGTGGGAAAAAAGGACCGTTAACTATAATGATTTATAAGCAAATTATACTCAGTATTCCCACTTTTTTCTGCACTGTAAAAGAATTTTGTATTATAACTAAAAATGACAAGAAATTGTCAAAGTATCAAATAAAGTTTTAAATACACTTAACTAGAAATGTCATTTTAATAACCACCAAAATAGCATTTTTCGTTATCATTGACCTAAAATTAATATCCCTAAAGAATATGTTAATTTATGTTAAGTAAATACTTCTTAATTATAAGCATAGTTACACTTAACACACAATATTAAAATTCAGCAAAGATCATCAGCAGCTACAGTTGATTATTATGCTTTAAATGTTAGTACAGTACTGCTGTATAACAATCCCAAATTTACGAATCCACATTTAAAGCTTTTGGAATATATGAATGGAAACTATTGTTATAAAATTCATCTTAATTGCAAAACACGAAATTTTCCTTAAAAATTTGCAGTTGTACATTTACTTACACAATTCATACTTTTACTTATACCATATCATTGAATTTCTTATATTTGTTTAAAATACACGCACATACAATTGGCGATTGTTAGTTTTAAGATTATGCATTTTTAAATGCATTATAAATACATACTATTGATATAACAGAATAAAATAATTTGACTCAAAGTTTGAAATAACAACTGGAAACACAAGCTTTTTAAATAAATATTTATATTTCCTCTCTATTAAAAATTTAAATAATTCTTAATACTATTAGAAACTATCATGGAAAGACCACCTCTCATTTATCTTACGTGTGCAAAATTATATTCTTGCTTGCTGCAAATAAATTTTTGAATATGCCTTGAGTCGAACCAACTATGTACCTATTAATAGGGTCACTTTCATCAGGTATTCCATCGCTAACACAAACATCGTGTACGGATATGGCAAGCCAATATTCACATTCAATTAAACTGTTAGATTCAAATCTCTTAAAGTACTTATTTTCATTTGTAATTTAATTTTAAAAGCAATTTTTAATGTTTATACGAAAGGTATAACGAATGTAATTTGTTGTATAATGAAATAGTAGACTACGAATTTTTATTCTACGTGGTCTTTCGACCTGAAGATTACTCTAGCAGAGTTGGAAGTTTGAAAAAAAGACATGGTCATTGTAAACTGTTAGAAAGACATTCAATTGCAAAACTATTCCTCATTTCGTTTAAATACTTACTATAAAAATATCAACATATATGTAAACAATACTGACTCATGATCTTTAATAAATGCCGGTAAGTATTAGATAATTTGTTGAATATGTGTGTAAGTATTTGGATAACAAAACATTCTGAGGATGAACTAAGATTACTTTTGCGTGTAATAAACAAATGGTGATCTAACAGTTTGATTATAAGCTTTCCATCCATGCTTGATTATCAAATGTCGTGTTAGAAAGTAAGCATTGCTTCTATCATTAACTCGTACTATAGTAAAAGCATTTAACTCCCAGCGTAAGTGAAAATAAAGTTTCAGGTAATGTAATTACAAGTTAATCTTGCAATGAAGTTACGATTAACTTATACGGACAACTTGTAACGCAAAAATTATAAAGGCTTTCCAATAAATATAATTACTAACAATCAAATTACGCTGTTCAACAACGTAATGACATGTGTAACGTACATAAGAAAGTATAAAGTTCCTCATTTATATAATTACTTTTTACCTCATACTATATAAAGTAGTCACACGACATGGATGAAAATGTAAGAGAATAAGAGATGATAAAAAGTACCAAAATATAATTATTTATATGCAGATTATGCTATGAAGTAATGTTGATTCAGTGGGGATATTCTGTAATGAGAAGATAGTGGTTTCAATAAGTATATCGCGTTTTGATAAGCAAATCATATTCAAAGAAACAATTATCGACTGACATGAGATAGAAAGAAAACTCCGAAAAATATTTATTTACAAATATATCTGTACTTATATAGTCCTATTTAAGTAACTATTGAGGAACGCATTAATCATTTGTTGATACATAAATCTTGAAAGACAAATAATATTACTGTTTAGATAAATTGTGTTTAAGAAAAGTTTTAAATAGTATATTTGGAACTAAGTTAACTTTTAGTGATTGAAATTATATTCAAAGATGAAGTTAAGTTGCACCAATGAAGTCATAAAATTTGACACACGTTTGTCAAATTTTATTGGGGTCAAGGGATGGAGTAGTTTGTCAAGGGATGGAATTCAAAAGAATTTTACGAAAGCAGTGTATGAAATGATTTTCGATGTAACGAGGACACTGTTTTTCATTTAATCAAAAAATATTTATTCAACCGAGGCGATTAGTAAGTATACTACATTATCAAAATATATTCTTTTGTTATTAAATCTTCTATTGTGACTAATTAAAAGAATATTTGGAAGGAAAATGTCAATTATCTCTCGTAAATATTTACAGCTTAATATCTAAAATAAAGTATAATTGACGACTAAATAATATAGTCTATATTCTGGGTACTAATTTGATTGTAACAGCTAAAAATATTGAAGTTTTAAATTTTCAATGCTTTTTTTAAAGAAATAAAAGCCATGTTACTATTAAAAATGTTTTTTTTTTGTGGCTGCTAGCATTTCGTACCACTAACCACATCACTTTATCGATAAATTATAAAATTGGAAGAAAATATTTTTCATTTTAAAATCAAGATGTTTAGTTTACATTACGAAATCAGGATGTTTGGTTCAAACATTGCGATGTAGAATGTTCAAACATTCTAGTTTCTAAACATTCGAGACAGTTTTGGAAAGAGTTTCAATTATTGTTTTTTGTCACATTACTCAATTTTTTAATGTTAACTATTTTACGATTTTTCTCATTCTTTAATTTTGCTTATTACTAAATATTAGCTCGTTTTACTTGGAAAGAGATAGCTTGGATTTCGTTGAAAAGTAAACTTTACTTGCTTACCAACAGATTATAGTTGTGCTCCAATACTTAAAAATGTCAATTTTAATCATTGGCAACTACACAAATAAAAATAATTTTGCTACACCTTTACACTTGATAATTTTGCAATTTTCATTTCTAACATTTATTGGTGCTTAGAGCATTTTCAAGATTTTGAAAGTATTATCTTTCTTCTTGAAGCCTAAATGTAATATGTATCCCCAAAGATTATAGGATTCACCATGGGTCAGTGGGTTTGTCCACTGAGCTAGCAACCTGTGATTTGTAGGTGGCACAGGTTCGATTCCTGTAACTTACCCTGGTCTATTTCTCTCTTCTGTGATAGTAAAACTTTACTTGCGTGTGTATGTCCATTACTTGACGTTTTTTGGCTCAGCTTGGCCAAACATGGCCCTTGCGCAATGGAACCCAGTCAACCCGAGGCATTAGACCTTGTGTAGAGCAGTAATTATACTGATGCCTCCAACTTACTCTGTAAAAAATGCAAACCGTCAGCAAAATAAAACCGTAAAATAACTTTTCATAATTCAGTAAAATCTTTGATGTCAAGTTTTTAAAAATTATGAGAAACGCTAAAGCAATTTTAAATTTCAAACACTTCAATACATAAATTAGTAAATAATTGATCAATATAACATAAATTTATTATTTTTATTAATAATAAACAAAAAGGTTATAAAAGTGAAGTGTTTATCAATTGAAATCGAACGTCATCCATTTTTATGCTTTTCCTTTAACTCTCAAGATATTATTCCATGAGAAGAGATTTAAGCTCTTCACTCTAGAGAATAGCATGACAAAAAATTAATCGCATTATGTAGCAGAAGTATTAAAAATTCATTACGTTACGTTTCATTTCCACCCAGAAAAACAATTTTAATTTTTTAGACTGCTTTGCTCTTTGAAAATGAGAATAATATTTTGACTGAATAATCACAGTAGTAGTAGTAAGAGAGAGTGTTAATAACACCTCTGGATTCTTAAAGCATGGGGCATGGTCCCAATCTGCGTTAACACGCTTTTGCAAATATGCACATTCAATGCATACTTTTTAGATTAAATCACATAATCTTTAAAAATATATATATATTCTAAGAGGTAGTCTGTATTATAATGCTGAAAACAACACCGTCCCTTCATATTTCTACTATTTTTTAAGACAAGATACACGTTTCGAGTACTTTTAAAGTTACTATAAATTTAAAAATTTCGAGGCGGTACGATTGTTTCCGAATGGAAATTGCCATATAGCGTCATTCCAATTACATGAATGTGTTTTAAATTTGCATAATCATGTGTCTTAAGTAAATCCAGCATCTTAAGAGAATTATAAGATGAGTCCCCTCTAGGGATGATTCATTATTTATTCAACGGCCAATGAGGTGGAGATCGTGAATCTTTTCCGAAGCCAGGATACTTCAAACTGCATGTTGATGTCGCTGCATTTTCATTCGTTTTAGTTCGATCTAAAATTTGGCATTCGTCCAAGGATTTAAAAACTTTTTCTTAAGCTTTGATCTCGTAATGCGTAAGTCTGCGATGCATGAATTCGTCATTTTACTTTTAGATTAAATATAGAAACAAAATTATATAATAGAACTTCGAGGGGAAAGGAGGTTTTGAGTATTGCAGTACATATGCAAAGAAAAATAAGGTGTGCACATGAACTTTATATCCTACCCTGGAATCTTGTTAAAATTGAATTTTAGGAATGTTTAATTTATACTGAATTAAAAGAGTTTATTAATTAATTATCTATTGAAATTATTAATCTATCTTAAATATCGTAACTCGACAGATAAATGGCATAATCTGGCTCAATAGAGGAATAAAAAATTTCAGAGTAGCAGTTTCTTTTTCACCAAAAGAATATTGAGGGTAGAAATTACATTTTTCATAATACATTTGAAAAATCAAACGTTTGTATATCGCCGACTTACAAGTGAAGCATTCTAAGTCGAAAAACATAAGGGGGAAATTCTATTCACTAAGAACACCTCAAGAAGAAATCTAACATTCGTGCAATGAAAAAATTGACTTAGTGGACACAGACCACTTCATCAGTCAAAAGATCCCCATATTCTGGTCTAGAAAATCTAAAAAATTCATATTTGAACATTTTGACAGTATTTCACTTGTAAGCCGATGATATTATACAATGCAAGTTAATTTATCGAACATAAGTGTCCCTCGTAAATTCTCAGATGAGAAAATCGTTATCTAATAAATTCATATCAGCAGTAAAAGTAACTAGTAATAGGACAGCATAGTTTGTCGATACAGTTCTCTGTTGCAACTCATAGCATACATGTACCAGTTCTTGGGAGTCAAAACGCTAAGAACACAAGGCTGACATTCATTCTGCAATATAGTCATAGACATTGCAATAAAAGAAACATAACGAACCCAAGAAACGTCCTGTTTAAAACAGACTGCTTTAAACTTTACGAATTGAGACGTATAGATTTTCTTATATCAGAAATAAAGGTCTCAAGTAACTCTGAAAACTAATAACCAAATATTCGACTTCGTTAATCGTTAAACCAGTTTTATACGAGTTGAGTTATACGAAATGAAAATAGTTTTTTATAATTAGTGTCTTTCAAACGTGTGTCGTCATTTGGAAAGTTTGAAAATAATATTCCACTATGGTCAGATGAATGAGATGAGACAATGGGTAAACCCGCTTAAAATGCGAGTGATGTATATATAATACTGAAAACAAATCCATCGCAGAGCTCAATATTTGCTTCTCCTATTACGACAATAACCTGATAGAAATCAGTTAGCGTATAATTGTTATGTATAAACTAATAAAAATAAAATTAGAAAATTGGATATTTGAGACAGCTAGAGAGACAAACATCGTATAAGGGCGTGTCTCTTTCTCTATAAATAAAACGTTCAGTTCTATACTGGAAATATTTCTAGCTTTTGCTGAGGTTTTCGAAAAGCAATTTTCTGTTACCTGAATCAAAACAAGAAATTCAACCCAATTTCATACATAATTGGAATCTGATAGTCATGGAGCCATTCATAAGATATATGTTTAGGTTTTCAGAGTAGTATTAGTTTATTTTAAGGCCCATGAGAGGAATTGAGTGTTATCGTAATTGAAATTCATAGCTTGAAAACTCGTTAATACCTTTCACCAATAATTTTTAAAGGAAATTAAAAAAAGAGAAAGTCAGTTTTTTAAACAAAGATTCTCGATTTGATGCGAAAGGCTTAAAATTCTCATTTCGGAAATTTAACTTTTTGGCTATAATTATGAAAATTTACATATTTCAATCCTAAGGAAAAAAATCTAGCAATTCCGGGATTGAAATGGTATTTTTAAAACTTCTAAAGTTGAAGTCGATTTCTTGAGAATGCCTCTAAACACGTCATAATGTAAGAAGTGCGAAATTTTGATACTTTTTAGAAATAAATGACACCACCACATTACACTCTCCCTTGAAGGGGAGAATGGCTTAGTGGGTTTGCCTACTTCGCTAGCAATCTGCAAATTATGGGCTGTGCAGGTTCGTATCCTCTCTGAGGGTATTTCTCTCTTTTGTGTTAGTAAAACTTTTCCAGTGGCCCTTGCGCCATTAAAAACCGAACCCAATCAACGAGCAATAACCCTGAAAGGATTTGCTACTTTGACTTGACTATCCAAACAAAACTAATAAACTAACATCAGCACATAACTCCCTTTCTTAGTGTCATGGGGTACTGTATCCGAATTTCTATTTGTTGCAAACTTCTAGCTAGGCCAATAATGAGATGCTTTTTTATCTTCTTTACACAAAGGTCCTCAGTTCAACAGTCTCTGGATTCAAATCCTGGTTTGGTATGGATATTTGAAATGGTTCGGAATCCACCTTAAACTGTAGGTCCCAGTTCAATTAACCCTCGTAATGCAAGAAAATTGACCGTAGAGCAACAAATCGAGTTTTACCAGGGTCGAATCCAAAGTAATTTTATAGAGGGTTGATTCAAAGGTCGTGTTATTGAAATGAAATACCCACATTTTCTAAATGGTAAATCAACTTGGAATTGGATGGTTGGGTTCTATGCCCAAGGGCCATATTTGGACAAGCTGCGCCAAACACAACATAGAAGTAATGGACATACACACACAAGTTCGGAAGAAAACAAGGACATAAATAACAAGAGTAATAATAAAGGATAAATAAAATGAAAAGGAAAATATCAAGGGCATTTTTACTGATAAACAAACACACTGAAAAAATAGAGAAATACCTTGAGGGTAAGTTACGAGTACCAAACCTGCACCGCCTGCAACTCGCAGTTGCTAGCGCAGTGGGCAAAACCACTGTACCCGGCACCCCCATTTAGTATTGGTAAATATATATTTAACAAAATGTACTATGATCTAACTTAATTTTACTATTTCCATATGTAATAAAGCATTTCTCAATAATATTCTGTAATGTATATGAAATTATTTCAATTGAGATTGGAAGAAATCAATAAGAAAAGGTTCCAAGGGGTCATCTGACCGTTTGACTCTCCCTTCAATTTGCCACTGTTCCCTGCTATTTAATGTCTTGATGGTTAGAACGTCTTGAAGATAGGCAGACGCATTTATGAAAGGGCGCATTCATACAAAATAATAATTCCTTTGTTTATAATATTCTTGGCAACCTTAGCTATAATTTTTTTGGGGCTATATTTTTCATCCCTTTTTCTCCTCTAGGTGTTTGTTTCTTTTGCGAGAAAAAAAGAGTGCTATCTCAAGCAAAATTGTGTTCACTCCAAACTCATTGATGCTTAGCCTTGTCCTTCTGAGGCTAATTGCCTCTTCGCCAACGAAATCCGGTGGCGCAAGGCTCTTCTCGCAAGAGGTTAAATGTTCATTCCTCATTTTATTCCTTTCTGCCTCATTAACTTGCTCATTAAAAAAGTAGAGACGTCGCACAGTAGCGCAAAGATTGTCAACAGCAGAAAGTAGAATGATGGGATGAGGGGGGTGTTAATTTTTAGGAGCACCCCCCAAACATCTGCTCTCTCTTCCTCTTTCCTTAAAATTAGTTAATCTCCCCTGTGCGACACTGTGTGCTCGTACGAAGTTTCTCGCAACTCTACATAGGTTTGTGCTCAATCGAAGCTACTCTTCGCGCATGTCACCATCTCTCTTAACGCAGCTATGCTATACACAAATTCTTGAATATTATAATTGAAGGGCTCCGGGCAACACAGCGATAAGCCACAGAAATATGTTCCGTTGCTGCAATTCCGTAACAAAGTATTCAAGATGATTAAACTAATTTCTGATCGTTTGAATGAGTGCTTGTTTTTTACTTAAAGATCAGTTCCATTATTTCTTTCCTGCGAAATATATCGCCATCTGACCGTGATTCAAAATTACGTGGTATTGTCCTCGGATCTTGGAGATTGATCCTAGACCGCCACCAATAGTCCGTTGTGTTGATCCAATGCGACGCCAATTAATTACCATACCTGCAAAATATGACCAAAAGATGTTTCGGAGCGTAATCACATCGGATAATCATGAATATCCTTCCATGACATCCCGAAATACTGTAGTACGTGGTCAGGACGACTAGCCATGACAATCAGGGTAAATCTTTTTTCCTGACACATATTTCATTGCTTTGGTGTAGACAGTTTCTAAATCTTGATAATGTCTTTACATAACTTGAAGTTGCTATTTTTGCTGTACCAACCATTCTTATGGGCAAAGTCATACAGCCACAGCAAGTGTCCACTTCTTCCGAGTGACAGAAGATGCAACCTTCACCCACTCCATGATGTCAATTGAATGACTGCGTCATACTTGAATGTTCAAGGCAACATGCCCCCGTTGATTAGTAGATATACCATTATAATTTTTTTAGCCTGAAAATTTTAAAAGTGGCTTATTATTTTGTTGCCCGAAGTCCTTCACCTCTTAGTCAAGATGGCAGTATCTCCAAGTGTGGACTTAAGGTTCACGATTGTTAAAATGCTATGTATAAAAGTATGTAATGCTTTATAGTACTTGAAAGCATAACACATTCAATCAACAGTCGATTGTGTGATCATACTGACCTCTTGAAGTATTAAATACTTAATACGCAGCACAAACCTCAATTCGCAAAGACCACATTTGGATCTTCTTGACTGTATCCACGTTATGAGAGATTTTCAGTGTCAACAAGCCAGACGGACTTAGAAGATTTTACTTCTGCTGTCCAAATGCCCTAGAATGATACATATCGGGGTTCCCTTAAAATGTAATCGCCATTTTGGCAATGTTTGGCGTTTAATCTAATTGGTATTGGCCAATCAACTATCATATACAACTCGGAATTTATTCTTTGGAATTTTTATTGACGAAGTGCTGAAATCGTACTAACAAAACAAGGCAAGTGACATTACGTTCAGAGTACTTACAGGAAACACTCATCGCCGCAGATACACTACCGCCACCTATATTTAGCTTGACAGGAAATGCATCTCAGGTATTTGACTCTCCAAGTCAGTGAGGTGTAATGACATTTTACACGAGGAACTATGTGCTATTGTAATTAATTGTGAAACCCCTGTTAATGTATTCCATCTTCTAAAATTTAAATTGCAATTAAGTAATTGATTATTGAATATGTGTGAACAGAATGCAAAACAAACCGGATTTCATCGTTCCTTACCATTAAGTTTAATATTTAATGCTTTCCTGCACATTTCAACGTCTCTGGTGCAAACTGAAGACCGTATTTCATATCAATATCAATTAATTAATGGTACAATGTATAACTTTGGTCCTCTTAAAAGAAAAAGTTGCTTTTTCAGCAAATGGTTCACGTGTGTACCATTTCCTGATCCTAGTTTCAAGCTTTAAAGTTCTAATGTAAGATTTAGTGTACGAGAACTAACTGTATCTTCATGATAATATTAGAACCGAAAAGTCTTTCTATTTGTTAAAAGTAATGATTAAAGAGATGCAAAAATATAATTTATAAGCACATTTTCTCGGTGGTCTTTTTACATTCTTTTATTATTAAAAAATATACTGTATAAATAAATTTCCTCATCTAAATTTTGAAATTCGTTGAGTGAAGTAATTATTGTTTTGACGATGAAATAAGCAGGTGGATAAATCTTCATTTGGAAACGAAACAAGATAAAAAAATGTGTTTATTTCAAGAAATCGCTTTTTTTAACTTATTATTTTTCTCCAGTCAAAGATATTAAAATATACCCACGTTTAAAAAGCATTCCAATCTCAATGTTTACGTTTGTTGAATGATACGTGAAGCTACTGCGAAATTAAAACATACATTTCCTAGCTACTGTTTGAAAATTTTGGAATCTCTTCTTAATCATGCAATACTTTTCGAGATTAAAAATTATTCGAAAATATTGTTTGAAAAATCTTTTCATACGTAATTTAAGCCCCTTTTAGGAAGTTGCTCTTTAGTAAAGTGGAAAGAAATTATTTTTCCATCAATTGTATTTTAGTATATACTTCATAGGTCATTCTTGTATCAACCATTTAAGGTATTTCAAACGAAAGAAAGCAAGTTCGTTAAGAACTAACGAAGAAAAAGTTAAGAACATTACACGACATGTGATTTATGCAAGAAATCCGTGATAAGAAAAATTATCTTGAAAATAAAGAAAAGTTACTATTTTCATAGGAAATTCAGTAAGATAAAGAATTTTTAAAATATAAATAATAAAATTTCGCTATTAACAATACATTTCTAATACGTACGATATGAATTTAAGTGAATAGATATTCGTGAGATTATAATTTTGGGAATTTTTCGGTCTTTGTGAAAAACCTCGTTCACATAAGATGTAATGCATTCTGATCTATAGAAAAGGTCAATTGTTTGGTTGGGTTTTTCCTGCGCAAGGGCCAAATTTGGACAATCTGTTCCAAACGCAAGACATTCAAGTTTTGGACATACACATTTTGGGAACGTTTTACTGACACAACAGAGAAATACACCGGGAAAGAATCGAACCTGTGCAACTCGCAAGTTGCTAGTGCAGTGGGCAAACACACGGAGGCACCTATGAGAAAAGATATCGTCGGCGAAGAGCTGGAACTCATTAACTGACATTTTTTCGAAGACATGATTGCTCATTTTCATGATGATTAGAAACACGTTGTACCATTGGAATATGTTTAAAAGATAAAAAGAACTATCAAAATGCTCATAACTTTTTTTACCTAAAAACTTATAGTTATTCGTTAAACAGTTGTACAGTAAAATATTCTCTTTGTCAGTTAATGAGTTTCTGCTCTAAGTCGACGCTATAGGGTTTTCAAAAGCACCTCTAGCCATAAATGCGTAACTGAATAGATTAATGTTTTTCTATATAAGTACACTTTCGCTTAAAATAAATATTATAAGCAAAATGCGTTGGAAGGGATCGAGATATATCAAATCGAATTTTGTGTTTTTCACGGTAAAACTCGGTTTCATGCCTCAAAAATGACATCACATCAGTCCAGAACATGAAAACAATTTGTGAGGATATCAGTACCGATGATTCGAGGTATTTTATTTCGATAAGATCTTTCCACTCGAGCTGCGTATTTATTTCACTACATTTGCATAATCGAATGTCTTCGTAACTTCAAACTGGAATCATCTCCGAAATTGGGAAACTCGAAAGAAGAGCAAGATCATAAAAAAGGGGATCTGCGTGTGTGTTTGCCGATACAAACGCTGGATGAAAAGCTGGCTATTAAGCCAATGAAAAAGGAACGGAAGTTGTTAATAAATCAATGTCAGAAGCGAAGTCATTCCTCAAAATCGGAGAGATTGAAAGCAAACTGTGCGTCATTCAACTTGGAAGTGAAAAAGTGTGTTGCAGTTCTTTTTTTGTTCCACAAGAAAAATGTACCAAAGATTCATGGCCTTGGCAGTGCGCTTTTTAAAAAATAATTGCTCCTCAGCAAACGAAACATTTAAACTCCCAATTTCATTCCGAATTGTGTTATTTTTATTGATTACTTTCTTTCACGATGGCATGTGCTTATTCCTTTTTATTCCAAAAATGCCTTCCCTTCATTAGTCACGGATCCACCGTTGTACTCTAGAGCGAAAATTCCATGCTTTGTCACTTTGCTACGCTTAGAATTCGGTAACAAGTGTGAAAAAGACAAACTGCTCACAAAGTTTAGGTTGTAGGGGTAAAAAGATAAACTGCTGATCGAACTTTGCGACTGTAGGACTTCGGTGCTTTGCAAAAATAAGAATATATATATTTCAGGTGTGACATAATATCACAAGTACGGAAAAAGACAAACTGCTCACAAAGTTTAGGTTGTAGGGGTATAAAGGTAAACTGCTGATCGAACTTTATGGCATCGGTGTTTTCAAAAGTAAGAATCTATATATATTTCACTAACGTACGAGGCACAGAAATCGGCGCTATTTCTATATTGGCGAATGTCAATATATGGATATGAACAAGATAAAATCAACCTCTACGAGATTATTTCGCTAATATTGCTAGAACAGCACGGGAGAGCTCTCGTCGCTAATGAAATTCCTCAACAGAGCGATGACAGAAGACAATGAGAAATCTGAAAGATACAAATTAGTGCAGAAAAGAAAATATGAGCCAATCCGAAAATGGGTTTAGAGGTAAAAAAATATCGAATCGCCTTTGAACAAGTGAATGTGATGCAGTTGAAGTGGACGTTCGGAAGCTAATTGCGATAACATCACTGAGGTGTGAGCGTTTTACTATGCACTTTATTGGAAATAAGAATTAACATTAATAAAAGAAGTACACGAAAGACTGCTTTATATTTTTTGATTAATTTTATTTCATTTGGAGGTACGAAATGTTCAAATCGATACTTGAATTCATTATAGACTGATTTAAATGAAATTATATCTGGGCATAATGACTAGGCCATCAAAAGATACGAATGACGAAGAAGCTCAGATGCTCTTCACTGGTCTGTCGCTCTTTAGTCACTTTTTGCAACACGAGGGTTAATTTGACCAAATTATTTTGCGAACCAAAATAGGCGCAAAGCAAATAGCACCATGTTCGTCATGAAATATGTTTCATAACAATATACCTCCTGGTGCATCGTTCCGCTTTCACAGTTGTAAACTATCAAACAATTAGAGAAACTCAGTTAAAGACAAAAGACAGCTGCATATATATTTAGAAATACATTTAGAAAAACGAATTTCTTGAAAAATTTTAATATGTTCCAGCGAGAATTAAAATACTATTCAGTGAAAATACTTGTTGTGTGCAGACGCGAAATTCCTAACCGCACAACCGGTAACCACAGATTTTCAATCTATTTGTAGAAATGAATGAAAACAAATACGAATTTTTTAAAATCAAGTTTTTAGCATATTTATGAAATCGCCTTGAAAACCACATGAGTGCTATTTATTAACTATAAAATACATACAATATTAACTATTATAGTTTATAAATTCTGTTTTATCAAATGCATGGCTTGAACATTATAGAAAATTATCTTTAATTCATCTAAAGGAATTGAAATGTTTGCTCATTGAATTACCTAACTTTAATAGACTCAAATTCCTTCAGAAATGTCTTCTTGCTCTTACATTTGCATTTTTCAAGGATTCTTATTCTCTCTGTACTCGGCCTTGTTAATCATACCCTATAAACTAATTTTTAAATATATATGTATATTCTCGTAGAAACAAAAATAATTAATTACATTCTCCTCAAGATCAGAGCTCTTTAAAACTAATATATCTAAAAGGGTACTTCTTTCTTAAGGCTAAGATAGTCTTTTCATATGTTGTTGGCTGAATTCCCTTTTACGAATGAAGTGCTAACATCAAAAGGATAACGATAATATAGAGCTCGTTTTAAATTCATTTCTGGTATATAAAATATCAAGGTGATTTAGAATTACTGAAATTGAAGGTTCGTCAACTGCTCTATGGAAAGCAATTTTTCAATGGCGCACCCCAACAAGACTCTCCTGCATTTCTTCTCTAGAATTTCAAATTTATAAAGGTCTCTAGAATTTCAAATTTATAAAGGTCTCTAGAATTTCAAATTTATAAAGGTCTCTAGAATTTCAAATTTATAAAGGTCTCTAGAATTTCAAATTTATAAAGGTCTCTAGAATTTCAAATTTATAAAGGTCTCTAGAATTTCAAATTTATAAAGGTCTCTAGAATTTCAAATTTATAAAGGTCTCTAGAATTTCAAATTTATAAAGGTCTCTAGAATTTCAAATTTATAAAGGTCTCTAGACAGATTTTTTGCTCAAAACAATTGCAAAAAATGTTAGATTAAGTCGAAGAAATCTTAAATCGATTGATACACGAAAGTAAGTGATACACGAAACCCCGTCACAAGACAAGTTCACGCAGTTGGGTATTAGTTTAAATATGTGGTGCATAAGTGTTTTTAATTTGTATCTATATAAACCAAGTTTATTACTTGGATGGTACCAGCATCATGCCGTGCATGTACATACAGGTAGAATATTTAAACACATAAATTGAATTTGATTTCTGACTTTAATACGGGGGGCCGCAGTTGCCTGATTGGAAGAGTATCGGATCAGCAAACGGAGGGTCGCGAATTCGAAACTCGATCCAACCCAAGACCGTCGTGTACATGAGGGCTGGTGCACATTAAATCTATCGTGGCCTCAAATGTCCTCACTTTGGCGTGGTGGGGAAATTTGGAGAGTGGGGTGCCAGCTCAGGTGTTGACCTCGCCATCTGACCGTGGTTCAAAATTCCGTGGTGTTGTCCTCCAGTCTTTCCCTTCGGGATTGCTCCCGGACCGTTGCCGATAGCCCTTTGTGTGGCTCCTGTACGGTGTAAATTCAACTACTTACCTGCCCTTAATACGACACATGGAATCCAAAAACGAAAGACCGATCATGAAAAATTAGGTATAAGAAACATGTATATTTTAGAAGAAAATATATTTTTAGAATTCATTTAGTAAAAAAGATAAAAGAAATATGAATATATTAAGAAAAAATATGTATATTTACCTTTATTTGCTTTAAGAGAATTTATAAATTTTCTTAAAATATTCGTTTGAATTCTATTTCATGTTTCGACTACCTTTTAAGTATTTGCTTTCTGAAAAAGATAGACCAACCATAGAAACAACCCTATTTAAAACATTGACCAGATTTTTGAGACGCAATTTTATTTCGCGTTAAGATTTATTATAAACAATAAGCACGAAACATATCAACAGATTAAAGTGAATGCAAAAGAATTTTATGCTATAGAAAATTAAAACATTTAAAATACATCAATCGTGCTGAGTATAATACAACACGATTAAATAAATATATATAATAAAATTCTTTCTTCAATCAAAAAATGTAAAATCTGACGTGTGTAAAGTTACGGCCAGACTGTAAGTAACATTTGCATCCTACATATTTTCAAAATTAATAAATATCCAATTATGAAATATTATTTTATTGATACATTTCATTCTACTAAATGCAAAGAATCAATGCAGCTTTGAAAATTCCGTTAATTTTGAATTCTTATGAGCTTAAAAAAGTTGAATGTAAAACTTCATGAGCAGAAAAATGAACAGTAAAAGAACTCATTGCACTCAGCAATTTCAAAACTAAACCATAAAATTAGCTCGTTTTATTTTAAATATAAATGCTTTATATATTCTATAATTGAAAATTTTTAAATTAGCATCGTTATTTTATTTTCAAAGAGCAGAGCTACAAAAGTTGTGTCAAGTTAAACAAATAAATTTATCTTCGTTACCATCACAGTGCTAATGATTTGATGCTAATGTGAGAGCTCGGTGAAACATAAAACTGTTTCTGCTATCCATTGAAAGCTATAAATTAAACTTCAGGTTCAAGCTCTAATAAAAAAGTACAGAATTATTGAATAATTACATGAACAATGTTTTTGCAGAATTTATAAATAAGTTTTGGAAATTAAAGATTTTAGGGTGGGACAATGTTACCCAAAATGCATGGAATATTTGAGAGTTTGAAATGTCATTTAAAAGCAAATGCATGTTCTAAAATTATTGTATTAATATTAAAAATTACTTGTTATATATATATATATATATATATATATATATATATATATATATATATATATATATATATATATATATATATATATATATATATATATATATATATATATATATATATATATATATATAAATAAAGAAATAAAACATTTACTTACCTTTTTTCATTACATTTTCTAGCCAAAATATCAAATAGAATCATGTAAACTTCATGCTCAAATAGATGGTCAAGGAAAAAGAAGTTGCACCCAAAAAGTAATGTTTGGTTGCTTTTTTTCACCCTTAAAGGTAGCCTGGAATATAAGCTATATACTATTCATAGTCATTTAAAAACAAACATGAATTAACTCAGTGTAAATCATTTCTAAACTGGTTTATTATTGAGTCAAAGCTACCCCGAATGACTGTATTTAAAACGAGCTCAAATTTTATAATTTCTTTTTTTAGTATCCTGATCAAAATATCTGCATTGCAATATAGTAAATTACATAAATGTGTTGTAATATAGCAAAGAATGACGGGAACTCTCTAATTCATATAATAGCTGTCTTTTCTGCTTTTGATAAAGGAAAAATGTTTAAATGGAATGAATTTTTTAATCAGAAAATTCATTGTGTATTTACAATCATAATTACCCACTCTGTGAAACGAATTTAAATATCAGAAAAAGTTGCTCGGCAGCTGTTCAATCTTATTGCTTCAAACCATGCATTCGTTGACAGCACAAACAAAACACCTCCACTTAAATGCAGAACACAATTATATAAATTAAATACATATTTATTACAAACCGAACATTCTCTGTACCTTCTCAATCCTTTACGGAGACAATACGACGCAATTATTAACAATTCTTTTTCATTTTTGCCCCCAACAACACCGAGCAAAAGGAATTCTTCGAGCAAAAAATAAATTATCAGTCGTTTATTTAATTAATGCAATGTCAACAATTTCGATTTCAAATTCGTTTAAACTGCAAAATAATAAAACAACCCAAGGTTTGTTCTAGATCAAATTATTTGACGTAATTAAAATCTATGTATGGTTGTGATACGGATTAAGTTGCTATTTGTGTACTTCTGTGTGTTAGGATTGCAACTCTCTCTCCGAGCATGTAGTGTCAAAAAGGAAAGATGGAATCAACGGGAGGGAAAAAAATCGGACTTGAGGAATTTCTCGAATCTGTGAACGTTCTTAATTAAAGAGCTATGCTTCATTTTTTTTATCGTCTGCGTCAACTGAGAAGGGAAACGACCATAAACAGTCGAATAAAATTCAGCTGCGTATTTCTCGTCAGCTGCTTGACTCTTGCTTTCCTACTGTTAAATCTACCGAATCAATTAAAAGGGAAGTTTTTCTTTCTTACTTTCCTCTTCATGCTGAAAAAAGAAAATGATCGCAGGAAAAAAATAAATCTAATTCATACGTGCATTTAAATATCTAAAAATCTATGGACTTCATTGCGTGCAAATTATTTGCGTTCTATCTAAATTGTTTTATAAGATGACTGTTTATAAATTCGTTTTTCGAAGTTTATATCTTCCGTCCAGCAGGTAATTTATAAAATTGTCGTTTTATAGGTATGTATTATTTACATTTCTATTTCTTTATTGGTTCCACAGCCTAGTGTTGAGGCCTTGGCCTTTTCGATTATGCTGTTACATTTTGTTCTGTTATTGACTATAGTTCTCCAATTCTTAGTTTTGCAAATGTTCAAGTCGTCAACACAGTCAATCCATCTAAACTTTGATCATCGTCTAGGCCTAACTCCAATTGACTTGGCCAGAATTTTTGTTCTAATTTCATAAGAGATTTGAATGATATCCCAGTCCATCTCATTCTCTGCAAGTTTGTATATTTAACAATATCTAGTTCTTCGTATAGACGATATAACTCGAAATTAAACCTTCTACACTCCATTCGTCTATATTCCACCAAATATGCTTCTTAAAATCTTTCTCTCAAAGGCCTGCAGACATTTTTACTTACAATTGTCATAACTGCTCGATAAAAATAACAAACTTGTCGTTATTACAGTATTTTTAAAAATATAGGGGAGACTCACTCATATTCAGTTATAAATTCAAAGATTTTCGGAAAATGAACATCGATGTAGTATTCGAATAAATTAAACTTTTCAAATGATTGAGATCTTTAAATTTGTCCCAAAGATAACTTTTTCAAACATTTTACCTTTCCACGAGCATTATATTAATTAATACACAAAACGTGGAAGCGAGTCTTGTACTGAATATACCCAATAAAAATTTACTACTGAAAATGTTTCCTATAATCGTTCTCTGAATGGTAGTGTTAACTTTCAAACATTATTTTTATTTACAAAGGCCAGGCATTTGACAATTAAGCCATTCAACTTTCAAACAAGAATGTAAGTCAGGAAATAAATTTTGCTGAATGAATACTTTTATTTAACATAAACGTATTTAGTTTTAAGAGTCTTAGATCCTTAAAAACGATTTACTACAAATATTTGCTTTCTAAAAAGTATTCACACAATGGATCTTTTTATAAAAACGACCATCTTAACGACCTAGAATACTAACCATTCGTAAAATTTACGATAGCGATGGTTAGTGTTAACGATATTGTAAATTAAGTTTGGAAATCTAGGGTTAAACAAATTTTAAAGAAAAAATTAATTGAATGTGACTGTCTAAATTCATTAAATATCAATGAAATACAAATTAAAAAAAGTTAGACAAACGATATTTTTCCTCAAAGTAATAGTGCATTGTGCACGAAGTGCAGTATTCAAAGACTTAAAGTTCTACTTGAAGATGTGAATATTAATAAATGTACATTTCCATCTTTGATATTTGATGCTTTTTCTATTCAAATCTAACCTAACTCTCTTATTTCCATTTCTTTAAGCAAATGCCTAAAGTGTATTACTTCCGACCTTTTGTTGTCCAGTACTTTTTTGTAGAATCTGCCATATTTGAAGTTAAATCACGATTATATTTTTCAGTTGGTAATGTTTCGTATGCGGTTGAAAGCAGGGACATGGACATAATTTTTCCTTATGGAATCAGTTTAGAGGAATTATAGCAGAAATTGAATGTTTATGTAGATAAATAATTTTCAAAAAAATTTCGTTTTGTTCAAATACATTTTTGATAAATTTGGTGTACACGTTCTTATACACAAACGAAAGTTTTATTTTTTTGGTTCATAACTCCCCCTCCCCGTGTTTTTGCTCTGAACGAATGGAAGACTGTTGAATCAGAGAACGAATTATGAAGATTCTGCACGACTGCATCAGTAACATTATAACCACTTTCTGAGCCTCTACCCCAAAAAAATTATTGGTGCGCGTCTACGTATAAGAGATTTTCAGTGTAAACAAATTCTGAGATTTTACTACTGCTGTCCAAATGCTATCGCAGGATACATAGAGGGGTTACCTTAAATATAGTATATCGCTGTTTTGGCAATGTTTGGCATTTAATCTAATTAGCCTTGACCAATCAGCTATCATACATCAATCCGAAATTCTTTGGGATTTCTTTTGACGAAGTTTGGGATTTCTTTTGACGAAGCTTGTTTTTCGAATCATATTCGAAAAACAAGCCGTCTTCACGTTCAGAATACGTACAGAGAATACGTATAGCAGCAGCAACACCTATCGCCATCTGTAATTAGCTTGACAGAAAATGCCTCTCATGTGATGTGATTATGTTTGAAGAAAAGCATTTATTACTTCATATTTCTTAGTTACAATTAATTTATTAACTGTTTTTAAAAGCGAACATTACAATCGTATTCTATAAATTTACAACATTTGATCTGTATCTGAATATATTATAAAAATTAAACAAAAACTTGGGGGGCTCAAGCCTCTAGAGATCCCCTGACTGCACCACTGCTCCAAATGCTATCATAATTTAATCTCATCTGTTGCTATTTCTACATTCTACGTAAGTGGAAAAGAATAATAAGCTTTACATAACACTCTGAATTGATACTACTTTTTTTTATCTTGAAAATCCTGAACGAAACGACCCAAATTTTAAAAATAAATCTCTATTTCCCTTTCTGACATAAGAGATCTAAATATAGAGGCGTTCACATTAGTTTCTAAAAACACTAATCTTTTAATATTTATTTCTAAAACTCTGCTTGTTATTCGTGCCGTTCCTCCCTGGATAATTGAATTTAGAATCGTTACTTAAGCATATTAAGAATAGATAACGATTTATTTTATAATTTAAATTTGCTAAATTGTATCAAAAAAGTACTATTTTTTCCCCTAGAATATGACTAATGTAATTTAACAACTTGTAAAGGTAATTAGTTGTTAAATGAATTTTTAACTTTTTTCGCCGTGTAAGTAATTTAATTACTTTCTCTAAGACAAATTTTACCAAGAGAGTTAAAAATTTAATGAATAACTAGAATGAATCTTAAATTGTGGCACGATATAATATAAATAGCACCTACATTAAGATAAAAAGAACTAATTAATACCATAATGGATTCGAATTGTCTCTGCTCTTATAAACTTTTGTGTGTGTGTGTGTTCATGAGTTCTAATCAGTTCCTTTCGCAAGTATTCTTATATATATTCATCAAAATGTTTTATTTTGCTTGCTATTAAAGGCTTCTCAGCTTCAGATAAGAGTTCCCATAACGAAGAGTATTCATTTTATTTCATATTTACAGTACCTTTCATTGTCATAAAATATACTAATATACTCCGGTTTTAGATACAAATATTTCCGTAAAAGCTTTGGGTTTTCTGTAATTGAATAGTTTCTAGGTTTATCCTTGACTATTCACTGCTTTGCTCTATAGGGCAGATCTATTTGTCACCGTTATTGGGAAGCAAAAGACTCATCTTCGAATTCGTCCTTTTTCCTTGTATTTTATAATTGGTTGTAAATTCTCGTCTGTTTCCTTATTTCAGTAATTTTTCTTTGCATTTTATCTATGCTTGAATAGTTTCTAGTTGCTAAATTTGCTGTTGTTTGTGTATACAGGAAAGTTTTTCATAATTAACAGTTAGAATTTTAACTAATAGAAACACTCGAAGATCGATTATTTAAAAAACTTTTCCGAAACTTCACGAACACACTTGATTGAGGAAGAAAATCGTGGCATTTGGTACTATCATAAGTATGTAAAGGTTATTGAATAAGTACGAGGGTATATGTTTTGTTTGGCAAGCAAACCTTCGCCCCATAGTAATATCTCTCCCTAGAGTGTTTCTTTTGATTTTACAAATACAGGGTTTGTTTAGTATCAGAGTTTGTTTGGTTATTAAAGAATAGAATTAAATATATGACTTAGAGGAATAGGTCACTGTTGATAAGAGCAACGTGACTTATATTCACAGGTGTAAGCAAGTTAAATATCAACGAAATGGTAATTAAGCAAACAAATTTTTATGTTTGCAATTTGCTTGAGTCATTTTGATAAATTTCTAAATAAGGGTTGTCTTGGATTGCATTTGCAATACAAGTGAATAATTATTCTGTATAAAAAATACTTTTTCTTACAATTTAAAACTATACTATTGGTATTTCTACGAAGTGAAACGCCACATTTCTTGAAAGTTTCAAGAAGTTTTCAAAGTGTAGGATTGTGTATAAAAGCAAAATATCTATTGTGAAACCCATAATCTAATTAAACCTATTTCTTAAGTTTATAACCTAATTGAATACTATAATATTCTTAGTGAAAACTAACAAAGCATTATTATTATTATTGTAAAAGTTCAGAGTCAATCTTCCAATTCAAAACTTCGTGACTAAGAGAAATAAAAATGACTTTTGAAAAATTATATGGTCTGTCTTTTCAAACTATTTCTATTGTATTAGTTTTTTAAAGAAATTGAATATACAGGTTAATAGTTAGTGCGTCAGCTTGTTAATTCACAGAAGGAATAAACAACACGATTGTTTTAATTTGTAAAATTATAAATGTAATATAGGAAAATGGTATTTTGTGTGTTCTCATAAAAAATATCTGGATCATCACCATAAGTAACACATACATAGTCAATACAATTCCAGAGTTGTTAAACTGTCAATAACTTCCAATACTTTAATCCTTTGCTATCAAATTATATATTTTCTTAATATGTGTTAATATAGTGCGTGTATTTCGTCTCTACTTGTTTTCAAGGATAAAATACAATCATTGTTACGATCATATGCAATAACAAAAAGTATTTACACGAAATTCTCAATTTAATTCTGCTGATTCCTATTGCATTTGAAAATTTATGTTTAAAACGTTAAATATGGATTGTCCTACATCGATTTATAATAAAATTTAAAATGTCTGCTTTAAAGGACAGTATTATGTGTAGGAAATATGGATTACGTACGGCTTGTGATATGAAACTCTTCACTATAGAAATCCATAGGTATTACTCGATGGATTGAATATTTTTAATGGTGAATATATAGAGAAGTGATTTATTTTGATCAATTATTAAGTGTTAAGAAATATTTAAATTATAACCCAAAGTACATTATTTTTGTAGCTTATATCCTCTTAAACAAATTATAAAAAATAAGATATTAGCTGTTCCTGTTAATACAAAGCATGTTATGCCAAATTAAAAATTATAGAAAGGTTCATTAGGTGAAAACTTTATGCTTTACATTGTGCTGTGCAACTATGAAGGGATTGTGTAGAATTTTTTTTCTGTTGTATTCATGTGAGGAAATTTTCAAACAAGCTATATATGTTACGAATATATTGTCAAGATCTATGGTCATTCATAATTTTTTTACCTCATGAAATTATTAGTTAAGGCTTATAAGAACGCCTTAGCTTATCTTCAGGACTCCCACATGGTTTGTTAGATAAATCCATCTTAAAAAATGATGAGTGATGTATTTAAAACGAGCTAAAACCCCAAATTTTCAAAAATATCGATAATTCTGAGAGATTTGTATGGTCTATTTTTGCTTTTTCCAATGATACTTTATTTTTGTTTCACTCCTATTAGAAAATGTTTTAAATAAACACCCATCTGGAACTTTTAACTCAATTTTCTCAAAATGAACGTTTTCTAATTTCCAGGTGCGTTTTCTAAAACAAAAACTACCTTAACCTATTAAGTAAAATTTTCTCAACATGTTCTACAAGCATCGCAGATTATACTGAGATGACCATTTCTTATAAATAGATTATTTTTACATGTTTTTAAGGAAAAAAATTGGAATTTTATGACTTTCTTGTTAATTTTATTAAAAAAACGTCATGAAATGTTGAATCATCATTTAAATATATAAGTAACCTCTATTGAATAAACAAAACAAATTCGAACCGGTATGCTCAGAATATTCTGAGAAAAGGTACGTATAAATTAAGTAAATTGACTTTGTTGATATCGAACTATCCAACTTCCCTTAAAACAAAACTCCATACTACTGAAATTTAACCATTTTCTCTAGGTGATCTTTGCAGAATTTATGAAGTAAACACTATTTGGAAACATAATCCCATCCCCAGATATCAAATGGAAAACAAAGAAAGAAAAACACCGTTGTATTAAGAACCGGAAAATATTCTTGTTAGACCTGCTGAAAGCTTTCAAGTAGAAAAAAAACCCGAAAAACAAAATGGGAGGGAGCAATAATTCCATTTCTTTCCGTCCATCTTCCTAAAGCGAAGGAGATCTATCTGGATGCACGCGGAGAAAATGTGAACCAATACAAAACATCCCGTATGCATATTTATCCATTTATCTCTGCAAAGGAAAACTTCCGGGCCGCTTGAAGATGCTGCCTGTCCCGCAGAGCGAATGCGAGGTTTCGACATCTGTTTTTGCTCTCTATTCCTTGAGTAAACGGCAAGGCGGCATGCGCTGCTGCAGAGCCGCCAGAAATGTACGGGTTTGTTCTGCTCTTCAAAACGAGGCGGCAAGAACTGCTTTTTCCAGCGACCAAAAATCAACGCTGTGTGTGCCTCCCGCGGCGGTGGGCCGTTCCCATTCGGCCGAGGGTGGATCGGGGGAATTTTTTTACCCCCAATCTTCCGTGTCCCTCCTTGCGACTGCCGAAAGAAAAAAAAATCATGCCCTTTCTCGAACGGGGGAGTCAACAAAGTGAGGTTGTGTACGCCGGCTCCTGAAGAGCTCGGCGCATTGTAATAGACGGAGCAAATAGAGCTTTTCTTGAACTTGAAAGTTCAATACTGGTTTTTTTTTGTGTTTGTGTGAGCCCCGTGTTGTGCTTTGGGGTGGTGGTTCCCCACCATCACATTTCTCAGTAGAAATCCATTAAGTTTAATGCATTCTTTTCCGTTCCCGTTTGGGTCGAGGGTTCGGACATCGGCTGCTGTCGCATTTTTAGAGGGTATTGTGGAGACTTTTTAAATTGATGGAAGGATTTTAGCGTGGTCTTGGGGGTTGTGAGAGAAAGTTAAAAGAACGCATTTCGGAGCTTCGTTTTGGGAGTGTTTATGTTGATCGGAAGCTCTTTGTAATCGTTTTTCTCCTCTGTCCATGAAGTCATCTCAGAATATGGATTTTCGATCGCTATTTTGGAAACAATGAACGAATGTAACGAACGATGTCCTTTTTCCCTCCAGATTTCAAACTCGGATTTATATAGGATAGCTGTTCTAAATTAGCTACAAGCTAATACTCATTTATATTTGTTAAATAGGCTGTAGCTTGGAATCCACCCTAATTGGAAACTGTTTTTTAGCAGCGAAAAATGCTTTCACTAATAAAAAATGCGATGCGAAAGCAATTTGAATGTTTATTTTTATAATACAAGCACCGCAGTTTAACAGAAGTTTGAATAATACAAATTTTCTGTAAAATAGGACGTTTATGGGATGCTCTATGTTGTCATTCCATAAATCCTAGAAAAAAATTCAGTTAAAAAATATCGTCAGGGAAAAGTCCACTGTCTGATGGTTTTGTAAGCTAGGAACTTTTCTTTTTAATTTACTCTATCCTTTGAACCATTCCGGCGATTTTTGGATTGAGACCAATACTATTAATTTAAAATATATTATAATTTGAAATTTATTAAGTGCAGCAATGTCTACGAAAGGAGAAAGATCCAACACAATAAGTAATTTAGCACATGGCGACGGTCTGCTTCAAAATCAAGAACCAATTTCTCAGTTCGATCAAGAATGGAAGGCTTTTTCTGTAAAGCTAAATGTAGATGGCGCTAGTGTTTTGTGGCAGAATGTGCTTCTGGTACTTACTCCGTTTTGGGTTACCAGAAATAAAATCCTCGTTTTCATGTAGATTCGTGATCTACACATGTAGAAAAGATTAAGAAATACATTGATTTTTATATTAGATATTTGCTTACACCTAATCTTGTTCGCATTTTGTTACTTCCTAGGACATGCACTTGATGTGCAAGCTTATTTTTGGTACAATTTTAAATTGTTAATACAGTATGTGAATTTTTAATTACAATCAGAGAAAGTGGAACACAACTGCAAAGCATTCACCTATGTATGTCAATTATATAAATTCCCTTTCAAGTAGAAATGTAGTTTATCGTTGTTTTGGCAACTTTTGGCGCTTAATGTAATTGGTGTTCACCAATCAACAATCATAAATCAATTCGGAAATTATTCTTTGGAATTTTCATTGGAGAAGTGCTGAAATCGTATTCGAAAGACAAGCCAACTGACGTCACGTTCAGAATACGAACAAGAAACACGTATCGCCAAAGAAACATTACCGTCACCTTTGTTTAGCTTGACAAAAAGTACTTCTCATAACTATTTATAAAATGTTTCTGAATTTAAAATTTTGTTGTTCTGATTGAATGCTCAACATTCTTAGTACGATACATGTTGGAGAATAATAAAAATACATTTTTTCTTAAAAAGTGCTGTTTTTTGTGAATTTTTAATTTTTTAGGGCTAGGAGATTTTCTTTGCGCTAATATTCATTTCATTTTCCGAAGAACTATAAAACTAAATTCTAAAGATAATGCAAACTATCTTCCTATCATTGCAATTAATAGCCATCGACTTATTTTTAAATTATAGTCGATCACGAGACTTCTAAGCACATCAGTGTTTAAAACTCAATACTTCAGAATAGTGGGACAACAATTTCCATCATTCGAAAATTGAAAAATAAAATCTAATCACAGCTCGTCGTTATCATGTAATTTGCGTTTGATACATCTATCCTTATAAATATAAGAAAAATTGGAGATTTAATTAATTTCCCCCAAGTTTATCTTAAATCAGAGACATGAGACTTTGCAAATTCAACGAAAAGACGATGGGAGAATCTGCACGGCAGCAAAAGTCCTACCATATTCAAACGTTTCCAATAAAGAATCAGTTTTTATTTTTACAATTTGTGAAAAATGTGACTAGGAAGATTTGCGAAAATTATTACAATTAGTTAATTGAATTTATATAATTGACAAATTAAAGATAATTAATTTTCGCGTAAATTCAATAATACATTAGTAGCTAAATTTAAAAATGTGTTTTAATTTAATTTGAGATACGCATATATATTTATAATTATAAATACACATAGAACATACTCTTTTGTATGCAAGGTCTAATTAGTTTTCGTCTTGTCAAAAAGATAATCGTATAGCGTCAAAAACCAAACCATTGGTATTTAATATTATTACTTGTATTAATATGTATTGTAATATTGAACTTCGGTCAACTAATAAATAAATATCGAAAATAAATCACCTATCGAATATTAATATAATACGAATAAATATGTAATAGTATTACCGAAATAAAAAACAGCAGCATCATGACATTATATAAAATTAAAAATTATTTGTAGTTTTCTTTCCTATCAGTTATATTTAACGGTTAACAATAATTAAAGTACTACTTAAATAGTTAAATATCAATTAAATCCCTATTTAATACTCAGTAAATTTATAGCTCTTATTTCGGTACTTGTATAGTTAAGGTTAATTTTATACAACTAATTAATATTACCAACGTTGTCGTTTCTAGAATTCGCATTAACGTCAAAAGCTCCGAATTCCAGATTTTGAAATTCACAAGTTTCATAAGTCTTTAAGTTTAATTGATTTTAGAGACCACTATAACCACTATAATTTTCTCCGTGATTTCATATTCTCAGTAATTAATAACAACATATAAAAAGCATGCATGGAAACAGAAATTGAGTTCATATCCCCTTAATATAAAATAGATGTCTTATTCGAAATCGAAATAGCTAAAACACTTCTTAAGTACAGGTACATATACAGTAGCTCCCAAGTTAAAAAGAAATAAATACGACAAATGAAAAATTAATTGAAGTATATTTTTGGATGAAAGTCAATATTCTCTATCTTCTAGTTTTTTCTTCATCGGAAGTACGAATTGATTTCGATATACATTTTCATAGTGGCTCCCAAAATTGAGTTTACACTGAAGATAGATTTCTTAAAAGCTCAAATTGTAATTAATAATAATTTAAACTTAATTTTTTATAGGAATAAAAAAGTACACATTTAGAAACATGTTAGGCTCAAACACAATTTCATATTCTCTATATTTTTAAAGATAGATTTGAAATGTTAAATTTATGAAATTCTAGTTCACAAAATTGAGTATACACCTAGCCTACTTTGTCCAGGAACACAAAAACGGAAAATAAATGTTTGTTGCACATATTTTTGGATGTAGAATGGCTTCAAATTTCTTCCTTTTAAATTTTTTAAATTTTAATATTGATCATAATGATTTGGAAGTTTTTATTTACAGAAATTAAATTGCTATCACACACCCTAAAAGAACAAGTATTACATCACCGTTGCCAAAACTGGATTCATAGTAAATTAAATAGGAAAACAAACATGTTACGAGAGGTATTGTTAGTGTAAACAAACCAAACGGTCTGAGACATTACTTGAGCTTTCTAGTGCTCTCGCATGGTACATATCGGGGGTACCTTAAAATGTAGTTTATCGTTGTTTTGGCAACGTATGGCGCTTAATGTAATTGGTGTTCACCAATCAACAATCATAAATCAATTCGGAATTTATTCTTTAGAATTTTCATTGGAGAAGTGCTGAAATCGTATTCGAAAGACAAGCCAACTGACGTCAGTTTCAGAATACGTACAAGAAACACGTATCGCCAAAGAAACATTACCGCCACCTTTGTTTAGCTTGACAAAAAATACTTCTTATAAATATTTATAAAATGTTTCTGAATTTAAAATTTTGTTGTTCTGATTGCATGCTCAACATTCTTAGTACGATACATGCTGGAGAATAAATATTTCTCTTATAAAAAATAGTGTAAAAAATACATTTTTTCTTAAAAAGTGCTGTTTTTGTGAATTTTTAATTTTTTAGGGCTAGGATATTTTCTTTGCACTAATATTCATTTCATTTTCCGAAGAACTATAAAAATAAATTCTAGATAATGCAAATTATCTTCCTATCGTTGCAATTAATAGTTATTCTGTGCAATTAATAGCCATCGACTTATTTTTAAATGATAGTCGATCATGAGACCTAAGCACATCAGTGTTTTTTCATAAATTTGTTCATACCTTCTAAAAAGCAATTTGTTGGAATAAATCAATGAACGGAAGAGCTTCTTACCACATTTTCCATTTTATTTAGTGAAGAATTCATTTTTACCGCTATAAACTTTGAAAAGCAAGCAGGTGAAAAAAGCCATTAATTAAAATAATCTAACTCTCTATTCCTAATTTAGCTATCTATTAATTTACGCTGTAAATTTAATATGAATACTATTAAAAAATTTATTATTATAGATGAGAATTATTTAGTCGTTTAAAATCGTACTTTACTAAATAAAAAAAATTAGGGTCAACCAGCCAGAAATTGACTAGTTATTGCTCATTTTCCATGAAAGAATTCCCTAGAGCTAATTTGCAGATTTTTTTTGTAGTTAGTATCTTGTAAAAATGGTGATCAAAATAGCTACAGTAGAATTTTTAATATTCGATGGGGTTTTTTAGAATTTTTGTTTCAAAGTTCAGAATTGTGATTGAACCAACAATTGACCACCACACATCCAGTAATTGACCACTACCCATCCAGTAAATGACCACTTTTCCAAATAAAATTGAAATTGAAACATTTGAGTAAATATTTTAGCGATCTCCAGTATATTTGTATGAAATATAGCAAGGCTAAACATTTTTTAATGAAAAATTCTAAGTAAAACTTATTAAAAGAACAAACTACTACTGAATATTAAACAAGTAACATGATAATAGTGATTAGTACTAATATTAAGCAAGCAAGCTAGTTAAAATATATGACAAATATTAAACAAGTAAATATCTGTTACAATAATGTTAGAGAATTCTTTTGCATTAATTACAACAGAAACTTGAGTCAATCACTGCAAACTCCATCAGTTTCTCCAAAAAAGCACCACAAACAAAATCGACATCTTCATTGTTATCAGACAAAATCATCCAATCCAAACTGCAAGGTTTGTCTTTCTGGAATGCATTTTATTTATGTTTTGCAGCAACTATCATATTTGCAGCACTTGCTTTTATACTTAATTCGTTTTTGTTTTGCCAGTTACTTTCACAATTTTCATAAATTTATTATTTTCGCCAATTAAATCTTTGGAAGTATTTCCTCCTTCTCCATTATCAGTTTGAAATTATTTTCTCTTTTGGTTTGAGATAACCTGCCTTGGATTCTTTTCCTCTTAATCTTTTCTCGTTTTATCCTTTCTTTCACAATATAGTAACCACCTTCTATGCAGCTGCATGGGAAAATCTCTCTTGCATTTTAAACCTTTCCTTTGAGGTGGGATTCACTAGGGTACAGTACATGATCTGGAACTAGTACTAACAGAAGAAAGTTTGGTGTAAATTGTACTACTTGTAGGATTTCTACTTTACTAAAAATTCATTGCTTCTACATTTATCCTCACCTCTTCCAGTAATTGACAACCTTTTCAAATACTGGATACAGGCTTATTTTTATATGTAATTAACCCCAAATAATAGCCAAACACTTAATCATCATGAAATATCTAACTTCATATTTAAAATCTAAGTTAGACTAAAAATCCAATATCTGACCAGTTTGGTCTATTACTGGAACACATAGAGTTTTGTTCTACCAGTGGATTGACCACAATGTTTATGATTTAAAATTAATTTAGATATGAAAAATATAGATTAGAATAGGATTACATATAGATAATATATTAGATATTCGTCTATTGTTTTAAAAAGGTAGCATAAGGGCTGGAAACCTTAAAGGACCTGATGCCTAGTGCAACACACATTTAAGGTAAAATTATTTAATAGATATTAGAAATAGAGATCAAAACCTTTCCGATATATACTATATGGACAAAAGTATTTGGACGCTAAATGTTTTTCAGAAAAAGTGCTTTATTATTCTATTTAGTAACGGGTAGATCCTCCTTTTGCTTGTATTACAGCTGCAACACGTCGAGGCATACTTTCCACAAGTTTATAAGTCTGGGCAGGAATAGCTCGCCATGCCTCTAGCAAGGCTGTGAGAAGAGATTGTTGTGAAGATGGGCAGTGAGTGGCGGTGTCGTACCCGTCGCTCCAGTTCGTCCCACAAGTGCTCGATCGGATTGAGATCGGGGCTCTGAGCAGGCCAGTCAAGCAAATTCACCTCATTTTCAGGAAACCAGTCCAGCACACGTTTTGCAGTATGACATGGAACTCGATCCTGTTGGAAGAAACAACCATCTTCGCCGTAGTATTGCCATAGTGTAGGCAAGGCCGAATGATCCAGAACGTCGAGGTACACGTCATGGTACCAGGTACATAAAGCAATGGGCCGAGTCCTAACCAGGAAAAACAACCAGATTTTCTAGTGTCCAAATACTTTTGTCTATATAGTGTATTTAGGATGTTAAAAACCATCAAAAATACATTCTGAAGATAGTTAATCAGCGGAAATCAAAAGTTTCATTAATCATGCAAATAAAAATTATGCGTAGAAATGTCTGAAAACAATCAAAGAAGTCTTTAACCCTCTGAGAGTCACGGTATTTCCGAGTGTTGCTTTTTCCTCACAACACACAATGACTAAATAAGCGCATCTATTGGCTGAAAGAATCCTAAACGAGATTCTATTGGTCAAAACTGGTTAGAAGTCATTCAAGGAAGACTGCTGATTGCAGAAGAGATGTATGCTCATGAAACTCTCAGAAATGGATTTGGTTGAGTTTTATGGTGCAAAGCCCATGCTGTGCCAGACACAAGACAGACAATATCCAATAATAGACACAAACACAAGGAAAATTTTACTGACACAATAGAGAGAAACTTCCATGGAGTCTGCGCCGCCTACAAGTTGCAGGTTGCTAGTGCAGTGGGCATACGATGGCCCCGAAACCCTCAAAGAACTAAATATAATACCCATTGAACATTACATCAATTCGACTGGAATAGGGAAGCGAGCAAAAAGTAGCCAGTAACCATGATGACTATTAAATTGGCCGGGCATTGGAAAAAAGATGTTTCTCAAATGCTATGTATCTAAATATATAACGTCTTGTTATAAGAACGATTAGATATTTACTGCCACTTTGGCATCAAAGAAAAATAGACTAACAATTTATAGTTTTGCATTCGGGGAATAAATATCTGTAAATTTTAATAATAAATTATCGTAATCATGAAAAGCGAACGAAGGCGCTTCGACGGAGGGAGAGAACCCACTAAATGGAAGGAACACATAAGAAAATAATGGATGCTTGGAAGAAAGGAACAAGTAGGAAATAAATGATAATGGCGGAAATACAAAAGATTTAAAAAAGACGATAGATGGCGGATGAAATTTTCCTTTTGTGTCTAAAATTTACAGGCTGTGAAAAAAGATTATATTATGACTACAATTCCTTTCCTTGTAGCGATTATGTATCATTCTCTGTCTTTTATGTGTCTATATAAATGCACTTTTCTCTTGTAATTTCTAACTACAAATTCTTAAGTGATGGAAGAGCAGCATTTCAAATTGAAAATTTCCACCAAAAGAATGCTTTGGTTAGAACTGTTCTGACGTAAATGCATTTCCCTATATTTTATTTGCATCACAGGAGATTGATTGGAAACAATAACGTCATAAGGTTGAAACTTCGTGAATAAGCTTTTGTGTAATGCATTTAGAAAGATAGGGGTATATGTAGGTAATGTAATATATATTGTGTTTTCCGTTTTGATTTTCAATTCAATGAACATTAACAGTGATTAATAAAACATTTCTTTCACTCAGCTCGTTAAAACATTTCGTTAGTGTATGTAAACATTAGTCATACTTCTGTTTGATCAGAATGTTATTAAATTAATTGGTTGATGAAAACACAAAGTAACTTGTTCTTATTCCGCAACTTCACAGATTTTTTTCCCATGAAAGATAATTCCACATTTTTTTCTGTTATAGTGAAGCATGAAAATTGTTCTAAAAATTTGTTTCTAAGCATTCCAAGGATTTTGCACTCTTTTCAAACATTTTCGCAAGTTTTTCATAAGTTTATCTTAAGATTAATTTGATTTTATATTGAAATATTGCGAAATTTGATCAGGCTAAGGTGTAATGTTTAACTCGTTTAAGCATTTGGAATAGATTTATAATTCACCCATTTTATTGTTATCACCAAACTATCAGAAAACAAATGAAAAGCATAAGCGTAATGTATAAAAGAATGAAGTTAGGATTCTGAAATAGCCGTAAAATAAAAACAGAATGAAGCCAGATAAAAACTTTCGGTATACACTAAATTTCTATTCCTAAAGTTATGTTTATGTAGTTATTTCAATATGACGTGCCAAATTCGATGGAAAAAGGTATCCCATAAAAATATAATATATAAATTGTATAATTAATATTATTAGGAATTTTACACACAAATTTTATCGTCAGACATAGCTGATTTGAGTATGTGGAAACTGACAGGGAAGCATCAACCTACCATTTGATTTTTCAAATTGTGTTAATGTTATTAATTTTGGAATATTTTGGAGCAAAAATAATAAAAGTTGCCAGATGTAAAACTTTTAAAATTACATCTGGCAACATATAATTCAGCATAGTTGATTTTTTCCTCTTTTAAAATATAAAATTACTTTTATAACAGAATTGGAAAACTTTTTATCGAAAAATTTGAATATTTATTAATTTTCGAAATAATGTCACATTCTGCCACAGGCAAATCTTGGATCTGTACTTTTTTATTTCGCATTTTTTCAGTTTTAAAACAAAAGAAAAAATTAAATAGAGGAAAATAGCTGTAGAAAGATAAAGAATAAGTAGGAAAAGGTTAGACATGCAGAGGAATGACTCAGAAAGGAAAAATACAGACTATAGATTTGGGGGTCAAGCAAAGTTAAAAAAGACAGCTGTAAAGAATCAAAAACTTTTAGAATTACTGATAGAAATCGCGAATTATTTGAAACGAAACGCTTATAAAGTAGAATTGTCTTGTCTTTTACACCCAGAAAAACGATTCAACAAGTCTCAAAGTAAAGATGAAGACTATTATGAATTTATTGTCGGCTCTACCATCAATGAAATTGAAAGAATACCAACAAGTGACCATATTCATAGGAGTAGCTTTAATATCTTTAGATACTTTAAGTTTTACAGCAGTAAAGTTTGAGCTCTATGATATATTCTGTAAAGGTTTTTTGGTTGATTTGCTGAACCGTCCGAAGGAAACCTTCATCATTACATGAGTTATGAATATATTTTATTGTGAGTGTTCCATAATTCTATCAGAGATACTTTGTAAAACATGATATTTGTTTAAGAAGAAACTGGATTGGATTTAGAGTGAACTTTTGCTAAGTCAGTAAAAGTAGTGTAGATGGTGAGGTAAAGCGCCAAGTACCTATGTTAAGTAGAAAACATATAGTAACTGATGCAAATTATTCTAGTTTTTCCCCTCCAAAATCAGTTTTAAAATCAATAACTGTAAGTTTACACTAAAGAGACAATAAATCACAAACAAAATAACTTTTTTGACTGTGTAATTTAAAGTGTTTAAAAGTACCTAATACATATTCAGTTCATTATGCAATAGCATTAAACCGTATAAATTCAAATATTCAGCCAAAGGAAATTGGAAAATTTCATGATTTAACAAGCGATAAAGCTAAACAAATATTCTTCGAACGAGTAATACCTCGAAATAGTGGAAAATAATTTGTAATTGCACGCTTTGAGCATAGAAAGATGTAAAGCAATTTATAACGAAAATTTTTTCAGTTTTTTATTATGAATTTGAAATCTTATCGATTAGAAAAGTAACAATGGCCTGGTAGTTTCGTTTAAGTCTTATTATACAGCCTGGATATCAAAACGTGCTATTCGAAAAAAGGATAACAGTATTGGAATTTAGTCATGTAGAGTGAAAATTAATGATGCATGTGTATGCATAACTATAAATATCCTTATTTAAATCAGTATTTCTTTTTATTTGCTTTATCATTACTTATAAGGTTTGGATTAAAAATATTTCAATACAAAATTTGAAATTTCACTATTTTATTGAGAATGTCCTATTCCTACACATGTGTGATATGTCCCGTTCCATAACTCACTCATTTGATTCTAATATAAAAAACATTTTTTCAATTTATCACATTCTATATGTGAATTTAGCTAATTAATATATCATGTATTCTATAAAGAAAAACTAGATTTTTCATTCTATTCGCAGAGTGAGCTTTCATTTTCCTTTGTCGAAATTTCGATATTTTGAGTGTGTGATTGCTTGAAATTTGCATAATTAAAATATGTTTTCTTTAGTTGTTGGTTTGAATGCATTTAAAAAACTTCAAACATTAGATGAAAACCGTTAAAATAATTAAAATTTCCATATGTGTTAATATAAGAGAGAAAATAGGAATAGAAATCCTCAGTATATGTCCCATTCCGTCACCCATGTGTTATGAATAAAACAAGTTATCTATTTAAAGATACGAATAATACGTTAGAAGAATTTAATAGGCTTTAAAGAGTTTTTCTCTTTTAGCTGTATTTGATCATGAAATTTTCTCAATTGAAAGATATTACACAATTTTATTTTATTCTCAATACTAAATTAATTTTTCGATGAATTAAAGATATCACAGGTTGAATATTTTGGTTAGAATGAATTGAATATTCCTCCATTAATTTTGATAACCGTGCGCTTAAAGTTTAAAAGAACTCTTAATTTTATCTATTTTTAAAATAAAAGTTTAAATTCACGTTATCCATGAGAAAGTAAGCTTAAAATGTTTTAAATTAGTAATTTATATTTTATCATATCACGTATTTCCGATATTTCAGGAGAATTTTGTTCTTGATATTAGATGTTGACGCGATCTCTGGTAGTCGGAAATCTGGGCTAGTATTTTAATATTAGTTTTTTATTTTTAAAAGATTTATGTCCACTCCAGGCATTCAGTTTTATCAATTAATTTAATGCTTTAACACATTATACACCATTATATTTTTTGTAATTGTTACAGCATTAAATATTGCTTTTTTGTTTTTATCTACACTTGAGACACACACAAGACTACTGTATGATAAATAGCTGTAATTATAAAATGGTTTCTCTCAAAAAGGAATATGATTCATTTTCAACATGATCATATTTACAATATATCAGAATTTTTAATAAGGGATACTAAAATTCGAGTGTAAGACATTAACTGCTATAGTCGATAAAACTGAGGTTTAATGCAAAATAGGTATTACATAGTGTGTAAAATATTTCTGAAATTAATTATTTAATTCCGTTCAAGCATAAATTCCTGAAAAATATAAGGGTATACTTTATATAGATATTACAAGCCTCTTTAAGAATCATTAGTTGCAAAGGAAAAAAATTGAATTAATTATTTATGCATTTTATAAAGCAATTAAAAATTGAAAATTTTAAGTTTTATCCAGTTTATATGCGCAAAATATTGTAATGAAATTGATTGGATAAAAATTTGGGAAACGTTATCATCTATATATTAGTGAATGAAAAAATGCGTTATGTACACCATATTTCTTTCACTTCGCATTATATGCTTACATATTATGAAGCATTTCTTAAAAAATGGTTTTAACTTCTCTAAAATTTATAATTAAATACATGTGTGCAGAATTTTAGCTTAAATTATGATTATAGTTATTATTAAGGATCATTAAGGAACTACTAAAATACAAGTATTTTGTATTAAAGTTTTATAAACTAAATTATTTTCATTTAATGTTGCTCTTCATTCTGTGTGAAAAGTAACTTTTCTAGTTTGTTGAAATTGTTTGAAATTGATACACACGTAGAATCGGGAAATTCAGTAATATTACTCAAAAACGCAAAACCGTATTTTATTTCACTGAGGAAGCAAACTGCAAAATGTTTTACACGATTTCACTTTGTACTGCTGTTGGAATTTTTATAATTTACTTACATAACACGAACATAAGCATTCAAAAACAAAACGTCCCTTCTATTACTCCTCAGTACTTTTCTTAAGCTTAAAAGCAATGAAAAAGAGGAGTCATAATTTTAAAAATGGAGTGAGCACATTTAATTTCGTCGAACACTCAACTTCACTTTAGAGGACAAGGGAAATAAAATATGAGGAGTAGAAGTTCCATTCGGAAATTTTTGTTCACAAAAACCGGAGTAGTGGAGGGGTCCACAAATGTTTTTGAATATAAAATTTTATTTCATGCTTTGCATCAGTCTCCTTTCTCCTGGCATCCCTACACCGCGTCTGAAAAAATTCAACCGTGTATCGAGAAAAGAGGAGAGAAGGGGATACAGGAGAAAGGGTGCACAAGAATCGCCGGGAGCCTCTTAAAACGGCTTCTTGAATAAAATTCTTTTGACATTGAAGAATCTGTTTCCCTTTCAATTTCAAGATGGCCCGTATGTTTTCTTTGGAACTTGCCTCAGCTCGCTTAACCTTTAACACAGTTTACATTTTAATCGAACTGGAATGAATGGGCAGTTTTTTTCAAGAATTTTTTAATGAGATCCCGTAAGGCCTCTAAGGAAGGATCGCCCTCTCAGTGGCGCACTTGAAAATAATGTCTGAATTTATATCAGATTTTTTCCATTAATTTATTTGTATCATACAGGAAGATATCTTAGTGGAATTTAAAAATAGTCGAATATCTTAAACAAGTCCTAGGAAATTGAGCGTAGCTATGTATTAAGCTCTTAAATAAGGTTAGTTATATGTGTGCATGTCAAAATATTGTATGTTCTTCAATTATTTTAATTCTTTCCGACTAATGTCAAATAGTTTTTATGTTCAATTTTTTTTTGCGATTTGTAGTGTGCGTTCGATTCCTGTAACTTATCCTGGGTGTATTTCTTCCTTCTGTGTCAATAAAAGTCTCCTTGTGTGTTGATGTTGTACGTCTTGTGTTTGGTGCAGCTTGGACAAATATAGCCCTTGCACTATAAAATCCGACCAAATATTTAAATTTTATTTTAAAATATGTTCTGAAATATGAAATATTTCAGTTTCTTATCAAAATAAGGTTGACATGCATATCTTAATTTTTATACAACACACACACAACTTTATGCTACGCCTACATTGCAATTTTTTGATCATGTTAAGTAGTAGTAATATAAATAAAAAGTTTATATTTTCTATATTTCATTTATTTAAATATTTATTCAGATTTTAGCATTTTAAACGTACTGAAAGACAGTTTTTACAATGCATTTTACAATGTTTTTAGTAAGAGTAGTGACAAAGAAAATTACAAATACCATTTTGTTTCATGGAAAATAGTTTTAATTGGTCCGAATTGTAGAATTTTCCATACATTTTAACCGCTGACAACCAATACTTTACTTAATCAAGTACTCCCATATAATCCGTTCCAAATACGTTTTCGAATTTCATTAACATGACCAATGTTTAAAACAGATTGGTAAATTAATTCGATAATGTATCCACTATTCCCCTTTCTTTAAAAAAACCAACCACCTAATGTGCAACCAAAAAGTAAGTTTTCCTGCAAACATTTGCAAATAACTGTGTATTGGCAAAGAACAGTTCCAACGTTGAAGTTAACAGCCTCTGTCAATACGAGAAAGAATGTTAAAAGTCTTCCCAATGCCTGGTTGGAATCAATCGTTTCAATATAAATTTGGTGATTTAAGCTACCAAACTTTAGGTAGGCTATTTTTATTGATATACGTCTTAAAACTATAATGTATCATAGAAAACCTTTCAGCAGAAACATATTTTTCAATTATTTCTCATCACCAGATACATATTTGTGAAATTTACCACAATCAATGAATGTGCCAGGAATAACGCTAATTTTTTTTCTATAATTATGTTTGGAGTATATTTATGTGTATATCCATTATGATATGCAGCGTATTGTCCTATTTTAAACTGAAATTATTATGAACCGAATATGGTTGCAATGTCAATAATTAACTCGCGTTCACAGCAAAAATTATTTTTTATTAAGTAGCATTTACTTGAACTCTTAAAATTCCTCGCTAGCCGAAAAGTGGAGGGGTTGCAAAATTAAATAGAATTACAATTAATTTTTTACAGTATTTCATAATATTAATATTTCATAATTATTAATAACATTCACCCTCTCAACCGCAAGTAAGTTAGAATAAAGAAAATTTGAAGTGGAATTTTGCCATTATTGAAAGAACGTTAATATTAAAAACATCGGAACTAGGACTTCAAATGTTACCAATTTTTTGTCATAGCGAGAGAAGGCCATGGTGACTTATTTTACGAATTGAAGCTATATTTAAGACTTATATAAGGAAATAAGGAAAGTTTGTTTAAAGCAATGATTTTCTTTAGAAGAAACGCTGTCAAATCGATTTACCATTTAAGAAATGGTAAATCGATTTGACACCTTTGCTTTGTCTGTACTGAAGACGTTCAATTTTAAAACAAGTTCTTTTATTAATGCACGTGCCACAAAACGGAATTTTCAAGAAAAATCATATTCGCTTTTAAAACAAGCTAAGTCATAAATATCTTATTAAATTAATTTGTCATCTTTCCTTTAATGATAGCAAAATTCGAAAAGAGTGACACACATAAAAATATTAGCAGGTAAATTACGATTGCGAGAGTATTCGCCGTAGATTCTTCATTTTTACGAATTGTGTTAAGCAATTTTGCAGAAAAATAACTTAAGAAAGAGAATTCCTAATCCTCCCTCAAAATCGTCTTTCGTACCTAGTATTAGTCACCTTTCGTCAGTTTGTACCTTTAGCAGGGGTGCGATATATGTGAAATTGTTCCATAGATGTGTGTATTACATGGACGGATAAGCATGTATAGGATTTATGTCCAAAGTAGGCTGTGGAAATTACAAAAATGTCGAAAACGTGTTAAAAAATTATTTTACTCACACTTAAATTCTTTGCTATTTTATACAAAAGAAGCAAGTGATTATTTTCTGATTTTCAATCTATAGTTAACCAATTCAACTCGAGTGAGGTCGGGTAATTTTGCTAGTAGACTATAAATCTCTAAATATCGATATTATTGAAAACTTTGGACTCCAACTTCCCTTAGAGAAGAAAAAATCGATACTTCGATCAATTTTAGAGTACTTTGTCCTCTTAATTGTTTTTAACTCCGTGTTTAGATATCACCTCGCTTAGAAATAGTAGATTAGTCTACCCATTTATCATTTTATCTATTTATAAATAATTTCATAATGTAAAATGTGTAGAAACAGTTGTTTCAAATCAAAGAAATCTTTTTATTATGTATGGTGAAAATATTTATTTACCAATTCTAGATTTAACTTCAATCTTATTATTTTTTGCCTCGATTCATGTTTAATCATGAATTAAATGATATTGCCAACTCGAAGAATTTCAGTTAGATATTTAGGGTATTCAGGAAGATATTTAGGGTAGATCATTGTAGTGATTTCTAAGTAAAGGCTTGTCAACCCAACCTAAATCAGGGCTAAACTGATAAATATTCAAGAGTTGCAAGACTGATTCGAAAGCTTCCAGATTGCATATATCTATTTCTAGGGTTTGTAATACGATTGTCGTGTGAACATGAATTTAAACTTCGTTCCAAAAATTGTAAAACTCCAATTAATGTTTCGTAGAAAGACAAGAATTTTTATAAATATGATAGTAATTTTTTTAATATTGATTTTGAGTGGAATCATGTTAGGAAAGGATCATGTTGAGTATTGCTTTCTGACCTGAACTTTTGAGCAGCAAATCATTAAAAACTACCTTTTAAACTGCACTTGCTTTTGAGATACATTCTTAATGTCATTAATTATACTCATCTAAGCAAATATATTTTTCATTCAATGAAATTCATAAGTGAGTAAAAGCACAAATGATAATTTTTTTATACATCCTCCACCTCAGTTATTTTTATTTACGCTATAGAAGTTAATATTCAGGGAACGAATTATGCGCATTAAACTTGTGTTCTAGCAAATTGGTGTTTTTAATGCTGCAACTGTTCTGAGTACGTTATGATCCTGGATACAAACTAAGCTCGGGCACCTAATGCTAAATTGCTTAGTGCGTTAGGTCTTTTCACTTTTTTAAACATCATCATAATTAAACGTATTAGTAACTACAGTTCATTTTAAAACATGCTTAAAAATAATTTTTAGAATGGTTTATTTTTTGCCTCCCTAAGCTATGGCCTACTCAGCCTGTTTAGAAGTGCGGTACTGACAGAAATTTTATGAAAGGTATGTACTAATAGTATCTGAACTAGAAAATAAAAATATCTTTCGATTAAAATAAACTCCAAAATCATATACTGGTGCACGAAAGTTTCGTGTACCTAATATACTTGAGAATATTTTGTACATAGAATGATAAATAAACAGTCACGAGTCACGACTATTAGTTTGACTTATGCGATGACATCTATTGTTTACGATTCTTTTGGACAACATGTTCCATTCCTCTAGATTGAGTTTAGACCTCTAAAATAAGATTATTGTATTAAAGATTGACTTTATATTATATAATGTTTTAAACTATTTCATTGCAGTAGTCTTGTTTTTTAACTAAAGTATTATAGGAATGCATAAATTTATGACAAATAGTTAAGATTTTGAAAGAGATACAAAATAGAATATAAATATTAATAGAAAATCATCTTTCGTACTATTAACTATTATCTATCATTCATACCATGTTGTTATGAGTAAGTATCGTGAATATTGGGAAGTCAGTTATGTGTTTAAAAGATTTAAATCTATGAATGTTTTTTCCCTTATTGAATGAACATTTTTTAATTCTACAGATGGAAGTCTGACTCAAATAATATTAATACAAAGGCGTGGTACAAAAAGCAAACAATGAGGCATATACTTCAATCTTTCTTGTCCAATACAATACCATACACTAACAAACCTCCCTCAATTATATTTTCAGCGCAATTGTACATCAAAAGACTTAATGGTACTTTAAAGTAGGTAAGAGTAAAACAAATACTTTGCATATAACTATGTGTATACTTTGTATGAAGCATTTATATTAAATATAAATATTTTCTCTGTTAGAGATTTTTATGTGTAATGGGGTTTCTTTAGTAAAAAAAGCAGCTAAAATGTAGTAAAGTAGTTATAGAAAATATTTATTCAACATACTTGAGAAAAATTCTTAAGACTTATGTTATAAGAGTAAATATTAACCCTGCTTTGCTCTTTGTGATAGATGAAAGAAGAAATAAATGAAAAGATTTCTTTAAAACTAGACGTGACCTTTGGGTACCTGTTATAAACAGCGAAAGCTCTCAAATAGTGTCTGACAACTTCATATATGGAGTTGGTGAAGAGTGAAATTACTTTTACTTTTAATTCCCATTTCGTTGATTAGAAATTTGTAGAAAGAGAGTAATATAACGTTTAATGCAAAGGGTATTTATAGGTTTTCACTATATTACGTGTAGCGAAACGCATTAAGTTTAGTGCTGATTTAAATGTGAAAATATTCGAAAATAAAACATTGCAGTTTTACTGAGACTAAAGCAGGGAATATTTATTTTAGAAGTTTAGATTGAAACTAGCTTATGTGCGCTATCCCATGTGACAGTAAGAAAGTTTTCAATCGATAATATTTTACATCCCTTTAAAGACCAAAAGATCGCGGAGAAATTGAATGAAACTCATATTATTGAGCTTTAAAAAATTTGATTTTTAATAGAATCTCTAATAAAAGAATCCTTTTTGATTAAGGAGAAAAGATCATGGAAGAATATTATCGTTTCCGTGTTGTGTGCGAAGGAACTTTTAAGTAAATATAACAATCTTGAGCATTTTTTGCATCAATTGAAGGTTAATTTAATTAATTTTTTTCAGCAATCTGTCATAACGAGTGGAGAAGAAACTGACTGTCTAATTTCTCTTCTGTCATTTTTAGAATTAAAGTTTTACTTTTTTTACTTTGATTTTTTTTATTTTATAAAATTTATATAATTTTTGTCTTATTTGATGTTGGATATATATTTTTCATTTTGAAATTATTTTAGTTATATTTACTATTATAGATATTTTTCGTATTTTTAAAAATAGATATCTTTATTTCAAGAAAAAAAAATAGAATATTTAAATGTATTCGTCTACCTATATATTTATGTCTATTTATCTCTACACATTTACGTTAAATAAATATGAATCTGAAGCAAAATCTCATTGGTTCAATTATAAATTTTTAGCATAAAATCATAAATGTGTTCCTAAGGTACAAAATTAAACGAATTTGTTTCGTGTATTAGAAAAATATATCAAATTATGTATTCAAGCAGGATTATTCTCCCTCCTACTATCACACAAATAGAATATATTCTTAAGATATTTAATTCGAATTAATGATATAAAAAGAAAATTTATGTAAACCGCTATCAAGTAGAACAAACGATATTTTCATTGCGTGAATTGCGTTTCATTTCACGGAATTATGTTTACGCATTTCACATAAACTAATTTAATTAACTTGAGAATTTACAGTTTGATCGTTTTAAATGCGCTCAAATATCATATACCAATGTACAACTGATAAATGTGTTTATTTTTGTTTTAGTAGGAAAGACTGTATTTTTTAAAATTGCATAACTTCATTCATATAGATGTCTTAATCTTTTATTTTGAAATCGTGCTTATAGTGCTAGTCATTGTGTGTTGCAAAACCATCGCAATAAATTTTATTGGCTGATAAACCTTTATAAAAAGTTCATTCATAATTACTTTTTAAGTTGTTGTAAATAAGTTTGTGTGTGAAAATTTACGTACAGTTTTTTTAGGAACTTAATGGACATTATGATCAAATTTTAACCAGATTCAAAATTCAATTTGATTCAATCGTTGAATTATGATACGATGATTAAAAGTAAATATTGCATTGAATTAAAAGTTTATGAGAATTATTATATAAACATTGCTGTCTGAATATTAGTGAGAATGAAATTCACTGTCACCAAAATAGGTAGTTCAAACTAATTTTTTGTAATTGTTCTATTTCTTACTTGTTTGAGGTTCTTATTTTTAGAACATGCAATCTGAATGTTTTCATTATTAGACGAATTCATATTTTAATTCACCAAAGACAATATTATATGTTTTTGAAAAATTATATACATTTATCTATTCAATCATCATGCTTGTAGTATAAAGTTTTCTCTAAAATGTTGCCTGCTTTTTCTTCCAAGTTGTACTAAGCTGCAGTCGTTTCAAATTTCAGTTTTAAATTTCACAATATTTGTAAAACGAACTGTTTACTTTTGGATAAGTTATGGACATTTTAAACTTTTTAGAATCATAAAAGTGGTTAATTTCTAAAAATCAAACCAGCAATAGATACTAATTTTTTATTGCGTAGAATTAGATTGAATTCAACATAACGCAATACTTTTTTGTATTACTTCATTGTAAACATCTCAAACTCTCTTTAGTAAAATAATCTTAAAGTCCTACTTTTTTTTCGGTTTTATGTGACTCCAATCTGATTACCTAAAAGTAAATTGAATGCTCACATTTTTCCTCCACGTAACACTTTAAATGAACCTGTTTATTTAACATTATGTTGCTATTTTACTTCCATAGATTTTATTTAATTTAACAAATAAAATAAGATAATAAATGAATTATCTCAGTAAAATCATATTATTAATCAAAAAACATTCCTAAAAAAGATGATAGTTCCGAGTTCTCTGTTTCTCACAAAATTGACATACAGTGGCTCCCAAAAGTGTTCGTACACTTACGAATTTCAATGAAATACTGCTCTATTCATTAATAAAAATTAATATTTCCGAATGGGAATTTTTTTAATAACATCTATAACTTGTTCTTAATAAAACTACATAAAATATTTTAAAAATATAGTAAAACTTTTATTTTTGGAAAATCAATAATCAAAAAGTAACAAAAAAGTTACCTCACAAAAGTCTGCGTACACTTTAAAAAAATTTCTACATATTAGTAAGTATTGTAATATTTCGGTAAATTAGTACTAAGTAGGATATCCTATAGCATCTACAACAGCTTTTAAACGTCACGGCATTCTTCAATCATTACTGTTTTTAGTTCGCTTTTTGTTTTAATGCCGTGCCTTCGTACTCTAACCTCCAGTTCTCTCCAAATGTGTTCTATTGGGTTTAAATCCGGCGATTGAGGTGGTGTTTTCAGAACTTGTGGACAATTATAGAGACACCAGAGGCGAACGTTGAGAGCCGTGTGCTTAGGATCGTTATCTTGATAAAAAACAAAGTTGTTTCCAATACCCAAATTTTGGGCTAATAATTTCAAATTGTCTTTTAAAATATTTAAATAAAGAGCATGATTCATTATGCCATCAATAAATACCAAATTATCTAGTCCTGATGCTGACATGCACCCCCATACAAGGACACCTCCACAGCCATGCTTTACTGTTCCAACTAAGTTCTTGGGATTGTTCCTCATTTTTTCTTCTCCATACAATTATACGCCCATTGGAACCAAACATGTTAAATTTGCTTTCATCTGCAAATAAGACATGATTCCAATATGTTTCGGGCTTATTTATCATTGATTTTGCGAAGGAAAGCCTAAGCTTTCTATTTTTCGTACTTACAAAAACTTTTCTTCGGGCAGAACGCCCATTTAATCCAGCTGATCTGAGCACTCGTCGCACAGTTTCAGATGAAACTGAAGTAGAAAATGTTTCAGTAAATTCTGTAGAAATTTTTACAGCACTCAAACGTGGATTTTTCACAAATTTTCTAACTATAAATCTCTGATCACGTTGAGTTAACTTTACCGGATGACCTTTCCTTACATTGTTTTCGATCCGATTTTCTTCTTTAAAGCGTTTTATCACATACTGCATCGTAGAATGGAATAAATTTACTAACTTAGAGATATTCCGAACTGATTTACCACTACTATGATGAAAAATAATCAATTTTCGAATGCTGTTCGTTGTTTCCTTACGACTACGAGCCATTTTTAAATAATAAATAGAATATTACGAAGTAAGCAAGCAAAGATTAAAGCCAAACGATTTTTTAAATGTCACCACAATGTAAAAATAAAAAAAGCTATAAACGATAATTTTATTTATGAATTTATCCGAAAATATTTCGGTGTACGATCACTTTTGTGGCGTGTTCTTTCTCTGCCTCCTTGCATTTTCATTTTTATAAAAAGAAAATGAGTCAATATTTTTTAAAGAATATTAGGTTTTATTCAGAATCACATGGAGATGATATGAAAAAATATTGGACTTTATATTCGAATTCAATTCCAGGCTACAGCGCTTTTTCTACAAATTTTTAAAGTGTACGAACACTTTTGGAAGCCACTGTATATTTGTCGCATTTAAGTAAGAAAAAACTCTTTCAATTAAAAGCAACCAAAAGTATGAACTATTTTAACATATTATAATGAGGCTAACTGACTGTCTTGTGTTTTTGCATCTTGTATTTTACCACTTTATAAAATTTTAATTAGTTAAATTTGACTTATTTGTAGACGTGCATCTAGACTGGGTTTAAAAATTTTGTACTGTAAAAGCAATTGTTTTAATAGAAAGTATATTTTAATTGTTATCTATTTTTAAGTTTTAATTTCAAGTTAATTGAAAATATACGTATTCATTCCGTTCGCATTTTTTCATTGCAAAATTAGATTAAAAGCTGAGCCTCGAACAATTATTTTCCAGTTCTTTGATAAAGTTAATTTTTTTGTGATACCTTTTTACTCATTTACATGCCCTTCTGCGATCAAAGGCATCTTTTCACAGAATAAACTTTTCAGAGCGAGAAAATTAAATCATTTTATCAACTGCGTGGTCCTTAAATGAACTTAAATATAAACTCAATATGTAATGTGTGTATTTACAATCTTTGATTTTAAGTAGCTTATTTTTTGCGATATTTTTATTCCTTTTCATGTCAATCCAGTGTATCTTCCTGCGAATAATCGCTTTGATTACTTAAAATAAATAATTTTCTTTTATACAGGATGATAAAAATGCAAAGCATGCATCAAATGGAATAGGAAATCAGATTAGCTTTTGTAAGAAAAAGAGGGGTAAGATATTTTTCCTAAATCTTGCATGAGAAAGTTTTATGCATTTGGAACAAAATTATTAGTCAAGTTGGTGTCTTCAAAGAATATTTCAATTTCAATTGAGAAGTTAATAATTTTGGCCTGATCTGTGAATGAAAGTATAAACTGAAAGCTTTTTAACTTAACAGTGACTTACAAAATGAAGCCTGATCTGAAATTAATGATCAGAAAATGGCATTAGTTGTGAAGTAAACAAATGCACGTACCCTTACTTCTTTGCCCTGTTCGCTGATTCTAAGTTAAAATTGGATATCTTTATGAAAAATGAATCCACATTAAATAATTTCCTGAGCAGTTTAATTATTTATCTATTTTTTCAAGCTTCAGTTGTTTTCCAATGGTAGTTGTATAAATCAAGTTTATAAAACTTATGTGTAGAATGTGAATAATATGTAAAATTCCTCTAAAAAGCATCAAATCTATTATAAAATTTTGAACAAATCATTTGAAACTCAATCAAAACATTAGAAATTTAACATTAAACATTTGCCTTTTGAATTAAAAAAAGTTAAAAATTACACTATGTTCTGAATTAAACAGATGTTTCCTGCAATTATTTCTGATATTATATCGTGTGTGTGTTAAAGAGTGTTTATCCGGTATTTTGTAAATGAGAACTGTTTAAATAGAAAGCGGATACATTTAATATGCTCTCCTTTATCAACCATCGCATTTAAATAGTTCTATTCATTCGATAACATAATGAACAGGATGCTTCCTTCTTATATGCATCCTATTTCAATTTTATTATTGAAACTATAAATCGTCTTAAGGAATTCAATTTGATTGGAGAGAAATACCATTCAAATGATACAGATTCTTAGTTAATGATTCGATTCTTTCGGCACAGTTTGGTCAGATCCGGCCCTTGTATCATAAAAAAATAAGCACAGATGTTAAAATTTAAGCTTTACAACATATCTTTTAGATTGAAATCTATTTGATTAGTTGTTCAAATATCGTACAGCTTCATGAAAAATAATAAAGCTTGGAGGTTAATCTGGTTTCAATATTAGAAAATTTGTGTATTTCTGGCGACTAACAACAAAGTTCGCATGCGGAAGTGCGGTTTATTCTGAGTTTTCATGTATCTAAAAACTTTAGATAAAGTTGCAACGTCACATAAAACACACGTAAACACATTTACTTTAAAATATCAGAAGCACTCTTTTAGCTAAAGTTTTCTCTTTCAAATAAAATATTTTAAGGCAAAATTTATGATTATCTAGATCTTACGTACATATACAAGTTACATAAAATTATTATACTACGCTCTTTCGAACTAATTCCTTTTACTATATTTTTATATAACCTACATTCCCTTTCTCAATGCCATCATTACATATTCTTTGAATTCATATAATATATTGATCCATTTCTATACATTACTGTTATTTTAAGTAGAAGTATATTTATGTTTGTTTCACAACAGCATTGTTGGGAGATAGCGTAGTCACCTGGAGATGAAGATCACTTTTTGGGCGATCAGAGTATCAGTAAGATCAGAGTGTGCATCAAATAATTGTATATTAGCTTTTCGGTTGTACACATGGAGACGAACACTTGTTAGAAAAATTTCGACCTTTATTAATAAACCAAGTACGTTACGGAACTACAAAGAATAAGGATGTGTGAACTCTGACACTCCTCCAATTCTTCCAAATTCCAAATTAATTTTTCGTCACATTGTATATCATGGTTACAGTTTGCACGTGCATAATTAAAAACACATTTACTTATTTCATAGTTTGCGCGTGATCGTAAGTATATCAAAACACATCTTTACAAGTACGCTAGTAGCAGCTGCACGGGCATAGTAAAAACTAAATTTACGGAGCGCTTGCAAGCGTTCATAATCATAGTTATATTTGTATGCATTAGCACTGACTATTTTGTTGTAGCTTGCTTTCATGTGAGTTTGTTCTGGATAAGTGATAAATTATAAAGCAGAGGAAACATTAGCCGTTACAAGAACAAAATCATACATGTCATTCAGCGCCTGCTTACTTAACTTCTTTTGATTAGTATTGTGCAAACCCAACTTATAAAACCAAGGTATATTGCCAGTTTCCCATATATAGCATTGGCAAATTCAGCTATAGTTTCAGATATTTTTGATTAAAATTAGATAAGGACTCCCATATTAGAGAAAATGGGATACATTTATGGAATATGTTCACTTAATATCGAAATACATTGACTTCATATCGTTAAAAAGACGTACGTGTTGAATCGCAAAGGCCATGGCCAATGGTTTACGCCACAATCTTAATTCAGTTAAGTTACAATAATTCTTTTCGTGTTTACACTCAAGTCATTAATGTAACAATGTGCCCCGTTCCTTGCTCTCCCAGATTTTCATACTGCGGCCACTTTTATTGCGAGGCATTTCTCGTGCCTTTATTTGTGAACACTGCGTTAGACTTTGAGTAAGCAAGAGAGCTCATTAAATAAGGAGTTCGCTGGTCACTATGATCTCGGAGGCTATCTCTTTTGAGTGAAAGTTGGGTTGTTTATTTATAGTTTGATTCAGGCGGGCGGCTTGAAGGAATGCGACAGTTTCAATAATGCTTATCGATCAGAATTAAGTGCCGTACAGAAAACGCGCTCGAACGGAGACCGCTGCAGTTTGTCCTCGGAACGTTTTCGACATGAAGGCATTTATGTTTGACGACCGACGACAGGTGAAAGAGACAGCATTTGACAACCAGAAGAGGGGAGAAGAAACTGAACAGACGAATTCTCTCCGCTGCTATAACGACCCGAATGAAGGCGGACCAGATGATTGTGCCGCTGGGGGGTGGAAAGCAATGCTTTTTTTTCTCCTCCCTTCTTTTGCTCCCGATTTTTCTCTTCTATCGGTTTCTCTTCTGTCGTTCTCAACACCAGCGGACGGTTTTTGTCTAGGAAATTTCACTCCCCCATCTTGAAATGCAGGTGGTTAAAATGTCCGGGACAAAACATTTTTGGTCTCATGCTTAAATAGTTTAATATTGTCAGCCATACAAGTGAAACACGCCAAGTAAAGAAAAACATAGTTCTAAGAAAACGAATGATCATTATGCTATACTCATTAAGTGCTTCTCACTAAGTGCAAGAAATCTAATCGTCATGAAAAGATAAAATGACTTAGTGAACATACACACTCTTCGCCAGACTAAGGATCACCACATTCTGGTCTACAAAGCCAAAAAACTCACATCTCGAAAATTTTGACTTAGTGTGTTCCACTTGTAAGCCGACGATATGAAAAAAAATCAAGAATTGGTTCGAGCCCCATACCTATTGTTCGAAACTTAGAGAAAAGAATTTTCAAACGAAAGTAAAATAATTCTAAATATAACTTGAAGTATTGTGTGTTTTTATAATAATTTATTAATCCGCACCGTAACTCATATCGGTGATAATTATGTAAATAATAATACTTTGATCATATTGTCAAAGTTATACTTCTATAAATGTATTTTATTTACGAAAGCTTTTTTTTAAATTTTAATTAAATTACTCTAAATTTGCTTAAACTGTTGGTGGTTTTATCGCAGTTATTCTTATGCATCAACAAATTGTTTACTTTGAAAGTTCGTATTTCTTCTGAGTTTATATTCAACGTACATAAAATTGAATGAAAGAATCCTTAAATTAAACAACATAATGAAAGACATATGTTACATTTCTAGCTAAGTGTAAATTGCTTTGAAGTTATTAGAATGCGAGCAATTATTTTATTTGCTATGCAATCAGAGTCTGTGCATTAAGAATAAAGAAAAAAGATACTTTAACATTAATTCGTGTATTCTTTGTAATGATATTAAGTGTAAGTAATTATAAACTTAGCAGTATGGAAGATCTTTCACACTTAAAGAAGCATAGATACAGACAAAATCGACATATTATAGTTTTATATTCACTAAAAATTTGGATGGATAGAAATTTGGCTGCTACTGTCATTAAAGAAAAACTGTCAAGTTGAAACTTATTAAAACAATGAACGAATCGAAGATAAGATTTTCAACCATTTATTTTCTACTCGGTTTGAATCATTTATAATTAATAGTTCTGGATTTATTAGTAGCAAGTGTTATTTAGGGAATGTGTCTTGAAGGCAAATATATCACAACTGCTCATTTTTTGTTTCTAAATGAATATTTCAAGCTGATATGAGATTCAATTTTTTTTACAAATCTTAAAACCTTGTTGAATAACTGAGTAAAGATTAAATTACGTCAACCGTCATTCTTGTATTATTTTTAAATTTTTTATTTTGATTTGTATTGAATTTTGATATTGATTTGTAATACTAATAATATTCCGTACTTGCAGAGTATATAGAGCATAATTAGTTGAACATATTTTTTTATTATAATTTGTTTATTTCTGCATGATTCTAGGGGTTGTTTTATGATTTTAGTATGAACTTTCCACTTTTTCTCTATTATTGGTTCACCAAATATATTTTCGTAATAATGTCAGTTTTGCTTTGTTTTACTTAAAATTCAGGGTACAGGTCTTCTCAAAATGGTCATGTTAACCTAGTACATGCATTCATCTTTTAGCAAAGAAAAAGTGTGCGAAGAAAAGTGTATGAAATTGTAGACATGTATGAAAAAAAATCATACACTTTAAAACAAAGAGTCAACTTCAGCAGTAAATAGATCAGTAAATAGTTAAAACCCCAAAATGATAGTAGGTTCTTTTTCTTTTCCCATCTATTTCTGTATAAGAGGCATTTGATATTCGTGCAGAAACTAAAATGTTTTCCAAGAATAAGAATAATCTGAATGAATGCTTCATGCTTTTTTTGCATTTGACACTAGCAGATGAATAGTCTGCACAGATGCAAATGCTTCTAAGCATGCATAAAGTAATGCGTTGAAGGAATAACATAACCTGCTTTTCTGAAAATAAAATTTACATTTTTAAGGTCCTCCTACTTATACGATGCTATATGTATAAGTTAGATAAGATTTCGTTAGAACTCTACAATATAGTTCACTCAAAATTGAGGATGACTTTGAATCTCAAATTTAAATTTGAATGCAGTACATTTAAATGCAACAAGTATATTGATATGAAAATGTATGTAATCTGATAATAGTGCTAGAAATCTTGTTAGTGAATGAAAGGATCCATCCAAGAACTATTACCCAAAACCAGTAGCGAAGCCAGGACTTCATTTCAAGAGGTCCAAAGTCAGAAATACATTTTTTATGACAAATAAGACTATATCGCAAAAAATATTGAGTTCGTTAAAATTCAGACAAATTTTTAAATGATTAATTACTGTAGGTATGCAGAGTGACGCATCTCGATTGATTTCAGTATGGAAAGGACTACAAAGGTTGTTCCACAGTATTTACAATTACAATAAGTGATAGTGAGCCAGTACAGTACCCAAATTTTGTTTGTAAAAACTCACATTTTACTTCTATCTCACTTTTGAAACGTTGACACGATATGTAGATATGTGAATATCTCGTAAACTGATTGGGGGTATCAGCGTTGAAAAACAAATTCCAGTTACTACTTGTAAATTCCATAATGAATAATTTTTTAATATAATAACTAGTCATTATTATTAAAACTATTTTATAATAATGTTATTATTTTATTATATTTATGTACTTTTCTGATCCTCACAAAGCTTCCCTGGCTACACTACTGCTCACAAAGGAAATTATTTATCTTTTGAGCTCTCAAATCTATCTTAATCTAATTAGTTCTTGAGCTCTCTTTTTCTACCTATAATTCTGTTCATTTTGTCAAAGGAAATGAAATCAAATGTATTCATCGGTGAATAACGAAGTGTTGCAAAATTTTGCTATCTTAAATCGTGTCAGTATTCTTTATATTAAATCCTCATAAAATAATACCTACACTAAATCCCTTTGCCCTGACCTGGAAATGGAGTCAAAATCGAAAGAGGAAAACTTTTTATTTGGAATTTCAAAACGAACAAATTCAATAATGAATAGAAATTGTACAAAAAATGTGCGAGATTAATACAAATCGAACATCTATTAGTTTTTAGTAAAAGAAAGTAGAAAGCTATGATCTAGTTTTAGAAAGTTTGCAGTTTTTAAAAGCAACCGAGAATATTTCGTATAGAATGTGTTTATACTTTGGAGAAAAGAAATTATAGATGTTTTAATAAAAATTATGCATTTTCTTTTTATTATAATACAAAAACACAGGGTTGGTTTCAGAGAAACAGCAAAAACTCACATAAGTCTTTTTTAAAAACAAAGATACATTTGAAAAGGAACGGGTTGGAATGTGTTCAGAGAAATCCCTCTTTTAAAATATGTTACTTACTGTTGGAGAGAGAGAGGGTATCTATGTTTTAGTTTAAAGAATACATTTTTTAGTATAGAAAACACAGCATAAGTTTCTTAGTTTCAGATTGGAAGTGGTAAAAAGATATACAATAAAATAATAGTTTTTTTATAGAATGTCATACTTTTGACAACGAAACAAATGCAACAAAGAAATTTAAAGAGGAAAAGAATAAATTTTTGAATCAGTTATTGACGAAAAGAAAATTTGAATGGGAATGTAACTAGCTCAAAAAGTAGAGCTTAGATAATACGGGGAATTCTAATAATTAAAATTAAATAGGTAAGAGTATACATTTTTGATTTAGTTTGGTTCGACACAATGTTTTCCCTTTACATTTTAGTATCTACTGTTGAAAATATTTGTATGTCTCCTTTATTCTGAGTTTCAGTATGTCAAAACAAAGAATATTACGTAATCTGTCACAATTTTAATTAGCTTGTTTTTTTAACCTGTCTTAAAACAATCAGCATGGTTAAGGCATTAAAGAAATGTCGTAGAGAGAAGGTGCATGTGAACATTTCTTTTATTTGTTCATCTTTTCAAATGTGTTATGAATTATTTATAGCAAGTGTCCATACGTTTAATTCGTTGCGTTGTTCCAGTGCGACGTTAATTAAATACCTACCCACCATATCTTTAATTGCTATTTTTTCTTTGTTTTAGATAACTTTAAATATAGTTTTGTACAATATTTCTTCACATTACGGTCTCTTTTAAAATTACTTCAATCATTTATGTGTGCCCCAGTAAGCGACACTTGCAAAAGATTGAACCTTGTGCAATTGTATGAACAAACTTTAAAAGAACAATTCGTATTTGAGGGAAACTTAGTCTTACAAATATAATATATTTTATTTGCTATACAATTCACACTGATAAGAACCTTAAATATTCTCTATCATTGAAAAATAAAAATCATGGTTATTGAAAATGAAATTTACAAAATAAGTGTTAATAAAATTTAAGCCTTTTTTTCTAAATAATGATATATCCATACAGGTATAGTAGCGTATTATATATGCAATCTAACAAATATTTAATGCAATGAAAAGTTCAACGCACCTTATATTATGTTCACAAAAGAATTCAATGAAGACATTGTTCCAGTTACATACCTGATACGAACGATTGATGCAATTTCTGTCACATCTCTGCTATTATGACTGATTCTGATAAAACTAAACAATTGGTTTTAAATCCACTCAAGTATTTCACTTTATGTTATAATGATACTAATTTAATGACATGTAGGAACACAAAACTAAACAATTCAGTTCAGATTTGCCCAAGTAGTTTTGTTCTTAAATTCAATTCTTATTCCTAAACCTAACTTGCAAAAAAAGTACTTCTGATGCAGTTGGCATTTTTAAATTGTCATAAATTTATTTATGTATTCAGATTATATTATGTAAGGACGAACTTCGTTTTCTTATCTTAAACTATGTTTAATTTATAGAATGAAACAAGTTTTTTAAAACAAAAAAATTCTTGTAGTAGAAAATAGAATGGCTTATTGCTTTGAAAGCTTAAAAGAAAGGACATATGGTGGCTTCTATTATTAATTTCCCAAAATGTTTTTTTTTATTTTATCATTTTTCGTTAGGAAGTGTGTTCACATATACCCCTCTTCCTTATATATTATAATCCTTGCAGTTTTTAGGTGTTCAACTACTCTTTTAATGAATTGTGATGAATTCGTTTTACTATGTTCAATCACTTTTATTACATTTCCCTACTGTGGAAAGTATTTTATTCGATAGCAATAGTAATTAAGCTATTATTTAATATAACTGGAAATAATTTCATGTATAAAATAAATAAATTATACTGATTCATGTTTTGGTATTTGAAAAATTCGCTCTTCAAAATTAAACAATTAGTTCGCAAGCATCAGTGTTGTATAGTTTATAATCAGTATATTTATATTCCTTTTGTTATTTTTTCGTTATTACTAATATTTTTCCGTTTTTAAAACTTTCACGAAACACCATCATATTTAAGCATCCGAAATTGTAGACTTCCGTAACTTGAGAAAACGTGAATTGTAAAGATTGTAAGAATAGCTTACCAATGTAATATAATATTTTTTTATTCAAATTATTTTTGTTTTAAGGAATAAGAAATATACAAATTTGCGAGAAGTGATAAGAGATCTTAAAAAAAAGAAAAACTAGCATTAGTAATTTAAGCCATTTTAATTCTGCCTACGTTATTCTGTTTGTGAATTTTAGTATTTAATTTAGTAGTTTCGGGTCTCTCTAATGTCTTGCCAAGCATGAAAAATATAATTTTTGATCTCGACGTTTACGAGAAATCAAAACACAATGTACATTGTACAGCTGCCCCTAGCTACGAATTTCTAAAATCAATATCCATTTATTCTATGTAGGTACTAAAGCGAAAAAGTTCGGATGATTAGCTGTTAATTTGACAGGATTATTGAAAGGTTTGGTTTCAATCTATTCAATTGCTAAAGTTCATGAAATCAATAATAATTTTATTCAAAAAGCCTCATTATGTGCTGCTGATTTAAGTGCGCGCATTCCGAGCGAGGAAAACCAATTGTCGAATGTTTTTAAACTACTTGTACCGGCACATAAGAGAGGTTGCTAGTAACAGTGGTTACATCAATTCCTACAACGTGTTCCGAATGCTGGATGCAAATGATCGTGCCAGCAATCAATTTCTTCATTAACAGCTCGGGTCTCAAATCGTGTCTGTAAGTCATAATATCGGAAAGGGGGTTCTGCCAGCTTTAATGGTGAAGGACTCCGCTATGGAAATTTCGGTTCGCATAAATTCGCCTTCCTATCGAGGTATGCAAGCTGCATTCTGCAATTCCACCAACGGCATCAGTTGCAGACTATTGGAGCGGGATTTATGCACTAGATCCTCTCCTCTCCCTTCTATCCCCGGTCCCTTGCCGGTGTATGAATTGTCCGGCATAAATTAACCGTCAGCCGGCTGTTTTAGTAATTCAGCAGCATTTAGAGCCGGCACAGCGCGCGCAGTGTGTATAGTGAAGGTGTACAGAGGCGAGCATTGTGGAGTGGCTTTTGCCCAAACAAGGCGCTCGTTGTCTTTCCGAAAGGGGGGATGTATTGGTCACCAATTCTTTGGTATGTGCAAATGCAGCTGTGATGCCTCGTTCTGTTTTCCCCGTGTTTACGAGTACGATAGTGCTGGAAGCAGGAATCATAGTATGGCATGTATAAATTGGCCTGCCGAGGCAGAGAGGAGAGAGAGGTCGTTTTGTCATGCCCATTGTACTAACTTCTGTTGAGTTGTCCATCCTGGTTATGGGAGGTATTCATATTTTAACATTGTTTAAAGGTTTCCGATTGAGTGAGGTTCCCGAATCGAAATCAAGAATGCTTTTAAGAAACTTTTATCCCCTCTTTCGGAAACTCGAGTTGGAGAGTTAATGAGTTGTCCTCGGGATTCATTATCATCTAATGCAGCACAATAGCAGCAAATTAATTTGTAGAAAGATGCTTCTCGTCAACAGTAGTCTTTTCAGAAAACTTGCATATTGGTTCATATGTACAGTGGAATTCATGTAAAATAGCATAAAATAAGAAAAATCAAGTCGTAAAATGTACGTTAAAGTGCGTCATTTATCTCCGATTTCTTGTGAACCAGGGTAAAATGGGACCAAAGGTAATTCAATGGACCTTAATGACCAAAGGTAATCCAATGGACCTTAATGACCAAAGGTAATCCAATGGAAATGAACAAGGCTTATTTTCTCTTGATTTTATTTACTTAAAGCATGAAATAGAAGATCTGAGGGTCCTTTTGCCTGTTAATTACTGCTAAAAACCGTGTGATTCATATCTTCTGTAAGATATATTAAGCAGAATCTGACGCCCCTATCGTTTTTCACATAGTGGAAATGAATTTTACAGCCTGGTCAATCAATTTTGTGTATATTACAATTTTTTGCGAATACAACTTTTATATACAATGATGATTTTTTCCAACTGTATGATGTGTAAAGAAACAAACGTGTTTTTTTTTCAAATAATAGTTTCTAAATTATCATCAAAGGAATTTCGTTTGTCATCAAAACTTGATGCATTCAGTATATATATGGGGGTTACCGTGAAGAGTAGAAATTTACACCATCGAGGTGGGCTTTAGTTGAGATACTTCATCTCTCCACAAATGCCCTCTCGAATTCGTAATCTTAGACATTGGGGTCGCACTATGAATTGGATTTCTTTTTGAGAACGCCACCTATCAGCTAATCTCTGTAAAGGTGGTGTGTTCTAAATTCTAGCCCCATCGAAAATCTAACTCAAATTTCAACTCTGTACAAGAAAATGGTCAGCTCTGTTCAACGGTTCAACATGATGTCTACCGATTACATGCTTTTCCTTCGTGTTAATTAAACTGTAATTGGATAATCGTTCTTGCTAGCATTAGCAGGGCACAAATTGTTATGGTCCATAAACCAGTTCACGGCTTTGTCGAGATTCAGAAGGGTCCATACGAACACTCTCAAATTTCAAAATGAACATAAAATTGTCCCTGTTTGTCCTAAATGCACGATTTCACAGGCTTCCTCGGCTCAGTGCTCTTGTTTGTCGGTTTGGATTCCCATGACCTTTTTGAGGATCTTTTGATGGTTTTGGATTTGGTGAAGACGAGTGGTTTCTTGTACTTGGGGTCTAGCATATGCTAGACGAAGAGGAATTAGAAACAACAGTTGTTCAAAACCTCCGGTAAACAAATGTCATGAAACTTCCTCATAAGGAATACATTCTCTTCAAATTCTGCAGAGAATATTCCCTGATAGGACATCGTTCAGTTATTACAATACACCGGTCTTGTTGATGGGTTGTGTATTGTTTTGATAACCTTTAATTTCTCCTCTGTGTTGAGACCTGATTCAAAATTTGGAGATGATGTTTCGAGACACATGACTACACTGGAAACTCCGAAAGTTCTCTGGTTGGAGCCTTCCGATCATTTCATTCTTCAGAAAACTCCATTTTAAACTCCAGTTTTTGGTAACGATGACAACTGGAAATGAGATAAGACATTCGGGATAGAACAAAACTATATTTTACGAATCTGATGTTATCTGATAATATTTAAAAATACAGAGATAGGTTCAGTTGGGTAATTAGTCTCCTGTTTATTTTGACAATTATGCTCGACTCCTGGGTACCAATGTATAACTTGCTTATGCCTGCATTTAAGAAACTGGTCCAGTAAGGTAGAAAGTTATAGGCTTTTAAGAATCCGTACTGTTGATATCAATTGAAAATAAAGTGCCATGGTTGTGACTTTTTGTGTTACTTATTTGATTTTAAAGTTCGTTTTAATTTATTTTGGTTTGTTTATTCATGTCCCTCCTCAATTAGACGACCGCTGCCGGAAAGCAGCTCGCATCAGATCCTAACATGCATCCTTGCAGAATCAGTGTTATTCCGCGGACCATAAAGAATGACGATCGGTGGTAACATGGATACCCACTCTCTCTCTCTCTATGCCTCTAACCAGCGGGAACATTCCCAGTGACATGATGGAGAGGAAATGACAGGACTCTAATACGTCACACGCCACAAGACAGACTACCTCCCAATCAGACCCAAATTAGCGAAGAACGTGCCTTAATGAAGGTTCGGCGCCGACATCACTGGCTGACCCCCTCCCCCCCCCGGACATTTCGGGCGTCTCTTATCGAGAGAGAAATATCTAGGAAACACAATCCGTCCGAGATGGATATTGTCCAGGCGCTGGACTGTTCCCCACCCCCGCCTCCGAGCCTTTCCTCTTGCCGGATTCTGTTGTTATCGAACGAGCTTTACTAGGCCGGACGTTGCTAGGGAAATGGTGGACCTTCGCTGTTTGTCGTCTAATTGCGCGACCTATCTCTCTCTCTCTCTGCATGTTCCCCTTCCCTGATGTCTGAATGGTGAAGCAGACCACTGCTGATGATGATACCGATTGATGTGTGTTTGGGGAGAGAGGTCGAATTGAACTTAATTGTAGTAGAAGGAAAGATAAAACCGATTGCATTTACGAGATCGCCTTCGCGTAATGTCCGCGTGTAATAAGCCGTATTTTGCTGTTTTTTATTTATTTTTTAAAAAATGTCTTTGAAATGCTGTAAAATCAGTATTAATTTATCTTTTTTTTGTCGATTGATCAGTTCAAACGAATCGTTCGTTAAAGTGATGCAGCCTTCTGTTTTTATAATGTGTATGATGAAAGTGAGTTGCACTGTAAAAGGTTTAAAATGTAACGCTGAACACGGAATTCAACCACTTTATAACGGCAGTAGATGAAATGTACCTTGGTGTGCTAGTAAACATTGTTTGACTGCGACTTAAACAAACCGTGGATATCGGATACAGTACTAAATCCTTCTAAAGGTACTACAGTCATTTAACTATCGGAGGAAGTTGTGGTTAATTAGCTTTTTGCCATTTATAGATGAATAAAGGACCGCTAAAAGAGAATAAACAAAATACCCAGCAAACAGAATACCTAAAAAACTATCCGACATTTCTTTGACCGGAGTTCAGTTTGTGAAACTAATATTGCATATGTGTCACTATGAGACTCATTTTCTGTCAAGCTAAATGTAGGTGGCGGTAGTGTTTCTGCGGCCGAATGTGTTCTGATACGTATTCCGAACGTGACGTCACTTGGCTTGTTTCTCGAATACGATTTCAATACATCGCCAATAAAAATTTGAAAGAATGGATTCCGAATTGATGCATGATAGCTGATAGGTCAATGCCAAGAAGATTCAGTGTGAAACATCACCAAACTACATTTTAAAATAACCCCGATATGTATCATGTGAAAGCATTTGGGTAGCGGAAGTAAAATCTTCAATTTTCATCTCCCTCCTGGTTTCTTTTCTCGCACAAGAAATTCCTCTCACACGAACTCCTGCTTAACACTGGATGGCATCATCGATTATGGTTTTACTGGAATATTTCATGAAGGGTATTTGTCCGTTGAGAGGTGCAAATCTGATTCTGTCAGAGTTCATACTACCAATATTATGAAACTACAGTTTGATGTCTTGCGATTGAGCTTATTGAGGCAATATGCAAACATCTTCACTTGCATGATACTCAAGTCGTGATATTTTTAGTACGTGCACAGTTTTTGTTAAAAAGAGTTTACTATCGAACTGTTTCCCCCTTCCCTATAAATCTTTCAAATAGAAAACATCTACTCCAGACAAATTACATTGCATTTCGATTTATTTTAAATGCCACAATGATAGTGTGGTGTGGAATTGTAGCCTTATACTAAATCAATGCATTGCAGCCTTTTCCACTAATATTGTTTTTTGAATTGTTAGAATGGTCAAAAGCGTCCCATAAGACGCATAAATTCAATAAAAAATTGAGCATTGAGTGGAAATTTTCATAGAAATAGAAAAGTAATTGGAGTAAAATCTGTGCTGGGCATTCCTTCTATTGTTCCCTTTACGTCTTCACATACAGTTCGTAGTTAGTGGTAGTAGTAACACTGGGGTAACACAATGTGCTTTTGGCGACAGTCCTTTTGACGAAGGGAAAGATCCGAGGACAACACCTCGGAATTTTGAACCATGTTCAGATGATTAGGTCAACACCTGCGCTGGTAACTCACTCTCTAAACTTCCACACCATGCCAATGTGAGGACACTTGAGATTACGACAGATTTAACGTTCCTCAGTTACACGACGGTCTTTGATTGAATTTAGTTTCGAACTCGCAACCCCTCCGGTTGCTAATCCGACACTCTTCCGAATGGGCTACCACGTCCCCTTTGCATAAATTGGAAGCAAATATATTCACGGTAGTTTACTGTAAAATAGGATGCAGGTATAGTTAATAGGATATCCGATAGATGTTCTGTAGAGGACTGTCTGACAATGCACTGATTCACTCCCCTGCTAAGACAGTCAGCAGTACTATTATATTCTTAATTCAACAGAATGGTTACATTTAAAACAAGAAATTAGCTTCCTCTGTCTTTAAGTAGACACTGTAAAACACTGCCCCGTTGATTAAATCTCGAAAAATAGTCAAACATTCATAAATCCTTGCAAACGTATTTCCCTCGACAGAAGCTGGTGATAAAAGAATACCACTTTTGCCTCAGCCTCCACTCCCACGAAACAGCCCTCAATTCTGGAGTCTAGTGTGTTTGTCCCCTCCGCAATATACGGGTATCTTGTTTAAGACTTCCCATGTAAAGGATAATAAACTGACAGATCCCGTATTCGAGCACCGCATTGCAAAGGGGGTTTCTAAAATTATCTTATTAAAATTTCCTTTTGTGGATCCATCGATTGGCACTCGCATGGCCTCCAGAATGAATTTACCGACTCCAGTATCTTTCGAAATGGGACTCGACGGCGTTTTAGAGGGAATATACGGCTTCGCCCAGTAGGAAATTAAGGCTAATGTACGGCCAGTCCCCCTCGGCTCTAACATCAACTGCCGGTGATGTGTGGGTCGTCGACGAGCACTAATGGCTTCTGCTCGCACTCTGCCTCAGCCTTCTTGGACTTTGTATATCTTCGGAAGCTCGGAAATCGTTTCTGAACGGCATAATGAGCGAATGGGTCTTCGCGGATCGCGGGGAGGGTGATCGAATGATGCATATGTTAGAAATCCACTACTTAACCTAATACTGGCTCAATAAAGAGCCCCCTCCGAGATGCGGCGTCGCGCGACGCAAGAAGTCGGTGTCGAAAAGTTGAACCATTCATTTGGGGCAAATGGAGACTTAAGTGCGTCTTATGACCATCCCAGGAAGCTGTTAAACAGCAGTGGAACAGTACCACGCAACTCCTTTGCGGAAGGAAAATAGAAAATTTAGAAGCATGTGCATTGCAAGAAGATTCGGGAAATCCACGGCGAAGGGCATTGGAATGTTTGTTACCAGACCTTTCACAAGAAAATGAAACACGAGAAACTTGTCGGATCAATTTTTTTGAGTTTTTTTGCACATACACACGCCCAAAAATTAAGGATAACGCAATCCGAGATTAATCTCGTGCCAGTACCTGCACCGAAGTACTTCAAATGACATATGAACATTACACAAGCTATGTGGAATAAAATAAGAATACCCACATGCCTCGTGGTGCTACTGGAAACCAAAGAAATTATTTAAAGAAAAGGATTAGGAAGGCCCATTGTAGGTTTTGGTTATTTTATTTTTGCTCTGGTTAAAAGCAACCTAATAAGGAATGAGCTGGCCTCTGATCCTAATGCAGGCCTCACAGCTTGCAGACATGCTTTTCACAAGGCTATCTAAGAGTTTCTGTGGTATAGAGTACCGCTTGCGCACGAGAGCATGTATTTGCTCTTGTGTGGTGCTTGGTAAGGCTGTGTATGGAGAGGACGTCCGATAACATCCTAAGCATGCTCCCTATAAGATTAAGATCAGGTGACCCTGCTTCATATGAATTCAGTATATTCCTTAGTTTTTGGACATGTATGTAATTATCGATCCTAAATATTCAATTTACTTCCCTACACATGAAACACGTAGCCAGAAATTTATCTAAACCCTAAACCTCTACACCCATTTCCTCGGTATTTAGGACCTGTCCAAATGATCCAATAGTTGAGAATAACTGTGTGCATTAATTAAAGAAAAGCACCATTTCGACAAAAATTTTGAAGATGAACCAAACCAAAGACTAATCAAAAGAAATCAAAATCTCAATACAATAAATCCCGAATAGAATCCTGGTCTAGGCATGAATGTTACTACTCATTCAGACTCTGCTTAAATCGTATCTCTTATTCAAACCAAAATTTGTGGTGTAAAAGCAACAAATTAAAACCTGAACATAACAGAATCGGTCAGCTCACTGTCACATTAAAATGTATTTAACCTGACCCATCTGATGACATGTAGAAAGTAATCGTATAATATATGCTATAATTTTCGTTCACAAAATTAAATATACTTTAAAGATCTTTTATCACAGTTTTGGAAAACAGCTAGATGTAGAGTATTATTCCATCTTCAGAATGCTGTTTATGATACTTCACCGGGCTATTACAATTTCACATTAAAGACTGCTTGTTCAAGAAGCTTGTGCTGCATACATTTAAAGCCAATTTAATACCATTCAAATTGAAGATTTGTAAAATTTCATTCGCAATTTGTTGTGTGGAGTTAGTATCCATTATTGATTAAAATCAGTGAGGCAAATATCTGAAGAAATCGTATCAATGGTTCTCTTTAATAAATCTATTTAAAAAATACACCACTCAGATATTGTAATTTTTCTTTATCACAAATTTACTGGATTCTATGTTAAATTGTTGATTTTTGTTTAGTATATAATTTACCTAACATTTATTTCAATAGACACTTTATTTTTACTGCATCGATGTGATATCTTTTTCATTTGGTTACATTGCAGTTACTCTACTCATAAACCTGCTTAAAGCAGAAAAGAAATTTGCACAATACACTGCTTCTGTAACTCAAAACTATTTTCTGTGGAACTCGTGTAAAACGATTTTTTTCAATAAGTTGAAAACTTGTTAAATTCCTGATAGTTTTTCGATTATGTATCGGAGTGTAACTTTTAGTCAAAATGACTGAATGAATGCATAGTTGTTTACTTCGTAAAGAAAGGCTCAACAAATTAGTGAAATGGTGTATCGTCTTTTTACTGTCAAAACTCCTGAAGTCAAAGTTTTTCAGGAACGGTAAAGAATTGCCATATCGTAGACCAGTTATAAAATAAGTGATTTAAATATTCACCGTTAGAGGGCTTTTATAACTGAGATAGACTCGGGAACTTTTGAAACAAGCTAGTAAGCATATTTGTAACCAAGTAATGTAAAAAAAATCGAAAAAATGGACTTTATGAGGCTTGGGTAGTAAAACGATTATATGCATTCTTCCAATTGTATGTTTTGGGCCTTTTTTTACTTAAATACGTATATCGAACTTTTTAATTACATTGTCTTGTATTATGTATGACATTGGGGGACGTTGTGCGAAAAACAGACAGCATTTCCATTTAGATGACAGAGTGTGGGCAGTTGAGGATCTTATCCTCAAGTTTCAGAGTTCCTCTGCGTATTCAATTTATGATAACATGCATTCACAACAAGAAAGAGCTCGATTTTTTCTCTCGCACGGGCGAAGAAAAGGACCTAAAAACAGATGTAGTCTCATTTCGGAAATCTTGTTATTTTCTCAAGCTGGGTGTGTAAAGCGAGCACTCGCTCTTCTTCATCGTTCGTTACCCAACTGGCGTTGTCAATAGAACGGTGCCTGGCGCGAGAAGATTGATTTGGCGCTGCTCCTTGGCGATCGATGGTAATTCTGCAATTTCCTCTCTTCCCTCCTCTGTTTGCCCAAGCTTCCAATTCAATTGAATAAATGCATCCCAGAGCTTTGAAGGATAACCATGTTCTATTTTCGTTGGTGGAGTCCCCGCGGACGAGTCTTCTGCAGTTTTATTAAACTCCACGGCATTGATCGATACCCGACTGATTGACGCAAGTGATGAAAATTAAAGAATCCGAAAGGCGCTGGGCTTTAAGAACGGAGAATTTATCAAACTGCACTCATTTAAAATCCTGACTCCGCACACGGGTGGGAAAATCTATTTAGCATTCTTTCATTGGATGTTGCACATTTATCAAGCCCTGCCGACTACCTTAAGAGCTCATTATGCTCCCAGATTTTTAGATAAATCACGGAGAAAAGCGCATCTATGAAATATCATGCGCGATGCGACACGGCATTTTTAGAGAACTGACTTAACCAAACAATTAAACTGATTCCCACCAGAATTCAGTTGGGGTGGTGTCTTGGATACCCTAAAAACAACTGCAATGGGATGTATAAATTAAATACTATTCCGAATTTTGGGGGGAAAAAATCACCGATACTTTAAAATAAGAGAATGCTGTAAAACTAACTTCTCCGTCAAAAGCGTAGTAGGATGGAAAAGCTAACTTTCCCATTCGAATTCGGAATTCCGTGTTTCAGATATAAAATGACTTGTCCGATTAGCTTTATGTGAAGCTCATGTTTTCCTTGTGTACGCAGGTCACATTAGCCCAGTAGAAAGAGTAACGGATTAGCAACCGGAGGGTTGCGAGTTCGAAACTCGGTCCAGCCAAAGACCGTCGTGTACAAAGGGGGCTGGTGTAAGTTAAATTTGTCGTTGCCTCAAATGTCCTCACGTTGGTATGGTGTGGAAGTTTGGACAGTTGGATGCCAGCTCAGGTGTTGTTGACCTTGTCATCTGACCGTGGTTCAAAATTACGTGGTGTTGTCGTCGGATTCGCCCCTTGGGGATGGATCCCGGACCGTCGCCAATCGTCCGTTGTGTTGCTCCAGTGCGACGTTTATTAACTACCTACCTTATGTGAGCATAAATATGGTGCGAGTTGTCGGTGGCGCAGGTTCGATTCCTGTAACGTAACGAAGAGTGTATTTCTCTCTTCTGTGCCAGTAAAACTTTCCATATGTGTGTGGATGTTCATTATTCACTCTGCACTGCAGCTGAGATTGACATCTGGAGTTAGTTTTATTGAATGCTAAGTCGGAATATGGCGATTACCGAAATTTGGGAAGCTCGTGTTGCCTCGTCATCTGACCGTGGTTCAAAATTACGTGGTGTTGTCCTCGGATCTTTCCCTTTGGGATTGATCCCGGACCGTCACCAATAGCCCATTGTGTTGCTCCAGTGTGACGTTAATTGAAATACCCCCCCCCCCGAAATTTGGGCCGTGAGCATACATGCTGAAGTCCAGAGTGCCTCATGAGATATAAGCCTTGAGGCATAACATATGTATGGAGAAACATAGAATAATCCATTCATAATACAGTAGGGCTGGGATCTAGGTAATATAACCCATATCATGTGCTATAATAAAAACGTTCCTATTATTTGGACTAATGAACTCATCAATCAGTTTCGTTCTTGTGAATGAATATAGATGTCACGTTTAATACACCAAATTAATTAGATTGTTATTATTATAAGTTTTTAATTACTTTTTATTTTACTCTTGCCAGTATCTGAATAAATTAAAGTATATACAATTAAGTTTACATATATAAGAAGTCTGTACGAGTCGGTTCATATCATTTGGGCCGACATATGCAACATACCAAGCAAAGAGAAATGTCAGCTCATTATTTTGAAGCTAACAATTTTTCTCGGCGTTACAAAAGTGCTTCTTATCATCACTCTTATTATCATTATTTTTTTAGTTTTGGAACAAATCATGGAATTTGGAAACAATGTAATTTATAAATCTCCCTTTCTATGATTCATTCCCATTCATATAATCACTTTAAAAACGAAACATGAAACAAATACCAGGCACTTGACCTTACGTCATTCGCAAGAAAAGCGAAACAGAATATAATAATCTATTGATTTAAATGAAAAGCAAACCAAAAGATCTGAAGTCTCATAATAAGGTGTGTTCATTTATATATATATATATATATATATATATATATATATATATATATATATATATATATATATATATATATATATATATATATATATATATATATATATATATATATATATATAAATGAACATATTCCGTAACTTTCCTCTACTGGAATCTACAGTTGTGAGAGTGAGTTTTGCGGCATGTAGAAACATGTATTGACAGTCTTTTTAAGCATAAAAACTAGACATTCATTTTTTGAGCTATGGCGGTATTTCAGCCGGGACGTTGGTAAATTTTGTTTACTTCGACACCAAATAATTAGTTTTAAAGTATATATATTTAAAAACAAACAAAAAAGTTTTCAAAAGAAAGAGCGATTTTTCAATGGGAGAAGCAATTTCAACTTTGACTTCACTTCTCTCGGTAAGATTTTTTTTTCTCCTTGACTTTTTTAATGGGCCCTTATCATCTGAGGTGCACTCAAGCATCTCAACTCAGCTAATCAACTTTCCTGAGAGGATTTCGTTCTTGACACCATTCATTGCTCCCTGTTCTTTGGATATCCAGTCTTTAGATTGTTTTATTTTTGACTCTTCTTGTTCTTCGATATTTCTTTTCTTTTCTCCAGTTAATCAAATTCTTACTTTATTTGAATTGCGTTTCTTGTGTCAGGTAACTGAAATCATACAACCACAGTTAAAACTCTTGGTGCGTTGTTCTGCTATTGATTACTTAATGTCTCTTACTGGGCTATCTCATCAGAAAAGTTTTAGCATTATGTAATTGGCTGACTTCGAAACATATTTGGCAGTAAGAACATATTTATTTGGCAATCATACAATAAATACCATACAGTATATTATGATGATCTTTAGAGACGAATTTACTTTTCAGCCCCAGAATAATTTCTTAAACTAAAGTTTTTACAATATAAAATCAACAGTTACTATTAAAGTTTATTGAAACAGTTCGATATTGATCATGACATTCACACACAGAGAGAGTATCATATAATCCTGCCAGGAGTTACAAATTACAACTAATAAAACAATTTCTGACGCATTTAAATATTTAAAATTTTGCTTAAAATTTATTTGACAGGAAACTATCCTTTTCTACTAAATTTTAAAAAAATCTGAAGAAATAAAATTATTTCTGAGTTAAAATATTGACCAATGGTAAAACTCTTTCGGGTGTCCCTATTACCACTGAATATTATTTTTGCATTCTTAATTTGGAATCCAACCCATTACCTAAATAATCGGATGGTTTTAAATTGTTCATGATTCATACATTGACCAAATTTTTCAGTTTTACTTTTAAGTAATAAATTGGTATTTTTTATTAATACAGCTGAATTGAAAGTTAGTGAAAGAATGACAAATTAAAGACTTTTCCAATGTTTATTCTTAAGATTTCATATAATTCTGTGATAAATTTGTGTTTAAAACATATAACACTAAAACTTCAATTCCTCGAAGTATATATAGAGAAGCAAGTTAAATTTGGGATCAGATTTTTAATTCTCAAAGTAACCTAAATTATGGAAAATGAAAAAGTTTCTCAATAATTTTGTTATTTTTGTTCAACAATAGAATTAATACTTGTAATGTAGACTAGCTGTTTCTTGTAATAGAGAGAGTTGATTATGAAATATTTTGGTCTTCTCTAAGTAGCATTTGACAATATAATTTTGAAAGACTACTCTATACTTTAAAATTTTCAGACTAAAGCATGTCGTATCTCGTTCTTTGCTGTTTCTTCTCACCACGATTAATGTGTATCCTCGTTACAACAAGCAGCATAAAGTCACCCTAAAAAGTGAAAAAAAATTAATTAAATTTAATAGTAAATTCTATATTTGTTTAAGCTATCATGAGTTCAGTGATGCTGAACTAACTGTGTCCCAGTTTGACTAACATTATAAGTAACTTCTAATAAATTTTAAAATTGAGGTCCATTCGAGGATTACTATAACGAGCAAGTACTCTTATCCAAATGAGCTTTGTTATAAATAAATTTACTGATTTACTTGTAACCTCTAATGATATCTAGCATAGATTTGAAGATCCTCTTTCTGAATCTAATTTCATTAACAAATCATAATTTAAGATAGAAACAAAATTCGCTTTCTTCTCTCTCACTGAATAAATTATCTCTAATTAAAAATGATTGCCGAGTGACAAACGAAATTAAACTCACTGATTAAATAAAGCAAATATAGATAATTTTAAAAATTTTCTTACTTTTTTCATTCTTCCCAGTTTTCTTTGTTGCAACTTTTAGAGCTCGGTCTAGAGTGCATTTTATTTCCCACCCCCATAAGGGTATACTTACCAAATAATAACCAATCAAAGTAAAAATGATGAAATATTTGCAACTTTTAATCTCCAACAGAAGGCATTTAATAGTGATGGTTGGTGACAATTTAAAATAACGAACCATTTCGAAATAAAAATGAGGCAAAATACAAACCTTTTTTTATTTTAACGTACCTCCAAAAGGGACTAATCTAGCTATGAAATACCTAAATTTTGCTATCAATAAAATGTAGTGGAAATATGAAATCATATATGCACCTATATCTTTTTACCCTTTATATAAGTAACACCTAAACCTTTCCCCCTCATACACTTCATGGATATGCATTTATTGTTTCTTGCATTCGGAAAAGTGAAAAACACGACTTCTGTGAAAAGATTGGAAGTCTCTTTGTGTTCGTAAACTTTCATATTTTTCTCTCAGAATTCTTTTATTCCTCCCTCTTCGATTTTAAAGCCAAAATTAAAACACTGATAAATTTTTTGAATTCCTCTCTGCGTTTTAAATTTCGTACATTAGCCTTTTTATTTCTAATTCGTGCCCTATCTGTCATTTCCTTTTTGTGGTTATGTTACCGTAAAGCTCGAAAGCCGTTGATGTGCACATTACCTACACAATCTGCAGATTAGCTGATTTGTTCCGTTAAAGTGTGGAATTATCTACAAATAAGAGTTTTCCGCACTTTACCTAGGTAATGTGCACATTAATGGCTTTCGAATCTTTAAAGTGCAAAAGTTTAATTGATTCTTTTTATTATACTTTGTTCATTGATTGATTCTATCAACTTGATTCTTTAAATATCGAAAAATAAATAAATAACATTATGTTTCAACAATTGTCAGTATATTTTATTTACATCTACTGATTATTATATGAAATTACTTATAGCTTTATGGGATAAGAGTAGAGTATAGCGTATTTTTCAATTAGTAGTACCTAGTATTACTAGAGTTGTTTGTCTGAGTATTATTTTAAGCGTACATAAACGTTGCTGTTGTTCGAGCAAAGATTTTCACTTTAACGAGTGCCTAGTAGGTAATGTGCTAATCTAAATGATCTGTAGATTACACCATTTTAATTTAAATTATTTTCTACTCAAAGCGAGATAAAAAGTGAAGAATGAAGAATGAATTTGGATGAAAAGAAAATTTTAATCTTATAAATCTATTTACATTAAAACAAACTATATATGTGATAGGAAATATTTATTTTCGCATGAAGAGACATGAAATATTAATTCAAAAGGTTCCATCTCAATCAAAATTAATTCGAGGATACTTTTAGGATTTTAAAGAAAAGAATATTACACAAATTCAATTTCTTTTATAATTATGAAATATATTTTCCCTTATCCATATTCTATGACACATATGCATTTATATTAACTTTAAATTCAAGGCATCTTTAGCTAATTACAGCTTCAAAAAGCTCCCTTTGCTTATTGAAAATTACATTTCTGGAACATTCACATACTCGGGTGATATTCACTAAGTCGTAATTTTAAAAATTCTCTTTAACTGTATTTCTAATATTTCCTAAACGGTGTGTGCCGCTTTGGATATCATTTATTTAAGTGGAAGTATGAATGTTAAACTGAATTAGATGCAATTCAAAAGGTGTAGAACATTACGAATTTCTTTTCGAAAATTAAAATAAAATAAAAATAATATTTGAAGGAAAACATGAATGATTCAAAGTTTATTTTTTAATTATAAAATATGAATTTACTCGTATAACCATTTTCTCAAAATGTCTTTGAGAGTATTATAATAATTGAGTATAATTATAAGACTTAATAAATTTATTAATTAAGATACATTATGATTTAACAGAAATAAAAACCTTAATTTCAACTTAAATTAATCTCTAGACAATAATGCATGTATGATAACTGAACATCACACAATATGTTACTCATAGTTAATTATAAAATATCTAGTAACGCGAATAATAAATTGAAATGGAATGGATAAATCAAATGCCTAGAAATCAAATTGCATTATAATGCTTTTTTAGCATTATTACACCTAAGGATCACATAAGGAATTACTATTAATTTATTTTTGCGACACATAGATGCATATTTTTCATTGGGTCTGAAATGGCTATTCGGAAATTCTTGCGAATCTCCCGGTAAGTATTCGTTTAGAATTACTAGTAATGACAAAATCTGAAAGAGCTAAATATTTATCAAAGCATCCCTGATTACATAATAAGTACGCGTATCTAAAAGGTCGATAAATATAGGTGATTTATCCCTCTTTTAATGAAATTAAAACTCTCAATAGTATAATTTAAAATATTCAATGAAATTGAATATATACATATAATCCAAGCTTGAATTTTTCGGACCAACTGATATCATATCCCTAACAAGGCCGTGCATTAAAATTTTTAATGCAATTTAATACTTAGTCATTTGGAAAAAGGACTGCTTTTAAGTGAAAAAAATGTAATTTCCGTATAAAAATAATCTGGAACCTAATGAGAGCATACAATTGTAGGAACCGGAAAAATTACCAAATCTTAAAAGAAAAGTATTTCAATTCTACCAATGTGTTATGAAGTTTAATTCAAAATTGAGTTCGAATTTCAGATATTAATAATTATAATTTTTAAACCCTATGTTTTTATATAATTAAAAATTTAGTTAAAAATCAAAATAACTATCGCGTGAAATAATAAATCGTGTCACATTTATGTTGAAACTGAACTTGGTGTCCTCTAATGAAAATTTTCTTAAAAATTAGGTTCCAAACCAGAGAAAATCATTATTTTGAACAGAGAATAAATTATGTCATTTTTTAAACTACTAAGTCACAGTTTGTTTTTCATTCAGTTTCTTACTTAGTCTAAAAGTTGACATTGTTCATCACCGCAGTGATCAAAATTCTGTAACCTATGTTAGAAGATATAAAAATATGTAGTTCTAAAATAGAACATTTCAAGCTTCATGTTTTGTTTCAGATGCTATTGAATTCCGACAGGAATTCATTCATTTTATTGAATTCTTTTTCTAAATTTTCGCAATTCACTTTTTTCTTTAGACATCCTGTTATAGATTGCTATCAACGTTGTTAAGTCTTAAAATTCCAATCGGCATAATCTATGCCTTTGTCGGCAACTAAATTCATTTATCGTCTGTGTAGCATCCGGTGATAAGCCTACAGGGTACAGCCAAACAATGCATTTTATTAGATGCTCAATCTTTTATATACTGCTAAATCTACTACAGTTAGTAAACTTTCGACCACCATGCATATTGCATGATTGTCTCAAAATAATAAATCACATGTTTAAGCATCATGTTTAGTAAATGTGAATAAATACTTGGTTAAAGCATCAAAGAAAAGATACAAAATCGTATTCTTTTAAAACATTTACCTAATCGACATTATTAAAGGCTACACAGAGCATAGTTTCAATAATATACTCGTCGAAACGCAAAGAATGTTTTTGGCGGCAGTATTATCAATCAGATGACTTCTAACTCCCAACTTTCAGACTTCACATTTCCCGGGGACCCCCTCAAACCTCGAGCCCCAATACTATGGTACCGGCGACTTCTACTAAAATACTAACCAAATGTCGGAGTTAGGAGATAGGGGTTGGCGATATTAAACGAGAAAAATATTCATCCTGTGTCAAACGATAAGCACAAAAAGTTAGATACTTTGTAGGAAAGGGACATAACTCAAAATTGATAAATAGTTTTCAAAATTAACAAAAGGTCCTATAAAACTAAAAAAAATCCATGGAAATCAAATCAGGAGGTATGCTAAAATTTTCGATAAGGTATGAACGAACACTGCATTACAAAATTGAGCAGTGAATATGCTTAGATTTCAATCTTTCTTAGTGGCTCTTCTATAAAATTTATTTTTTGGCGTTGTGTCATTTTTCTCGAGGGGTATACAATAGCAGAAGAAACAAATGTTACGTAAATGCTCGTTATTGAATTTCAAATAAACTGCGATTTTTGCGTTTTCGTTACTCTAAAGTAAGAAAATCTAAGGCATTGACAAGGGATTCCAATATATCATTGACAAGGAGAGTAATCAGCCTTTCTCGCTATGAAAAGTTCTCACCTTATCAGGTTTTCCAGTGCTATCGCATGTTTTTCAAGATTCATATCTGGAGCCTTATGAGCTGAATGATCCACCTTAATTTTAGGAAGTCGACTATCAAGTGAGCTCTGTAATTTGTATTATAATCTGTTAAGTAATAAACTTTAAACCTATGTCACTACTGAAAAGTTTAAATTCAGTTTCCAGTGTCTAGTCTTTGTACCTTTGAGTATTAATGGTGCCTTGGAATTCTCTGCACACACTTAACATGCCTGCTCATACGTTCACATCATCGCCAATAAGTTAATTCAATTCCCTCTGGGTTGTTGAGATTGTAACAGGTTACCTGTCTCTCTCCAAAGATTGAGTTCGACGAGAGTTAGTCTGCAATATGAAAATGGTCTTATTAGTAGTGTTCTTCTATTGAGTCCAATCTAGTTTTGATGTTCTCGACTTCAGTGTAGTCAACCATTTTCAGTTTGCATGGACAAACAGGACGCTAATTGACGAATATTTGTTATAGAGATTAGTTGCCTTCTTGAAAACAGTTTATCCTGAGCCAAACTCTTTCTTCTGAAATGGTTGTAGACCTTGCAAAGATAGGTTGTGCCTGTTCGACATAGTCGTATGATTTGAGTAGATAATGCAAGAGTGTACATAATTCTTAGTCATGTACTGTTTGGTATCTTATCTTTTTTGCTTCTCGAAACTTTCTCCAAAGCCTGGTGATGCTGTTTTAGGGAAAATTCTCTGGACAAACCTGAGTCTTCGTTTTTCCTTATTTGATCCAGTCGATTATTCTATCCTTTAAAAATCATTCACTTTGCACTTTTATTGTCTATTTTTACATTCTGAACAGCGATACATTAACTCAATTGCAAGAAACTAGAATAAGAGGTGTTTTATTGAACTGCGATTTAATCTCATTTTTGAGGTTATCTGATGCCCTATGAAAGTGAACAATATGTGTCTAATCTACTGATTTAGATGTATACCTAATCTATAAATCGTTTGAGTGGTTTTAACCATTTATACTTTGAAAATGTTTTAAATTGTAACTCTTCTTAAATTTTTGATACCTGTGTAGCTATTTCATCGTTAACTTTTACAGATGCTTTCATGTGTTCTGTAATTTAAAAAAAAACCGAACATGCTGATTAAGTGTTTGTGATTTGTTTTAATATGCCACACTGCTTTTTCGAAATATAATTCTAGGTAGCTGCACGAAATTCAATAATCCATCTTCCTTAAGCTTACAGCGATGTATTTAAAACATACGATGATTATAAGCTCTTAATAAGATTTAAACATATTCCTAATTTACTGCTGTAATTTTCTGTGTACAAGTACCCGGGATACGCCGTTGGAATCTTTTTAATTAAATCTAATTTCAGAAATGGCAATTCCTGTGTGTGTTATCCCTTTTAATACAACATGCTATGTATTTTAGAGGAATTAAGGTAAGTGGAATTCCTTTGACGTGTGTTTGTCAGTGTATCTCTTGGATTCGAGATTAAATTAAGATTTTATTTTGTAAAATGGATAAAACTTCTTTTAACTGAAGTTGTACTTTGGTAAGAATAAGCAGAGAGTTTTTAAACTATTGCACTTTTAAAATGCTCCATTTGGTTGACTTTAAAATTAATTTAACGAGTTTCGATTTTTCAAACAAAGTTTTAAAAATATGAAACCTAGTAAGTAGTAACACTTTAGAGATTTATTTGTACTTACGTAAACTCTGCGACTGAAGTTTTTTAAATCAGTATATCAAAAGATTTGATGTCAAATCTTTCCTAATAATCCCAAATACAATATCATAGACATATATAAGCTAATTGCTAAATTTATCGGTATTACTAATGAGAAAAAACGGTGTTTTAAATGACGTATAGCAAATGAAACTTTTATCAACATGAAAACAAATATCATCATCAGAGACTGAAAAAATATATCTTTGGACAAGAATCCTTTTAGTTCTTAACAAATTAATTCATAACACATTCTGTAAGTGAAAATATTCAGTGCTGAATGAAGTTACAATCGAAGGAAACACATATATATGCTAAACATACAATTTTAGGATTGATAGATTAGTATGCAAGAGAGAGCTTGATACCTGATATTTCCAGTTCCTGTGATCTTTCAAGCAACATTATGTAACGCTGAGATCTGTCATGAATTTCAGTAGTAAAAATTAGTGACGTAGATAGGAGGAAGTGGTATAGGGACTGCGGTTCCGAGTGCCAGTGTCTAAAAGAGAAGCACTTCAGAATTATTTATTTTAAATGTCTGTAAGTAATACTTTCTTTCGAATGTCTGTAAGTTTTATAATTTTGCACAACTTTGACCTTATCACACAAATATTTTCCCAATGCGAAGCGTATTGCCGTTCACGAAAGAGAAAAGAGAGGGAGCATTAAAATTTTCTTCTCACAAACGTCTGGAGAGCAGAAAAAAGACAACGGGGACATTTTATTACTTCCCCTGGCGACCTATTAACAGGAGCCATTAACAAAGCTCGGCATTTTGTTAGTTTTGTGCAAAAAATAATTGCAATAAAAAATTAGTATTGGAACATTATGTGTTTACAAAATTAATATGATACGAATAAAAAAAGTAGGGAGTTGCTTGGAAGAGTTGGGGATAAGCAACCGGAGGATGGCGATTTCGAAATTCGATCTAACCAAGGACAGTCATGTACATGGGAGCTGGTGCAAGTTAAATCTGTTGTGGCCTCAAATATCCTCCCGTTGCCATGTTATGGAAGTTTGCGGAGTGCAGGTGTTCACCTTCTCATATGACCATGGTTCAAAACTACAAGGTGTTGTCCTAGGATCTTACCCTTACTTATTGGTCCCACACCGTCGCCAATAGCCCGTTGTGTTGCCCCAATCCAGTGCGACGTATATTCAACTATCTACTTACGAACAGCATATTTTATCATACCTTTATTTAAAATTCGTAAATTTGTTTTGAACAGTTTGACATGGTTTCATGACATGAACTCATAGCTGTGCTCCAGGTTCCAAAACGTTCAGCTTCGTCTTTGAGTATTGGCAATTCGTTTTCTCTGAGCAATTTATTTTTAATTATTTATATCCAACGTGCATTGCCCTTTATGTAGGTAAAAGTAAAGAATGTTTTGAATTGTATAGTATATTTAAAATTATTGCAATAAGAAAAACGAGTTTTATATTCTCCTCTAAGAATGCCCATTTTAAAGAAAACCCATATTTTATCCCTTTTCTCTTTCATTATGGAAAAATTTCCAAAATGAATGGTGTGGAAAAATTTCAAAAATAACATTTTTTCTTTAATATCTGCCAACAAAAGTTATCGAAATTTCCATAAATGCGGAGAATATCTCATAACTCACACGGCACCTTTTACACAGATGCTTCTCATAGCAAAACTGATCATCATTACTGGTCATTCGTTCCCAACTGGACCACCCTTAATCCGCTTCATTAACGTAGAAAAACGATTTTCCATCGAAAACATCGACGGCTGTGTGAGAACAATGTATTACTTCAGTACGCATCCGTTCCCAAAGTGTGTAGAAAATCTGTTTTCCCATTACGAATGCATACAATTCCGGAATACCGAAAGCAGCACAAACAAAAGATAAATCGGATTCCCCGGGAAATATCGGTGAACATGCGGTGGCGGAATAAATTCAAAATTTCATATCCGAAAGGACGGAGTTTTTCCTTTGATTTGAATGGATCTAATAGATTTGGAATGTAAGAGAAGGGAAGCTGCATTCGAATTGAACATTTCGATAAAATAAAGCTCGCCCTTCTGAAATTGTGTACAAGTGGCGCCCCTCCCCCCGAGTCCACCTGGCCCCGCAGGCTGCGCCCCACTGCATTATAATTAAGCCCCGCATGACAGCATTATATGGGAGGGTGGAGGGAGCGCCGTCAATTATGGACGCTATTAATAACAACTCGTGCGTATCATGATTGATGTGTGGGGAACCGGGGATTGACGTTGGATGGGGTCGGCGCCAGTTCGAGCAAACACCCCTACCTACCATCACTCTTTGGGCACTGCATAAAGGTCTGGCTTCATCTGTGGGCCCGCATTCACTCACGAGTTGAAGGAAATGACATTGCTGAGCTTTCTTGGGAGGTAAGGAATTGCTCTTTGGGGTTAGGTGTAGTTAGTTCCGACGAGGAACGTGCTCGCTGGGGCCGTGCTTGGGTTACCAGGAATTTGCTTGCGGTGTTCGGATTCGCCGGGAATTGTCCGGATTCGCCGAGAATTGTAAATTGTCCGGATTTGCCGGGAGTTGTAAATTGTCCGGATTACTCACAGAAATTTTCTTGCTTCCCTACATAAAAATTAATAATTTCAGAGAACAAAAATATACCACCCAAAAAATGCATAAAAAAGATGCGCACATAGTTATAAGCAGTGATGGACTGGGACACCAGGAAATCGGAAAATTCCCGGTAGATAGTTGGTAGTTAATTAACGTCGCACTAGAGCAACGCAACGGACTATTGGCGACGGTCCGGGATCAATCCCTTAGGACAACACCTCGTAATTTTCAACCGCGGTCAGATGACGGGGTCAACATCTGAGCTGGCACCCCACTCTCCAAACTTCAACACCACGCCAACGTGGGGACATTTGAGACAACGACAGATTTAACGTGCACCATCCCCCTTTGTAAACGACGGTTTTTGGTTGGTACGGGTTTCGAACTCGCAACCCTCCGGTTGCTAATCTGTTACTCTTCCAACAGGGCTACCGTAGCCCCGAAAACTTCCGAGACCTGGGAGACCTGTAAGCCTTTCAAGAAAAAGTTCTTTAAAATAATGCGACTTTAGATAGAATTTATTGTATCTAGTAACTTAAATGCTTTTTCAATTTTAGAGAACAATAAAATGTTAAAAGAATTAACGAAATTTATTACATCGTAACCGATAATTATTTAGGATTCTGTATCATAATTTTTAGCAGTGCTGATGTAGTTACTGAATTGATTGGTCAAGGTGACAAGAAGTCTTGGTTCAGAACAAGAAACATGCAGTAGTGATATAAGAAAACAAGAATTGGCCTCGTTATTTAAAGTTATTTTCAACATTAAAAAATTTTCAGTACCTAAGATTCGTAAATTGTTATATTTCCCGGGCCGATCATCCGATCCAGTCCGTAACTGGTTAGAAAAAATAGATAAAACAATACACTTCACTAAAGCAGATTTCTTGTTGTTTTGCCATCATTAAAAAATATATGAACCTCCTAGAAAGAATTATACAGTTTGAAAAATGTATTTGTAGCAAAAAATTGGTACATAATTTTTTTAAAGGTTTAACAAAAAATAATTGAGATTTTCTGGTGATAGCCTGGCAATGTTAAAATCGGCGCAAGAAACTAAACAGGGTGAATCAATTTTGTTATGTTATAGAAATCGTCAATTCAATCCAAATATTGTATTATTTGAATAGCTTTGTGTGCAAAAAATGTGTTAGGAACGGAAGTTAGCGATATTGTAAGCATCAAAGCATTTTTATTTTGGTATATTTTTATTTACAATGATGTTATTTCTTTGTTAATAACAATATTTATTTGACCGTTTGAATGCGAAACGTTTTTTATTAATGCTACATCAATTGATCTTTATTTGTCTGAAATATCAGGAATTAAAACTGAGGTTTTCAGGAAATTTTTGGATCTGGTAAACTCTAGTCGTGCTGATAATTTCTCGAGGGGTGTAAATTTGAATAAAGTGTTTCGAATAATGGAAAAAACACTTTTGAGTGATACTTTGAGGTTGTGATTATTTTTTGATAGTGTTAGAGATGCACCAATTTGGGTAAATTATTGGGTCGAATATACAGTTCATCAATTCTTGTAATTTAGTTAAATTGTTTTCCATTGTTTCTTTGTTAAATCAACTTACTTTTGTAAACCCCGTGTTGCACTTCTGTGGTGCACGGGGAGTTTGCTTTTTGTTCAATAAAAAATACACACACTTATCGTTGGCATCAAGCCAAAGATAAGAATTTACAATTTTAGATATTTTCACCTAAATGCATTTTGTAAATGTTTCATTCCAGCTACTATCAACCTTTACATCCATAGCACACATAAACTAATTACTAAAATTCCGCAGCACACCAAAAAATATTATTTGCTGATCTGACAAAAAATTGGGTGAGATTTTGATTGATTTACAAATAATATTAATTACCTATCATTTTTTCTTTAAAGTGACTTTTCTAAATATCGGTTTGAAACTATTAATTTATGATACTTTAGTGATGAAAAATAATACTCAAAATTGTTCATACGGGTATTACTTGAAATTATCTGTCATAAGTTCAAAACTAAACCGTTGAAATGAAATAAATGTCACACAATTTAAACCGTTTCACCAATGTCATTCTTGCAGAACAACACTATTCCTCCGCGGAACATCGGTAGAAAATAGTAGTTTTATATTATGCATGGATAGTAGCCTAAACACTCAAAATAAATATTTAAACTTTTACCATTAACATGACATTTTTTTTACAGGTTCGAATTTTAAAACGCGTTTTTCGCGAAACGACGATTTTGCAGATTCGGCCTGGTACCGCCGATACATAAATATTGAATTTTCGAAACAAACATTTTATTATTTCATTTCACTACGAATATTATATTAATTTTTAAATTTTTATCCATCATTTGGGAGGAGTGTTCTGCGCAATAGGTGTGGTGACCCTGAAGTCTTATATTTCCCAAAGTGGGACAGTTTTAGGGTGCATGTGCTGAATTGTTTAATAGATCATATGAGGCAAATGACTGATTTTAAAATTTTATCCATAGCTTCTTTTTTATGGCAGTACTGGACCTTTCTCTGAAGTACAAACTAACTTACGTGATCCCAAAGTTTATGCCAATGTAAGCGATAGTCTTTTAAAAAACTCGAAAACCAAGAATATTCTTGAAAGTAGAGACTGAAGAACCTGGTTTGGGTTGAAACGGTTGCATTTTATTTATTTCCTACTGCTTCGAATTTTGATTCTTCGATATTAAATATATTTAGACGTTCAATCGGAACACGCGAAATTTATCCAATGCAAACGGAATTTATTAAATTAATTAAAATAACGAATAGTAACATTTTTCTTATCACATACTCAATTTTACTTTCGAGCTGTAGGCGGCGCAAGTTCGATTCCTGTCAGCTGCATTCCTCCCTAGGTGTATTTCTCTCTTCTGTGTCAATAAAGCTTTCATTGTATGTGTGTCTATTACTTGATGTTGTATGTCTTGTCTGGAGCAGCATGGCCAAATATGGCCCTTGGCCATAAAACCCCCAAACCAACCAACCATATTCAATTTTAAATGTACTAAGTGCATGAGAGAATGCAGGCATTTGTTCGATTGGTCACGTGTAACAAATCTACTGTTGAGCGACAAATCCATCCATCAATCAGCAAGCAGTTGTATCTGCTTAAAAATATCATAACTGAATTTTGTATGGGATAGTTTCCAAACTGATTAAACTAATTGAACATGAGAAGACTTTGAGATCACCACGAATGCTGCAATTTTGATAAAAAATAAATTATAACCATTATTTATTTTTCTTCAATTTTGAAGTCAACATACCAAGAGGACATTTGTTAACGATATTAGGCAACCTAAGAATGTTAATCTATAGCCCTTTTTCACTCTAAACAAAGGCTGGTAAAAAATCGAAAAAAAAACTTTTTAAGAGTAAAGAAAAGTTAGAAAATATTTTCTTAACATTTCAGATATGTATAGAAAGTGTTTTGATGTCATTCAAAATCATACACATTAAGAAAATAAAACTGAGACGTGAAAATCTTCCAACATTAATTGTAATCTTGAAGTTACTTTAAAAGCCACTTATTTGGGGGCAGAGGGAGTATTAGATTACGTCAATGCTATTTAAAAATCTTTAGTCACTTAATGTTTACATACGTATATTACTATATTTTATATATTTGATAAATTAGAATTCTACAATTTTTGTTTATGTATCTCAAAGGAGGTCAACCATCTAATACGCTATTAGGTCTCAGCGTGACTGGAAAACGAAAAACGCAAAGTGGGTCACCTATAATTTTGCTAGTTACATGACATGTATCCCATTTATGCAGGTTCTAAATCATATCTATAACCAGATATGACACAGGATTTTTGAGTTTATAGCACTCATATACATTCGTTAAAACGTATCTCGATCGAAATTTAACATTTATTATATGAATCAAATATAAAAACACCATAACAATTAGACACATAATTATTTTTTGTAAAAAATTGTATTTCAGAAATTATGTTGTGAAATATTTCGTCATTGATGTTTTCGCAGTTGATATTTTCGTTTTACTACCTATAATAAAATCCACTTTTCGATAAAAATTTGCTCAATTATCGAATAATTATAGTAAGAAAGATGAAATATTTTCCATTTTTTAAAAATATTATTAGCTTCTTTTAACGATATAAATTTATCTTTCAAACAAACAATACAAAATCATTAACAATCCGTGGCGTAGCATTCCTCCATAGGAACTCGGCATCCCCTAATAAAAGAAATTAAAATTAGCTGGCAAAAAATAGATATATTTATAAGTTTATAAAATCTGAAACAAAAACGACTATTATTTTAATGTAAATCTCAGTTTTTATTTCAAAGTCCTTGATTTCCACCCCCAAAAGCCTAACAGGGAATGCTGATGACCCGTCCTTTCTGCACAAATGGTTTCTTACAATGATTATTACGTTAATGCGCAATAGGTACCTTCAACGCAGACTTTTTCCCTTACCTCATGCTCCCTACTGAGCCTAGCATCCAGACGAGATAATATGCGCAATGGGTCTTTACGCATCATTCTCTCTCGTTTTCCAATCTTTGTAAAAGTCAGTCTCAAGCTCAAAACCAGCGCTTCAAACATCCACACAAGGTTGGGTGCAATTGCGCGCTTTCGGGCTCCTTTTCAACTTAGGGCTAAAAATAATTTGTATTTTATGGTCTTTAAGGGAAAGAAACATCTACGAATCTAGTTGACCTATAAGATTGTCTAAAACTAAACATGAAGATTTTTATTTTATTTATTTACTTTTGCTTAAGATCCAATCTCGGCATTATCAGTTATCAATGTTATGCTTACGCTACTGTTAATATTATTTGTTAAATGACACAATTTTCTTTAATTCTCGTTTTAATTTTTATATTACTCATTTCATTTCAATCAACTTGGTTAGGTGGGTAGTTAATTAACGTCTCACTGGCGCAACACAATGAGCTATTGGTGATTCTCAGGGATCAACCACGAAGGGTTAGAACCGCAATCAACGTGGGAAATGTGTTATTTAAAGGTGCTAATTAGGAAATTAACAAATTAGACACAAAAAAAATGCTTCATCTATACTTATCTATACTATTATCGTCTATTACAATCCAGTAGAGAGGCCCGTTGGACAGCAAACCACCACATACCCATAGTTATTTATTATGTATGCATATTGCATTTTAATGAGCCTTTTTATGGGTAGATAAAGACCGAGCGATGGAGGAAGAGTAGTGTTTGAACATTGTGATACAAATAACAAGAGTTGTGTTGCGTGTCCGGATATACGCGATCCCTTCTTTTTTAATACCACAGGATGTCCGCGAATTAGGCAACGGAGAACTCACATCCGCTGGGCGATCACGCACCTTCCTATACAGTTTTCAGGTGAACGTTTATATAGGATTACAACTAGAGAGGACTGGAATACCTGAGACAAGTATCAAGTGGACACTATCGCCTTTATGATGGATTTCTCAACCATCTTATCCATCTTTTGGGGGTAGGGGTGGGGATCTTTTTCCTTTGAAACGTCGATTTGGTTCGTTGGTGTCTGTAGTGTATTGTATCGTTTCTGACAAGAAGTTCCGAGAACGTCGAAGCTTCGTTAGGGGGAGAGGGGATTATTAGAGTGTGGTCCGTAGTTCTGTCGGAGCTGTATCCCTGCTTACCTTAATCCCATTCTGAATAGCACAAGGTGGTACTTTTCGAAGTGAGAGTTCCAAGGAACCCCATGGTTTCACAGAACTGTGCGCAGGAATGCGGGGTTGTAATCCGTTCACGCGGCGACTGCCAATGTTACGGTCAGGTCCACACATAAAAGAAGATCACCTGTATCATCAGGGCCGTTCTTGAGGTATGAACTCCCCAAGAGACAACCTCATCAAGCCATTTTCTGTTCTCAAAAGCATTTGATTTCATAAAAGAGACAAGTATCAAGTGGACACTATCGCCCTTTATGATGGATTCCTCAACCATAAAAGAGTTGGAAACAAAATACTAGTATTAAAAGTGCCAAATACAATTGAATTTATAGTTGCACATTTTATAAGAAAGACGAACTATGTACCAGGACAAAACAATAGGTAGAATAAGCAATAAAGCAGTAGAAATAAACAGAAGAAATTAATAAAAATTAAAACGAAACAGAAAAATTTAAACCTATACACATATAGAAAATTGATTACAACATATATTCTAATCTCCTAACCATTTATAACTGATTCAAGAATGCTTTTTTTACAAGCACGTATTAAGAAAGTAATTTCGATGACCCAGTCTTCTTTCTCCCGGTTATTTGCATGATTGCCTAGTTGGATTGCCCGCTGCGCTAGCAACCTGCCAGTTGTAGATGGCGCATGTTAGATTCTTCCATGGGTCCTTTTCTCTCTTCTGTCTCAGTAAATCGTTCCTTGTGTGTGTGTCCATTTTCTTGACGTTGTCTTGCTTGTGTTTGATGCAGCATGTCCAAACATGGTTCTTGCTTTATAAGACCCAACCAACTTACATGGTTCCGTACATCTTTCTCTCGGTTTCCTCTGCATGCCATTACATTAAATTCTCATTGCATTTAATGATATTTTCCCAACTGCTTGGTCCAACCATGTCAAGTAAAGCATATGGATATTTTACCTGCAATATATGAAACTTCGATTTTTTTTCTGATATCTAGACTATATTCGCAAGTGTTTTTGATAGATTTTTAATTACAAAAGCATTTCGGAAAAGATTCGAGCTTATTGAATATACTACTTTAAATAAAAACAAATTATACAGATTGAAAATTATTTTTTTTATTAAAATCGCAAAGTACTAAAGAAGAACACACACACAAAGACTGAATAAAACATCTGAAAAATTATTGCTGGCTTGTTTATTTCTAGTTGGAAGCAGCATATTCCTACTTTGACTAGCCCTATTTTTTCTGATAACGTACAAATGCACCATTCACGAAAGACCTTCTATACCCTGGTATCCAAAAATATGTGAAGTTTTTACACTATAATGTGCAGTCTGTTTTCTAAGTTAAAATTTATAGATATTTTATTGTGTTTATGTGTGCATAAGTGTGTGGACAAGGGAAGAGAAAATGTTGCATTTGTGCAAGTTAAATATTGTGTACTTGGAACAATATTTTTTATTTAGTGAGGGGCCTGTCGTCTGAACTGAGGAGGGGGCTCCACGTGCAGATACGGGGGACTGATGAGTGCAGTATTCCAGAGGAAGCTTTAAATGAAAATGTATTGAAATATGGACTTAATGGACGAAGTCAATGACCAAATATTAGTTTGAGTGTCATTACATGTGTGTATTTACGTGTGATTATTAATTTTGGTTACTTACAATAAATTTTACAGCTTAAATATAAAAACCAAAATGCATTAAATTAGCAAATACCTCAAAAAGCAGAGCGAAATGAACCTAAAGTAAAAGTCGGCGGTTGGTTGAATTATAATGGCACAAGGGCCAGATATTGGACAAGCTGCGCCAAACACATAACAGAGACCAATGTTAAAGGTGAAGTCGGCGAAAAAAGCTGTTCTAAAGATATGAATTCGTGATTTTCTAAGATCTCGTGATCACCCTTACGTTGCCACAGCTTACGACTAAAAAAAGTGAAGTGAAAATATCAGATAATAATATTTCTACATGTGGTCAATGCACATGAAATTTCGTTTCCTTTGAGTACGCGCTACAAATGCGTAAAAATATCGGGCCTGGAATAAAAAAGCTATCACTTTCCACATTGATAATTAAAAATTTCATTAAAATATGATAAAAGCAGGTGAAGATGTAAACAGGTGGGAATTTCTCAACTCATTTAGCATTTTTACACAATATTAAAGAAAATTGACATTAAAGCTACTGTCATGGGAGATAATGTAATCGTAAGATTATTTTTGATAGTTTTAAATACTTTTTTTATTACAGTGATTATCTTTAAACTTTTGAGAATCACTGAGCTGGCTAATACATAGACTCTCCTTTTCTGATATGCAATTTTTTTTTTGATCACACAAAAGTGATGCATATTGCAAATTGCTTACAATTCGCCACATTCCATATTAGATACACATTCTTGCCCCTTCGAGCTGTCTGTTTATTCAAATTAATTAATACCTTAATACACATAAAATATCGAATATCATTATGAAAAGTTCTTTAAATCCTCGGGAAAAAAAATAGAATTCTCATGATAATTTATTTCTTGTCTTTGTTCATTTTATTCGCAGCTAATCCAAAACCTTCAAATGAATTATTGAAAGTCAATAATTCAGTCAAAGTAAGTCAAAAAGTCAAAGTAAGACAATTATTACAATTAAATTAATGTATGCATTTTATGTACCTAAATAAATTTTCTTAATCGCAATTTATTTTTAATACATTTGCAGATGCAACTTTATTTCGTTATGTTTGTTCTCAAAGACGGAAATCACTTTTGTTTCATGCATTTCCTTTCAACTAGTTACTATAGTCAAGGAATCTGATTCCAAAAAGATTAATATTCATTCTATACTTAAGCCCAAATATCAAATTTACATAATTTCAAAAATTTTATTGAAGAAATATTTATCTGAATAAATACGCGCTGATTAAATACGAGCAAAGAAATTCTGTCCTCAAATGTGGGTAGAAGTTTTTGAATAAAAGCTTTAGCGATTTATCACTCAACTTGGTTCTTTGAAGTAAAGAAAAAAGTATTGTTGTAAATTAAGTTGTCTTGTAACAACAGATTTTCTCCCAAACTAACAGTAAATCCAATTTTATTCACGTGAAAAAAAGTGTCGAAATCTCACCGCTTTTATTTTTTACGCTTCTCATTAGATATTCTTCCTCTGCTTGGCATTTTAATTTATAATTCCAATTTAAGAAAGGCATCTCTGAAAATTACAAGCAGATACATGTGTGGAGGCATGCATTATAGAGGTGTTCAGAGAGCCTATCATTTAAATGAAATATCGAATTCTGTGAATTCCATAGAATTGTGGATAATTATATTAAATTAACTATTTAATAAGCTCCATATATTTTTTAAAAGCGCGTGATTTTGAACGACTGGAATAGACTTCTTTTATTGAAATTCGTGTTATTAAAAACTCCACCCTAATTAAATTGAAAATGTTGCTATAAAAGAGAAACATACAAAGTGCATTATGGTTTTTACATTAAATCGAACATAGAGAGTAGAAATAGAGTGAGAGGGAGAAGAGAGTTTAATCTCCCTTTAAAATGGGTGAAGTATTAAAAACCAATTATAATGCAATTAGAGTTTGATGTTTTATGTGTAATATGCAATGCTGCTTATTAAGGCGAAAAATTACTCAGGCTGCTTTTTTAAAATTCTTCACCTAATAGGAAAAGTACGTGCCGTCTGCCTAACAGTTAGTACGTTGTTGTCGGATTTGTTTTATTACTTTGTTATTATTTATACTGTCGTAGACTTAGGGTATTTTTATTTCGTGCTATTTTTTACTTGGAATACAAGTACTTCTCCTGTGTTCAAGTTTAAGCTTTCATTTCATCGTGTTAACCCTGAATCTATGAGACTTTTTATGATGTCAATGAAAATTTTTTAATTTCAAGGCAATTTCTTTTGCGCGAGAAAGTAAAGTTCACTCTTCAACTTTTGCATTTTTCTATAAATAAAAAAACATTCATTCAAATGTATACTTATATAATGGTGCCTTTTAAACAGCTCAGACTACGGTGCACTAAAATAAACAGCTTGTAACAGTCTATCCACTACTTTGATATCATTTATCAAGCTTCCCGATAGATTTGCCGTTCCTTTTAGCGTGCACTTCATGGTTATATGAAAGAGAATGTATTATGTGAATGGCGAAACTGATCAAATTTTCTTATTGTAATAAAAATTCCCCGAAGCTTACAGACAAAACTTTGATTCACTTTGAAAATAGAGCTGGAAAGTGGGAACAATTGACATATTATGGAAAAGTACCAAAGAGAAAGTTTTTCAGGATTAGTGACACCTCTATAAACAGGAAAAAAATTCTAACACTTTAAATGTTTACCACTGCATTCAGCAAGTAGTTTATATATCCGATTCCACCGAAACCTCATTCTGATATTTTGATTCTTTCATCCTTAGGTCCTGAAAAATGAGACTGACTTAATTTATAAACGCAGCAATCTTATATACTATCAAAATGGTAATATGGTCATTCACTTCATGGTATCGCTTATACTGCTCCTGTTCTCCCTCAACCACAAACAGCAGGAATTGGACGAGAAGATTTCCAGATCGAAAACGGCTTTCCATAATTTACAAAGCTCCTTAGTGGATCACTCAAGGAAACTTTTGGAAGATCTAAAAAACATCATCAATGATGTAAGGAAAGCTTGTAGAACATTGCACGCTTCAAACAGTTAACTTTTAAAACAAACGAAGTTCGAGGTATGTATGGTTTGAAAATAATTCAATTTTCTTTAATACAGTCCTATTCGAGCTTGTCAGAATATCTTTTGTTCGTAAAACTCATCTATATTATTTCTAAAGTATAGATCCCTTTTACGTCTCTTACACGCGACGAATCTTAACAAGTGAGGTATCAAAAGAAAGAATTTCCCGGACCACTGACGAATCAGTTCTATTTCTCCAAGGTGTGCAGAGGGGGCTAAAAACAATTAGAAATCCCCATAGGAATAACATTGAGTGTAAAATGATTGCAGTACGCAACTCAGTTTGTTTTACCAGTATTGATGGTAAAACGACTTTTCCAATAAAATTGTTTTACCAGTATTACTCAGAAATTTTTTGATACTTTGGGTATAAAAAAATTCGCTTACATCTTTCACCGTTACAACGGATGGGGGTTGGGGTGGAATTGTTCATGCGAGAATTCTCTCACGGGCACGCTAATATTTTTTAATTGCATCCCTTTCTTTTCAGAGTACTTAATTTCTGTAAAACGCAATTACAGGAATTACTTATTTTTCCGCATTTTTAGGCATTTTAAACCTATTTCGAGTTGAATCCGCCACGACAAAACATTGATGTAAAATTGTTGCTCGCAGTTATACAATTTGAGCAATGTGTATTTCTTTGGAATTTTATACCAAATGATATTGTCATCGCGGCACTTCGCTAGCTTTCGAGTGTGAGAAATTGTTAACGTAATTACGATTTTAGATATTGTAATTTTTATGGTAAACTTTAATTGGAATGACTAAGAAAATGTGTGTAAATATGCCTCTTTTTGTTAGCTTAAGAATGGCGCAGAATCTTACATGAATTGAAACTTTGTATCGATCCAACCATACCGGACAGGCACAGAGTTTGCTGTAGCATCCCTTTAGGACAAAAAAACAGCGCTGTTTGACGTAACGATCCGTTTTACGACGCCGTAAAACTACGTAAAAGAAAAAAGTGACTCCGACCCTGACCGACTGATTCTTTCCAAGTTTCCCCGGTTTTCCAACTCCTGCGCAGTTAGGGTCAATTTGTTTCTTCACTAATTAAGTTCAGAGGCGTGAATATTCAACTCAAAGGGTTTTTTGCCGATTAATTGCAATAGTTAAATTACTTATTTTTGACCCGGGACTATGAGTTTACCTTGGAAAGATCTGGAGCTCAGTTCCACAGCTGGACAATGACAATTTTTTAAACATATATTTAAAATGAAAAAATTAGATTTCGAATCACTTATTGCTTTAGCAAATATAAAAGAAAAACATTTCTCTCGATAATTTAAAAAATACAACTCATAAACGCACTTTTATAATTGAATTATTCCTTAATGTTACTAGCTACACGATATTTAGCAATAAAATTCCTCTTCTTAACCTCAAATTCTATTGCTCCGAGAAAAACAGATTATGCTTGATGATTAATGGATTTATTTTTTAATTTTATATACAAGAAAATATTGCTCTCCATGGAAATATGTTGTCACAACATATTGCGAATATAATTCTCTAAAACACCTATTTAGAATTTTTTTATTACTGCAAACAATCTTATTATTACGTCATTTGTTATAACTGACCCCATCAGAATCAAAGATGTCTGTTCCTAACTACTATTGTATAACCAGCTATTCATTCCAGACTTTATTCTAGGTTTAAATAATACTCAAAATTTGGAATACGTAATAGATTAGAATGTTAATATTAAAACAATTAAGATCGTTTGTATGTTAAAACGATTGATGAATTGACGGAATTAGTCAATCCTCTAATTCATGATGAGGATTCATTTTGTTATTTTACGGTCACGTTTTTTATAGAGAGTAATTAGAACGGGGCCTACGACTTAAGGTGGATTAAAAACCACCGAACTCAAACTAGGATTCGAACCCAGAACCGTTTAATCGAGGACCAGAGAGTTTACCACTACCATGGCAGTAAAATCTCTGAAAAATAAAGTTACAGGTCCCAAATTCTATCCCATTTGATTTCCTTACAGATTTTTGTGTTCGCTTTTACTTCCCAAGTTACCATAAAGAATTAGAAGTTCTTGGTTTAACAAGTGTTTGCGTAATTTCACCTTTCACTGTCTTTACCAAGCCCACATCACTTATTAGGGCCACGGTGGCCCAATTTGTTAGAGTTTCGCATTGGCAACCGGAAAGTTGCGAGTTCGAAACTCTATCAAATCAAAGAGAGTAATGTAGGTGGGGGCTGGGACACATTAAATCTGTCGTGGCTCAGTTAAATATCCACACGTTGGCCTGATGTGGAAATTGGAAGAGTAGAGTGGCTAAGAACCGTCTAGCTTAGATGTTGACCTTGTCATCTGAGCGTGGTTCATTTTACGAGGTGTTGTCCACGTATATTCGTGATTGTTCGGACCATCGCCAATAGCCCGTTGTGTTGCTCCAGTACATAGATTCAACTACCTACCTATCTATCGCTTATTAAAGAAGTTATGCTAATAAAATACATAAAGAACTGTTTGGCTCTGAAAACATAAAATCCAACGCGTATGTCTGAATTCCACGTACAGGTGCTAATTCTCATAAATTATTGAGTCCCAGATGCAATGTAATCCTGTGAATCAAATAAATAATTCCTTGAGCCCACTCACAACTTTATTCGTGATTTTATCTGGGATAAGACTACCCCATTGTATTCTTTTTCTTTCAATTAACAGGAAGTCGTCATGATTCTAAGTTGAGATTAGCATCTTTTAATCCTTTACTGAAAAAAATACTCCCTTCTTTATTCATAAAGACCTATCGCATTTATCAGCCACCTATTTCTTTTGAGCTAGAGAACTTTAAATAATTCAACTGATGTCTTTAGAATTCTCAAAAAGAAAAGTTTGCTAGTTTTAACGGCTTTTATCGACTGCTGATTACTTTTATTTTCGCTTTTGATTTTATCTTTGTCGGAGGAGAATTATATATGAAGTAATAATAATGTTGATGGCAAACGAAATGTTAAAAGTTATCCTTTGGCTTGTGTATTGACTCAGAATTTAGTTTTTGAATAGGAAAGAACACAATTGTGCGGGAATCGGGAAAAATATTTTCTCCTTAATTGAGATGTTAGCGCACGGGTTTCGGATTCTTATATCCTTTTATAATGGTATTTAAATTTATATATGCTTATGTGAACAACAAACTTTTTTAAATCTCTAAGTCTAACTTTGGTAAAATAAAGGTATTATTCAAGTTATAGTTATTCAAGTTACTAACTTTTAAACGAATTAGTAATCTCCATTTTAAACTTCGTGTACGCGCGAGAAACACTTTCTACAAAACTAATGTAGATGGTGCTAGTCTTTTTGCGGTAGAACGTGCTTCCTGTGCATATTCCATATTAGGTAACCGGGAGTAAAATCCTCGTTTTCCGGTTGTTTATACAGAAAATCTCTCAATGCAAAATCGAATTGAGTAATGAATCATCATCCCTTTCATTTAGTCATTCACTTTTTAATGATCCTGATTATGAAATGCATTTCAAGAAAAAAAGAAGAAAGCTTAGAGTTAGAAGAGATTTTCTCCCATCCTAATAAAAGCCCGTTATGTTGCTCGAGTGAGACGTTATTTAAAAATACCAATACCTATACCCATCCTAATGCGCTCAAAAAATGTTTTTTTTTAATTTGGAATCACTTCAAATAGTTTTACCCAGACATTTGCTTTATTACAATATACTTTTAAATTTGCCAATTTCAGCTGTACCCATGGCAAATACGATAAACATGAAATTTAATGTGATATTTTTTATTTCGAATATGCCGCTTTGTTCACCTCGGTCATAGTTTAAAAAAATCACGTTTATTTGTGCACTAAAGGAGGACATTACAATTAAATAAAAACAGTTAATATGTACAAGATAGTAAGCTTGACATAACGGAGCAGGGGATAGCACATCCACCCTGCCTCGAGAACAAAAAAGAAGTCCCTCATTTCCCGCTCACTTTTTCTCCCCACACCCCCACTGTAGCCTTTCGCTTGCAGTTAAGGGTGGTTATCTCACAAATACAATGACAAAGTTTAATAAATACAATTACAAATTCAAATAAATGTATTAACAAATTCTAATAAATATATTAACAAATTCTAATAAATATATTAACAAATTCAAATAAAGATATTAACAAATATTCTAATAAAAAGAACAAATTCTAATAAACATAATAACAAATTCCAATGAATAAAATAAAATAATTTAATAAACGTATTATAAAAAAATTGTAATAAACATAATTAAAAGTTCTTAAAATGTAATAACAAATTCTAATAAGTATAAGAACAAAAGTTTCTGAGAGCTGTAATGCTATCACGATGCGAGTAGTTTTTTTACTATTAATGAAAATTAATGTAGTCACGCCTTATACTTCCTGTAATGATTGGTGAAAGTTCATTCACTGGGGAGATAATACCAGAAGGTATATACAAAAAGACACAGTAAAAAACACCGAATTAGAAATCACCTACGGTTAGGAGGGAGTTTATTGAATCTTAAATATTCTTTTCGACATCGTTGATAAGGCCTGTTATATGATCCACTCATTTTTTTAATAAAGCCACTTTTTAAAAAGTCAGAGTTAAATTGAGCGTGTTGCAGAGGGGTAAATTTACGGTCAGGTCTTCCAAGAGCAAAAAAGGCTTGTAATTTCTTTCCCCCGCACCGCTTCAGTCGGGGTAAAAAAAGTGGGAACGGTATGAAGAGGTGAAAAGTTAATTATAAGCCTCTTTGGAAGCATTCAACTTAATTTTAGATTCAGAAATCATAGCCCTCCACCAGCACGACCGGCACTTGTTGAACAGATTAGCTGCGGGCAGGTAGGTTCGGATGTGCTCTGTGGGAACGCTTAGGCGTTGCATTCAAAAAATAATTTGGGGTTACCAGTTTCCTTTCTCAATCGAGGGAATGATAAATAATACCGAAGCTCGGATTATTTGAATGATAACAATACACGAAATCAAATCTCTGTAAGAGTTTAGAAGAGTCGAGAATAATTTACTGAAAAATAAAATCTGCACAAAATAGTAATACATTCGCACACAATAATGTATCGTGTTCATATAAAATAAGATATAGACATATATAATCATTTATCTACTTAATTATATTGTTATTTAGAATATCACAATTCCAAAACTATTATGAATGAATGCACTCTTAGACTATTTATATTGCATTTAAATTAGGGAAGTGTATAAAAATCTTACGATATGTAATGTTTCAACAAATTATTTGAAAACATTCGATAACTGAACAAAAGAGGTTTTTTAAATTTCGGTACTTTTTAAGTCTTATTAAATGATTCATATGTTTTTGGACATTTTTGTAGTGCAGCACTGTCGATGCCACACTAGAATGTTAAGTAAGAATAACTTGCATACACATACACTTGTTTGAACTTTACTGTTCTACTTTAATGTATTTTTTATTTTTCGAACTAGAATGAAACATTCAACTTATTCACATAGATTTCAAATGATTAATGAAATTTCAATATAATATAATAAAATTAAGTAAAGCGTTTTACAAAATATAGATCTCCGTATGTCTTAACAGCACAAACTCCTCCTAGAGTCCTGAGACACTGCTCGGTTTTACAAAGGGGTATAGAACAGTGCTCAATATCTATCATTAGGCAAAATAAAAATTCAGCACAATGCTTCCGAATATTTCACGGGGCTGCACTGTTTGTAACACTGCAGTGAAGTTTTAAAGTGATAAGAGCTGGATAAAAATGTATTTTCTATCACAAAATCTCTCATTACACTCAGTTTTAGTTTCCATTTTCAATATTTTTTCGCCTCCCACATCGCAGTCGAAATTACACAATTTTTAAATTGTTTTTAATTTATTGTTTTTAATTGTTTTAAATTTCATTATTTTGTCTGCACTATTTCTGTTTCGTTGCAGCAGGAGATTTGGTTGCCTTTATAATTTATCGTAGCGTGGTGTTCAATGTAAAAAGTTATTGTATAAAGCGATTGAGGTTATCTTCTTTTGTTGTCTGTTATTATTATAAGCCCTTGTATAAACTGTGCCGTTTGTCAATTTTTCGATTTTGTATATTGTCACCTTCATTGCACTATGTATACGATCCGAGGTAATTGTTATCTCGGCCGCCCCTTGAATGAGCTTTAAACCTCATGGGTTGCCTTGGTTATGAATGAAACAAAGAGTATTTTTAAGGAAAAGATTCCAAATCTGCTCCAACCTAAAAAGGCCGCGTGACTTTGAAGTAGATTTAAAAAGTGTAATTGTGCAATATATTAAGTGTTAGTTCTGCAGTTCCTTTATCGACAGGTGCACAGATTCAAAATCGCAGTACTTTCGTCAATCACTTGAAAGTACAACTTTACATTCATCCTTTCAATTTTCAAAACAGGATTTTCCTTATAAATTTCTAACTTTCGTGGTAGACAAACTTTGTTTTTCTAAATAATATAATTAGCAATAGAATTAAGTACTATTTCCTATTCCGAGTTGAATTTTTTCAAATCAATAAATAAGTACGAAAGGTATCAAACCCAACTATATGTGCATTCAAAGTGTTATAAACTTTCTGTAATTCATTAAAGCTAATGCTAAACATATTGTTAAAATTTATGTTACATTTAACTTTTGTAAAATATTAGTAATAGTGAATTCTTTTTCTTTGTTTTTATAGAATTATATCCTGTTATTAAGAAATCGGAAGCTTAACAACGTAAAATCTGGTTATTTATTCGATATTTACATCCCAATTTAACAATATATGAGTTTAATGGTTAGCATTTTATGCTTGTTTTTTTTAAACTTGTCAAAATTACAAGTTTTATGGAGACCATTGTCTGACAGTGTAGTATGAATTTGGTTTCTAGGAAACAGGAAAGAGAAATATAGAATTTTCATAATTCTATTTACGTAAAAAGTGTTCCTTAATTTCAAGCCCACCGTCATGAAAGTTTACGAGACATTTTTTGGAAATCTTGTCATTTTTTATTGTACACTTCAAAGCTGTCCTATATCATGAACTTCATAAAAAAAGAACCGAGATGCAAAAATTGTAACTTCTCTACGATTGTCATCTTTAACAGATTTGTCAGGTATTAAAATAGTTGACATCTGGGATATTGCTTAGGCCAACAGATTTTTAACATGTAAAAGAGACAGGGTTAATTTATCCTTGTTTGTATTATAAACTAAAGTTTGAAGTATCTTCATTAGGCAGATGTAATTTCAAGGTTTTGTGTATCTGAAAGTCATTCGACAAATTGTTTTTGATTTTCGCTTGATGCAATAAAAGCTGAGAAGTTAATATTTCCCTAAATTAGTGTCTTACAATATACTTTTTAAATAGTTTAGCAATAAACATCAGACGTAAGCTGCAAGAAAGGTGGAAGTCTAATGTACAACTATGTAGTTAAAAAATTTTTAAATCGCCATTTCGACATAATATTGTAAGTTGCTACATATTCAATGTAAATTATATGTAGTTTTTAAAAATATGAACGATTTGGTGCATTGCAATCAAGCAATGATAATATTGAAAGATTCTAATATAAATAACTAATTTTTCTCCTTTTAGTTCGCTGCTAGACCGTCTTAATGCAAATTATAAGATCCGTAATTGGTTTGTACCTTCTTTAATAGACTTTTTTCATCACGTAAGTCACCTAGACTATCAACAGAGGGCTTAAGGACCGGCAAGGGATGGCTGGGGCCATTAGTAGACTAATTTGATTAGTTTGATTCCTTTTTGATAAAATCTGCTACGCTTTCTCAGATTCAAAGGCTAATGACGAAGAGTCAAATTCCGGACATTTGAAAACATTTTTTTTAAATATTTCAAACATTTGTAATAAAGTAATTATGAAAAATAGGTGGTATCTTAGTCCGTTGGAACTGAAATGGGTTTATATGAACAACTTGTTAAATAAGAACCTATCTGAAATCCGATTATGCATATATCCTTGTAGGGCAAACAATGGGGTACAGGTTACTCAGTCTTAACATTCGTACCCAGCACTTTTGTTTTAGAGATATAAGCATTACAAATGTTTAAAACAAACACTTTTCAATCACTACGATCACAATTTTTATTTCAACGAGTAGTTTTTTTTTAATTTCAATTTTTATTTCATAGAGTGCTGAAAAACTTGGGCGAAAACAAACTTAATCTAGAAACTGCATTTCCATTTTTGTTGATTATTTTGTTTACATCTTCTACCAAAGATTAAAATATATTTTTATCGAAAATAAACAAAGCCAAATTTCGAAAAATCACTTGGACGAAAAACATTATTTTCCAATCAATTAGTTCAATCCAATAATTATAGAAATTGTTCCTAAGTTGTTCAGTAAGTAAAATTGTTAATATGTAGTTCAAAGTAATTCATAAGTAGAAATTGCTTATATGATAGATTATTTAATTCGGGGATATAGGCATCGGTTAACTTGCACAAATGTATATATATTTGTTTCCTTTACACAATTTTCGGGGCCCGGTTGATTCAGGCATGGAGTAGCAACCGGAGGGTTACGAGTTCGAAACTCGATCCAACCAAAGACCATCGTGTAAGTGGAGGCTGGGTCACGTTAAATCTGTCGCGCCTCAAATATCTTCACGTTGGCTTGGTGTGGAAGTTTGGAGAGTGGGGTGCCAGCTCAGGTGTTAACCTCGTCATCTGACCGTGGTTCATTTTACGAGACGTTGTCGTCGGATATTTCTTTCAGGATTGTTTCCTGACCATCGGAAATAGCCCATTGTGTTGCTCCAGTGCGACGTAAATGTTAAAAAATTACACAATTTTGACCAGATTATGTAAAGCAGAAAATTTCTTTGTCTGAAGCATGAAAACTTTTCGAACACTGAGTTCTGACGTCATGAAATTTGCTTAGCTTATTTTGCCTGGAATTTTTAGGTCAACGCTATGATTTTCAGCTCGCTACGTCATTTCCGTAGAACCATAGAAGTAAAATTTAATATAGAACTCTACGCAAGAAGAGACCAATCGACAAAAAACCTCAAAAGCTGTAACGAGCCGAGTAATCGGAAGAGGAAAAACACAAACACGTGAGGCGGACAAAAGTCAAGAAGCTATTCGCCGACGCAACAAAATTGCTGAGGAAACAGGCGCGAGGTTTATCTGAAGCAGTAGAATCTCTCTGGTGATGCCGGGAAAGATAGTTATAAATAAAATGAAGATTTTCTTTTAATATAATTAAACTATAAATTGCTGTACAAAAGCTTTTCATATTTCCTGTGCGTCTCCCTTTTGGATTCAAGTACCATGGTACCCCTTCTATTTGGGGCTCTAGTTCGAAGTATTTCTTTTCCATTACACTCCAGTTTCAGCCGAATACCCTAAATGAAGAAGCTATTCACACCAAAAGGTACAATTCTATTTTTATATATTTTCTCATGAATTCGATTGCCGTACTTTAACTTTATTGTATGAATAAGAATGTTATAAAATTATGCTGGTTTTTTTACCGCAAAGTTGTTTTCTATACAACTCGTGAGATTTATTTTCGAAATTTAGCAGTCTTTTTCAAAAATTTTAATGCTTATTAAAAAGTATCACAAACACATCTTCGGATTTAAAATTAACTGCAGAACCTATTATAAATGCTCTTACCAGATTCAAGTTTCGAATAAGATTCTCAATTAAGTCAGTCCCCCAAAAAAATACACACTGGAAAAATATTAACTAAATCGCGATTTATAATACTTTTTAACCGATGAAATTTGTAGTTCCAACTTTCCTCTCTTTCTAGTGGCCATAGACCTCCTGTGCTAGTGAAACAATGATAAAACTCAACAATCGATGAAGGAACCAGAATTCTTAAGTTCTTCGTATTGGAGAACATGAATGGCACAGAGATATGATCCTTATCTGCGGGTAGCCTCAGTTTTTGCAAGCATGGAATCTCATGACGATTGACGAGCATGGATCATCAACCCAAAGGAGAAAAAAACAGCATGACATTTTTTTCTCTCTCATTCTCTTCCTCCTCTTGGCTGAAATATATATAAAAATAAAGCCTTATAATCTAAAAGAAGGAGTGGTAGGAGACTATTGGCTTTATCAGAAAGTAGTCATCGCACGCGAAAAGGTTATTAGGTAAGACGCATCGCTACATCTGTCTAAACAAGATGCGTTACTCGGCATGATGAGGGTCATATCAAACGTGCCGGCACGCTTTGGCAGAGCTTTATTAGAAAAGTCATTAGTGATGAGGGAAAAGTTGGGAATGTCGCATGCACACTTTGCGAGCGTGTGAATTTCAATGAGGAACTTTCTGCGTTTCCAAAATGGCGTAGAGATATTATTTTTCTCAGGTTACATCAGAAAGTGAAATTAATTTTGTTCTGAGGGACCTTACCAATTTTTTGTTCTACAATCTTGTTACTATTTTTCCAGTAAACGGTAAAATACACTTTTCATACATATCCTAGAATTTATATTTGTTGACGTGGTGTGGAAGTTTGGAGAGAGAGGTGCCAGCTCAGGTGTTGACTTCGTCACCTGACCGTGGTTCAAAATTACGAGGCATTGTCCTTGATATTTCCCTTGGGGATTGATCCCGGACCTTCACCAATAGCCCGTTGTGTTGCTCCAGTGCAACGTTAATTCACCACCTACCTAGAAATTATAAAAAATTGACATCTGAAAATTTTGTGTGTAACTTGAATCTGTAAGGTACAGGACACAGATAAATAATAGTGGGTTAAATGGAAGCCTTGTGTGCTTTCTCATAGATAGAGTTCTGGTTGTGTTTAATTTTATTTCACAAGGGCCAGATATGGCCAAGTTACGTCAAGTAAATGTACATACAAACACACACAAAGTTTACTAACATAAAAGAGATAATTGCACTCAGGATAGTTATAGAAATCGAAACTGCACCGCCTACAGCTTGCTGACTTCTAACACAGTGGGTACGTCACTAACCCACGACGACGGGACGACCCCAAAATAGAGCATTGAAGCGTTTTCATTAATTAGTGATGGTAAATTTTTACTGGAGAACAAAGAATGAGCAAAACTTCCCTCCCGATGCTTTTAGTAAAATTCAAATACTAAGAAATAAACAAATGGTTTAACATTCCAGTGTAATATTTAATATTTAAAGGGTGACCAGTCGATGAAGTAAATTTGAAATGGTAGGGGGCTAGTAATATTTATTGTCATGAACTAAAAGAGTTAGGTAAACGGTCTCTCTTAACTTTGATGGTGATTTCCTCTTGAGAGTTAAAAAAATTATATTTGTATTCCTAACTATTTTGGGCACAGGATAAATGTTTGATGTGCATTATTTTAACCAAATCTAGGTAATGAAACTGAAACTTATCGTGCGTTTTAGACATCGAAGGTAAACTATGCAACTTTTAATCAGGTAAACTAAACATGAAAATTTAAAAATATCAACAAATTATACTGGCTACTAAAACAACCCAATTCGCATCTTCCCAATACGATATTTTGAAGCTCAATCGCCAGGATATTGTGTGGTGGAAGTTGTCCCGTGGCCGGCGAGGCACATAATGCCTGGAAACACTATCATGCCGATGCGTATCTCTGTGTATCTTTAGCTGTCGAGACAGATTACCCAACAGCCATCAACGCGTGTTCCGGATCAGCGACGTCCAAGGGACCGCAACCAAAGCCCATACAATAACTACCTGCAGGTATTTGTTTACATATTCAGCCCATCAGTGCGTGGAATCTCCTTGTAAGGACCGCCTCCTCCTTCTTCGGGTGCGCACGCCATCACCTCGACACGAGACATTGCTCGGTGACTGAAAGACCTCCAAAAGTGCAGAGGCAATGATGCAAGTCCTCCGAGACCGGTCCACTACTGGACTTGACCGAAGTTAAGTCGAGTTCTGTGTGGTGTGCAAGGCATGCACATGAAAGTAATCAGGAAAAGCAGTCGGAAGGATCGAAGGTCAGGCGCCAATGTGCCTCCATCTTTAAATGAACATATCCAGTAGTAAAATTTCCGATATTATTATTTTTATACTTATTTGGGTTTTTTTTGGAGTTCGTATTGCGATTATGAGATACTTATGGTTCTGCATATTTTGTTCTAATTTGCATTAGAATATTCAAAAAGCACTCATCAAGGATAAGGATGTATTCAAGGGGGCTCGAATTCTTGCTGGAATGTTTTTAAAATTAAAAGGCTATGAAAAATATATGCTGAAGTTAGTTATGAGAGAAAAGCAAGTTTCGTGGATCACACTGGTAAAATATAGGTCTGAATACAATAGTCTGAAAACAGTCGCAAACATCATCGAACACAATGCTTATTTGACATTAAAGCATTTAGGGTTCCTTTTAACTCTCCAAGTGTTTCGACGATATATCTCGTGCAAGATGTGGTCAATTTTTCTAAGTACGAGGTATCTCGTCGAGGCAAAACTGCCCTATTAGTCCAAGAGGAATGACGATCCAAGTAGCAAAACCAAATCGCCACTTGTCTAGAATTGGTGACAGTTTAGTAAAGGTTTTTGCACCAGAGACTGGACACTACGGGGAAGTTTTCGACGCGAAGATAAACCACCAAAAGGAGTTTGGGAATCCCCAAAATTATGTTCTGAATACATACTTGATGAAGGGTGTTTTTGAGAGAAATAAAATGTTCTTGATATATTTTGTTTGCTCTTGGGCAGCTAATACCTAAGGAACAGCCCTGGTCGTGTACTCACACTAACGAATATTGTAAATGTTTTCTCTTGAACCGCGTGCTCGTTAGAGAATTGTGATGCGTAATGTATCATGTATTGTACTAATTGTTTCGAATGTGTACGGTCATCTCGTAACGCACGCAGGCATTTGAATCTACAGTGATAAGAGAGTGCTCGCGAGTTAGAAGAATCTTCAGGATTCTGTAGTGTGTAGAAAGGGAAAATAAGCAATATTTCCCTATATAGTTCTACTTTTTTATCCTACGCCCATCCCGGCCTATCGGCCATCGATAGACTAGCAGCCTAGTCTATCGATGGAGTTTTGAAGTGAAAAATATAACTAAAAAACACGAGTATTCGCAATTCAGGAATTTTAGAGAAGTCTTGAAGCGATCTCCAGTCATTTCGTCCAGTTCGCAAAGGAGACAGATAGCTGATCTTGCTACTCCAATACGGTGTGTCTTCATAGTGTAGTCATGTCCGGTAAGAAGTCGAAAGCTACCGACTCCTACTGCTCTGGGCAAGGAACCTGGGACATGAGCTTTATTAATCAATAAAGTATTCCAGTTCTTAACTGTAGACATCTCTTTGTGTAGATTGTAAGTCTTTATAGAGAGGGAAAAGTTTTGCTCAGAAAATTAGGCTGTCGCAAACGGAGATAAAATTTTTACGACTTCTATTTGTGGTATGATACAACATAGTGCCACCAATCGTGTGGAGTTTTGCATTACAGTCGGGTATCTGATAGCAGACCCGGGAAATATGAAAACCTTTCATTAACATTTCGTCGTTTTTTCATTTGTTCTATTTCATCCATAAACATATCTGTTTTCCAAGAGTTTAAAAGTTGGCATGGTGTGAAAGTTTGGAGTGGGGGTGACAGCTCAGGTGGTGGTGTTCTCGTCATCTGAACGGGGTTTAAAATTACGAAGCGTTGTCCTTGGATCTTTCCCGGAATTGATCCCGGACCGTCGCCAATAGCCCGCTGTGCAGCTCCAGTGCGACGTTAATTAACTACCTACCAAGAGTTTGAAAAGTTATAAAGTTTTTCATAATTGACCTGTACAAATATGTAAAGGGAAAGTTTAAACTGTCGGTATGCATTTGTGCAAATTAAGCATTGAGAGTCTGTCACCTACCTTGATACTTGACTCCAGATTGGGGTCGTCTACTAAAAGCACAACTGTGGGACAACTGTATGGACTGTAGAGGAATTCAGACCTATTTTCTTTATTTCTCAGCATACTTGTATTAGAGATAATATCTGACACCAAACTTCAAATATCTTACCATCTTTATACCTGTAATTTCGTAAAATTTTCAAACAAAAGTTAAGTCATTTAGAATGACAAGTTATAAATGTGCTTTCCTGTTCCTTCCAGAACGTCACCTCAAAAAATCAGACGGTAATGCTCTGAGCAAAATATATTGACGCAACTGTTTCCCTTCATAACGAATAGATTCGGGAAGGTTGTCGTGATTTCATTTCTACTTGTCAATTATTTTCGTCAGTCATCGTCGGAAGGAATTTGAAATTAGTTCCAAATAGTCGACGGGAAACTTCTCCCTAAGCAGCATGACTTATGACAGAAGTATTTCGAATCAGTGCCCTAATTTCTTCACCGTCGCCATTTTTTATCTTCCTTTTCTCTTTGCCGAACATCGGCTTTTACTTTAATTAACGTTGTGGGGATGCGTTAGCATTTGCTTTCGATTCATTAGTGCACCCGTCAGGCGCAAAACAGGAAAATTAGATTTCGGTTTTCTTTAACCTTTTAAGGAATTCCCAAAGATATCGAGTTGAGCAGAATCTGAGGCACGAAAAGAAATGAACCGATGTCATCCACCTCTGATAAATCATGTTGTCGATTTTATTAAAAATTTTACTCAGCTCTAATGTGGTGTGCTTGGGTCTTTCTGATTCTAGTCAATTAACTGAATAAGTACTTCGAGCTTCCGAATACTACTACCTGATTAATTTCATTTCGTATTTAACTGTAATTCGACGTAAAGCATCAGTATGGCTGCCGCATTCAGCTGACTTCAAGAATCACAAACAAGCTGGATGAGCAACAGGAAAACGCAGATATGGTACTAAATTAATATCAGATGTTCATTTTATTTCAATAAATATTGTAATACAAGGGTGTGTGGTAATTTTGAAGAGTATGGGAACTGTTCTTTATCTCACAGATATTTTTATAACCCTTATGCAAGCCACATATTGGTCCAACATCAGTCCTACGATGCTGAATGCACATGCGTATCGATATATTTTCTGTGCAGAAACGGAGCATGTATGCGCATGTTGGATCAACATGTGGCTAGTCCTAGAAGCTAAGTGATGGAAAAAGGATTCTCAATCTGTTCAATATCACAGACCTACTTCAAGTAACCAGGGGATTTGTTATCACTGTCATCATTAGTTAATACTTATCATTATTAGCTACATATCAACTATAGGTAATTTGTTATCATCATTAGCTGCTACTTAATCCAATAAAGATATTTTTAAAAATTAAATAAGGAGAAATATCCACAGTAGGCAAGACTTTTTACTATTGAATAGGTAATTAAATTAAATTTTTCAAACTTTTCGTGCAGTTAAAAAATCAAGAAAGTTTGAAAATCAAATAAGATGTATTTTTTAAATAAAATAACAAATGAAGGGTAATAGACTAGCCAAATTGTAAAAATATGAGCTCACTGATTACTAAAGTTCGACCTAAATATTTGATATTCTATTATACATATATATATATGAAAACTAACCCTTTTCTATGAAAAAAGGTGATTTTAAATAGTGCATCAGTGTGACCTGTATTACGCAGGGGCTATATGAACTATGCTTATTGTAAAAAGGATGGGATAAAATAAAAACGTTTGTCGAAGATAAGTATTTATTTGAGAAAAGGAAGGATTGGACACAGTAGAATACAAGAATGCAGAATGGCAATAAGATCGTTTGTAAATTTCTGTATTTTATGAAAATAGATTTTTAATCAGTGTAATTTAACTACAAATGTATCCAATCTAATTAAAAGTAATGAAAATTTTATCTTACAAATTTAATGGCGATGATTCTATATTTTAACCATCTGAGAGTCACGGGATTTCCCAGTAGTGTAGTATTTATTGCTTTTGCCTCACAACTTGCACAACTAAATAACCGTTTGAATTAGTGAAAGAATTCTATGAAATATTCTATTGGTTAAGAAGGTCAAAACTGGCCAGAAGTCATGCATAGAAGACTATTGGTTACAGAACGGATATATGCGTGTCAACCCCTCATTGGGTTCATGTAACGTTTAACAACCCATATTACTTTTTGTTTCTTCACATTTGTTTCATAATTTTTTATCTTTCGTCTAGAAATTTAACAAAAATCTCTTCACGACCGATGTGTTGACGGCCTAGCAACTAGACAAAGTAACCATAGCTAATAGATTAAAATAATGTAGCGACCCGTTTAACTATTTTTAGACAGAAAATGCATATTTCATTCTAGTTAACTTTATGAATCGATATATGTTGCAGTTATTACGAATGCAACGTCATTTATAAAATGAACAGTTCTTAACATTTAGGATTACTTTCAAGCTTTTGAATACATTGGAAAAAGTATTGACGAGGAAATTTCAAGTGACAAATTTCCAGGGACTTTTCGGTATTCTCAACATTGGTTTATTCTTGTCAGTTGTTTTTTCGGGAATTTTTAACTGAAACTTAAACCAATGTTGAGGATAAATAGTAAGTAACAGATACGTTGAAGATGAAGTAACAAAGACGATGAGGATTTCTTTTGTATATATTATACTTTACAAACCATATTTTAATAATAAAAGTGGGATTGACTTAATAAATGCATAAAGTGACATACTTTCAATGCATTTCACGTGTATTTCTATTCTAACGAAAAATAATTTTGAAGCATAATTTTAAGGTAGTTTTAAATTGAGTTTTATAATTATATAAATGAGTTTTATAAAATGAAATTTGCGGTTCACCCACAAATTCTATGTTTTTAAGCAAGATATGTATATATGAGGAAAATAAGTATGTAACAGTATATAAATTCAATTATATAGTCTAAAAAGTCTTCAAGAACTTTGAAAAAAATGTCCAAATTGAGAAGATTAAAGAAATAAAAATATCCATTATTATGATGGAAACCTTGATGCGTTTCAAATTCCCTTTTTTATGAAATATTGAATCGCATACCACACATATTCTAAATAGATTAAACTTGAGTAATATATTTTTAGAGAATCCTTCTTGTAACAATATTTTATTGAACTGAATTTTTCATTATTAATACTTTTTTATGATGCTAACATAAATGCAAACCAGAATAGCATATAAATGAATATCCATGAGCAATTTTATATTACAATAGTTTTAACTTGCAACAAAGTAAATTTTACGTAATCTGTAAAGCGAATTCACATTAGCTATCCGAACTCAGCAATGGTTCAAATTAACGACAATTTATCAGTTTCTTTAATTTTTCTAAATTCTCTTTTCCAGGTTGTAATTAGTCCCACTGTGACTACCATCACAAAAACTGCACACTGAGACTAATTAACAGTTTCAAAAGGAAACACAGGTGAGTGATTCTTTTCAGTTATTGCATGTTATATTCCCAGTGTTAAGTGATGCGGGCGAAATAATATGCATATAGTATTGATTTGCCTCTCAAATTAATAATAATATATTACCTGAAAGAGCACATCTTTTGATTCTCCCTTTCCTTCTTTACTTCTATTCAAACATTTGTTGTTCATTATTACGTAAAGTGCCACAGTAATTGAATATCTTTGGTCAATGGTTTCAAACTTTGTGTACCACTGCACTTTTTTAACATAAAAAGTGGCGCCTCTTCCAGTTTTCAGTCTAGCACCCCAAAGTCTGTTTTCGCACTTTCTTTTATTAGATTATGGTTTATTTGATAAAACAGTATTTTGCAATTATGTGAAAATAAGAATTGCTTCTACAGACCGATCACAGAATTAAATAGTATGTAACTTTCTTCTGTTTCATCTGCAGAACAGTTGTTTTGAAATCAGAAAATGCATCAAGAATATTATTTTGCAAATTGATTATCCACTGGTTTACCTTTTCCATTGAAGCAACTTTTTATGAGGTTAGGAATTTGAGGAGCTTGCATTGATTTATTAAAATCACTTAGTTTTTCAAATATATCCTACTGATACACAAGTTTCAGAGAGAATTTGTGTCATAAAACTAGTTTCATCTTTATATTTATCACTGAGAATATGGCGGTTTTTCTCGTAGCTCCAATTTTAAAGTACTTTGACACGAGAAAGTCACACGAGAGACAATGTAGAAGTACTCATGTACTTCACCACATCAGCTCGCAACTTTGATGGGAACCTTCCTTTTATAATGGGCTCTTATAAATCCAATTTTTTTCCGTATCAACTGCAAAAACTATCGTATTTTTGGTACAAGTAACTTACTTTTGGATACATGTGACATGTGCATTGATTTGAATTTTTTTGCATGTAAATACATGTCAATAAGAAAGGTATATTCGAAACTAATATCTTCTAGAAGCTGCGCGGCCCTCAGTTTGGTAAGCACTGTCAAAGATAGGAACAAATCACAGTAACTCAAAATCTCAAGCTCAAAAGAAGGAATTTTAGACTATTTTGTGATGAAAAGTAGATATTGGAAAATGAAAATCAAAAGGCTTCTACTAAAAACTCATAAATTGAGTTTAATGGAATAATTTAATCCTTGTGAATGATTTCGGTTTTGTGAATTTATTCTGTATCCGGAACTTTTCTTTTCATGCCACTGTTTTAAATAAAACTGTGGAAAATAAACTGTTGTATGACCTGTTTTGAAAATATAATACAAATAATTTATAATTACTTCTATCAATCAACCAGAACAATCGAGATTAATGGTACGTTAAACAATGTTCTTATAGAAATAGTTATGAATTGAGAGCAGAATAAGATTTTAGGTATTCAGAGCATGCATTTTATGAGGTCAATCCAGTACACAAATTAATCGTTTTAGGAACCTCCACTTCACAAAATAAAACTTGCAAGCATTATTAATTGCAAATTTCAATTGAATATTCATTCTTCCTTAACATAAGTCTCAAAAACATCAGCGTACTACATCAAAAATAGATTTTGTACTTTTAAATGCAGATAATATCGTGACTTATACATCAAAACTTTTGTGGCAGTCAAATTATCAAGCATTTTGGAATTCCAACAGTCAATTTCGCTTACAGGTGATTAAAAAGCTTGTCAGTTGGTTTTTAAAATAACGTCGTAAAAAAGAATAATACATTTACCCCCTGGTATAATAATATAATCATTCAACTGAAATTGGAAATATTTGAGTTTATCTTAAAATCCAAGCCATTTACTGTGGTCTCCGTGCTCAGTATGTTTACTCACTTGGCTAGCAACCTGCGAGTTGTAGTGGGCTCAGGTTCGATTCTTTCTTGTATTTATTTCTTCTACTGTAAAACTTTCCTAGTGTGTGTACATTTTCTTGATGTTGTTTGGCAGATTAGACAAATATGGCTCATACCATTTTACCCAACCTAGCCATTTATTCTCAGTTTTGCCGCGAATGTAAATGAAGGAATATATGAAAATTTAGGGTTATGTAGGTTCTGTGAAAGAACTAAGAAAATGTAAGAACAGTGTGATTTTTCAACTCGCATGTGTTGCGACCCGTGTAAAAGTTAACATTTCCATAGAATTTGATTATTTTCTTAACAACGTGATTTTTGTGCTTCACACTCCTATTTCATATGAATTCAATTGACTATGCAACAAGTCCAAAGTATAAACTGGTTAAATACTGTGTGCATTTGTAATAATATCGCCATTACTAAGAGCGTTCGAGAGACTAAGAAAATCCCCAAGCCTGTTAAATCAAATTTGATTTCCACCCTGCAAATGAACAAGGAAATACTGATTAATGATCCAGCATTCAAAATGATTATACTTGAGACGTCGAGAATGATAATTTATGTTATGCATTGCATCTGCCGGATAATTTCTGTTTGTGACGAGTTTAGGCGGAAACGATTTATGTTTAGAAGAGAAAAATCTAATTTATTGCCGAGACTGATGATTTACGTTCTTATTTTTTACTTCTTTTTACGATCCTTTTTTTTTTAGGCTGAGCTTATATAGTTATAGAAATTGCAACATGCAAATGTAATTTTCTGACGCAGATAAGGAAAATTTAATTGGTGCATCCGTGTTTAACCTTGGTATAACAAGGATCCCAACAACCCTTGCAACGTGTTTTCTACAGACAGAGGCGCCAAGCGGCATATTTAATTAAAATGATATTAATTATAATTTTTAATGAATGGAATAAAAAGATCACTACGTTTGGAAGAACAAGACGTTCAAATGTGTATGTCATATTGGGATAATTAAGAAAAAATTTGAATTGCTAGTTCTTATTTTCCGGTGACTACTCCGAGATACTGAAAATAGACGTTGTGCATGAACAAAGATCGATTGTTCTTTGTAAAAAAATAGTCAATTTACCAAAAATCTATTTTGATTTTATAAAAATATTTTGCAAGTTAGGTTACTCTATTCGCTTTTTGAAAAGATGAATCGTTGTATTATCCACAAATTCCGAATCCGCATGTTCGTTAAGCAATAGCTAGTAAACTGTCCTCTTTTAAACGTCTTAGTAGCACACAATATTCAAGTTGGAAGTACAATGTTAACCAGCACCCTTTAAATCCGAAAGCAGCTCAAACCATGAGTGATGTGCCTCATCGTGTTGTTTTTTGAAAATATCTCGTCTTTACGGAGGTCATGCAGAGGAAACTCGGAGCCGCCGTGATTCAGTGGGTTTGCCCACTGCGTTAGCAATCTGCGAGTTGTAGGCGATGTAGGTTCGATTCCTGTCACATGGTGTATTTCTCTGTTTTGTGTCGCAACACTTTCTTGCGCTTGTATGTCTATTACTTGCCGTTTTCTGTCTTGTGTTTGGCACAGCTTGGCCATATATGGCCCTTGTACCATAAAATGCAACTAGACCAACTCCATCCATTCATATTCTATTTTCCAGTACGGGAAAATGTACCCAGTTCGCTTATCATTTGTGGTTTTGTTTGTTTTTTATGAAAGTTCTGGCAAACCTTAGCGGCGTTGATGTGGATGTGAGTAGCTATGGGTTCTTCAGTTGTCCCATTGATATTTTCCCGCTACTTAATCTGTTTGGAACAGTTATTTTCTGTCATCGAAGCACCTTATGAGGGTGAATTGCAGATATCTTTCGGAAAAACTCATCTTTCCTAATCCTTTCCTAATTTCCTTTCATCTGGTTAAATTTTAAATAACCCACCTAGTTTCTCCCTGAATCGTCACAATTATTTAAAAGGGCCGCGGTGGCCCGGTTGGAAGAGTAACGGACTAGCAACCGAAGGGTTGCGAGTTCGAATCCAGCCAAAACACCGTCGTGTACAAAGGGGGCTGGTGCACGTTAAATCTGTCGTGGCCTCAAATGTCCTCACGTTGGTGTGGTGTGGAAGTTTGGAGAGTGGGGTGCCAGCTCAGGTGTTGCCTCGTCATCTGACCGTGGTTCAAAATTACGTGGTGTTGTCCTCGGATCTTTCCCTTTGGGATTGATCCCGGACCGTCACCAATAGCCCGTTGTGTTGCTCCAGTGTGACGTTAATTGAAAAATACCAAATACCAATACCAATTATTTAAAGAACAATCTTCCTTCTTTCCGTGTCTCTTAATATCTCTTTCTGACGCATCGCACATCTACGATGGTTATCTGAAGTTAATTAAAATAGATTAATTTCTTAGATAATTCCACTTATCTAAGAAATAAATTTTCTTAGATAAGTGGAATTATTTGCTTACTTCCAGTTTTGTGTGCAACAGCAAATTTGTTGCGTCCTAGTCGTTATTCCACAGACTATCCATATGAACTTATAGCAGTACCTTTTGGTGAAAACTGGTATTTTCTTATCTTGGGAGACTTATTTTTGTTGCTGTTTATTATCAATAAATAGTTCAAATGTAACATGAAATTAGAAATTTATTCATGATTTGTAGCTTTTGTTTTGTTCTAAGAAACAATCCTGGTGTTCATAGCATTTTACAACACCCTATTTATTTAAAATGAATTCTTAATGAAAATAGGACCACGACGGATCAGAGGGATAACGAAATATCACGTTCAATATGCATTTATCAAAAGTTTAAATTTTCGAAATGAATTCTTTTGTGTAGTCCGTACTGAATTTTCATAAAAACTATTAATTTTCTGAGATCTCAATTCCCAGCTATGCAGTATGGCAAAACTTACGAGCTTATTCAGATTCAATTGGTTATTGGATCTCATGGAACATAAATTGTTCAAGTGGATACTTAATTAGAAATTCCCCACACACTTCTTTCGTAGATGAAAATTACATTAAAATCCTGAACAATTAATTTCGTTTCGGTCAATTAGTGAGGAGACTCTTTAATGAACCAGACCTAGTCAAGTGTTTCGAAAGAATAACTTGCCCTTTACTTTTAGAAAACTCATTGTACGAAACTTACATTAAGTCATCAATCGTTTTCGATCTATACATTTTTATTTAATCGATCGTTGAATATGAAAGATTTAGCGTTAGCTCATCTTAATTCAAACTGCACTTTAATTTCTTGTTGAACGTTTATTGAATGACTAAAATATTGTATTTAATATGTATCGTGTTCCACTTTGAATATTCACTTGTTCATCCTCTTTTTTGCCAAACTTGTGATGTTTCCAAACCTCACTCATAGGACGATAAGAAATTTAGTCTGGAAAAATAAAGGATTTTTTTTCGATATAGCAATAAGATTTTTCAGGAAAGAAAGATGTCAAACTAATAACATTTTTGTGGAATTCAAGTTGTACTTGTGTGTCTGTTTTACTGTTTGTTCACTAAAACTTTATTTTTTAATGATGTCAAGAATTGAATTTTATGTATGTTTAAAATCTTTATACATCTAATATGAATACTCAGAACTGTTTCTTTAGATTGTATATGCTAATGTTGGGAGAGAAGGAGTAATATGTTTGCCTAATTCCTTAAGTTAAACCATAATCATATCGATCCGATACAAATACACCAGACATATACTAAATAAAATGTATAAATCGCACTTTCCAGAATAATATATGAATTAGTTTTCATTCAGCACCTAAAAGTCTCTACAAAACCACAATATTTGCCAAATATATTTTAAAACTTCAATTTACACAAGCGAAGAGAGATTTTAGCGACTAATATGTAAAACCGTACCTGTCTGATATTTTTCTTGCTGATATTCTTAATCTAAACCGATGCTTAAAGTGAGTTCTCATATGCATGAAGCATTGTTTGCTGAGAAACGGTGTTATTCGTATTCCAGAATGACAAACATGTGAAATAAATAATACGATTACTTCAAGAAAAAGTTCTCTAGTATCCTTGTCAATTTGAATCATTGAATATGACTTCTTCAATGCTTACATATTGATTTTTAAAGTCTTAAAGATTTAACGCCCATTTCAATTTAGATGTAATTTAACTGCCTTGGTGTTTAAAAATCTTAATAAAACTGACATGTTAAATCATTGTTGCGCTCATATCACGTGCTTAGTTCAGTATTTCAATTTATATGGTTGCATATCAAGTTTTAGTGATCTCTAAGTCTAGGATTTTGAAGTTTTTGCATCCTATTTTTTGACAAGACCAATATGTTATCTCGGTGAATAGAAATGTGTTTCATAAGAAACTAAGCTGATTTAGGTGCCTTTATTAGATTTTTTTCGCGATTTTTTTTCAATGCAAAATTGCAATTCTTCCAATTTCTTGTCTTTTTCACTTCTGTCAGGGGAAAAACTTTTCCCTTTTTTTAATTTAGGATATCGAACTAAGCAATGTAGTTTATTTAAAGTGTGCTGTTTTCAGTAGACGTTAAAAGGGGCTTTTTAATGTTCAAAACTTTGCTGATAGACCCTAGGAAATCTTTTGAAAGTCTGCACATGGTTTTGTAATTCTAGATTAATGAAATACAAACTCAATTTGCCATAGAAAAACTAAAAATATCCAATTACATGATTTAGTTTGTAAAATTCAACTTTCAATTTGAGTCAAGAACTGTAAGTTGTATTGTTTGTATTTTTCTTGTTCGCTTTTATAGTCTATTTTTTATCATCAAAATGATTTCAGTTTGGCCGAGAAACTGCATGTGTTTAAAGGATATTTTTTATCGCATGAAGGAGGAGGTTTTGGAATTTTTATTATTGTTTCATGCACCTCTTCTTTTTATAAAAAATTGCAAAAACAAAATGGAATATTTAAGTTACTTTTTTATGTTAGCTCACTCTGTGTTGATTTCGGGGTTATAAATGCATTTCTGTTGGGATTTTCTAGTAATTTTTAGACTTTCCAATTTATCTCCCTAGTGATCAGTGTTTCTATACAGGAACATAAAACAAAACATTAACTATCAAAAATAGTTTTGTATTAAACTTCCAATAATTGGCATGGAAATAGTAAAACTGTAAAATGCCTTTCAACCAGATAAAAAAACACAATTTCTTTCTTGAACAACCAGACGGCTTAAGGAGGTTGTTGATAGGAAGCTGTACGAAGACAATGATATATTTCTCTTGTTACTATACTTATTTAAAACCATACTTAAAGACTATCATTATGTTTGTAAAATGTGTGTCTTAGTTTCGTATCAGCATGTTAGAATATTTAGTCTTTCGAAGTTTGCCCATTGCTTTACCAATCGGAGATGGAAGAACAAATCATCCGCAGCATAAAGAAAATATTCCATACATTGTTTCTTTACATTTGATTTCTCCAAATGTAAATAAGAAAATTCATATGATGCATAATGAATATTTATGAATTTTTATCTCCAAAATGTTGGGATGAAGATTTATAATCGGTATCGTTTCATATGCATACTATTATTTCATTTTGTGTAATGAAGAATGAATTCAGTAAAACTAGAGAGAACCAAAATAAATCTGTATTTAAAATTAGATGCTTATAAAGGCAATATTTCCCATTAATTTTGGTATCCGATAGTTGTACACATAACTGTTAACGTTACTTATTTCTCATGCTATAGAGCTAGCTCGATCAAGTTCATTTAAATCTAGAACCATGTCAGGATTTCAAAATCATCTCTTCTCATTCCAGTACAGGCAAGGATATGGCTGAGGGAGGCGAATTATGTATTGCACTTATAGCACGTTGGGAAGACTGTCCCTGGGCTAAATAAATTGATCTAATGACCACTGACAGGGATAGTCTACATATTTCTATCATCCCGAATTTAAATACCTACAGCTCCGGAGTGGCCTCTAGCTTTGAGAAAGGGAATTTTCCCATACATGCATAATTAATTAATTGGATGCACAATGTGTACTTTTGATATTGCAGATAATATTCACAGAATATAATTTCGGTTTTGTTTATCCTTACTATTTTCAACAAAATTATTTTTCTCCTCTCCTTTCAAAATTCACTAAGAAATCAGTCCGAAATTATTAGTTTATTTTCTGCAAGATTTTAAAATATAATCTAAACCAGCAGTTTCCAATCAGTGTGCCACAGGAATGGCACTGGTGTGCTTCACGGTAGGTGAAACGGTTAAAACTGTGGGATTTATTTCATTTCAAGGGTTGAGTTTTGAACAATAACGAGTTTCGAACACAAATAATGTCAAGTAATACGCGTATAAATAATTTTGAGTACTATTTTTTTATTACAAAATATCATAAATAAAATTTTTCAAAACCATTTCCAAGTCTCTTTGGAGTAAAAAGGTTGGTAATTACTCTCATTATTTTTGCAAATCAATCAAAATTATACCCATTTTTTTTATCGTACCGGCTAAAAGTAAATATTTTTTTGGTGTGACACATAATTTTAGAAATTAACTTGTATCGTCCATGAGATGAAAAAGGTTGAAAATCGATTGTCTAGACCAAAGAGCAATTCTATTAAACTCATGTCCCTTTCAAAACTCATAATAATGACATACACAATGTATAAAAAAGCAAGAATTTTTGTAATAAAACATTAATAATTAATTTTACTGACACACATTTTGTTGCAATGATTGACTCTTACCCACTCCATGACCTAATAAAGTGAGAAGCGATATTCAACGTACCAACCATAACCCTGTAGCTGCTCCACTTCTGTTGGGGAGCAACAGCAATATCCTTGGAAGGACGGCTGTTGCTTCCTCGGTGCCAGTTTCAAGGTCATTTTTATTATTAGGAATGGGGTGAAAGGATAAAGGGGCACTGAACTTCCGACGGCCGTTTTTTCCCCTCCTCTTCCCTTCAGACCAGCTCCCCTTCTTTCGCGACGGGGGGTTTGCGGGAGAGTTCAAAATCTAGGGCAGGGGTGAGGGATGTCAAACGTCCCATCCCTGTACAAATGCTTGGAGAGTGAGGGTTTGATGAAGATTTTTTCGGAGGTAGTGTGCAAAAATGAGAAAATAAGAGCTGCAACCGAAGCTTTGCAAAGAAATTGGTTCGTAAATCCATAGGTTGTTTTAATACTATGTTACACAGTACAATCGACATCTTTTTTACGAACTCAAAAGAGTTCGTAAGAATAGAAAGTTCATTGAAAGGGAATGAAAATTTGTCCTCGCATTTGGACTTGACTTGATGAAAGTTGGTAAAATCGTGTGGTTCTTGAAAAGGGTTTCGTTAAATGTAATCGACTATAACGTTATTTTAGGAAATTAGCTAGTAAGTTGTAAATAAATAGTCCTAATTAAATAGTAAACTGTTAAATTAAATAGTATCGTAGAAAAAGACCAGTTGATCTAAAAGCGATTGGCAGACGAATGGAAAAAAGCTATGAATGTACTAATGTGAACTAACTTCAACAAGAAATCTCTTATTTTACTTGGCAAGTAGGATGAAGCTTTTTTTGATTGGAGAACATTTTTGTATCGCATTCTCATGAGAAGTTGTTTTGCAAATTTGTGACTCACAACTTTTAATTGTTAAACATGCAAACTGTAAATTGTTTTTTCTAGTTTCTTTAAATCATGTATAAGTATACCTTTTAATTATTGGCTCTGTTTTTCAATAATTAAAAAAAATCAACACAGAAATCAATTCTGAGCTAAACAATATTATTAGTATCAGTCAGCAATATTTTGATCAACAAATCTTATTAAAGAATCATTCATGAGAAGTTCTATTGTTACTTTTACAGATGGATACAAATTTATTCAAACACTCAAAACGTTTTTGCAACAAAACTTAAGGTACTATTCAAAAGCTTTCAACGGCTTTCTTGGAGAAGACACCACATTCAAAAATTGCCCGGTTATGTTTTGTAAATCTCATACAGTTTTCTGAATTATTCTAAAATTGTAATATCAGTTTCGATTTTAAATCCATTGATTTCTACTCGAAATCATTGGTAAAGATTGAGTTCTCGAAAAATTTTATGCAAAAGGTACCATACAAATTTGATGATATTATTACCTCAGAAAACCAGTTAAATGCAATATTGAGAAAAACATTCAATGAATTCTATTAACTCTAAGTAATAATGTACATATAACAATTGCATTTGTGATCCACATATATTATTTATTCAATTTGTAACTTAAGCCCCTTACATTTCAAGTTATTAAGCATACATATTTACAAGTTAAATTGTTTGCATCAAACAATTTTATCACGCACTCTCTATATTCTTTCTCTTATTTGTGTTTATCAAAGGCAATTTACTCATTACAATTAGCCAGAACTGCTGTTCAAAATGTATTTTCCTAAGCATAGCTATTAACTCATCCTAATTTTTTTAAACTTTGTGCAAAACTCGAAAGTGACCCTTTTCTGTCTATATAACCCATTAATCTCAATTCAAAATATATTGTTTTAATATTCCTACTTAATTTCGAGATGTTCTGATAAGTCAGGAATGATTTTTCTTTTGTGTTCTTGTGAACATGTATGATTGTTGTGTTGTCCATTTCCTTTTATTCATTTGGGTAAGATAGTTTTATATTGATGAAAATGTATTAGAGCACTGAACTGTAATATTCGGAAACTGAGTAATACCCAAAAATCTTTAAACATAGCCATTTTGAACAAATCTGATTTATTTTATTTCATCAATTAATAATCTATATGCAATAATAATCACACGTATTCTCAAAGAAAAATTATAAATTACAAAGTGAATTTTGACAAGTCAATCTGAATATCAGGATAATTTTTAAACAAGTTTCATGAGTATTTAGTTGACGGAAATCGGGAATTCAAGATTTAAAAACCTGTGTCAGCGCCATCTATGCAAAACATTATGAAACTTGCCAGAGTTCGAAAACTTTATTCTTTAATTAGGATCACTTCCTTGTGTGTATCACGATTTCTTGCATCACTCAAACTTTTATTTTTAAGACAAGCAAATAAGCACTTTATTTAGGAGTTCTCACTTGACCTTGGAAGTGTTTTTGTGACGAGTGGAAGTGACGAAATTGAGCTCTGTCTTCCATAGTGCAATATCACACACACCTCATACCGTGTATTTTTCACAGACCTTACTTGTGACAGCAAGGTTTGTGAAAAATACATGTACGTCTTGTAAATAAACAAGTTTAGAACTACGGTAAATGTATGTGTAAGGAGGATTGTACGTAATGAGTTTATTCAGATTTTTAATAAAAATATGTATACTTTGGATTCTTATAATTGTAAGCAAAGGCTATATGATAACACTATTGATATGATAAGATTAGGATAACGTTGGCTGAAAATTGGAAATGGCATTGAAATATCAACGAAGTTTATAAATAACGAATTTGAATAGCATAAAAATGCTCTGCAAATTTTTTTATTTCTATTTGAATGTAGAGTATACTTTCTTCTCAAATGCAAAATTATTTTCCTCATCCACATATAATACTCGCCTCAGTACGTTTTTAGGAATCACTCATAGTGATATTTATAATCTTCTAAATAATTTGTACTGATGCGGTTTTCGAATCTATTGTTTGCCCTGATGATTCAAAATTCCTATTAATAACTTTATTCTTCCATTTACGAAATCTATCCGATCTAAAATTATTTCTTCAAATAACCTTCGAAGAACAATCTAAATTCGCAGCAGTAACTTATTCCCATTTGTAACTCTCTGACAATCTTGATTACACTTAGGTGTGTATTGGATTCCATGTTCATATTCAAGAACAACTGCAATCAACACAAAACTTTGGACTGGTTATGCCATGGCTTTATTCCTAGTAACCCTACCTTTCTTTTAAGCAAAGTATTTCAAAATAAATTAATAAGATTAATCCAACATATTTCCCTTGTTTATGCCAATGAAATTCCAGATGCTGCAAAATGAGCTCTCAGAATTATTACCGATTTCCCTTGGTTGATACACCAACTCAACACCAACTTGGCGTATCAACATCTTATTTTTCTTTTAATACGGAAATCCTCCCTAAATTCATAAACAAACTATGCAACTTTTGTATAACTCTATTCTAGGCTCATAAAAATCCCAAATTTATTTCTAAAATACTTTATATAACCAATATTTTAACTTATAAGTCAAATTAATTTTTAAGTGGTGATAATGTTCTCAATCTGTCGACAAGGTTTTTAAAAACGGTAATTAGTTGCTTATAATTTGAGCCTGAATTCTTCATCCCATCTGCGAAAATTTGAATGTCATCACAATACTAATAATTAAGAGCAATTAAAGTAATAATTAAGACTGATTAATTCAAACAATTCAAAAGTCGCAAGAACTCGTGATTAAGGCCATATTGGGAAAAAGCCGTTAAAGTTGGATCCCGTAAACCTATTGATTGATAGATTTTCCCCATTGTGATGTGCATCAACACGGGGTGGGGCGTGGCCTCAACAAACCAAGGGCGCCCCACCATTGGCTGGAGACAATTTGATAGGGTTTTAATCAGCCAATGAGAGGCGCACTTTTAATGAATGATGATGTTTCCTCTTTCGGAAAGATATGCGCGGCTCGGCTAAAGGCGAGGTTTGGGTTCGGGTTTGCAACGTCGCGGATGCCGCGGGAGAGAAGGGGGCTTGGGCGCAAAATTTTGTAATGATGTGTAAATATTCATGGCTGCCATTCCGACTTGGCGGAGAGGAACGGAACGAATGCCCGAACTTATTGCTACATTTCTTCGTTTCGGTAATAAAATCGCGTGTATTACTCTTTATTACCCCTTGCAAGGAGAGGAACGGGAAGGAGCAACGGGGAAAAAAAGGGCAACATTTTACGGCACATTGGTTTGTGGTGTGCATGTGCATCATTATTGCTAATCCTGGGGCATCTTAATGGGGGAAACTGGAGGCAACTTCCGACTTTTAAGGTCACCCGCCGCCAGTTGTCGATACCCACAAAGGTTTCCTCCGCGATCCCCGACATCCTGAAGGTTCTCGATTCACATTTCTAAAGATCCTTGCAAAAACGATTACGGCATTTGGGATTCATTATCGATGGGGCTATTGTGACGCGTAGCACCCAATCGAACACATGTCCCAAGTGCGGGATTTGTAAGAATGAGTTGCCTAAGAGCCGACTTGTGTCGAACGAACACTCTTTTCTTGTGTTAATTATTTCAAAAATGGTACTTTTCGTTAAGTTGCCATTAACCACGTTTTTCAGAATACACTCATTTTTCGTGATCCCTAATACAAATAAAAAAAATTAATCTTTGATCACTGTCTTTTTTCATATAGTTCGAATTTTTTATTTCGGAGATCTATAGTTTACGGTCAGAAAGTTTTGGCAAGCGTCCTAAATGACGTAATTCTGTTTCCTGACTGCCACCTTCATTCTAAATCCCACTCAATGTACATCCGCCACCCATCTGTGCAAATTTGTTCTGTGCTCTCAAGTCGGGACCTCTGCTGAAGATCTGGGAGGCTGGAGGCAGCTAATTTTTCTCTTGTCTTACCTTTTTAAAATCAATTTTACGTATTGTTTGTGCGTACATTTGTTTCCAACCTATGTATTGTTTTTCTGCCTGACAATGAAAATAAAAAGCTTTTTTAATAAATTACGTTTTTTTAATTTGAGGATTTTACACTCATATCCGTTCTGCAACATGTAGTCTTCTCTGCATGACTTCTACCCAATTTTGACCTTCAGGACCAATAGAATCTCCGAACAAGTAGATGTGATTATTTAGTCATCATGTGTGGGATGTGGGGTAAAAACAATACTACGCTACTCATAAATCTGGTGACGCTGAGAGGGTTAAACGAAATATAAGCATGACTATAAGCGAAAAATAAGCATGACTATTATGAAACACCTTATTTAATTTCTACTTGTAATAATAGTACACGAAAATATTTTTTCCAAATCATAAAAGCGAAGAAGCGGAAGTTGCACGAAGATGCACATAATGCTCCATTTGTTACTGTGACAATTAATGTTAATCTTAAATCAATTGAATTGAATAGATTTTTCACACGACGGTTTTTCGAGTGATATAAACATGGAGTGTATCTGGATTTTTGTTTGGAGTGGTGTACATACTTTATATATTTATAGATCTTTATATATTTGGCTTGACAAGAAAATATACTGGTCAGAAATTATGGCAGGATAATGATGAATGACGATGAAAAACACCATTATAATTTAAAGACGGTTCCTATATTGATCTGAATAGCTCGTTGTGTTGCTCCAGTGTGACGTTAATTAAAATACCTACCTGTCATAAAAAAATTAATTTCTCAAAAATCTTAACAAATTACTCGCTACTCCAGAACTAATCTAAACATTTTCTAACAATCTTGGCGGAAAGTGTTTAGGGTAAAGATATATTTTACTCCTACTGAAAAGTCTCACAATTTTTTTCTTATATTAAAAAATGGAAATATTTACACACAATTTTTAAATATAACTAATATCCCGATAGAATGCAGAGGTGATATATTTTAATGTTTTGAAAAAATAAGACTAAGAAATAATCAAGCCGCGAGAGATTGCCATCATCTTCTGAAAAAAGTATTAATAGTCATCCTATTGTATCTTTCGTGCCCTCAAAATTTGAAAATATTTAAGAGACAGATCGTTAAATCTAAACGAGAATTTCAAACGAATATGACACACAATGCTAACACTAAAAATATTTTCCTTGCAGAGCTTCAATATGAGCGAATGACAAGATTTATTAACAATTCAATTTTGACTACTGTTCTAAATTTTAAAACCATTTCAAATTATAATTAAAGATTAAATTTTTTATGGATCATTTTGAAACGTAAACGTTATAAGCGTTATTCAAGAAAATAAGACTAACATTTTCTACTTACCTTCTTGGGAAAATCTTCGGTTTGTTATTTTCTCATTTAATAGAAGGTCATTAATTTTAATACTAAAACTATAATTATTGTAAACTTACATTCGTGGAATTCCTTTTTATTTAATTAATCTTCATTTGTTTTAATTTATTGTTCTATAACAAATAAGAGTATCGAATACTTTCTCTTATTGTCAGTTGGATATCGATGCATGTTATCCATTTGTTTAATCAATATTGGGATGAGCGAATTAATGGTATTCCGATCACCTTTTTCACTCCTCATGTCCAAATACGAACGTCAATAAACCTATAGGCGATATGAGATATTTAGTCATTTTGTATTAAACTAATAAACCAACGCATAGCATTTAAGCTATGCGTATAATCTTAATTTTTTATATCTTCTGATGGTAGAATTGTTACTCATATTTAATGTCTTATTCGAATTCATTTGTAATGAATATAAGCATCGATATGCACATTTTATACCTACGAATGGAATACAGTTAGGCAAAATATATAAAACCACATTTCGTGTGCTTCTTACTGGTGTTAATTCTAATTCCGAAAAAAGGTGCACACCTCAATCTGTTACACTAATTAGCTTCGGAACATCAACTTCAATTTCATCCCATTGATTTTCAGTTTCGGAATTTTTAACGTCTAAACTATATTCGCATTCGCTCGCATTTTGTTTTCTCCGTTGATTTCTATCTTCCAGATTTCTCAATGGCTTCTGTAATCAGACAGCTAGAGCATTTCATTAAGTGGTCCGTGTAGTTTTAACAATATTATGAAATCCCATAGCTCAAAATCAAGCTTAATAAAGCTAAGTGCAAAATTGGCGACTGAATTCCGTAGAGGTTGATTTTATGTTGTGTTCATTCAATTCTTGCCATTTGCCAAAATACAAATAATGCCAATTTCTGTGCAAAGTACTTTCGCGAAATATCTATATACTTTTCAAGAACTTCACTATTGTTGTCATGTCTCTACTCTATCAAAACCCATAATTTTTTTGGGTTAAGTTGGATATCTTTTCTTCTAAATCTTGAGTTCCAATCTTTGTTTACATTTTCGTAATTTTCATGTTGCCTCTAAAGAAAATGTTGATTTGTGTGTGTGAAAGAATCCAAAGAAACACATTCATTTTGATTCGCCAGGGTATGCATAGCAAGCTGGTTGAAATCCCCAAATATATGGGCTATCGAGTTACAACAGGTAATCACACATCTTCAGGTCTTCACATCTATCTTGCCAAGCAAAATAATGGCAGTCAGAGCTCTTTGAAAAGGGGACTATACGACCCCTCCAACCAAGCAGGAGCGATCGGTTTTACGACCTTGTTCCTGCACAAAGGTTAAAGTTCAAATCTCCGGGTCTTAGGGGAATGAAAACATTCTTCATTCTTGAAGTTAGAGTTACACTTATCTAGGAACCAGAACAGCTTCCCTTCCGATTTTCTCAAAAAGGTTTCTGCTGAATATCACGGATACCAAACATGGAATTACCAACGAGCGTGTATACATTGTAATTAAGATAAGTATCGTGGAAAGGGTCTCTATTGCTTTGGGGTTCTTCCGGCTTTCGACACAACCGAGTCGTACATACGAAATTTCATAAATATACTTTCATCAATCAAGTGAAATTACTATGAGTAAGATAAGTCGCAACTGAAGGTCACGATAGCAAACCAGTTACCACAGAAAGTTGTGAAAATTTTATTTTATACAGTTTTGTGAGGAATAGTGATGCTCATGCAATTATAGCTGGTGAAACCAATGACTGGAATAATTATTGAGGGGTATCTGGTAACTATGTCTCCATTACTTTGCATGACTTGCATAACAAAACTTATGCTGTCTTTTTTACCTCCAGGAGCAGATGGTTCACTGAGTAATCGGCGCCATTAACTGCACATCTATGCAGTGATGGCTGTTTTAAAAAGTTTAACCATACCCCTAACTTAGGGAAATTATTGCAGGTGGCAAGTAAGATTGGTTGGTTGGATTGGGTTTTATGGCGCAAGGGCCATATTTGGCCTTGCTGCGCCAGACACAGACTGACAACATCAAGTAATGGACATACTCACACAAGTAAAGTTTTTTACTAACACAGAAGAGAGAAATACACTCAGGGAGGAATCAAACCTGCGCCGCCTACAACTCGCAGTTTGCTAGCGCACTGAACCACGACGGCCGGCCTCTGGGCAATTAAGAACCCAACTGCTGCCAACGTGTGTTTTGAAATAGTTAGCTTTATTCGTTACTAGCTGAATTCACCCGGCGTTACTCGGGTTTAATTGGTTAAACGTCGATTGAAAGTGATCCAAAAAGTCACTTTTCTGTCATAGAAAATGCAAATAGAGAAAAAGATAAGCGAGCGCAAAATAATTTTTAAAACTGAGATTTATTTATAGCTTCTACAATTCACTTTAGATCCATTTCACATACTATAGGTTAGACAAACCTACAAAAACTGATACTAAGATGACTATACAAAAGTCGATTTTGAGTTTTGGAGTGATTGTGAATGCCCTTTCAGTTCATTTTCTTTTTAAAGAAATGACATACATCGTATTATTGCAGTCAGTTTTTTTTTCTTATTAGTATTTTTTTATTTGTAGCACCTTTCACCAGGAATGAATGCGAATTTCGGGATTCCATCATGAAAGGCTGACAAATCATATTGATACGATATCATGATCAACGTTTCAAGCACTTACACTTTATGTTGGAAATTCCATCCCGCATTTTACAGACAGGATACATAAACGATATGATACTGAGTGATTTTCAGCGCAACCGACCCATCTGCAATTGCATCATACTCTAAGATTCTAAAAAACCTCCAAGGTCATCTTGAGAGGCGACTCCTGTAGATGTTAACTCTGACGTCATCTGCACAACCAGACCGAAAGAGAGCGCCCCCTAGCAAATACTCAATGTTATTCCTATGGGGATTTCGAATTGTTTTTACAAATACCCTACGACAAATAGAAAGGGTATATATATGTACCCTACGTTATCCGCAGGGTTCCAAAGTATAAGTGTACCAAATTTGGTGTGGATTGGTCAAATGGTGTAGATTTGTCTGAAGAACAGACAGACGCCAACTCTGCTTTATATGTAAAGACTAGCAGAATTACCCGGCGATGCTCGGGTTGAATTGGCTAAATGTTGATTCTATTTCACAGAAAAATGCAAGCATCATTTATGTGTACAGAAAATATTTTTTACCATCGTTTTAACTTTTTATGGCTTCTACAATTCACTTCGGACGCAAATATGTATACATAATATATCCATCAATATAATCCATTTCATATTCATCACACTCTTACTGTAAGACAAACTACAAAAGCTTTTCATGAGATAACTTCAGAAGTCGATTTTGAGTTTTGGAGTGATTACGAACGCCAATTAAGTTCATTTTCAGTAAAAATGAGAAACTTTCAGCGTAGTCTTGCATTTAGTTTTCCAATCAATATTTATTATTTGTGGTACCCTTGCACCATGGATCCGATGTTTTCGAATTACATTATCATTGTGAGAGGATGGCAAATTAAACTGTTACGGCATTCGTGGTTAATTTACTTTGAAGCACACATTTTTTTCTTGAAAATTCTATTCAGCCGCACGTGGAATAACGGAGCTTGTTTAAAACAAATGTCATCAGTGTACACAAAAGCAAACTCAATCGATTACACTTTTCACAAAATCACTGCTTTCAATGAATGTTTCACTGGTACCTAAGTTGTATACGAACAGTTTCAACTTCAAGTAACAACCTCAACTTTCTGCCACTTAAGACAAAAAATTTCTATTTTTCAACAGTCCTAGTTTGCATACTTCCTTACTATGATATTATTCCAAGATCAGCAAATTCTTATTTAAAATTCGCTTTCCTCCAATAGAAAAATTTAGTTTTAAATCGAATCCTTAAGGTACTTTTTTCAATTGAGAGACTCAGTTTCTATATGGAAACCACGTACCTATTTAGAATGATGATGTAGTTACTTGACTATAGAGTACAGCTTTCAATAATACCCATGAAACATAAAAAACAAATGTAAATTAAATTGATTTTAATCGTCTTGTAATGAAAATATGTCAAAATTTAGAAATATCTTTGAACTACAGCGTATGACTACCCGTTTCGATTTAACGTAACATATCTTATTTTAGAATAAATTTATTTTAACTTTACCAGTCATTTTAAAATAAGAAGTTATACACCTTACTTAAAAAGGTTTTCTATTTATTTTTATGAAACAGAATTCTACAAACTATAACGTATTTAACCAACGACTTAAGGAAAGTTCGTCGAAATATACATATACCACCAAGAAATTACCCGTGTCTCGTGGTATATTTGACAGAAAATATAAATAATTCATTACAATTTAACTCCTAAATAATATATCTGTAATATGAAAAGTATAATGGAACACATAAATACAAACAGAAACGAAATTCTGGTCATTGAAAAATGTAGAATTCTGAAAAACGAAAGATCTGAGCAAGCGTGTCGAATTTCGACGTCATGAGAATATTCTGAAATCGAGAAATTCGAAAAATACGTTTGAAAAATATTGATAGGCAATTATGAATTATTTACAAAAAGAATACAAATTTACAAAACCTAGAAATGCTCAAATATGACCGCAACATTTGTGTCTTTGCTCAAATACACAAACACGGAATTCTAAATCTAATTTATAAACTAAAACATTAATTCTGGAGTTGCCAGATACCGAATTGCAAAATTATGCTTTTAGGATCAATGAGTTTTTGTTTCAGCTTTTCGTGTTCCATTATAAAATGCAAGTTGTGTAAAATTAAGTATTTTAAATACCCATTTTTCATCATTCAAATATTCCTAAATTATTTATATTGTGGAAAGAAATAAAAAATCAGTTCAAACATAATTATAATTTTAAATTGTTTAAATATAACGTTTCGGAAAAAATTGTTTTTCGAGTAATACTGGTAAAACAATTTTATTAGAAAATTTGATTTTCGATCAATACTGGTAAAACAAACTGAATTGCGTACCACAATCGTTTTATGCTCAATGTTTTCCTATGGCAATTTCGAATTGATTTAAACCCCCTCTACACACCAAGGTTAAAGAGAACGGGCATTAATATGTAGCTTGTGTTACCACATGTTGTTCGCAGGGTTCCAAAGTGTAAGTATCAAATTTGGTTTGGATTGGTCAAACGGTGTAAATTTGTATAGAGAACATACAGACAGACGCCAACTGTGCTTTATATGTATAGATTAGTATATTTCACTAACTGTGTATTTATGATATGCCCCACCAGTGACAGAGTAGAGAAACTGATATAGACTGCACAACTTAGGAGTTCGAATCTCGTATGCGCCCAAATCGGGTTCGCTGCTTGAAATTTTCTGGTTTCTTCATGACGACACTTAAAAGCGGGCATGCTTCCTCAAAGTCCTCCAGGAAGACAAATTCCCTTCTACATTTCATGGTTGATGCGATGTGGCAACATCTTCCGTGGTTCCGCACAGACTGCCACGTTCTCGCAGTCAAGAGGTTTGGAACACGATATCAGATCCCTGAAGATGAAGAAGCTTGATAAAACATTAGGTATTTGTTCCCAAAAGACTGCACTTTTTTTTGTCAGAGGTTAATTCAGGTTCTAATGCACCTTTTTATCGGTGTTACGAATTACTCAAAAATTTTTTGACTACTTTTTCATTGTTAAAACAAAAGTAAGGCTTTTAAAAATTAATGCGTTTTTCATATTAAACAGCAAAGTGTATCCAGTTGTTTAAACTAGGTCCAAGTATCAGATTCAAGTGTGGAAAAGACTGCACTTTTTTTTGTCAGAGGTTAATTCAGGTTCTAATGCACCTTTTTATAGGTGTTACGAATTACTCAAAAAATTTTTGACTACTTTTTCATTGTTAAAACAAAAGTAGGGGTTTTAAAAATTAATGCGTTTTTCATATTAAACAGCAAAGTGTATCCAGTTGTTTAAACTAGGTTAAGTATCAGATTCAAGTGTGGAAAAGACTGCACTTTTTTTCAGAGGTTAATTCAGGTTCTAATGCACCTTTTTATCGGTGTCACGAATTACTCAAAAATTTTTTGACTACTTTTTCATTGTTAAAACAAAAGTAGGGCTTTTAAAAATTAATGCGTTTTTCATATTAAACAGCAAAGTGTATCCAGTTGTTTAAACTAGGTCCAAGTATCAGATTCAAGTGTGGAAAAGACTGCACTTTTTTTTTGTCAGAGGTTAATTCAGGTTCTAATGCACCTTTTTATAGGTGTTACGAATTACTCAAACATTTTTTGACTACTTTTTCATTGTTAAAACAAAAGTAGGGGTTTTAAAAATTAATGCGTTTTTCATATTAAACAGCAAAGTGTATCCAGTTGTTTAAACTAGGTCCAAGTATCAGATTCAAGTGTGGAAAAGACTGCACTTTTTTTCAGAGGTTAATTCAGGTTCTAATGCACCTTTTTATCGGTGTCACGAATTACTCAAAAATTTTTTGACTACTTTTTCATTGTTAAAACAAAAGTAGGGCTTTTAAAAATTAATGCGTTTTTCATATTAAACAGCAAAGTGTATCCAGTTGTTTAAACTAGGTCCAAGTATCAGATTCAAGTGTGGAAAAGACTGCACTTTTTTTTGTCAGAGGTTAATTCAGGTTCTAATGCACCTTTTTATAGGTGTTACGAATTACTCAAAAAATTTTTGACTACTTTTTCATTGTTAAAACAAAAGTAGGGGTTTTAAAAATTAATGCGTTTTTCATATTAAACAGCAAAGTGTATCCAGTTGTTTAAACTAGGTCCAAGTATCAGATTCAAGTGTGGAAAAGACTGCACTTTTTTTCAGAGGTTAATTCAGGTTCTAATGCACCTTTTTATCGGTGTCACGAATTACTCAAAAATTTTTTGACTACTTTTTCATTGTTAAAACAAAAGTAGGGCTTTTAAAAATTAATGCGTTTTTCATATTAAACAGCAAAGTGTATCCAGTTGTTTAAACTAGGTCCAAGTATCAGATTCAAGTGTGGAAAAGACTGCACTTTTTTTGTCAGAGGTTAATTCAGGTTCTAATGCACCTTTTTATAGGTGTTACGAATTACTCAAAAAATTTTTGACTACTTTTTCATTGTTAAAACAAAAGTAGGGGTTTTAAAAATTAATGCGTTTTTCATATTAAACAGCAAAGTGTATCCAGTTGTTTAAACTAGGTCCAAGTATCAGATTCAAGTGTGGAAAAATGTCTTTTCACTAGAACTTTTCCGTTGTGGTCATGATTCGGCACATATACTTATCTTTTAGATACGTTAACCTTAGAAACCCCTATCAACTTGTAATGTTCAGGCTATCTTGATTTTAAGTCTGCATTGTGTTTGGTGGGCCTAAGATTATGCATGCATAAGATATTTACTGTGCTGAAGGAAGTAAAAAAGAATTTCTGTGCAAGAATTTTAGAAAGATAAGATTATGCATAAATCAATAGTTCAGCACCTAAAGTGTCAGCTGTCTTCATTACCTCTGAAATTTGTTTCATGTGAGATGAGATTACTTAGGATGAGCGCAGGTGGATCGTATTTTTGGACTAGCTTGACAGTCATTTAAAAGCACACTTTTAATTTCGACGAATAGTTACCTTTACAAGTGCAACTTATATTTACATGCGGTTAGCCGAAAGACGTTGAAATTTTCCTTGAAATGTATTCTAAGGAGAGTAATATTCAGTTCAAGAGTTTTCACCATAATGAATTGTATATATTATTATGAAATCTCGCCTTTCGCTCCGAATATCTTGACTAAAGATTATGTAAATGAATAAAATCTACTTTGGAGTGTAATGGACTATTTTTCAAAGAAATAATTAAATACAGGTACTATTTACATGATTAGGAAACAGTAGAAGGTATTTATAACTAAAAGCTGTTTACACATCGTTTACTCAAAAAGTTTTTACAATCATTTATAGTCAGTCTCTTTCAAGTTGGTATCTGAATCACGTGGTTTTTAGACGAGTCTATTGGTTGAATCTGAGGGCAGGTTTAACATAAACAATGGGGTCCACAATAGGCGTGTCTTTAGAGGGATTTCAATCTGAGTTCATCTTTCGATGCCAGAAGCCATAGCAGTGAATACGAGTATGCGAAATAAATAATCAACTATGGAAGTTACCATGAATGATTTTGAGTATGGCAATCCTTTCCCCTGAAAGCCTAATCACTTTTGTACAAATGGACTATCCCAAGGTCAACTATCTTCTCACCGGAATGGCTCTATAGAATCGCAACGGCTTATGAGCAATTTTTTCACATGCTCGCTCTCCTTTTGTTCCAGAATATCGAGACCGAACTTGATCTCTCTTCAGACATTTCTTACTTTTTTTAAAAGGATGGTGATTATGATTTCTTGAAAATGTTCAAAGCATCATTTAGTTGATTGCACGGTATCTTTGATTCAAAATGCTTCAAGTCAGTTTTAGATGACTTTATTTCCCATAATCACTAAAAGCACACCGCTTACGCTGAAAATACCTTTGACAGTGTTTGTATGTGTAGAACAACATTTTTGAATCAACAAGCAATGTGTGGCTAACCGTTTTTCGGTATCTATTACAGTTTTAATCACGGCGCCCTCTGTTCTCGTACAAAATAATTTACAAAACTAAGAATAGCATGTTACATAAAGCGACTTAATTTCTCTTTTCATATCAATGGGTGCTGCAAGAAGCAGCATTCATTGCCAATATTATTGTACGGAGATTCTTAAACGCACTTTGCAGACAAGAATGTTTAGGAGGTCGAAATCTTCGACACAACTGCGACCTCCAATCTTCGAAGATTCTTCCCGCATCTCTACTAAATCTTTGTTCAACTTTCGTGATTCTTTTATAAGCTGCTGTGTCTTCACCTAAAAATGTACTTTTTACGAAAACCCCATTCGAATACAAATGTAACCTATGGGGCTTTCTTGAACAACTGGTTCAATTCTTTCTAAATTAAATCCGGTGAAAACATTTTATCCTAAATAAAAAGAGCTAAGGTTAAAAACGTATTACGTTTGCAATTTCCCTCCCTGAAACGTACATTTTTAGAATGAAGTCTTGGTTCATTTGCATTTGTCAATGAGGGCTGATTTGGATTGTATTTTGGATTATGGCGCAATGTCCTAAACAGGACAAGCTGCGCCAGACGCAAGATTATAAAATTAGACAACAAATAGCAGCGTTATGCTAAAGGCTAAAAATGAGAATTGAGAACATGAACTAAACTAAACCGAACATCAACACTGAATTAAAAATCAAGAATTGATACAAAAATATAAGAATTTGATTTATATGCATAAAATTTTGAAAATGTGAAAGATTAAATTGTGAAAGAACTTGAAAAGTAGATTGTTGAGTCATTTTGAATTAGAAAAAATAGATACGATTTAAAAATCAACAAGTGATGTAAAAATGCGAATGGGATTTTCCCCAACCAAATCTTGCAGCTTCAAAATTGTACTTAAATAGTTTTTAGACATTGATGATTAATGACCGGACAGCAATCAAAATATGATTGACACAAAAAAGGAGTTGAGCATGAGTTACAATAGGGAGCACTCTCTCTTAGTAAAAGATGACGATGAGTGAATCGTGTGTCCAATGTGAAAGGTTGGTCAGTGTCATTGAGAACGGGGAAGGTTGATTACAGTAAGATAAATCTAGATTGCAACTAATGTTTTGAACGTAACTGAAATGTAAGTTTGTGTCTTGAAACAAGAAAGTCAAAACATGAAACAGATATGTATCACCATCAATTTAAGTTCTTATTAATGTATCACAACGATCTTCGTTGGGTTTGAGGGATTCTTTTCATGCCATGATGCTAAATTTTTTTCTGTGGCGGTTTACAGTTTATGCCCCAGGGGTGACTTGTAAATTATAAACCAGATGCTACCTAAAGTTTAAGAACCGCAACAAAAAGCATCGACGATGAAAGAAAAATCAAATGTTCATTATCTTCATATAAGATTCTTATATATTAACTATTTTTGTTAGTTTTACTGCATGTCATCAGAATTGATAGCATCAGAGAGATTGATAAGCTGCCATCTGCAGAATTTTTTTATTTACTGATTCTGGTTTTGATCAAGAATGCGCACGTTAAATTAGTCCCTAAATAAAAGTTTGAGTAAATATTTGAAGTATTAAACGATTATATAGATTTCTTAACTTTGTTTCAAACTTAAATCTATGTAGTAAATCGTCAGCTTACGTGAAATGCAAAGTCGAAAACGTAGCTCTGAGAAAATGAAGGCGAAAAATTCTAATTTTCAATCAATGCCAAAATTATAATTTTAGCACTTTAACAATTTTTTCTACGCTTTGTACTTACTCAATTTACCAATTATTCAGAGAAGGGTACTTTCATAATGAATATATGTGTTTCCAAAGAAGATATCTAACCTTCAGGTGGACCTCACCAGACTATAAAGATCATTCAATTCTAGTCTACACAAACTAAAAAAATTTTACGTTTTGTGTTTCACTTGTAAGCCAACTATATATCCCAGTGTTTAGCTAGTTGTTCAATTACTGTTTGGGTTTCTTTTCACTTTTCTATTACTTTAATATTTAATTCATTAAATAAAATTTATGTCATAACATATTTCATTACGTTTTGTATATATATTATGTGCATAACAGATCATATTTCAAGACTTAACTAGTATAATTTTTAATTTGAGTATTGTGGTAATTTTTCTTTTCTAAACGTGTAAGTGTAACATTTAAATACTCTCACTAAAACGTATGCTCTAGTAATGTGAAATTAGTGAGTACAGAAAAAGATAAATAGCCTTTAGTGAAACGAAGAAGCTCTACTAAATTAATATCAAATTATCTGTGTATTTCGATAGTCTGCTGAAGGTACTTATCTTAAACTTTTAAAAGCTGGAAGAGAAATAGAAGCAGACATATTCAATAACTTTTCGGTATCTTTATGTACTTTCCTATATTTTCTTTTATATGAAAATAAAATATAAGAATGTAAATACTGAACCAAAATCAAAATAAATATAAGATATAAGCAATACACACACTTTAATATTAGAACATTTTTATTCATATGGAAATGTTACATGGAATAGTTTGTAAGAAATTTCTTTTCATTGGTTTTTATAAGCAGTACCTTTGTAGATATAACACCTACTTGATTTTTCGATGCTTTTCGCTATCCGTAATTGAGTTCGAGTCTATCTAAAATCTGTAAGTGGAAAAGAACAATTAGCGTTTGAAAACCTTTTTCCAATCAAAAGACGCATTAGAAAGAAGTTTCTTGAATTATACATTTATACGTATAAATTTAGATAAAGCAAATTTTATAATTTCATAATTTTCACATTAAAACAGAATTTAATACAAATTCTTTTCAAAAAGAATTCAGCAAAAAATGTAAGTTTATTAAGAAATACATTTTTAGAATTTTTATTAAAGGAAAATGAATCTTGTGACTAGTTTCTGCCAAATTAATTCATTTAAATTCTTATTTCATAATTTTTTTTTGCAGAGCAATCACGTGACTATTAATCGACATATTGCACACATTTTTTGAAGCACCTCTCAGCAGCAATGTTCAGTTGTCTTACCTTTCACGTCTATGGTATTTCTCTCCCTTCTGTTTCAGTAAAACTTTCTTGCGTTCTATGTATATCTATTTCCTTGACGTTGTTTGGCACAGCTTGGCCAAACATGAACCTTGCGCCTTAAAACACATCCAATCACGGAGTTGTAGACGGCGCAGGTTCGATTCCTGCAATTTACCCTGGGTGTACTCTCTTCCTGTGTCAGTAAAACCTTTCCTTGTGGTTGGTTGTTTGATAATTTAATTTAAGTCGCACTGAAGCCAATGGACCATTTGGCAACGGTCCATGATCAGTCCCGAAATTTTCCTATGGTATATCCATTACTTGAAATTATCTGTCTTGTGTTTGGTGCAGCTTGGCTAAACGTGTCCTTTGTGTCAAAAACCACCCAACCTTGTCCTTGGTTGGTTTGGTCCCATTTTGTGTTTTAACTATTAATTTTTACATAATAGGATTGCTGTCTGAAATTGTTTCATTGAAATCGGTGTATTAAGACTGCTGGTTAGAAAAATTTAAAAAATTCTGTCGCTAAACGGATTTTATAAGGGTAGTTCGATTCTAAAAGGTTTTTTCGACAAGCTTAGCTTCAAATAAAATACACAAATAAGTACATCAGAAAAAATATTCTGGCAGTTCCATCCGTGTTCTAAATAGTACCGAGAAATGGTATGCCCAGTTCTCCATAGCGCCTATTTGGATTCAGACTCGATTTGCATTTGTCTGTGTAATGCAGGTACGTCTTTAAATTCGATGCATGGCTGTAAAAATAGCACCTGTGGTGGCAATGCTTTGTGTGAATATCTGAATATTTTTACCGCATTTTTCATCACAATGCGACGGTAAAGAGGTATAACCTGTGAGCATATATATTCATTTTTATGCATGCATACCCGCAATTTTGCCCAGGCCGTTTAAGAGCTGCACCAGCATCCTCAATTCCGAAGCGATCGATAGCTTTATTTGCTTATTCTTTTCTCCGTTTTATTCCCTCCCTTTATCCGTTTTTTGATGAAACCCTGTGGATTCCGAGTTGTGAGAGGATCGTCTTTCCTGTGTTCTGCGATGAATCGAATTACTCGTTGAGACTGCATTAAAGCATAGTTTAATTGAAATACTAGAGTCGAATTACTAGTACACTACCGGGCTAGTCATAAAGGCAGGGTAGTCTTCTCGAGTGGTCGATTGTTATGTGCTGCGCATGGGATAGATTTTCATACAAACCAGACGGAAAGCGAATATTCTACTTCCTCCACCCAAATGTTCTCGCTTGATACATATCGGGATTACCTTAAAATGTAGTCTGGCGTTTAATCTAATAGGCGTTGACCAATCAACTATTATATATCAATTCGGAGTACATTCTATTGACGACGTACGGAAATCGTATTCGAAAAACAAGCCAAGTGACGTCAATGGAATATGCACAGGTAAACACATTCTGCCACAGAAACACTACCGTCACCTATATTTAGCTTGACAGAAAGTCTCTCATATAATACTTAACAAAACGTTTCTTCTTTAAATGCCCGACCGCTGACATCTCCAGCCTTCTTTACCACAAGGTTATTGGTGAAGGAGTACCCAGTGTTACAGTCACCATCATCCATGCACTTACAACCAGGGATTTGAACCCCGGAACTACTGGGTGGCCACAATACTAGCTACGCGGCTAATTAACACTACTGATTAATATGATCAATCAACCAGTTGCTGATTGAATGTGTTCTGTTTTCTAGCTTTACGAGGCATCAGATACTCTTATACACAGTATTTTTCACAATCGTTAAGCCAAAGCACCTGACTTGGAGATATCTTCTTGGCTTACCCTTCTTGGCTGTCACGGCATTATGAAGCTGAAAATGATTGACGTTTTTAGTAGGTGAAAACATTCGCCACATGCGTGAGACACAACTATTATTGTTGAACATTTCAGATATAAATGAATACAATTAAATCTTCATCTATCGTGATAGGGCTTGAATTTGGGAGATCGGTAGAATCTCCGGAGTGTTGAAACATATTCCTTGGCCGGCGAGATAGGCATTGTCTCCCATTGAGTATGTCTGGAAAATTCTAAGCTGTCAACTGAACTACACCCGAAATATAAGGGATCAGGAGGAGCAGCTGCAGAATGCTTGGCATAATTTACCACAGGATAGCATAAGAGTTTGGTTTGACTCCATGCCCCGCTGTATATCGGCATATAAAGCCAACTAAGGGGCTTTATAACTTATTAATATATGACCTTTTTTATCTAATTCTAACAAGAGTCCTGTAAATTTGATATTGCGATAATTTCTTTATCTTTTCAAGTACAATACACATGCAGCCAGATCGAACACTGACTTCGAGGTGTTTCGATTTTTTTTGGCACAGAGTGTATTTCAAGGAAAACAAAAATGTCCAAACCCTTTTACAAGGGGGAGCAAGGGAAGTGAAGCCCAAAACCTACAATATGCTTTTTGCATCTATTAGTGTAAAACAACTATATAATAAAAGAAAAGGGATTAACAGGATCATTTTTAATAACAGAAGTTAACTGGATAAAAGAAGATTGAATTATATTGAGAGAAAGTTCTGAGTGTAGTGCGGGTGAAACAATCGTCACAGCTACCATTAATGCACAAAATAAGTCGGGTTTTTAATGACATTTGAATGCTTCCAACATGGCGAAGAATGCTCTCATTGGCTAAGAATTGCCTACAAATTTGCTATAACAATGCACAAAATAAGCAACCGGTTTTAGAAATATTTTCTTGTTCCATGTTCTTTTCAATGTTACAAAGCCGGTTAACTGGAGACAAGAAACTAATATGTATTATATCTTTTCGTTGTAGCTGGAAGGCATACAGGCCTTTTCTTTTACTAACTACGGATTATCGGGTTTTTAGTGACATTTGAATGCTTCCAACATGGCGAAGAATGCTCGCATTACCTAAACACTGCACATAACGAAAACCGATAAACTGAAATTTCTATTAAGTAACGAAACTTAAAACTTGCGAGACGAGACCCGTTTCAACACCCAATGAAACATTTTACGCAACCGATCTCCATCCGATCCTAAGGGCAGGAATTCGTCCTACGCCCTGCGCCAGATCTGAAATTAAACCACAGGGCAGATAAGCAGAAGAGAGAGGGGAAAAAATGATAATTATATGAAAACACCCGATCTGTTGTTGTCAGCTCATCTCCTGAAGAAATTCAAAACTCATTTGTTCTGTGGTTTAATAACCATCCACAGAAAGGAGGAAGCAAGACGATCGGGTGTGCTAGAAAAGCCGGTGCTCCTGGGGCAGCTCATTATTTTTGGGGATACAGTTTCGTTATTAGCTAAGTTTCTCTGATCCTGTTTAACTTATTCTCTACTTCACCAATGCCCTATTATATCTCGGGAGAGAAAACAAATCGTGGCGTCCTTCCCGCTTTTTGCCGATTGCATTCTTTCCTAATACAAAAGATAGGTCTTTGGACTACAGGTTTCGATTTACGGCGAGACATAGATTTCATTTGAAAGCTTCATAATTGCATCTGGTGGCCAATAACACTTCCGCCAAATTGCGATTGTGTCAGGTCTGACTGTCAGCAATTAATCCGCATCGAGTGATAGAACATATCTCAATGAATTCTGGCGTTCTGCCGGTGTGGTGATTGGAGGTAATAATGAACTGAACTTCGTATTCAAACACCACGGATAACTGCATATACGAATAAGTACCTACTAGGAGTAGATACCCTTTGTCATTTACAAAGGCACAGTGGAGATTTAAACAATCGCATATTCAAGTAATTACCTTGTACGCGCCTGTACAATATACTAGAAAGTTGGTTAGAAAAATCTATTATAAATGTCAGTTCTAAGCTTGAAGTTTATTTTTGTCTGTAGTCTTCCTAAATAAACTGATGTTTCAAAATCACGCTGTTGTCAGTACCTGGAAATTATTATCGACAAATTTTGAAATTAAAAGGTTGGGTGTACATAAGACGTCTAAAATCTCCATCTGTTTCCAATATCAAAAAGCATTCACCGAAATAAAGATTGCCAAAAGGGTATGCTTTGTCTGTGCTTGTGGAGCAACCTCCTTTTTGAAGCGCGATCAATTTTTGTCAAAATTTCTAGTTAATCATTTAAAATCACTTCATTGAATAAAAAAAGATTGAAATTGAACGAACGCCATTTTTTGGGATAAACAATCGCTTTTGCTGCCGTAACACAAAATAATTAACACGGTAATTCTGGCTATACTTTTGTTGTACTGTTTTTTGATTTCCATTTAAATTCAAATTAACAAAACATTAAACGAAACTTCGGAAGAAATTATATGTGCTATTTAAAAAAATATTTCATTTTGCAATATTTTTAATACTTATAAGGCAATAAGTAAAACTTGTGTGTGAATGTTGCATTATTTCAGTCATGGTTGCAGCTAAGAATGATAGCCACAAAATACTATAGTACCTCCGAAAACATAAATTAGGACAAAAAGGAAGCATCATTTATTCAACCACATGTAAACCTAGTGCATTCTCTACATTTGGGATTTCTCAGTAATTATGTGTGCCTTTTTGTTGTAATCTATATAGGTTAAGTGCACGTAATATGGAACAACGCAATACCTCGAGTTAATTAATAATAATTATTTTGATAATTATTAATGATAATTATCAAAACCCATCAGAATTTGCATAAAATGCTTCTTTATTAGAAGGCACCTTCATATTCTGTTTTGACCGTCAGTCGAGAATCGTTTTTTAAATGCCAATTATTCAATCGAAAATTAAGTTCGCCAAATATTTTATTGAGTGATTTATCATAAAATAATTTTTTTGTGAATGTTATATATAGTATATAAGTGTTACACATAGTAAGTTTCATCTTCTGTTAAATCTATTCTTTCTTAGTCAAGGGTAATTTTTCCATCGAAGCACATGTGTGCGTAAAAGATAGTGAACACGAAATTCGTTCAACTTCAAGTAAATATAAGTGATGCAATTAAGAGGACATTCAGGAGCATAAATGCTCATACTCAGGGTTCGATAGATAAAGGAAGAACTTTTAAGCACCTATTAACTTTTTCAGAGGCGGTGAGAAAGCTGGCTGATCACCAACCTTGAAGGGGTTAAATAATGCCTAATAAAATGCATTTGTGACCTAAAATTAAAAAAAAAATTCCAAGCCCGACCACTGACCTCTCGGCCTACAAGGGGCGAACTGACGGCTATTTGTAAAGGAGCACCCAGTGGGTGAGCCGCCACTGCTCCTAACATGGACAACCACTAACATACATCCATGCACTTACAAACCGGGATTCGAACCCGCGACCTACTGAGCGGCAGTCAAGCGCTCGATACCCGTAAGGCGGCAAAACTTAAGAAATGGATGACTTCCAATTTTCGCATTTTTTTTTCTTAGCAAAACATTTACCAGAAAAAGTTGTTTCTTATCTCACTTGGTCTAGACAGGCTAGACTAACTTCATGCACCTTCAAAAACACCAAGACGAACCTACACAAACAAGGTGACCAGGAGAACCCTGCTTGCATTTCCGACAGGTCGAGAAAACCTTTAAACCATGATCAAATCATATGTCCACGAACAAGTCTAGAGATGATAGTCTGCTGTCCTCTATCACCTTCGAATTTGAGGGAGTCTGGGATGTTTTCTTTGATACCAGATGTGGGTGGGAGAAATTTTCCAAAAGATACTGCTCTGAAGTTCTTTTTCGCAAGAACTTCGTAGTAAGAGAAGTATTTGATTATAATGGCTCGAAATGCCCTCCTTTGTCAAACAATCTGCCACTTCATTTCAACTGAGGTCCACATGATAAGGGATCCATTGCAAATGTGAGCCTCGAAAATTATTTGCCCAGGTTTATCTAGAATATAAAATTATATCTCCAATTTTGTTCCTGCTCTTTAAATGCTGGATGGTGCAACGGCAATATCTTCCGTGTCAGGGTAAATGAGGTTAAGTCGAAATGTCTACTTCTCAGAATCTTGATTTGAATATTTCTCTTTCTCACAAATATTCAGGTACAAATAATTGCAATTTAGATCAATTTAGTTTCGATTTTAAGCATATATTATTTTTTAAATTATAATAATGCACTTGACTTCTTTGGACCCATCAAAAGTCAGCCCTTTTGCCCTGCCACGGAAGATAAAAGAGAACTTGAATTGGCTTACAGAACACAGCTCATCGGGTCAACTAGTTATAATTAAAATACCTTTTAACAAGAGTAAATTAGCAAAAACCTTGATATGCTCACGAGGGAAAATCTTGAAATTTCTATTTCGATGTAATTGTAAGCAAACAGTAAGTACACATTTCTTCGAGTTGAATTGTAAAATAAAAACCAATCCTTTGATCAGAGAAATGAATGCTTATAATTCTATTCAGTCTTGAATTATTAGATAGAACAGCGGGAAGAATTGAACAAAAATGAATTAGTTGTAGAGTTTTTGTCCTGTTTCATTCCAAAGTAAATGGTCTTTACAGAGGAGAAAGTCCTAATGATATAAAGACAAGATGGTTCGGAATGAAATTCATTTTCTCCCTCAAATGCAGACGATTTTGCTTCTATCGTTAAATCGCTCTGACTACATTGTTAATTCTCAAAATGGACGTCTATCATTAGGTCAACAGCTTAAACATGTAAATGATGGAGACGTCACCATTCTGCTTCTTCTAAAAACGTTTTCCTAAGAGGTAATTAAGGAGTTATTATCATAATGGACTGCAGCAGAACACTTGATTCATATTTCATAAGCTTACATTTTAACTTCCACAATTTTTAAATCGATCTTCCTCATTTCGCGATTGCCTTTAAAAACATAAGCTTTATCGATCTAATCCAAAGTAGACATACATTTGTAGTAAGTAGTATTAAAGAAAGATAAGTACTATATAAAATAAAATACATATATTATTTCATTGGCACAGAAATCAATGTTATTTGTTTGTTGTTGATGTCAGCAACGGATATAAACAATAGAATCGACCGTTATGGGTTTCTTTCGTCAATTTTGCCGGGTGGTTTAAATATGCTTGATTTGAGCTGAGCTGCTAAAACTACACGGAAGACTCGCCACTAATGGAATTCTTCAGCAGATCAATTACAGAAGGCAATGAGAAATCTGGTAAAGAGAAATCAGCGCAGGAAAGAAAATATGTGCGAAAATAGGCTTAGCGTCAAAAATTACCGAATCACCTTTGAGCAAGAGATGGGATGAAATTGAAATATTGAAGTAGACGTTCAGAAACTAATTGTGATAACATGACTGAGGGATACTTTTTGCCATGCATTTTATTGCAAATAAGAATTGTAACAGTAAAAGTAAACCAAATGCTATTAGACATTTTTTTTAGATAATTTTATTCATTGGATGTATGAAATCCGTTCGTTGAATATGGATGCTATATTTATTACAAATGGATTAAAATAAGATGAAAAGTCAATAACGACATTTTACCATCATTGGACATACAAGCAATTAACGAAGTTTAGCACAGGTCTGTTAGTATAAAACAGATTGCTGCATAATTTTCTTTCTTTCTAATGCTCACCTTGAAATTAGATACTGTCCAAGTTGTTTTCAAAACATTTCTCAAATGGATTCATACTATTGCAAGAAGTGATAAAGTTGAAAAATATAGTAGGATGTTTTTCGACAAGATGAATCGAGCTTTTCAAGAGTGTTTGAATAATAAATTTTAAACAAACCTTGAATTCATGTAACTGTCAAAGTCAATTTCAAGGCCTATATTACAGCTATATCAGAGTTAATGATGTTTAACATACACCGTATGTTATAGTTTGAAAGGTTATGTTTTTTAGAATTACTCGAACCGGATTCAATACATTTTTTGCCGCTACCAATCATCATTTATATCGCTAAACACACACTCGAAATGTTATTGAATCATCAAAGAAAAAATTTAATTTCAAGCATCCTACAAATTTAATCTAGTTCAGCAATTTTCAACCTTTTTCATCTCCACGGCACACATAACTAATTACTAAAATTCTGCCGTATACCAAAAAATATATTAGTTTTTGCCGACCTGACAGAGAGTAGGTATAATTTTACTTGATTTTACCAAAAAATATTAATTACAAACCGAAAGACTTTTTAAAAGATTCTTTTGAAAAAATGTATTTGATATTTTGTAATAAAAAAATTATGCTCATAATTATTTATTTATGCGGGTTTTGAAATTATTTTTGAATACACCTCTCAAGAGTTCAAAACTAAACAGTTGAAATGAAATAAATCTTATACTATTTGAACCGTCCCACCATACGCACGGCACACTAATGCTATTCTTAAGGTACACTGGTTGAAATCTAGCGGTATCAAAAGCTTTCACTTCGACTTATTATCGTTGATTAATAATTTGATTTTATTTCTCTTCATTATATACTACCTTTACTTTTCTCTTAAAAGTCAAACCCAAGGAGATTGCTTGTACACACATTAAATTTAAATAGATTATTCGTACAAATATATGCTATACTTATCATTTTTAGAATACTATAATATTTTTTGTTAACCTCCGGCCATCAGGACGAGCAGCCCAATAAAGGTCTGAAGTGATTAAATATAGTTTTAAAACATTATGTACAGTATAATTTGAAATTACATTGTCGGGAATTTTAGGGCAGTCCTAGAGGTGGTCTCCAGTCATTTTATCCAGTTTGCAAAGGGGACAGATAGCCGTTCTTGCTACTCAGATACAACATATGTAGATAGCTAGTCACGTCCGGTGAGAAGTGGAAAGCAAGCGACTCCTACAGCTGTCGGAAAGGAACCTGAGATACGAGCTTCAACTATATAATATAGCTCTTATGTTTTGTGCACAATCTGTACGTTTTAGAAATATTATTTACATTCATCAAACGAAACGCTGTAGCATTTAATTGTAAAGATTACGAGTTATAAACAATAGTTCAAACGGTAGTTCAATTGTTACACAGTTCTGAAATTTGATTTTAAAAAATGTTTATCCCTTCACAATTTGTTAAAGTGAATTATGCCTCATACTATTTTTCAATGGACACTATAGGAATAGAAAGTTGGTTGCAGAAACGTGCCTTCCTCCTCTAGCCAGCGCCCATGCTTTTCCAGCCACAATGTGAAACAACATCCAGTTTGCTTTGCACTATGAAAAAGGATAAAACCGCAGCTCTAGAGGGAGACATATGGTTAGATAAGCGCGTATGGAGTGTCCCATGCTGAACATTCTCAGCGGTTCAAAAGAAACCCTCCGTTAGCACTGATAACAGGTAAGGAGGGCAAAATTCAAGTACTGGAGTTCATGCAAGTTGAGAGCGAGCCCGATAAAAGTGGAGGAGGAAAAAAGGCATAACGAACTTAACTATTCCTGACAGGACAGTTTTGAGCAGACTTAAAATATGCCCGAGAGCTCGGCAAGTTCTTGTGGAACGAAAACGCAATCAAAACGTCGACCATTCACACTGAAAAGAAGACCCAGAGAGAAACCTTCGCGCTGCACATTTTTGCACGTATTCGAAGAATCGACATGATTTTCCAAAAATGTTCTCTTCTCGAACGTCCTCCAGAATGAAATCGATGGAAGGAGATGGCGCCAGGGGCAAGAAACGCCAGACCACTGTTTTGCTTGAGATCACGTTCCCATTGATTAGAACATGAAGTAGGCCCCTTCTTCTGCTGCGGAATAATAATACTAATAAAAGGCTTTCGCAATAGCACGAAAAATGCGACCGCTTCTGAATTAGCGTTTGTGTTTCATCTGCAAGTGGCACCAAAGCTTGGGGCGGAATTTTCTGCCTTCTTCACTCGTTGAGGGGAGGCATTGGGCTCTGTGGAGGACCACAGAGATCACTCCAGTCGACACAAGTTGTCGATTTCTTTTTTTTTTCGGGCTTTTGTTTTTCTTGGGAAGAGATCTCAATAAATGCGTTCGCGTTGCTCATCGGTTTATTGCTAGAGTAAACGATTCGGTTTGGACGAGAAGTAACTGTGGTACTTTGTGGCACGGACATAAAAACATTGGTGACATAAAAATTTTCATAAACCGATATTGTACGTAAAATAGAAAATTCGATTCAATAGAAATTCTGCAATCCGAATTTTGTTATAAAATTATTCATTTGTTTAAATTTATGAAGATTATGTGGCAGTACCCGGAGTTTGGACTTTTGAAAATTGGCATACGAATTATAATCCCCGCTACATCAATATACATCAACACAATTATTGTATACCAATAGTTTTTCTGACAGTTTATTTGTCGATCCTTTAAGCCACTACGTAATTTTAAAGTTTACAAAAACACAGGAAATAAACTGGAAGCAAACCTTGTAAAAGTTTAGGTAGGTAGATAGTTAAATTTACGTTGCATTGACGCAACACAAGGGGGCTATTGCAACGTCCAGGATCAATCCCAAAGGGAAAGATCCGAGGACACCTCGCAATTGTGAACCACGGTCAGATGACGATTTCAACACCTGAGCTCGCACCCACTTTCCAAAGTCTCACACCACGCCCGCGTGAGGACATTTGAGGCCACTACAAATATAACGTGGACAAGCCACCACGTAAACTGCGGCCTTTGGTTCAATCGAGTTTCGAACTCGCAACCCTCGGGTTTCTAATCCGCGACTCAACCAACCGGATTTAAAGAGATGTTTGCAAAACAAGTAGTTCACCGCTTAATAAATCAATGATATGGGCACAAATAATTCAGATAAAAATTCATAGATAGAAATATTGAATAATTAATAAGGACAATATACCCTTTTAGATTTTAACCTTTATCTGCGGACAACAAATACTACTTGAGAAAAAAAAATACATGGTAGCAAATTTACAGTAATTAATTTTTAGTTTATAACATTTGCCTTTCCTTTGAAGATTTAGCAATTTATGTACACATACTAAAATGGCGGTGGTTTAATTCAATGACTGTTTAGTTCTATTATCAGAGGCTCCCAACCTTCTCTCACTAGAATGACCTGGACAACCATTTCCATAAATTGTAAATATTGACAAAATATGTTCTGTTTTAGAGTTGTGTCTGTATCATTTATTATGTATATTTGCATTTCAGGTTCTTTTATCAAATGTATAACTTGCATATCTCAAAGAAAATTTTATCAGTTGGAGTTCACAACGGATGTGCAGCAAACTTGGGGCATCTAGATAGCAGCTCCCTCAGACAAAAAATGAGCAAAAACATGAGTCATGAAAAAAGTTATGTTTATAAAGATAATATTCGTAGAGTATTTCTTAACTCTATAATCCACCACATTTATAGCAGGCAATAATTTAAATGGATAATTTTTTCATTACTTCTCTTTCTTTACTAAGCCTTGTCCCAAAACGATAGATGTACAAATATGACTAATGTATTTTGAAAACGTATGTGGCACATAAATCGACAATATTTCTTTATTGTCGAATAGCAACAACGGATTTAAACAATATAAAATCAACAGCTACGGGATTCATTTCGCAATTTTTCAGCTTAGTTTAAATATACTTGATCTGAGCTACGAAGCTACATAATATTGCTAAAACCACACGGAAGAGCTCGCCGCTCAAATGAAATTCTTCAGCAGTCTGATTACCGAGAGCAATGACAAATCTGGAAAGACAGAAATCAACGCAGAAAAGAAAATGTAAGCAAAAGAGAAAATAGGCTTAACCGTACAGAAATATCGAATGGCTTTTGTGCAACACTAACGCATAATTGAAGTGGTCATTCAGAGGCTAATTGGGGTAACATGGCTGAGGTGTGAACCTTTTTTGCAATGCATCGTATTAGAAATAAGAATTAACACCAATAAGTACACGAAATGCTGCTACTAGGATATCAAATGTGAGTAGTGACACTTTGCCATCAATAAATATAACCAATTAAGAAAGTTTATCACAGATGCTGTGTGCGAGTCTTTATTTGTTAAATATAGTTACGTGCAAATTTAGGAACATGTTAAACTTTTTGCAATTTTTAATTGTCCAAAATGATAGACCCAACTTGAATAACTATAAAATAGACATGAAATATCTAAATTTTGTATCACGCCATGCATATATCTTCGTATCTGTGAGACTGACAGTAATTTTGTTTACCAAATTTTAATTCAATTTGCCTACTGAACGTGCTAATCAAGTAGCTATTACTTTTGGGGGAAGTAAAGGTTTTAGCGCATTAAATATTATAATAAATGGATATTAATATTAAAATAGGCAATAACTAGGATATATTAGAAAACAAATGATCTTTTCTCGTCATGTATTTTGAAATTATTTAAATTCCAGAGGAATGTATGGTCAAAAGAATTCAGATGAACAGCCTGAAGTCCACAACCGACTCTTTTGTAGATGCGATATAAGCATTTGAATTGTTACGACAGCACGAGATATTAGAGTATCCAAATCTACTGTTCACCGAGCTCTTTAATCTTGTAGCCTAGTATGTTACCAAAAAATGAAGTCGTTCTTTTTTTAACTAAGAGGCATAAGAACAAGTGGTTATAGTAAGCATAGCCATGATGTGCAATTGGAAAAGAGTGGTACGAAATTATAAGTTTATTTTCATGGGCCAGATGGTTGGAAATATTTTTGGCACGATTTTCGGAATAAAGATGCAATCCTTCTCATAGAGTTAGCAAGGAGTTCACGAGCTTTTAGAAACATTGGGAAACCAACGTTTGCTTTTCAAACTATACTCATGACTGCTGAAAGCTACTTGGAATTCTCACTTTTCCACTTCTTCCTTCCATATTGACATTTTCAACATTTTGAAGAAACAATATCGACAGAACAATGCTCTCATACATGATGCTATCTCTACTTGGAAATGGTGTTTAGCTTATGGAGTTCCTATTTGGACTGTCCCTGATGTAAATACGGTGGAAAATAGCTAGAGAATCAAAGGTGATCTGTTACAGATAATAATATAAGCTTAAATTTCATGACGATAAATTTTTGTATAACATTGTAAGAAAATTGCAATTTCTGTCAACACGCGTGTTTAAAATCATCTATACGAGGGGAACTTTATTGGATACTAAAATGGGGGCCTATATATGTTTAACACTTTCTGTAAGTGAAGGTGGATTTTTCATTTTGAGACACGGCTCAGTTTAGAAATCTTGGAGTTGCTTTTTAATTAAGAAAACGAAACCTTTTTAATTGTATGGTATTCTGTTTATAAATTAAATTAGGTTATGAATAATAACTGTCGATTTTGTGGGGGAATTTTGCATAACTATAGAACTTTTTCCATAGTACATTTCTTGACGTTGTCAGTTGCGCAGCATGGCAGAATGTGGCCCTTGCGTTATAAAACCCAGCCAACCAACTTGAGTAAGGAGCTCTAGAACTAACGGAAGTTGGATTACCACCTAAGGTATATTGTCATCTTATATTTCGTGCTTAATGGCAAAAGAAAAAGTTAATTTTCATAGGAATATAAATTAAAAACACGACTAAATGAATAATAATTTTAATAAGACATTTTTGGTGTTTATTTAAAAAAATACAAATATCTGTAAAATTTTATCCAACACCCTTAGTTTTACAATTGAAATTAACGCAATGCCATCTCATATTTTGTATATAACTTCAGACTTGACTAACAATTACAAAATTTTTATCGTTAAAAAATCAAGTTATATCACTTGGTTTACGTCCTACTTTGTTTCTGATAATTTTCTGAGTTGCATTATGTTTATACTGCGAAAAAGTGTTGAATTTTTCATAAAAAGAAATGACATGAAAGATAAATAATGAGGGCCGTTTATATACTTAGAACATCGTATTTCCAAAAATACAACCCACTTATGCGCAATCCAGGTTAAGGTTCAGAATGATAAATGTTTTTGAATGAGAAATCAGTTATTCTTTACAGTGGAAGGAACAACTGATTTTTATATTTAAAAAAAAACGCATCCAAATTGGGAAATATAGTCACAGATAAACATGAATCATTTCTAGAAAAAAGAGAAAATGTGCGGATTACAGAAGAGAAATCTGCTGATCAAAAAGTTTTTACAAAAGGTGGTTTATAAAGCAACAATCGGGTAAGAAAGCGTATTTGGAAAATTTTGAAACTTAATTCCAGCCGACCTCATTTCAGAAATCTTTTTTCTGGTTACCATATGATTCCGTTAAGTTTCAAAATGAAACAAAAATGGATGTTGACTCGTTGAATTTTAATTAACTTTGCCCCAACTCTAAATAAGTTTATTTCTCCCTCCTGAAGCTGGACTGATTAATCATTTTTAATTAACTTTACCTGACCTTAATTCACATGGAATAATTTTTCTTCTGAATCGAACCGTATCATTAATAATAACTAATTACTTTTTGTTTTATTTTTAATATATTTATGAGTAAAAAACACACTCGGTTGGAAAAAAGTATTCGATATGATTACACAGTTATTGGGAAATTTTTTAGAGTATTTTAATAAGTTAGGAACTCTAAAATTAAAAAAATTCAGAGCTATGATATTAGAGATCCCTCCATATTGTTGATTATAGTGTCCAAAAGTTTAACATAATCGATATACTCGCGAATATTTTAAATACACAAATTGCGGAAACAGGATGAATCTTGGGACCGATTGAATGAAAAAATAGTTCACGTACATTAAGTCAACAAGTAATGAAGAATTCTCCATGAATAAACTACGCAAGTTCCACACACAATATTAGTGCTACGTGTGAATTTTCGTTTTTAATATATAAAACCAAAATAATCAGTTGCAGTGATTGATAAAGGATATGGTTACCTATAACTAGTTCAACACAACCTCAACGTCTCAAGCCTCTTATGTGGTTGTACAAGGTAACAAGTGAATCCTGACTACTTCTAATGAACCTTTCTGGCCTTTGAACTAGAAATAAATACTAAACATTTAGGGCACATACTTTGATGACATTTTTTCATCATTCTTAATAAAAAACTAAATTTTCGGATAGAAAATGTTCAAATTGCAATACTTGAAACAACAATTCTAAATAACCATTGTAAAGAACTTACATAAGTAGCTGATTCTGACAAATCTGTTCCCAGACAGTTTTTGTTGCAATCTAATTTGGTGAAAGAGGATCTCCAATTTCCACTTTTTAAAGAGACTAGATGAGAACAAAATAATTCAGAAATTCTTACCTTTAACTTATCTTACATCTAACTACCTGGCAGAACTGATGATACCAACTTATTCCGATTAGATTTTAGGGTGAAATCTTTCCTAGACATGGTGGGCTAAGGAAAATATTGCTATCGATTTGCAGAAGAAAGCACTCATTCATTTTAAAGTGTATTAAATAGTGTTTAAATCCACCACATCTTGTCATTTACGAACAGAATTATTAGTAACATAGTTTTATTAACAACAGAATTTTAAAAAAGATATTTTTTAAGAGATGAGTGATTTTTCTTTTTAAAATCTGAGAAGTAAAAGGAATTGATATAATTTGTAAAAATTTATAATTTTCATAAAAATGTAACACAAGGGCTGTTCTTTCAATTTTAAGGTTATTTTTAATGTAAGTGCATTTTTACTGTCAATATTCGTCTCTATGAATCACCAATATTCCTTAATTCATGCTTGATTTACAAGATTTAATTAAAATGAAACGAGTCAATAAATTTCCGTTCAAATAAGATTACTTTGTTTTTTAAATTTCTGATGCTTATTGATACTGAACTTTTTCCATGTTTTTCTTGCTTTAATCTTCTCATTACTGTATGAATAATATTTCGCATTGAATATTAAATAACAAATGGAGCAAACATTTTCGTACGGAGATGTTAGTAATGAGTTTCATTTTTAGATGTTTTGGTTGACTTTCCCAGGTCGTCCACATCTGCACTCCAAGCTCTAGTACCAAGTTATGTGATGGACCCCAGTATCGGGTTATGTGATGGATCCAGTACCAGATTATGTGACGACCCCAGTACCAAGTTATGTGACGGGCTCCTTATTCAATAAAAGTATGTATCCCAAGCATTTACTAATTAACTTCACCCAAATGTATAAATTTTCTTCGTTCTTCTTTCCCTTTAAATGCAATTATTATACTGTTGCTCCCTAAAAATTTTTTTACAACCTCCTACAAAACAAAATAGATTCGCCCTTGTTAGCTTCTTGTATTGATTTTAAAGTCTCCGAGTATATCACCGGAATTATTTTTTGTTAAACCTTTAAAGACACGTACGTAATAATTTTGCTAATTCTTTCTCGGATATATTTTTTGATGATTTCAATTCAATAAGTATTCTGCTTCAATGAAGTGTTTTGTTTCATCTTTTATCGAACTGAATTTGCGTGTCTTTTTTCTTGCATTTTTGGATTCCATATTTTTTGTTCTCACTAATTGGAAATTTTTCTGTAGAGAAACAGCACTAAGTCAAATAAATAATAAAAAATAACTTTTGAAACAGCGGCAGCTCTGAACAGCGTGATTTGGGGGTACGGGGAGGGATTCACGAACCCATTCAATGCAAAAGAATTATTTTAGAGTTTACTAAACAGGCACTGTCCAAATAAAGGTAGACGGGTTTTGTGTTTGATTATCACGAACCAAGTGCGCACTGAGAAGATGCTTACTATCCAGGTGCTGATAAAAATATGAATTTTTTGATGGAATGTTTGAAGCCGTTTCCTTTAATCAGCTGTTGTCCTCAATCTCTAATTTAAGGCAAGAAAATAAGTGGGGTAAGAAATTAAATTAAAATTTTGGGGGTAGTATTTGTACTTATAACAGCTGACACTGTTTAGAACTCATAAAACAGATCGGAATTTCAAAACAAACACATTTCACACTCCCGGGCCCTTAGACCTTGGGTCAGGGCCATTTCTGAGGTATTGCCCACCCATATGCAAACCTCAGTAAGCCACTCCTTTTTCTAAAAATCATACTAAACTGTTCTTAGTGTCTTGATAATTTTAGTGAAAAGTTCAAAAATATATTCATGCAAAGTTCATATACGTACTTTTTAATTACAACCACGAAGAAAACATTTTTGACCTAATGAAGATGGGATCATTATAAAATCAACAAAGGAATGGTCGATAGATGTCTCTCTGATATGCTTATGTATGCACTGTAAATACTATCTAGTAGTCTAAAATCTTTATTCCAACGATAAGCTACTAATTAAAAAAAAATTTTTTTTTGACTGTTTTGCTTTAAGTTGGCCACCTGTTTTCCCTGAATGTACGTACAGCAGACCATTCAGGAGTGTCCGTGCCTTGGTGTCTGGTAGCGTGGTACAATAACAAAATTAACAAAGAGATGGCTGGTAGATCTCTCTGATGTGCTCATGTATCACCTGTAAATCCTTAATGCTATCTAATAGCCTAAAATCTTTATTAGAACGCTAAACATTTTTTTTATATTTCTTAGTGTTTATGCTTGAAGTTGACCACCCAAGTTTTCCCGTACATCAGACCACATAAGGAACGGCTGTCTTGGTCCCCGTTGGCACGGTACAGGTGACCCCATCAGTGTGGGTTGTCAGTATCAATATTAAAATAGCCTTAGATTATGAATTAGCATTCACAAAATCTGCCACCGGTTCCGCCGTGATAAGTAAGAGTGCGATTCGGACGACTCAATGTTCAGAGGGTAACAGATAAAACAATTTAATCCCAAATGAAGACCCTTTACCCTCGTCGTCCCCCAGAGGGAGCAAGAGGAGCGGGAATGAATATTACCACTAGCACTGACCCTTCGAATCGACAACTCTTGTTTCTGTGCCCTTGGCACAAAGTCTGGAAATATGCGGCCGCGGTGTGGGAAAGGCCACCAACCACACAGAATCCTCTCCGAATTTTAAGAGCAGCGAGACAATTTCGGAATATTTGAAGTTGATCGTGATTATGAAGGAAAAGTGGAATGTGCGCGGGAGAGGAATGGATTTATACGGCCAGGAATTCCAGGCATTGTTTGTAGCGCCTTCAATTACATCTACTCTAATATTCATCGGATTCTATTTACTACCGCCTGCTACTCAGCCTCTCTTGGTGTGCGGATTGTGCGAATTGAATTTTACCGAGTATAATAGTGAGGGAAAAGAATTTCCCGGAGATATGATTTTTGAATATTCATAAGACCGCGGCGATTAGCTTTCGTTCTTAAATTAATGTGACGCGTCTGGTTTTTTTTAGATCAGTGGAGTAACAATTCAAAAATTGAGCAGGGGCTCAAGTACTCATACCCAAAACACTCATACAATCGCTAATGTGGGGAATCAATTAATAATCGAGCGTTGACCACCAATAATTCATTATTCAAATTAATTATAACAATGTTCCTACAAATAGGGTTCAAAGAAAAGAAAATTAGGCCGTTTTCGAGACTACAATTCACATCAAAACAGATTAACTCATAAGAACAGGTGAAGAAACTTTCATGGGTGTCAGGTTGAAGTCTCACAGAGTTTTAGAAACATCAATTCTTAGCTAACCTTAAAAATATTATGTCCTCGATCTCGAGGACAATTGACGAGTATAATTGATGTTGGGTTTTTGAATGCTGGTGAAATAAAATATACAGGGTTCTTGTACAAATCAAGGTTTAAATTTTTTTTAAGGACTTTCAGCTAATATTAAGGTTTTTTAGTGGCTCTTAAAAATAAAAAATCAGGTCTTATTAAGGGCCGTTAATAAGCCATTGAATTACAAATTTTATTGACCGCTAAAATAAGGCAATATCTGCTGTACATGGATCTTGGGCTGTACATTGTAGTTTATGATGTAAAAGTAGGTATTTGAATGATGGTAGTATGAAATGAGGAAATGACATGAGGTAGTATGAGATTTCTATATAAGGATCGAGATCAATATATCGTGATTTTGGATTTAAGATGATACTGATTAAATTAAAATGTTTTATCCCTAAACATTGAAATATCTTATTAACACTATTGCACGTCAATTAATTATTTAACAAGTATTGCACTGCTTTAAAAGCAACACCCTTTGACGCACCAGCAGCTCAGCTATCATATTTGACGCGAGGACGTCTGAAGGTATAAGCCCGGGAAGAAGCAACAACTGCTGTACGTGGGTCTTGGACTGTACACTGTGGCTTATGATCTCACAAGCAGGTAAGTATCGTCCTGCTGGAACAGTATAGCTCAAAAAGAAACCTACTCCCTTGTCTCTTAACAATCCTCAATTATGAGGTATTTTCTCAATTTATGTAAGGCAAGATCGTGAATGCCACCCAAAAATATGCGACATTGTGTGTTAATCCGGTAAGCTGCAAAACGCATGCTGCAAATTGAATTAGAATTATCAGTAAACGCTTGTTCCCATTCAGAATGCAATTTCTTGTAATTTGAAACCTGCGACGCCTTTCGTTAAGGGTTAAAGAAACGGCAGCAATGAGATACGAGCAAACAAACATAGAATTGTGTCAGGGAAATACACCTGACCTTTGACAGCTTTTCACTGCTGTGCTGACAAAATTGATGTCTGTGCGATCAGTCACTGCCATGCGGTAGAGATATTCTGTCGTGTCATCCCGCACTATCGGGCGATTTTGCGGTCTAGTTCCCGGATATCTGTGCGCCTGAACTTCATCTGGCCATTGACACAACCTTCTTTTTACTAGGTGTGACAATTTGGTGGAAAAAGTTTTAACAACAATCTTTCTCGACTAAAGTCCATCGTGTTTTGAGATCTGTGACAGGGCACAGTGCATTACACAAAGGCACAGTTAATTGCACAAAATAAAAACCGGACTCAATCGGAGCTTTCTCTCTCTTTATCAATTGCAGTATCTTAGTAGAGACACTTATTTTTACTCAAAACATAAAAATTCGAAACACGCTCCGAAAACCCATGAGCATTTTCACTATTGTGTAAAACTGGGCCCAGACAAATTGGGAAGAAGCCCATATTGTGAATTTCAAAAAGCCCAGTCTTGATGCTTCAAGGTGGACGGTCTCGAAATCTAACGTCCTCATGAACCTAACTTTTCTCACAACACAAGAAAATCATCAAGCCTTCACCAAACCTACACATCAGAATAAATAAAAAAAGATACGCGAAGACTGTGTAGGGGTGGGCAGGGAACCAACCGATTTCCGGTTAGTGCAAATGAGCGAAAGAAATAAAAGCAGAGACGAACGAAGTATGTTACTTTCCTACTGGAAGCCGGAGAAACAAAACAGCAAAAGAGAGGGAAAAAAAGGCAGCAGCAAGGTCAAGGTCCCTTACCTTTTCGAAAGGAAGATCGCCGGGGATAAAACCGTAATAAAATAGGATGAAAAATAAATAAAAATCTCATCAGAGAACGACGATGAGGGTTTACCTACTTTTTCCCCCGCACCGATTTCCGCAGCCGTCTTCATAATGAGGTCTGAAAAAGACCCGTTATCGAGGACGGCGGCGTACATTCTTATTTATTCATTTAATTTTCAAATTCCCCACCGTTGTTCTTGGGAGTTAATGGGGGAAAAAGTCCCCGACGAGGAGGTTTTTACCCCTCTCTCGTGATGGAAGGGTGTTACCACAATGGTTCGGATTTTTCGGAGGAAGGGCACAATGGCGCTCCCCCGTCCACAATAATTTCCATCCACCGTCTTGGGGGGACATTGAGCGATGAGTGGTGATTTCGATCTTTCGGAGAATTACCACCTGAGCGTACCGGTCTGTTACTAAGTTTCGGCGGAGGCCGGGGTTCGCCAGCGCCCGGGTGTCCCCGAATGCATACGGCGAGAGAGAGAGAGAGAAAACCAGTTTTCTCACCTTCATCCATCTTCCCGGGTGATGGCAGCGGTATTAAGGCGGCAGGAATTTGCATGATGCCCGGGTCCACCATCATTTTCGTTCAGCCCCCCGTGCACGGCTCGGTTCCTTTGCTTGGCTAAGTCTCCTCGAAGCGGTCTTCCCGAGTTCTGTGCAAGGTACGTACTCGGAACCGGGGGAAAGTCGTAGAAAATTGAAACGCAGGGGCAGCGCTCTTAAAACTAATGGTACCAATTCTTAAACGGGAACTTACTAAAGTAGCAGCGCTGTGCTGGAAAGCAGGGCCACCTTGTAGGAGGGGGCGCCATGGCACAGGGGTCCCCCTAGGAAATGTGAAAAGTTTTTGTATTGTGTTGTCATGTCTGTTTTCCAAGTTATAAAAAAGTTCACAAATCTTTTCGAGGTTTTTGAAACAACAAATTTTTGGTTTATCGGAAAGGTACGTAATTCGGATCGGAGGAAAGTTGTAAATTGAAAAGGCAGAGGTCTTAAAACTAATTCTTAAATGGGAACTTACTAAAGCAGCAATGGCTGCCGTAAGCAGAGCCCCCGACGTAGGAGGGGGAACAATGGCACCGGGGTCCCCAGGAATTGTGAAAAGTTTTTGTGCTGTGTTGTCATGTGTTTTCCAACTTAGAAAAAAATTTACAAAATTTTTCAAGGTGTTCAAAATGATAAAGGTTTGGTTTATCGGACGGTACATACGTGGGATCGGAGGAAAGTTATAGAAAATTGAAACGCTTTAACTAATGGAACAATTCTTGAACTGGAGCTTGGTGAAATAGTGGTTCTACTTACTGTAAGGGGCCTATACATAGGAAGGGGAGCCATGGCACAGAGGTCCTCCTAGGAAATGCGAATTTTTTTAAACTGCGTTGTCATGTCTGTTTTTAGGTTTAAAAATATATAAATCTTTGCAAAGTGCTTGTAATGAAAAAGGTTTGGTTTATCACTCAAAAGGCATTTTTGATACGCGATTGTATTAGACCGAGACCTAAGGCTTTGTTAATGATAAAGGTGTACAGCAAATTCATAAAGGGAAAAAGAAGGGAACGCTTTATACATTCATGAGTTTAACATAGAGTACTTGGAATGTGTCAAGTGTCATTGATTTCAGTGGGCGTAAAGAAAGATTTGTATTAGATGGGACTTCCTTAAAATTGCCAAATTACTTGTCTAAGGTCACATGTCATTGATTATTGCAAGCAAAATGAAATACGTTTTGTGAAAAAAAGGTAAAAAATAAAACTTTTAGAATAATTTTAAGGACTTTAAAACAAATAAGTCTTTTAAGGACCCTTAAAAACTGAAATGAAAAGCAGGTTTTAAGGTCTCTGGGAACCCTGTTTTGTCTAGGATTGGTCTTTGCATTTTCATGCACATAAAAAATATTTAGCTAAAAATATGAAAAACTTATACTTACTAAATTTTGAAATTTTATTCATGCGAATGTGAAATCATAAAAACAGTGAGTCGAATAAAAATAAGTATTTGGGGAAATTTAAAAAAAGTAGCAAAAGGAAGGAAAGACAGGAAAAATCATCGTATAAAACGGTACAATCTTGTTCAGATTTCAGGATGTCAGAATCTTAGGACTTCAACTCTGCTCTACCCAAATAGAAACATTACGAATTTGATTTCAGTTTCTATTTTGATATTGCTTTTCTTAGTTGGTAAAAAAGATGGTTGTTACGCTACTTTAATCGAAGCTTTCATAGGCGATTACAATTTCATTTGCATCACAAATATTCTAAAAAAAACAATTATATATATATATATATATATACCTTTGTAGAATAGTCACGAGAAGCGCACAAAACACGACGGTATGAGTCATTGTAAACGTCAATTATTTATTTGAAATCACCCACGTAATGGCCCGAAGATTTCCTCGGAAGAGGGTAAAAAAAGGTTCACCTTTGGTTCCAAAGGAAGCCTCTAATGAAGTACTGCATTATTCTACGCGCCCCTTGATTGCCGTCTTAATGCAAGCCCCTTTATTAGGTCCCTCAATACCGCACATCCATATACGAACAAACGCCCAGTGATATTTGGATCCGTACCCGAATATACCACCCCTCCAAACCCGTCATTAGTGTTTGATTCTTGAGAGTGAATAAGATATTTTTTTCATGTGTCATTAAGGTTCAGTTAGGTCCAAAATAACTAACATCATGGCGGGACCCAGAGAGTCTGGAGTTAATGTGCGCCTGCCTGGATCTTAGAGACAAGTAGTAGTTGGACTGCACATCAAGGATTCGTCAAGTTGTGCGGCGAACTATTACTATCCGTGTGGATATTAATCGAACACCAATTTAAACCTTATAAAACTTAAAAATCTGGGAGACAACTTCATCGTTCGCTATTCGTCTATCGTTTCCGAATCGACTGAGAAATCTGTTTCTCGAGTCTCGATTGGGAATTAAGAAACAAGTTACAAGGTCTGTATTAGATGGATGGTCCAAGGGTGTCCAACCTTTTGGACCGCATTGAGTGAAGATGGTCTTGGGTCGCGTAATGCAGTTAATGTATTAAGTAACAAATCCTTTGTATTTTATTATAAAAAAGAGAGCAACCATAAACATAAAACTAGTGTTCCATTGGACCTTGTTTTAGTGAAACTGATGCATCAATCAATGTCTGGTTCGATGGTTGCAATTATTAGTGAGTTCTCAAGGTGGTCAGAAAATTTTGATCTAATATTACTCTTCATGGGGTGCTTCATCGTTGAAAATGAATAAGGCTTTATTGTGAAGCGAGAGAAATTTTTCTCTGGGAGGACAGGTCTTCGGGTCGTGAAAAACATCTATAAAAATTACATAATAGGTCAATTTAGCCTAGCTGCTCCAATGTCAAGTAAAATGGATATACATACACAAGGAAAATTTAGTGACTCACAAGAGAGAAATACACTCGGTTGGGAATCGAACCTGCGCCACTTTAACTCACAGGTTGCTAGCCTATGGGCAAACTCGCTGAGCCACGGCGATCCCCATGCTAAGAGGCCGCATTACTACTTTTACAGGCCGCGGGTTGGATACCCCCTGCTGTAGACCACACCTGTGTTTTCTCATTACTGATGAAAATACATCGGCGTAATTTTCTTTCTAATTACGACGTTTTGCTTTACACTAATCATAAACAATTTATAATGTGTAACCTGAAGCCAATGTCATGATGGCTCCATCAGATTTATGAACGGCGAAGTTTCTGCGATAGATCCTTGACCAGGAGAGTTCAATGTATCAATAGTCTATTGTATCTTGGCATTTAAGGTAGTGAAGTTTGCCAGCTTGGCGATTTTAATACCTATATGCATAAGTAACTTACGGAGTAATCATCATTCATTTAGCACTACGGCAGTGTCTCCTATGCAGCATAGTCAATGTCAGTTTTAATGGGGAAATTCTTTGCAACGTAGTCTGGCCATCTGCAAATCAATTTAATCGTATTGAACTTTTAATAAACTATTTTTATCACGCTTTTTTTCACCGCATTTGAAATTTGGTTTTAGAATGTGTAAATGCGGTGAAAGTCCATTAATTCAGATGCGTATTTTTTTGCCAGAAGAAAAGTCACCTTGTCACTTGACAGAAAGGCCATCCGGACTCAATTACGTACAGATGTTTGCATGCAATTATTCCTCAATTTGATCTCGAGCTTTTGCTATTTCTCCATAACTGTAAAATCTGTTTCCCCTATGCCCTTATAAACTAATTGGATGCAAATAAAACCCAACTATCTGAAATTAATATCGATTTCTAAAATGTGGGCGTGCAACTCAAATTGATTCAGCTCGAACTCGTTCATAAAATCCCGTCAATTTTAATTATCGGAAAGATGTCAAACAACTTTTATCTATCGAGTCCGGCGATACTGATTAATGACGGTCTCGATTAATTCCAAACGAAATCAGATTACCACTGAAAACGCATTTTAGACATTCAAAGCGTGGAGCAAATTCATCACCGGGTCTTATTAAGGTCCTATTAGGAGGGAAGTGGTTGATAGGCATTAGCATTGGAGTCGGCGGAGGTGTTCATTCGTTCGAGACCGTCCAAAAAAGGAGGCGTGCCGGGCATAACGTTTAATTCTGCACCACGCCTGCGATTCTTTGGTTTCAAGGAGTTGTTCATTGAGAAATTCAGGTGGGAATATTTAAAATGAGTTGTACTATATATCCCGTGGCTCGTTCTTAAAAAGCTGTGACGCGACAAGGTTTTCCGTTTTGAATGGGACGGTACGCCCTTTTCGCGAGTTTTAATCCGTTTTGAAAGAAAAGCGTGAAACATAGACAAGGGAACACAAAAGCGCGAGGTGGGATTTTGTTGTGACGGTTTTTTTTTTAAATATTCATTCAGTGATTCGGACTGGAATCGTCGTGAAAAAATGATCGTGGAGTCAAAACGAAATTAGTCTTTTGGGGACCTGGCCAAATGAAGCTGATGCTGGATCGAAAGGTTCCTGTTTCGAATTCGGGATAAGGCATGGATGCTGATCCGTCTGGATTGAATGTGTATGTACGTGGTTTAATGTGACCTTACCCCTTCGTGCACTACAGTAACGTGAAGTGAATCCCATATCCGTCCTTGTAGAGGCAAAATGAGAATATTCAATTGGACGAGCATTAGGAAAAAAAAATGTTGATACATTAATGTACCCAATATTAAGTTTTTTACTGCAATTAATTATTGACAATGTACAAAAACAAGCAAGTGGACGAGCTTTGTGAATGGCTCCTGTTATTAGGCCTCCAGTACGGAAGTATATAAGAAAAGACTACCTGTCTAGTTTGGGAGAAAAGAATTTTAATGATTGGTTCCTTTTTTCTGAAGAGCAATACGTTTGGAAGGAGTACATGACTAAATTGACAGCGTTGTATTCTAATTGTGGAGTGCATGAAAAGCACATTCACTTCACACTCGCAATACTGGAAGATACTTCTGCGACAAGAACAAAGTTTTGTTTAAAATTCAATAATTTTTTAAATGTTTATCCAAGAAAACCACTTTTTAATAAATATTTCTGAAATGCTGCCCCTTCAGACACTGGTACCCCCTCCCCAGATATGCCAGAGCATAGAGACAAACCAAGCCCTCCGTGACAGATTTTTTTAGTTTGCAACAATGCTCCGGAAAGTTTCAAGCTATCAAGCAATGAAAAAACTGCGACTATATGTATGGGAACCTAAGACAATATATACAATACTCACATTTTTGGGAGTACATTTGTTCATATGTTGGACAGAATACATTTTGTCATTTGCTACACGAATATAATAACGGTTTGGACTGTTTTCATAACTCAAAAATTGCTGTTTTGAAGTAATGCCATTTGAAATACAAGTAGAGGATTTCTAGGCGTATTTCTTTTAGCTAGACCAATATATTCGTACTAAAACTACAATAAGATGTTTGAAATTATTGCAAGCCATACGAAGGTATGCCTATTGAAAACTTTAAACATACAATATCTTATATATAAAATGTATGTCCGGAAAACTTACATATTTAGTTGTGTAGCAATTGAATGATTTTATACAACTACGTGATGAAATTAAGAGACTAAGAAAACGTCAGTATATTAATTGAACAGCCCTCAGTGGGTCAAATGATATAAAACCATTCGTGAAAATGAGATAATACTTTTACTGCCTTAACTCTTGAATAAAGCACTAACGCGTCCAATTCTAATTCAGAGATTGATCTCCAGCTCATCAAATAGCTGGGCTCCCAGTTCAAACATAGAACTTTTTCTCCGTCTATCTGATAATCAATAACTTTTTAATTTTTTTCGAAAGACATTTATGGACTTTTTGAGTTGACGGATTGTTGAGTACAATTCATTGAATATACATTTTTCGTTGGATTAAATTTTAAAAGAATTTTATATAATTTCTCCCTTCTATCAATTGCATTTCCATGCAGACAGCCACCAAATATTTCTTATTTCTTTAAAATTATTAATTATTTTTTTTATTTATTATCGCAGTCGCATACAAATATTGTACAATTTAACAGGTGGTTCACTGAAAATGTCTCAATGATCCACGATTTACATTTTGCCTAGCATTAATAGTATATGAAGAAAAGAGTTTGCTACAATATTTTTGTGTCTGAAAGATAAGATGTAAATTAATTTAAGCGTTTTTCTCAACGTAAAAAAACTTTCAATTTTGTGCCACTGCATCATCCAGTAATGAAAAATATAATAGGGCACAAAATAAATAAAAAATTGAATATAATTTATTTCAACGTTTTTACATCAACGGCGTATTTTTATTGTAATTACTTTCCGAATTGTAACATAACTGATGAGTCCTATTGGACACTTCTTTAAGCAGTTTGCTTCTTGCATATCTAGACATCGAATTTTATACAAAGCGAAGTCAGTTCAGTCGATTAAAAAGTATCCGAACACCTCTTGTTACTCTCGTCTCTGGAGTCGTACAATCTTGACTTGAAATGTCCATTTTTTATAAATGCGGATTTTGATTGCATAAGGATCAATTTTTCATATTAAACTGTGTGCCAACTCAATTTTTTTAAGCGTAGTCCCTATTTTTGATTACAGATTATGATTTTCTGGATCAAAATAGCCAGAATTCATATATACATTTATTTTGGTCAAATGTATGATGAGTTATGAGTGGTTGAAATTCAGAGTTCCTAATGTTAAATGAGCGTTTCAGTCATTTTTCTTGTCTTCATATCGCCCGTTGTGTTGCGACGTTAATTCAACAACCTACCTCTCCTTATACCCTGCAAAAATAATAAGCCGATAAAAGTAATTATTCTGTTGTATTAAAAGTACAGATTTTGAATGCAAACGACTCAGTGTTACTAGTCTTAAAACTAGGTATGCAAAATTTTAGTTCATTCTTTCCGGTACTTTGAGAAACAGTCGTTTATTCAAAACTGCATCATTTTTTCTCATTTTGGAGCTGTCCTAAAATAGAATTTTAAATTTATGTGGAGCAAATTTTATGTTAAGTGTCACACACGTATATAGTAATACTTCAAGGTCAAATATTCTATAAAATACCAATGTCATTCTCAAAGATAATAGTGGCGCGCGAGTAACACGAAATGTTAAAGGTGAAATTATCTGACTTTACGAATCCGACGAATGGACGAAGATAAATACCAAAACTTAACTAATTATTAAACATTTAAACATGTACATATACAATTTTTGAGTATAGACGAACACAAATGCAGATTAAATTTTACATAAAAGTATTCGAACAGAATCAACATACATTTAAATAAAATACATTATTAAGAATAAATATGAAAAACAGAAAGATATCCAAATGGGATGAATATGTACAGGCCTGAGAGACCACCACATGTCTCCAATCCAGGATTTACACCACACTGACCGCGACGGCGGAAGCAACTAGGACACACACACTCCCGAATCCGCAAGAGACTGCTTGTTATTAATAACACTATTTATTATTATTATAGAGGTCTTGGGCTGGCAAACGTATGCATAATTGGATGCGTATCTTGCACGTCCCCGCATAGCATTTAACTGTCTTTTCGAAGTTCAATGGCCAGCCCGGATTCTAAGAGCGTCCAGTTCCATGTGCCATCTACCAGAACCACATTCCCTTGTCAACTCTCTCCTTTTATCACCGGAGAGCCTTTAAATAACAATAAAAGACAGCTCAGCTTTTTCTGACATGGAACCTGCGACGCATAAAGGAAGAAAAGAAAATTCAGAATGGAGTCACCTGACAGTCCCTGAATGAGAATCGGAATGCGGAGGGACCGAAGCCAGGGAGGAAAGGAAGAGAAGAAAAAATCACTCATTGGATTCGAAGCACAGAAGGGAGAGAGAAAGGCTTAAAAGATATTAAGACGATAGCCGGCGGGTTCTTTCACAGGCTGCTCAGTATTCGGCTTCTTTGCCACCAGACACTTGGAGGGCTTCCTACGGGAAACCGGAAATTGAAGGTGTGGGATGTGACGGCACATCTAATGCTTCATTATTCTTTTCTTGCGGACTAGCAACAGCTTTATCTGTCCCGCCACGTCCCGAGCAATATCCTTTCATTCATTTAGTTTACATCCCAAATTGCACTTGTTGCCTCCGGACCTAGAAAATGCACGTCTCCAGTAGTTGGGAGGAAAAAAGCTCAATTACACGATCACAGGAATGCTCCTATTAAAAGAGAGGATTTAAGTTTCTTCCTTTAAAATTTTGAGTTTATACGCCTTATCGTATTTGGACACATTGCCAAACAGGTAGACTGCTTAGCGACAAGACGCTTTCAAATGCCATACGAATAGGAGGGAGGAGAAAACTTCCGTACAAAAATGTCAATCAAATATAAGAACAATAGTTGATACACAAATCAGCATTACTCTACAAATTAAAGGTACGAATCGTTTAAGCTCCTAAGTTTCAGTGCACATTTTGAGTAGAAGACACGAAGCTAATAATTTTAAACTAAATTTTCCGAATACAACAATGTATATTTTCTAAATAACAATTTATTGCCATATGAATCTGGGTAATACAAATTTAAAAACGTAAAACAGCACTTCTACAAATAACAAAGTATATATTCCCATTTTTTTTATTTGTCTTGTTTTCAATTCGATTGTTTTCCTTAATATTTTTTTCCATATTTCAGCTTATCTGTGAGTCGTTTCCTAATACCCAAATAGTACTGAATCATATTGGAAACACTTAGTCTATATAACGTTGGCTTACAAGGATAAGCATCAAGTCCTAGAGGATAGCTTTAAAATAAATGCGCCTTTTTGACTGACAATATATTGTCTATAAAGGACTTAATATTTTGTGAAGTCATATTATGAAGTATTATAATCTAGCACTTAAGCCTTTTCTTGTAGACAGAACACAAAATAAAATCTTGGACCTGCTGCTATTTTGTTCTCACTTTACATTTCGTTTATGTATAGCAAAATTTCGCATTTGTGGACTTAGAGCCATTTTCTTGTAAGCACACGAGGAAAGAAATGAAGCTATAAATATGAATTTAATTAAGATCGAAAGGGTTGAATGAATTGAGCGAAAATGATACCTTGTCTGAACGGTGTTTGTCTCCTGCAGGTCGCCAAAGAGGGGTAGTGGGACGAACGGATCGTGATATGCGGCTCGAGGTTCAAGGCAGACGGATGAAGATAGCAAGACAGGACATCAAACGTCGAGCTTTCGCCTCGAGCAAATCACACTTCTTGAAAACATCCTTCACGTGCCCCCGACATCAAGATTAGGTATATCTGGAAGCAAAACACGGAGGTCACCTTAACGGTCAACAGAGCTGTTTTTCAGTAGCCACGGAAGCATTCTGTATTTGATACATAAATACAATTTAAACGATAATACAATTTTTTGAGTACATGCCTTCTTTTCACATTGTTGAAATGATTGCAAAACATAACTAATCTCTACCTTATTTCTCAGGACCAGGTATGATTGACCACCGAAAGAAGTGAGCATCTAAATGAACATATGAAATAGCAGCATCTCGTTATTATTCAACTTGAATTGGTCGAACTCAATTGTCCCTTCGAATGCAAAATTTTACACATTCTTTTTAATAAATTTTCAAATTCATTTTTCTCATGTGAAAACATTTTAACCAGAACAGATAATTCAGTCCTTGTCAGTTACCGTTTCCGCATTATGGGTTGGTTGGATTTTAAGGCGCAACGGCCATATTTGGCCAAGCTGAGCCAAACGTCACACACACAAGGAAAGTTTTATAGACATAAAAAGGAGAGAAATATATAACCCCAGGTAAGTTACAGAATCGAACCTGTGCTTCCTACAACCGTATCATGAAAATAAATATCATTAATTGCTAAGTCAAGACTCAACGAAAACATAAATTTAAGAAATGAAATTCCTTTTCTTACTCCAGAGGTTCAAATGAAGGCCATATTTTAATAGAATGCTAATAAAGAATAAATTATTAAAGGAAAAATAGCTCTAAAAGGGTTGTAAAGAAAATATATGTAGGTAGGTAGTTGAATTTACTTCGAACTCGAGCAACACAACGGGCTATTAAAAATTTATGTGAAATTGTAAAAATTCATCCGCCGTAACTTAAGTATAATTCTTTCCTATAAATCTAGGTTGTATCTATTTTCCAGGATTCGCACCAACTCAAACGCCATTGTTGCGAAATAAAAAAACACACTCTGATTTGTAAGTGCGGCTGTGTTTGCTTTCTTTTCAAAAACACCAAAATGAAAATGATGTCAGAAACAATGCCCATTTCGGAAGCGAACACGACCTGTTAGAAAAGTACGCCGCGAAACAATTCATCGCCACAAAAACCCGTGGAAATAATTGGTACACAAATCACATCCACAAACGGCAGGAAGTGGGGACCCAAATATGCTGATGGTGAAGCCAACAACCCAGAAGAGATGGGACCCCCCTCCCCAGACCAACCGCTGACGGCCATTGGAATCGTTCACGCGACGATGCTCTTAAATTACAAGACATTCCTTTAATAAATAATTCAACGTTCTGGTGCCTCTGATTGCCGGCCGACTGCATTCAAACAGATAGGCCGATTGACAGGTAAAAAGTATTACTGAGAAGGGTGCATTTTCTTCCCCTCCCCCCCTGCCGATTTCAGTTATTAAAGTTGAAACGCTCCCAACGATTCTGGCCATCTCAGAAAGTTGCTCTCAGCGCAACTTAATGGATAAATAATTTCTGGACGGGGGGAGGGGGACTACGTGAGAAATGATGACACGTCTTGGGGAGGCGAGTCTCTGCTAAAAAAAAAAGGGGGTACAGCGGAGTTGCATCATTCGAACGGGCTTCGTGTCACGCGCAGGGGTAATTTGACCATCAAAGCGATTTGACACGCGAATTCTTTGGTTTGAGGATCAGAATGTGCAAGTTGCCTTAACTATCCGCCGTGGGAGAATCGAAAGTCACACGACCAGACGGGGATAGGTAGGTAGTTAACGTCGCACTAGAGAAACACAACGGGTATAGGCGAGGGTCCGGGTTCAATCCCGAAGGGAAAGATTCGAGGACAACCCTAGTAATTTTGAACCATAGTCAGATGACGAGGTCAACACGAGATGGCACCTCACTCTCCAAACTTCCACACCACGCCAACATGAGGAAATTTTGGAACATGACAGATTTGACGTGCACCTACCCCCGTGTACACGACGGTCTTTGGTTGGACCGAGTTTGGAACTCACAACCCTTCGACTGCCAATCCGTTGCTCTTCCAACCGCGGGCCTTTTGCATGGAAAGGATATTCATAAAAGAATTATCTCTCTAGACAAAGCAAGTTCTTTAAGGAAAATCAAGATTGTAAACAAAGTCGTTTTGGGCAGTGGTTTCCAACCTGTGATTCATGAAGAAAACCTATTATATTGGTGACCAACACAAGGTTCCCACTCTTACATGATAAAAGTACTTATCAAGAGCTCCCAATAAAAGTATCAGACTTCATTTTCTTAGTAACGAGCATTTATTTCCAAAAGTTGGTTGAGTTTTTATAGCGCAAGGGTCATATTTGGCCAAACTGAGAAATACAACGTCAAGTAAATGGACATACACACACAAGGAGAGCTTTACCGAGACGAAAGAGAGAAGTACACCGAGGGAGGAATCGAACAAGAGTCGCCTACAACTCGCAGGTTGCTAGCGCATTTGACAAACCTACTGAGCCATGGTGACCCCAAGTTTCTTTAAGGAAAATCAAGATTATAAATCACTTAGGGCAGTGATTTCCAACCTATGGAAGACAAAGAAAAAAATTGAGTAATTGGTGAACCACAACACTAGGTTCACAATCTTAAAGGAAAAAAGAAAGTACTCTTCAAGAACTTCCGAAAAAAATTTTCAAGGACTTCATTTTCTTCTTGCAAAAACATTTTTAATTAAACAATTTGATGTTAAAGAGACTTTTATAATAAAAATTTACTTTGAAATCACAGCGTTAACATTAAGAACGTGACACAACACCAGCAGATTTATACATTTTAAAGTTACATAAATTTTAATTATCATTATACACATTAATATAATTATACAAATTGGAAGTTTTATGTTACACACGTTTACAAAATTAAGCTCATGAAAATTCATGTACTTTCGAAAACTAGAATAAATGGCATTTTTTAGAACTTGCCATTTACTAATACCAAGCTGTTAGAGAAGACTTTCTTAAACCTTCTGAAACAACCATTCTAGGCTGAATATGAATGAATGTTGTTCCTATATATTAGATCACTTGAATCTCATTTAAAAACTATGTACCGTAAACAAGCTCGAGAATAGTATTAAACATTTGTCAAACGTTTTCAAAAGTGATTTCAAATGAAAAAATTTACTTTTCCATTATTTTAAGCGTGTTAATGTTCACTATAATTCATGATTTCTAATGTAAACTTATATGCACCACTTGAAATCTTTTTATCTATCTGAGATAGGTTTTTAACCCCTTGGTGTCTCTTTTATGCCCGGCCTTTAATCTGTAAATTTTTAATAACAGTATCTATATTAATTAGAGGCCTTCTTTCATACAATAATTTCAACAGTTACGTATAGTTTCATACAATATAGTTTCATGCAATAGTACCCTGCGAATTAGTGACGCTTTATAGAAATGGCAGTCAAGGGATGTAGTAGGCAACAACTGCTTTAGGGTATCTTTAGAGGTTTTGCACATCTAATGTTCCACAAGAGAAAAATGTATCCAGAGGAAAATTAAAAATCCGAACGAGTTTTCGAAAAACAGAAAATCTGACATTCAAGCAAATGATAACGAGATGCAATAAAGCCTTAATAAAATAAATTTATGTGAAAACGACAACAGAAAAAAATATTTTTCAAGGCAGTACTTATGAAATATTGTCCATTTAATTATGTTTTGATATACTGCGTTTTATTGTCTGTTCGTAGCATCTTAGAATTTCCGAGTAACTGCTTTTTTTCAGAACTATTTCTTTAGAAACCTCATGAAGTATAAGGTCGAAGATAAAAAAATCAAGCTGTTAGATATCAACTCTTACACATGCAAATGTCTGCCGAATAATCAGATATAATATTTGAGACAGCGGCTCCTTTCTATTACGATTACGATAGCAAAAAAAATGGGTAGCAATCTGAAACGGCGGGACCCAACTGCCCACAAAAACAAACCGTCGATACTTCAAAGATAAAATTTTACATATAAGGTCCATTATATCACTGGGAGACGCCGTGACTCGGTGTGTTTGTCCACTGCGCAATAGTACCCTGCGAGTTGTACGCAAGTTCGATTTGTATAATTTACCTATCGTGTATTTCTCTCTTCTGTGTCAGTAAAACTTTCCTTGTGTGTATATGTTCATTACTTTACATCTTGTGTTTGGCGCAGCATGGTCCCAAATATGGCCCCTACACCATAAAAAACCAAAACCAACTCTTATATCAATGCTTACCACGAAAAGTGCATACCAGCACACATCCGAAATAATCTTTTGTCCAACTCCAGTTAAACTACTTCCATTTGAAATTAGTCGCAATAAATATGTTTCTAGGATATTCATAGTAAGTATACTGCAAACCATTACGAAGGAAGAGGAAAATTTAAAAGGTTGGACGACTCTGTTAGAGGGGAAGGGGGTGAGCCCAAAGGTTTGTGTGCACTTTCTACAATCTTATGGGAGTAAAATCGCACTGCCATCTTTCACAAGTCCATCAATATACAAAGGCAGACAAACCACATGTCAAAGAGGTCACTTTTAGTGAGAGCATTGGGAAGTCTTGTCAAATACACCTATTTACTCCCACCACCTGTTAAAACAAGGCAGGAAGATTTCCAGCGACAGAGAACCATTCCTTTCCCATATGACCTCCCACAGAAAGGGGGTAAAATTCCCGTCTTGCCAGAAGAGGAGCAACTGCACATGGGATTCACGTGGCGAGGAAATCAATGAGGAACCACAGATGTTGTTTACACTCTTCCAAGTAGGAGGGAGACATTCCAGCTCGGTGGGGGAGGCAAAACAAGGTCCTCATTTTTCGAATCATCCACTAAACCAGAGATTTCTTCGAAATCTTCAAGAAACAGGATACCCACCGTTTCCCAGAGCCATAACGAAGGAATGTTGTTTAAGATGGAATGATAATGATCTGTAGTTAAAACACAGAGGAGTAGTGTCCATGATATTATCACCATTGCACATTAAAGTTTTCTAGAATTCCATACACACAATTTTGTGCTGCATTCGTTAACCTTTGATAGCATCAATGTTGAAATGCAAGATCTTAATGTGATTTAGATTTTATACGATTTTAATTCCTCCCGGTGCTTGAAAATAAGTTTCAAATGTTCATAACAAACTGGTGTAATATGAATGTATCCATTAATTTTACGGAAAATATTCAACAATGCCAAAATATTCAATTTGAAAGATTCAAATTGACGCATAATACATTTTTTAAAACATTATCCTGAATGTACATTTTTACACAAATTTAGTATTTACCTGTCATCGAGGAAGTTGCTGGTGTGCAATGAAAATACTGTTTATCCAATAAGGCAAATAATCAAGCTAATAGTTTACAACTAATCAAGCTAATAGTTTGTAACTAATCAAACTAATAGCGTGTTTCAATCGACGTAGGTCTGAATCCTCCCTTCTTCTCAAGGATAAATTCAAACTGTTTCCGAAAACTTCACCAAAGTTATTTTAAAATTCTTCAAACCAGTAATTGATACTGCGGTGAACATGCAATATAAATGGAAATTGTGCCCTATTATATTTTTAATTGTTCTATCAAAAGAAATAGGGAATTGTCACTAAATAAAATGCACGATCACCTCCGATGCAGTAAGAAATGAAAATAAAAGAGCACCATGATAGCATGTTTCATTGAAATAATAAAATAAAACATCAGAAGTATGGTCATACTAAACCAAGTAATTCACCGAAAACATGCGCGCAGGGAGCGCCATCCATTGACAGTGTTAGACATTACTCCGAGGACAGACGGACGTTTGGGCGCACAGATGAAAAGAGGCATTTTACTTAGAATTAATTGTGTGCAATCTTTAAAACAGTGTGCTTTTCAAAAGAAACATGTTGAAGATACTTTGCACAATCCACTTTTTATTGTGCGATCATTGTAATATTTTAATCTTGCTGACATTCTGTCTTCCTGCGTCATATATTATTCATCGCATTTTTAATGAAAAATTTAATCAGCATACATTTCTCTTCAACGTATATTCCTAAAAAACCCAGTAATATTAGATTTTAAAATTTCATTGGTCAGAAGCATTCTTCGCAACTGTCACAACGGGCCAATGCTAACGTTTACCAAATTCAAAAAGCTTTCGTGAACTTAAATATTCTCGTTCCTCCTACGTCGTGAAGAAAGTTTGATGGTAATTTAGCTTAAATTAACAGATCTTACATGCCAGATTTTTATAAATAAGCAAATGTCTACGAGTGTTTATGTACCCTTTCTATTTAACATTAGTTACAGGACTTGAGTTCAAGAGAGGCCTAGTCACTTATAACTTTGAGGTTTTCTTAATTCATTAAAAATGAAAAATAAAATTATTGAAATGAAGAGTCAACATTACAAATGTAAATTTGAAGTCGACTTGAACCTTTGCCTACTGAGGTCTTACCTAAATGACCCTCTCAAAGGCTTTACATGGTTATGCTTACAATAATGCTTCGGCTCGGAAGTTAGATGCTGACAAAATTTCGCTGAATGGACAGAGAATTAGACTTGGGTACATAGTCAAGTAAGTCACAACCATGAAAAAACTTAAGCAAAAGGATTGAATTTGTACATTTTTTACATTATCACGCGAACAATGCAAAATATAAAAAAAAACATTCGTAAGTTCTTAAGAGGGTCGAATACTTTGGAAACTTTCGGAAACCAACAGTTTATATTAAAAGAAAAAGTACTTGTTTTGTATGAATTCGGCTACATTTTGTAATCGTGCTTCCAACCCAAAAAGGTATTACTTTAATAACTAGGGGAAATTGGGACTACGTCCGCATTTATTTTTTAAACACAGATTTCCACTGAGCAAACGCGAACGTCACGGAAATGTCGAAATAAATTAATTCTCGCAGAAAAGTAAGCACTCCACCAGGAGATTCTCCAGCTCGTACCGTCCGAGCTTAACTGCTCTACTAATTACACTCGGCTCGATTACCATAAGCCCGGTTGTCTCCACCCAGGTCGACAGCAGAATACATAGGCACATTCAGTAATGCACGTCACATGGATTTTTATGGCTCAATTTCTTGGGGTCGCTAAGAGGCTTTTAAAAATGCACGACACCACGCTGCTAGGGCATTGCTGTGGCAAGGGCACACTCTGGGGGTAATTTAAGAGAGCTCTTATGGCCGGACTTGCAAGGTCCGGGGTTCCCACTGTTGTGGGGAAAAAATCCCTTTTGCCCAAGATTGGACACTAATGATTCCTGGGAATTGAGATATCAAAGGGCTGGTACCTTAGCAACGCAATATAAACGAGTTTACAGAGAAGTTGGATAGGCACAACAAGAGCTTGATTGTTAAATGACCATGGTAGGGTTTCTTGATGTTTTTTCAACTCTTGGTGTGGCTGAACAATCTGTCATACTTTTCACACCTTTGTTGAATTTTTTTTACCTCTCATTTCTGAAACCAGATGTGCAAAGATCCCTCCGTTTCAACGCCTATTCATAAAAGCTTTTTCAAGACCGAAGAATTGCCTTTTGAGAGGGAATTGTAGATAGATTTTTTTGGAGGGAAAGTTAAGTTCAATTTCAATGCTGGAAGCAATTTCATGAAATTTATTCACGTTCAATGACTACTATTACTCGCGCCTGAAAGCATTCCAGACATAAAATAGGAATTAAGGGTTTAATTCATCTAAGATGGGAATTATATGTTAGATTCCGAAGCTATTCAGATTCCTTGTTCCATACTTCTTCATAGAAATTGAAGTATTTGCAAGCAATAAAAAGGGTGAACGAAAAATAATTTATTATTTTTTATAATCTTTTAAAATCAGTTCAGAAAGTCATAGATGAGTAGTAGCCAAGTTCGATGTCAAAAGTTTTCAAAAATCACTGAATATGTTACCTTTTTTAGATAGATTTTAAGAGCTTAGTGTGTTTCCTAATTTTGCTACATGCTTAAATTTATTCTTTCCAAACGTGAACAATTCAGTAATTGTTTGTGAAAACTTTTTTTACAAATTGTATGATGTATTAAAGAAATAAAATCCTGTGGAATTCTTGTATGGAGTTTTGTAGACACTACTCAGTCGAAATGCTTCGGATTTAAACACAAATTGCAAATCACATAAGACACGTTTATGCTAACAAGTTCAATAGAAAACAATAACACTAAGCATCCAACGAAGTTTACTAAAAATGAATTCAAGAGTAAGCGTTCAATCATGATGGGAATCGGTAGTTAGATTATTGCTTGGGACGTGTGATTAGAATTTGAATAACCAGGGTGGAATTATGTATTTAACTAACCTCAGGGCCCCACATTTCCAATGTGGGCCCCAGTACCAGGTTAGATGACGGGACTCTCATGAATGTATTCATTAGAAATAATAATGTCACCCCAAATGTATAAAATATTCACTTCCCTTTGGACATAGAATTTTTTAAAAATAGAATGAAAAGATTTATCCCTTTCTTCTCTCGGATCTTTCCCTTTGGGATTGATCCCGGACCGTCACCAATAGCCCATTGTGTTGCTCCAGTGTGACGTTAATTGAAATACCCCCTTCTTAGATGGTAGGTTTTGGATTTTAAGGCGCAAGGACCAAATTTGGCCAACCTGCTTCGTCCAACAAGCTCTAGTAAATGGACACACACAAGGGAAGCTTTATTAACTCAGAAGACAGAAATCGAACTTGCGCCGCCTACAACTCGCAGGTTTCTAACGCAGGGGCCGAATCCACTGAGCCACGACGGCCCCCACATTTCTCTTAGAAAACAGATTACAAAAACTTCATATTTCATGAAGAATGTGACCCCTTAAGTAGGGGCCCCTGATCATAATTTTCACAAACAAAGCAGCAAAAAAGATCGATCTTCCCACCTGGGCACTTCGAATTCCACTTTACATCCTGCTTCGTATAAAATTAGCGAACGTCTCACTAACTACTCCCGAGTCAACAAAAGGGAAAATGTGAACGAAAATAGAGCCACCTCGTTTCATTTCCAGCTTTTGTGCGGACCAAATTCACGCGGAAACCCACGCCGTGGAGGAAACAAGCGCCGGGCTGACCAGTGTGGCGGTGGCGACCGCAATTGATCACCTATTAACGCAAAAGAGCACATGTTGAGCTTGAAGAGGCATCCCAATCGATGTAGACAGAAAAGAGGAATGATATGAAGAAACGGATCGATTGGCGAGATAAGAGCGGATCGATGGCGCCAAGCCCTACTAAAAGATGCCGCTGGGTTTCGTTTTCCGGCAGAAGCACCGGTGGGGCTCCCATGCAATGGCCGACATTTCGCAGCCGCCTCGGACGACGATTGGGTCGGGCCGGCCGACGGAAGCCGCCGCGGGTATTGAAGGGACGAGGTTGATGCATCAATGCCTTGGGAAACTGATCTGCTTATTTTTATGAATTTAATGTGGTCTCGGTTGCCGTAGGATCTACCGAGAGCTGCAGTGACGAACTGCCTAATATGAGTTTCAGGAACTGTGACCATCTACCAGCCTGAGTGGAAAACTTAAAAACGTTGAAAGTAAAATATGTAGTTTTTAATAATGAGGCCAATTTTTGTTTCTCATACCACTACTGTCTGCTCCTCGGTCGGGATAGCGGCTTCTTGTGCACTAGAACCGTTTAATTTAACGACTATCAGCACTGCGATAAAAAATAGTACAGTATTGGCGATTATGATAGAGTAGATTTCGTTGTTCTCCAATTGAGAAAGCATTTAAATTAATGTATAAAATTAATTTTTCTTTGGCTACATTATTTTAAGATTTTTTAATTGAAAGGCCTATTGGCCTCCAAGAAGAAAGTCCTGCCCCTCTGGAATTACCCTAACCAGGTGGGCCTGTTCGTCTCTGGAGAGCTATAGGAGTCTCTTGTTTTCAGGTTCTCACTGGACATAACTACCTACAAAATCATCTATACCGAATTGACTTCTTGACGAACTCCAACTTATCCTCTGTGTTGCCTTTCAGGCATGACAGGAGCTCACCTCAATAGTTGCCTTGATCTAAACGACGTCGCAGTGACTATAGAGCAATATATTTTGTTTGTTTTTAAGACTATATTATCTTTTGGGCTGTGGATAGACTTATGGCGAGAAGCTTACAGGCGTTTTTCTCGTATCTTTCCTTTCGAGAGTGATCCTGGACCGTCGCCAATAGCCTGTTGTATTTGTTGCTCCAGTGCAACGTAATTTCAACTACCTACCTAACAGTGTTGATTGATTGAGTACACAAAGAATACTTACTTGATCTAAAGGATCCGTCTCTAAACTGTCGTCTAGTAATGACATACTACACTAGGCAAGTTTTACTGACATAGAAGAAGAAATGCACTAAAGATGTTATGTGTTACCCATGTTTCATGTACTTACGCATCAAGAATTTGAATACGTATATCATTCCCGCGCAGGTTCGATTCCTTACTTACCATTGGTGTATTTCTCTCTTCTGTGTCAGAAAAACTTTCCTTGTGTATATCTATTACTTAATTTTGTCTGTCTTGTGTTTGACGCAGCTTGTTCAAATATGGCCCTTGCGCCATAAAACCAACCAACCTTTTATCACTCTTAATCTTAACAAGTGTTAAGATTTGTTACTTAATACTTGGGAAAAGTTTTTGGGTGGGTAGTTGAATTAACATCTTACTGGAGCAACACAAAGGGTTATTGGCGATCAATCTCGAAAGGAAAGATCCAAGGACAACACCCCATAGTTTTGAACCACGGACAAATGACAAAGAAAAATTTTGGAACTGTATAAGATAACAAACAGCACATGCATGTCCAACGCACTAATAGTCTGCTATTTTTGAATTTAGGGACTACGGCTCAAGCAGGGAAATGAACCGAAATTTTAGAGACGATTTTAGTCACAGAATAAGGAAAATTATCAGGCTAGTTAAAAAGGTGCAATTCAAAAGGCGTAGCCTTGAAATAGTAACATGCCATTAAAACTATTTTAAAAGAAACCTCACTTTTCCGAAACCAAATCAACGAAAGAAATTGCAAAACTATATGTAATTATTTATCTTTTATTTACATGGAACATTACAAATCAAACCGAGGAAGGAGAAATACAAGAAGTTCATTGAAATCTTGTGTTCGTATAATTATTTTGACTTAAAAATAATCTTAGAAACAAATTGGCCAAAGGGAATTTTCTCAACACTCTGCACTCTAATTACCAGACGTTGTGGCCTTATAATGTCCCCACAAGAATTCCTACAAAAACATTCCATGTGAAAATTAGAATGCTCATTAAAAAGGAAAGAACAAATTTTTTTTCAAAAAAGAAAACTCATTGTGTCCGGGATGTAATAAATCCATATCAACGCAACAGGAAGCAATTTAGATAGGGTGATCATTTTTCGTTTTTAAGAAATTCTGCATCCGATTGCTTTTGGAAGCCATTACACGGATTTCTGAATTTACACCGTGGGAAGGTGAAAATTAGGAATGAACCTTCGCGAGAAGAAATAGATTTGGCTTTGTTCGCACGGATCATTAAGTAAATACCATGACTGGTTTTTACAGTATTGTTAAACGCAATTTAAATCGTTTCTAAATATTTCAAAGCAAAATAAGAAGCGCACTACGTTCAATGTTTCTAAATTATTGAGGCGTCAAGTCAAGCACACCTAGACTTTCGAAATAAATTGCAACTGCGCTCTTGAAAAATATTGATCAATTACAGTAGAACCCTGACTATCCGAAAAGTGCGGGACCGAAGCATTTTCGTTTAACCGTTCAATAGAAACTTTAGATACTCGGAAAGCCGTTGATCAGTGGAGTCATTAAAGGGGGAGGGAAGCGCAATACTCCCCTCACCGATTTTAGGATAAAAAAATAGTTGAGCAGTACTACTAAAGAAAGTGGAAATTGAAATATTAAAATTTTCCACTTTTATAAAAGATCGAGAAATAAAAGAAAAGAATCGTTGAAGCGAAATGTGGACCCTTAACCATCCTGGTGGTTTTCTTAACGAGGTATCTCGTCGTTAGCAAAAAACCGACCAGATCTTAATCTCGTCATTATAAAAAAATAGGCAATATCTTAATGACGAGATAACTCATCATTAGCAAAGTTGGCCAGATCTTGAACGAGATATCTCGTCGAAACCACTTGGAGGGTTAATTCTTTTTCAAAGTAAAACTCTTTCCCACAATAACCTAATGCGGAGTAATAGCTTCTGCGATGCTGTGGACGTAAGAGCATTGGCCATCTAATGAAAGCATGCGATTTGCAGTTAAATGTAGCGTTCGGAAAAACATTTCTTACGTTACCGATGACACTGCCTCTACCGAACAATTTTTTTTCTGTTCTCAAGAGGGTGAAGAATTACCTCTGATCAATAATTTCCTACAATCGACTCGCCTCCAACGATTTTAGCTGTGGAGAGGGAAGAGGTTGAAGAAATCTCTCTACACGAGCTAGTAGATGACTTCTGAAATGAAACCACGTAACCTTGGCAATGTTAGTGGTTTTTATGCTCTATAAACAAGCACGTTTTTTTGTTAATTGAAATTAAAAAATGATTTACTTTTTATATCGAATGTTAGTGTTTTAATTTATTTGCACCTTACCAAAACTATGTGTGGAAACTGGCGGTAAGAGCTCAAGATGCTTCCACAGATGTCTATCGCTTTATATATGCACTGGCAGACGCAACCAATGGCGTGTATAAACTCGCCTGTACCAGTTTTTCTGGCACTTCAGTGTATACACAAAAAAAGCTCAATACTATCAATCTTATTTATCTCTATCATTATTTTTACTATGTACGTTATTATTTATAAATTAGTCAGTTATTTATTTCATATTCATTTTCCGTTGTAAAAAATTGTGCCATTTTGAGAACTTTCGGTTAAGTCGACCGTTAAGTACAACGATAAGACTATTTCAGGCAACCTATTGTTCGATGGAATTGTGAATGCAAAGCAATGCATGTTCGGTTTAACTTAGCACGAATAACTTTTTATTTAAACGTTAAAACTAATAAAAATTAATTTCAATTAAACTTTTAATTAAAATGGAATGGCAACTACTGAACTTCACTACATTTAAAACCGAATTCCAGATACGGTATTTGTTCAGTGACACTACAAATAGGATCCAGTTATAGTATCACAGACAAACAGAAAAATTTAGCCGTGTTTTGTCGCCGAAACTAACCTAAAGAATTAAAAGCTTTGTACTTAAATACTGGTTGAACAAATTAATTAAAAAACATTATCTTTCCATGTAATTTGAGTTCTGTATATCGAATCAAATTTCGGCCGACAGTTCCGTCTGTCGGTTCTGGGAAAGAATTCTTTAAAACAATCGAAAAATTCCGATGCAACGTTCTTCAAAACAATAGGTTTTTTCATATCACACGGGGAATTGTCTGTCAATCAACAGAATTACAGAATAAAAATGACCTAGAACTTAAATGTACTGCTATGAACCCTGAATATGACAGTAGAATAAGAATTTTCGACGCATTTTCAGAACATTTTCGAATCAATCTCATTGAAGTGGCTAATTCATGAGAAGTGGACATTTAAATATGGTTCATGCACTTTACTATGTTACGAAGACCTCCGTACAAACAGGTATCGGTTGACATGTGTGTGAATCGGAATGAATTATTTTGATCAGGTTATTTCAATCTATTTATTGTGGCAATAACAAAATTTGGTAATGGCAAATAGTTTGTGCTAAACTTGCTGAACAAAAAGCAATTAATTTTTTTTCAAAGGCTGAAGACTAATTACCCATCGTGTGTCAAAATGACCGTAGAGGGAAAAATCAACTGAAGGTAAAAGTTGTTTTAGCACAGGTATGCGAGCTTGCAATGTATCGGTAAAGCAGACAAAAATTCATAGGTTTTTAAATTTCTATTTATATACAATAATTAATGTCAGAAATAGAGGTTATTTGAAGCAGTTTTTTAAAAATAAAATGATTTCGTAAAGCAATGAACGTACACTATGGTAGGTGTTGTAGATATTGGGTGTCAACTTCCAACTTGCTTCCCAACAGCGACACCATATTCTTAGTTCCAAGTTGCCCTATATTTCAGCAGAAAAGTTTTTATAGCAACGAGCATTTTTACTGAAACATAATTTGCATATTTGGGGCGAAGCCAATGGCTATTCGGCAAGTGTTTCGATATTTGCATAGCGAAGACTACAGCAAGTTTCGCGCAATAAAATTCAAGCAAGCACCCGCTTTCTGAGAATTAGTTCTAACTTTTGGAGGGCATCCAAAATGAGACGTTTGTGTGACTATGAACATAACGGCCTTCACAATCATGGAATTTAAATATCCATGTTCCTTTAAGAAATAAAAATTATAGGATCCTTTAAGAAATCAGATCATACAAGGTAGAGTGGAAATTCCACACTTGAGTGCAAAGAATTTATCGAAAAAACACCAACAGAATGAGCTATATTGTATTAAAACAAAAGTCAATTATTTCACAAGTGGGGATAATTTTTAATGTGTCAACACACAAGACCTTCTTTCGATTTGTTGAGTAATTTCGGCAATAAAGAACATGGTGATAACAGATCATGGATCTATCCAAGGTGATTATGAATGAAGAACTGTATTCAAAGGGTCAAAAGAGCGTGGAGAGCAGACTACATAAAATTCGAAACTCAATCTAGTTTAGTCTATGGCGCGACGGACGACGAAAGAACATATGAGTTGTTTGGTCTGCCCATCAAATAATAAGATCTTTCCACTTTATTCTGAGGCAATTCACGATCAATATTTCTCTCTTGATTATTCAAATCATAAGTCAATTTACGTTCCCTTAAGATAATACTCATATAAAACCGAGACAAAGTGTTGTCGAATAGTTCCATAGTTCACAAACATCTTAGTTACTTAAGTTCACAGAGCTAGACTGTACATTACATAGTTTCACAGAGCTGTGAAACTATTGTAATGTACAGTCCAGCTATCACAAAGGTATGAATGGTTATTGGAAACGCAAATGCACTTTGGCAACTTATAACTTTTTCATCTCTTTTGAAATCGAATTTTAATCTAGTTATTCCAGTGTCAGTTTATATTTCTACGCTCCATTTTGTGAAAGATTCCAGCCAAATATGAAATCAATTACCCATTTACAATTAAAATTTCCTGAACAAAACCGAACACGGGTCTGAACATATTTTTCTCAACACGCGACCAGACTTCCTATTCTTTTATTTTTTTTAAATGTTCATACTTTATTAATTCAAAATTCTTCTTTCAAAAAACTTTCAGGTAACATGGTTGGTTGAGTTTTATTGTGCAGGGGCCATATTTGGCCAAGCTGCGCCAAACGATGTCAAATGAATAAACAAACACACACTTTATCGAAATCTTACTGACACAGAAGAGATAAAGAGACCCATGAAAGAATCAAACCTGATAGCAATCGAACCTGAACCTCCTACAACTCGCAGGTTGTAAGCGTAGTTGTCTGATCCACTAAGTAGGGCTTTAGGAACCCTGTTCCGTTTTCACTAAACTGGTACTGTCGCCCGAAGTGCAGATGTGGGAGGTGGAAAGTGTGATCAGATACATACCGAAACGAATGACATGAAAAACGCATCGTTAAAACGTCACAAAACACGAACGCGAGAAAGACGGTTCGAACTTCCGACTGATTTAGACGAAATCTGACAGAGGCCTTCACCCACCCCAGGAACATCACTTACGCCATCTCGGACCAATCGGGAACTTGTTACAACTCGATACAATCGAAAACAGCCCAAAGCATCGATTGCCACTAAATTATTGGCGAACCCGAAGACGAAGTAGTTCCCGGCCTGCATTCTCGGCAATCCACGGAACCAGAAATCGATACTCCATCTCAATCGAGGAGGCACCTTGCAAGAACCGCGACCGCTGTCCACCAGCAGATGATTAAAGCAAGGTGTGCAAGAGTCTGAACTTACAGCCAAATAAACCAACCCCATCCAACATGGCACTCACGTCCAGGAATGCAGAGCGATCGAAATTCTAATTTCGTAGACGTTCGGGAAGAGACACCCTTCAATTACATGTAATTGCTCTTGCAAGGCAACACAGCCGTTGGTATATTATAATAGTAAAACGAAAATTGGGCTCTCGCTCACAATAGAATAAGCCCGCTATCAGAAGATAGTTTTCGTTTTTGTATTTTGCATGGTGTTTTACATACTACGTGCGCTAGATACAGTTACAAATTACGCATAATACGTGGACAAGAAGCCGCTTCGATGGGAGTTGATAGATTTTCCCGAGAACGAAGAGGAAGCCGGGTTTTAAAGAGCTCGCTCAGAAAGCTGTCTACGCTGTTTATTTACCCGGACAGCATGCTTGAATGAGATGCTTCCAGATGCAATCTTTTAACTAGTCTCGCATTATTAGGATAATGAGAGTAAACGTTTCTCAACGACGGCTAGCTGATTTTCCGGTCCCCGGAGATGTGAATAAAAAAATCCATCGTAATTATGTGTAGTTTATTAAGAGCCAGTCACGGCTTCATTATTATTGAATCACTAATTTTTCCAGAAGGGATATTGCAATACAAGGCCGCAGAAATTGAGATGGGTCGTCATTTTGTGAATGATCGTGGGCATATTCTTCATTTTCATTCAGGAATTGACGTTTCAAGTTCTCTGAAAATCTATATAAATAAGAATGGAGTGTTTGTAAGAATATTTTCGCCTTTATATACGTATATGCTCTTTTGGTGTCTGTAAGTGTGTGCCCGTCTAAACGGTTGAATATATTTTCATGAAACTGCATACTTGAGTACTTACATTCATGAAGTGACTGAACTTGTTTGCTAGTCCGTCTTCCCGTTCTATGTCTGATTTTGTTTGTGTGTTTACACAAGTATCACATAAAATTTATCCAACATATTTTAATGCAATGTTCTATATTTTATAAATTGTATTTTAGTTTAGTGAATACGTTAGTTTACATTCTTTTATTTACGTATTTTTAGACACGTTTCATGTTAAAACATCCGAATAACGATACTTGACCATTATTTGGTAGTTCAGGAGTAGCTGGAGTGTATATTGAGCATTGCAATTACTTGAATTGTTTTACCATTACTGCTGAAAAAGCAATTAAAAAATATGTTTACGGAATTCGAAACGGAAACTCGTGTTCGTTTGCCACGTGCACTGATATTTTCTGTTTTTTTTTACGCTCGGAATCAATTTCGTACTTTTAAATTTTGTCTAATTTTTAGTTGTAAGTTTTGGCAACTTGCGAGATCAAGAAATATTTTTTCTTCTTCTTTAGAACATCTTTTTTATCTTTATCACGAATTTATATCTTTAGAAATTTATATTTATTAAATTATATTATATAATTATATTATTTTATTTTAAAAATTTATATATATTTTTTAAATTATATAAATTCTTTGTCATAGCTACAGAAAGACAAGGTGGCTTATTTTACGAATTGAAGCTATATTTAAGCAACTTATATAAAGAAAGTTTGTTTAAAACAATGATTTTCTTTAGAAGAAACTCTGTCAAATCGATTTATCGATTTCGTCTGTACTGAAAACATTCAATTTTAAAAGAAGTTCTTTTATTATTGCAGGAAAACGGAATTTTCAAGGGAAAAAAACACTTAAAACAAACATCTTATCAAATTAATTGGTCACCTTTCCTTTAATGATGACAAAATTCGAAGAGTGCAAAAAATAAAAATATATTAGCATATAAATTACGAGTGCAAGAGTTTTTGACGTTGATTCAACATTTTTACAAATTGAGTTAAGCAATTTTATAGGAAAAGAACATAAGAAGGGTAATTTCTAATCCTCCCTCAAAATCATCTTTTGTAGTAGTTCCCTTAGCGTCTGTCACCTTTCGTCTGTTTGTACCTTTAGCAGGGGTGCAATATACGTGAAATGTATTGCATGGATGGATATACATGTATAGGATTTGTAACCAAAGTAGGTTGTGGATATTATAAAAATGTCGAAAAGGAGTTAAAAAATTATTTTACTCACACTTAAATGATTTGGCATTTTTCTACGAAAGAGGAAAGTGATTATTTTCTGGTCACTCAATCTATAGTTTACCCAATTCAACCCGTGTGAGGTTGGGTAATTTTGCTAGTCTATATTAATAAAAATGGAGTGTTTTAATTTTACAGGAAATGAACTTAAGAGGGGCATTCATAATCACTCCATGGTATAGGGTTAGAAGAGGGTATATGGATACATGGTTACACAAGATATATGGTTTTAGTGAGAGGAATTAAGAACTTTTTCCAACATACCTATGCTCCACAACCCCTTCCATATTTTGAATTGTATCGGTTTCCCTGTGGGGCAGCTTCTAGATAAACAGGGGTTGGTCGCAACTGCGACTTGAAAAACATAGTCTTCATAAATTATTAAAAATTAAAAAATGATGTAATAAAATTTTTAAAAAAGGAATTATAAAAATGACGAAACGGTGTGTGTTAAATTTTCACTCTTACCTCTTGGTAATTTTTCACAATAAATTTCACATCCGATATTTTTAGTCATTTTTTGCGAAATGGAATCTCAAACTTATAAGAGGAAAGAGTCGAGTTTTTGTATGGTCATATTAAAAAGTCCCGAATCGATTTCCATCAAAATATATGAAAGTTCTTATTCATAGCTCTTTCTAAAATTGATTTCATAATCAATATTTCATATACAAATCAACTTTAAAAAATAAACATTACGCAGACTTTGGGTTCTTTTATAACAATTGAATAATTTTTTTAGCATGATTGGAAGATTATTTCAGAAGATGTGAATAAGGAATGGGTCTGGGAAATTAATAAAACAATGATACTCCAAAGATTCTATTATTCATCCAGAAACGGCTGGGCCGAAAGACTTTAAATTCGATATAAATCCAAAATTTGGCGTCAAAATTGAGTGGTGTCATTTGAAAACAAGCAGTTTATGGGCAGTATGATATGAAGACTGTCCCAAAAGAAGAGTATAAAACGGAACATTTTCATTTCTCTATGAACGGCGGCGCGCAAATTAAGGGGATCATTCCATTCACGCACACTACATAGAAATGCTACACGTTAAAAGTGCTTTGCATAGAAATGCTACGTTAAAAGTGTTCCATTTGATTTTAACACTAATTAACGGCTATTTAAAAAACTAGCAAAAAATGACTGCACAGTGACAAACCTAACCCATTGAAAACAAATGACTCACGGAGCTTTTACGAATTTTTCGTAAACATTTAACTAACTTTAAAGACATTCAGCCAACCCACACAATTACCGGATTTCGTCATCCCTACAGCGAGGAAAGGCAATCAAATTCTGAGGAACACTGATGTTATCGCTGTTAATCAATAGCACGTATAACTTGCAGGCTCTCATCCATTCATACACAAATTTCAAGTATTTTTTGAAAAGCATTTCGCGATGCTTAAAAAATAGACGTTCGTATTTAAAGAAACGCCTATCACATACATCTTAATTCAAGGCCGAATCATTCAAGGGCTTTAGGAAGTAAACTTATTTTGATGCATCTAAAACAAAAATCTCGCCCGAACTTGTGTGGTAAGTACTATAATAACTGGCACAAGGAGAATCTGCATGAGGATCACACGTCACGAATTTCCAAAGCGATATTTTCGATTTCTGTCCATCTTCCATCTGATTGAATAGTCGTTAAGATAAAAGAGCTTTTATTTCACCCCTGTGCATTTGTCTTTTATCTTTTCAGACTAACCGGTGATGACTGTTCTGTTGCTTAAAACGCAGAATATATGAAAATAAGTCCAGCGGATTTTTATCCACGCGTTTTAATGAGACTTCCGGGAGAGTGTCTATAGAAAAGCATAATAGCAGCAAGAATATTGACATAGAATGAAAGCGATGAGTAAATTGGTTTCCAAACATCAACATTTTAATGAGATTTTCCAAGTTCATTTCTTTAGTGTTAACAGTGTACCAGGAAAAAAATTCAGTTCGCCGAAATAAGAAACCGACACAAAATCAAGTCACCTGGAAATTGATGAAATAAATCACTTGATAGAACAAATAACATTACGCCAAACAGAAGCAAGGTTTTTCGCATTTCTTTTCGAACTGTTTTGATTACTGATGTTGTTGAATTTAAGCGTTGCGACGAATGGATTAACAGAAACCCAAACCCAAACACAACACATTTGCAGTATATTTTAAAAATTAAATATTGCCATGTTCTTCAAAATTAAATGAAACAATTAAAGTTGTTAGTTTTAAGATTCATATGGTAAAAGAGTAGAATGACTTGGCGATATTTGCACTAACCGTTTAAGACAGTATGTCTTTTCGCCCAAACAGCAAAAACAAGATAGATAAAACTTTATTTTACGATAACAGTTTTAATGGAAATTGGTAATTTCAAAATTTATACTGATCTGTTTTTAAATGTTTAACATTTCCAAAAAATTCTGATAACCTGAGTCTTTTGAAAGTTACTTTATTATTACATTTATCAACAACTTAATACTTTTGACAACAGAAGTTGACCGTTGATTAGTAAAAACACTTATTTTAACTTCTATCGTAATAGCAGTCCATCTCTAGAAATTCATAGTCGAGAACAAGAAAATTGCAGAGGAACTAATAGACCATGTCTACCTTTGAAAATATTCTGACAAATTCTTACCGAATTTTTTTTTCTTTGAAGTTAAAGGAATTCTTTGCTATATTAATTTCCACGAAGAAAGTGGACACCAATTTACTCTAGCATAATAAAACAGTGTACAGGGTTCCCATATTTTAGGTTTACTAACTTACAGGTCTGTAATATGTTAATGACGTGTATTCATTTGCGATAAACTAAATAGGATAGATACCAAGATAAGGAAATTAATAAGTTAACTGCCAAAATGTTTTAAACTAAGCATCATCATACGAATAAATTTAAATAAAGCTTTTTGCATCAATTAACTTTTCCAATAAAAGGAGGAAAGATAGAATAAAAGCGGAAACACCGCACAAAGCTCTTGGTTGAAGGCAAATTTTGTTTATGTCCTGGGGAAAACTCAAGGATTGTTAATCACAGGAAATAGACAAAAAAAAATTAATTGTATAACAATTGTAAAATAACGAAGCATATCTTACCATTGATTAACGCTGTTTCTCATTTTCAAAAATAAAGAAATCCTGGAACCTAGAAGAAAAATCATTCGTTAGTTTTGGGTAAATTACTCAACCAGATTTAAAATTTTAGTATTGCAAAAAGCTTTTGAATGTACATATGTGAAAAAGGAAAACGGCTAAGTTTTAAAAATGCCCTTAATTTTATTCTAAACGCACATGGAAATTAGTCAACGAAATCTAATGCTGTGACATTCATAATAAACTGACCAAACTAACTGCAAGCCCTCACGAAATAAAATTATTTATTCCAAATATTTATGGTTTATAATGCAACATGAATGAATTTTTTTCTCTAGATTTGGGCAACGTACAACTATTTGTGAACACAATAAGAATACAACTTTGAACTCAGTCAGCACATTATCCAACAAAAAACTTTTCACATCCTTGTCTCTGAAGGTCCGTGTCCGCCCACCGCGTCTGTCTATATTTATATCCCCATATTTGGGACTTCTCAAATGTCCAATAAAGCGGTTGGAAGAGCAACGGATTAGCAACCGGAGGGTTGCGAGTTCGAAACTAGGACCACCCAAAGACCGTCGTGTACACGGGGCCTGGTGTACGTTAAAACTGTCGTGGCCTCAAATGTCCTCACGTTGGCGTGGTGTGGGAGTTGTTACCAGTATTTTCCGGCTCTGATCCTTGATTCAATAGGCTCTGGGTTTCAATCCAGGTACAATTAGCCCTCGTGTAACAAAAATTGACCTAAAAGCGACTAACCTAACTGAAACAGTGTTTTCCTGCTAAAAAATGTTTAAACGAATACCCCGTGAAAAATAAAGTGGCTGAAAGAGCCCCACCACATTCATATTTTTTCCTAATTATTGTTACCTAATTAACGCCACTTTGCAAAAGTTGCCTTAGATTGCAAATCCAAATGCATAACAAGGCTGCTAAAACGACCACGAATACTACGCGCTATTAGTTCTAAGAAATATCAACTTCAAACTTGAATAACCAGATTCAGGCGACTCGATCGATAATTTTTAAGGGAGCGACTTCAGCGATTCTCCAGAAGTAAAGGGAAGTTCGATCCTTTTGAAAGCTCATTTGAACGTTCGGGGTGCTTCACTTTATTTCTTACTCGGCGGAGAGACGAGCGTTTGAAATTAAGTTAGGAATTTAAATTGTTGGGTTTTAAAATAGAAATGTAAATAAATACTCGCGTAAGGATGGATAAAATCGCACTTTCAAGTTGCACAAGAATGATCTGATTACAGTTTAATTCCAGATATATTATATTGATTCAATGAGCTTTTAAAAGTTAAGGCAGTCCGAAACGCTTTTAACTGTGTTCTTAGGAGATTGGTGGAGACTTAATTTAAATCTAAACTTAATTTAATATAAACTTAATTTAAATATAAAACTTATAATCCCGATGTATTAATTACAATCGAATGGTATATTAATTATCGATAAATTTTCGATCGATTGCTAAAATGTATAACAATTTCCATTTTTACTCAAGATAAATATACTTCAGATATCATACATGGTCGTCTTACAAGTAATACACACGAAGTCAAAAAACAGTTCTGTGGAAATGAAGGGGAAATACTAATTTTCAAGTAATGTTAAAATTGTAATTTTATCATTTTTACAACAATTTGCCAGGAGCTTAATTTTGATAAGTGTATTTTTTTGAAAAAATGTTAGAAAATAATCCTTAATGATGCCTATAAATATTCCAAAGAATAAAAGCAAACTTTTCAGATCAATTTTAACCTTTTAAATGTTAATTTCCAAGGAGAAACAGGTGTACGCTCAATTTTGCGACTGATGCTTAATAAAGGCGATGGAAATCGCAAGGTTTCACCTTTAATAAAAACTCTTCAAACACAGAAAAAGTTTTAAATTTTGCTTTCGCAAAAAACTGAAATGCGTTTTGGTTTTTTAGTTTCACTCACGTTTAAAAATTTGTCTGGGGACATGAAATTCCTCTTGGAAGGCCCTCATGAAAATTGATTTTTGACAATTGCTAATTGTTTGAAGATTAATAAACCTGGAGTTTTGAAGGTTCATTCATTTTTCAGATTTTGTAAAATACATAATTTACAACACGCTGTAGAAAAAGCAAACGATATTTTCTCCTTCCGAAAAACGTGGAAGGAAGCAAAAATTATGGAAACAACTCAGCAGCTGGCATCAGTCGCCCAAGCTAAGGAAACTAGGTCACGACGAACGGAGATTTTTCACTTCATCCACAACCCAGTCCAAATATCACCACCCCTCCACATTCACCGCCACCTAACACTTTTTTCTCTACTCTCCTTCCCATTTCTATTTATTTTTTTCTCTCATCCATTCACATGACATTGAAAAAGAATAAAAAGGAACAAAAGGAAAAGAAAGAAGAAAATCAGGGAGGGTAGGTAGAAGGAGAAAAGCAGTATTATTATTGCCCCTTTTGTTTTCAGTTCACTGACATAGGTCGTTCGAATCTACCCCTCGCTCGTCTGCCCTCCCCCCATCTCGGTTGGGGTCTCTTTTTAATTGCTGATATTTTTTAATTTTCTTCCACGGAGTTTTGGAAATTGATGTATGTACACACATACAGCCTAAACATGGTGTGTGAGTGTGTGTGTGAGGGGGGGGGGGTGACAGCACCATGGTGATGGAGTCCAGAGCCACGGGGGTTGCGCCTCTCACATATGAACTCGGGTCCCATCCATAATGCACATTTTTGTTAAAATGTATCCAAAACGTACACATTTTGGAACTACTATTTACTCATTTGGGACACATTTTTAACAAGTAGTGAAAACGTACTAACGGGTACGTAAAAGGTCTAATAAGGATTAGACACGTGAAAAAAAATTGTCTATAGCCATTTTGGTGAAGTAAAACGTCCACCATCATCAGGTTGGTTGGGTTTCCATGACGCAAGGGTCATATTTAGCCAAACTGCCAAACACAAGACACAACGTCAAGTAATGGTCATACACATGCATGGAAAGTTTTACTGACACAGAACAGAAGAGACATCTGCATGTTTTAACAAAACGTACATTTGCACAAATGTGATATTTTTTTTTTGTTTTTCATATCCCTGAACACTTTTATTTTTCTAAAAACATTGAAGATTTTTATAAATTTTTGAACATGTAACAGGTACAAAAACACATGTATCATATTTCCCAGGAACCCTTTAAAAGTCGGGTCCCACTACCATGGTATCGAACCCCCTTCCAGATGAGCGAACCCTTGGAAGTGTAAACAGTTTTTGTAATATGCCAAACTCAGTAATACCGTATTCTAAGCTTGAAAATTTATTTTATTGCATTTCTAAGTTGTACCTGTGTTCAAAAGAAGAGAAAATGTATGCATCTGAGCAAGTTCAGCATTGAGTGAACGGAATATTCATTTTTATTTCATAGGAGTCTCGTCATCTAATCTAGTACTGGCCTAGAATGCAAATGTCGGAGGCCCTGGGTTCAATTATTTTAAAACAGCTTTCGAAACAGAAGGCTGAACCAAAGTAAGATTCGTTTGATTTTAAAGTGAATGAATTTCTCAACGAAAATAAAGCCTTGCTGTTTCTCAAAGATGAGAAACCTAAAGTAAACAATACAGTGTGGTAATTATCATAATCACGGAATAGTTCAAATAAAGCTAAGTAGAAGCAACGTATTTTGTTTTTGTTCAGAAACTGTTTTGGTTACTATGTAGTAAACCGTTGTTGCCAAAGGACTGGCGAAAACAATCCAGAAATAAAATTTCCAGTAAAATTTAATACGTAATAATAAATCGAAGAATAAATTTGCGACAGCAAAAATGTCAAGTTGTTCAAATTAATTTATAAAATATCTCTAGAATATTAAAGGTTTATACTAGTGTGTAGGATATATAAAATGTAGGGTGTATATAGTAGGATGTAGGATTTACAAAATGTAAACACATCCATCAAACACGAAAGGGTTTTCAGGTATTTTTAATTAACATCGCATTGGAGCAACACAACGGGTTTTAGCAATGGTCCGGGATCAAATCCAAAGGAAAAGATCCGAGGACATCATGTAATTTTGAACGACGGTTAGATGACGAGGTCACACCTGAGCTGCACCCCACTCTCCAAACTTCCACACCACGCCAACGCGAGGACATTTGAAGTCACGATAGATTTCACGTGCACCAGCCCCCTTTTTACACGACGGTCTTTGGTTGGATACGAACTCGCAACCCTCCTGTTTCTAGTCCGTTACTCTTACTTTTCCAACTGGGCCAAAGGGTTTTCAGACAAAACGTAGAAAGGGGAAAGTACATACAGAAAAGGACAAAATAAGTGTATGCAAGAAGAACAAAAGTTACCAGGGTGCGTTCATACATTCATTCTCATTATAATAACTATTATAAATCTGAAGAGGGAAACCGGAAAGTTTTTGCTCCTTAGATTGAAGCCTGTTTAAAACCGAAATATGAAGGCACATAGCAGGAGTAATTTTCAGCCTGGTTATTAAATGTCTACCTCAACCGATATTAATTTTTTTTCAAATTTAAATGAAGCTCGTGAGCGAATTTGGTTGACACGACTCTTGAAGTTAACAGTAACAGCACATCCTGCATTTTTTTAAAATTATGCACAGAGAAATGTCAACTTTGAAATCGAAAGAAAAACTCCACCGTCACATTTCCAGACTCAACTTCAGCTCCAACAATAGCCTATTATTAAAAGTGGGATTTGATGAATGACGACCACTGAACAATTACGCTATGAGAAGCCGTCTCCTTATATACCACCAAAAGCAGAACAGACTAAACTCGCGTCACTTGGTGTGAGACGACGTCTCAGCAACTCCAGAAGAGGTTAGTCCACTGATGAGAGGTATGTGCGGTTTTAGCGGTTTTTTGGAAATTGCCGGATGGAGAATATTAATTTCAGGATGTGGTTTTCACGCTCCTGAACAAGAAAGAATGAAATATTTTTTACACATGGCGGCATGCGCTATTATCGATCTGATTCTTCTACACAAGCTATGGGCCTCAGTTATGTGAACAGCCTGCTGTTCAGTGTAGGGATGTGTAATCGACATAAGATCGAAAGGAAATGGTCGCGATATTCTAAATTACTTTCCTCTAATGGTGATATCAAATAATAATACAGAATGCACGTTTTGTACCAAGTTCAAAAAGACATTTTTTTCTCATCGTAATGTCCAGCTTGAGGAAGTTAACACTACAAGCCACATTTGTACTCAGGGCTTCAGACAGTGATGTAGCCAGTGGGGACCTCTGGGTGCCCCCTAAAAATGTTGGTTTCTGGCTTTTAAAATGTCTACTAATAAAATAGAAATTCCTTTTTCCCCTCGAATAAAGGGGTCGCGGTAGCACAGTTTATAGAGTCGCAGAAGTGTTGCGAGTTCGAAACTCGGACAAGTGGTGGCAAGTTAAATCTGTCGTGGTCTCACGTTGGGGTTGTGTGTAAATTTGGAGAGTGGGGTACCAACTCAGGTGTTCGACTTCGTCATCTGACCGTGGTTCAAAATTCCGAGGGATCTTTTCCCTTCGGTATTGATCGAGGACCGTCGCCAATAGCCTTTTGTGTTTGTTGGTCTAGAGCAGTGGTTCTTAACCTTGGGTGTGTGCACCCCTGGGGGTGAGAGACAAGTTTCGATGTACGACAGCGATTTAATAAAAGACGATCTTATTGAAATATGAGCCAATGCACGCATTCAAATGGAATTTGAAAAATTGGACTTAGAACAACTCTGGTACACAGTTAGAACCGTATACACAGCTGACAAAAGCAGTATTGCAGACACTTTTACCATTTGTCACCACCTACCTGTGTGAAATTGGATTTTCATCACTTTTGCACATGAAAAAGAAAACCAGAAATCGCTTAAATGCAAGTGCGCGTGGCTTTCAAAATAGGAGCCTCGTTTCAAAAGTATTATTATGAATAAACAACATAGCCATTAAAAACTGAGAGATTGTTTTGTAGGTATATTGTAAATGTATGTGTTTATTTTGCAATAAATAAATTACCTTGTAATAGAAGTAATTTCCTAAATAAAGAAATCGAAACACATTTTCCAAGGGGGTGCGAGAACTTATTTTTAGATTCAAGGGGTAACCTATCACTATAAAGGTTAAGAACCACTGGTCTAGAGCGACATTAATTCAATTACCTACCCGAAATAAAATTCTCAGTAGAAGTTAGATGACGGAGCTCTCGTAAAATAAAATATGTATTTCAAATACTCAATGTTTCACTTATGTACAGCTTTTTATAAATACATTAGAACCTTGATTATCCGAAGGTAATGTGGAAGGAGACTACCTCGAATAACCAGAAATTCGGGTAATACGGACATAGTAACACAAAAAGAGGGTCTATAAGAATAGTGTCACCGAAAGATTCATAATGCTAGAATTAAGAATAATCTATACTCAGTGTGACACATTATGTATTTATTGTGATTATTTTACAATTTGGAGGTGAGTTGCAGAGTTACTCTTGAAAAAGTCCAAAATTTTTAGCACCACTTTCTTGACTCTTTATACAAAATGCGCATACTCGTGCTCAAAGCTCTATTAAACAAAAAAGTCAATATCAAATTTGGTTCGGATTATCAAGGTTCTACTGTCTTATAACTGAGGAAAACAGATGGCACATTACAGAACAAAAAAGTTTCACATATTCCTCGGGTCTCATAATACGGTAACGGCACCCCCCCCCCAAGTTGATTCTGTGAAAAGACAAAAATGTTCTCTCTACAGCAATAACCCACAATTTTGCATTGTAAAACGGATATCCATTGGCGATCTGTGAGCATTTTACAGCGAGATAAAAATTATTTCATCACAAGCCTAAAACTTGATTTTTATGGATATAAAATTCTAAAAGTAAATGTATTACCGTACATGCGAGGTATTCATAATTTTCAACACCATTTTAATTTTTTATACTTTTGTGAATAAAATAGGATACGCAGGTTGGTTGGTTGGTTGAATTTTAATGGCGCTTGGGGTTAGATTTTGGCCAAGCTGCCGACACCAACCACATCGAGTGTGGGAGAAAAGGAAAGCAGAAGGAGCAGGCGAGGGTAAAAAAGGACAGATTACTAGGGTACCTCGGAGTTATGACGCTCGTGTTTACTTCAAGAAAGCAAACTTCTTGGGAGAGGGGTAGGATACATTCAACTTAATTCAAATTCTAATAAATGCAACGGAATTTTTTTTCTTTCATTGATATTGAGACAAATCGAAACAGCAACGAAATACGTGATGTGTATAAAAAAATGATCAATTTACAGATTTTAAAAACAAAACCACGGTTCTCCATGAAAACAACACTCCAGTAGACAGCTTATTTCACGTTAATTAACATGTTGTTTGGCAACTAGGCGTTCCTACGCAACCAGCACGATACATTCGCGAATCCAAGAATCGGCTTGATCCCTCCCAATTCAAAAACGCGTGGACAACGGCCATCAATCCTCGTGGCACAATTTCAAATCACTGAAATGCTTTTTAATTTCCTCACACTCCAACCTACGGCAGCAGCGGACAATGAATACTAATGAAGCGGTAATATTTATTTTGTGCACTGCGAGAACGATATTTATCAGTCGTCTTGTGTGTATGCTCTTAATAAAGTGAAGGTGCGTCGTTTAAAGAACTCGGCAATCAATTCTTCCCCCAGCATTGTTCGCGAGCTCTCCTAACGAGTTAAGAGACGCCCATAGCAAGGGATTAGAACGTTTTATGAGTGTGCAGCTAGCTCTCTCTCTCTCTCCTTGACTTCCTTCAACCCAGGGCGTATGTTCTGGAAAAGAAAGAGCCATGGTGTCACTTTCGACTCGCACTCGTCGATGGCGTGTTTTGCATGAGAAAGCATCCATGAAGCATTTAGTCAAAAAACGAAACCGGAAAGGCTGACTACTTTAACTGGCAGACAGGGGCTTGGTTTAATACATTAGAGATCTTACATGAATCTTCGCAACTATTCCAAGACTGGTTGTGAAACTTGCGGAAATGAAAAGAAAATGCTACCTGACAGGTTATTGGGATTTCTAAATAGTATTCTCATCTTTTTTGGAGAGATCAGTTGAGTCTCTAGGGAAATAGTGCCCAAGGCTAGATATATAAATTGCGTCCCTGTTCAAACATCGGAAATCTATCTTAGGATATTGGTCCACCATCACCAGTCCTGTGACACTAAATTGGCTGAACTACTCATGCGTACAGACATGTTTTCTGTACAGAAAAGGGCTACGCACGCGCATGTATGTTTTGCCACATGCTGCTACAGAGTGTGGCAGGATTTGCCAATTTAACCATAGTCAGCTCAAAAATATTAGTCATGCTGGTTAATCTTTTTCACTATTAAATTCTGGAACTACATGGGAATTATAGATAGTTATATGTACTTGTTTGGCCGGGATTTTCCCCGGCGTGGCCCGTTGTCACGGCAGGTAAGTCATTTTATACCAGTCAGAAGAAAAACATTGAGACCAAATTCTTGGGTTTTATGGGGGCATATTTGGCTAGGCTGTGCCAAATACATGACAGAACGTCAAGTAATGGACTAAGACACATTCAAGGAAAGTTTTACTGACATAGAAGAGAGAAATACACCCACAGTAAATTACAAGAATCTAACCTGCCTACAACTCTCACAACGTTTCTTAGAAACGGGCAAATTTTCTGGCATTATGGGTCATTGCTTCCCATGTCAGAAAAATTACCCGTTTTTAATGCGCTTTGAGTGGAACACTGACTTGGATTCTTTGGTAGTGCTGCCAAATTTATTTTTGTGTTGGAAGAAATTTTCCTCCATCCATACACTACAAAAAGACTTAAGGAACAGAAGTGTGTGTGGGGGGACTTTTCGTTTGAATGAACAACAGTGTACTACTGTTCTAAAATTGAAATATCTGCATAACAAATTAATGAAAGGTTTATTATTTGAAATGACTGCCGAAGAATTTCGGTCTTTAAACAGGGATGGGAACAATCATCACAATAATTTCACTCCACTGTCACCATTTGTTACGCGAGTGGAAATTAGACGGGGGCCTCCGGCTTAAATTGAGTTCTGATTCACTGCAACACCCACGGCTAGACCTGAATTCGAACCCAAAACCTATTGAACTCAAGGCCAGAGCTCTCGTTGATCAAGCTGCATGAGAGGCATTTGCTATCAAGCTAAATATAGATGGCAGTAGTGCTTCTGCGGTGATAAGCTTTTCCTGTGCGTGCGTTCTTCCTTTCCTTGTTTTAACTTCGGATCTTTTCCCTTCGCGATTGATTCCGGACCCCGATGTGTTGCTCCAGCGCGACGTTAATTAACTACGCCCCCTTGTTTTAACTTGCAAATTTGTCTATGATGTGGTTGGTTGTTTTTATATGGCACAAAGACCTTATTTGGCCATGCTGCGCCAAACACAAGACAACGTCAAGTAATGGTCAAGTCAACACACACACACAAAGAAAGTTTTTCTGACACAGAAGCCACAGAGAAATACACTCAGAGAGAAATCAAACCTGCCCACCGACAACTCACATGTTGCTAATTGTCCATGATGTGATCAATGTTATTTTGCCCCGTTTCTTCTTTTTTACACACAATAGAACAAGGTTATGAACCTGCACTTGACTCAAAAACTCAAATACGAAAGCACTAGTTTTGACTTTATTAAACTACGATTTTATAATATGTCACTGATTTTCTTTCTCTTTTGAAAGAATGAGGGTAATTTTTTAGTTTGTCTGACTTTTATAAAACTAATTAACGCCTCTTTAAGTGCGGCACATGCCCTACTTTAAATGAGTCATCGTGAAAGATGTATACAGCAAGAAAGTATTAGCGATTAACTCGGGAATGGTTTTATTAAAAATCTGCGATCGTGGCATTTTTGTTTTTCGTTTACGATCATTTTTTTGCTACAAGGAAGCTAATTACGCCGAGACCTGCGGCTTAAAGCCGTGACATCTTGGAAAATTAATGCGTGAGGATTAGTTAATGCAATCACTTCAAGAACTGAAACATTTCCGTACTTAATTTCATAGACACTAAGAATATTTTCCTGTGCGCTCAATAGCGTACTTTTACTCGTAAAAACCCCTTGAAGATGATGAATGATGGGCGTCAAGTTTTTAGATAGGCAGAGTACGCTGTAGTTTGGAGCGTCAAATTTCAGTAAGGCAATCTTTCTTTTTTTGAGGGAATTTTAAATATTTTATGCAATTATCTATATGTATATATTTCATTAACGAACGTGACACAGAAATAGATGTTATGTGTTTATTGTCGAATAGCAACAACAGAAATAAACAATCGACCGTTACGGGATTCATTCGCCAATTTTGTCACGTTTAAATATGCTTGATTTGAGCTGTGAAGGTGCTAAAACTACACAGAAGAGCTCGCCACTCAAATGAAGTTCTTTAGCAGTCTGATTACAGAAGGCAAAGTGAAATGTGGGAGACAGAAATCAACACTGAAAAGAAAATGAGTGAAAATAAGTCCAGCGTCAAAAAACACCAAATCGCCTTTGGACAATAGAATGGTAACGACACTTTGACATGAATATATATAAGTAATTAAGGAAGTTGAGCGCAGATGCTATGCTCGTGTCTGCTGGTTCAAATATAATTTAAAACTACAAATTAGTTCACTGCAAAATAAAAGCAAAGGACTCATCACAATAATTAATTGACCCGGTGAGCGAGGTCTGGCGTTCACATCACGATTCGCATCTTTCATTTTGTCTTGATGAAATCTACAAGCTTTAGGTCGCCTACTGGCGGCAAGATGGAGTCCTTTCAGTGTAGTTTAAGTCTCAAGAGGTCGAATAGCAGAAACGAAACTGAAAAACGGAACTAATGGTAAACATTGATTTGAGAAACAGATAGTCATTTGCGTAAAAGTTGAAACGAAAACCATCCTGATCAGAAGCGACAATGAGCAGCATTTTCTGTCATGCTTAATATGGGTGGCGGTAGTGTTTCTGCGGCGATACATGTTTCCTGTACGCAATCCGAATGTGACGTCACTTAGCTTGTTTCGTTGACCTTCTAATGAAATACACCGAACATGCAAGCGGAGTCGCTATCGTAAGATTTCTGAAGGTAGGCTTACGAATCGACTGAACCGAATGGCTATCGAAAAAAAGACAAGTGTTTTTGATCACGGCGGATAATCATTTTAACCAATCAATAAATTAGGATTCATACTTTTCCCACAACCACGTGACAGATCCTTAATCCGAGCGACCGGAAGAAATATAAAACTGAGCGCACATGCTCTGCCTAACTTCATTAGGAAGTCGATGGCTTGTTTACTGCATATGATTTCAACATGTCGCCAATAGAAATTCCAAAGCATGAACTCGTGCATGAATACATGACATTCCACACCAGTGATAAACTACATTTTTAAGATAATCCGTAATGTATCATATGAGAGCATTTGGCCAGAGATAGTAAAATCACACACCGCCTGGTTTGTTTATTTGCACTGAAATTTCAGTCCCTCTCAGTCATTTCGGAAAAAAGTCAAAACCAAAACCGTCCTGATCAGAGACGACAATATCGAAGCCAACTTCACTTGACAAATAAAAAAACCTTTTCCTTCAGCAAACCTTCGATGTAGGTATTCCTGTGGGATAGTAAAGAATGGGTAGCCAAATTATTTACCAGCTAAATTAGATAAACAACTTCCTCTCGCGGGGGATTAGCAGCAAAAGGAGCGGGCAGTTAGTGGATGAAGAAGGCCAAAGCTCGATTGGTTAGGCTTGTGGGTACACAAATCTGGATTTATTATAATCTAATGATAATATATGAGCAGGTGCTCGGAATGCGCCACCGAATTACGTTATTACTGAGGGTTGAAGTGTGCAAAGGGCGAACTTTCGTTGGATGCGGCAAATATTTACACATGTGATTATGAGATGAGGGTCCGAAAAAGGTCGAGCGCAATTAAAGATTCCGACGAAACTGGCGGGGCAATTAAATTACTCACCTTAAGGGATCTCACGGGAAAAGCACTTAAAAGGAACGGCTTCGAGGATGAATTATTATTAAGGGAGAATGACACGCGAATTCAAATGGGCGCCCTTCAAAATTTCAGATCGCCCCCTGAACCAACCGTACGTTGCATTGTGAAAAGATTATAAATTAAAATAGGAACCCAGGTGGGTAGAAAACGGCGTTCTTTGCTTGAGTCTTTCGCAGAAGAGACTGAAATTGTTTTGGGGTCAAAATTATAAAGGGAACAGTTGCGTAATAACGGCATTCTTATGGAACAGGCGATCTGATACAATTTGGCCACTGAAAATCGTATTACAGTGATTGTTATTGAGAAAGAAAGGTTTCAACAGTAGTTCAAAACACGGACTTGAGATTTATTTCAGTGTCACATTCACTATTTTATGTTCTTAAAAAATTTTCGATGGAACGCAGAGACAGAGGATTTTTAATGTAGGGAGTTGGTGCGATATTGCGTTGCGACAAACGGACAGCAGTTTGTAAATAAGGTGTCAACTTCCAATGCCGTCCAAACACATAGAAGGTTTATAATTGAATTTTCCAAAAATATATACAATGAATACATACAAGTAAAGTTGTATACACACGATTTACAATCTAGGATGTTCTTCCTTTACAATATAGCAGCTTGTGTATCGTATACAAATGCTCCGGTACAGGGTTAGATTCATGGAAACATTCCCGGCATTCAATGGAAACAAAACATCTTCCCTCGGTTGCCAAAACTGTTCTACTTAGATGCAATTTAAAAATTTTGTTTTGTTTTCGTGGTTGTTTTAACACAGTGTAATGAATGACAAGGGCCTGAACATTGAATTTTTGAGTTTGAGAGGGATTTTCAGTGAAAAGAACAAACCAGACGGAATGCGAAGATTTTACTTCCGGTGCCCAGATGATCTCACAGGATACATATCGGGGTGATAATTAACGTGTAGTTTACCACCGTTTTAATGACAACATTTAATCTGATTGGAGTTGTCCAATCAACTATCATATGTATGAATTCAAAACTCATACTTTGGAATTTTTATTGGCAAAGAGCTGAAATCGTGTTAGCAAAACAAGCCACGCAGACATGCTCAGAATAAGTACAGGAAACACCGTTCCTATACAGAAACACTATCGCCACCTACATTTAGCTTGGCATCAAACGACTCATAGATTGCTTGAAGAAAGAATTAATGGTAGGTATTTTTAATTAACGTCGCACTGAAACAACACAATGGGCTATTGAAGAATGAACGGTTGTTAGAGCGGAATTTGTACCAAACAAGTCACAAATGACAACTGGATCGAAAAACGAGTCAAAATTAAATTTAGATACAAAATGCAACTAACACCCACTGATTTCTTACCCTGTATGGTTAATTCGCCCTGATATGGTTCAACAATTTGAATGTTGCATGTGAGGCAATATCGTAACGTGACTTTGACGCCGAGTTTAGATCTAAAGCAAAAAATATCTAAAACTTAACTTAAGACAACCTTTTAAGTCAACAAAGTCACCATTTTCCCCTCAGGACATTACAATACGAATCATTTTAGCCCTAAATTAAAATGAGTCCAAAAGGCGCAATTGCGCCCAATCCTGCGTGGATGATCCAAGTGCTGTCTTTACAATGACGGGAGAATGCGAGAGACCACGTGCAAGGATTAACTGGGTATATGATCTGAACTGAATGCTTTCCTCAGTAGGAAACATGTAGGGCAGAAGTGTGCATTGACGGTACTCATAACGAGCAAACGAAATGAACAATCATAGTAAGAAATTATTTGAGGCTGAAAGGACGGCGCATCAGCAATCCTTTGTTGTCTTCTAGTGGTGAAAGTCAGGGTAGGTAGTTGAATAACGTCACACTGGAGCAAAACAAGGGGTTTTTGCCGATGGTCCGGGTTCAATCCCGAAGGGAAACATCCGAGGATAACACCTCGTAATAATTCTGAACCACGGTCAGATGACGAGGTCGCACCTAAGCTGGCACCCTACTCTCCAAACGACCACACCACGCCAACGTGAGGACATTTGAGATTACGACAGATTTAATGAGCACCAGCTTCCACGTACACGACGGTCTTTGGTTGGATCGAGTTGCGAACTCGAAACCCTGCAGTTGCTAATCCGCCTCTCTTCCAACCGGGTTACCTCAGCCCAAAGAAAACCAAGGATGTCAAAATAGAAAATGACGTCTAGGTCAGATTTACGTTAAAAATATCGTCGTTTTTGCTTCAAGTTGTCTATTGTTATTTTGCCAACTAATTTTAATATTTTTTATAAGGGGATACCGGCCATCTCGGCTACCATGGCCGCTCACCCCTGCAAGGGCAAAGATCCCCGCTTTGTTGTGGAGTCTAGCAGTTTAGCCGTGCAAGTTCCCAATGTTCCATGAGACCTCATTCTTTAATTTATCTAAAAATCTGGGTACAATTATGTCTCGTATTAACTTTTTGGGAAGAGTAAAAACGGACGTGAAAAATTTAGATCCAAACAACCTCGAAAGTTAAATCATCGACTGTCAGAAGATCCCAATTGAACGCATCTCAAGTGACCTTAGCGCAGCCGCTCTTTGATGTCCCCGCCGGGAACAAAGACCCATTCCAATCGCACACCACCGGAGAGGTGAGAAAACTTCCTCCTGATGCAGTGCGCCCACCCCCGGCACAAAATTATGAGTCTGCACACAAAAGCCGAAGTAATTCTCCACGATAACAATGCAGGACAGCCACACAAATCCTTCCCCCGAGTGACTCATGGAAAAACATTCGTGCATCCAGGTAAAAGATGTTTCCTGCCCCAGCACTCTTATGAACAGGCAGAAGATTGTTTTTCGGACAAGCGTTATGCGCAGCGCATGTAAATGAGCGATGCACCTCGGAGTTGCGTAAAAATAACCGGAATTCAGTTTCCCCGAGTCAACAGGTTTGGCTCTTTATAACTCAGTTTTAGCTTGCAGCCGAAGCCTGTAATTTATTATTATTAATTGCTCACCAGTGCGTTTTTTAAAAAAATAAAAACCACTCGACATAGTGAAGGGTTCACGGCATATCCCCCTAATAAATAAACAGGCGCACTTGGAGTTCGTTATTGTGATGAGAATTAGTTGCACTTTTTTTGTGCTTCGCAATACTATTTCTCGAAATTTAACGTGAATTCCGTACATATTTCCTTAACTTCACTCCGTGACGCTCTCTAGTAAGTCTTCTGGTATCTAATAAATAATACTTGCCGCGGTTTAAAAGCGTTTTCGTGACGAAAAAACCCATTGGCGAAAGTTATGAGATGGTTTCTCTGTTTGGAAGGGAAAAGAGGAAGGTTTATCTCGAGCATAAGCTTGAGATATAGTTATGCCCTATCTATCCATATAAATAAAAAGTTTCTTAATTATGAATGTAGCAGGTCGCAGGGAAAAATCGGCGTCTAACCCAGAATAGAATGCGTTCTAAAATTCTAAAAATGAATAAAACCAGCACAAGCCAGAGGGTTGGAATTTTAAAATAACTGAAAATTTAAAATCATATTGTACCATGATTGATAGAACAATTGAGTTGACTGTAAAAGTATATCGTAAAAAAATAGAGAAATATATTTCATTCAAAAATATATTTTCAAATTGGTTATGGTGAGTTACCGGGGCGGAGAAATTGCGAGTGCTTTACTCTGGTAACTGGTTTGTATGGCTAATTATTGACCAAGTAAAGCGAAGCTACTAACTAAAAAGGACGCATCACGTGGATTTTGTTCTTTTTTATAAGTAAACCATAGAAAGAGTATTTCGTGAAGAAATGAATCAATTTCAGGAAAATTAATTTAACATTAGACTCCAAACTTTCCATACTCATAATCCAGAGACAATTGGACCAAATGACTTGAAACTTGGTGTTAAAATCGGGTGTTTCCATTGGAAATTGTGACGTTGTGCACAATTTGTTATAAAGTATGCCTCTTAACGCAAATTATACAATTTAAATCTATAAAAGACGTTTTCTCCAATCGAATAGTAAATTCAATTTGCTCTACGGTGAACATTCTAACAACATCAAAACTAGTTGTGGCTACTAAATCAGAGAACGTGCAATCCATGACACTTTGGTAACAATTAAAAAATAAATACATACCTGATCTTATTCAACATTAATGTGAATTTCAGGAGAAAAATGGATTTGGTCTGTGCTTTGAAATTTTCATTTTATTACGACCAAGCTTTTTCAATTACATTTTTTATAAGCTTATAAAAGTATTTTGTGTATAAATGTCACACACAAGCTAAACTTAAACTTTCATAATTCACTTCTTCCCTTATAAGGGAGCATTCTATTATCTAAGCAAATTAAATAGAACGCCTTAACCATTCCATCAAAAAATCGTCTTATTTTCAGCACCATAAATGATGAACTTTAATTTAACTTGCTATTTCTTGCACTTCCATCACACTACCGTAGTCCCCGGAATAAAATTCCACCTGCTCACCATCTTAAAATAACGTGGCTCTAGAACATTGTGTTTTGTGAATAAAGTTCTCACAGCGCTGTGGGTGCGCGGACTAGTAGCTGAATTACTATCGCGCCGCCACCAAACTAAAATCTTTCCCGTCAGAAAGAAACTACGCTTCATGCGTCTATTTATAATCTATCGGCAGCAAACTTGATATATTTATTCATTCGACTTATTTATTAAGCTTGAAAAAGTAAATAATTTTGTTTAACAAATTGCTTTATTTTTGAATAAAGTCTTATTTTCCAAGAGTTTCCAGATTGGTCCAGACACCACCCTCTTCTGTAATTGGGTTTTAACTTTCTTCTTGTTCATCAACCACGGGGGCCTTACCTTTTGAAGATATGGAACTGACTTGGCGTCATAACACAGTCATTCATTTATACCTGCAAATGTCTGTAAGCTCTTTCCCGAACAGGAAGTAATTTATAAATGACTTCATTTGAAATCGAATCACACCACTGGAACACATTGATCTAACAGGGTTCGAGAGTCAAAATTATTGACATGGTGAAATTCATAGATTCATCAGGACTTCACAATCCTAAGAACTTAATACGCATGTTTTTTTATAAGATTGTAGGTGCAAATAATATGCAATACAACATTTTAATTACATCTATACATTAACATTACATACTAGATAGACACGTCACCTAGGTGGCATGCTCTTTTCATCCCAACCACATTCATTCAAACTGATACTATGTCTCACGACACTGGGCACGGAAGTGTGTGGAGTTAGCTAGAATCCAGCCCCCGTGGTTGATGGAACAAGAAGAAAGTTAAAACCCAATTACAGAAGAGGGTGGTGTCTGGACCAATCTGGAAACTCTTGGTAATCTTTTTCAGGCTTCCATGTAACAAAATAGACGGAGAACCATCATCTTTGGAACACTATTTTTCTCCCTCGGGTTTAATTGAAGACGTGCCATCTGGTAATGAACATCAAGAGGACGTCCACGCAGAGAAGGCATCCTGTCCCATGACCGCAGCAGTGGTCAGTGGCGAGAGAAGATACGTTCAGGCTCGAATCCGATCTTCCCGAGAGAGCCGCCAGTGACGTTTCCGGTGCTAGCTATCGCTTTTCCAAAGTCATCGCACTGTGCGTGAAAAATTTAATCAAGGCGAAGACGGAGAGCTTCGTAGGGAGGTGGGGCCTATCTCATTTCCTCCCTTCGGAGGAGAGAGAGATAAGATTGAAATAAACGACCGTTTTTGCGGATGCATATTTTCCACACTGGATGGATGACGGATGACGGTATATTAGAAGGATCGGAAAATAGGATTGCTGGCTGCTTTTGGGAAGGCGAATCCAATCGGTGGGGAAGAGGGCTTAAAGGAGAGAGTGTTTTTGTGAAGCCTGGAAATGGATCAGTGTTGTTGCACCAACCGAATACGTATCCCTGAAGAGAGTGAAAAACGTTGTTTGAAAACATCGAAATGATATTGGCCAAGTTTCTTCTCAATGTACCACCCACCTTTGAAAATACCACACAAAAGGAACATGGCAGTGGCGTTTCATTTGCTCAAATAGAATAGTTTTTCCTCCTGCTGTGTCGCACGCAATATATTCGCCCAAACATACATAACTTTGAAAAATTTAATTTGATATGCATATTTCACTCATGTACGTGGGGCGATGCTCCACAACCATAACAACTCCTTCCCATACTCTAGATAGTATTAGTGTCTGTAAAGACAACACCTGGATGATCAGGAGTTGGTCGCAATGTGACTTGTTCAACATGGGTTATACTTTGACGAAGGGAATTAGTAACAACACTAACGTATGGGGCATAGAAATTACAGTTATTTATATATTGTCGAATGGCAATAGATGGAACAAATTAAAAATCCCGTGCTACGAGATTCATTCATCAATTTCTCAACTTCGGTTAAGTATGCTTCATTTGAGCTACAAAATAACAAAAATTCGAATTGAGGTATCGTTGTTCTGATTCAACTCCCAAGCATGAAGGAAGGACAATGAGAATGAGGTGGAGATAGGAGGAAATGTAAGCAACAGTAAGCTCAAGAATCGATAAACAGCAAATCTATCGAACAAGTAAATATGCTGCAATTGGCGTCTAAGAGCATGTTTAAGTTAAAAACATGACTGGACAGTTTACAAATAAAAAATAGAAAATTTTTTAATCGCATGTTGTAAAGCAATAATTAAATCAAGTATCACTTTCATTTATTTACTAACTGTTAGTGTTATTAACTGTTTACAAAGCTGTAAACATCAGCAGTTGAAAAAACTTATCCTAAATTAGCAATAACTGTTAACAATTAATAAAAAATACCAGTTTTGCATTTCTAATTGAAAGCCAAAATGCTCGCTTATAGGCATGTTACGTTAGCAAGCATTACGAGGTTGTTCGCATGTCGCTCGGAAGGTGTACACATCAGTACGTTTGGTAACATTGCATATTACAGCTCGATATAGTGCGTCTTATCGATCTTTGGCCAGTCGATTTTTGGAAAGGTACGAAGGCGCGTTAGGAGAAGGCCCCAGTACACAAAAGTATGAATGGCGATCGCCGTGAATGGTTTTCCACTCGCCAACTCGTTATCACCGATATCGCTTTCGGGGTCGAACGACGAACTTAGAACCAGAATCCATGCTAAAGACGCCCGTTGTGGAAGCGCATTGTTAACGTTCTAACCTATCGCCTAATTTTAAGAATAGACTCGTTCAAAACCACGTGATTCGACGGCTAACTCTCAGGTGCCGGACTGTACACACTACTGGACAGCTCCTGTCAGTGTCATTTATTCCAAAAACCGACAATCGGTCGGATAATTTCGAGCATTACGAGATAGTTGACAACAGTTATTCGGAAGGCATAACTAGTGCAGTTGGGTTACATCACATGTTATTTCGCGGCTTCAGATAAGGAAAAGAAAACCTGGGCGGTTCTACTCAAGACGGGATTGAAATTCAAAGTGGACGAGGGAAGTAAAAACCGTAGAAGAGCAACACTCGCAACGTTTTAAAAAATGTTAATAACCACTTTGAAAAAAAGAGGACGTTTCATATTAAATTCCAGTGGGAACGCAACGGCAATTATGCGAAAAGTCCTTTATGATTTAACCTCCCCCAACTGTTTTAATTGCACTACAGGACGAAGAGGGGAGAAAAAAGCACGATAAAAAACAATACAGTTGGGACGCGAACAGAAAAGAAACGCTATAGCAATTATGAGGCCCTAATGATCCTAAGAGAGTTTTGTACCCCACTGTAAATTAACCGTGTTTAACCGTACTGGGAGGATTTTAAATTAGGAAGAACAATAATTACTCCGCCCCCTCCCAGCAACTTCGATCAGAAGCACACACTCTAATTATCCTAACTAAAACTGAATTTCAGAATTCCGTGGAATGTTGTTTTTAAACAGGGCCCCCTCTACGTCTCGTGCACGCACGCAACGAAAGTTATCGATATTAGTAGTAATCAGTATGGTAATCGTGCTATGGATTTTTTGACTTTTTCAAAGCAGGGGCCGCGGGAAATGAATATTCAGATGATCATTACGCCCCTTTCTTTTCTGGGGCTTCCGAGTACAATTGAAGGGAAATGGATGTCCATTACCGATTCCAGTAGTCTTGTAACAGTGGGCACACTAACGACTCATTTATACACACGGGCACGAAAAAAAACCAGTTCTCGCGGTTCGCAATTGAAATTCGGCGAATATTAATTAAAGGAGTTCATCTGATATAGATAAAATTGTGAGTTCTCTTCACTTCAACGTTACGTGTACTGTGTATTATAATTATAATCGAAGATAGGGTTCCCCTCTTCATGCAAAAGAAACATTAGGGCCTTTCTAAGGTCATTTTCAAATTTTTTAAAGGCTCCATTTCACATAGTAAAAATGTAAAACTTCAAAAGCCACTAATAAAGATTAAAAACCTATTAAAAAAATCGTCGATGGCTATTTCGGCAAGACGTTCGCCATCAATACGTCCTGAAAGCTAATTTTCTGTCCTGAAGAGGATGGACGTCTTGCAACAGCGAAATGGCCATCGACGGTTTTTCATAGGTTTTTAATTTTGATTAGTTGTATTATTCTTGAAGTTTTACATGTTACTACCAATTTACGAATTGGGTTTTTATCTATCTACATTTCACTTCGAAATAGATTAATCTGCGAGTGCGAGAAGAAAACTGCGATTGTTACGTCTAGGTCTCACGGACTCGGTTTTAAAACTTCGATTTTTAGATAACCTGTTAATATTATGTCAAGACCAAGGTATGAGAAAATCATGATTTTTTTAAATCTGATTTTTATGATTTTAATTAATTCCTTACCCGTGCAAGTTTAAATTTGTTGGACATAAGACACGCAAATTACAGTGTAGTTTCTAGACAGTTTTGATTTATTTAAGCAGTAATATTTTTATGTAAAACATTAATGCATTAAGAAATATAGCTAGGTAAATTTTTAAGATAAGAACGGCGACATAGGAATTAGCAAAGTAAATCACATGACAGTAAATAGACAGTGCCCCAAATGCCAAGATGAGCAATGTTTTTCCTTCTGGTTCTCAAGAGGTTTATGTTACTTTGAGTTTAAAACTCATAACCAGTGACTTGAATCTTTTGGACCCAGATAAATTAAGGTTGTCGGATCCCACGGATATACCATATTATGAATTTTTCAATCATACAAATTTCAGAATATTTTGCATTATATATTTATAATATATGAATAAAATGTTTTGAATTACTTCAATTATTTTGATATAAATTAATTAATTGGTTCAAGATTTGCTTTTGAGAAAAAATCATGTCACCGATAGAAAATAAAAAAAGAACTTACTAGCATCCTAAAAAAATTGTTATTTTTTGTAAGTTAACAGTAAAAAATTAGACGAAATGTAAATATATAAATTTGAAATCAAATATGTCTATTTTAGCACTATCTTTCAAGCAAAATTGTTTTGTATTAATCTCGCAGTTAAGTCGTTTAAAGAAAATGGAAATATTTGTTCAAAGTACCTTATTTGTAGCGATTCTCTTTCCTCTTTACATTTACTGAAGAATGTTGCAAGGCCAGAAAAATTAGTTGTTGAAACGCTTTTAACAATTAGTTCTCTTAAAAATAGAGGAATTGATATTTTCTTTGCCTATGTGCGTCAACACTGGAATTTACGGGAATGTAGCTGATTTTTTAGCCAAGGACGCTTCGAATTTAGCAACTGATGTAAATTGCAACATTCCTAAGTGTTACTTGAAAGCCTCATATTATGACAAGCTCGTTGCTAATTGGAACGAAGAGTATGTCTCGTCTGAGAAAGCTGGCCACACCAAATTTTTTCCTACTATTAAGCATAGATTGAACTCAGAATTATTTTTCTTCACAAACTTCAAAATTACACAATTTGTATCTGCCCATGGAAATTTTGCTAAATATCTCTATAGGTTTCATCTTCGGACTAATGATATGTGCAAGTGTTCTAAAAGCAGCCACAAGATGTGGAGCATTTGCTTTTTAGTTGTCCTGCATTTGAAAATTCAAGAATGTGCCTACAAAATGATTTGAGAAAATTAGGTTAAACATGGCCAGAGAAACTCAATGTTTTCGTTAAATCTAATCTGCTTTTCTACTCATTTGCCAAGTTCATAAAATCTTGTAATTTGAGTTAAATTGTTTTCCACTGTTTCTTCATGAAATCAACTTACTCCTGTAAGCCCCGTGTTGTACTTCTGTGGTGCACAGGGAGTTTGCTTTTGTTCAATAAAAAATGTCTATTTTTCAAATTCTTTGAGCATTGACAAGTATTTCATAGGTATATTCGAAGCACACGAGTTTATATATAAAACAAAAATAAGCTTTTCTCTAAGAAAAACATAGAACAAGTGTAATAGCACCCCCAGAACATGCCAATTCAGTGGAATTTTGAGCTTGCAATAAAAAATTTATCAATTCCAATAGCTTTTTGCTTCAACCCATAATCGTTTCTCAGCATACTCACTCAATTATCAGGTGAGTAAATTAACTTTTACATTCCAAATTTCTTCAAATCCATAAATATTGAATAGTCATTCTAGCAGAGTAAAGAATTCTAAGGGATCAATGTATAAAATTTCCCAATAAATTGAAATAAAATTTAACCAATATATTACATAAAACTATTAAAATTGCCAATTATAAAGATTTATGTGCAAAATTGGAATACTTTGTGATAATGAAGAAAATCTTTTGTGTCTATATTTTTTACTCGTATGAACAGATTACAATACTAAATAAATAACTAGAACATCTTAAAAAAGAAAGCAAACTACCACAATTTTAATAATTTGAGTGAATATATTTCGAGCATCTTCACTCAACACATGGTGAATGGTTTTAAATTGGCCATGTGTGATTTATAGTTACACGAAATGCTTAAAACAAAACCAACATTCATGACCAGGTTTGTGAGTGACACCTATTGGTCAATGGCCCAAGATGAAAATACTTGTCTGGTAATTATGATCCCAATCATCAAATACTGTTATTTAGTCTTCAAAGGGAAGATGATTTTCAATATAATTTGGAGTGAACTCAGTATAAGCGAAGTTGTTAACTTATTTGAATAAAATAACATGCATCTTGTTCAGTATATCATTTTCAACATTATTAAACATAACAGAAACAAAAATGAAATTTAAAATTTTGATTTAAATCAAGCTTATTTCAATCGGCATACCCTGGTCAAGACATTTGACCTTACAGAAGTATCATTGATGTGGATTTTGAATGCTGATGAAATGAAGCATACAGTGTGCTTGTAAAGACGGGCTTTAAAATTTTTTTAAGGATAAATATTAAGGTTTAAAAAATTAAAATAAAGAAATTATATATATATATTAAAAAAATAAAGAAATCCGCTATTTTTAAAGTTCGTTAATAAGTAATTAAATTATAAATTTTATTCACTGTTAAAACAAGGCATAAGAAAAGAGGCATCCTTCAGTCATGTGAGCTATTGAATTATGCGAAAAAGTTGCACTATGAAACGAATTCAGATTGAAACAATCTGCGATTTCGTTGGAAAGAAATACGATTTAAGTCAGTTTTATCTAAGCTTTCCAGAATCATTTTAATATTCTTAATGGGCGAAATTTGTAGTTCAGAAAACCACGAATGTTTTAAAAACATCAATTTTTAGCTAACCTGTAAATACTATGCCATCGATTTTTGATGACACTTGACCTGGGACGAGTACAATTGACCTTGGTTTTTAAATGCGTGAAATAAAAATATACTGTGTAAAATTAAAGCTTGAAAAAAATATTTTTAAGGACTTTCAGCAAATATTAAAGATTTCAAGGGCCTTCAAGAACTAAAATGTTAAATCAGACCTTTTAAGGCCAGTGGGAACCCTGAAAGGGCCAGGAACCTCATGCAAGGGGTCGCAGGTACCATTATACCTGGGACCGATGCAGTGGCGTAGCGAGAGATGGGACTCTGGAGGCCAGATTCACCCCCGAAAGTTATGGTTTCTTACTTCGATCTCTGTATACAAGTTAAATATTAAACACATAAAATACTTTGGTAATATTCTTTAAATAAAATAAGTTATTAAATTAATCATTCACTATAAGTATGAAAGTATAAAGAGACGAAAAGACTGAATTTTGAGAAATTTGATTTACTGAAATACATCAAGTAATAAAATACATTTTGTACTAGCAATAATCCCATACGTAAAAAGAAATACAAGATAGTTTTAGCGAATGTTTTACAACATAAATCATAAATTTAGGATCAAAACATTTTTCATAAAATGTGAAATTTTCTTATTTTGCACGCTCCGAAATAAAATCCTGCTTACACTAATGGCCCAAGGTGAGGAGATGAGAAATGTTTTGTTCTGTAACGGTGCAGCCAATCTTTAAAATTCAAAAAGTTCCAAATCTCTTCAATGTGTTTATGATAGTAAAAACGGCGAAGTCCTTGGCACTGTTTACACACCTTCACGAAAACAAAATAATTTTGGAACTGTACCCAAGAAGAGAGAACACTTTGGCAACTGGTGGAAAATTCTTAGGTGCCATTAACTCCTAACTTTCTGCTCCTAATACCTAACTGGTTACATAAGAAGTAAACAAAAAGCACAATCTCCCGTTTACTCCGATAATATTCATCCCCGATGTAGATGGATTCGATCGTGCAACATGCTTTCCGAGGGGCCAACCAACACTAGAGTCGAGCCGCTGGAAAAGCAAGTGTGAGTACGCGGGCGAAAGCTGCGGACCACAACTGGAGCATCATGCGCCTCCGCACGTTGAAGACCTCCGGTAAACTTGAGTTGGCTTGCGGCGTCTTTGCAGACTCTCAGTCTTTGGATAATCTGCATCTCATGGATTCAGAAGGAAAAAAGCAATAGGAAGGATGTGGTGTATTAGAAAAGTATTCTAACTTCTGCGTTTGATGCTCAAAATCGTTAAACAGAGCTTGTCCGAACTATTATGAATACAATGCGACAATCGATCAAGAAAGTTAGGCCATCGAAGGCACCAAAACATTTTTCAACAGTTGCCTAAATTTTATAATTGGTTGCTATTTCAAAATGTTAGCAACTGTGAAGCCACCTTATGGCTTGTAACTGTGATCTCTCTCTCTCTCATGACTGCGTGTGTGTATTAACTGTTTTATGTATACTTTAACAAACTATCGACAGTCGAACAACAGAGGCCAAATGTGAGTGGCGGTCTCTCGTCCAGTATTTTCGTTTAGTGTGTAATTAACCATAGTAAATATATATTTTCTCTAAAGTGGAGTGTGTTATTATTGGGGATTGAGCTACAACATTATTTTGTTTTCGCGGATGTGTATGAACAGTGAGTGTAACGACTAGGACCTAAACTTCGATGATATTCGTATTGTTAGGCCTTTTTCTATTAAAGGGCGGTAATTTTTGGTTTTGGGTCATTGTTTTAACTTTCTATTGATGTTTTGTAATGCGTTTTTACAAAGAAACGAAATTTTAGTTTATGACTGAAGTTCGAATTTTGAAAAATATAAGGACTATTTTAGGAAATATTTTTCTCTCAAACTTAAGAGATAAGTTTATATTAGAAAGCACATTTTTTTTTTGTCATTTTAAGGATTGTTTCCAAGAATATTCTAAGATATTTTTTAGAAATTTTAAAGTTCGGGCCTTCATAACTCACAATGATAATAAACAAATTCTGCAAGCTTTCTTTCAAAGCAAGTAGGGTTTTCCTGGCGGTCGTAATGACGTTAATACAAACAGGTATGACATGGTATTTTAATTAACGTCGCACAGGAGCAACACAACGGGCTATTGGCGACGGCCCGGGATCAATCCCCAAAGGAACGATATCCGAGTTGTAAACAGAAACGCTACAAAACTTCGGCGTCAAAAACGAAGACTGGATCTAAAAACTCGATCGTCAAAACGAAATTTATAGGCGTAAAATACGCCTAAGGACAACTAATTTCGAACCCGAATCCGATGATAAAAATTGCGAAATAAGTTTTAGAAATCTAAGCGAAATTTTATATTTAGAATAACAGGTACGCTTTACGGATGATTTATATGTATAGAGTAAGTACATGCGTAATATGGAACACAGCCAATAACCTCGACAGGTAATTTGTATAAAATGCTTTGTTAAAAGGCACCGATATCTTGTTCTGAGCGTAAGTCGAGAACCGGTTTTTTAAATAGAAACATTTTTGTATTTGGAGGCGCTGAAAATATTTAATTGTGCGATTTATCATAAAATACGTTTTTTGTAATTGTTAAGTACAAATTTTCCCGTTACATTTATTTTTTTCTCAAAACAAGTGAAACTTTTCAGTTGAAGCACATGTGTACGTGATATGGGACAACTCGACTGCAAGCAATAGGGAATATATTTCACAACGAGTGTATTTTTCATATTTTGAAATATATTTTACAAGTAATAAAATTTTCATGTAATAGAATACATTCTCTATGAAAAATGATTGTATTGTCTTTTAGCAATTACATTCTACTCTGTACAGTATTGAACATTGAATTATAATTTATCATGCAGTTTAGTGTTACTGTTTTCATTGTTTGCACATTTGGAAAGTAAAGCTGCACTTGTAAAAACTTGCTGTTTAATAAATTATCTATTTGAAAAAGAATATTAGTTTATTTTGTCGGAATTTGGGGTTTGATTCCTTCGAAATCCCCATTTTAAATCTTATAAAATCAAGTGTATATCTTATCATATCATGTGTCTGTACCTTATATTTCACTAACGTACATAGTCGACTTTTTTGTATATTGACGAATGGAAAAAACTGGATTTCAACATAAAATCTACCACTAAGGGATTAATCATCAATTCGACGATTCGTTTAAATGAGCTTGATTTAAGCTATGAAGCTATACAATATTGTAAAAATACTCCGAAGAGCTCGCTGCTTAAATGAAATTCTTTAGCAGTTTGATTATAGAAGCAATGAGAGAGAAGTCTCAAAGACAAATCAGCAGACAAGAAAATGTGTGCGAACGCGAAAATAGGCTTAAATGTCAAAAAATATCGAATCGCCTTTTGTAAATGAATGCAATACAAAATACGTTTCGGGCTTATTTATCATTGATTTTGCGAAGAAAAGCCTAAGCTTTCAATTTTCGCATTTAGAAAAAATTTTCTTCGGGCAGAACGCCCATTTAATCCAGCTGATCTGAGCATTCGTCGGACAGTTTCAGATGAAATTGAAGTAGAAAATTTTTCAGTAAATTCTGTAAAATTTTTACAGCATTCAAACGTGGATTTTTCACAAATTTTCTTACTATAAATCTCTGATCACGTTGAGTTAACTTTGCCGGACGACCTTTCCTTATCTTGTTTTCGATCCGATTTTCTTCTTTAAAGCGTTTTATCACATACTGCACCGTAGAAATAAATTTACTAATTTAGAGATATTCCGAACTGATTTACCACTACTATGATGAAAAATAATCAATTTTCGAATGCTGTTCGTTGTTTCCTTACGACTACGAGCCATTTTTAAATAATAAATAGAATATTACGAAGTAAGCAAGCAAAGATTAAAGCCAAACGATTTTTTAAATGTCACCACAATGCAAAAATAAAAAAAAGCTATAAACGATAATTTTATTTATGAATTTATCCGAAAATATTTTGGTGTACGATCACTTGTGGCGTGTTCTTTCTCTGCCTCCTTGCATTTTCATTTTTGTAAAAAGAAAATGAGTCAATATTTTTTTAAAGAATATTAGGTTTTATTCAGAATCACATGGAGATGATATGAAAAAATATTGGATTTAATATTCGAATTCAATTCCAGGCTACAGCGCTTTTTCTACAAATTTTTAAAGTGTACGAACACTTTTGGGAGCCACTGTATATATATTGATGGCCAGTGCTATTTCACCCGTTATACCCTATTTTAATCCATATGTATTATTAATCAAATGAAATAAAATTAATCAAATATAACTCGCCATGTATTTCTTACTGGTGTTAATTATAATTCCGGCTGGTCCTTACTGGTCCGGCGTTTTGAGAAGTGCGAGAGCGGGAAAGGGAAACAAGTCACTGCATGTTTTCAAAAGTGTCATTTCAAGCAAAAAACAAAACAAAATTGACACTTTTTACGCATGTTTCCCTACGTGTTTCCGCATGTACAAATTCGAGAACTGCTGCTTTTAGCAACATCATGGGTTCATTTGTCTTTTTCAAACTATCTACAAACACAACATGCATCAGCTTTGATATTTGAAACTTCAAAAACAGTATTCGCTAAGTATTGTACTCGTATATATGCATTAAAATATTTATATTTTGCATCACTTTATTAATATTTTTATGCCAATATTAATTTTTGTTTGTCAATTTATTAATTTGGTATGTTATTAATGTGAATTCTCAAGTTGAAAAATATGAAAAGCTTTCTAAAACAAGATTTCTCCTTTTTCTCATCATCTAACGAAGAAAGCAATATTACGCGTCTTAGATAAGTTACATACGAATTTAGTCGAATCCGCTCATCAGAAGCACTGATGCAACGGTAGTTTCAATCAGAAGTAGACAGAATGAGATAATTGCACAAAGTGCAATTTCACCAAAAGTGGATTTGGCCACCTTTCAAAGAAAGCTCTTACATTTTCACAACGCAAAGCAAAAACTCATTCACTGCAGAGTTAAAACAATATCTGAACAGAGTGCAAAGCTCTCATGCGAGTCACCAATTAAATCGGCTAAAAAATCGTTCCCATTATAACTTAGGTGCACCACACTATAAAAATACCATATCAGACTAAATGATCTGGTCGAATTCCGAGGCACCGGGGCCCGGCATAGACAGCTGCCGGCACCTTAACGGACACCTGACGGTCAACCGCTATCCACCAGCTGCGGTCACTCCGACCTTCAACACTTGATCTTCCCCCACCCCTCCGTAATCAAGCCGCAAAAAAAAAGAAACACAATGAGAAACTCGCAACAAGTATACAACACGAGAACCATCTGTTGCTGCATGCGGGCAAATGAGCGAGAACCCTTTCAGTGTCATTATTCTCCATTTGCATGCCGCACCTAACGAGACGGCTCTGCGACAATTCGTCGGCGAGACTTCCACAGGATATAACAATCGGGGAAAAAATCCAACAGGTGGGTGCTGCTACTAGAAAGGGTTTAGCATGAGCGGAATACACAAGCGTTGCGATGTCACGCTGGGTTTTGCCGAAGATGATCAGGGGCAGATGGTGCTGGAGACAAGATGGGACATTGCTACAAAGTTTTAAACAAGGTTAACATTTTTCTTGTTGTAGCCTAATATTAATGAGACTAAAAAGTGTGTTTAATGACCATCTAGCATGACAAATTTCCATTTCAGTGGACCTGTCAGTGAGAGTTCAAAGAGTGATTGAGAATGATTTGTGAAGTTTAAATCGAGGTCTTTTAAAAACCAGGTATTTTTTCTGGGGAAAGGTGCAAGCACTCTAGTATTATAATTGAAGGACTGGCAATTTAATTTCCTAACCAGTTCCATAACGGAACAGCAACGAATTATCACATTTGATGAGGAATTGTAGTGCACTATTTTAAGTAGTTGAGAGGAAAAATGCATTTTTATGATGGAAAACTACATGATACGAAATATACAATTGTGAACATAGTCCTCCCTTCTCTGAATTTGAGAGGGGACTCAGTGAGTCACTGGATTTGTCCACTGCGTTAGCAATCTGTGAGTTGTTGGTGGCGCAGGTTCGATTCCTCTCTGGATGTATTTCTCTCTTCTGTGTCAGTAAATCTTTCTTTGTGTGTGGATGTCCATTAACTTTGCTGTTTGGCACAGCTTAGCCAAATATGCCCCTTGTCCAAACCCTAACAACCTCTAAATTTGAGATATTCATTAAAATCCCGTTCAACGATTTGTACATATCATACAAATCAACAGGAGTATTTTGAGCCTGCAGGTCAATGATAAAGAATGATTTACATTAACTAGACAATAAAAAAATGAATACAAAATTTTCGCAAGAATGCCGCCATCAGCACAGCAACAGGAAGAACTGCATAAACCAATCCAATAGTCACTTTTCAAATCGAAGAAACTGTATGTATAACAGTAATAATTTCCAATAAAAAATTATTATTTTCTGAAGTTATGTTTTGGTGAGAACTGGTCTTTTTTTACTGCCAACTACATAGATGATAAAATTGTTGATCTGCACATCAATTCAGTTTTTTAACCATACAACAGTTCATCCTCATTTTCAGAAAAAGTTCTCGCAAAATTTTCTCAAGCAACTGATATTGAGCAATGGATTATTTTCAGCTTTTGTTTAAAATTTTCATTTATTTTAAAGGAAAAATAAACAAAGTGCTCACTCACTACAAATGACAATTACTCCTTTTGAGGAGGTCAAGAACTATGGTAATAAACATCAACAGCTAAAAATCAATAAAAGCAATCAAATTTATACACGAAAAATAATCTCAACTTGTAATTATTTTTTTTATCTAGAATATGCAAATTATATATACGTCTCTGTCAAATTTTCAAATAAAATAAATGAATTCCATCGTAGAATGGCGAAAAAAATTGTTCTCGTTCATTTAAATATAATCTTATAAAAATATATCTGCAAAGATCATAGTTCTATCTTCAAAAACAGCAACTATTTTGATTTTCCTCGAATCACATTCAAACATTTCCCAACAGTGACAAGGTGGACAGTCATGACTAGCCGCTTTGTCTGCATCATCCTGGGGGTGACATTTGGACATTTACAACTGGCCATAACAATCTTGAAATCTTTGTAAGCAATAATGACTCGTTAAAAACCCTGGGTTTCAGGAGATAAGGACTCTTGCCCCCAGGAGGGTCGAAGAATTTTTCCCAAGACCAGACCGAAAATCCCAAATCCTCACCTGAAGCAATTCACAGACCACATCCATACAAAGAAGGGGACCACCCGGGTGGTTGAAATGCGAGACGATAATTTAAAGACGGCAGAGATTTTATTGCGGAGCGTAATAAAATCATTAGAGCCACTTGAAAGGCGTCAAGTAGAGGAGTACAATGGCTTTCCAAATCGGACACTGTCGAACACAATGCACGTGGAATTACTCTGTAATAAGTAGGGTATCAAATCCTTTGTGAGGGAAAGATCAATACTACTGACGGGTTCTTTTGACATCAGTAGCCACGATTCCTGCATTTTAAGTAAAATGTTTCATTTTTGTTATAGTTTACAGATTGATGGTGGCAATGTTTTTATTCACAGCTCCCACGAAAAAGCGGAAAACATACGAAAAAACTTGCGCGAACACTTACACCGCAAAAATGTGCGATATATAAGAATTAATTCTACTCTAACAATCGTTTGTTTAACTGAATCTACTCTTTAGTTTGTTTCTCATTGTACTACAACCAGCTTCAGGGGCCGTGGTAGAAGAGAAACAGATTAGCAACGGGAGGATTACGAGTAACAAGCTTGATACAGCCAAAGACCGTCGTGAACGTTAAATCTGTTGTGGCCTCAAATGTCCTTACGTTGGCGCGGTGTGGAAGTTTGGAGAGTGGGGTACCAGCTCACGTGCTGATCTCGGTCATCTATCTGACCGTGGATCAAAATTACGCAGCGTTGTCCTTGATCTTTCCCTTCGGGATTGATCCCAGACCGTCGCCAATAGCCCGTTGTGTTGCTAAAGTGCAACGTTAATTAACTACCTCCCACAACCAGCTTCAGAGGTGGATGGCAAGTCTATGTAACACGTCAGGAATAGTCGAATCCAGTGCTGTGGAGTGTAGAAATTGAAAATGCATGATTCCAGGCAACACACACAATAGCGAACAGCTCCTTGCATCGTCCATGATCCTATGCCAGGGTCGTTCCTAAAGTATAAGCTGCCCGCATGCAAATCTCAACAATCCGCCCCCTCTTCGAAAAAACAATGGACTTTCTGAAAGAACGCCCTTCATCAAGCACATAATCAGAAAATAATTTTGAATGGCCATGTCTTCTTTCTCCTCATTCCCGAAATGCCGTAATATTAAATGAGCATTGCGTTTAATGATTTTTTTCGACTGTTCAGACTATTGGTATTGCTAGCATCTCAGCATGCGTTTTATTATATTTTTTAAATAACAAAATCATTTCAAGAATTCCGAGGCCCTTGGGCCTTTTCCTCCCGAACACATACATCTGTTCTTTCTATTCTAATCGAATCTATGTTCTAATCCAGGGATGCACAGATCGCGGTCCTCCGTTGATTTCCTGGCTTTCAGTCTCACCATGTGTTATTTTAACAAGTCACACGACAGGTAACAAGTTAAGACTAGATAATGCGTCACTAGATAATGCATTAAAATGCGCACGCCTCTTTGGGTCATCATATAACCGTGAACATACTTTCTCAGACATGAATATTAAATAAAGTGAAAAATTGGAAACGTTTGACTAATGAAAAATTTAGAATCAATTTTGCGCTTGGCTACTACAAAAATCGAACCAAATATTAAAACAATTGTTAAATCAATGTAATGTCACGCATCAAATTAATTTCTTTATCTACTTTTCATTGCCTTTCTTTTTTGTAAAAAAAATAAAATATAAATAAAATAAACAATATATAACAGATAACTCATAATTTTTTGGGTGGCCCTCCCACAAGTAACAGTGAATCTATGAGGCCCTTAGTCTTAACAAGTCTGTGCATCCCTGTTCTAATATCTAAAGAACGAAATTTTAAATATGCAGATTTATAAATATCTTTTATTACAATCACGAAAAGAAACGACAAAGATCGAATAAGTATTAATCGTATTGCTTGACATGTTTTTTAAAGTTGTAGACACACTGGCGCCCCTGTTTTCTGTTTCTACTTGTTTTGACACGTGTAAGTGTTCAATCTGGCACACCACTCAGGAAAGGCCCTGCCTATTACAAGATCCTTTGTGTTCACAAACAAAAACCGACAACCGGTGTCGGATCAGCGTTATAAGGAGAATGGGCAAAACTGTTATTTCACGATAACAGTATTAACTGTAATACATATATTGGTAATTTGAAATAAGTTATTAACAGTTCCCAGTGAGAACACTGCTTTAACGAATAAATCACTTATTGTTAAAGGGGTCAACAAACGAAAAACCTCTAAAAATGTATAATGCAAACAATTGCTTTCTGTGTGAAGACAAGAACCTAAGAACACACACTCATCGCCAAAAATTAAACTTGCTTATCAAACAATAATCATTTTATCTACTTTTCAACTTCTCTCCGAAGATTCTACAGCATTATGTGAGAACTCGCGGTATTAGAAAGAGTGCAGTTTCGGGCATATCATTAAACACTAGAAATATTTGTAGAGTGATAGTAACGTAAGATGTTTCTCAATCATAGGTTTAATTTCAATAAGTTTACCAGGTTTCTATCGGTAAGAAGGGACCTCTGAAACTACACACCAGAAGGGTTTTAAAATTTCGTTTAATATTTTGCGGAAAGTGAAATTCTTTTGACCGTTTTGTTGTGTACTGGACAGAAGGAAGCAGCTTAGAAAGAACAAGTTTATTGAAGACGATCTGGTTGTCGATATATATAAGTGCGTTTTCTGGAAACATATACAAGTTATTTTACAGCGCATGCGCAGGCTTCCGTTTCACGTTGACAGATTTTATTTACATATATAACAGTTTTCCCACGCTAAATTTTAAATAATATAAAAGTATAAAGTAAAATTTTAAAGTCCTTATTGGAAATTAAATCGAACCACAGGCTTCCGGATACGTGTAGAACGACGAAGTTCCCGGTGACTGGAAAGTTGTTTCGGCTGGGCTCTTTGCTCAGGACAGTATATATATTAACACGTACATATACGTATAACATGTTTCAAACTACTTTTCAACGTGGGAAATTTAAGTTTGTTGGCACATTTCTAGAACGTGTCCATCAAACTGATAAGTCCCCAGGGACATGCTCGGGCACTTCTAGTGTTTATCAGAAAGAGCAGGAAATATTCGTCATTGTACAAACGAATCAAAGTAGACGAACAGACGACGCTCCTTAGCAAACTTGTTTTGTTCAAAGTCAGCACGTACTTTTTAAAAACAGTATCAAATTAAATAGATTTTGTTGAGGTAAAAGAGCGTATAAAAACACGCGATTTTATTTATGAATCCCTGCAGTTCAATTGCTTTAATCGATATTAGTATATATATTCCAATAACGCACGTGGCACAGAAGTCGACATTATTTGCTTATTGTCGAATGGAAACAACGGATACAATCAATATAGAATTAAACGCTGAGAGATTAATTTGCTAATGTTGCCTCTTATCTAAATCTATTCGATTTGAGCTATGCAGATGCATAGCATTACTAAAACTACATAGAAGAGACGAGAGCATCAATAGGTTTAGCGTCAAAAAATACCGAATCGCTTTGAATAGGGAAATGCGATTAAATTGAAGCTAATTTTTGGTAACATCACTACGTACTTTTTGCCATGCCTTTTATTGGAACTAAGAATTAACACCAGTAAGTACACGAAATGCTGTCATGTTTTCGGATAATTTTATTTTAAAGCATGAAATGCGAATATATTCATTATAAATTGATTTAAATACAATGTGAAATGTGAGTAACGACACTTTGCCATTAATAGATAAGCAATAAAGTTTAACGTTTATGATGCTATGCGCGGGTTTGTTAGTTCTGAATAAATAAGATACCCCGCTTCCTCTCCCCGTACTATCCAATTATTTAACGAAAATTAAAACACATGGGAAGTAATGCAGAAAGCAGTTTCATACATCAATAAATGCGTCCTTACATTCAGCATCAGATGCACTTAAAAATGAAACAATCCATAACCCACTATCAAGAAAGTCAGTAAAACCATACGATATCGTCCTCGTCAAATCAGCATAACAGAAATCTCAACGAAAAATGCTCTTTTCAGAAAACAAGAAAAAAATCACCTGAAAGATTGATGGAAGGCAAGCAAAGGTATCCACCAACAGAACAAGAAGGGGCGCAAACAACCCCCAGTCGTAAAACCCCATTTTCGAATGATTGCTGTCCCATAAATTACTTGTCAAAAGGTAGCAGGGACAGGGCGAGAAATACGACCCTGGGCGACGGGCTGCCTGTTTGGTTAAAGCAGGGGCGGTGAGCGATGTGGAGAAGAGGTCGTGGGAAACAAGACGGGAAATGTTCGGAAAGGTTGTGGAACTTCTACAGCCAACTCAAGAACTTTAAGATGCATCGAGTTAATAGTTGAATATTTTAAAACGCTTATTAGACATATAAAAACTTAACAAACGACGTTTTTTGGAGGAATGAAAAGAGTAGTCAATAAAGTTATAAAATATTCTCAATTTCACACAACTCTTTTTTGATAAGCTAAAGTATGAAAATACTCGCAACAACAAAATTGAAGTGTATTCCAAACAAGAATGGGGCAAGGAATAGAACAAAGGTCATATTTAGCTAAGCAGCCGCAAACAACGTCAAGTAAATGGACATCCACACACAAGGAAAGTTTTTCTGACACAGAAGAGAAATACACTCGAGGGGGAAATGAACCTGCACTGCCTACAACTCGCAGGTTGCAAGCGCAGAGTTCAAACCCACTGAACCATGATGGAATTTAGAAAAACCAATTCATATTTGGCGTTCCATCTGTCCATTGCCATTTTCCTGATTATTCACTGGACAAAATAAGAATTGAACACAGAAACAAGATAAAAACTAAACATCTCTGCTTTTAAATCAAGGTTACATTTCAATAATTCACCCTTTTCTGTGTAGATCGAATCACATTTTAAAATTAAATAGTGTTCCTAATAATACATCAAAATTAATTTTTCTCTTTAAAAGAATGGGCTCCAAATGATCTCATCAGAACAAGAAAAGCAAAACTAAGAAAAGCGTAGTTTGTAGCTTCCTGACAAATGCAACTGCTTATTAAATAATTCTCATAACATCATCAATAAATCAATAAGAAAAGCTAGATGTGGATAATTTCAATCGTACTATTACTAATCTAAATTTCCTATTTATCAGATTTAGCAATACATAGTAATAAAAAATATTGCAACTAAAAGCAAATGAAATTCTGATTAGAAGAAAATCTTTCAATCCACAAAAGGAGTATTTGAATAATTTGTGCTCTTTTTCATTATGTAGCATACCTGCAAATATTTGCACTGCCTGTAAGAATAAAAAAAAATTTCTTGCAACAAAAACCATTGAAGTATACTTTTTCTAGTAAAACGATATTTTTCATTTGATAGAAAACATGTTTCCTGGTTAAATATTTCAGAATAAATATGCTCAACACTCCTTTGTAATGAATAACACCCGGAAGCCAATGCTAAACCATTATTAACGGGATGTAACGACAATTAATTGACTAAAAAAAAATTAACAGAAAAAACAAAGCAATATATGGTAAACAAATAATTTCTTCGACATGCCGAAGTGTCACAATCTCTTTTTAACAATGATTTTTGCAATCCGTCGTTGTAGTAATGATTTACCTACCATTAGGATACAGACTACATAAAATTTAGTAACAGGAAGATTTTTCTCCTCCGAGAAAATAGCACTAGACCGATTAATTACGATTTCGAATTGAATTTTCAGCGCTTTATCTCTCGTTTAAATGTGCTTGATTTAAGCTACGTACAATATACTGTTAAAAATACTCGGGGTGAGCTGATCGCTCTCATGGAATCCTTCGACTATCTGATAACAAAAGGCAATGAGGAATCTGGAAGACAGAAATCAACGCAGAAAAGAAAGTGCGAGCGAACGCAAAAATATCGAAACGCCTTTTGCAATTGAATGGAATGCAACTGAAGTGGTCTTTCAGAAGCTAGTTGTATGACTGAGATGTGCTTTATACCACGAACTGTATTGAACATAAGAATTAAACACAGTAAAAGTACGAAAATGCTGTTTTATATTGTTTGAGTAATTTTATTCTTAGGAGGCATTTTGTGCATATCCTCAATGCTTATATAGATTATAAAGGGATTTAAATAAAGAATAAAAGGTAGTAAGGACACTACCATCAAATGATATAAATAGAAATTTCAGAACAAATGTTAAGCGTGGGTCTTCTATTTCTAATAAATTATGCTAAACTTCTTCGAAAAACATTTTGCAAATAAAAATTATCGATTTGAAGTGGGTTAAATATGAGTTTACCTAATCCATATATTTGTTTAGCATTGCACAACTGAGTTTAATTCGAATTATTTACACTGATATTTTGTTTGCTTTGTGTTCCACTTCTCACTCGCAGCAAACTTAAAAGCGAAATATACCAAAACACAAATATCAAAATTGTACTATTAAATATCGAGCAAATTAAAGTAGGACATTGCACCAGCTATTCACATCCGTGAGTGTTTCTTATTTATTAAATTCCAAACACAACGATATGTAAACAAAGCTACAGTTTTAGAATAAACTAGCATCAAATGCGATAATCGCAGCCAGTACGTTGCACTCTCGATGATGGAATGAAGTCTCGCGACCAAGTCGTTATATATATAGTGAGAGATTTTATAGAAAACTTCGTGCGGTTACTAAGACTGTACTATATTTGTTCATAAAAATTAACCCTTATTGTAAACTTATTCCCAGGAACGGATTCAAATCAATGCAAGATTTTAAAATCGCAAGCTAATAAAAACACAACTGCTTGAAATTAATTTTTTTTTAATTCTGACAACCAAAACTGTGCTTAAAGGATCAAAGGTCAAAAGCATATTGTTCACTTAACGGATTTTCTAAGAGACTATTCACTAGAGTTGGGTTGTTATTCTGCGATAGGCGGTTTAAACAAAAATTAGCAAGTGATATCTAAAATATTGGCAGTTACCGATGAATGTAATTGGGATAACAGTGGAGCCGTATTAAATAAAATTAAAAGATGAATTTTACAAAACTATCTGATAATAATTAAAAGTTAAAATCACAATTCAAAAAGACTTAATGGTTAATTCAAACAGTTAATAACACTTGAAATCAATTTCTAACAGTTAAAAATAACTGTTAACACTTATTGTTAAATAACACTTCAATTACATAATTCACTTGTCAAAGGCAATTAGGTACTTTTTGACGTTTAAACTTATTGTCGCGTTTCCCACATTTCCTACGCTGATTTCTATCTTCTAGATTTTCTATAATCAGAATGCTTAAAAAATTCTGCTACTGAATCAAACTGCTGTACAATGGCAAGTTTTCCCATGAAATTTTTAGTAATTCTAGGCTGTTCCATAGCTCAAATAAAGCACATTTAAATGAATCGACTTAATTTGCGAATGAATCTCCTAATGGTCAATTTTATATTGTTTATATCCTTTATGATTCGTCGATATACAAACATCAATTTCTGTGACCCGTACGTTAGTGAAATATATGCGGAACTCTAACTTTTTTTAAGCAAAAAGGCTATTTTACGTATTTCTAAGGTTACATTTAACAAATCATATTAGATTAACCTGTCAATGCTCAAGAGAAGACACATTCATGGGTTGCTATGGCTTATTTCACAGACGCAGTAATGACACATGTCCAAGGTCAAGTGTCATGGATATTGGTTTTAGAGGGTTTAGGGAAGATCTGTATTGGATGCGACTTTTTAAAAATGTCAAATTGCTTGTCTAAGGTCAGGTGTCATTGCTCATTGCTTTGAAAGCAATCAAAATGAAATATGCAGAGCTTTTGTTTAAAAATAAGGATTTATTTTTAAAAAAGATTTTGAGCAAATACTACGGCTATTTAGAGGCCCTTAAAAACTAATGAAAAATTCATGGAATATCGGTGTTTCCATGACCTTTTTTAATCCATGGAAACACCGATATTTTAATGTTAAGAAGTTTCTGTGGAAATGTTAAGAAAAATATAACACCATATTTTTTATACTTCAAAACAAATTTTATTGAAATGATAAAAAAACTATCAAGGTGTTTCATTGACGTTTAAAGTTTTATTCCAAATGTCAGGGTAATAGCATGGCTAATCCTGATCATGTACTGCAATATCTCGGGATACTGCGGAAGGATATTCACGATGATCCAAAAAAAAAAATTTTGCACACTTTTCGCAGGAAGGGCATCATGGAACTAATTTAATGTTGATCTCGGAATCAGCAAAAAATTTATTATTATTCTTGGAATGGGTGAGTAGAGATCCCAATAAACTGCTTTGCCCAAGGTCTACAATGTTTGCGAGACAGCCCTAATACAAATATCCGTGAAATTCCAAGAATCTCTTTTCCCTCAGTTCCAAAACGGCTCGCATACACAACAGAAAATCCTGTCTATCATGAACACGTGAAAGAACCTACGACATTCCATCTGAATTACAGGGAAAAGTACTTTTTAAAAGTAGACATCTCCTTGAGATATGCCACACTCTAAAGCCTTATATGATCTACCATAGCTATGAAAAGAAGAGGGATTGCGGTTAATAGCTTCTGATGTCCGAAACGGCTTTGTGTATGCTTTTAAAAGGAACTATTGTTGACTTGGGGGAGACTTACCAGTTGGAAAGATTCAAGTAGAGGTACAGGTCGGGGGCCTCCCTTGGTCTGGGTCGGGACTCCCCAAGACAAGCTTCAGCGAATTAACCTGAAAAGAAATACAAAACTTTAGATTTCTATTCCGACCATCAACGCAAAAAACAAAACACAGAATCATGAATTTCGGATATTTTACTGTCACTAATTTCCGCAAGAAAAAGCAGCAAGGAAAAACATCAGTACTGGTTTTAGGATATCGCACCTTTACAGGAACACCGTCACATCTAAAACAATGTTGCATTACGTTGAATTTTGAAATAGATATTGCAAGAATTATTTTTTTGAGTACATAAAACAAGCTTCGGATTATGCCATTCCACAATTTAAGTATCGTTTCAGGCATGCTGTCCGAGGACTTGACTTAACTTTAGCCATTGCAAGTCATACTGATTATTTGTAAACCACGAAACCTTTTACAAAGCTTCAATGACGTTCTACCGTTTAAACATGTAATTACTTTACAAATGAAGGGAGCTCCACGGGCCACAGAAATGTTCCTAATGAAAACAAATAAAAAATATTCAAGAGGATCAAAAGAATAATCAGTTTTAATGAATGCGAAAAAGTTAAAATTTACGTTAAGATACCCTCTTGATCCGTGCATAAATCATTATAATTCTGGAATTTTGTAAAACTTGAAAATTGTTAGCCTAAAAAATAAGAAGAGAATAACACTAGGTTTCCCGAAGCCCTTCAAATATGAAAATTATTACCAAATTAAAACTGAGGGAAAAAGTGAGGTGACAGACGAGTTCAAAATTGGAAATGAAGGTTAACGTAAATTATGACGTAAAAGTTAAATCTGATGTGTAAAGAAACCGTACAAGCACATATTCACATTCACGCATACAATTATGTATTGTATCAATAGAATCATCGAAAATGTACCTTTGTCACTTAACTATTCGGAAATACTGAAAAGATTAATACAACTTCTACAAACTTCAATGAAAACTTACATTAATTTATCTAAGATTTAAAAATCTAAGATTAATATAAAATTATCATATTTCTATTCCGAACAACGGGCATAATCAAAACGTCGAGCTGTCGATGCCATGAATTTCGGATATTTTATTTTATATTAATTTAGGTAGGTGGGTATTTTAATTAACATCGCACTGGAGCAACACAACGGATTATTTTACATTGATTTAGGATTGATTAACTTAATTTAATTTAGGGGATTTTTCATAAAAAAAGCTACAAAATCCTTACCCCACAAAAAATGTTATCTTTGCTTCAAGAAACCTTCACAGTTCATACATCTTTCAATCGTTACTGCAGGAAACTCAAACCTCCATTTTCAAAAGGAAACAAATATCGAAGAAATTCTAGGGGGCAATCAACTGCCCTTGACTCCCAAACAACGCTATCTGGGCAACTGAACAAACAGTTCGAAGATTCATATATATTATTTACATCCTTCCTCAGACGTTCCTTTATTTGCAATGTGAAAAGCAAACATTCGGTATCTGAGAGATCCACAGGCGGTGACTAGCCACTCGCACTGATCTCATTAGATGGCTCTCTCGTAGGAGGATTAGTGGTTATTGTCGGTAACGATGAACGATTCCCATTAATAGATTCCAGGTCAAGATCTGGCGAGAAACAGAAGAAATATGGAAGTTATACGGTGATCGTATGCCATTTTTCTTTTTCGAGGTGAAGGTTTTGGGATGTTGAAACCATAAGGAACTTGAGATATTTATCAGTAGCTCTCTAGTGCATTATGTTTTGCCACTATTATCGTTTCATGCAAACTGAATGCTAGCAAACAGTGTACCACATCCAAAGACCGAGAACAAAATGTTCATGACAGATTTCTCATTCTTTCACTCGAAAAATTCCGAGGCCTTTCCACGAACTTCCAAAATTTTTTTTCAAGGACACCATATTGTTAAAGATAAGCATTTATTTTCACGACTAATGCTGACATACGAAATAGATTAGGATAATAAAGAATAATTATCTGCGATAAACAATAAAAAGAAGGAAAAGATAAAAATAAAGGCAGAAAATGAGCGAATTTGAAAATTTCAGATTGCAGTTTTCCTTTTTATAGGCAAGGCATAAAATTCAAGGACTGGTAAAGATCTAAATGAAAAGATCTGAATGACTTAAGAAACAGTGGAAATCGAGTTCTGTGTCGCTTAGATAGATTCGCTAATCACACGGATCACAACCCGAAAAAGTATCTTAGAAAGTTGGCGAATATATTGCAAAATGGCTTATTTAAAGGTATTACGTTGGTGGTAAAGGTTTTCTTATAATGTACTTGCAATTTTATTTGAGTATTCATATATATTCCGGTTGGTGCTTAATATCAAGGATGCATTTATGAACCGTCAAGAAATGGACACACACGAAGAAAGCTTTACTGTCACAGAAGTACGAATTGCATCATACAGGAATCGAACTGCAGAGCACAGGCTGATGGCGTAGTGGGTGAATCCAGTGCGCCACGGTGCAATTGAAACGAAGCACATTAAAGTAGAAAATATCAAAAATAGATTTAATTCTTCCAAACTTTCGTTGGCGCGGTGTGAAAATTTGGCTCCAGCTCAGGTGTTGTCCTCGGAACTTTCCCGAAGGGAAAGTTCCGAGCATGTAGTTAAAGTCATGTAGTTAATTAACGTCGCACTGAAGCAACACAACGGGCTATTGGCGACAGTCCTAGATCAATCCCGAAGGGAAGATCCGAAGATTTTGAATCACGGTCAGATGACGAGATCAATACCTGAGCTGCCCCTCCCCCGCTCTCCCAACTTCCACATCACGTCAACGTGAGGACATTTGAGGCCTCGACAGATTTAATATGCACCAGCCCCACGTACACAACGGTTTTTGGTTGGATCGACTTTCGAACTCAACCTTCGGGTTGCTAAACTGCAACTCTACCGCGGCCCCTCAAGGTATGAGTTTTGAATAGATTGGCACAGCATAAAAACTGTAGCAGTTAGAACGAATGTGTACAGTTCCAAAATTATTTACATGACAGAATTTTGTTGCAACAGAAACTCTAAGGGGGAGGGGGAGGGGGGGATATTCAATTAACGTCACACTGGAGCAACACAACGGGCTATTGGTGACGGTCCGGGATCAATCCCAAGGGGAAAGATCCGAGGACAACACCACGTAATTTTGAACCACGGTCAGATGACGAGGCAACACCTGAGCTGGCACCCCACTCTCCAAACTTCCACACCACGCCAACGTGAGGACATTTGAGGCCACGACAGATTTAACGTGCACCAGCCCCCTTTGTACACGACGGTGTTTTGGCTGGATTCGAACTCGCAACCCTTCGGTTGCAAGTCCGTTACTCTTCCAACCGGGCCACCGCGGCCCGAAACTCTAAGGGAAACAAATACTTTCAAGTCAATTATCAAATTGGCGCAGCCTTGGAAAGGAGTAAACAGCTGCCAACATTTACCATTCCTGCGTCTACAGAATCTCTCATCATATAAAAGATAGCTATTATTCAGAATTTAATATTTATATAGTAACTAATTAGGGTGCTTAAATTTTATCGTATACTCTGTTCTTAACGAGAATAACAAAGTAACTTGTAATAAAATGAGACTAACAGCGAACGTTTTCCAAAAAAAATTCAATCTGTAATTTGACCAATACTTTCCTACTAGAAGCCGTATAAGTACGGACAATCAGCAACAGAGGAAATTATGAATGCGAATGAAAGAATATGACTAAGAAATATTTCATACAACTATACCATTTCCAAAGCTAGAGAACAGGCCTAATTTTTTATCTCATCTCTTTCTTCACTTAGCGTCACCAAACTAGTACAATGGTCATAGCGTTTGTCTGTCACCCAACAGCTCCGGGTTCGAATCCTGCTTTGTAAGAGCATGGATGTTGGTGATTGTCCCTGTAACGGCGGCTAATCTACTAGGGGTGTTCCGACACAAATAGCCATCGGTTCGCCTCTTGAGGAGGTCAGGCAATAGAAAGAAGGAAAAAATAATTCATTTAGCTGCGAAGTTAACATTAACAAGTTTCAATGATGGCTTTCACTGTAATCTACCTACTTTCATACAAACATACCGCACATTGATCGAAGTTCCGAACTCAAAAACACTATCTTAGAAGCGAATGAGGTTCTACGAGTGTTTTCCTACTCTTAAAAATATTGAATAACATAACATCACAAACTAATGAAAAAAATTATGAACATTTCTGTAATGACGTAACACCACTCTTTCTGTTCTCCACCGTCACATTTCCTTGATCTGACACGGTACAGAGTACAGGTCTGATAAGTAACGATTTCGTCATTAAGCAGGTTCTACCCATAACGAATGACTACATCGTTAGCCATGTCTGGAAGTAAGGAGGGAAATAAATAAATTAATAGTATGAATGAATTGACATACTATCACTCAAGTTAACATCCATTAAAGAACCTAGCATCAAATTAAGACCTATTGGGTATGGATTGGCAACTGGAGCTAGAAATCAGCGCGGTAAAAATGGGCTGGTTTAAACAGACGACATGGCGATGGGAATTTAAGGGCCAAACTTTGTGTATATGTTTGAAATAAACTTGTAATAACCACGACTAATGTGGGTCACGACTTTTGTCATTGAGTTCTTGAATTTGTTCTTTTGGATGAAAAAAGAAATTAAAAAAAATACAAAATAGTTGCAAATAAACTACAATTTTAAAATTGCATGGATTTTATGGCGCAAAGGTCACTTTTCGACAGGCTGCGCCAAACACAAGATGGACAACGTCAGGTAATGACACACTTCATTCAGTCATATAATCACACACAAGAAAAGATTTACTGACACGTAAGAAATACACACAGGGAAAGAAACAAGAATCGCACCTGAGTCGCCTATAACTCGTATGTTGCTAGTACAGTGGGAAAACCCACTGAGACACAATTTTTATGAAGAACTATTAGGAACACAATATAAAATGTAAATGGCAACGCCAGTACAGACAATGATTAATAACACGTGAAACAGAACTTTGGTGCCTACTCTAAAAATCTGAACATTAAGTCATTAAAATGCATCTATTCGCCACGGGCATTCCATCACTTTAAGAAACAATTCATTTCGCTCTTCGATTAAGTGAAGTTGAATTTATCAAAAAGCTGACAAGGTTGGGTTTTGGAAATCGAAATTTAATTTATGTCCTCCAATGTTTGTAAGGATACGAGTTGTGTTAGTTTCTTCAACGATGCATAATGATTTCCTTACTTCATTCAGTATTGATCATAAAGCAAGACCGTCATCAAAATTTGTACAAGAAGCGCAGAAATAAAATATTCATTTCGCCAGGCATGAAACGCACATTCAATCCCATGCATTTTCGTGGTCAGTGAATTCGAATCAGCAACGCATCAACAACCGAATACGCGTGATTTCTTTCCATCAAAGATATTCGCGTTGGATCTTCGATGCAAATTTAACTCAAAAATGAGTCACATTGTTTGAACACTGAAACGCAACAGGAAATGAGGCGTTTAGCCAGATCTGCATTCTGAAGCAATTACTGACAACGCTTATCGGAAACGTTGGTAAATAGATAGGACTTGTAAACAAGTGGAGAGATAAATTGAAACTGCTAGTTGAACTTGGAACTTACCCGAAGAACAAAGTTTACATCCAGATCGATCAACGTGCCATTGAGAATATATTTTGATTGAGTAATAAATTATTAAATCTATGAATCAACAAAAAATGGGAGAAAGTATCGCACGTTCGAAATTTCCTGAAAAGAAAACATAGTTGCTAAATGGGTTTTTAAAATTATTTTATTGTTTTTTGTTAATCGATATAATTTCAGATCAGACAAAACCGAGATCAACCCAGTTTTTTAGCTTTCGTATTAAGAAAGCACGGAACAGATGAGTCACATATAGTAATTTCAGATATTGACGTCGCTATGGAAACGACGATACTATCGTATTTTATTGAGGAAGATAAGCAACATTTCAGAATGGAGGGTTCCCACCCTTTAAGCAAAAAAAAATGTAGGGCCTTTTTAGGTCTATTTGACGAATATCTATGGCTACATTTAACACAAATAGAAGTGGCATTATCCATGAAGGCACAGGTAAAAAAACTTTCAGGGGTGCTAAGTTTGTATGTCATAGACCCAGTAATGATACTTGTCCAAGATCAAGTGTCATTGGCTATGGTTTTAAAAGGCGTAAAGAAAAACCTGTATCGAAAGGGACTTAAAAATTACTTGACTTTGGTCATATGTCATTGAGCATGGTTTTTGAATGCAGGCGAATTAAAATACGTGTTTTTGTAACAAAACAATTTTTTTTCGTTTTAAGGACTAAGCAAATATTAAGACTTTTCAAGGGCCCTTTAACCCTAAAATGAAAAATTAGGCATTTTTAAGGCCCGTGGAAACTCTGGAATACTTTCTTTCAAATATAATATATATATATATATATATATATATATATATATATATATATATATATATATATATATATATATATATATATAATATATATATATTATAATTCGTTTGTCCTTAAAAATTTTATAACATTGGTTTTATAACCACGGTTCGCAAATTTTTGGAAAAGCACATTTCAGGAGAAAACGCAATTTGATAGAAGCCTCAGTTGGTGATAAATATACCGAGAAAAATTATTTATTTGGTACGAGATTACATTTTCCATTTGAAAATCAAGCAGTGGCAAACTTTTTTATTCCTGCCATAGAAAAGTCCGATTTGCTATCATAATTTAGTTTCCAAACATTCTTCATATCTGCTCGAAGTCTAGACATCTTACCCTTAAAAGTACGCAAGTCAATCAGAAATCAGTTTCGGTTTTTTCTAATGGGGTTCCCAAATCTACTTTGGAATTTTAATAAATAATTCTCTTCTGTTACAAAAATCAGAATGGAATTAACCATTCAGTTTCTCCAAGAATTCTATAAGATGGCGTGACATTTTCTACTAGTAGCTTATAGATGTAAGCAATCAAATAGTTAGGCACATTTGAAATGTGAATGAAAGCATATACATCGCACATAAATTGATAAAATTAACACGGAATATTTCTGGGTATAACTGCCTTTTCACTGAACTAACAAACCTCAATAATAACGACGCAAAAGGAACATTATTTGCATACAATATGTAAATACTAGCAGACCAGAGTATAGCATTCTGCGCTGAGGTTTCTTAAATGTTCACGACTATTGATGGCAGTGTTGTTGCTCACATTGCATACCTTATTTGAATTAATTTACAATGAATATAAGCATCGACCTACGCCTATCCCCAAAAAATTTAATTAATCAAAAATATAAAGCAGCATCTCTTGTACTAATATTTTAGTGTTCAGACTTATTTTTAGTTCCAATAAAGGGTATACCTCAGTCATGTCACAACAATTAGCTCGTGAACGTCCACTTCAATTGCATCCCATTTCTTCACCAAGGCGATCTAAATCTATGTTTACGTTGATTTTCTTTTCTTTTCTGAAATGATTTCTACCTTCCATATCTCTTATTGTCGAGTGTAATCAGACAGCAGTAGAACTTCATCCGTAGTGTTCATCCGTGGTTAGGTTTAAATTGTTTATATCCATTTTGTAGCCATTCGTTAAAATACAAATGCTGTCGATATTTTAATTATCAATGCACTTGTGATATCTATAACGATATTCAATTTTGAGATGGATAGTTTCCATTACTATGAGAGGGCCGAATAACCGGTATGAAATACTAGGTAGGTAGGTATTTTAATTAACGTCGCACCGCAGTAACACAGCGGGCTATTGGCGACGGTCAGGGATCAAACCCGAAGGGAAAGATCGAGGACAACACGTAATTTTGAACCATGGTCAGATGACGAGGTCATACCTGAGCTAACACCCCATTCTCCAAACTTCCACACCACGCCAACGTGACGACATTTGAGGCAACGACAGATTTAACGTGCATCAACCCCCTTTGCACACGACGGTCTTTGGTTGGATTCGAACTCGCAACCTTCCGGTTGCTAATCCGTTACTCTTCCAACTGGGTTACAGAGGCCCCTGTATGAAATAGTAATATTCTTAGAAGATGGTACTTTAAGAATAAGAATTGCCCATGATGTAAAATTTTCATGAATTAACTAAATAAACTAAACCTCCTTTTCCCAGAAATACAGAAATTCGAAAACTTTAAGACCAGAATGAAAGGGAAATATTGTTTGTTACTCTTCATATTTTCCGGTTCATTGGCTTTGAGAGACAAATTTCTGTACTCCAGAAAAATAATAATTTACCCACAACATTTTTTGGCTTTTCATGATGAGTTTTGTTTGGATTGCAATCGTCAAAAAAGTTTACACAAATATCCATTAAAAGCAAAGGGAAATGACATCAATGTTATACACATGGTAGACGAAATTGAAAAGAAAGGATGTCACATTGATAATGTTACGACTACTTTCTCAGATAGTCTACTATTTTGCGCTAATGCCTTGTAGTGCGAGAGGCCAATCATGATTTTCAAAAAATCAATTCAGAACAGGCAGGTGCGAATGGAAATGCATTTGAAAGTTCAAGATGAGCGCACAACATAAAACAAACGCCCCTAATGTCTGTAACCAGCGAACCGATAAGTGTGATGTTATGATCTGTCTGTTCTTCCCAGAATTAAGGTCTAGTTTTTGTTCATAAATAAAAAAGAATGCAACTCCCCAGAAACGTATTAGGAAATGAAAAAGCTTCCATTTTGAAATTAGCAACGGAAGCATTAACAGGGAATGGCTGACACCAAATTCAGGCTCCCGTGAATATTGACCAAGGCTCCCACTCTGAGCAAAAGAAAAAAATTAGGGCCTTTTAAATGCTATTTTTCATTTTAAGGCCGAGTTTCACATGGATCGCATAGAACCCGTGAGTGCACAGGTGGCGGAACTCACAAGGGCTAGGTTTGGTTCTCACAGACCAAGTTTCAAAGACATTAATTTTTAGGGAACCTATAAATCTGCACCTTGGTAGAAAAAGAGCCAATATATAAATATATCCAAATTTGATTGCTTGGAATTATGTCCATTAATCACTTCAAGGTAAGTTGCAATAGAAAAAGTGCCAAAGTCCCCGTCATTACATTATGAAACAATCAAAACATTGATTAGTATTTTTTTCTGTTTTAAAAATTACTAAATCAGGTGTTATCGAAAACTGGCAAAATGGACAAAATCCCTTTTCCTACCAAGGTACAGGAATATGATGCTTTCGATTTTGATGAAACGACCTTGGACAAGTATCATTGATCTTGGTTTTAGAATGCAAGTGAAACAAAATATCAAAGGCCCTTAAAAACTAAAATGAAAAATCGGGGGCTCCCAGGAAAAGTTGGACATCTTTTTTGTACTTAACATGCAGCCTGTTTTCCGTGTTTAAAAGTTAAAACTTTTGACTGTAGTATATTCAATAACAAAGCTGTTCGACAAATGCGCAAAGGAAAGTAAAAGTGCAAGTTGAGGATTAAATAAGTGGTATACATATTTGTGTTTCGTGAGGGGGCCCTGTCAACAAACCTTGTACTAGAACCCTACATCTCAACTAAAACTGGGGCTCGAAAACCAGGAATGGGCCTGATAAAAACGTCCCATGTTTGGAAATTCTTCCTTTCCCTTACGTAGATCAATAAAATTTATCATTCATTCGGGTTTATTTTGTGTCGATTCGTGCCCTCTTCCAGCTCCAGTTAGCTAATACGTTCGTACTGACGTTAAATACAAATGAAGCAAGGTTTTCAGAAGTGGAAGCGTATGTATAGAGATGACTGCGAACAATCAATGAGTGTGGTTTTAAAGGTTTCTGGTTATCACTAAGGAATAATCATAATAAAAAACTACAGTCCGAAGTACAGTTTTGAAAAAACTGAAGGTAATATTTTTTATTTCTGAATTTAGTTAACATTGGAAGAGGTATATGCATATAAAATAGTTTTTAAACTCCTCAACGCAATTAGTTGGTCAGACGAGTGTTGTACCATATAAAATTAAATTATATGCGTTACCATAAAAATGTTTTATAGTTGTTTTCGCAAAATAACAAATGATTTTATTATACTTCTTGTCTGATGATGCGATATTTTTACATGCCTTCTGGCTTTGTAACTTTAACTTGCTATTGCGAAACTACGAAATTATGATATGAATTTCGACCAGAGTCAAAAGTTCATAAGAAAACAGTGATTAATCGAACTAAAAAAGTACTTCTCGAAAGGCAAATGACGATAAGCTAAAGTTGATTTACAAACGCCATTACTTGAAACTCATTCTTGCAGATTTAAATTGAAATATTATCAAAAGAAAACAATGTTTTCCTTTACGAAATGAACTTATAAAAATCAAAATAAGAATTTCCAAGAGCATTAATCTCAATTGAGTTCGGTGTCTAACTTTAAAATTCAAAATGAAATTAAAGGTCTTAAAACTAGATTTAGAGAAGATGGCTCTCAATTATTATATTTTTTAAGCGATCCATAAGTTGAAAACTACTTCATAAGAACAGAAGAGAAAGGAAAAAGTGAACAATACTTCCAAAACAAAAATTGCTGCAGGCGACTCTCTCTTAAGAAAAAAAATCTACTCAGATATCAATAATTAAAATGACATTTGTTTACAGTAAGATCAGTTTTATGATAATCAAGAAGAAAATCATATTTCAGAGATTACCAATCACACCGAGTATCCTCTTCAATGAAACGTATTAGAATGCTATAGCGGAGGTGCACCACTGTCATTCGGATATCGCTGTCAAGTTCAACACAAGGCAAAATAAAATCGACTCCCACGGGTCCAGTACAATCATAATCTAAAATGCAAGTATCGAACGTCAATAACCGTATTTGCAATTTTTCAACATTGATTGACAAAAATTTTCATAGATATCATATCACATGCAAAGTTTTACACAAACAATATTTTGACTTGCACGTAAATTAATCTCATGCAATACAAAATATATAACATAATATGTATTACAAAATCGTGTCAGGATATTCAATCAACATGATTTCGATGTTTTATATAATATCAACAAATCAAAATTTTTAAAAAATGTATGTGACAAAATATAACCATCAACAAAAACATTTGTTTGATATAAATAAAAAATTGAAGTGGAAATTATAAAGATGCAATGTTTTCGGTCCCCCCATTAAAAACGTGATAAATCAAAATTGAAATTAAATGAGGAACAGTAAAAAAGATAAGTGACGGAAGAAAAAAAAGGATCTTTAATCGAAAATTTGAGCAATCGAATATTGTAAAAATAAATAAATTGTAGAAAAAAGGAGTAGGCTGGTAGCTCAAATATTAAAATCTAAGAGCTATTGATAGGAAGTGAACCGACGTAAAACACGCAAGAATATCCATCTTTATGCAAACTCTTATTTTCCATACTATTATTTCGATTAAATAGCATTCAAAAGTAAATAGGAGAGCTGGAATTGAATCATTCAAACTGAAGAAAGAAAAAAGTCAACAACGAAAAAGGAGGATGTTAAGAACAGCTTTTAGAGCAACAAAAGGACGAAACAGATTGTTTCCGGTTGTTTAAATCAAATTTCAAAAACTATGTTCTGTATCAAATATATTTCTTACTACATTTGGCGAGTCACAAATATTCCAATAGAGAAATGGGGGACCTAACCGATCCAGTTTCCTTCAATCTCTCTCTCCTGGTCGAGAAGAAAAATACTTCTCTCCCAGACTAGCGCCAAAATGCTCCTGACATTTGTTATTATCCGACTACAAATCGATTTCTAGACTTACAAAAGAACGCCGTAAGTAGACATAGTAACTTTAGAAAAGCCAAGAAGGGGGAGCTTGGGCGAATAAATAAAATGCATTCTTCACCGCAGATTTCTTCGAGCTTTGCATGTGGAAGTCAAATGTTGTAGTAATATATAACGAGATATAAAATTACGTTACATGTTGAGATGGCATTTCCATTCCAAAAAATATTAAATAGAAACCTGTAGTACACCGCCGTTTTTGAACCTAAGATAGTAAGCTGCACTTTGCTATTGAGTTGACAGCTTGTTTTGGGCTTTGGTTTGATTTCTTTGGAATAATTAGAAAACAGCCTTTTCTAGCAGTTTTTTAGTAACATTTAATTTAATTTTAACACAAGCCGAACATTGAAAAATCTTAGAAATCGATAAGACAAAATTAAGTCCCTCTCCCAAGGAAAGTTTTAGTGCTTTTTAAATTTTCGGGGATTTTTTGTTTAGTGTTGAGGCAATTTCTGTAATTTTTTAAAACTGTTTTCAGTTGGATTAATTAGGCTTTCAAATTGCAGCACTCAAAAGCAGAATTAGTCCTGGAAAGCATTCATCAGTAGCTCATGCTGGCAACTTTGTTTGACATTGTTAAATGCAATCGTGAATGAATTCCTTGATTCAGAAAAGAATTTCCCGGCCTTATGATATTTCAGATTTTAGCTAAAAGCTTTTATTGCTTAAATCAACAACAGTTATTCTACTTATCATTGTTTGGATGGAATCGTTATAGAGCCGAGATATATTGTAAATTTTCACTTAAAATCAGACATCCAAAAATTTCTGGATCAACAAACAGATTTCCTAAAAATATTTATTGCTTAAAAAAAAACCCAGACAATAAAAAGTGGTACATTTAATTTGGGACAGATTTTCCGAGATTTCTTTTTGACAAATAGTAATTTAATAACACTAGTTAGGATGAGCACACTATTTTTTTGTTGTCTCATGCTGTGATATATGAATGCATTTATAATTTGTAACACTTATTGTATAGCTAACGAGAAAAATAAATGCTGTGATAAATTACAATTTGATGCTTGAAATATAATAAAATATGACATTTAAATACACTTCCATGTAAATATTGCATTGTATATACATATTTTGAAATATAGAATTATTAATAGGCTATAAACTGTATGTGATGGAGACTTTTGAGACTTACTTGAATTAAGCATCCCAAAATGAGTCACTATTAATCCATGTTATGAAAAAAGTTTAAAATTTTTGACCAGTGTAATTAATTACAAAATAGTTCTGCCGTACGATGTTTTGCAGCTGAAGAAATATAGCGGGCATTCATAGGCAAAGCACGTTCGTTCCCCGGCACGGGGACGATGTGCACCGTAGGAACAAACGAGGAACCTCATGCTCCTCACTGAATCAGCTGACTGCGGCGATCCGAGAGCGATGCCCTTCTAAGTTCGTATCCAGAGTTGCGTATTCACTAGCGAATACCAAAAAATGTAGTATTGGCTGTAGTCACGATAGCAGTTAAAATAACAGAGTAGCTACAAACTAAGTTAGTACCGAAAACATTAATAGGTATTCATAAATGTTAAATTAAGCAGTTTAAATTTCTAACAATTATTGGCTAAGATTTTGTTTAACTCAAAGTGCCTACAAATGTGAAAAATGACTTAAAAATTTAATTAATGTCTTTCGATTCGAAAAATATTTTCTTCCAAACCGTCTAAAAATATTTTTTCACTCATGCACATTTCCATTTTTGTATATAAACCTACACACAACATTTCAAAAATTCAGAAAGATTTTAAATCCAGAAGTGACTATCTTAACAGGTAAATACTTCATAGGATACATATGGTGCAAACAAATCTCGCTTATATTTTTACGCGAGACAATTTGAACATTTTTGTAAGATTTTCGATGTCCAGTATTTTTTTATAAGAACCTGCAACCTGCCCGTGGACCACAATTTGAGAAACGCTGTTTTGTTTCAATTAACAATTCGTAGATCTAATAGTAAATTGCTACCGTTCCTTTTACTCTGTATAGAGAAAACCCCTCCTCCCTGCCCTCTTTCCAGTGTAGGCGATTCACCCACTAATAGAAAGAAAAAGCATACGAAGTATTTATTTTCGTTGAAGGATAGGGTCAAGGATATTTTTGACATTGGTAATGCGTTTTGTACTAAAAATAATGTGAATGAGATTATGATTGGAGAATGTTTTAACAAAAATTTAATGAAATCTCGGGACAAAATAAAAACATTATGCTAAAAACTCGAATAATGACCAAAAAGATGCTCTAAAAATCTCAAAAATGAGATTTTTAAATCAAAACATCAAAAATTCCGAAAAATGAAAAAACTACATATCTAAAATCAAGAGACTTACAAGAGGCATTCGCATGAAAGTACTAACAAAAAGTTAAAGTCAACGAATTCCTGGCCTATAAAACACATAACTTTTAACGAAGCTGTTTAATATTTGCAGTTAATAGTAACTGTTGCACAAATTAGCAGTAACCTTTAAGACTGCTGACGAAAATAACATTTTTTTTTATCTCCTTATAATGAATGCTTGACGCTCAACGGACCAGTTGTCAGTTTTGGGGACGAACACAAAAAGGGGTTTCGATACAATTGTTGGAAGATGATAAAAGCTGTTCGTTGGTGTTTATTATTCCCTCCAAGCATGCATTTTTACTTTCTACAACAGGATAGTGAATTCGTCTGCAGGTGAACACTCTCTGATCACTACTGTGGATACGACTGCTGCGGTGTATTACAAAACGACACACCGTTCACACTTGAAGCTGGTAACATTACAAATTATGATGTAACCGTATTTGTCAGCTAACTGAAACATGCAAGATGTAAGAGACTCCTTGTAAAACGTCGCGAACATTCGAACCCACAGGGTAGTTTCTGGAAAGGGAAAATGCTGCTTTGAGACACAATGTATACAATAGAGAATAGCTTTTTCCAGTCGTCTACTGGATCCTTACACGAGACCCTTTGCATTTGACCCGAAAACGGGATAGCTTCGGGTGTTACCAGGTAGTTCGAGATGAGTCCACCTTAGCAACCCTATTACAGCTCGTAAAAAGCACGTGGTTTTAATCTTAAGATTGCGAACTCGATTATTCAAGAATCGAATGTGCACTTTAAAAAAGTAATTTTTTAACGCTTTTTGTGTTAGTTCTCTATTTCAGAAACAAATGTCTTTTTGAGCTATTTTTCAACATTATAAATTATTTTCTCGACTGATATTTTACTTATAGTAATTGACTTTCACAATAACAAATGACTGAAGGATTTGTTGCAACAAGACGATGGTTTGTTGTTGACAACAAGAACACAAACCATCTATATACGACTATAACTGAGTGTTTATAAGAAGTGTTTAGTGAATGAAAAACATACGTGAATGATTGTAATAAAACAGATTTCGCACTCAAATACCAACATCTGAATAGAAGTCAAAAGGATTTTCAGAAATTATGTACTTTGCCAACAGACTTCAACAATGTTACAAAGCATTGTAACTATGTTGTAAAGGTAATTATATTTTAAGGTTTTTTTCTGCTTTAGAGAACTATTCTCACAACACAAATTCACCTTTTTATATAAAATTTCAACATTCTTCCACCACTGCAAACATTTCAAAGCAGGTCGAGTTTTCCTGGAGTTCGATGTGGTTTTTCAAAAGGAAACACCCGTATCATTACCATTTAAATACAAGCACCTTTAAATAGAAATACATATTTCATTTTAGCCTCTGCAAATAACTACTAACATCTTTGGACGCAGTATTGTATATAAATGTTTTTAATAAGCAGTATAAAATTGCCTAGGTTGTCTGTTTCGACTTTGAAAGTAAAAACTCATTCAAAAAGATAGTATAAGTTATGTGAGGTTCTCCGATCATAGAAACCGAGGAGCGTGTACCATGTTCCGGAGACCAGAGTTGATTAGTTTATTTGTGCGAATGTAAATGCATATGAAGTATGCGTATAAAGATAACTATGTCAATCGGAATGAAATAAAATGTATTAAACAACAAACCGTATAACAGCGTCATCATTGCTAATAGGAAGATGTTGAACCCTTTTAAATTACTAAAAAATTCATACTATTTCTAAATTTAAAAGTAACAAAAGCAAAGTGAAATTGTGCTTGCTACATTGGCAATATTAGCGAAATACTCATTCGCTTTATGGATACAAAAAGCAAATTCTTCTACAGATATTTTCCGTAATAATTTCACTTTCGCGGTAATGAAAGGTGAAAAACCGGAAAGGTTGCCATCTGTTTACACAAAAGAGAAACTTTTGGAAATATTAAGTAGTTTCGGAGTAGGCGAAGCTTTTATAAAACTTCTACACATTGTAAAGACAATTTATAACGTGTTTCAAATGATTGCATCTGTAATTGAGACATTGAAAATTGTGTACATAAAAGTGGGGTACTGAGAAATAAAGAAGGCTAATACTTTACTCGGGTACACTGAGCTTATAGTTAATTGCCTTTCTTAAAACAATTTTTGAATGTAAAATACCACATACTAGATATATTTTTCACAACATAAGAATTTAGGATACATTCCAAAGGATCTTCGAACTGAAATGAAATTTTCATAACCCATTCCCACATATCGCTCTTATCTTACTCATAAAAAGAAAAGGCAATACTCACAATTTATCAGAAATACACATTACGTTTTTAATACACTTAAAAACAAATTTAAACATAATTAGTATAATATAAAAATATTCGATTCAACAAGTAATTTTACAACAGAAAAAAGTTTTCCGTAGTTGTATCTCACATCAGTATTTTTAAAGGCTACTTGCATTGTTTTAAAATTGAAGCAAATATTTGACAGTGGTTGTAAATGTCCATAAATAAGTTCCTAAATCTAGTTTCTGGAGAATGAAATTTTTTTTTAACATATTTAAGTGCAGTCTATGTAATAGTCATATAAATGACATCTACAAAAAGCAAGCACCGTATTGCAGGTTCTACTTCTTACATGACATTCAATAAGAAATAAATACTGACTGAGAGATAGAACAATTATTCTAATTTTGACGATATGACCATAAAATAAGTATAACGTCAAGCTCTGTAACTTTTACGAAGCTTATGTTGAAATAAACGTATTGAGCGATAGTAATTTTTTTCACAGGATTTGCAAATTTTTAATTTTAGCTTTCTTCAACTTAGCTAATTTTATTATATTGATTCTGTCCCATTCTACGAGTATGCGGGAAAGTAGTTTCCATTCATAACTCCGATTTTGTAAACTTAGAAGCACAGAATTTCTCGTTTACATTCTGACACATTAAAATAAATCAAGAAAACTTTTAAGAAACTTGTAGGAGGGTTAATGCAGAGTTTATCAGAACTTGAAATTCTATCAAAAGAAAATTATTGATTTAATGTCTAGCGGGAAATTGACACAAACGGTAAAATTCTCGCGAATAACTTAATATGCATTTTGCTACGAAATGCAACAATAAAACGAAAAGATGGCATTTATTAAAGAAATTAATACCAACAATGCGTTTCGATTTAAAAAATAGATAATCTACATTTAATACTTTAAAAGATTGAACCACATACCAGAATACTGCAACCAGAACCTGCCGAGTCCTGTCTTCCCGGTTCAAAAATAGAGTGAGGAGCCCTAGTGGCCTAATTTCTTTTTCAGTTCACGTTTCTCTACTGTTCGTAAGAATCGAAAAATCGCTGGTTTGTAGCAATTTATACCTTTTAGTTCTTTCTATAAATTCCACATTAACGACTGAATTCTTCTGTTTTATGTTTTGTTGAAAAGTAGTTTCTAAGCCACAGCTTGATACTTCAATATGGTAAATTTGACGGTCTGACTTAAGACTTTGAGATTGATCTTAAATTTTAAATTTTCGAATACCGTGACGTCTTTTCAAAGTAACGATGAATTATAAGTTAAAAATGAAGCAAGTTGAATGTTTTAAGTTACTGGAATCTATTTTCAGAATAAGATACACGTTTCACAATCTATATGTAATGTACTAGATATGTAAAATTTCTCCGTAATAATCTTTTGGCCAATATTCTTAAAGAGGAGAATGTCTTTCTATTAAGTCATCAAACATTTTAAAAAGTGCCATGCAATATACTTTTAAATCGATGAATGAATACATAAATGAAAAACAAGTTTTCAAATGTAATTCTGAGACTAACATTAGAAAAAGAAGTGAACATTTCGGAAGAACGAATTATTTACTTCTTTGACAATAGATATTATTTTCGAGTTCACGGAAATACTTAAGTTTTTTTAATATATCTCAACCCCCCCACACACAATATAAGCTTAATGCATGCGCTGTACAGCTATATGGAGAAATATAGGGGCATGTGTTGCTTATCATATCCCTCGACCACCGTGGCAGCAGAATTATCAGTAATATATGAAAAATGTATCACGTTTTCAATAAAAATTAAGAATTATAAATAATTTCTATAAAATAGTGCTTTTTATGTTGTGAAAGATACATAAAGTAAGCTTCAGGTTCATCTCTGCAATTAATAAATACAATTTCCTAAAACAATGACATTTTAAATACAAAATTATCGAATATTCATAAAATTATAAGTGTTTGAAGAATATTATCTGTTAACACGCCAACTGACATGCTACTGCATTTTTCATAATCAGTGCACAATATTCGAATATGCTACATTGCTATGGTAGGGATGTGGAGCAGGGTAAAAACTGTTGTGGATGGATTTTACCGAGATAAGAAACGAACATTCATTGACACCACAAAGGCGAGGTGCATGACGACCATTCTTCGTGCTACTCTCGACCAGGGGTCCTCGAGCAACAGCTCGCGGGAGGAATCGGCCCTCAGAAGAGGAGCAAAAATCATAACATATGTAGGAATAATTTTCATGACGAATACCGTGATTGTGATTCCTTTATACAGTACACAAATCCATGACATTACGGCCAATGCGCGGCCTTGAATTTAGAAATCTAACGACATTTGTTTGTAAGATTTATAATGTTCTTAGGTAAAATATTTTCAACTAAATCTTCATAACTAATAACCTCATAACCTCCAACATAACTAATTCCTCAATACTACCAAATCAACGAAGGCATTCCTGATCAAAGATGAAAGCTGTAGCGAAACACGGTTCATGGCAAGAAACGATGTTTTTTTGTAGATTATGCATCTCCATAGGTTTTAGGTTTGTTTGATTTTTTACCTGTATTATTGGAGAATCATGTAAAAATAATTAATTGAACAATGATGACGCATTAACCTCAAAAAGAGGCTTTTCTGTAGAAACAAAGTTAAAAAAATATAACTTCCTTTGAGCAGTCTTTCAAATGATAGATAACTTCCCTTACAAGTAAAATAAATATTCATTTATTCAAATGGTCAAGACATTAATTACAGTTTCAAAGGCTTTCTAACATTGGTATTAATTACCAATTACTTGCCACAAAAAATCTCCCCTTTCATGAAACTAAAATAAGAAGATGCGATTAATCAGAAGGGGGAAAAAGCTGCTTGATGAAAAAAATCAAGAGTAAAAAATACCCGCAAACAAACGAAAAACATGCTACTGAAGAATGTTATTTTTTAAGCATTGAAGACTATGTTCTTTAATTTTTACGAAATTTGCAGGCGCATCACAAAAAACGTGATCCCCACAGAAAATGATACAACCGAAAAGCAATTTTTTTAAGTGCAACGCATCAGAGTATGGAAAATAACAAAATTCCTCGTCAACCAGAGAGCATAATCTTGAAATTTCTCATTTCCAACAGAACTTACCACTTGGAAGCAATCCAGAAAGAAAAAAAAATGGCGAATCACGGAAATAATGCATCAAAGGATGACCTCTCCGTATTGATTAGTCTACTACTGAAGCTCGAAATTTCAGCCGGGTCCAATGTCCAACTTTCTGGAGTAGACTCCATACGTAAATATGAATTGAGTCTAGACGGGATTATTCACAGAACCACATTGGCCTGAAATGTATTTATGCCTCCTTCAGAACAAATAGCAATCGATTGCGACATCGGCGAAAACTGCACTAGAAATGCGTTAATACATGCATAATTAACTAGGATCTTGAATCTCGTTCTCTTGCAGTTAAGAAATATTTCTACTTGATTTGATGGTTTGAAGCATTTGTTATGTGTTTATCTCATCTTAATCAGTCCAGTTCTTGGTAGGAAACAAAACTGTGCTGGAGACAATGTTGCAACGTATCTTTCGATTGCTTCAAAAGTTTAAAGCAATGCTGTGTTTTTAAGAAATTTGGATGAGAACATGGCCCCAAAAATCTATTCACAATAAATTTAAATTATTAATTTTAAACTGAAATTCAAAATAAAAATAAAATTAAAATCCACACACATTGGGAAACGAAATTTGCAGGCTTCACGTTTTTTCGCACGATAATTACTTTCCCGTTCATTTTGTATTTTTAAGATTTTGACTAAAAATTCTCTTTTGTGATACATTATGTTTTCCCCATGATATGTCATGAACTGTCAACAAACTCCTTTCTGAATATATCGCATTAAAATACACATCAATTTCTGAAAAGGACTCAAACCCAAATGGGTATAAATAATAAGGCTTCGTTTTATTAAGCCTTTTACCATTCCCACCCACTTCACACAACACGAAAATACAATTTCGTATAATGCAAAATTCGATCTATTTTTCCTACATCCTCAAACACATTAAGGGGATCTTTTAAAATAAGTTTCACATGAAGATTCGGGAACAAATGGTAAGTCACAAAACAGCTCGTCATTCATTGACGTTCAGAAGAGGTCTCTTCATTCCAGAGAGAAAATGAAGTTTCAATGTTACACGTAATTGGAATAACGTGATACCAGGTGAGTCGAACGAATTCTGATTTCAAATAGTTACGGGCACGATGTTACCTATCATCATGCAATCCTGCTTAATAGGAGAGCGGCAGTAGAAAACGGCAGTTGCATCTGAAATTGGCAAGGTGGTTTCCGAGAAAGACTTGTATTTGGAATGTCGTACGACACGATCACGAGATAAAACCGATGGCTAGCGTAGCCACAGTAAAATCACGTTTTTAAAGCTTTGGAAAGCCGTTTCTCCGTAACCAGTGGGCGAAAAACAAGGTGACGGAAAGTTACGTCGCAGCAACACAGTCATGTTTAGTTTGGTCAAAGCTCTCATACTGAGATCACTTTGGGGCAGTTAATATCCGATTGTTATTTACTAACGACACTTCTACATTCAGCAAATGCACTCATTCACTTATGGCTTTATAAGTTCCACAAAAGTAATTGAAAAGCACACTAGGGTAGGTACTAGGTACCACCCTAAGTAGGTACTTTATTGGGAAATTTTATGCATTGATCCCTATGGAATTATTTACACTGCTAGATACTCTGCTCAATATTTATGGCATTGAATTTTGGAATGTAAAAATACATTCACTTGAAAAAATTTTTATTGCAAGCTCAAAATTCCACTGAATTGGCATATTCTGGGGGATGTTATTACACTTAGTCTATGCTGTTCATAGAGAAAAATTTCATTTTTTGTTTTATATGTAAACCCTTTTTGTGTGCTTCGAATATACCTATGAAATACTTCTCAATACTCAAATGAATTTTAAAAAAGACATTTGATTTCAAATTTATGTATTTTGACGTCTCATTTTTTACTGTTTAGTTACAAAAGATAAAAAAAATTTTCACCAATAAGTTATTTTTGCAAGCTAAAAATTAATGAGAAGTACGAGTTTTTTTTAAGATGCGCAAGTTATATTTTATTTTCTATTGGTGACATGATTTTTTCACAAAAGCAAGTCTTGAACCAATTAATTATTTTATATCAAAATAATTTAAAACATTTTATTCATATATGACAAATATATAAAGCAAAAAAGTTATGAAATTTGTATGATTGTAAAAATTCAAAATATGGTGTCAGTGGGATCCAGCAAACTTATTTATCTGAGTCCAAAAAATTCACGTCACTGGTTATGAGTTAAACTAAAAGTAATCTAAACCTCTTGAGAACCAGATGAAAAAACATTGCTAATGCTTGGCATTTGGGGCACTGTTCTATTTACTCTGTCATGATTTACTTTGCTAATTCCTATGTCGCGTTTTAATCTTTCAACAATCAAACAGTTATATTTCCTAATACATTAATGTTTTACATAAAAGATATTGTTTAAATAAATCAAAACTATCTAGAAACTGCACTGTAATTTGTGTGTCCCATGTCCAACAAATTTAAACTTGTACGGGCAAGGAATTAAATCTAATCATAAAATCCGATTTAAATAAAAAAAAATCTGATTTAAATCAAATAAAAATAAAATCCGATGCTTTTTATTTTTTTAAAACATGATTTTTTTTCATACCCTGATTTCATTCACAATTTCTGTAAAACTAAACTAATAGAAGCAAATAAACTAAACTCCTTCTTTATCGAAGACAGTGACACTCGCATAGAATATTTTATTTTTTCAATTAAACAAACGGTTCTCTATTAAAACATGAACAAAACATAGAAATCATAAAAAATTTAACAAATCGAAGAAAGTGACACTCAAATAGAATATTTTATTTTTTCAACTAAACAAACGGTTCTATATTAAAACATGAACAAAACATAAATTATAAAAAATGTAACAAATTTTAAATTAAGATAAAATAGAAAAAAATATTTTTAATTCAAAAAGTGAAATGTGCTTTACAATTTTTAATATTCTTTTGGTAGAATTTAACTTTCTTGGGGGTAGTCCCCTTCTTTGAGAAAATGCAATATACATAATTTATTCGCGACTGGTTTTCTATTTTAAGTATAAAAAGCTATTCAAGAATGATTTAGACAATTTTAAGAACTTACAACAAACTTTCATCAAACTAGACTGAAAATTTCTCTTTCAAGGATTCAAATTCAGCAATTGAAATAATATACGCGCCGTGTACAACTACACTAAAAAAGGAGAAATATGACAAACTTGGAGCAATCATAATCCTACTTAAGAATACATCTTACAAGAAAAAAAATTGTACTTATTCCACAGAAACTGTTTATATAAACACTGATTAAATATTAGCAAATGAAAAAATCTATTTTTGAAACGTGTTTTGATGGACATTTCGATATTTGGGGAATTAATTCTAAAAACATTAACTAAATAAATAGTATTCTCTACTCCCAGTACGTATTAATACAATGTCATGTCAGCTTTGAAGAATAAATTCGGTAGCTAGGTTGGAAACAAAAACATGACTCGTAGGTGTTTTGAAAATGAGAAAGATTACATCATATTTTTCAAAAAGAACTTTGTCAAACCTTTTAAAGTGCTACTTAATATTTTTTAAATAGATAATAACAGCCTGTTTAGTCTAACTTGCTCACGCCATGTGAAACTTGAATTAAAGTGGGAACACAAAACTGCATTCCACTCTTAAGGAGTGGATTCTATTTGTACGTGATTAAAACAATGATTCTGAATTCAGAAAATAATTGCAATTGAAATAAATGTTTTATCCTCACATAAATACTCACATACACATTTTATTCTGGAAAAAAAATAAATATGGACATTTATGCAATTTTTAAGGACTTAAATATCTGGGGAAAAAATTGAAAGCATGTATTTGTTTTCAACCTGCTCTGATTGAAAATATTACGAAAATGCTGCAAAATTTTCGTCTTTCACAAGTTCTAAAATGTTTACTATACGTGGAATTTTATTTTGACTGAAAAATAATTTTTTTGATGTCAAACTGATTTCAGACATTTGCATATAATATTTTTACAGAACATTAAGAGTATTTTTATACAATCAGAACCAGAGTTATACTACCGTACTTGTCAAAAATATATTATTTTTGAGTTGACTGCTGGATATGCAACTATCTAATTTTTAACACTATACAACAGCCTGGTGACTACCATTTGTTGATTGAGCAGACTCTGATGTATTATGAGAATCTGATACTTTTATACACAGCATTTTAACAACTGTTAACCCAAAAACTTGGTTAAAAAACTTGAAGATATTGTGTTCCTAATTAGCACGGCAACATAGTATGAATATCAGCGGCTTATAAAAAACAGCTCTTTTTTTAAACGTTGTACTAGATAGATCCCGAGATACAGCAGTATTCTTCATCTGATATGAAGTACGCTTGAACAATAATGTAAGTTTTGAAGACGCTGCATTAACGAATCTCTCCTATGCTCCTAAAGCATGCATCAGTTATGTAATATACCAAAACTCAACACAGAATGAACGAAAAGAATGATAGAATATTAGAGTTCTTTTTTACTTTAGTAATTTATGGTTCGTTAGTTAAGTAACTCAATTTGTTTCTTTCAGGGTTAGAACTTTCAGGTTTAGGAGTCAGGTATCAATGGCACCAACACATTTTTGTAAAACCTCTACTTGGGTACAATTTCAAAACATATTTTGTTTACGTGAGTGTGTATGAACACTCAATGTAATTTTTGCACAGTAAAGTAGTAATTAATGACGAGGGCCTAGACCGTGAAGAGTTATTTGTATGTGTGGGCCTTTTTCTGTTTTGGATCATTATATTTACAGTTAGATTATAGTACTGATTGATAGTAGGTGATTTGGTTGAAATTTGTGTCAACAAACGAAAATACATTTTTATAAAATTATACATGGCATAAAAAATGGGGACTGGATCTGAAAACTTGGTATGCAAAATACGACTAACGGCCAATTTCGAATCCTGTTTTCTTAGTTTTTCATATTTTTCTTGCTTTATTTTTTATATAAAACACGAATAGATGGCTAATCCTTTAAATTAATAAAAAACTTAACTTCTCAAACTAATTTTTCACAGCTTATGAAAAAAGTAGTAATTTTAATTAGCACAGCATGTGAGGAGTTTTGTATCAAGATTGTAGAAACGAGAGAAGAAAAGAAACGCTTCATGTTTACTGAAAGCCTTTATATAATACAGCTATCCATCAATTTTCCGACGACACTCTCGATTTAAGTTGGCGCATGAAATTTGCAAGAAAAAATCGGATCTTCTCGAGTTTCTATTTCGGCCAATTAAAATGTCTGGCGAAAATACTGAAGCCACTAGGTTTCGTTTATTATAGAGAATAGTCAGCTGTGCTCTCTGAAACAGTAGGAACGTTTCAGATACTAAATGAAACACTTACAGAATGCATTTGATAAATGGAGGTCATAGTTCATGTCAAAAGCATTGTATTACGAAAGGCCTAGAAGCTTCCAGAAATACTGTCGCTAAAGTGTTTTAAATTATTTAAATGATCAAGTACTCATTGTATTACACATACTTTCCATGTTCTGCTGTGCACAGCCAAGGTTATTTTACAACATGGAAACTGTTTAATTAAATCGATAACGATATAAACGAGACAGGAGAAATCAGATTTCAATGAAAGGTTTTCCGAATGAAATAACAGTAAATTCTTCGTAATTGGTGGGTCACTTTTGTATTTTACAATGGAAAATAAACACTCGACTGAAAATAAGCATATCTGGTATCAATGTTCTTGTTTACAGTAGAATAAAATGCACACGCTATGAATAATTAATATAACAATCACCTCGTGAATAATACATTTTTATTGCTTGAGTAAGAATGTTAGCATCGCGATTTTGCAGGAATCGTTTGCGATTTCATTCATTCTTGGCGAAAACTAATTTAAATGCATGGATCAATGTCACAGCCACAAGTATCTCCCTGTAGCAAAAAACACAAAACCTCTTTCCGTTTCCTTTTTTTCGAAAAAAGCTTTCAAAACTACTTTCTTTATATTAGACTATACTAATGGCAGTTACTTATTTGTTAAAAAGAAACATTTCCTTCACATCAGTTTTCTACGGATCTTGACATTTTTATCAACAAATTATGATTAATTGACAAATTATTCCATATCTTGTGTGTAAGTTCCATTGTTAGCCAATTCAGATTTTTTAAATAGATTATTCCAATAACAAGAGCGAAATAAGATCAAGTGTACAGAACATGCAGCAGACAAATAAAAAACAGTGTAAACTATACATATAAAACAGAGTTGGTGAGCAACGCAAGATACATATTAACCTCCGTTCTCTTTAACCTAGGTGTGCAGAGGGGGCTAAATCAATTCGAAATTGCCACAGGAATTGGTTAAATACGTTATAATTTGTAGAATTCTGTTTCATAAAAAAAATGGAAACCTTTTTAAGTAAGGTGTATAACTTCTTATTTTAAAATGACTTGTAAAGATAAAATAAAGTTATTCTAAAGTAAGATGTTACGTTAATTCAAAATGGGTGGCCATACCTTGTAGTTCGAAGATATTTCTAAATTTTGACAAATTTTCACAAGATGATTAAAATCAATTTAATTTGCATTTGTTTTTCATGTTTCATAGGTATTATACTCCTGTACTCCATAGTCAATTAACTACATCTATCATTCTTAATAGGTACGTGGTTTCTATATAGAAACTGAGTCTCTCAATTGAAAAATTACCTTAAGGATTCGATTTAAAACCAAATTTTTCTGTTGGAAGAAAGCGAATTTTAAATAAGACTTTGCTGATCTTGGAATAATATCATAGTAAGGAAATATGTAAACTAGGACTGTTGAAAATAGAAATTTTTTGTCTTAATTGGCAGAAGGTCGAGGTTGCTTATTTGAAGTTGAAACTGTTCGTATACAACTTAGGTACCTGTGAAACATTCATTGAAAGCAGTGATTTTGTGAAAAGTGTAATCGATTGAGTTTGCTTTTGTCTATAGTGATGACATTTGTCTTAAAAACAAGCTCCGTTATTACACGTGCAGCTGAATAGAATTTTCAAGAAAAAAAATGTGCTTCAAAATAAATTAACCACGAATGCCGTAACAGTTTAATTTGCCATCCTCTCACAGTGATAATGTAATTCGAAAACATCGAATCCATGGTGCAAGGGTACCACAAATAATAAATATCGATTAGAAAACTGAGTGTAAGACTATACGCTGAAAATACCTCATATTTACTGAAAATGAACTTAATTGGGATTCGTAATCGCTCCAGAACTCAAAATCGACATCTGAAGTCATCTCAGAAAAAGCTTTTGTAGTTTGTCTTACAGTAAGAGTGTGAAGAATATGAAATGGATTATATGGATGGATATATTATGAATACATATTTGCGTCCGCAGTAAATTGTAGAAGCTATGAAAAAGTTAAAACGATGTTAAAAAATATTTTCTATACACTTAAATGATGCTTGCATTTTTCTATGAAATAGAATCAACGTTTAACCAATTATTCAACATGAGCATCGCCGGGTAGTTCTGCTAGTTATACATAAACTATCATATGACCTACTTCTCACATAGAAGAAATTAAGTGCTAAATATCAACATGGCATGGTCGGGTATTAGAAATAAAATAAAAATCAATAATAATCAAATCAATAAGAAATAATTATCAAATATTAAACGACGAATTTTAATAAATAATTACTAAATATTACGCAATGACCTTATCCAAAAGCACAAAATTATTTTTTAACAAAATGAATTAATAGCAATTTGTTCATTAGGGTCATTGTCATTCGATGTTCAAGGTCTAGTTGAGTCACCTGCTGCTCTCTTTGTGGATAGGGTCATACGGTTTCCTTCTCTCCACACAAGCAGCGAAAGTGTCTGCGTCCTGTACAAAGACCTAATTTTAAAGTTACCCAAAATTTTAGAGACCTCTTAATTCTTAGCATTCCTTCGAACAAGGATATACAACTCCCGCAAGTTTTCAAATTTTATACAAGGTGCTGCTTAGCGTTTTATCTGTAAACAAACACAAAAGGAGAAGTAAACAATCTCCCCTTGATTTAAATTAATTTGGACCAATAAATTTGCGAAATAATTGTGAGCGGGACGTTTGATCAATTAAGAAACTAACTGATGTTTAACGAGATTGACAATCATTCAAGAATTGAATTACTGTGTGAATGTACAAATATCCTTCCTCCTAAAATACATCCCAGTACGAAATACTACAATAGAAATTATTTGGAACGTAAGTTAAGGGGCGAAATGGGTACGAAGATTACTTTCTAAAGAAATACAAAACATGATTTAATTAGACATTAACAAAGAAACATAGGGAAATTGAACATCTAGGATGCAGTTTTCGTATACAATGTGTTCTGCGTTGTATTTGCAAACATAACAAAAGATGTAAAACATCTCTTAATTTCTTGATTTAAATTTGCAGCAACAAAAAAATTGAGTCGTACAATAAACAACGTGGCGCCATGTCAATTAAGAAACAGATTGACATTTTATGAGAATGATAATCATTTAAGATTTGATTAAGTGAAACACTAAAATAATATTATTTCAGAAAGAATTTGAATTTTGGGACCTGTTCTAACGAAGTGGACATATCCTCAGAATACAGAGTGCCCACAGTAAATCTGTTCAGCTTTACATACTAATTAAAATGGGAAAAGAATTTCATAATCCATTAATTTAACTTTAAAACAGTAAAAGATTATGAATGGGTCAAACAAAAAGACAACTGGTCCAGATGGGGAAAGGAAAATAATTTCGTTAAGGATGTGATGAAACAAATATTTTCTTATACGCAGATTGAAGAAATGTACAAACGTGGATGGGGGTTGCACATAAATTACATTTAAACGTAAATAAGTAAACACATACGTTTACAGATAAGATAAAAAGATAAAACCCCACATCCTACGGTGTGAAAAACCCTAATAAAAAAATTCTTTGAAACATGTAGTACAAAATGTAAATCTCTAGGTAATAAATCTTTGCAGAATATTTTACTAGAGAAAGAACTAGAATTTTTTTCTAAAGGCATAAAGAAAAAATACGCCATGTAATATACTTTTTAACTAATTGCATAAATGTAAAAATCACAAATTTAAAAATGCAGTCCTTCTAAGGCTAACAAAAGAAAAAGTAAAAATTCAAGTAAATTTTGTACTGTTCTCTTTTCAGCAATACTTTTTATCGGATAATCACTTTCTGAACCTGAAATTGTTTCCAATTCTACAGGTATAGCATTTTTAATTGGTTTTTCATCCCTATTTACTTCTTTGACAATATTTGTACAGTTACATTATTTGAGTTCACTCAAAGAGATCATTTAAAATATATCCAACCAAAAATTTAATGTGCTCGATGCACAATTATATATAGCATATGTATTATCAGTAATATATGAAAAATGCATCATGGTCTTCCAATTTAAAGTAAAATTATAAATAATTTCTATAAAACAGTGCATTTTTGTTTAATTATATTGTGAATGATACATCAAATAAGCTTCAAGTTCATTTCTGCAATAGCAATTTTCTGAAAAATGAGGTTTCAAATGGAAAATTCTAAGCTAACAATTCTAGAAACAAAGCAACAATAAGATTTGAGAAAAAAATGTACAAAGATAACTTTTTAAGTAAAATTGAACATGCTTTATTTTGACATTAAACAAAATATTAAAATAGTAACGGGTAAAAAATTAAACATCCTGTCATTTCTATGATGCATAGCTTTCGTAACGTACCGTTTCGCGTTCCTGTCATCAGAATCGGAGCGAAACGGCAAATCCAGTGAACGCGCATTCCGCAACTTGGGAGGGTTGTGTTCGTCTTACAGAAAGACATTTTTTGGCCGGCTAACTATTAAGAAACTTCTTACAACCTTCTTAACGATGAAGGTACATAATCGAAGACAGTGCTTGAATCCAAAAGAGATTTGAACAGAAAAATCGAAGTGGATTCAGCAAATCAAACCCACACTAAGCTTTCAAAAATAAATAAGCCAAATTTTATCTTAATCATAACGGAGAACTTTGAAGTTGATTGAGAACTTCCGCATTGTGAAGCATTTATAGAAATTTTCAATAAAAAAAGGGTTTGCTGTTTTTTTGCTGGTGTAATACAGTATAAAACTGTTGTTATTACTGTAATCCCCTTTGTAAAGGTGGAACCTAGACCAAGACAAAAGACCAAGTTTCTCAAGTCACAGAGACCAACTCCTGTAAGCATAATTGTAAGGTATGGTGGAAACTGAAAATAAGAGACAATACTGCACATAGTGATAGGTAAGAAAAGAAATATAGAGACATTTCCAAGAATTGCTCGTAATTAGCCATCGTTAGTCGTATTTAGCATTTATTAATTTAGTTTGTCGACATTAGGTCTAGTGCAGGAAAATATGAACGCGGAGCGATAAATCAAACCATAAGTCGTTTTGACGATTGCCTTTTTAGACACAATAGTCCTTTCCGATGTCTAACTTCCCTAAACAGTTTTGTTTATATTACAAAATTCTGTATATATCTGTTTATATAAATACTACAAAATCCTTCTGCAAATCACTTCCAAAACTGGAGGATGCAAAAATTCTTTCCCTAAAAAATAATAGTAAATAGAGTACCAGAATGAACTATTATGGAATGCTTTCGATTTGGTCACATGTCTATCTTTGGTTTTGATTGTAGCAATATGAAAGCATAATCAAAAGAAAATTTATTTAAAAAAACCCCAACAGATGACCTTAAGAGAAAAAAGGTCCCCAAAATGCAAAAGTCAATCCAGATCCTAGTGTTATTACATTCTATTTATCACATCCATGTAAACAAAATAAATTTGAAATTGCATCCAAGTAAAGCATATTGAAAATGTTCAGATGTCACCGATTCCCGACAACTACATTCTATTCCTAAACAATACATATGTATCTCAGATAAAATGTTATATCATCATCCTTTTGCCAAAAATTCGCCAATAGCAAATTCCCGATTTTTCATTAATTTATAACATCATTTTGGACTAATATGCAATGCTACAGAAATAAATATGAAAAGTTAATGAATGTCACAAATGTTTCAGAAACTGTTGACGACACCAGAAAAAGTAGAAAATTTGCAAATTTACAGTTCTATCATTAAGGCGACGATATTATCAAACAAATACAACAGGGTGTGTAAAAGTAAATTCAATTTTGATGTTAAATTTACCCAAAATTCAGACTACACTTTTATGTTTCAACCAAGAAACAGGAAAAAGGTTGAAGCAAATCCACTAAAGTGAAAATAAATTAAAATGGACAGTATTACAAACGATTAGGTAGTTATACCAGATTTCTCCATTAATTGCAGCAACCAGGCACTCCCCTTGAAATAGGTAAATACAAATTCCACAACGGTGCCACTACTGATACAGTGATAGTTGGAATGATATCAAGAACACTTGAGTTTGCAAATGCGTATTTTTGTTACTGTGCACTGTTTTCAACGATAGGAAAATTTTCTACAAACACTTCATTCAATCGATCATAATCTAGAAATGATCAGCAATCGCATACCTATAATCACAAGTACGGAAATGATTAAACTAATAGCAGTATATTCTTTTCAAATACAAGGTAGAGCATTACAATGGGAAATTCTAAACAATGGATTCGTTTCACAAATGAATTGCAGAGGTGGAAAAGACCGAATGTGGGCATGCGTAAAAATTATTTTCGTACGCAATTATTTCAAGGGCAGTTGGAAGTATTTTCAATTGGCTTTTATTGCACTAGTCCTTGATTTGGAAAAATGTTACCCATTCATCCCTTCTGCGCCATCGTGGCTGAAGAATTCAGATTTACAAGATAGTTCTTGTTTAATACATATTTTATTTTTTTCTTTTTAAATCAAAATTTTGTTTATCAAAATCTCTCCCTAAATTAAAAGAAAAAAGAATTCGTGACATCAACCGTTTGTTATGAGTGTGGTGCCAAGTTGAATTACCGAAAAACGGAAAAGTTCGGTTTAAACAGAACTCGCATTTATTTTCAGAAATCAAGTTTTTAAAATTTCATCGTCGGGGAAGAACACAGCAACGCGTACACGGACACATTGAATGCAAAGCAAACATTACTCCAAAATTTTTCAGAATAATTGAACACAAAAACACTCAGAATTCGGTATTATTTCATATCATATTTGAAACACAAAATAAACAAATTAATAATGAATTATGTGTTGAAATTTTTCTCATTTATTAAATTTTTCTATCGGTAACCAATCAATATTAGGCAAATAAAGTATTAAACCGAAAGATTAAAAGTAAAACTTTCCTGGTCATCATAGAATATGTTAGCCGGACCTGCATCTCAACGGAATTGATAACAGCGAAAACTTAAGATATAGGATAAAAGACAAATACAATGGCAATTTTTCGTTTAATACAATGATACAATTCTTAATGAATCTATGGAATACAATAGTATAAAGATGCTCATGTCTATCCCAGAAAACTCAAACAATCAATATAAAAGAGAAAAAAGTTTTCATGTAGGCTTACGAAAACAGTTTTATGAAATAAAGGCTTTTAATTTCATATTATACAACAATAGGCAATGAAACTAATGTAAATGTACAAACAAAATAATTCCATTTCTTTTGAGTTGAGAAACACAGCAGCAACAGAGAATCGCTATTACAGATGGGTATTTTTCATATTTAAAGATTTTAGAACGTTCGGGCCAACACAACGCAGTGCAATATTCTCCTAAAACAGTTCCTAGTTTTTTTCAGTATAGTTATAAATATAGTATACTCGTATTAAAGGAATTGCGTTTTTTCTCATTTTCGAACTATCATTCCCCTTTTCGCTAATCTTAGAGAGAGAACTAATCTATTTTTTAAATTAAATTTATCCTACACACATGAATCGAATTGTTGCATATTTCTCTGTTCAAAATTCAAGTTTATCCAGCATGTATTTTTGAGAATAGAACACTTTCAAAACATCTGATAAATTGCCAGACACCGAAAGAAAAAAAATAAACCGAAAGGTCGAGATTTTTTGGATTTTGAGAAGAGAATATTTACTCCACAAATGTTAGCTTTATTATTAATTCAAGGGAGCAAAATGTGATCGTAGAAATGCGCACAACAAAGAATCTAGATTCCTATTAAGCCTTTAGAAAATTAAAATGCCAATGTGAAACACCGTAGAAAAGAGATCGATAAAAAGCCCGCATGTAATATTTCTCGTAGAGCGGCAACGAAATATGCAAATCATTTTTGTTTGGGGAATTGCTACTTTTTCATACAATGTCGCACTTTTCCCGCGAGCTTTTAATTACATTTTTTGTATCAAGATATGGAAATTTCTTCATGCAAACAAAACAAAAAGCTTTACTCTTGATATTGGGTTGGGTAAGATATGATTTAATCAAATTATTAATAGATGAAAAGACAAATTTCAGATATAGAAATAGAATTTTAAAAACGTTGTACTACTGACAAATTTTAGATATAGATTGTATGAACTAAATACATTTTTTCATTACTGAAAATTCCAGCATATGAAAATAAGGATTTGACTAGAAAAAACTTATACGTAATTTTTTTAACATTATATGTAATTTTTTTTAACATTTCCAATTGATCATGTGCGTTAAAAGCGACAAATACAGACTTATCTTGTACATAATCTTACAGGTAATTTTTATACCGGTAGTTAATTTTAACGATTCAAGTCCAGTCAAATACAATGTAAAATACATATATAAGTATGTTTCCCTGGATATAATACTATAGAGTGCAGAAAACTTTCAGTTAACCTAACATAACTTTCAAACATGCACTTCTATTAAATTTCATAAGAGCTTTAGATACATTTATTTATCTTTTATGATTTAGGTTTAAATGAACGTGTAGCAATAGTCACTGTAAAGGAAGCAAATGCCCACGAGGCTTGTTTTTAATAAAATTTTACATACAATATTTGAAAAGACATCCTTTCTATTTTCTCTCCATAATTAATTTGTAAATCATAAATCTGAAGACGTAATAAATAACTACAGTTAAATTCATAAAATAATGTATGTTTTAAAATAGTATTGACAACAGAGTTGAACTTGATATAACAGTTGACTAATTTTGAAAACCTTTTTAAAGTTATAAAATGTGACATTTGCAAAGTGAGATTTTACAGAAAAAAATTTATTCTTCTTAACGTAGAAGTAACCTTTTATTATGCCAAATTGATATAACATTTGAAAACTTTTACTTTTTTATTAAAAAAGAACTAAGCGATGTAAGTGTGAATCGTTATTCAGAGCCAATATCAACTTACAAATGATAATTTTTCTTGAAGGATTTATGACGAAAACTAAATTCTCAGAAAATAAATAGGAACAGAAATATCGTACAAACATTCGTTTATTTCGGCCATCTAAAGATTTCACCAGAGACAAAATGTAACGATTTACATGTGCTACGTTTACATAGTGCTTCGAATTCTAGAATATAATTAAAACTTGCTTATTAAAATAAAATCCATTGGATCAATGAATTTTGGTATTTAATCACATAGCCCAAGAAATGTTTCATCACTTCTCTCCACTGTTAAAATGAGAAAGGAAAATAAAATTTTCGAAAAAAGAAATTGGTGCAATATTTCTCATTCGCAAGTATTTAAGACCGGGAATTTCTCTCATACATTGTATCACGTGCTCACTCATATTATGTTACCCTATGATTAGTTAAATATGGGGCCTTGCATCCGTTTTTATCAAGCCTAAGGGCGTTATGAAACCTAGTTCGGGCGGAACCATAGGAAAGAATGGGCGGGACGAGAATGACCTCAAGCGACGACCTTTTCCCAACAATTTCGGTTCATTTAAATAAATAACACAAGATCGGCCGAGGGGAAAGTCGCAACAAACCCCCCCCCCCCATCAGACACAGCAAAAATGACGTGACACAGGGATCGATAACACACAATTAAACACATGACAGCACGAGAAAACGTAACATTTACTTACATTAGCATCCGGATCTTTTTCCAACCAAAATGGCGGCAATGGCTTTTTCCTGAGCGAAGACGCCAACGCTTATAAACAAGCACTGTCTTCCGCTTCAAAAAAGGACCCCCGTATTCGGAATAAAGACAACAGGTAGGGGACAAACCGGGGGTCCCCAGGGGGTAGCACAAGCGATGACCACGATTATTAAAAACTATTTTTTTGTGAGCGGCGGTGGACGGAAGAATATAATTCATTTTCGGACACAATTCTTTAAAAGGGCAATTGTATGCCTCGTGACTGGGGAAAGCGAAAGACTCGAATCGGCAATTTGGCGCGCTGCCAAGAACCGGATCGGGGTAAAATCGCTCGCAGGGGCTGTGCCGCCGCCATCCAATCAGAGGCGGCGGGCGTAAGCCGAAGTGTTCTGGTCTCCCTCTCGCGAATTTTGACCCCCTTTGCACTTGTATTTCGCATGCCGCCCCACTACGGTTGTGTTGGGGTTCCGAGTCGTGGATCTTCGCTGTGTTGTGCATTCGGGATAGTGACTTGCGCTCATGGACTACTTAAGGAATACCATTGTTTCGAAACGCACTGGCTGAATTTATTTTTCACAAAGGTCAGTCTAGTTTTTTTTAATTCCAAACTTTGTTTCCTAAATTTATTATTGTTATTTAATTTTTATAAACAATCAGGAAATTTCGGGCACTTCCCCGATTTTGCATTTGACCCTCAAAGGATGAATGGTTTTATTTTTGCTTCACAAAAGCAAATTGGGCATAAAACTTTCAAAATGTTCTATTTAAATTTTAAAATATTGGACAATATTAAAAATACGGCAAAAGAGAAAAAAAGTAAAATTTACAAAATTGAATGGGGCAGAGTGACCTGACCCTAAAGGACTTCGTTTAGACTCTACAATCGAGAATTTCAATGGCATTTCTTTGTCGTATTCTATGTCCTTAAATAATTATTCTTCCACACACACACATTCGCCTTTTGCCATGTTAATAGCCTTCTTAAATTGAAACAAATATTTTTTTTTCTTAATCACTGAGGACTTAAGAATTTCCATTAGATAGTATGAGGTATATAAATGGGACAATGAATTAAATATATTTCTTTCACCAATATTTTGTTCTTTCTCAAATTTAAATTAAAATTTATGTTCCTTCTCAAATTTAAATTTAAAACTATTTTGTTCCTTCTTCATAACTTAGGCGAGAATTTTCTTTAGATGATGTGATGGATTATAAATATCAGTATTAAATTAATTATAAAGTTCAAATTAAATTTTTTTAACTATTTGGCTTTGTAGATTGATGAAAATTATTTGAATTTGCCAATTTTTTAAACAAAAAAATTTCGAAAAGGGTTGATAAGTAAAATTCATGAAATCTTAAACGTGAGATATGGTGAAATAATTTTATTCCTGAATACTTCATGTACAAAGTTGCTTAATGAAATCGTAAAACGAAATGTGTACTAACTATTATATGTGTAGTAAAACTAATGTGTTGGAATTCTTAATCACTGAGCACTTGGTCGTGGGATTGGATTTTCGTCAAACGGGACATTTAAATGGTCTTATATGAAATGTATCCATATCTTTTTATTTCTATTCTGTTCTATTTATCAAATGTCCTTTAGCTAGTGTCTCATCCACATTCACTTAGTAGTCAATCTAAAATTCGTCTTAATAGAATGAAATTTAATAAGAAATACAAGTTTTTGTAACAATTAATATTAAATTTACATTTGCATTATAAAATTGGTTAAGAAATGTTTAAAAAAAAGGAAAAACCTAAAACTTTACAAATTTTCAATAAAAATCTAGCAAATAATAAATTTTGAAAAAATCCGAAACGTAAAAAAATAAACTATTTTTAAGTGAATTATATCATTTAACGGTACAACTTCGTGCAACCATTCACTAAATACATAAGTGTGAATATACAAAGTAATTACCGTTGTGTGTATTAAAAAATCAAAAAATTTCAAAACTGGCATATTTAAGAACATTTTCGTTTAACATTGTAACTAACAATCTAATCCTAACAAGAAATCACTTCGTTTCTCTCCCGAAGTTCCATTTCGACAATTTTCACAGAAGCAGTTTCACTTGCCCTTCTCTTACACAAAGGGTCGCACATGTTAACTTAACTTGCCACGTGCTGACGAATCCCTGAACCTATCCCCATAAACAATCTACCGATGAATTGGATATATTCACTTGTTAAAAGTGGAAGAGATGGAATCGATGCTTAGAAAGGCTCGGAAGGAAATTTACGGGAGATCATCTATCCGCATATTCCCGTTTAAGGGCTGAGTCAGTGGAATTCACGTGCCCACTTGTTGACCGACCGCTAGCTTGGCCGACTCGTCGGTTCCAGATACGGTGACCGAAGAACCATCTGCTTCTGTATCCACTGTGCAAGCCGTTGTGTCACTATGCGAGTTAAAACACATTTTAAATTGAAAACTGTATTCCCCTTAGTCTTTTTTTTATTTTACGTGTTATCAAAAATATAATTTTTGAATTATAAGATATTTTTAAATTCATGCAAGCTTGTATGGAAAAATGTGCCTTGGTTAGGTCTCAATTCCTCGATATGTTTCGATAAAAATTATATAGAAATAGTCGATACGTAATCCGTTGGTTAAATATAATTTAAATTGAAACACCTTAAATATATTTAAGGATCAAATTCAAGATATTGAACAAATCTAGAAAAATTAAATGTTTAAAAAAGTATGGGTTTTCTAAAACAATTTCGCAATGTGAATATGTGAATTTTTCTTTCGGAAAGCAAACTTCCTATGAGATATTGTTTAAAAAAACAATTAATTTTGAAACTTTAGAAAAAATGAATGGTATGAAGCAGTGTTGTTTAAAATTAAAACTTATGATAAACAGGAACTGTACGATGGCTGAGAAGCTTAAGAGTTAATTTTTAAACTTTATTCAGGGCTGAAAGACAAATTAATTTCACTCTAAAATTACTGTGTAAACGGTATGACTTAAACTTAATTACTTTAAGAAATGTTAATCTTCGGGAAAAATAAAAGAAATTGGACCATTTTTACTCGCACATTTCCTTTCTTAAATAAAAATCTACTGTTGTTACTTATTGCTATTCTAACGCACTTGGTTTTGTTCTCATTTTTCGTACGAAAGTGACAGATTTAATTTTAAAGTGACAAAAAACATGCCAACACTTTCAGCCACCCTTTTTTCTCTACTTGAGTAAAACCGAAGGAGGTAAAAAAATTATGTTTCTTGACTTGGTCACTGACCTCTGCAGAAGTGCTGCTACCTCCCGGGCCGATGCCGGCATCACTCCGGCACCCCCCGGCAGCGATTCGACTAGTTTCGCCGTACAGCAGTTCGCGGTCGAGCAAGTTTTTTGTGCCCCACCCGCCCCACCTTGCCTTTTTTTTTATTTCATTGATTTGATGACGTTTGCAATTTTACCCCCACTTACTAGATTACGGACCTGTTCCGACTCGGTTTAATCACTGGTATCAGAAGTTTTAAAGAGTTCGAGAGCTAATGAGTCATTTTGGTCACTTACGTCGTGTTGGTTTTTGGTCTGTCCATTTTTTTTTCGTCATGAATCGTCTCAAAAAATTTCACAAATCGTCTGTTTTGTGAATAATTTTTTGTGATAATAGTGTTGTATGTAGCAATTATGTTCTAAAAACAATTTGTATTACGACATTTTTTGTGCTCGGAAAATATCAATTTTATAGCCACATGATTAATTTACCATGTTGATCTTTACTGTACCTACACTTTTTCTAATGCATTTTTCTAAATATTTCGACTATATTGAAATGTTTCATGTGTTTTTTAAATGGTATTTTGATAAAATAACTATTCATAAAAACTAAAAAAAGGAACGAAATATTTTAGGAACGGAAAAGTTCATAGGTATGCACATTATGTTCCATCCTAGCTGATAATTGAAAATTTTAAGAAAAATCTATATCTTTAGTTTGGCCGTCCCCACTAATTTTGTGGTAATACCGTAATATTTATGGATTTGCTGCACAATTTCAGTGTAACAATCAAGTGATTTATGTGTTTCTTTGTTCATGTTTTTTTCACTCGCATTCTTTGCTGTTTGGTTTTTTACTCGGTCAGTTTTTGCTACCCGTGGGCTAATTAAATCCTTTTATAAGCATGAATAGTATTTTTAATCCACTATCTTTTCTTTTCACTTCCCGTGAATACGCATGTACACGTTGTTATGTTTCGTGAGTTAGTAAGTTACTATATGCTAAAGCAACATCAATCATTATTCGTTAAAAGTTGGTTGGGTTTTATGGCGTAAGGGCCATATTTGACCAAGCTGCACCAAACACAGGACAGTTTTACTGACACAGAAGATAGGAATTCGACCCAGAGTAAGTTACAGGAATCGAACCTGCGCCGCCTACAACTCGCAGGTTGCTACCGCAGTTGGCGACTCCATTATTCGAAAGGAATTTATGAAACATTTTGTTCATCTGATTTTAATGCAAAATGGCTCAGTTCAAGTTCTGAAAATATTTAGCAGTTTTATTTACGAAGAAAAAGGTTGAAAACCAGGGCAACTTTTGGAATCACTGTTTTGTACTGCCGTGCATACATAATATTGGATTAACGCTTAACGCGGCGGTATATCCCAGGTTTGGTCATTTTTCGTTGATGCTTTTATCATGCTGCGTATACGTACCAATAAGTCTCGAAAACAGTATGAACTCTCAATCAAAAGTCGATTAAGGGTTCATATTGCTATCTAGCACACTAAGTTTCAAAGACACGCATTCAGAGACATATACATTTAATTATTTGTCATTGATGGTTGTAACATACTGCGTATATGATACCATACTAAGAACGCTAGAAAACAGTATAAGAGCATTCAATAAATAGTTGATTGACGGATCATACTACTATCCAGCGTTTTTCGTATGAGACATATACAGCCTGTTTCAATCGTTTACCTACGATGTCCAAACTTGGAGGTACTGCGTTTCTGAGACTGGCACAGCAGTACGCAGTTCCCAAGCATTAAAATCCTAGGAAAAGGCTTTATCATTAGGTTATGTCGGTACGCCTATACTGCGATATAAAATAAGTGATCAGTTTATTTGAACACACATGATAGAAACTGTTAGCATTCATTCCTCATCTTTGATTCACATCATCCTTATGGTATCTGAAGGAAACGTCAGTTTATTTCAAGGAAATATGTCTCCTGTGAATGGCAATTGCTATGCACATACTTTCTAAATTCCCCCTATCTGTGCTGTGTAGTAAGTTTCCTTGTTCGCTCAGCGCTATCTTGTAGGAAGGCGGCTCCGCTGACGCTGAGTGATAGACGCCTTGTAGGAAATGGTTGCCATCGCTGATAAATACTTGCATAGTGGTATGATATATGACACTAGCCTGTGAAATTCCTGCAGAGGGCTGGTGTGATTTCCTTGTGTATAAGGACACAATCCAGAGAATGAATTCGATTATAAATTCAAGAAAGTTAGTTGTTTCGAAAATTCCTTCCTCCGTTTGGATTATGGATTACCTATTTCAAGTTTTAATTTTCTCTTTGTCTGCAAGCAACTCCTGGTAATCCAATGTAAGTTGTTTTAGCAATGTTAGAATCTGTGTTAGCCAAATTCGACTGAAATGGCAAGTAAGAGCAAAAAAAAAATCTTGATGCATATTTTATGGCTGAAAAACTTGTAAATTTTTTGTTTTTCAACATTTTTAATTTTGTCAGTTTTCCTGCCTGAAAGATACATGAACATATGGTTAGAGATTTAAACGTAAAAATAAATTTCCAACGATCGTTTATGTATGGTGTTGTGGATAACCTGTACTGAAGTTCTCCGCAAAGCGAATTGTCGGTGCTTTCGGATACTACGAATTATATACTACTCCATTTCGAATTGGTTATGTGTATGTCCATTACCTGACGTTATTATCATATGTTTAGCTCAGCTCATCCAAATTTGGCTCTTGCGCCATAAAACCCAACCAACCATTTCACATTGAAGTCAGAAAATAAACTTCAGTTTCAGAGCGCATGTAGGTAAATATACAAAGGGAAAGACCAAAGAAATGCTTTTGTGACTTGTCCTTAAATCTCAAATGCAAGAGTGTTTTGGTGTTTTCTTATCTGCCAATAATCTCCAAGTTGCATGTAGTCTGACGAAAACAGCTAATATCATTATAGTAAATTCAAAATAGTAATCATATAAATATACTTTGCGGACTTCTCTGTGAATGGTATGACCGAAAATCTCGTTTCTTGCATGCTAACGTTTCCTAGGTAAGCTAGTTGTACCATCGTTGAATTGAAAAAGCAAAGGCGATACATCTCACCGTGTAATGAATTCAACTATTAAAGCTTTTTTCGGTGAAATTTTTTTGAAGGAAATGGTCTTAGCAGCTGTGCGAACGAAGAATTATCAGCGAACGCATCCAAACTGGTTATGAAACGGTACCCCGAATCGCTTCAGAAAATTAGTTCCACATTTCTCAACTTCAGGGGTCCTTTCCTAAGTACTATAGGAATCATATCGGCCATTGTTAAGCCGGCCGACACACTGACGCTGCAGTGACGGGGTAAAAGGTGGTTCTTTTTCGGGGAAGTCCTGTTATCATCGTTCAGCTGGCATTGCGGTGTGACAGGTACTGTTGAAAAGAAAGGAAGGAGGGGGGACTCTTGCCTCCCCTTGTTGACCGATCCATTTCGGAGCCCCTCTCTTCCCTATTGTGGGCCACATCATTCAGATGTTTCTCGCGGGGCAGAGGGGGAGGCTTCGAATTTTTAAAATTAATGTTCGATTTTTGTGTGCATTGCATTCAAGCTGTGGCTATAGGCGTCGGAAATTGAATTGAGAGAAATGAAGCTGAAATTCTGTTGGGGGTATAACAACCGAAATTTATTAGTGGATTTCAGCAGTACTAGTCAAGATGGCAGTATCTCAACGTTTGGTCTTTATGGTTAAAATGCTGCGTATAAAAGTGTACCTCGAAATGCTAGACAACAGTACGCGCAATCAACAGATGGTTGAATGGTCATGTTGTTATATGCAGTGTTTGTTAAGAGTCTGTTGTACGTAGTGCGTAACAACTTGGAAAACATCACACTTTGCGGTAATGCATTTTTGAATATACGTCCAAATTAGTTCCAAATGCAATTTTATCGTTCGAGTCCTTGATACAATTACTACTGACTTCCACATTTTGTTACTTACAATGTATGTGTAAATCCATGAAAAATAAAACGTATTGTAAAATCTTGAACTTACAAACTTCTTGAACTTGTCAGATATACGCTAACTTATAGCAAACTCTTGAATTTATAATCTTTTTTGCTTTGTTACGTTCGAAATATAAGCACTAAACTTATTAGATTAATAGATGGAAACCTTAGTCAATGTGCTTGTAAAAAGTGAAAAACCTTAGAAACAACGACAATAAAGATTCACAGAACTGGGACAGAACAGTTTTCACCTTTGCATGTCTACCACCATCAGGACACTTCTATTTTGATGGATGGTGGACGTCTTTGTCCACTGAAATGGCCATTCACGATCTTTTATAAGTTTTAACTCTTGATTAGTCGTTGTTTTGAAGGTTTTTAAATGTTTTTGGCTGGACCGTTCCTCAATGGCGTGCAAAGAAAACAGGGACGGCCGAAAGATGGCCGCGGTATGCCTCCAACTTCAAATAGAGTTATCCAGCTATAAATTTTCCGATTTTTTGTCAGTTTCGTACTTAATACATATATTTTTAGATTCTTTCTTCGATTATATGAATTTATGGATTCGATATCTATCCATAAACCTTTCCACGATCTTTCTTCGATACCTATGAATTTATGGATATTTTATATTTAATTATTATTCTTTTGCATTAGAATATTCAAAAGGCACTCATGTCAAGGACGCCTTTTTAGGAAGATTCAATGTTTTGGTAAAGAGAGGCGGCTTATTAAAGTTTTCTTGTGTATGGCAAATACCCCAGGAACGCTCCTACTTATTGCTATCAATGACTTCAGCCAAAGGGATTTTTAATGCAGTTATGACTAGCGTCAAACTGGTATGTTTGAATGTAGGGTATGCGTGTAGGAAGAACGGATTTTTTGAAGGCGAGCTTTTGCTTTTGAAAATTTGTGTGCTTGAAGGCAGTTCAATGTTAATCTCAATCAGTCAGGAACTTGATAAAATTTTATGTCACTGTGTGGTGATTAATCCTAGCCATCCCTATCTCTTCCTGTCTCTGGGTGGTCTGTGCTTAATTTAGCTAGAAATTGCTATCCGAGGGTCTTTCAACTGCTACTGAATCAGTAGCATCATGCTGTACGTGTTTTATCGATTCCAACCCTCGTGATCGTATAATTTTCCCCTTTCATAATTGTGAATTGCCGCGAGACAACGTGCTATTATACGGATATTTATTTCTGTGTATTTTGTGAATTGTGGGGAGAGCGGCTTTTTATCTGATGGAAGGCGTGCGGATGATGTGGTGCTGTGTTTCTTTCGCGAAGAACCTGCGAGATTCATTTAACGATCTCTGTGACATCACAGATTATTGCACTGATTGGAGTGCCGTAAATATCGTTGCATTTGCAACTTTGTCGTTGTCCTAATTGAAACGCACATTTAATTTTTTTATTTTAACAAGTCTCCGTCTTTTCGTCAACATGATGTGCAGGTTGCGGCTCATGCGAGATCTCTCACTTTGTAAGAACTTTTTATGTACTTGATTGGCTTTTAATGGTTTTCAAGCCCAAGAACACGTGAAAAAATTTTATACATAAATACTGAATTACATCAGTTAGCAGGACCTTTCCTAAGGCTTTAGCCACCCGCGCTCAAATCTCAATAATCCACCTTTCTTATAGAAACGTTTGATTTCTTCTAAAAAAGTGGTCCTCATAGTGCCTTTTTGAATACTCCAATGTAAATTAAGTATAAAATATGCAAATCCATAAATGTCTTATCAAAATTGCAAAAGAAACCAAAAAATATGGAAAAGCAAAGTATAAAAACTAATAGACATCAGAAAATGAAGTGGACATTTTTGTTAAGAATTGGAAGTATATACCATGGACGCGAGTATTTTAGCCGCTCCTAGCTTTTCTGATGACGTGCAAAAGTACACGCCCAGACCTCCACTCAGGAACGACCCTGTCAGTACTGCATTTATAATACGGTACATGGATAATATGCATTTACATAACGAAACAGTATTGTTAGCTTACTAATAAAATGTAAAGTTATTTTTCAAAATCCAAAGGTTGGTTCCATTACAAAAGCATGGTTTTCTGGTTGATTAAAGCAATTTTAAAGAAATTTTCATGCATAATATGGTGCATCGGTTACAAAATACTATGGTACATGTATTTTATTTTTGTCTTTCGAAAAACACATATACTACATTTACTTTTTTTTATTATTTCAAATTTAATTGTAAAAGGAAATAACAAAGCTAACCAACAAATCTACCCTGATAAAAAATTAATGAATTACCCTTTTTAATAAAGTGTGTATAAATCAATCTGTGACTACATCTCTATCGAGAAGAAAACATCACAAAGTTATTCGCCCCTAAATTTGCATTGGTTTTCCTTACATGTCGTCATATTAAGTCCACACAAAAGGTCTGAGATATCAATCAATTTCATTTCCATTTTACATGAAAATACAGTCGACAACATTACCATGCTAGCCAAAGAGGCAGCATCTCCAAGTTATCCATAACAGGTTCACAACACTGATAGCGGTATAATCCCTTACCGTTTTATAGCATTTTGAGGTATACATTTTTATACACAGCTCGTAACAATCCTTCGACCAAACTTGTACGAAGATACTACCTTCTTCACCAGCACGACAGGAACAGTATACATGCGATTCTACATTGCGATTAGAAGGTAGAAAATGAATTATATGTCTCATTGTGAAGGTGATATGATGTTCGCTTTATTTGTTTTGATGAATCATTTCAAATTATAAGGAGGCTTGCGCCTACAATGATTTGGAATATTTATTTGTGTACTATACGTGCTTGAGAAGGCAGTTTCGCCAAATTTTGTCTTGTGGGTTAACAGTTGTTAAAACGAAAGATACTACTACTACACCGCTACATATAATTGTAAGTTAATTTTTGGAGTGGTAGCTAAGTTTACTACAATATTGCATGCCGCATAACGCTAGAAAACGGCGCACTCAATCAACAGTTGGTTGATTGAGTGCGCCGTTTTCTAGCCGTTTTTCAATCAACATTTGGTTGAGTGTGGCTGTTATCTAGTGTTATGAGGATACTTTTATACGCAACAACAACCGTCAATCCCAAATGGCCAACCTTGCAAAAAAGTAACCCATCTTTATGTGGCACCTAAATACATCGCTTATTCTGCTCTATCCGCTCAGTTTCGTTCGTGCTCCGATGAATTTTAAATTTGCCATCAGCAGAGGACATTTTAACATATTTCGTTAGAATTGGGAGTTCAAACGTCACCTGTGTCAACGAGTTATATTAGCCTTTTTCCGTAGGCCCTTCTATCACTATGACATTTCGTAGGGGCATCTATAGACATCGCAAAGTTAGGGGAATAGCCTCTTCATGGGTCGAACCCCGATAGGATGGTGGAACAATCGTAAATGATCCACCGTATATCGTTACCTGAATGCAAGAGCTATAGGTAAGTCATTTTTTGTTAGAGGAAAATCAGTTTCTACGTCAATGATTGTATTCCTACATTTTTCATAAGCCGATAGAGCTGAAGTGAGAAGTTCCCAGTTCTTGCATTAAATTCTCTGTATGATTTCAGCTTAATTAATTTAAGAATTAATCAAAATATCAATTGCTTACTTATCTAGTTCTTGCAGTCAGGTGACGACATACAAATATATTCTCCCGTGTTTTGGTGGTTGGACATCATTTTTAATAAACGCATAATGTAATGTAAAATTTCGGTGGGTTTTTCCTAATAAGTAAATAATTCTAAGCCCTCATTGTTGAACGACTCAACTCCAATACTGGTTTCAACAATAATCACAAGAAAGATTTGAAATCTAAAATATTTATTTTTGCGAGTGAGCAACAATGAGGCAGTTATTGCAAATCACGTCTGTCAGCCGGTTCTATACCAAAATGTATAGAATTTGATTCTTTTTCCTTTCCTTTTATCTTAAGGAATGCCTTGTGGTGACGTCTCTGACATGGCCACCTGGCTGAAGTTTATTGAGAGACTAGTTATCTGTTCTAACACACTCGCTATATCGCGCAACGTATAAGCGCGATATGCCGAGGGTTTACAATCTGTGGTGTAGCTAAGGGAGAGCGACAGGGGCGGTGGCCGAGGGCGTCAGTATTTAAAGGGGCAGCATTTCAGAAATATTTTCTAAAAACTGGTTATTCTTGGGGAAAATTTAAACTTCTTAAAAAAAGAGAAAATATTTAAATCGCCATCCTACAAATGTATGGAAAGCACAAAACAAGACTTCTCGACTTCGTCCTAGATATTTTTGTTTTGGACAAACTCATTTGCCCCGGGTCCCTAAAAGTCTAGTTTCGCCTCTAGTTACAGTACCACCATTTTGCCTTGCACGGCAACAGCCGGTACTGTAGTTGGTATTTCCAACCTGGATATAAAATGGATTACTTCCTTATGTGTCGCGAAAACAACTAGAAATACCGAATCTGTCCATATTAATCCCCCTCATAACCCTGAGTCTATACCTCTGAGCGTCAGGGGGAAGATCCCACTCTAAGCGTCGACGCGCAGTATTTCCTCGCCGAGAAACGTGCGTGTTCCTCTCTTTATTTTTGCGAAAAAGCAGTGATGCAATCGGGTGGTAAAGCCAGGCTGACCGCGTCTTCCGCGTCCCCGCCGCTGACTCACTGTACCTGCTGCTGCTCCGATCAATTCTGTGTCCTGCCTCTCTTCTCTCTCTCGCTCATGATGCCGAGGCGGCCACTGTGTGCATGAGCAAGCCGGTCGCTGGACTCAATTTGAATCATTGGGGTTTTAATGAAGTTCAACAGCTAAGTGGACGTTGCGCCTCGCAGTGGGAAAATTGCACTTCTCCTTCTTGGTGCGACTTCTTCGACTCCTTGGAGAGAGGACCGGTTAATGCAATCACCGAGGAGTCATCAACAGGTAACTTTGTTAATGTGACACAGTTATTGCGACTTCGGCCCCTTCCTGTTTGATTAAGCCGTTTGGGGAGGGGATCGGGCAATTTTCAAAAGGCTACTTGATGGCGGCGCGGTTTTCTTGTTTTTAATTGCCAATTATGATCTCCCTCTGGCCGGCGTTTATTGCGTTTTGATTCAGATTGGGATTGTGTGGGGAATGGGAATGGGCGATTCTTGAGTCCTCCGCGTTTGTCTCCGATTATGCGACAGGTCCGCGTCGTTTATTTTTGATCTGCGTGATTTTGGAATTCCGTCTAGAACTGTGGCCTGATGGTGAGATTTGAAAACGATTGGGAGTTCCTTTTAAATAAGTGAACATCATTTGCTTGATTATCGACTGAAATACTGGTAACTACGATGTTGGATGTGTTAATTTAATTTTTTATCGTGCAAGGACTTAATATGGCAAGCCTAAAGCTAATATGTTCAACGGTGTTCGACCGCTCTAGCCAACCTGTGAGTTGTAGGAGGCCAAGTTTGGTTCCTGTTACACTGGGTAGTATTGCTCTTTTCTGTGCAAGTCAAACTTTCCTCGTATGTCTATGTCCATTACTTGACATTTGTATGTGTTGTATCTGGCGCAGCTTGGCCAAAATTGGCCTTTGCGTCACAAAACTCAACCAATCATCGATATAAATAGTTTTATATTTTTTATAAATGAACGTGCTGTATTTTTGTACAAACTAAATGGCATTATCAAAGTCTTGACTGTTTAATGATATATAAATTATTAACTATATGAAATGATATTGAACTGATCATAAATGGCATACGGTGACCGCTAAGGAAAATCATGCAAACTCATGTTTCTCATTTACAAATTTCTAAAAACTTTTTCGGTTGCATGCAGAATCAGTTTTTTCATGAACTGATTTCGTAAAACCATGTCGGAGATAATTTTTATTTGAGTCAGTTTAATCACTGATTTTAATCACGACAACTCTACTCACAGTTTATTCTTACCTTATAAATTTTATATCCAAATTGCTGTAAGTACTGTTGACATTATGCGGATCTATTTTTAGATGATGTTACTTCATGTTATTATTCGAGTTAATCTATGGAGTAAAGTAACAAAAATACGACATTTGTTATTCCTTATACTTTATATTTCTTTCTATGCTTATATTCTTTTTTCAATCATATGTATGTTTGTTATTAGTTATTTTTGAGCTGATATATGTCTGTATAGAGCTGATGTCTATAAGTCATTTATTACTTCGATCTTTATCTGTCCTTTTCCGTTCTTTTCTACATTCATTATTCTCTTCCATAACATGGAGATTGCCTGAATCATAAGGTGTGTCTCAAGAACATCAAATTTCACCATCACGGATATCCTATTGATAGGAAAATCTTTTCGTAGAATGCATAGAACTTTCGCAATAGAAGCTATGGACTCGAGAAAAATACTTAGATTTATCAGTTATTCAAATTCGTTTATTTTTCCACACTCGCGAAAAGGAAGGCGCTTGGCTTGTAAATACAAAATCATCTTCTGGTATAGTTGCTTCATTTTTAACTTACTTTTTAAGAACATTTTTCCCTGTGTTATGGACCTGCTATGAGTATCATATTGCCGTGCTAGTTAAGAAGGCATTTCTTCCAAGTTTGGTTATACGTTTATAGTATGGGCGTACCAACATAACCTAATTCAAATTTAGGTTTACTTTGCCAATAATCGTATATTGCCGTGCTAATCAAGAAGGTGGTGTCGCCAAGGTTGGGCAATACAGATTAATAATCGTCAATCTATATATGAGCCTGTTGCGTATATGTCTAAATATATGCTCGATACCAGTGTGATCTCCCAATCAATTGTTGAATGTTCTGTCGTCTTATGAGGTTTATTTATACATAACCATGAATCCTAAGCGGCATTTAGAGATACAGTCTTAACTAGTACATCAATGGTGCGTAACACAAATAATTTTCTTTTATTTTAGTAATGCTCTCCAATACTTATAAACTCTTTTTTTTCTGTCGTCCACTAGGCATCACATATTTATATAAGCATTTCTGTCAAATTAAATGAAAGTGACAGTAGTGTCTTTGCTGCGGAACGTGTTTTCTGAACTTTTTCCGAATGTGACGTCACTTCGCTTATTTTTCGAATACGATTTCAGCACTTCGCCTATGAAATTCCAAATAAATTTCGAATTGACTCATCGTCGGCTTAAAGCAGAAACTCAAACTGACAAAACAGAAATTTTACTGAAGAGCCTTTGAAGTTTGAAGACTTAAGTTTTGATTCAAGGTCTAAAAATAAAAATTATAAGCATTTTGATAGCGTTATACATCTTTTTAGCAGATTACAAACTTACAATGTTTTTCTTGTTGTCATGAAAATGAGCATTTGTCGTCTCCAAAAATGTCAGTTGATGAGTTTCTGCTCTAAGCCGACGATATAGTTGTTGATTGGTTAACGCCAATTAGATTAAATGCCAAACTTCGCGAAAACGGCAATAAACTACATTTTAAGGTAACCCCGATATGTATCAAGCGATATGATGTGGGTTGCGGAAATGAAATCTTCGCTTTCTCTCTGGTTTGTTTGTTTTGTACTGAAAGTCCCTCTCATACGTAACATGAAACAACCGTCACCCAAACTTGCGGAAGTTCTGCCATCTTGACTAGCTGAATGTGTGTGGCTAGTCCGTCTCATTGTTAAAGCAATGTTGCACAAGAAAGCACATAATGATCGAAATTATTTTGAAGGAACTGATCTGATCTTGAAAGCAACTAATCGCCGTTACATTTAAACTAGAGAAGCTGCCAGTTGGCGATCGGACACATCTGTGACCTAATCAGATAGCGTGCAAAATCGGTATAAAACGCTAGGGATTATAAGACTTACGATTGTATCACTCCTCGGTGTCCTCACGGTTAGCTCATACCACCAGTGTCCACCCACTCTAGCCGCTGTACCTTCATTAAGCATTTAGCTCACGTGCCGAGACAGCATTGTCTTCTTTTTCTGCTTCATGCTAATTGCAAAAGCCGGATATGACGCAACGAGGAAAAGTGTCGAGCCCATTCCAATAAACAGAAACAGGAAGAGTGACAGATGCCTGGCTTTTTTGCGTAGCGTGATGCCTAGCCTCTGACCGACGGTATTTCTTTTCTCTGTGTTCAGCGTAGATGACCATTGATGATAGGGACGAGAACAATTATTGTACTAGGTGTATATTTATAATAGATTGTTACATGAACTCGGCCCGCCATTGTTCTTTTCTCTTTTCTTAACGATGAACAAACATGTATGGAGGCCTCTGTTAGAAGGGGCAGTCCCCTACTGACCTTAGGACTGAATTCGAGACCATCTTGTTCTGCTTTTCGCCCTTGTTCCATGCTCTTATCTGGGGCTTAATGATTATCGAAAGAAACGTTTACTTTTTATAAAACTTAAACGTTGTACTTGCTCTGAAACGGCGAATAATTGATGAAATTAAGTAAAGTAGGAATTTTTTTGTTGGGGGGTTGCGAGATTTCATTACTGTTTATTCTCAATCTGCTTTCACAATCCTCTCCAAAGTTGTTTAAAAAAGATGTCGGGTCTCTCCAAAGTTGTGTATAAAAGGTATCAGGGCTGCTACAAGACCGATCAGAAAGAATACAATTGAAAGTTGTAACTTGATTATATTCAACTTGTTAACTTATACTGAAAAAAAAGAAGTGATGGTATTGTATTTTATTGATTTGCATTTCTTTCGCGATATGAGAAGAAATTCAGTAACATATGTTTTGACTTGTCGCCGCAGTCTTCTTTTAGTTAGAGTTAACCCTCCTGTGGTTGTCTCAACGAGGTATCTCGTCATTAACAAAACTGACCAGATATTAATGGACAAAATATCTCGTCATTGTAAAAAACTGACCAGATCTTGATCTTGTCATCGTCAACAAATCGGCAATATTGTGGTGACGGGATATCTCGTCGAATCCACTTGAAGGGTTAATTAGACTCAGGTTTAATTTTTTTGTCAATGGCGAAAATGGGATGTGATTATTTTCGACGCCAAGATCTTACAGATCAATTCTAAGGTTCTAGGACACTCGCTTTTCACCAAAGTTCGAGTGTTAAAATTTCGTTTAACTTTTAATGAACACCGTTTGCGGTTATCATTCTCACGTGTGTTAGCAAACCAGTTTCTCATCAATTATGTAACCATTGGGAAATGCCATCCGGATTTGGGTAGAAAACCCCACTCTAAACTGCCTTTTAGGAATTCAAGAAATTAAGTTTTGATGTGGATGTACAGTTATATTGCTCATCTGCTCTGCGTATACTAGTTCAAAGTTGATGAAAATAATCCACCCCCTTGGTTTAAAGAGGGGATTTTTTATTCTGAAAACGAAATAAATTCGTATATAAAGCCGCAAAATAATCACTTGCTCGTCCTTTCGGCTGGCTTTAATTTTTTTTCTAAGTTACTAATTACCGCTTATATCTTCAGATTCCCCTTTCATCTTACGTTATTGACTCTCCTCAGCAAAGGAGGTGTCTCGTTTTTGCACTGGCTGTCTCCCCCTCCTCTCCCTAAAAACTCTACATGCCCCCCTCTCTCCTCACCTCTTGCACTTTCTCCTGTGCTTCTTTTTGGAAATACTATTTACGCGTGGTGGGAATATTTCCTTTTTAACCGCTTCTACCATTGCTTAAATAAAACACTTGTCTATTCCCTTTTTTTATTTATTTAGATAGGAACCTCACAGAAGGTGAGCTGAAATTTAGAATGCGTCCGTTTTTTTTTGCCTGCGAACACGATGAAAAAGTGCGATGCTTGTGGATACAACTTTATGAAATAGGCCCCTGAAAGGTTTTGAGTCAAGTTCAGATTGAATAGCATCTATGTACGGTGATTAGTTTTCCATGAATCCCAAATATCTCAGAGCCTATTTTCTGTTAAAGACGTGAAGAAGCAGAACTGGTCTTTCTTTTACAATATTCCATATCGTTTAGAGTAGAGCAGAAACTCATTTACTGACTTTTTTCGGAGACTAGATGCTTATTTTCATGATGATGAGGAATACATTGTGATATTGTAATCTATTTAAAAGATACACAACGATATCAAAATGTGTATGTATTTTTTACTTTTTGACCTGGTTCGTCTTCGGAACGAAAAAACAGAATTTTCGTATATATTTGAAATTTCTTGTGTGCTTTCACAATATGCTACTATCATTTGAACTGTATTCCTGTACTGAAGATAGCTTTTGCTCCGTTAATGAACAGTTGTTGAGGTAGAGGTGGAGCTGTGGATAATCCAAAGACACTGCGTCTCGAGCATCCATAGCTTCTCTGATTTCAGTTATCGATATTAAAAAGGCTTGTTTTTCCAACGTTACTGGTCCGGAACCATAACCGCAGGCTATGCTGGAGCTGTAACTAACCGGATTGTGTACGAAAATGACGTCACACGGGACGTGCACGGAATAGTAAACTTATTTACCCGAAACGCGCATAGTGCAAGATCTGGTTGAAACCCCGCGTTATTTCCTTATATTTATTCCTCTCGCTGCGGAGTGTATTTTATGCGAGATGTGCGAAGTTTGTGTTTTGGGGACACGTTTTCTGCTTGGGACAGACAATGAAATTATCAATCTAAATAAATATCCATTTGAATACAATGAATATTGTTTTTAGCTCCATTAGGACAGTAGCCTTTGGTTTAATTTAGACACGATATTGATTTAATGCCATGGACTCTATTGTGATGCCGTTTAACTTCCATCTTTGTTCCGAAGGTATAGAATGAATTTCTTGCTTTTATCTGTTTCTCATCCAGATTTCATTACAACTCGTCCTTGCTTCCGAAACTGCTTGACGTGGGGGGAAAGGAAACGCCATTAAATAAACTACCCACGCCCTTTTACTAATCAGATTACTTTTAAAAGATGCAAAAAGACCGTAGGTGGTGCTTTTCTGTGTGTGTTGCGAGGATGCCCACCAGATCCATTTAGTCACTTTTAGTAACTATGCAATGATTTCGTTTGGCAATGTTTGTTCACTAAACGTTTTAATCGAGCATTTTCGGATGATACCATACGATCCAGGAAATCATGTTGATTGTGTGGCGTAACTATCTAATATCGCACACAGGTGGTTGATTGTCACTAATTTGACTATTTGATAAAAAATGTTAATTTTCAGGAGCATTCTTTGAAATTTGTACGTGAAATTGATGTATTTGTAGCTCTGCATCCATTTGAAATCAAACATTTGCTGAAGTTATTTCTCCGCTAAGTGTGATTGCATTATTTTGGTAGCATTGTGTGAGCATGTTTTAAGTAATCTCATTTGCAGCTTTATTTAATCGTTACATGTTCAGGAAATAGCCGAAAAGAAAATATTTTATCAAATTTACGACTATTTTTTTGTTTTATTTTATCTTTTTTTATCACATGGAAGTAAAATACAGTAGAACCTTGATTATCCGAGTTCCGATTAAACGAGTGTCCGTGTTATCCGAACCGAATTCAATAACGAGTTTCCTTGCTTTGTGAATCTTTCAGTAGCAGTAGTAGTAACATGTAGTACTGTAAATGACTTCTATATTTGTATAGGGGTTTTGTGTTGCTATGTCCTCATTATGCGAGTTTCTGGTTATCCAAGGTGGCCTAGGTTCACATTACTCGGATAATCAAGGTTCTTCTATGTACAATTTTTCAACCCCTTCCATTGTAAAATGTTTTAAATGTAGCCATTTTTCAAATACCCCAAATCACCAGTTTCACTCGCTTACGAAAACTTAAGAAACCACACTTAGTGGAATTTAACTAGATTTATTTCGTTTTAGAACTGGGAAAGGTTATTGATTTTGAGTCGTAATCCTCGTAACTCCAAATTTCCTTTAATAACTTAGTAGGTTCCAGTTTAACTAGTCCTCGTGTATAGCAAAGAAATAACCGCACAACAACAAACCTATCTAACCATTCAAACTCAAGAGATGGTTGATTTGTATTGCTTCTGTTAGATTTTTTTTGTCAAAAACAAGGTGCAAAGTAGAGTACTCTAATTTCCGTAAGATCCTCGATATCCGTGAACCGAAAGGTGTTGGCAAATATAATTCATTTCCAGCACTGCTCGTATTTCAGGTCAGTGGATAAAAAAACTCGACTCGAGCAGCGTGTTGTATAAATATCGCTTAGAACTTTCTATTGGGTCGAACTTCGCGAGAAATCGGGCTAATAATTATGGCCATGATCATACACTTCTAGTGCCGCGTTAATGCTTGAAAATTGTGTCTTATAGGGGGAAATAGAGCATATAGTGATTAGTTCACTGTCGCAATACGTACGTTAGTATTGCCTCCCCCCGCTCGGTATGCTTTGCGCAGCCTTCCGTGGAGCAGCTGACGAGGATGGCTACCGAATCCTCGAAGAGGCCTCTGGAACTCGATCGAAAAAATCTGCCAGTACAACACACTGGTGAAGACTTTGAGCTGGATTCTCTTCGGTCCGCAAATTTGACAAATAACAAATAAGCCTAAGAAAAAGAATTAGTTTTGCTCGTGTTTTTAAGTTAGTATGTTGTTTTTAAGTTTGTTCTGCTAAGAAGTAAAATAAAAAGTCGGTTTCTTCTGTGTTATACGAATCAAAAATTTTTTTTAGAAGATTCGATCAGAGGGTAGAAACTGAGGACAGTCAAATTTAAATCTTTGAAAGTCATTTGGCATTTAGCTAATGAGATTAAGATAAATAAATAGCATGAAATATGTTTAAACACTGATTTGAAATTTCTAAAATTCGAAATTTTAACGAGATGTGATAAATACATGTTCAACTCAAAATTTGCATGAGCAGTTCGAATTTGCATTCTATCGTGTGATATAACTTGTAGTTTAATTTTTCTGTTTATAGTTTTCCTATTTTATTATGTGTTTTGGGGCAGGAATGCCTCGGAATTTCAGCTTTTTTCCACTGACATGTTTTGAAACTAGTTTCTTAAAGGCGATTGAACTGTGAGCTTTCTTTTGACTATTATACCGAGAGAAAAATTTTAAACGAATATTATGATACAGTGATTTTTCCTTGAGGTATTAATTGGTAGTTCTCCATTTCTATAGTCTGAATAAACATAGTAGCTAACTTCGAAATTTCTGAAAATTAATGGACAGACACATAGACAACAAATAATAGACCTTCGCGTACAATTGTGCTCGGGTGCTGTGTATCAGATATTTATTATAATATTTTACATCCAACAAGTTTCACGTAGTCGTCTTTGGCAATACTAACAGGTTATTGTAATATTTAACATTCGATAGCGTGTTACTCACTTGCGGATAACCTTGTACACTGTGACTAAGCGGACCGGAGTGTGGTTTACTAAAATCTCTGACTAAAACTCGTTTATGACTACGATAATATCGGTATTGCGATGTTGCGAACTAACAGGTCTACTAATCAGACATTGACGACTAAACAGGTTTGCTTATCTGGACTAGACGATATTCTTTTCCTTTTATGAACAGCAACTTTTCTGTGTTATGTGTGTATTTGAACAAGATGAATTTGGTACTGGAGTTTCTGGATTCTCATTGGTTTAATTAGTAAACGACACATTTTAACTAAAGGAAGTTCTCTTTTGCCTGAATAGACCTGAAATATAAATAGATCTTCAGTATGTTTCGCCTTTTAGCCATTTAGTTTTTTAATAGATGAAAATTGTTCACGAGCAATTGAATACTCCGGGCAGCACAGTGATAAGCCACAGAAATATAAATTCCTGGTTTTTTTAAATATTAACAAAATATTCGAGAGGATCAAAAGAATTTCTGATTGTTTGAACGAGTGCGAAAAACTTGAAAGCTTAAGATAACATGAACAATTGTATAAACTATTATAATTTTTGAATTTTTTAAAACTTGGAAGATTGCTCTCCTGAAAAATATGAAGTGTTGCTTATCATTATGTTGCCGAAGCCCTTCAATTGTTCTTTATCAGTTAAAAATTATTTGTTGACATTCAATTGTGTAAAAATTCTATTTCCCATATTTATGAGAATTTCTTACAAAATGCTTGTTTTTTATCGGAGTTGAGAGAGCGCCTTTATGAAGCACGTGAAATTTTTAGCCAAGTCAATTGTTTCAATTTTCCACACAATGATCTGGATGAAGCCATTCTGATGTGTGTATTGTTGGGAAATGACCACGCCTAAAAGGAATTGTTTTTGTTTCTCTGCATTAGAACAAATGAATTTATAATCAAAAATAGGTTCCGCTCGATTTTCTGCTTTTAAACGATCACCGTTGAAAAATTACCCTAACTATACAAAGAAAAACTATTTAGTTTTATCAGTTTGCGTTGTGACGACTTATAAAATTTTTGCCTGCGGTTTCCTGACATTCGATCTGAAATAGCTTAAGACAGTAGTTTGTACGGTGTAGTTCGTCGCGAGTATTGTGATTGCTTTCGAATTTTATTACTTTAATTCTTAAGTTTAATTGAAAACTGATTTTTCCCCTTTTACGTAATTCGAAACTTTTTAAAGGGACTTTCTATTTCTATTACGCTAAATTTAATGCAACATGCATTTTATAATTTATATAAAATTTACAATAGTAATTGAAAGATTAACAACCCATTGTCATCAAAATTAGTACTTTTACTGTTGTTTGACAAAAATCTGCAATTGATGAGTTACGAGCAACATAGTGATAAGCCACATACATACATGCGTTCCGTAATGAAAAAATTAAAAACAAATATTCAAAGGATTAAACGAATTTGATTGTTTGAATGAGTGCTTAAAACTAAAAAGTTTTAAGATGGCATGACCTCTTGAACAGTGGATAAACCTTTATAATTTTGGAATTTTTTTTATTTTAAAAATTGTAGCCTAAAAAATTTGATAAGTGGTTTATTATTATGTTGCCCGAAGCTCTTCAATCATATAAATAAAATTTTACGAATGCCTGTTCTCGAAATTTTGCAGAGGATTCGCACTGTACAAATTTTTTGCCAAATTCGTCTTTTATAATTATATTGTTACTAGCTGTAAAGCCCGTTTGAGATAAGACAACGAGCTCTAGAAATCACTTTTTGCTATTCAAGTGCTTACTATCACTTTTTACTATTCAAGTGCTTATTATCATTCAATAATTTCAATAAAGTCAGTTAATAAATCGCACAACTCAAAAATATATCCGTCAGTAATATCTCACAAAAACTCAGTAATATGGATCCTAATAACTCAAATTCAACAGCTCATTCTAAATAGAACTAAAATTCAAATATTACTCGCATTTGACAATATAGAAAATTAAACTCTTATTAATAATTTTACTATACTATCTCATGTGTGTTTTCACTAAGTTTCTGTATACATATCCGTTTGCGTTTTCTAAATATTATCTATATCATTTTTTATGTTTTTTGTAAATATTATCGCTTGCATAATCGTTTCCTTTCATTTGTCATGATTTAATATTTATTTATTGTGCGCGAGCAATTTCTCGTGAAAGTATTTAAATATTTTATTTAACTTTAAACCCCATGAAATAGAGGATAAAAAGATATACATCGCAAGTTTACCTTTTATATGCATTAGCAGCAGCATATACATCGTATTGGTATTCATCCAAATCGTAATTATCAATCAGTTGTCTGTGAAATCAAGTCTTAAAATTAATTTTCGATAAATGTCCGTAACGTTAGCGGAATTCAATACGAATAGCGAAATTCAGCGAAAGGCTGTGCCCATTAAAATTGAATCGATGTTTGGAAAATTCTTCCTCGAACCCGGATTCTTCGCGTCAGCGCACCCGAATGCCATTCCTAGAATTTATCCTCGAATTATGTATTTAGCTCTTTTGACGCGTGTGGAAATATTTTCGGTGTCAAGCGATGCCCCATACAACAGAGACTGAATAGGCTACGGAAAGTAGCTTTTATTACCTTATAAATTATATGGCATGTTGCACTTGACGCACATATAAAATGAAATATATTCCATTCACATTATTAAATAACCTCTTTTATAATGGCCAACGTTTGGTTTTTGAGTCATGCTGGTTGAGAGGATTGGGTTCTCTTCTGGATTATTTGGTGGAAGTTGAATCTCTGGAGTTGCCGTTATTTTACGGAAACATTTTCTTTAAAGCAAAAATGTTTTGGAACTTCATCTAGGCGATGAAGCGTTGTTTTCTGAATTATGAGTTTCTTGTAAATATTGTCTACAATAGATCCAAGAAACTAACTGCGGAGTTAATCTGTTGTTAAAGTGATATGTTTTTGAGTACGTTATTGAATAAACGGCATTGGGAAATCGTGCGTAATTTCCTTGAGATTTAAAGAAAATCTTTTTTTGTTTTTATCCCTTTCAAACGGAATTTATTCGGTAAATAATATCACAAAATGTACAGTTCGAATTTATATGAGAAAAGAGGATATTTAGAGCTTTTTAAATTAATATTTTGTTCTATGTTATATCCAAACGGAATTTGTTCTATAAGCAATACAAAATGTTTTGTTATTCGAATTTAGATTAGAAGAGCTGGTATTTATAGAAACCTTTTTTGTTCTGTGTTCCATCCAAACGAAATTTGTTCTATAAGCAATGCAAAATGTACTGATACTTGAATTTAGACGAGAAAAGAAGGTATTCCATTCACATTATTAAATAACCTCTTTTATAATGGCCAACGTTTGGTTTTTGAGTCATGCTGGTTGAGAGGATTGGGTTCTCTTGTGGATTATTTGGTAGCAGTTGAACCTCTGGTCTGTTTTCCCCATGTTCTTTCCAAACGGATTTTTCGATAAAAGCATCATAAAATGTACTGATATTCCAATTTAGATGAGAAGAGAAGGTGTTTATTTAAACTGACCCGTCAGAAAGACATGAGGAAACAATACCGTTTTAATAATAAAAAGAGAATTACACACTGTTATGCATTTAAATGGTAAAAGAAAATTACTTTTGACGTTGTACGAACTCATAAATATGAATGGAGAGAGGAGATTATGTGAGATGATTATGTCAGTGAATTAATAATATCCGTATTTTCAAAAATAGTTTTAATTTAATGAAGTATCAATTTCTCTAAAACTTGTTTCATTCATCAAAGTATTCTATGTATTTGAATATTTTATGAACAAACTCTGGTTCGCTTTTGGTAGTGTCTGATATTTGTCGGTAGTATAATGTCGCGCAGTTCCCGAACCCAAAGTTTTCTTCGGAAGAACCTCTATCACCACCTGTAAAGTGCTCCATTCACCGATACAAAATATCCGAAAAGGACAAAAGAGTGCCACAGCATTCGTTTGTCTCACAAAAACAAGACGCCTGGTGGTACAGAGTGGGCAGGGAATGAGCTCGTGGAGTCGCTCCTTCGCGGGCATCGCAGCTTTGCGTAAATTAAATTTAATCGCGGAGATGTAATTAGCTAATTTGCTACGAGAAAGGCGGCAAGTCGCGGAATGAAAAGGAGAGTGGAGAGAGAGGAAGAAACGGGAAGGGCTTTTTCCTCCCCTTTCTGTACGGAAACTGCGTCACTACCGGTGCGAGTGGACGGTGGCGGAAGAAGCCGCGGGTCACGTGACGACGAACTTCACCGGCTGTCGTAACCGATCGGTTTCGAAAAGGAGTTCATTTTTTCGAGGGAATAAATTGAGAACAATTAAAGGGAGTCTGCTGGCAACAACACACAACTCTGATATTGTTACGTTTTCAGACGTTTTTGATTTTGAGAATTCAGAATTTGGATTTTAATCGTTTTCTCGAACTTGTTTTTCTCGAGGTGCAAGAAAATTGAATGGAATTTCAAGTACCCTCCAGCATATAAAATGTGGCGTTTTCAAGTTAGCAATAAAAATTGTAGCTTTACTACTTTCGAAAGCCACTTCATGTCTTTCTGTTCATAGAAATGAGGAAGCTTGAATATGCACATGAATATGGCTTCTCAGAAATATTATAACTCGAGCAATTTTTTATCCAATAACAGAAAAATTACAATTCTGTATCAAGAATTTTAGTGACAGGATTATTGAGTGATGATTTGGGAATTTAATCAAATTGTATCATACATTTTTATCAAGCCATAAGAATAGCAAATTGAAATTAATTCTTTGTGGTGCGATTTTGCTGTCATTACAAAATTCCCGAGTATTTCACTTTGTTACAAAAGTTTGTTGCTTTGTGAATAATTTTTAACATGACAATTGCATCCTTTTCTTCTGGCCTTGATATACCATTTTGCAGGTAGTACATTAATCTAATGCAGGCAACACCTATTCACAACAAACTGAGTGTCATGATTTTACGTCTGACCGTATGCATAAACTTTTTCAAATAATGGTGAGGTTTTTTTTGCTTAGACGTAATTGCAAGGATTCTCGAAAGAAGAAATCGAAACAAAATAAGTCACGTGATAGCGCAAATAAAAGAACAGCTACCAACGCCAAACCGAAGCTGTTTTTCGCTTTTCTAGTCAAAACTGTCGATTTCTAAAATCTTCTCTATCCATTAAATTAGCAAAAACAAACAAAATGTCCCCTAAAATGAAAAAAATAACATAGCACTACGCAAATTTAAACGAATCAATTAAATCCGCCAATTATAAGGATTCATGCGCAAAAGTAGAATGGCGTGGCGATATTGCAGTAACCCATTTGTTTGACGGGTTTCCTTTTTCACTGAAAAGCTCGTAATTTTAACATTGTTTAAATATTTTCGAATTAATATTAAAAATTTAATTTTGCAACAAGAAGTTCCAAAATTTAATGCTCTTCTAGACTTCAGCACTCCACCTGCCTAGATATTTGACATTGCTTTTCTTTCTGGTGTTTTATTTGCATTGTAAGATTTCCTTATTCACTAACCATTTTACGTGAGAACCACACATTGAGTTATGCTGGTCCACGAAACCGTCGCCCTCGTATATTTGCGTTGCAATCGGCCTTCGGTTTTCCCTTGGTGAACCTCAGCAACTATTCGACGCGGCTGCATGTAGAGGTAGCAGACTAGCTTTCAGACAACAACGAGTTTAGATTACAGTTCTTTGCTGAGGCGAGTCTCCTAACGATTAGTTATCCTAGAAATTTTCTCTCGGATCGGGAGAGAAGGCTCGACCCAGACGATTTCCCCCGCCAAGTATACGTTTTCTTAGGCTTCGTTCCATGTCTTAAGTCGAATAGGCTGACTCAAGGTTAAACGGTACAGATATGAGGGGGTGGGGATGAAAGTAGTGAGTCATGGTGACCAAATTTTCATGGATGTTTCTCGATTTTATATGTTAAAAATCAAACATTCTTTTGGAAGCTACGCTTTTTCTTCCTAACTTTATTACATTTCGCATCTTCATATGACAAAATTTTTGAGACATTTTCTGTCAAGCTAAATGTAGGCGGTAGTGTTTATTGACGTCACATGGCAGTTTTCGAATACAATTTCAACTCGTCGCCACAAATATTTCCAAAAAATTAATTCCGAATTGATAAGTGGCGTTTAATCTAATTGGTCAACGCAAATTAGATTATGACGACAAACTGCATTTTAAGGTAACCCCTACTTGTGTGTGTGTGTGTATCATGCGAAAGCATTTGGGTGGAGAAGTAAAATCATCACTTTTCGTTTGGTTTGTCCGTCACTGAAAATTTCTCTCAAGAGTTTTTCTGTGAAGCTAAATTCAGAGGGGGTTAGTGTTTTGGTACCTTCTTTTTATCTCTTATTACTTGCCTCTAAAAATCAACGCCAAGCATCGACCAAATGATAAATCAAATTAGTATTTTTCTTCGCTGTTTATGATGTTTGCACTGAAAAATTCTGTCATATGGAAACTCGTGTACTTTACGTCACTTTGATTCTTAGCATGTAAAAGGTGGGAAGAATAATGGAATAAATAGTCGCAGAGCTGGCCAAACGATACGATTTCCATACCAGATTACGAGAAATAAAAATAGTTCATTTTTCGATTTATCGTAGTTTGCATGTCCTTCTTTTGTTTCATTCTTTTGTTTGGAAAATTTTTTGAAAGATTTTTTTAAATATTAATAAATAAATTGCAGAAGAAATGTTTTTCAATCGCAATAATTTCCCTCCATTTGGATTAAATACTTGATATCGTGTTTTGTTACAATGCTTGATAACTATTAACCTGTAGGTTTTTTTATTCCGAAGGCTGATAAAACAAATAGATAGAACAAAGGATAAATTGATAAAAAATAATAGTAGAGATTGTAAACATAGAGAGGTTTTTACTGTGGGTGTTTCTTAGTTTTGAATTTTACGTTTTGATTAAGAACACTGAGGTTGTCTTGCAAGCGATCTTGCAACGATGCTTGTGTAAAAAATAGCATCTTGAACAATTACTGAATGTTAAAGATCGATGTTTTGTTGCATCAACTATTTTCATGATTTTACGGTAATATTCTAGTTTTATTGTATTTATTTCTTTAACTATTAAGTGTTTCGATGATTTTGATTACTCTGTAATTTTGTTTCTCGTAACGTATTGATTTACTGTTCTAATAATTTAGATCCGAACCCTAACCTTCAAATTTCGATTGTGACGTTTCATTACCAATGACCTGAATTTCTTGTTTTTGTAAAAATGAATTCTCTAAATTGTCTTAATGTGTGTTTAGAATTAGAAAGTTTTAATTTGAAAAAATTTTTTAGAACATTTTGATAGGCTTATGTTGTGTAATATAAACCAAATAAAATGATATAATTTTTATTTCAGAAATGCAAAATGCTGAATTTTTTTTTATTTCTGACTTTCCTTTGATACTTAGTGGCTCGATCGGTTTGCCTACTGCACTAGTAGACTGCGAGATGTATGCAGTTAGATTCCTGTAACTACCCTGGGTGTATTTATTTCTTCTGTGTCGGTAAAACTCTTTGCGTCTGTATGTCCATATACTCTTCAGGAAAACCAATGCTTGGCCAGACCTGGCCCTTGGGCAATAAAAACCAACCAACCTTTGATGCCTCATGTTCTCAAAAGATTCGAAAACACTCCTTTTAAGCCCATAAACATAGATAACTCATTCATTCTCTGAAAATGTAAGATGAGGAAGTTAGACCCGTAAACGATATGTGAATTTTTCGTGATATTGAGTCACATCGTGAGATTCAGCATCCAAAACTCCCTTCGAAATCAAACGTTATAGAAAATCCGCTGTAAATAATTCAGAATATTCTTTTATCACATGCGATTTATTAAAAACAATAAAAACGGCGAAAAGCATATCTGGCATTTAAACATATTGTGCCAGTTTGGAGTTAAAATATTTCGGATATACGTAACTGAAATCGAAACGTTTCCCATCTTTATAATTTATTTAGGATTTGAAGTTTAGATAACACTTTTTGCCTTTGGCGAGTTCTAGAGAAGCAATCAAAAAGCCATGAAATGTGTCTTCGAGATAAGAATATGTATTATTCTTCATTTGTAATTACTGAAGAGAACAAAGAAATACATGCGTGACTTGTACAACATGGCAACTGCTTGTTTCCTTTTGGTGTTTTGGATCGAAATCGATAAAAGTGATGAAGCTAATAGAAGACGACCTGGGATCTCGTATTCGTTATGTATTCACTTTTTCCTGCAGGTAGCTACGCTCCGATGAATCCTCATTAAGAATTGTTTAATATGTCCGTGTAACGTTTTCTAAAGGCATCATTAGCGATTGGAGAGGATTAACGTAAAATAAAATGCGATCGATCCATTGATAAAGGTCATTTAAGGACACAATTCCGATTCATTCTTTAGTCTCCTATTCAAATGATTTTTCAACGTTCAGAATTGTATTTATTTTGATATTGCTGTTAGCGTTTGTTTTTACTCCAAGCAATTTGGAATTGATGTATGTTTATTTTTGGCTGTTTGTTTTTAATGTTATGTGTTTGAAGGTTTTTAGTTGAGAGTTTATTTTTAATATTTTTTATAATTGCCAATATTTCATTTAAATTTTTAAAATGCTATTCCTTTTTCTTATGTTTTGCGGTAAAATGACTTAAATATCTTGCGGTTTTAAAAATCGTAATTTCACAATGTTCCTTTCAAAGGATAGTTGTGTGGTAGAATTCTATGTTGCCGTAAATTTTGACAGTTTGCGTGTTTTAAAAATCTACTTAACAGTAGTTCTTGATTTTTCATCAGAAATAGTTTAAATTTCGGACGCGTTATGTTTTTATTCTCATTTTGACAACATAAATCACTATATTTCCTATCTTACATGAAGCAGACGAGCTGTAGACGTCGGATGATTCATTCAGCTGTTTCTACCCTGGTGTATTTCTCTCTTCTAGTATCAGTAAAAACTATCCTTGCGCGTATGCCCAGTTACTTGACGTTAAAAACATTATTTGATACAGGTTGGCCAGATCTGTCCTTTGCACCACAAAAATCAACAATGAAACCGATATTACTGCTCCTGGGTTTTTTCTTTTGAAGATGAACAATGTCTTATGGAATGAAACTGGTATATTTATGCATCTTAAATCTTCCAATTAATACAACAATGTTGTAATACACTGCTGGAGAGGTTTACCAGGTATAAAAGGTTAATCTACCTCTTGTGGGTTCATACGGGGTTGTAAAAGGATGTATTATCTCAAATCTGCCTCTTTTACAATAAAAAAAGAAAGATCTTCTGTATTCTTTCTAAAAGAATAAAACTGAGTTCCCCAAACAGCAAACGAAATATTTTCTCTTCAAAATTAATATCAGAAAATTAAAAATTTCGCATTGTGAAAGTGAAAATTCCGCTCCGCCTATATTCGAATGGTACAATCCTGTGTGAAAATACGCTTATTAATTTATAACTAAAAGCTGAAAATTTATTTCGTACAGAAGCAAAAAGGAAACCCGTACATCCGGAAGTAAAACTCGCATCCAAGAATTCTGTCACAACTCCACATTTAGCAATAGTTCTCCGACTGAATTTTCGTTACCTGTAGATCTATAGAAGAATGCTTTGATAACTAGAATCCCTCTCGCATTTCATATTTTCAGTTAACCTTGCGTCACATGTTAAAATAAATTTTTACCGGTTTTCAATTTGTCACGGATTTTAATTTCATTTTGTACATTGAGTAAACTGGATATGACTGCAATAAATCCGAGAAAGTGCTAATTGAAATGGTACTTGCATATTATGTAGTCTACGAAACGGGGTTTAAAGTTTTTAATCTGTGTTTAAAATTATTTTACATCACACATGTGTACGTTTATGTATTCTGTAAAGGTTTAATTATTCTGGAATGTGAAGATTATGCCCAATAGCCAATGATTTAAGAATGAAAAACGAATAAAGGTTAACCAGTATTGATTAGTTAGTAAATTTCGTAATAGAATAACAAAATTATCAACTTCATATTTACTTATAATACGTTTTGTAGTTTACTCACTTGTATTTTAATACTTGCTTTATTTGTAAATGGAATAAAAATTACATTAAAAAATTTCCTCTTGTATCCATAATTTCTGAACAGCCACTTTATATTTGCATTATATTTAATATTTAAAGTTATTAGAATCTAAAATTCCATAGTTAATGTTCCATAGTTTAATTTATTCCCCACTTCGTTTGCAACAGTATTGAAGTAAATTATTTGAGTGGATTTTACTAAATTCTGACATACATCTAACCCACCAACATACCTGATTGCACGATAATCACATTGTACATAGTAGCTAGTTTATCAAAACATACAATACAAAAGATTGGACCTTGTCTACCTTTAGCCATGACTCATACTTGCATGGTCTCATTTTCAATTGGTCTGAGGTGATTTTGTTTCCACTTGGCGTGCTTCTAACCCACCAACATACCTGATTGCATGATAATCACACTGTATAACGCAGTAACTAGTCTATCAAAACATACAATGCAAAAGATTGGTCCTTGTCTACCTTTAGGCACGACTCATACTTCAACGTCTCATTTTCAATTGTTTTTAATGATATACTGTGATTAACATTATGTATCTTCTACGACAGCCATGTTATATTTCTATCCAACTAGTCCGAAAGTTTTCGAAATTGTACAATGAGGCCTTTTGACGGAAAGGAAATAATAAATAAGCCATCTCCCTGACATACCAAATGGAGCAGAGAATAAAATTTCTGACCACTTAATGGCTGGCAGTCCCATAATCCATTAGCTGCTATCGCGTGTCCCATTCGCATTAAGTTCCCGTGGACATGTTTTGAGTGCCCGAACTGTGGATTAGCCTTCGATCGAGGGCTAAATTTCAAGCTACTGCTTTCGAATATAATCTGTTCCCAGTTATACAGTTGAATTTCAATGAACACTTCTTTGTGTTGTCCCAATTGTATAGCTTGTAACTTTCCGCTGTCATCGCTTAGCAATGTATGTATCCTCCAATGGATCGATTCATATGTAAATTATTAGATTTCTATATTATGGTTTAATTTGTCTCTCTAGGGTATATTTTTTACACTAAGACTAATGTTCTGCAGGGGTATTTTTAGTGTTAACTTAAACAAACTGCCGAAGAAAAAATGATGCTTCAACCCGTTAAGGCTATTTTGACGTTAATTTTTAATATGAGCGATATGCCGAAATGCATGCGAGTAACATGTCAAATTAGGCCACAATTTATAGAGGTTGCCAACAAACAGTGCCCTCTGTATTTAGCTTACAAACCCTCTTATAACAGGCATTCCGAATTGATATACGTATGATAGTTGATTGATCAATGCCTGTTAGATAAAATTCCAAACATTGCTGAAACGGCGATAAATTACTTTTAAGGTAACCCCGATATATATGTCATGCGAAAGCATTTGGACAACAGAAGTAAAATCTTCGGACTATCTGGCTTGTTTATTTACATTGAAAATCCCTCTCGATGTTTAGTTTGTCGTTCTGCAGTAAATGTTTTCCACACTAAGACTTATTTTCTACCGTCAGTGTAAACATAAACTACAGGAGAAAAAGTTCCAATCCGGTAAAGGTTATATTTGGCTCTAAGCTTTGTATGAGCGATATGCTGAAATGCATTCCAACAGTATGTCAAATTATTCCCCAAATTACATCAATTTTTACAAATTACGTAAGTGGTACAAAAAGTGGTCACCAAAATACTAGTGCCCTCTGTATTTAGCTTACATAAAAACCTCTCATAGACGACTGCATTAAATTTGGAAAACAAAATGTTTTCAAAAATACTATATCAAAATGTATCAAATCAGATATCTCTTTTTATTTTGTGTCATTTCTACATTAAATTTTTGTAACACGAGGACCAATTTTCTACGTTATAGATGGCCGCGTTAAATTTGGATTACAAAATATTTCTTGTTACTTAGTATTTCTGATCATTCAGCATTTTATAAAGCAAGCTTGATAGTTTCTTTTGTGGAATGTTATTTTTTATTTCCTTCATAAGAGTATTAACGTCAATTTTTTTACATTATCTGTCTTCTTTACTGTTTTGTTTGATAATTTGCAAATATTCCATTTTGTACAGTTTACAAAAGTTGTAGAACCTATTTTAGTCTTGTAAATTAGTGCGAAAATCTTACAACTGCGTAAAAGAAAACTAAGATAATCCCGATTGTAGGCCTTTGAATCTAAAAATAGCGCCATCTATTGCATACAAATACCGTCAAAAACGCAAATATTCATAACTGCAACAAAAATGCGACAAACATTGTACTTGTTCATTTTAAACTTCATCAGGATTGAATAAACTTTAAAAAAGACACGGAAATGAATTTTTTGCTCAAGGACTTTAAAATGTTTGCAATCATAAGTGATATATGTGTGAAGCATATTTTTCTTTAAAACAAACCACATTAAAATTTTAATTTCTTTTGATAAGTCTAATAAAACGATGTTCGTCTTATTTAGAATGAACATTTTGAATGTTTATTTTGTTTTTTATTTAGTTGACAATAGTGTCCATTTCTAGTTTTTTTTTAAATATAATGTTTCTGAATTCCATTGTATACCAAACTATCTCGTAAAATTTCAATCTGCAAGAATTTTTATATGTACATTGTTAAAATAACAATAATGTCAATTTTAATTTGAAAGATTTTGACTTTAACAAACAGGCGCTATGCTGTCTAAAATGAGGTTGTTTATTCAAGACAACATTGTTGCTTGTTTTGATTCGAGAAAAGTCATAGGTATGTTCTGTTAGCTTGTTGTGACAGATCTGTACTGTTGTAGCTATATATTTGCTATAGTTATCATTATGTGAGAATGTGGTTTCAACTGACATAAGTACAATTTTAAATTTTAATAAGTGAAAATGTAAGTAATATTACTTTAAGAATTGTGATTAAAATACGTTCTACTTCCTTTTGTTTACACTTTTCTGTGTGTGTGTGATTTTGTCTTGTTCAGTAGTTTCTGGATATATCCTGTTTTGTCTGATTTTTATCTTTCGTCTGATTATCCTAGTATTTCTTTCTTGGTTTAATTTTATTAACGATTGCTTTTTCAAATCTCTCTTGTTTTTATTCTTTCTAAGCATAAAGATGTTTTAATCGAGCTTTTAATAGTTAACTTGGTTTCAAATGTAACAATAATTTGAACATAACTTGGAATTTTGCTAAGCACTATTTTGAAATAAAATTTTAAGCTGTAAATTACATTTTAAATAGCATCCTTCAAAAGGACCAAGACATGAATTTGATTTGCCTCGTTTTAACATGGACTGTAGATAAATCAATTATCAAAAATATATTTTGAAACTTTGACGAGTGCAATCTTTTTAGTTTAAATTAGTTTATAATGGGGTATTTTTCGAGTGCCTATTCACCATACAGAAGCAATATTTATATTATATAATTGGTTTTAATTTGTTTTGAAAAGTCTTAAATTTTAATCTATTTGCTTTTTTAAGAAAAACTGCTTAAAATTTAGCATTAACGAAACAGAAATTGCAGTTTGTGACAAAACTATTTTTACAGCATTCGTCTGGTTTTTATATTGTTTAAATGTATTTCAACCTCATAGTTTATTTTTATGCATAAGGTAAAAAGCATAAGGTTTAAATAAGGTAAACAAATATGGCAGGTTGCGCTTTGTAAGAGGTGCAGGTCGTTCCATAAGCCCTGTGTGTAGTTTTGTCATCTTTTCAATAAAACCTTTCCTTGTATGTATGTTCATTACCTTGGTGACCATTTATAAGTGAATCCTTAGATTAAGAACACATGTTGAGATATTTATGTATGACAAGTTGTAATGCAAGAGATGTATGAAATACTTTTTTGACTGTGCATAATTATAAAAATGCTGTAGAATGCAGTAATGATTAATCGAATCTTCTAGTTCGAAAAGGGAACAACTTGGAACTTTTGGAGAATTTTTGGTGGCTTCTGTCTTCCAGTATTCAAAACTCGTAAGCGAAAAAAGATCAAATCTAGGTATTGGTTTTTTCTTAATGCTTGAAATTTTCGGCCTTCGGCACTACAAGGGGCGAACGAGTGTTTATTTGTTAAGGAATGCCCAGCGGGGTAAGCTGCCGCAATTCCTAATAGGGACAAACCATGCGCTTACAAACCTGATTCGAACTTGGGACCTACTGGGGGCAGGCAAACAGTATCATCATGAATAGTAGAATGCAAAACAACGAAATTCCGAAGATTCGGTCCTCTTCGGATTGGATAATTTTCAGATTGCGTTCCGAATCGAACAAGCTAAAATTCCAACACATTAATCTGTTCGTGTGGTATTTGGACGAAAATTCCGATTCGAATCTCCGAACCATTCTGCTTCTCGTGCGCATGAGTGCCGTGAGAGGCCAACGATTCTCGCAAAGTGGAGGGAGAAGAAACAGTGTTCCCGAAATCGCCCGCAACGAGTTCACATAGCCGCGAAGACCTTTGAAAAAACTGCTCGACCGATAAAAAAGTCCTCAGGCTATAAATTTTAAGTGTTTATTATTATTACTACTGTTATTATTCCCAAAGCTGGAAAAAGCCTTCTCGGAGAGGGCGGGACGAGACCACAATAATAAAAAAACTGCAGATACCGAACAGTACCGCCTCCGTATCTCTCTCTGGAACAGGTTTCTTGTACTCTTTACACCCCAACCATTGCTGTGCATGTCACGTGTGCCACTGTCAACTGCAGTCCGGATTGCATAACACAGGAAATGAGCGTCATAAAATGAGGAAAAAATCTTGTTCTTTGACTGCCAGGACGGACCGCGGCCCTCGTGCGCGGTTAAAAACAGGGAGGCCAATGGCCGAGCTCCTCTTCTTCGCCAGTTCTGGTCGTTTTTATTTCCACAGCCCGAAAATGCTCGGGTAATTTTCGCTCAAACAGATAAAAACTCACACTGCGTTTAGTATGGAAAATAGCGTTTTCGTTCCGAGTTTTGTGTTTCCCTCAGGTGCAGAATAGCCTCTATCATGTTGCCTTCTAGTTGGGCATGAAGTATTCATGCTGTTAAAAACCTAACTCTTGTGCCGAAAAATGTTCTTCAATGAATGTGTTACCGAGACTCAGAATCATGATGTTTTTGTTGCGATGTTTTGTTTTACTTTTCTATGGGTTTTTTTTTTAGTTTCGTTGTACCTGCTTTCAAAACTGTTCGAGTCAAAGAATCGGAAGTTCTCGTTTAACGTTTTTTGCCTATCGGCTTACGGGCCAATTAGACTGGAATAAGACTTAAAGTGGATTTTAAACCGCAATGAACCTTCATATCAAGATCGGGATTTGAACTCAGTCGAAAGTTAGCCACTCTGTTACCAAACCAGCGTTCGGAGTTTTCAGATGCTAAGTGCAGCGGTCATCGCTCGCGCACGCTCATCTTAAGCACACACATGGCTGAACGAATAGCACTATATAGAACTAGATAATTTTTTATTTGATACTTTAAAATAGGTGACTTACAAAAACCATTCAATAAAATTCTCTTGGTTATTATTCAGACTCATTCTCGTGCCTTTCTGGTCAACTAGTTGTCCTTCCCTATACGAACTCAGTATTTTTAGCTTTTCAAATGCTCAAGGTGGTCAACAGATATTAAGTATAGAATGAATGGCTCAACCATATTTTTATTACTTGAATTTTAAAAACTGTTCGTTATATACTTAAAATTGCTCATAAAATCTTTCTTTTTTCTATGAAGCCTTGAATGCAGACATTCCACTAACGTATTTGGCCAGAAAATAGTGTTTATTTTCCGTTTGGTAACTTCAGTAAAGAAAAGCGAGTATGCATGGAGTTAAAAAAATTTGATGGAGTGTTGTCATATCCAAGAGGAAATGGGAATTAAAAATATCGTTGTTATCTAATTAGTATGAAATAATAATACTGCTTTCGCGTTACAGAAAGTTAATCCATAAAATTTTTTCCATAAATTTTCAGAGAGGGCGGGAAATTTTCAGCCTTCGATTACATTCGAACAGGAAGAGTAAAGCGTAAGTTGCAATGAAATTTTGTGCATTATCTGTGTCTCAGTTCTGATGTTTTAAAGTTACCTTTCTAGGAATTTTTTAAAACGAAGGAAAGAAACATTAATCTCTTTGGAATCCAAGCGCTCAGTTTTCATTAAATTTGTCGGCACCGAAAATTAAATGAAAACATGGGAGGGAAGATTGGAAAATTCATACGTGGAATATTGAATTGCTGACTTTCATAACCTTTGATGACAATTTCGTGCTCTCACATCGCAATTTGACGGTTTATGAATCGAAAGGTTTTCTTGTCAGCCCTACTCTTTGAGGAGAATATGCTGGTGAATGCGCAGCAGGAACAGTCATAAGGAAAAGCGGATTAGAATCTTATGCAAGAGCTGCTTCGTGGTTCCGCAAATGACATTTAATCCTCCCTCCCGCGAAGTTTGCTCGTTGGTGGCAGCACCAGCGCAGAGGACCGGCCCTGCGATTCGGCAATGCCGTCCGCTCGTGCATTCCACCCCGCGCAGACGAAGCAACTTGCACGCAAACGAAAATTTTAAAACCGCACAGTTCGAAAAATGGAAGATTCCTAAGTAGGATTCCCACAGGATTAAGGACCCTTTACTTCTGTTCCCTCCAACCCCCTTCCGAAGACCCCTTTTCGAATTCTTGAGGACCCCCTTTCGCAATTCGGTGGCCCCTCGCAGACGGTAGTAGGAGGACCTAGTAGGAAGGCTGGAAGAACTCAAAATTTCCCATGGCAGCGGGAACACTGCTTCCATGGAAGGAGGGGAGGACTCGGGGCTGCATCGTGGCGTTAAGGGATTAGGGTGGAGCCCCGGCACTGTAACTTGTGACTGGCCAATGAGGAAGGCGCTCTGTATCGGCTTATCTGCGTAGTGACAGGTGGAGCATGCTTAAAAAGATAGTAGGGGGAGGGTAGCGCCGAGGATTGTAGGGGGCTTATGGGGGGTGCTAAGTTCTCTATCCTCCTTCCATTTACAGATGATGACGAACGATGGTCTGTAATCAAGTTGCCTGTCTATACCAACATACTCCGACCCATCCTCCGCCCGATGCACTATTGACTCTGGGATTGAGTTTCAGATGCATTAATGGTTCACATCTCTAGCCCATGGCGGAATCCTCCCACATGCACATGATGCTGCGACCATACTTCAGACCAACTTTAGTTTGCGACTATATTTTATTCTCATTCCATGCAGTTTACGAAATGAAATTACATTATGGTTGATTCTTTAAAAGCATTCTACCATCCCTCCATATCTTTACTATTTGTTTGTACATTGACTACTTTTTGACTGAATAGTCTCATTTCTTACTAGGATTGCAAATTACAAAACAAAATTACATAAATGGTTGATTCTTTTAAAGTGCTCTACCACCGTCTATACATTACATGGCTTTATTTAATGCATGTAATGTATAGACGTACAGTTTTGACCAACTTCAGTTTGCGACTGTATTTTATTCTCGTTACATACAGTTTACAAAACGAAATTTCATTTTTGATTCTTTCCATTATGCTTGATTCTTTAAAAGCATTCTGCTATCCTTCCATACATTGCATACTATTTGTTTGTACATAGACTACCTTTTAACTGGATGGTTTCCATTTCTTGCTAGAATTGCAATTTATAAAACAAAATTACATAATGGTTGATTATTTTAAAGTATTCTACCACTGTCTAGATATTATATAGCTTTATTAGCAGCATAGTACCATCGGTAATAATTCCTACCTCATCCTTAATTTGTTTTTTTTTCTCATCGTTTTCTAAATTTTGCTTTCCACCTATTCAAATGTTCATCCTCTTAAATTATCCCCACTGACTGAAAGGTTTGAACATCTTTAGCTTGTGTGATTAGGTTATCGTTCATTGTTTTTCTCAATGTAGAGCACATTTAATTTTTTGTTTTTACCAGTAAATTACATCGCAGTTGATTCTTTAAAAAATATTTCCCCGTCTCACAATATATTTGAGTCTGTTCTAAAGTATCTATAATATCTTTGGGTTATTTCTTTTCTCATTTCTCCTTCTTTGTTCCCTGTTGAATCAGTGCTCCCTAAATTTTGATTTCCTAAAGTTAAATATGCAAAAAGCGTTGAAAAACTATAAACCACTGAATAAGATTCATATTATTTAAACCGTTTTCTTAATCTAGAAACAGTTAGACCTCCATTTTATCGATCATTAAAAAACAATGTTTTGAATCTTCCTATATCTTTATCATGTGTATCATCCTAACTTTTCCCGGAATATTTTTTAATTGCCCAAGATTCCGTTGACAAGTTGAACGCGTGCCTGTTTGGTAGAGAACTGTAGTTTGCATTTGACGAGAGGTAAACATTTTGGGCTCAAATTGCGTTTCTTGTAGCTCACAATCACCGGCATAACTACGTATGAACTTTGTACAACTGATTATACAGCTGTTACGTTTCCGTCAACAATCGTTCTCTTACATATCGTTACTTGATAGTTTTGAAAACTATATTTTCTAAGTTCGAAGCAACTTCACTGTAATTTTTGTACTTAATCAGTTCATGAATATTTGTGCTTTACATTCCGTGAATTTTGATATTTTGGGAGTTAAGTGGTTTCCCTTGCTTTGACTTCCACCATTTAATGTATCGTAATAATGCTATAGTTATTATTACTGTACTATAATGTTATCTCCAAATTTTCGACGTAGTAAAATAAATCTTATTTTGGTATTAAATAAGCTTTTACTCGTTCTCGACAAGTTCTCTCATAATTAGTTATATAACTAATTAAATACTTTTTTATTTGGAATTTGAGATTTTGTATAGTGAAACGTTCGTGAATGAAAATAATTTCAAATAAATGATTGATTGGGAATATGTTATAGATGCTTTTCCATGCATTATCTGATTTTCGTTGTTGCGTTTTATTTTTATGTCAATCCTTTTTCTAAAATGTTACTCAATTTAAAATTGTGCTTATTATCAGTTTAATTTCGACATCTTCCATTTATCTGCAACATTGTTAATAATAGTAATGTAATGATTGATAGATAAAAACCGAATAACTTCGTCATTAGGAATGATATAGTCCAGGTATCAAGGACTCGCCATTCCTAACCAGATCTGTCTAGGTCCAGGTTGTAAGATTTTCAACTCTTAGCTGCAATATTTATTTTACTCTAAGCATGGAGATGCGTGCTTGAACCAAATGTGCTAATTGTTATGAATACCCAAAACAATTTGTCCCATTTTTTCATACCTTTAAAGCAGTTCGAATAAATGTATCTAGACTCTCCACATATGCACTCAGTATCAGTATAAAAGGCGGATCCTTCGTGGAATGAGAAAATGTGATCAAGTACTCAAATGATTTAACTTACACGAATTTATAATACTAGCAGAACCGCATATAGCATCTACGCTAAACTTTCTTAACTGCTTATATCTATTGCTGGCAAAGTGTCGTTACTCACATTTCATATCGTATTTCAATCCATTTATAATGAATGTAGCATCCATATTCACATAAATGGATTCCATACCTCCAAATGCAATAAAATGATCCTAAAATATATTGCAGCATTTCGTTTACTTTTACTGGTGTCAATTCTTATTCCCAATACAACGTACGGCTAAAAGCACACCTCAGTCATGTTAGCACGATTAGATTCTGAACGTTTACTTTAATTTCATCCCATCCAGTTGTTCGAAGGCGATTCGACATTTTGTGACGCGACAGCCATTTTATTTTCTGCGCTGATTTCTATGTTCAGGATTTCTCATTGCTTTCTGCAATCAGACTGCTGAAGAATTTCACTATAGTGGCAAGTTCTTCCGTATACTTTTACCAGTATTATGCAACTCCACAGCTCAAAACAAGCACATTTAAACTTAGCGGCAAAATAGACGAATAAATCCAGTAAAACTGTCGATTTGATATTGTTTATATCCGGTGTTGCCATTCGACAATAAACAAATTACGGCAATTTCTGTGGTTATTTTGAGTGCTAGACACGAGTGCTAGTTTGACCAAAGGGGTTTGCTAGAATTGAAACAGAGCACACAAAGAAAATATTAAAACCTCAACATGACACAATCAGCAGCGAAAGAAATTGGTAAAATTCCATTTGTTGGAAATCAGAACATGAATGAAAAGAAAAAATGGAATCCAATTTCCCGGATGAGTGGAGCTCCCTCTGCAACGACCGAGATATTTAAAACAAATTTTAAATAAATTAGGGATGTTCAAAAATACATATTTATAACACCAAAAAAATCCGTAGAGGGGAGTATAAAAAACAATGTGTTCCCCAAATAGTGACTCGGAACCCATCGCAGCCGAATGAAATTACAGCGCGCGGCGGCGTCCTTTACGGAACAAAGAAACCCCGCGCTCCGAGCCGTTATTATCGGCAGAGGCAGACGCGGCCGCTGAGTCGTTAGCAGTGGTCATCAAGATGCCCGAGGCGGACCTTTTCTTGCCACCCGCCCGGGCAACACTGTAAAGGAAGAGGGAGTTCTCTCTTTTCGATCTCTGCTTCCCCCTCGTCCACCGCCCGCTGTGGCCACGTCCATTCCCTCGGTGGTGGAGGGGTGGCAGGAAGGAGGAAAAACCCCGGAGAAGGGCTTGATCGTTCGTACTAGCACAAATTGAATAGTTTTTGCTTTTGGATTATAAGTTGGGAGTGATGGGAAAGGGGGCGTCGTTAGGAATAAATTTCGGAGAAGCCCCGTGTGGGTGGAGAATGGTTTTTCTGCCGAGAAATTGCGTATTTGACGTGCTTTGGGAAAATTAGATTTTTTACGGAATAGGTAAAATTTGAGGACTTAGTCCGGACGAATCGAAGCTTGCGAATATGAAATTTCTTATGTTGATTTCTATGTTCTTGCAAAAGTTATCAAGGGAATTACGAACACACATAAGATGTGTGGTCTATTATTATGTTTCGATTTTATATTACATTTTTACGCTTTTCCTGAAAATGTCTAAAATTCTCTGGCCGTTTCTTGTTTCTCTTTTTTGTAATAAATAGTTTTTGTGGTTTGTTAGTGACAAAATTAATCATTAAAAATTCCCGTAACGCACCCGTCAAAATTAATCATTAAAAATTCCCGTAATGCAATTGATTCTCCTGAAAAAAGGGGAAAAAGTTAATTTCAAAATATTGTGCATAGAGTAAACTATACGCTTTTAAGTATAATAGAGTGTATTTTGCTGTTGTAAAATAACTTATTTACAGATATATAATTCACAAGAGGCTTTGATCATAAATGGTCATGAAGATGGAAAAGAAGTTTTTTGTCGTCATATTGTTTTATAACAAAATGTACAAACAAAATATATGAAAACAAAAGCTATTTTCAAACTTGTTTCTAGTGTTCGGTTATTTTTGCTTGGCGTAGCTCGGTCAAACCTGGTTTGCGGTATATGGTATATAAAAAACAACCGTTCAGTGTTATTTATGTATGTAACTTAACGGAAACTTATTTATGTAAACTAACGGAAACTAGCTTGAAGCACATGAACTGTCGTATACAAATTCTTGACGTTTCCATCAATAACAACGAAAAGTGCGAAACTGATCAATTATAAAGTATCAACAGAATCCTCATTGTAATATTTTTAATTTTTTAGTTAAAAAAATAATTGAACACTATTAAACCGTTTCAATACTTTTTTGTAATTCAAATAATCTTCCTTCCACTTTTCCTCTTATTTTTCTTTCCGTGTTTAAACTGACCGTGCACCTGACCTCATAGGTCACAGAATTCGAACTACAACGTCATAGAAGCTTACAAGTTGCGGAAACACGTTGCTTGCATTACAGTTTACACATGTCCCTAGTATTTGTATAGATGTTAGATATGATAGTAAGTGAACAATTAGATTAAGAGTTCAAGAGTGGTTGTCGGGCCAAAGTTCTCGTGATTGTACACTTCACTTGTTCCAATACGCCACAGTGTAACATTTCTTACTCGAGTTTAGCGTAGATGACACTTTTTGTGGCCTGCTTTCATTTTCTGTATGTGGTGATCATTGGATAATGTGCATTGTAAGAATTTTTAATCGATAACCTAGTGATTTTTGAAGTTTGCAATGTCATGGAATTCCTTAGGTTGCTTTTGAGCTCCTTTTGATATCTTCCTACACTATCCTCATAACATGGATTTATACTTTATATTGTAAGTACCCTGCTTTCATTCGCTCTGAATCGCCAAAAATCTGCTTTCTCGCTATAAAGAATATTCAAATTCATTTCTAACCGATAAAAATATAAAATTGATGTAAATGACTATCAATTAGTTATGTACAACGCAAAAATTTCCTATTAGCGTCTTTTGAAGTTCATGATGTCAAAGAACTCTTAAGTCTTGACTTGTGATTCAGTCCATATCTGAAGACAGTTCATTTCGCTGTCACAGATTCGCTACATTACATTTTTGCTATGCTTCGTTGTAAAATATATTGTTGCAAGTGTAAATAAATTCGCTACTGAATTCACGAAATAAAATCTGCAACTTTCTAAAGAAATTTCAAATTCATTTCGAGTAAATAAGGCGTGTGTAAAAATATAAAATCGATGTGTGTAAATAAGACATTGAAGCTAGTTTAACTTTTAGTGGCCACTTAAAATCAACGAAAGCGGTTGATAGAAATTTTTATTTTAGTCAAATCGTGGAGCGGTGAAATGAAGTTTGTTACATCAACGCAAAATGGTTTTCATTTACAATGCTACGCTTCTCCTGTTAAGCCTAGTCTAAGTTTCATACGCGCGGATAGTTGTCGGCCCTCCGCAAGCAAACCGGCTGTGCATTGCCACCGAGACCGCAACGCTACAGATGGCAACTGTGTTAACTAGTACGATCAGTGGTCATCAAACATTTAATCAGGTCCTACGCTTCAAAAATTTATTTCTTTGGAATCTCATTGCGCGCACACAAAATGTATCGAAAGCGTTTTTTTTTTAATTTTAAGATTAGTTTTATTGTAAAAATTTAGATTGAATTTACTTTGGATCAAAACTCATTTTATAACTTACGATTTTCAAGTTTTTTGTATTTTTAATTTTCTGCTGTGCTGAAATAAAATTAGTTATGCAAATTAAAAACTAAATTTCATTACGTTTGAATATCACATCTTGATCGATCGTTGGACAAAATTAATGAGAAAATACATCAGAAGTACATAAATAAGAAGTCCGATCTCCGGATAGCCTTTTCCGATTTCTATTTTTCAAAATAAGCATTTCATAAAAAGGTAAGCGGTTTCTTTTTTAATCCTTTTATAAATTGGAAATCAGCCAATTGTCTGAAGGGATTGAATTTTCACTTGAAAGTTAATCAACATTTGGGATTTTAAAGTATAGAATTTTTTTCAAGTTTTGGAAAAAACTTCTTTTAGTTTTGCAGAAGAGCATTTATACATCCATAAGTTTTTATACATCTAATTTTACACTGTTACATTTTTTAATTGCTCCTGTTAGTACATATAAAAAAAGAAAAATTCCAAGTTTTTACTACATTCTTGATGTTTTATAAGTTTACCTTTCAGTATATTCTAATATTAACAATTAGTTTTGAATATAAATAGGCTTTCTACTAGCCAAATATGTGTGTTATGTATGTAGAAAAATATTAATAATGGCACTTGCAAAGTAGTGAATTCTTGAATGGCTAACGTATTCTTATTAACGTATTGAATTTGCGTAATTGTTATACCTGAAATAATTTTTTTATTGGATACAGTCAGCTGAAACATTTGTTTAGAAATACTGTTATACGAAAAAGCGTAAAGGTTTTTAACTCCCCGAATAGAGTATTTTAGATAGCCGAATCGTATTAGGTTCGAGGAACACAATCTGTATTTGCTGCAGGAAATTTGAGTTTTGTTATATTCAGTCCTTGAACACATAGTCGGCTTACAAGTGAAACACAATGTCAAAAAACTTGGTTTTGAAGAAACGAAGGCGGAAAAATTCTATTTACTTACTAAGTGTATTTCTCAAGAAGAAATCTAACCTTCATGCAAAAATAACTTAGTGGACATCACCAGTCTAAAAATCACCACATTCTGGTTGAAAGCTCAATCTTATTTCTCGAAATGTTTCTTTTGTTAGCCGACCATATGAACTTGGTTTTATCGTTGCGCTTATATCTGCGTGTTCTTTTTTCCAAACTTCATTTTAATCGATTTTGCTAGAAACATTGATTCCTATTACTCAAGATTCCCACAATCCTTAAAGTGTACTTAAATTTTATATTTTCAACACCGTAATATATCCTTGAAAAATACCTAGCTCGTGTAGTCCTTGAACTTTACCCTAATATTTAGAAAAATTGCTTGTTTGTATTGATTTGATAGTTTACATAAGTTTATTCGCAAATGAACTAAAATTTATGACGTTTTTAAATCTGTACAGTTGATGTTCCTTTTGTTCTATATACGCGGTGATTTAAAAGCAAATTTTTATTACTGTTCTCTTAAAAATTGAATTCCTTATTTTGAAATGTTTTGTGCATTAAATTTGTCTCCTGAATGCTTGTCAATTTCAAAACGAGATTTGTTGGATGTTCTTGAAGTAACCTTGAAAATTGCTTGAATTTATTTCTTGTAAAACTCCGTTTCTTTTCCTCTTTTTGAACTTGTTTTGTACTATAGTAGTTTGTATTGGATTTCTTTTGTCTGTATCTTGCCCTGGCCATTGGAAATAAAAAAAAATCATGTTTGAGTATTAATCATGGTTATACATAACGATCATCGCAATTAATGTGTTCTTGTATTTCTTGCAGGTATTGCGTTTTTCAAGAGCAGCAGAAAACTTTGCCTCCTCGAAACTCTTGCAGGAATGTACGACTCTCTCGGTCGAAGCCATTATTCCAAACCCGAAATACTCTTGCCGATTAAGCCAGCCTGCATCGCACGAACAGCGAAAGAAACCGAACGAGTCCAGGCGACATGAACGGCCGGGTTTTTGCCGTCAATCGGTCGCCAGTTCTCGCCTGGAATATTGAACCACAGCTTCAAGTGCCGTATCCTGACATGCCTGCTGCAGCGGCAGCCGCAATTTCGCCCATCGTGCCCGCAGCCTCCGACCCGTACGGACGCTGCTGGCAGAACCAGGTCGATGCTGGTAGGCCTAACTTTTTATTTGTTTACTTGCAATCGAACGCGTGTTTCTTATGTATAAATGTTTTTGTGACTGCAAATTAAACTGCAACGCCCTACTTAAATAATACATCAAACTAATGTACTGCATTTCGAATCCAAATATTTGTATTTAAATAGAACATAGAAGATTTGCATAAAATGTTCGACGCTTTCATAATGAATCTAAAATTTTTGTATATTATCAGTGTTTTCGCGTTCTTGAAAAGTGTTTTTTGGCTCGAAATTCCTTATATTGCTGAGGCATTGAGTTAATTGTTTTATTTCCTTATAACCTATCGCTAATCCTATCGTTCTTACATTAACTATTTGCTATAAGTAATTTTTAAGAAAAAGCTGATTAGTAATATTTATGATCCAGAAACTGACCACCTACGCTTAGTTTTCAAAATTTATGTTTTAAAATAGCTTAAATTTAACATTTTATGTTTTTATAAAGAATCCTGTTTGGTATCAGGAAATATACTATGTATACAGAATCCATGTGGTTGTATTTGATGGGTGTTTTAATATTTTTATAAAAAATATAAGTCGCTATTGTGTTAAACAACTAAATTATGCTTAGTGTGTGACTACTTAGAGTATGAAGTGTGCTTGAAGCGTATTTAGTGTGTATATAACTACCGAGTACTACTATTCTTAGTGTATGAAGAAAATGACAACTCAGTCGTTAGTTCGTTTTTAATGCATTGAAAATCTGTCTAGAACTGAAAGTTGGCAGTTTTAAACTATTCTGATAAATTGAATGTTTTTCTTTTGAAATCAGTACACTATTCTAATCAGCCTTCGTGTAGCAAAAGTTGACCGTTGAGTGACAAACCAATCACTATAGTTACTGTACTCTTAGCTTACAAAAATGATTTGGTATTAAGGTGACCGAGACAAGCCTAACCAAACTTATGCTTCTAATAATTCGAAATACGTTTTACTCTCAAGCTTGTTTCATTGGAAGGTCGATGGTGTACATAAATATTATACATCTATTTAAATTCTTGTTATGGTATCCTGTACTATATATATTAGAACTCGTATTTTTATTATTGACATTTAATCGTATTTCGTATATTTTATTTAAAAATCTGGATTCTGTAGTACTACCATATGCAATGCTTTGAAATGTCCAGGAATTATGTATGGTTTATATTCAAACGAAACGTAACAGCTATTTCGGAAAGATCATACTTTGTTTTAAAATATGAATTTGGAGTATTAGTGGTAAAAGAAAAATATTAGACAACATTTTGCGTTTCCGGAAAATGTAAAAACAGAACCAGTGAATCCCCTCTTAAAAAGGAATGTTTTGCATTCCTTTTAAATTTAAATTTTTTGTAATTATTGGGCCCTTATTCCTTTTACAGCTCAAATGACAGTAAAACCATACATGGCTTGGTTCTGTGTTGATCTTTAAATCTAACAAACTTTTTTAAAAAACTTATAGCTAATACACGTACTTTACATCAACTATTTGCTACAAGTAATTTTTAACTTACGAAGTCCATAAGTAAAATTTTATGAATAAATTTGAAAAATATAAATTTGCTCCAACAAAGTCAATGTTACTTTCCATGTGACCAGTTAAAAAATTTTCCACAATCTTATAAATTTTGCAACTAAATTACATTTTTTTGCGATTTATTAAAAATCCGATTCGTGACGTGCTTGGCTCCTCGCCTTGGTCCCAAATTATGGAATTTAGATTTAGAACACTGCGCGCTATCTATCGGGAATAATCTAAACAATAAGTTTCAAAAGGCTACTTTTATTCTAAATACGCTATATTTTCAAATATATTTTTTTAATTGGGTGAATTTTTTATTGATGCTTAATAAATCAATTTAATCTCATACAAAGGAGTTTTTGTCAGATTTTTCTACAATTAGCAGTGTAAATAGAGAACTTTTACATCCACTTGATAAAATCAAAGTAGTTAAAAATGTGCACTCAAACGCTAACATTATCGTATCGGAAAAGAATCGCTGAACTTTTCAAATACTGCAGTTTTTTGCTTGAATAAGAAATAGGGTAGAGTATTCGCAAATGTACATGATCATGAATGCTGTTTTACATTTCCGGTCAATTCTTTTGGCTTGGTGTGGAAGTTTGGAGGGTGCCAACTCAGATTAATTTCAATTTTTTTTCTTTTCCAAATACTTATGAATTTCCGTAGTTTTTTAGTCTGACTTCGGCTTTTGGTTCTGCAAGTTGTGAATTGGCTGCTATTTGTGATTTCCGTACAAGTCATACCCTATTTTAAGATGAACTAGTTCCATAAAAATTGCTGTTTTCATGTTTACAATTATTAAATTTTGTAGTTAGTATACCCAAAGTACTTTTATCTCCTTTATATATACCCTAACAACGCTCATAAATAATATACTAACGTTCATAAGTAATAAGTACGTGCGTGGTGTGGGAAGCTTGGAGAGTGGATGTACCAGCTCAGGTGTTAACCTCGTCATCTCATTCAAAATTACGAGGTGTTCTCGAATCTTTCCTTTCCGGATTTATCCAGGACTCGCCAATAGCCCGTTACGCTCTAGTGCGACGTAAATTCAACCTACCTTGTTATCTGAAAGTATTTAACTTTTCTTATCAAACACAAATTTTTGAGGGATTTATACCCATGAAAATATACGAGCAAGTTAAGTATCTTTCTCATTCTAAGTTGAAATCGAACTAGTGGGCTGCTAGTAATTGCACCTCATAAACTTATCTTTTAACTGGATAGTTGTTTTTCGAAATTTCACTCCAGATTTTTGTTCCACACTGGTTCTGTTTGGAGCAACCTCAAGTAAGTCCCACGGGCAAATGTTTTTAGGTAATCTGTATCGTGCAACAAAAAAGTGCATAAAAATGGGGTCGCCTGTGTGGATATATTTTTTGTAGATGAAGCGGGAAGCGCGCGGTTGATGAGAACGAATGTGCCGAATCGGACGGAGGCGATGGGTTGTTGGCAATGCGGTCTACGGGTGAAAGATTTGGCCGTACAAATATCAACAGCGTCTACAGACATGCACATTTTTTCAACCTTTTTAGGAAACTTAATTTGCAGTTTAATTTCGAGTTGATTTTTCATTTCGATTCAGGTTTTTCTAATGAATTTGATGGGTCGCTGTACCCTGAAGAGCGGATAACCGGAGGGTTGCGAGTTCGAAACTCGTTTCAAAGACAGTCGTCTACACGGGGGCTGGTGCACGTTAAATCTATCGTGGCTTCAAATGTCCTGGCGTTTGCCTGGTGTGGAAGTTTGGTGATGGGATACCAGCTCAGGTGTTCTCGTCATCTGACCGTAGTTCAAAATTACGAGGTGTGGTCCTCGGAGCTTTCATTTCGGAATTGATCCGGACCATCGCCAATATCTCGATGTGTTGCTCCAGTGCGACGTTAAATATCTACCTATCTTTTAATTTTGTAATCTATCGGATCAGCATGTTCAATAATTTTAATTAATTTTCCATAAAAGTCCAATTAATTTTCGATAAACATGCTATTTATAACATTGGGCTGAAAAATAAGATAAGAAAGTTCCTTTTTGTACAATTTCTTTACAATTGACAGCTTTAAACAAGAAAGTACGAACATCGTTATAAACTTTTCTTTCCGAGTGGATGCCTGCTCGGGTATTACCTCGCCATCTGACCGTGATTCAAAATTATCTTTCCCTTTGGGATTGATCCCGGACCGTCACCAATAGCCCGTTGTGTTGCTCCAGTGTGACGTTAATTTAAATACCCCCTTCGGGATTGACCCCGGACCATCGCCAATAGCCCGTTACTCCAGTGACTTTAATTAACTACCTACCAATATTAAAATTCAGTTTTATGAATCTGTTCTAATAGCGGAACTTTATTTATATTCCGATTCGAACAATTAAAATTCCATATAGTTCAGAACTAAATATCCTAATATATGTAGCCATTCTATCGCTGAATATATTCAACCAATCGTCGTTAAGAACACGAACTAATGTTCCCGTACCCATAAATCGGTGGTTTCTGTTGAAATCCAGTTTTCGACCGATTCGAATTTCGAACTGAATACCACTGATTGTAATGTTATTTTAGTTTCGTCATGCTGGATCCGCCTCATTCTAACCGAGCATAATAGGGTTTTGTGAAAGTGAGTATTTAAATTTAACGAATATAGGCGCAGTTTTTGCAGTAAATCGGTCGAAGAGAATGGTCGATTGGTGGTTATACGAGCAAATTCTCTTAACCTTAGGAAGTAGAAGACGAAACTTCAAAGTAAAATCTCGATTTTGTTTTTATCTTTCAAAATTATTTGCATAGTTTCTGTTTACCGAACGATTTTAATATGGATTGCTATTGAAGGAACGTTTCACCTGTTGCTTGTAATTTTTTAATTTTATAAGTTGATACGTTCGTGACCTGCAATAGTGGCACGATCAAAAATAATTTTGGCGTTATTATACCTGTTCTAGTTTGCCATGGTTTATGCGATTGAGGAAATGTTTAATTACTAATATTTATTTCTTAAATTTTTGCAGGCTTTGCGCATGTTTATAACATGGAGTGGGAAATTTAAATCCCATTCATTCCGAGAACGATTTTTTCATATGCCACTATTCTAACTTATGAACAGTATAAATTTACATTTTACAGATTATTTCTTCTATACTTTCGAAAGACTGATAAAATGAAATGAAACTACTCTTGTTTTTGAAACTTTCTGTAGTTCTTACTTTTTGAGTTCAAGACTATTTACATTGAAGGAGGAAAGTATTTAACTAACGCTTTCTGCCCTTTAACTTTTTTAAGTGAATGAAATTGGTACATACCAAATATTTCAGATAAACTAATATTCCACATGGAAAATTGTCTGCAGGAGGCGAATCACAACTGATAAATACCAAGATATGTGAAATTTCTATGGGAAAAAGTATTTGAACAATTCAAAATTCTACAAAAAAGCATTGTAACAAGATTTAATACTTTGTTAAGTACCATAACTGTAAAACAGTTAGTAAACTTGAGATTTCAACTATATTCTATTAACTGTTGGGAAATTTTCCTATTAAAAAGGTTTTATAATTCATTTTATTTAAAACTTTTGTTTTCTTACTTTTGATTCAAAAATACTATGTTTTCAAACAGATTGAGACTGAAGGATCGAGAGGAGTATTATCTATGGGGTGTAAAAGTAAATGTGGATGATTTACATTTTTTCTTGCTGTGTGTTTGCAGTCATTCTCTTGGTACCAGGAATTATCTTTAATTCCAAATTATTGATGTAGATACGAGTAAATGATCTTGTAATAGGTCCACATATTCATTTGAAGTTCTTTTGATTAGTTTTGATTTGGCTCCATTCCATGACTAAATAGTGCCATAGCATAATACTGCCATCATTGTTTCACAGTTGAAACCACATTTTGAGAATATGCCAGTCTTTTTACTTTTCCCACAAACAAGATTGTATCCATCAGCTTCAAATGAAGATACAACTTTCATCAGGAAATAATAGATTTCCAGAATTCTTTTAAATCTTTCGTTCATGCACTAATATCTACCCAAACTAAGCCTATTTATAATATATTAGCTACTTTAATATGATTTTTCCATGCATTTCTACTGTTTTTTTGCAAGTTCTTATGTTTAAGGAGAAAAATTTACACATAATGCAAGGTCACCTTCTATTGCTACATTACAAAAATATTCAATCTAAAACTTGGGAAATAAAATCAATCCATTTCAATTCGCTAGCAACATAATATTGCTTTTTAAATCAAAATGTGAAGTTTTGAGGAAACAAATTGATTTGAAATTTTTTTCAAAATTTAGCAAACTTTAGCTTGTCATCTACAAGAAAAGAAAGACCACAGCTAAAAAAAATTATCCCCCAAATTACTAAAGGATCCCCCTGGACACTAAATATATCTTATGATCATGAACTTCCTTTATATCCATTTGTCATTTATAATTATTTGGTGCCTAGTATTTACCAAAGATAATTCTTTTCTAATGCACTACCCAAGTGTTTTCATTGAAATGTTGTCAAGTTATATTTTATCTCAAAATGAGATAAAATATGTAATGTTATTAAAATCGTAAATAGATGAATGCATATATACCATAGGCTACCGAGTTTTAATTGTTGGAGCAGTATTTAAAAATTTTATGAATGGAACTAACTTTTCAATTAATAAGGTATATCCCAGCTATTTTTCTGTTAAACTGAATTCAAAGGCTTTGGAGTGGGGATAGGTTATGTATTACATGTGTATTGCTATGAACACATGATAGCAAATGTCATAAAATACTATGCAATGTAGAATTTCCTATTTTGTAAGTAAGCATGTTTATATAAAACATCAGGTTTTGCATATATTTTATAGTCGGCATGTGATTCAATATGTGGCATTGAATAAGATATGTATTAGGATCTTGGGCATCATTAATATATTTATAATTTTTAAAATAGCAACTTAATGCATTTTGATGTAATAAATGAAAATTTTATTTCTAAGAAACTATCATTTCCCCTGAAGTTCTTTATTTGACAGTTTGTAGATATTACTCAGTTTTTGTATATCAAGTGTTTTCTTTTCTTTCAGGTACAAGTTTCCCATATTTTGGAGCACTATATAATAATTCTCTACCTCCGACTGCTTACCGCTTACAAGCAGGTTGTATGCCTAATCTAGGGCAATTTTGGCCACCTACACCACCTCCAGACGGTAAGCTCCCTACTTATAAATCTGAGCATAAGGGTTTTTCAAGAATAATGTAATACCCACACCACATTTATGGCTTAATAGTCATAACTAAGGTAACGTTGTCCCTTGCGAGTTCAGTAACCCTTAATAGTTCTTGGGAACAAGAAAACACTATATAGAGGGAGGGAAGCAATATTTTGAGGGCAGAGAAACGTAAAAATTAAAAGGGATAAATTATAAAGAAAATTAAGCTTTTTTTATTTATTATGTACAACTGCAGGTTGAAGGCAAAGACAATTAAAACTTTAAAATATTAAATTTTGTAAGGTATTTAAACAGAAATTTCTTATCCATGCTTACAATGCACCTAAATCGTTTTTCAATTTAAATTTAGGCTTTTCAGAACACTTGAGAATACATGTCTAGAAACTAATGTGTATGTTCTCACCAGGTGCTCGGAATTCTTTTGGCTACTCTACTAAAAAAAATGTACACATTTCAGTTAATATTTGAATATCAAGCATGCCCTTTTGCTGCTGACTGCATACACTGTTCTCTTCAATTATTATATAATCCATAAGGGTGGTGTAACCTTTATTCACATTGTTTGTATTCTTGGCAACAACAATGTTTTTGTTCTCGAACAGGGGATCTTAGGACCTTGAAGTAATTGACTCATTTCAAAGAAATAGACTAGCCTGAAAATTGCTTTTCCACAAACTGAATTCATCTGGTAACAATAAAAAAGCAATATATAAACGTACAATGAATTGAGACTGGAGTGTTTAATTTTATTTTCAAACTGGGAGCACTGGGAAGTACTAGAGAAAATACCACAATTTAACTACTAAAATTAATTAAAATTAACGTGCGCATAACTTCCAATTCATGTATCTTTTCCTCACTTTTATTGCATATTGGTAATTATTGATTTAACAATTCGATTAATTTTATTTGCTTTATAAAACCAACATACATGTTATTTCTTTTATGAAAATATAAAGGTGTTGGGCTTGTTCTATTATAGGTGGTGATCTAAAAGTAAATTTTCCATCAATGTTTTAATAATGAATGCTCACCATTACGAAGTCCTTGAAACATTTTCGGAAGTTCTTAAAATATCCTTGAAAAGATTGAATTTTATTTATGTAAAAGTTGAATACCCTGATTAGAAACATTTAATTTTAAGAATCCTAGCAAATTTTCGAGTAATTAAAAAACTGATTAGAAACCAGGCAGGGAAAAATGTAGGTTACAGTTGGAATATGCTTTTTAACTTTGTTTTTGTTATTTGTATTGGGTATACTGAAGATTTTATCTATGTTTAGACTCCTTTATTCATTATGGTATTTGAAAAGATGAATAAAGCAGTATGTGATAGGTGCCGTTGTGGCTCAGTGGGCCCACTGCGCTAGCAATTTTCGAATTGTAGGTGGCACAGGTTCGATTCCTGTCATGTGCATTCTTCTCTGGGTGTATTTCTCTTTTCTGTGTCTGTAAAACTTTCACTGTGACTGTCAATTACTTGATATTGTATTGTGTCTGGCGCAGCATGGCCATATATGGCCCTTGTACCATAAAACCCCCAAACCAACCAATATGTGATAAATGTTAAATAATAATTGAATTAACTATTCTATGAAGGCACATTTTTTAAAATACCGTTTTTGAGAACATTGAGACTTGTTTGATCTTATTTCTTGGGAGTTTTATGCAAAAAAACTTTTATAAAAATGTTTGCATGCAAAAATCTTAATTTAAAAATATAGAAATTAGTAATAAAACTAATCCTTGTATACATTTAAGGCATATCCCTTTTGACCAATATTCGTTTACTCCAAATTTAATTACAAATAATTGTGAGTTTTATAAATGTATGTATATGGAAAGAATTTGGAAAATAAGAGTTTATTGAAAATGAAAAAGATTAAAATTTAATTTGCTTGCTAAAACAGAATTGTGAATGATATACTTTGCTTGAGATTTCAAAATTGTATTCAAAAGCTTGTGCTTTTTTTTAATTGGTTTTCGTGATTTTTAAAAAATTCCTAAGAATTTCAACTAAAATGCTCAATTTTCTTTTAAAGGTTGTGGAAGATTTGATGGCAGTAATTTGTATTTTGGACCTCCAGTTTTAAGGCACCCTGAAAATATTTCTTCTAATATCCGAAGTTCTTTTCAAGGTCTTGGACATTATTCCCATCTTGTAGAAACTCCAAAAGGTAGTTTTTCTTATCTATTACTTTTGAACTTTTCATTAAATGATTAAAATTCTTGACACAAATAATTGTTTTAAGTAGTTTAAAATTGAATCATTTTAAATAATCTGTTTGAAAATTAATGTTTGGTTTGAATAGATTATTTTCAAAATATTTTGTTTCTCAGCTCAAATATTTGCTCTTAATTTGTTTCAGAGCAAAATCAACGCATGTTCAAGCGAGAAACCCCAATTTCTCCCAATGTGAGTGTCCCTAATATAGCCATTTGTTCATCTGCTTCAAAGTCTGATAATTTTAATAGCTGCTGTGTTGACAAGTTGAAATCTCAAAACTCTGTTGCATACAGTTTACCAAAACAAGAACTTCTTACAGGTAATTATAATTAAAAAGAAAAGTTATAAAAAATTAATGGATCTTTTGAATTGTTTATTTTAAAAATATTTCACCGTAATTATATTATGGGCTGTATAGAAACTATTTATATACACACACTACTGTTTGTGAAAATTGCAACACTATGAAAGAATTTTCAGAAATAAATGAAATTTATTCCACGTATTACTTATAGTGGATTAAATAAACGATCAAATTTAGAGCAATAAAACAAAAATAATGCCGAAAATCAATATCTTGTTCAGCTGCCACGTGCAGCGATGAGAGTCTGCACAAGTCGTGGCATCGAATCATACAGATTCTGAATGTCATGCTGAGGAATGGCATTCGAGATGACCTCTATCTAATGCCAAAGTTCTGCCGTATTCTCTGTCAGATGAGTGGTACGAGCGAGTCGCCGTCGAATGTAATCCCAGAAATGCTCAATGGGCGACATATCCGGCGAACGTGCAGGCCATGGAAGAAGCTGAACCTGTCGTGCAGTGAAGAAGGCTTGTACATTCCGAGCAACATGTGGACGGGCATTGTCTTGCTGAAATACAGCTCCGGGAATGCGTTGCAGGAGGGGTAGGACCTTGGGCTCCTCAACTTCCCTGATGTAGCGCCCGCTGTTCAGGGTCCCCACAATTTGGAGTAGGTGGGATCTACCATAATATCCAATAGCGTCCCATACCATAATGCCAGGCGTTTGTCCAGTATGACACTCTGGGAGAAGGCATTCACCTCTGTAGCATCTGACGAGTACCCGTCCATCGTTATAGTCCAGATTGTAGTAGGGACTCATCTGAGACGACTTGTTGCCAATCGGCACGCCATTGGCTGTGTTGATGAGCCATTGTAGCTGGAGGCGTCGGTGGTTCAGCGTCAAGGGATCCTGTGCAGGGAGATCCTTGCACGTAGCCCATGGCGCAGCAAACTTCGACGAGCCTTGGGGGCAGACAATGACACACCTATAGACGTGCTCCAATGTTGTGCCAACCCACAAGAGGACGCTGTGCAGTCCGTCACTGCCATGTGGATGAGGTGTCTGTCGTCCCATGGTGACATCATATTGCGTGACCCACTGCCAGGGTTTCGACTTGTCCGGTTCTCCATGGTCCATCTCTTCCACACACGCATCACTGTTGTGGCATTACACCCCGTGCGAGTGGCGATTTCACGATATGAAAGTCCACCCTCACAGGTCGATCATGCGGCCCCGCTCGAACTCCGTTAGTTGCTCGTATGGCACTCTGAGTGTTTGGGAGGCATGTTGACTTCTAATCAATCATTTACAGCAGTCAAACGATGATACACACATTTTATCGCACCTGTACAGTGCTTTTTATAAACGGCTCACTTGGAAGTTTAGAGGGTGTTTCTCGGCCCACACATGCGTGATCGCTTGGTAATTCTAATCGTTGGCATTTCCTGCAAGTTTCGTTTAATTTTCACTATTCCTTCGTGTTGTTGCAATTTTTACAAACAGTAGTGTATATATGTACATGAGCTCATAAAAATAAGATTTTCAAACTGGACATGTTGACTGGTGTGTTTATATCTCATTTTATGATTTTAAGTAGTTTCAAGAACATTATTAACTGCAATTTAGTGCATCTTTATCAACATATTTGAAATAGACCTATCAGATTCAACCCCATTAAACACAATTCTATATAGAAATATGTCAAATTTATATTTGTTCAATTCTTTTAAGGTACAATGATTCTAATTAGAGCATAACTCTGACTATGGTTGTAAACATTCATTGCTTGATGAACTTGCTTTTAAGTAGAATTACTTTTAGAGCTATACTAACATGTTAAGTTTGTTAACTTTTTGATTTGATGTTATTAATACATTAAAGTTGATTTAGGAATGAGATGAACCTAATTAATTTTCTAATAAAGTTGAATGTTTTCAGAATTTTAATGAATTCTCTAATTTGCATTATTTTTTATTTAGTATCTTCTGGCCATGAAGCCTATTTATGTGCTCCTGATATCAGAAGCAGCTCAAGTGTGCATCCATCCACAGATAAATCTTGTTTTTCGCCATCACATTCATTAAAAAATACTTTGAATTTCCATAGTTCATCTCAGGACAATGCTCACAGAGCAAAATCTCTGACTGGGAACCAGGAAAATTGCAATGCCTCACCTTTGAAAAATGTTTATTTTTCTCACTTCGAAAGTGAAAATGTCAGCTCTGTGCAGAGTAAGAATTTTGAAAAGACTGGTGTGAGAGACTTCCAATACGAGCACAAGAACAATTCACCATCCAATGGAAACAAGTCTAAGCTTCTGCCTCCAAACAGCTACCATCACCTCAGTAGTTATCCATCAAAGAAGTATGATTTGTCGGGTAGGCAAGATTACAATGGGTCGTCTGCAAATAGTGTTATCAGAGCTGACAGAGTCAGAGATGGCATAATGTTGGTTAAAGAACAATTTAAGCAAAAGACTAGTTCTTTTAAAGTGAAACCTGAGAAGAAGGATCATTCAGATTGTAAATTTCAAAAGAATGGCTCAAAGAATTCTACAATCGTCCAGGGACCAGAGTATAAGAACTCTGATGTGTTCAATATCCCTACCTCAGTTATGCATCCCAAAATTGAGCCAAGTGATAAATATTTTTTACCAAGCTGTTCTTCCACTACACCGAGTTACATGCCTACTTCTTATGCTACTTCAACTCCATATCTGATGGAGAAAGATTCCTCTGCGGATCTCAGGACGGGTGTCAGCTATCAGAATAGTATTTTTCAGAACTCCTGCTCTCTGGCTAAGCCTTGGCAATACAATGAGTTGCCTTCAATAAGCTTAGAAAATTATTTTAGATCTCCAGAAGCAGCACAGCTGCCATCCCAAAATGCTCCTCACATCAGCTCTGCTCTTCATGAAGGCTTGATATCTGTTGCTCAAACTGCCCCACAAGATATCAATGTTATAAAAGGTACTGGGACAATGCAATGTCATGCTCAACCTGTAACCTTTCCTAAAAGAAACTGTAAAACTACAGATATTGACGATGAAGTTCAAATAATTGGGGTGCAGACGAAGCATTCATCATGTGAGTATTGATTTTGTTTGATTATGTGGAAGTTTTTTTTTCATGCAGTGAGAATAGCTGTACTTATTAATATCAAACAAAAGGGAAGTGAATCATTTTTCATATACATTCTAGTGTTAGTGATATTTCCGAGAAAATATCCATAAATAATTGAAATATATATGAATTGTTATTGCAGTATTTTCAAGAGGACATTTCTATAAAATAGTTTAGTTCGAAAGTGTTCCTTATGCAATATGTTGAAGATTTGCTTTTGTTGTATACTTCAATGATAAAGACAATGGCAAAAGTAAACAATTTTGTATTGATAAATGAAAATGTTCTAGGTTTAAATTCTAGTAGTATGTTTGTATTGTAATGTTAAAACAGATTTTGAACTATTTAATAAAAATATTAGTAAAAACAGTGCATTAGGTAATAAAACTTGATTAATATGTTGTCAACTTTTGTTCCACCATATTCATAAATGTTGCTTTGCATTTATGTTCTATTATAATAGCAAATGCATTACTTACAACATTAACTCCGATATTTTCTTCATAAGTATTAATTACTATGTAGATTTAAATCAAATTGACACAAAAGCAATGACTAGACATTCTTAAAGCTAAGTACAGGATTTGTGGCGAAATTTATTTAAATGTTCCTTTTTTCCTCAGGAAGTTTCCAATTTTTTTCTTTGTTTCAGAGTTTACTGTTACTAAAGTTTTTGAAATTTTGTTTTACAGCAAAACAGGAGGCAAGACATATGCATGAAAAGACAAATATTCAAGCTCCTGTTACCATCATGGAGCCATTGTGCCTAAAGGTAAGAAAATTTTATTTCTTTAGATAAACTTTAAAAATATTGACTCGAATATTTTCTAAAATTTATAAACATTTTTGAATGCCCAAATTGTTATCCTATAGCTATTGTACATCTTTGACTTAAAAAATAGCTTTTTACTATGCATTTGGATGATGTGAAAACGGGATATTTTACAAGTTTATCCTTTTATTTTGTTTGAATGTGATGTGAATCAAATGTGATCAGGCTGAGCTAAATTATACAAATAAATTTAACTAGTTATTTTAATTCAGCACTGTCATTGTATAATTGTGTTGATGAAAGTTCCTGATTAGGATTTGTGTGCTTCAATAAAATATTTCAATCTGTAGAGCTTGAATACCCTTACTTAATACATTCTCACACTGTTAATAAAAATCTTACTGTTTTGTGTGATCCTTAGATATATATATATTTTAAATATATTAATTTGTTGCAGAATGAAAAAGATGAAAATGTAAAGTTGAAGCAAAACGAGCCAGTTGCAGAACCTCAAATTTTTAAAAGTTTGAATTGTCCAACTCCTGAAAAAACTGCCCCAGTTGATAATGGCATATCTTCCATTGAAGAAAAATTAAACCCTGTGTTAGAAAATTCTAATTCTGGTACTGAGAATTCAACTACGTTCAGCCCTCTTTCACTTAAAACTGTCTCCATCAAACAAGAACTACCCAATGGAAATGAAACTGCTGATTCTGGTTGTGTGTTAGAGAGTGCAGAAAGTTTAACATCATACAGAAACAGTACTCCAAATAACATGGATATGAAAACTGGTTGTGATAGTAAAGTTCTAGAAGGTTCTTCACTTCATGCTGTTAAGCCTGATGGAGAACCATTTGTAAAGGAAAGTGAGAACGAGTATTGTGAAAATCATGGACTCAATTTATTGTTGAAGTCTATTGAAAGAATAACTTCACTGGAAAAAGCAGAATCTGTCAGATCCACTGACTCAGAAATGACCTCAACTGAAGGAAAAAATCGAGTTGATTGGTCAGAAAAGGCTAATGGCTCATTTGGACAGAAGTGCGTAACTCGTGGACTGGATTTGTTATCTGTTATAGCTGGACAGCGTTTAGTGTCTGAATTTGATGTAGTGAAAACTGAGCCTGAGGAATCTAGAACCGAGTGCGACGAATCGTGTATAAAATCTAATTATCCTGATATTAAGGAAAAATCTTTATCAGAAGATGACCAAGTTAAGCCAAAGTGTGAAACAGCATCTAATTCTTTCAAGACTTCTGTTTTTGAAATGCAAAATAGGCTTGCAGAACTAAGAAAAAAGTATAAGCAGAAGCAGAAAGAACTTTCTCGTTTGAAGCCAAAGAAAAGGTAATTATAATATTTTCTTAAAACATGTAAAATACTCAGAATTAACCCATCTGGTGACTAGACTGACTAGGTGCACCATGGATGGTCCTGCCTCAGTATGGATTAATTGCTACTACAGGGTTCTTTTTAAAAATGAGTTTTGATGTAAAAGAAAAAAATTATTCTAATGCAGTGTAGATCATCAAAAAGGCCTACAGGGGTCTCCACTTTGTGAACACTGGTAGGTATTTTGGAACAAATAGTAGATTTTGGTTTAATGAAAGAAAATTGAACGAAAATATCAATTCCATTTTTTAAAACTAAACAAAATTACTTATATGGCTGAACTTTTTATTCACAACTTCAGTTGAATTCATTTGAATTATTTCATATATAATTGTATCCTGAAATAGCTGTTTTATAAAATATGAAAAAGAAATTTTTTTAAGCAATGTATTGTCTTTAGGTTTGCTACTACTTATCTCAAAGGACGTCAAAAAGCAATGAGGGAGAGTTCAGAACAGACTTCTATCTCCAGTGCAACATGTGATAGTCTGAACAGTTCATTTTGTTCTTCAGTCAGTACTGATCAAGATTTACAGAATTCTAAAAGCTCGGCCGAAATGTCTTCTCATTCAGAATCAAAGGTAACTTTTACTTTTTATTATAACTGCTGCACTCCCTTGCAAAAACTGCATTTTCACTCACCTTTTTTTACTTCTTCCCTGAGGAATTCTTATACGATAGTGTTTCTTTAAAAGTGGTAGTTTAAGAGTCATTTGCTGCAAGCAGTTATCTTAATCTTTACCCATCCCTCAAGGTACTTAGCGACATTGAAGTTTTTTCTACTGCTCTGCCTTTACAATATGAAATCTCTCCAGGTCTTACCAACATTGAGATGTTGACAGAGTTGAGGTTCACCATCAACAAGAAAATCGTAAATGATCCTATAACAAAACTCAATGTCTGTTTCATAAATTAGATGCAAATGTAGGCCTATAAACAGTGTCCCATGTTCTTTCGTTCATCTAATCTTAATGCAATTCAACCATTATGAACATTGATTTATACCAAACGTTTCATCAATTAACCTTCCTTTATTATTACTAGCTTTAACCTTTAGACTAAGGGTGGTACAACAGTTGTACCATATTCAGGTAGCAGAATAAAAGCGCCGTAGTGTAAAGGTTAAAGGAAAATTGCTTTTTTATAGTTAATACTTATTAGTCCTTTTGCTTTCATTTTAGAATGAAAGTACAGATGGTTTGGCAAGGAAGAGAATGAGGCGTCATCTACGTGCTTCAGTCAAAAGTGAACCATTAGATTCTTCCTGTGAACAATCTGATAAGCGGATAACAAGACGGAGTTTAGGGAAATCTAAATCCAGTGACAAGTGCTATGAGATTTCTGAGCAGTCCAGAAATATAAAAAAGAATTTAAGAAGTAAAGCTTCTAGACTCAGGAAAAGTATTGAATTGTCTCTGAACCAGATAAATGATGCTTCTCGAGCTCCAAGTTCCAAGTCTACATCAAAGAAGGAGTTATCCAAAAACTCTAGCAGTCTTCCAGAGAGTACCAACGGTTCCAAAGTTTATGCTTTGCGGCACTCATCACAAAGTTCAAATAGAAAGTTTGAACCCATGGCTGTTGATTCAGGTAAATATAATCTGTCAAACAACAAAGAAAATCTGTTAATTTCACTTAAAGCTATAAGAATATACTTGAAGTGAAATTAACAGATTTTCTTTGAATAAAATACATGAAACAAAAATATTGATAATAAGGCTGTTTTCACACAGTGGCAAAACTAGTGCTGTCGCTGGCCCCAAATGCAACATAATCAAATGGGAGATTTTACACGTAGCCTGGTCACTGGTACTGGCATATGCAGTGGGTGATTAAATTGGGTGCCGGAATGTTCTTATTGGTGATCAGCATGCCTTGCTTACCTACACCTGTCATTTCCCATTACTTGTATGTTTACTTTTGTCTGCATTTCTTTTATTTTAACATGAATTTTTATATTATCTATATATAAGTGGATGTATGTTCTCTACAAATCTACACCATTTGACCAATCCACACCAAATTTAGTACACATACTTTAGAACTTTGCGTGTAACGTAGGCTACATATTAACCTCCATTCTATTTGTGTTAGGTGTGCAGAAGGGGAAAAACAATTTGAAATAGCCATAGAAATAACATTGAGCATAAAACGAATGGGGTACGCAACTCGGTTTGTTTTACCAGTATTGATCGAAAATAATATTTTCCAATAAAAATTAATGTTCATTTAAAAAAAATTTGATTGAATTGACAGCGAAATCTTGCGGTAATATTTGAGCATTCCCAAATATATGTGTTATTTTTGTAATTAAATCATTGTCTTTATTAATATTCAAAAGTCTTGTCGAATTATTCTATTTCAGAATATATTCAGGAAGTCGAAATTCGACACATTAGCATATATCTTTTTTCAGAATTCTGCATTTTTCAAGGACTGGAATTTCATTTCTGTTCATATTTATGTTCCGGTATTTTGCATATTGTAGATACGTTATTTAGGAGTTAAATTTTAATGAATTATTTATTTTCTGCAAAATATCACTAGAAAGGATAATTTCTTCGCAGTATATGTAGTATGTTTCAACCAATATTTGTCTGATTGAATATGTAATGGTTTGTAGAATGCTGTTTCATAAAAATAAAATATACTGAACAAAACATTTTTAAATAAGCTGTGTAATTTCTTATTTTAAAATGACCGGTTAAGTTAAAAATATCACTTTCAAATAAGATGAGTTGTGTTAAATTAAAATGTGTAGTTATACATTGTAGTTTAAATATATAACAAAATTTTGACAGATTCTCATAAGACGATTAAAACCAATTAAATTTACATTTGTTTTTCATGTTTCATGGGTGTTATTGAAAGCTGTACTCCATAGGTCAAGTAACTACATCTATCATTCTAAATAGGTATGTGGTTTCAATTTAGAAACCGAATCTGAATTTCAAAATGTACCATAAGGGTTCGATTTAAAACTGAATGTCTGTTGGATAAAGAGAATTTGAAATAACACTTTTGAAACTGTCCTTATGCAACTTAAATACATGTGAAACATTCATTGAAAGCAGTGATTTTCTTTTTTAAGAACGCTGTAGAATCAACCGACTGTTTTTGGAAAAATTGTAATCGGTTGAGTGCTTTGTTTACACTGATGACATTTATTTTTAACACAAGCTCCATTATTCCATGCGCCGTTGAATGTAATTTCGAAGAAAAAATGTGTGATTCAAAATGAATTCATCACGAATGCCATAACAATTAAATTTACCATCCTCTCATATTGATGAAATTCGAAAACATCGCATACCAGGCATAAGAATACCACAAGTAAATCATATTCATAGGAAAATAACTGCTAGTCTATACAAAGAAAAATTCGCCTTTTTTACTGAAAAAGAATGTACGGTGATTCGTAATCACTCCAAAACTCAAAATCGACTTCTGCATTAGTCACCTAAGAAAAAACATGTAGTTTGTCTTACAGCAGAAGTGCGATGAATATGAAAAGGATTATATGGATGGATATATCATGTATACATATTTACATTCAAAGTAAATTGTAGGAGCTATGAAAAGTTTAAAATTGTTAAAAAATTATTTTCTGTACACTTAAATGTGCTTACATTATTTAATGAAAGAAGTGATTAGTCTGATCACTTCTCAATCAACATTTAATTAACTAAACCCGAGCAATGCCGGGTAATTCTAGTGAAAAATAAAACTAACATCGTTATTGTGACCATTTCCTTTGGAAGAATACATGTTCTAATAGTATTCAGGTCTTAATACTGTGTTATTGTCCCACCAGAAAATCAAATTTGTAATATGAATTTCATAGAATTTGAACTGATCCTAAGTTTTTTAAATAACAATGGAAATATAACCTTCCAAGTATCTCAGTCAAAAGGGGATGTGCCCAGTATTATCCCAGGATTTACCTCTTCAATACTTACTCCTAAGGAGATAATGTTTGACAGCAGCAAACATCTTTTATCACAGCCGAAAACAAACGAGCGAGTGGCATTGGTTAATGCCAGAATGTGAAAGACAGCAATGGAATGAGACAATAGTGGTACTGGTTTTGCCTGTGTAAAAACTGATTTTTTTGCATCAATTTTAATAGCTTAATTACTTTAATGATTTAATTGTGTACAATTTTTAAATTGCAGCTGCAACTTCCAAAACCTTATCAAGTAAAAGGAAATCAGACAATCCAAAGAAATACATGCCATCAAAGCAAAGTAAATTAAGCGGTAATTGTTTTTTCCTATATATCAGTACTTCAGTTGTCTATAAGTTTGGACAGTAATCTTCGAATAATTATAATCATGAAATTTTTAGGTGTGAATAAATTCTTTTATAATTATTCTCATTTCAGAACTTGTTAAACATTAATTTAGTTTTAATACTTTACATAAATTTTTATTTTGTTGAGAGATGTATCATAACATTTTATAACTTGTTTCAATTGCTTTTAGAAACCATAATAGCAAAGCACCTTCGAAATAGAATATTGTTTGATACATCTTGTGCTACCTCTGATGATGAAAATTTCAAGGTATGTAATATACTTTTGGATATAATTTCTAATTTGAGTTACAAGACATTGTCAATTACATGCAAATAAATTATGTTTATCAGGATGGTGTTCCGGATGATTTATACGATGCTATGATGAAGTGTCATTTGGAAGAGCCTAAGAATGGAAGCAAACTCTTAAAAATTGTTAATGCATCTGATCTTGCTACTAACATACCTCTAAGCTGCCCAGGTAAATATGTTTTACTTTTCAAATCATAGTAACCTTTTCCTCAAAGGAGTTCGTTGACTCCTTGTGGCAAGAGTCTTGGAACCTGCAAGTCACCAACAAATTACATTCAATAAAAATCCATCATTCATGAGTGTCTCCAGTGCGGAGGACTGATGTCAAACTCGCCCGTCTTCACATTGGACACATAATTCACCCATCCTCATCTTTTACTAGGAGAGTGCCCAATTGCAACTCATGCTCTACCCCTTTTTCTGTTTATCATGTATTTAATCATCAATGTGTCAAACTTTTTAAAAGTACAATTTTTAATCTGCGAGATTTGATTGTAGAAAATCACCATTCAAACCTTTTCGCATTTTTACTTTCAGTTGGTTTTTTAAATCTCATCTAATTTGTTTCCAAATTCAAAATGACTCAAATCTATTTGATCGAATGCTTTTATAATTCAATCTTTTAAATTTCACTTTCAAAATGTTATGCACGATAGTCTTGTTTTATCATCTGACTTAATATTTTTATTCCCATCTACACATTTTTTCATGTTTTAAATCTACCTTTTATCTTTGTTTTGGACTTGATTTTTAAATGTTTTGTGTTTTTATTGGGTTATATTCTGTCTTGTGTTTGCAGCTTGTCCGCTTTGAACCTTGTTCCATAAAACCTCAACATCCAATCCATAGTAATCTTTTATTTGTAAAATTAAATGCTAATTTTCTGGGATGTATTTATAATAAATTTTCAGGTTCTGTATTCAGTACCTTAAATCAAAATTATTAAATAACATTTGGATTCCCATGTTGCAAATGAGGCAACATGATATGTAATAGCATGGATTTTAAAAATAATTTTCAGTATTCACTTCATAGAAAACTAAGTTTTCATCTTAGCCCATGGGATTCTATTTCCCAAACTAACAATTTGAACTTATGCTCCAAACACTTGATGTAAAAGTATTCTCAGTTGCTATATATAACAAATACCTAATTTCTCTTCTAGAACCAAGCAGGTTAAGTGATGAGCATTTGGTAGAAAATCAACGTTTGCTTGCATTAGAAGATGGTTTATTTTATGCTGGATATGTTAAAGAATATCACTCTTCCAAAAAGTACGATATTTTCATCCTCTATTATAGCCTGCTAGTATATATTATAGTATATATACCTTCAATATTATAATATATATACCTTCAATATTATAATATATATACCTTCAATATTATAATATATATACCTTCAATATTATAATATATATACCTTCAATATTATAATATATATACCTTCAATATTATAATATATATACCTTCAATATTATAGTATATATACCTTCAATATTATAGTATATATACCTTCAGTATTATGTGTATGCATTTATAAATTATTACACTGCTTTAATTTATTGTAGAATTCAATCGTTGAAATTGACTAGAATCGAAGAGTTTTAGGTTGAGAAATTCAAATAAAATGTTATTTTTTAACCTAGATCTTTAGTTCTATAATTGCATGCTTGAGTTAAAATAATTTACATTTCAATTTTATAAAAGGATTACCATTTCAGAGCTTTTCATTAACTGTTATATTGCTATAACATGTTTGGATTCATGTATAAAGTTTTAGCATTCATTGCAAATTTTTATTTTTATTACTACAGTAGACTTGCAACTATCCGGCCTAATTAAATATAATAATTCTCCGTAATAAAACGAGGAATAATTTACTTTGCCAAGGCGTTGCAAGCGGGCATCTGCTACAAGCAGTTATCTATCAGGACTTTTTCAAAAACTGTTAGTTTTGACTCTTTCATCTTAGGCTTACCTTTTCCAATTTGTGTAATAATTTATCAATGAACAGTAAAATAAGAGTTTAAATAATATTTGTAAGAATTAAGCCAACATTTTATGTTAATGTTTTGTTCATTTTAAATGTGTGTATTCATATTGTACGGTGTACATAATTTTATATTTCCTGCTATTAAGTTGTATACATTTTATGATAAATTTTATAATGTCTAATTTTTATTTTTGGACTTCCTTTTCTCTAATGAATTTTTCAAATGTACAGTATAGTACATAATAAACATTTATAAAGTACTGGCTTGTACTAAGGTCAGAAAATATGAATGAGTGGGTTTTGGTATTTAAAGGGTGGGGCAGGAAGTGAGTATTTATAGAACTCTGACCTATCTGGCTGTTTTGTTTCTGGCCTGCCCTTCGCCACATTAGGCTGCATAGTTGAGCGTACTGTAATTATGTTTTTGTTATTTATTTTGTGTTAAGTGCAGTTTGTATGTTTGTGGATCTTGTACCATAAGACCCAAACTAATCTTGGTTACATTCTTGTCTTGTAATTTACATTGCTCATAATTTGTAATTCTGAAATATGAACTTTCAGGGTTTTAATTTTATGTAAAACTCCTTTCAGGTATGGGATAGCTTTAGATGGTCAAAGAGGAAATAGGCTACACATGTTTACTCGAGAAGAATTGCTTACTCAGACAGTAAATACATTTCTATTTGTCTAGATTTTGTAGAATTTTTTACTTACTAAATTGTGCATCTGAATGCATTTGGTGTGTTTAAATTAAAAAGAATTGTTATGTATGAAAGTGTTTATAAACAAAGCAGAGATTTTTAACCCTATTTTCAGTTTTGCTACAAAACTTAAAAAAAGGTTTGGTATTGCAAGTTTTTCAGTCACTTGTTGAACAAATATTTTCAAAACTCTTTATATACATTTGCTAAGTTGACCACATGTATAACATATCATGTATAAGTAGAATAACATTTTAAAAATGAATCTTGCAACATTAAACTTTATGAGCATCCATTTATTTAGTGTTTTGCCTCAAGATATTAAGTGCATCATTCATTTTCAGATTGTGGAGTCCAAGCCTCTAACCTCTGAGCTACCTGAGGGCACTCGAGTATGTGCTTACTGGAGTCAACAATACAGATGTCTCTATCCTGGTGTTGTTGGTAAAGGTAAAAATTGCAAACACTTTGTTAATGAATATAAAAAAACTGAATTCTTAGTGTATATTATACACATCTATTTGTTTAATGCTCTAAGTGAAAAATAATTATTTTTCCAGCTCCTTGCCCAAGTGCAGATTGGTCGGAACCAAGAGTATTTGTTCTTTTTGATGATGGTGATTCTGGTCAAATTCCAACCAAGAATGTTAGACTGATACCTCCAGATATAATTTCATGTGAGTATTAAACACCATTTGCTTATTTCTCAATGTATAATTTTGAGACTCGGTCCAAAATTTTTATTTGACTGAGTCTTACAATAGGGTAGGCTGCGTAAATGGAAAAAGTATTTATTACTAGAAATAATGGTTAAATTTTTCTTTGCTTTGTTCAAATTTGATTCAAAATTGCTTAGGAATCTTCCAAGTAAATCTTAATTTCCTGGTAAATTTGCAGGCTCGTTTCAGATCATGGGTTCCTAAACCTATTGCTGAGGACTACGTTAGGTTATTTGTTCTACAATATATTTTATAATATACTAGCAGAATTACTAAATTCTGCTAGTATATTATAAATTGTTGAATTAATTAAATGTTGATTGAAAAGTGATCAGACTAATCACTTCTCCTTCATAAAAGAATGCAAGTATCATTTAAGTGTACGGAAAATAATTTTTTAACATCATTTTAACTTTTTCATAGCTTATACAATTTACTTTGGACGCAAATATGTATGCATGATATGTCCGTCCATATAATCCATTTCATATTCATCGCACTTCTGCTGTAAGACAAACTACAAAGTTTTTTCTAAGGTGACTACTACCAAAGTCTATTTTCAGTTTTGGAGTGATTACGATTATCCCTGTATGTTCATTTTCAGTAAAAATGGCACATTTTTGGTATATAGTCTTGTACTTAGTTGTCCCATGAATGTTTTACTTGTGGCATTCTTGCACGTGGTATGTGATGTTTTTGAATTTCATCAATATGAGAGGATGGTAAATTAAATATTTATGGGCATTTGTGAAGAATTTATTTTGAAGCAGACAGTTTTTTTCTTGAAAATTCCATTCAGCGGCACATGGTATAACGGAGCTTGTGTTAAAAATAAATGTCAGCAGCGTAGACAAAGCAAACTCAATCGATTACAATTTTTCTGAGAACAGAAGGTTGATTTTACAGCGTTTTTAAGGAAAATCACTGCTTTCAATGAAGGTTTCAAATTTGCATGTCTTTTGCACCTTCTGTCACTGAAAACAAAAAATTTCAATTTTTCAAAATTCCTGATTCTCCAAGATCAGTTGTCGTATTTAAAATTCCCCGTACTCCAACAGGCATTCAGTTTTAAAACGAATCCTTATGGTACTTTTTAAATTCAGAGATTCTGTTTCTAAATGGAAACCATGTACCTATTTAGAATGATAGATGTAATTACTTGACTATAGAGTACAGCTTTCAATAACACCCATGGAAAAACAAGTGTAAATTTAATTGATTTTAATTGTCATGTAATGAATCTCAAATTTTGAAATATATTTGCACTACAACATGACTTCCCATTTTAATTTAACATAACCCTTTATTTTAAAGTGATTTTTTTTAAACTTTATCAGTCATTTTCAAATAAGAAATTATACATCTTAAATATGTTTTGTATATTTTATTTATATGAACAGCCTTCTATAAACCATTACATATTCAACCAGACTTGAAGAAAGCTAGTCAAAATATACATATACCGCCAAGAAATTACCCATGTCTAGTGATATTTTGTAGAAAATAAATATATCTGCAATAGGTAAAATACTGGAACACATAAATACGTACAGAAACAAAATTCTAGTCATTTTAAAACCAGAAGTTGTACATCTTAGTTAAAGTTTTTGCTTTGTATATTTTATTTACTTTTATGAAACTGAATTCTACAAACCATTATATATTCAAAGATTTAAGGAAAGTTTTTCGAAATATACGTATACTGCCAAAAAATTACCGGTCTCATATTTTGCAGGAAATAAAAATCATTAAAATTTAACTAAATAATATATCTTCAATATGAAAAATAATGGAACCATAAATACAAATGGAAATGAAATTCCGATACTTGGGAAAAAAAAATGCAGAATTTTTTCCGAAAAAAGAAAGATGTGCAAACGTGTCAAATTTCGACTTCCTGAATATATTCTGAAATAGAACAATTCGACAAAAGACTTGAACAATATTGATAAAGACAATAATGATTTATTTACAAAAAGAACACATTTATAATACTTGGAAATGTTCAAATATGACCACAACATTTCGCTGTCAATTCAAATACACAAACATGGAATTCTAAATCAAATTAGCATTATTCTGGCGTTGCCAGATACCGAGTAGCAAAATTATGCTTTTATGATCTGAGTTTTTCGTATAGGCTTTTCGTGTTCCATTACAAAATGTCAGTTATGTAAAATTAAATATTCTCTTTTCAATAATCAAATATTTTAAATATTCTCTTTTCATTAATCAAATATTCATAAATTTTGTATCATGGGAAGAAATAAAAAGTCAGTTCAAACATAAATATTATAATTTAATTTGGAAAAAATGTTTTTTTTTCTACAATACTGGTAAAACAATTTTATTCGAAAAGTTGTTTTTAATCAATATGGGTAAAACAAACTGAGCTGTGTACAGCAATCGTTTTATACTCAATGTTATTCTTATGGCGATTTCGAATTGTTTTTAGCCCCTTCTGCACACCTAACACAAATAGAATGGAGGTTAATATGTAGCCTACGTTACCTGCAGGGTTCTAAAGTATAAGTGTTACCAAATTTGGTGTGGATTGGTCAAACGTTGTAGATTAGTATTGAGGACAGACACCAACTCTGCTTTATATATAATGTTAATGTAAAATACTGATGAAAATTGCATCTACAAATTATTTCAAATGAAAAGTCAAGTATACAGGAAGTTTTACTATCAATGTAATATCCCAAACCAATTTCCTTCCATAGCGATGAAATCATAAAATATTAATAAAAACTTAAACATAAAAGGTAAACATTGCAAACTGCAACATTTTGTCAGAAGTGCATAATTGTCTGCATTATCAGTTACGTAGTATCAATATAGATTTTTCTTTGTATAAGAGAAAACTAAAGTTTACAAAAAATTTTAGTAAAAGTGATGTTTTCTAAAATTGAAAGGTATCTTAATTTACAAATTAACATAAAATTTTAATTCAGTAATAATTTATTTTTTAGCCGAGACTGCTTGGAAATCAAATACAGTAACTGTTAGTTCCAGGATGGAATCGAGAGTAAATAGAGGCAGAGCTAGAAGGTTAAGGTGCTCTACACCTGTTGCTTCAAGTTCTAAACATTGTGGTAAGAAATTATTCATTTTAATAAGTTTTTAATTGCTTTGTTCATGAAATGGAAAGATAGCCCTGCCATTTGATTTTTTTTTAAAAATTTCATTAACTGTTTAAAATTTCCTTCTTAACGAAACTCAATTTACAAAGAAATTTACCTTAATAATATGGTAGTTTCCTATTATAAAGGTGATTGTTTATTAAGCACTCGATTAAAATTGCCTTGGAAATGATGTACATATAAAACGTCAGTATTAGCAAAAATGTTTATAGCCTAATTCAGTCATCACAATTAAAAAAAATCATCATCGAGTCGCAAATATCTTGCACACTTTGCAAAACAAAGTAAGAATTTTGTCTTTACAGATGCTGGCAATGAAAATGAATCCAAAGAATCAAGTTGTGGCAGCATCAATGAATCGTCTTGTGACGACAGCTGCTTCAATGATCTTTCTTTGTCTCCTAGTCACACACCGGAAGATTGCAACAACATTGAGAACAGTGTCTCATGTTCCATGTTCAATAGCTCAGATAATGCCAAATCTGGAAAGAGGCAAAGAAAGCGCTCAAAACGGAGGACTTCCCGTCGCATCAAGTTTGGTCCCACCGATTCCGTGGCTCCCAAAGAGAAGTGCGAGGCCAAAATGAAGCGTCATAAAAAATACAAGGACAAGCATCGCAGGCATCATCACCACCACCACCGTCACCATCATCGCCATCACCATCATCATCATTCCAAGAAACACAAGCACAGGAGGAAAAATGCTAAAAGTACGACCTCATCTCAGGACATAAACTATGAGAATTGCATTCCATGTAACAGTAATAACCTCAAATCTTCTGGCAACACCGTGGGAGCTTGCACAGACCTCATAGAACATTCCAGCACTGTAAATCTACCTCAAAGTGAACAAGATAGAGTTTGCTAGAGAAGATTTTACCTGAGGGAGAGTACTAAAGTTCATTGTAAAAATTTAAATACAGAGTCATTTTTATGATGTTTATTGGAACTGGCTATAATGTATGTATGTGACATGCATGTGTGATATAATTGCAAGCACTTGTGCAATGAATAGTGTGAGAATTCGCATCCATTCATCATTGTCTTTTGAGATTGCAGTTTAAATTGGAAAAAACGTTTATTTCATTTGTGCGAGTCGGAAATGATTGTTAATGCTTAGAGTTTATTTATCAGGCTTTTATTAAGTGTGTGGCTACCCTGCATCTATTGCAAAAATCAAAATTCAAGTTTATGAAGAAAAAATGGTGCATGTGTCACTTATACTTAAGTGTTGAAAATTTTTGTTGATTTGACTTCTGCTTATAGTTATAGTTAATTTGTTATTTGGAGACATTTTCAAATTCCATGTTATCTTAATCAGTGCTTAATTGTTTTTGTCATAATTTATTTTGGACATGTATTTATTGTAATTAGTAAGTGTAGCAATTTCTGTTATCATTTGAGAAAGAAATCACCAGAATTATTTTCTTATTAGTTTTCTTCCACTACTGTCTGACATTCCATGACTAGGTTTTATTTTATGTTTAACTTATTGGCAAGTATATAATTAATTCGATCAAGACTAAGATTACGTTTTCTTTTTGAATGTATTTTAACGCTATTTTATAAGCATTCTAGAACACATTAACATGGCAAGTTTTCATAAATTAAAAAATCCAGTTGATCCAGCAAAAAGTACACAACTCAATTAAAAATTTAGATTCATAACAAATTCAAGTACACACAATTTCAGTGTTTACTTACATTTTTGAAAATTGTAAAATGCTTGAACTTTATTTTGCATAAACCTGCTGTGGTTCAAACTAATTTTTACTTTTATTTCAAATCAACTTAATCTAAATATTACCAAGAAATCTAGCATAAAGGAAATGAATTTCTTTAAATTCCAAAATTTGATAAATATTCTTAAAAGCTAATTTTAAAACAATGTGAATCTGCAATAAGTTTTTCCATGGGGGTGCCAAGGAAAGACATCAGCATTTGATTACAATATTTCATGTTACTATGAGCCATTTCAGGGAATGTTTGGTTCAGCGTATAATGCTTTAGGAAGTAGCAGAGTTGTAAATATTTATCTTTCGGGATAGAAGGTATATCGTTGCTTGAGTTTAATGCACCTTTAATTTTTTGATCCATTTCTTAGTTATTTTCTGTACTTAAGATGCTATTCGCTTTATAAATGTCTATAATGTACAGTATAATTGAAGCCTCAACGATTTTATTTTTTACAAAGAAGCTAAAATATATATATCTTTCAGTTCTGTAAATTTTTATGTATTATAATAAACCTCAAAGTATGTGACTTCCGTTTTTATTTTTTACCATTGAAATCAAATTAGCTAAAAAACATTGGTTTGTAGAAGTAAATACTTAATTGTGCACGATTTTTATACTTTTCAAACTCTTGGCTAAAATTTTACATATTCAAAATATGAACAGGCGAGTTATTTGTTTTAATGAATTCAGACAAGTGAAATTCAAATACTGCAATAATTTTTTAAAAAAAGTGGAGAAATGATAATTGTAGAGTAAATTTGTAGTCCTTTAAAACTGCTACAAATATCTAAGTTTTGAATAGGTGTTAGTTTTCAATCTGACCCTTATTAGAGACAAAGAGCTAGAAGACAGAAAATAGTGTTAAACTTTAAGCATGCAAACATTCAACTTAAGATTTCCAACAAGTTTTTTTGTTTAATTATATTTTGCACAAGGGCTAATTAGGCCAAATATATAGGGTATAATTTGCACTTGTGCATACTTGAATTCATTAAATTCACAAGTCCATTTTGCCGTAATATAAACAAGACTGAAAATTGCAAATTCACTTTAAAATGCTATTCATGCAGTCATTTCAACTTTACGTAATTGGACCCACTGAATTCTTTCTCGTTTTTGATTTGTAACTTTTATTCAGACTTTGAGAAAAATAAATGTTACAGCTTTTGTCAAGGTTTCTAAAGCCAGTTGATTTTGTATATTTTATTCTTTCAGCAAACTTGCATTACTTCTCATTTCACTAACCAAGTTTTATCACTGAGTAAAATGTCTTCAAACTATTTAAATAAACTATTTTCAATTTGAGAAAATAGCCACTTTATCCTCTAGCTTTTCATATTTAAATGATTTTTATTATCGAATTAAACTATACTACCACTAAATGAACTACAATATCAGTTCCCTCCATGTCCAAACTTTGTTTCCCATGTCTACACCTTGGATATAAGAAAACTTAGCTACTCATTTGTCAATAGTTGATACGCATTTCAAAAAATATAATTTCTTTACATTTACTAAGAACGAAAAGTAAAATAACTTAAAAGTACATGTATACCTTAGCTCAAAGCTGGTAAACAAAATACTTTTATTGCTATTCAAAGACTTGCTTATCAAAACTGCCTATTCACTTCAACTTCTGGTCGTTGAGTGATGTCACAGCTCTCAGAATTCCGAACATGACGGATATAGGGTAAAAGACAATTTACAAAATTTCCATTAACCTTGGCATGAATTTACCATTCAGACTAGTCAAAGCATGAAAATTAGGGCAGGTGTTTAATTTCGCATATTATAGTATTAAAAATCTTAGAAATTTTAAAGATGACAAATTTGATTCAAGGTATGAACTGAAAAATGCAGCAAGATAGAAAAAGTGGTTTAAAACTTCATTTTTAATGAGGATGACAAATGCTACAGGTCTAACTGCATATTTTTTTAAATTTAAAAACTTTTATTTGAACAAATATTTCTAGAAAATTCCAGCCCATTAGAAAAAGGAGAAATTACATTCTACGTTACAACTTTTTATTCACAAAACTGAATGTTTACAAATATCATTAGATTTTCTATGGAGCCTATGTTACATATACACAAATTGTTATCAGAACCATCTTATATTTATGAGTTTCACGAGAAACAGAACATTCTAATACATTAACAGAGATTATTATACATTATGAATGAACAAACAATTGAATTTGTGGCAGTGGATATTGACAGCTGTGACAGATAGAGTTGGAAGTTACAGAAAAAGACTTCAAAGCACCATTGTTGCTAATACACACCTAATGGACTAAGTCATGAAGTCTAAGTTGCATACCAGTTTCAATAAAAATGAGACAGTTAGAAACAAATTTGTATAAAATGTTTTGCCATATAAAATTACATCCTTTAAGCAGCCTTTTGTACATGAGAAAAGAAATTTTAGTATAAAATATTTCCAAGTGAACATCAAGAGTGAGCACATTTAAAAGTATATTGCTGCATATTCTAAACATTAAAATGTGCATAGAAAAGTTCAAAAGACAAACAAACATGATTTTTATGGATATTCGCTTAAGATCTATGTGAAAATTTAACAAATGTCATGACTTGAAAGGGTTGCGACTTGGGTTATTACACTAGCAGACATGGGTTGCTCTAAAACTCAATATCAATACAAAAATATAGTACACTCAAATGTATAACTAATGAGCATTTTTTATGTAACTTAAGGTACAATCGAATTCATTTTCAAAATCGATTCTAACTACAACAGTGCAGGCTCTGAGCTGGATATACAAATTAAATTTGGCTGAAACACTGCATTTGAAAGCAGGTACACAAACTACAACTACAGAAAAATCACAGCATCTGTGAAATGATGCAGTCAAGATGGCGCAGAGATAGCATTAGTCATTCTGTTATAAAACCCTTAAAAATTTGAGCAATAATAGAATGGCAAGCACCCAGAAACTTGCAACTAGATAAACAGATCTCGTATATTTGAAATTTTGTATTAAAAGCAAAAAACTGCATGATTCCTGAGCATATTACTGAACAAGTCTCAGATGGTGAAAAAGGTTATTTTATGATTTGACTACGAAAAAATAAAAATTTCTAAACACTGCTTGAATTGACACAAGCGCTACATATATTATACCTGATGATAGCTGCAATGGAACTGTCATAAAATTTAGAAGCATTTCACAGGGAATATTAAAATGATTTTAGCAGGTAAAATATGAATTTCTCTTCTATGAAAAAAAATGGCCAGTACTTCTAAACAAATGACTGTCCACCTCAATTTTACCTTGTTTAATATGTGAAAAATTAATGCAATTTAAAACAAGACTGAATAAAACCATTTAACCAATTAAATTGGTTCAATTATCTCAAGCCTTTTATAATACAGCCATTTGCCAAAATGTTTAAATTAAACAATTTATTATTTAAAATCATGACACCAGAGAATACAAATGCTAGTAACAGGAGCAAGGATGGATTAAAATAAATAATTTGCAATGCAGAAAAAATGAATAAAGCTTTCTTACTTATGATACGAGGCTCTCAGTTTAGCAACTTGATTTATAGTAACAAAGTTAATAGCCCTGTTAAATCAGCAGCTTTGAATAAAAAACAACCATTTTCAATTGATACAAATGTTCAACTTAAATTTTAACCGAATAACTAGATAAAGTAACTTTCAATGCATAATAAGCATATATATTAATGCATAATATACTCTAAATAAATTAACAATTTAGGTAGTTTTTAAATGAATAATTTAAGTTTTAAATTTAAATGAATGCATGTAAAAACATCAGGAATTTAATAGAATACACATTTAAAAACAATATATATTTGAGAAAATTAAATTTAATGTTGCTTCAACGTAGCATACAGGCAACACAATGCAAATTTTACAATGAATTTAAGTATCATAACATAAGCAATGTTTTAAAAAGAGAAATGAAATATGTTCCAAAACTAGATTGTTTTCAAATGAATATTAGTTATTTAAAATGTATGTTTTATAACACATATTAAACATAACACATTACTTTGAGTAGGAAGTTCCAAGTTTTTGATAAAACAATGTAATCACAGAGGTCAAATTCCCTATTTATACTGAGATTGCAAAACATGACCCTGAAATAGGCTTGAGTAAGTAACCTTTGAAAGCAGAATATAAATCGGACTAAACTAGATACAATCACCAGAGTAAGAATTATACTTTTATCATAACAAAATCCAAAGTGAACCAATTACTGAAAATAGTGTTATTGTACCCATACTACTATTCACACCCAATACCTTACAACTCTGTGTGCAAGTAGTTTAAATTTTAAAGATCTCAAAAAGGAAGATAAATAGTAGGCTTCCCCACCTATTAACCTGTATAACCTTAACCTGTAATACTGAGTTATTTAAGTGACAAAAGTTTTTTAGAGCCCAAACCAAAAGCATAAAATTGCATTATTGCGAATATGATAGATTCTCGAAAATTCCTTATTACAGAAATAAAATATGGAGGTCACTGGTTAGATTCAATAAGTATTCCTATAAATACTATCCCAGAAGCTCAAAAAATACAGAATTTATTCTTCAGTTCTGATCCTCAACATTTAAGCTCTTAAAAACCTAACTTCCAATATATCATAAAATTTTTATTCAATAAAGGAGATAAATATGCCCCTAAGAGTCAGTTGTACTATATGCACAATTTTCATAAAGATTATGTACTACCTACTAAATAGACACAAATTTTTAAAAAATTATAAAAAGCTCTCACAATAAATTGGTATTTATAAAAACCTGCAAGATATATTAACGTAGTTGCTCATAGAAGTAAGATAAGATGGAATTCAAATGATCGATGCATGAGTATTTACTTCCTAACTGAAACAACAAATTTGTTCGAGTTTTGGCTAGATATAACGATGAAATCAAACGTATAAAATGTAAAATATAAAGTTATAAAACATTGAATTCATGCATAATGAAAGCTACATAAGGTTCACTAATAACAAATATACACAATTCTTTCTTTTGCATGTTTTGTGTAGATCTATGGAAATTCAAATATACATTGTGTTTTCATAAGATAAACTGTATCTTTGACTTATTAAAGCTGGGTGGTGGATGTATTCTCGAGCACATTCCACTGCTTTGACAGTTTTCAGATGACGAAACAACATATAAATTATAACTTTCAAATAAAAGTATTCTGAATAAAAAGTAATCTCGATTCATCAACATAGTAAGACCTGCTCACCACTTAGTTAAGTGCTACCTATGAGTTATGATGACTTGGTCAAAGTGGCCAGGTAATTCATGGGAACTTAAGGCCGGCGTACCATCATTCTTAATAATTAACACAAGACCAGTAGCTGCAAAAAGAAAAGTGCATTGTTTCAAGATACTTTAAATACAATTACTTCTGAGAAATTTTGAAAATAGAAGAAATATTCAAATTATGAATATTATATTCTTAAATTTATTTTTAGTTCTCAGTAATATTTCAGATAAAAAAACAAATACATCAAGTAAAAATTTAAAATCTGAAGTTTCATATCCATTAAATAAGTACCTTTTACTATTTTGCATAAAAAAGAATGGTTACGTTTTTATAAGACAGCATTCGTAGCAGTTTTACTATCCAACAGGGTTAGAAATTAGGAACACAGTAAGGAAACAATGGCATCCATTTATCAATATTTTCAATTTAGTTTGGTGAATGTGTATAAATATATTATAATTATGCCTGGATGTGCTTAATCAAAAGTAAGTTAGAAGAGATGGTTAGAAAATTAAAGGATTGAGGACAAAATTTAAGCCAAACAAGCTAAAACGGTTCGGATTGGATGTTGGGGTTTTATGGCGTAAGGTCCAAAAGCAGACAAGCTGCACCAATCACAAGACAGAATATGACTCAATAAAAGCATAAAACATTTAAAAATCAAGACAAAGATAAAAGGTAGACTTAAAATGTATAGATGAGAATAAAAATATTCAAACGATAGTCAGATGATAAAACAAGATCATCGTCTGCAGCATAACTAATGAAACTGAAGAACTTAATTTACATGTATAAAATTTTGAGTGTGAAATTTAAAAGATGGAAAAAAATTAGATAGAGTTTTAAAAAACCAACTGAACGTAAAAAAGCGAAAAGGTTTGAATGGGGATTTTCCACAATCAAATCTCCTACAACGTTCAGAAAAGTTAATTGTACAAAATGGCAACAGGGTTTAAAATTTAATATGTAGGTGCCACATACGACTGCTAATTCCAAGAAGTTAGGCATCGATGAAATCTTTTTTACAGAAAAATGTCAATTATCCAAAGCAATTGGGAGACATGCATTCATAAAAACAAATCATTTTCTATGTTTACAAGAATAGATATTTTGTTATATATGTTGCATGTTTTCTCCAAAATTAGAAACAAGATCAAGTGTTCTTTGTTTTAAGGCACCTCTGCATTTACGCACAGTAAAATCAAACTTTCTAAAAGTTTCATTCAATCTCTCACAGCTTTCATCATCGGCTTCAAACCATAGCTAAGCTGTCTAAACAGGTAAACACTTTGGAATGAATTGGAATATCCAGTTTAGATTTATCATTTGCTGCACCAGCTATGTGAGGTGCACAGGTTTTTATGAGAAAATGATACAATTTCATTATTTTGAAGTTAGAAATCCAGGATAAGATGCATCACATCTAAACCATTCAGTAACTTCTTTTTCAGTTTGAAAATCCTGATAGTATTTCCATCATTTGCATGACTTGCAATACATGTTTCATTGGTGAATAATGATTTTTAATTCACTCCAGGAAGATATTATAACATGCATTTATGTCTATCTTTTTGTGGACTTTAATTAAACTTTCTTCATCCTCATCAGCTAAAAACAGGTAGTGGAATTCCTCACAGCATAATGGTTTACATGCCACCTTGGTCCATTGGCTGTCAAAGATTGGTAATATTCGATGGTAAATATAGTATCTGCTTAAATTCACCGATTTCATTTAAAATTTTGGTAGGTATATAGTTAATTACGTCGCACTGGAGCAACACAACAAACTATTGGCAAAGGTCCTGGATCAATTCCTAAGGGAAAGATCCAAGGACAATGCCTCGTAATTTTGAACCATGGTCAGATCACAAGGTCAACACCTGAGCTGGCATTCCACTATCCAAACTTCCACCACCACACTGACATTTGAGGCCATGATATATTTAACATGTAACAGCCAGCCCCTGTACACAAAGGTCTTTGATTGGACCAAGTTTTGAACTTGCAACCCTGTGGTTGCTAATCCATTGCTCTTCCAACTGGACTACCATGGCCTCTTAAAATTTGGAACATGGATGTGTAGGTGCATTGCTAACAAAATATGAAAAAATCATGATTTTTTTAAAAATAAAAAACATCAGATTTACAGTTAACTCCAATTATCCGGATCGCTTTGAGAAAAAAAGAAATAGTCAAAATCCGCATTTTAAGTTTCTTATTAGTGAATGATGAAAAGTGTGCTCGCTCGTGTAGCGATAGTGGATATACAGACGATGAGTCACCAGTCTTGTCATTTTCAGTTGTGTTGTTTGTTGCTGCATTCCGTCTTTCGTGTTCTGTTTTATTTGTTTTACTGTGCAGTATGACTTCTAAAAGGAAACGTGTTTTATCGTTGGCAGACAAAATAAAAATCATTGAACAATTAGAGTGTCTGGTAAGCAGTTAGCTGAGATGTATAGCATGGGAACATCAACAATTTCAGACATTAAAAGAAACAGGTCTTTAATTTTAAACTTTGTGTTGGTCCTCGAGAGTGAAGATGGGAGTTCGTCGAGAAGAGCTATGAAATGGCAGAAAATAAAGAACTTGAAGAGGCTGTATTCAAGTGGTTTCTGCAGCAGCAAGCAGTAGGAAATCCTCTTTCTGGGCTGATCGTTTGCGAAAAGGCGAAGTTTTTTGCCGAGAAGGTTTGTCTTCTTTTAAGGAGAGTAATGGGTGGTTGTGGAATTTTAAGTCAAGGCACGGTATCCGTGAGTTAGACGTAAGTGGCGAGAAGCTATCAGCAGACCCTAAAGCAGCAGAAAGCTTTATTGAAAAATTCAAAATGGAAACAAAATCTTATGACGCCAAATTTTTATATAACGCAGATGAGACAAGCCTTATTTGGAAGGCTTTGCCTAGAACAACTTTAGCTTCTAAAAGGGAATCTAGTGCTTCAGGTCATAAGGTTAGTAAAGACCCTGCTAAATTGTGCTAACTCTACGAGAAACTACAAAATACCCCTTCTGTTGATAAGCAAATCAAAAAATCCCCTGGCTTTCAAAAATGTCAAAAACTTCCCCTTTTTTACAAGAATCAAAGGCCTGGATGACTGCTGCTCTGTTTACCGAATGGTACAATGAAGTTTTCATACCAGAAGTAAAAAAAACATCAAAAGGCCTTAGGAAAAGTAGGCAGTAAGGTGTTCATCATTGACAATGCACCCACCCCACAGAAATACCTTGAAAGAGAAAATTTACATTTCAAAACACTCTTCTTGCCGCCAAATGCAACGAGTTTGTTGCAGCCGATGGACCAATCGGTTATTGAATCTATGAAGAGCAATTACAGAAGGAAACTTTTGATAGAAGATGAAGGCATTGTGGCTCATCACATAAAGATTGTTTTAAAAGACAGCTCTTACATGGTGGCGGAAGCATGCAGTTTGGTGAAGTCAACCACATTAAGAGCTTGGAACAAATTGAAAGGCATTTCAACCAATGAGGAGGTACAGAAAGAGAAAGAAAGGGCCATGAAAAGCAGGAAGAGACAGAAGATTACGAAGTGTCAGTTGAGGACATAAGAAACATCAGTGAAAATTCCTGGATGTTCCGAGTGCAGTGCAGAGGATGTAGGCGAGTGGCTGGTGTGCGATTCTTTGGACCCTGGATTCCCAAATCTCAGTGACGATGGACTCATTCGAAGTGTGAGAGAACTCATTGATGGCCCAGATGATGATGACGACATTGCTACTCAACCAGACGCTGGACCGTCAGCTAGTAAGGCGTTTGAATGCCTTGACACAGAGTTAAAATGGATGGAGTGGCAGCCTGAGTGTGACCATCTACAGCTACTCACCATCAAGCAGATGCGAGACTTGGCTGCATGGAAACGAGTAAAGACAGCGAAACAACTGACTTTGACCGATATATTCAAGCAATGGTACATTTTAATACAGTACACCTAATTCTGTTTTTGCACGAACCTTTTTTACACGAATTTGATTTAACACAAATTTAAAATAAATATTTCATTCTCTTTTTAAGCGAGTCATTTTGATTTAATAAAGCAGTTCAATCCAATTTCTAACAATATTTTGCCTAAATTCTAAGAAAACAAAATTTTATTTGTGGCATAGATCATTTCTATTTTCTATATGTATAACAGCAAGTGTGTGTTTTGAAATGCATGCTTTCCTCTATATACATTACATAATGTTTTTATTATTGAATTTGGTGCACATCTACAGTATTCGTGCGTTGTATCTTCGGAAGACATTTTGTATGCAGCTCTATTTCAAAGTGAAAGAATCTATAGTGAAATTTGTGCACATATAAATAATTGCACAAAGTAAATTATAAAAAAGATTAAAAAGAAAATGCCAAATTAAAACCATGAAAAATGAAATTTTAATTACTTACATTCTGATGTTTCATCAGGTTCTAGGTTGGTAGCTTCAAAAACTTCGTTGATGACTTCTTTAGCACTGACTCTCGTAGAATCCATTCTGCCTTCATCTGATGCTTGTTTCTGAATAATTAAACAATAACCTTAAGAACAGCAGCCACAAAATTGAAAATAGTCAACTTGTTATAACAAATTTAATTTTTATTTGCTAAAACAAAGTAAAGTTTTTGTTTAGTTGATGCATATTTTCTATGGAATTATGTTTTTATATTAAACACTATCTTAACACATTTCTGGATAAAATGAGTAATGTGTAACATAAAAACAGTAAAAAGCAGCAAAGAACCTTTGCCGATTTAGCCACTTGCTTATGAGACTAAGAAAGTGATTTCTAAAGTAAGGAAGAAGTACATTTACCAAGCTTCAATACAAAAGTTCAGTTCATTTTAACAGCAAAAGTAAAAAATTACTGTTTCATGTAATGCATGCTCAGATGAGAAAGCAGTAACATGTTTATATTTCTAATTATCTGCACACTAATAATGAATTTCATGAAATTTAAGTAAATGCAAGTCCTTGTTGAACACTTAAAATTTTTATGCAACTTACACTTAGACCTGTATTGTAAAATACTTGTATTAATTACAGCTTTTCTTAGAACAAAATATATTATGCTTTCTTTAGGCAATAGTTAGAGTTGGAACTACCATAATCACCTTCATTTAGAATCTTAACATGTTTCATTGTGATCTCATGATCACTTGATATGATGAAATGAAGTTTATCACTCACATACAAGGCAAGGAAGTTCATGAAATATGCCTGACATGGTTACATAGGTTCAAGTAGTAATCATATCATGACATACAGGTTTCACATTTCTTTTCCTACACATCTTATTAAAAATGCTCAAGTTGAATTCCTCAAACATACAAGTAACATTTTCATCGTATTTATTAGATCAAATGAGTCCATGACAAACAATGCATAAAATGTATCTATTTTCATTCAAAATGTAAATTAAAAAAACCTATTTCATAGCTAACATTTAAAATGATATTAACATAATTTGGTGAATACTCGGAAATTACGCTTTTGTCTGACATGTAAAATCACCCATGTTTACAATCTTTTAAACTACTGGCCACAATGAGTACGTTTCACTTTTATGATTAACGCCCAGGTCACTTGAAAACTCTAAAGCTACGTTTCCAAGTTGACACAAAATTATAACAAATCGTCCTATTTGTAATGTTTCATGATAAAAAATATTTCATTTGGTAATTTTGCACCATATATCTGAATTTAACTAATTGGTGCTTTGAGTTATTCCATACACACATCTGTAGCAATGTCAAATTAGCTAAACTGTAATAATGGAAATGGGGAATGAAATGATAACTGGTGATAAATTGAAAACAGACATAGTCAAATTAGTACCACCAGTTACTTAAGTATCATGAAAAGTATATTGCTCCTTTAAAATTATAAAATTAGTTATTTAGATGGTAAATTGAAAATATTCGATGTTGCTCTATTTAAAAAAAAATTGTATAATTGAATTTGTCAAATGTGCTAGCTTTTACAATAAGAAAACTATTGATTTACTTTCCAAATTAACTTAACCCCTTAAATACAACTATACACATGTCATTGTTACAAATCCAAATTCATCCAACTGATACATGTAGAATCTCCAGAATTCTTGAAGACCTATCGACTAATACACTAGACAGTATCATTTCCTTGTGCGTGCAGTTACATGATAAAAACATCAAGTATGAGCTTTCTACAAGTTTATTAATGAATTTGAAAACAAAAAAGCAATCACCTTAGAAGGTCTTTTTCTATCAGAAGGCTTAGGAACACCTGAAAGACACATTTCACTAAAAGTAGAACTGGAGCTGGGATTCCTGGAAAGACAAAGGAATTTGAGGATTAAACGATTGAAAAAAATATTGATTTTTATTGTTAACATTCTGGAGACAGCAAATGATATCTGAAAGATTTATACGAAAACAAAACCATTGCTGTTTAGTTATGCAAGAGAAAACAAACTGTTACATCAATTAAAGACTATACTAATTAGAATAATTTGGAGTACTAATTCAGTACAAACCTATGATGCCCAGATTCTGCACTACTTTGTCTGGAATGTGAAGCCAGACTCCCATAGCCAGAAGCTTTTGAATGTTGGCTAGCATAACTTGAATTTCGTGAATGCCCTCTTTCGAAGTCAGGTACATTGTCATCTTCTTTACTTTTCTCTTCTGTCGCTCCCATAACTAAGTCTAGAGCAATTGGAACACCATATTTAAACATTACTACAAAACTAAAAGTATAGGTTAAGAATAAAAGTTTTATAAAACTTTGTCTTACAAATTTATGAATGAGGTATTTAGCATATTGTATCTACAATGCAATATTTTATGTCTGAATGGCTTGTTAATAATGCGTTACTTATGCAGAAGGCTATTTTTCATCCAAATTTTTATTTCTTGAATATAATTTTAATTTTATCCAAAACGTTTATTCAATCTTTCATAACATTCTGAATTGTAGCATGTGCTTCAGAATAGTAAATCTCGAATTTAGTTACAGAAGAAAGATGATTAGTTAAGAATATTACTGTATGTTACACAGCATTACTAACGCTATACTAGCAACTTCAGATAGGTGTGGTTAAATGAAACTCTGAATGAATACTTAAATTGTGAAGGGAAAACATTTTTACGGATATCATATATATACACACCATAGAATAATAATGTTGTACGGTCCTAATGCTGTTACCATGATTATGCAAATCAGCCTCAGTTTTCATAGTGAATCTTGACACATACAGTATACAGTTGCTGCATGACATTTCTTGTTTTTTCAATTCTTTTCATTTTGTTCGTATTTAATAAAAAACAATTAACATTAAAAGTTCAATGAAGTCAATTCATAAAGGTAAATGAACAGGTTAAAGTTTAAATAAGTTCTTTTATGAAATAGCTTGCTTTGGTGAATTGAACTCATGGCATAAAATTACCATGTTACAGAAAGTGTTCATCTCATTTTTTGAAGCATTAAATTCATTCATATAAAAATACTTCATGAAACTCAATTTTTTTTTAAACAATCAACATTTCAACTTATATCACTACACACCATCCCTGAGAAAGCCTTTTGAATCCACCAAAAACTATTTCTTTCAGCTTAACAATTTTAGGGGAACTAGTAAATACACATGAATTTTAAAACATGGATAGAATGGCTTCTAACAGATCTAAAAAATGAATTACCAAACACTAAGAAATTAAAATGTAATGCAAAATAGACGCACATATTAGAGAATCTAAAAGTAAATATTACACAAGTAAACTAAAACAAAATCATTAAATAAAAAGGAGGAAAAGACGAAAAATGTATGTAGGTTCAAAGATTTCGGCCTATATAAACATGTTACAAGAATTGACTGGTTTAAATCAATCACCCCCTGTGTTTTGTAGCAGAGCTGTTAAAATTTGACGACTCTAGCGTTAGTAGTACTACAGATAGTGTTGCAGGTAGAGAGAAGCACTGTTGCCTAATATTTAAACTTGAGCATCACATGGTTATTAAATTTTCAGAATGCTTAAATTCAAAATTTGTTGTTTTCGAAATGCATGTTGGATCTGTAGGAATATTCAGTGAAGTCAATTTTATCAGATCATTTTTGAGTGATATAGAAAAGTTAAATCTAAAAAATGCATTGAAATAAAGGGTTGAAAAATTGTTGTTTGATTCTATTACCTTTTTAATGAGGTCCAAGACTTTTGGACTTTACTGCAGACAAACAGGTATTTTTAAGGTTGCAAGCAAATTATAAATTAAAATTTGTTGTAAAAAGTTTAAAATAATATCTGGGATAAAAATTCAAGACTGTTCAAGGACTAAATGAAATTTAGGTATTATGAGGTTCTCCGTCCAACACATGGAGGAACATTTGGCTGGAAGGAACCATTGGATCCCCGAGGGACGTTGGTGGGGTGCCCTTGAACGGTCATCTGGGCCAGGAGGAAAGAAAAGGGAGAACTGTAAGGGGGACTCGATCAGTGGATGCAGAAGCGGAAGGACGTGCGAGGGTCCTTCAGCTGTCAATGCGCAGATATTGCTGTAAATATTACATAGTAATATTATGTAAATAAAGTCACGTAATCAGGAACCAATGCAGCGTCACTCTTTGGTAATCTATATGGATATGGAAATCCATTGAAGTTTCCCCAGTGAGTTAAAAGCCATGCTTTTCACAACAGTCCAACAGGATTGACAGCCGAGTGACACTTGAAGAAAGCAGAGCGAATAGACTGCAGAGGGGGACGCTCGATGTCGATGAAAGCAGAGCGGATAGACAGCAGAGAGACGCTTGGCGTCAACGAAAGCAGAGCGGATGGTCGAGGGCCATGTGAAGAACGTCATCTAAAGAGTGATCCTGGCATCATCAAAAGAGGGATCCTGATGCCGAAAGGAGAGCAGAGATGGTCATGCGTTGCGGTCCTGTCATCATCGAAAGAACAGTCCTGATGCCGAACTGGATGGACATCAGAGGACCAGATGACTTCAAACAAGGAAAGGTCAACAAAAGGAGCAGGACGAGGAGATTGACCCATCTGACTCATCGGTGGAGAAAAGGACTTCCCAAAACACCGTGCCAGAGTCCAGTTACCCACAAAAAAGGGAGAGAATCAGTCCATGAGAATGAAGGGGAGGAAAACACCTCGTTTCGGAAACCCCGTTGCGTAGGGGGAAACGTGAGGTTGAGATTCTGCCCAGGGTGTTCTTGGACATTGGTAAGAAGCGGTGCAGGCTAGAGACGGATATTTTAGGTCAAAGAGATTGGGATAAGGAAAAAGGTTCGTCAACAAATAGTTCCTTTGAATCGCAGACCAGAAAATTTGGGGTAGCTCTTGAGACTGAGGGGTAATCAGGAGATAGAAGAAAAACTCGAGATAAGGTAATTAGACCAGGGGGAGGAAAGGCATAAAGAGGGATGGCAGAGAGAAGTGAGGCTTGCTATGAGAGTCAGTTACGGCATAGACCAGAAATCATTATTGCTGTGAAGTGTGCACATGAAATTATTCTGTGTGATGTGCAGTAGTCTTACCTTTAGTGAAGTTATTGTGATGTGCAGAGTTACTTATTTTAATTTTATTTTGAGGTGCAGTGTTCTTAATTGTAGTGAAGTTATTGCTGTGATGTGCAGTAGTTATTTTAATTTTTTTGTGATGTGAAGTATTTTTACTCTTAGTTGGATTATTGTGTACTACATTAAGATATTTTTTAATGTGAGGATAAGTAATTTGGTAAGAGAATTTGTTTATTGATATTGATTTTTGTGTGTATATTAATTTCTCCTGGTTCTCTGATCTATTGTGTTGATTAGTGTCGATAATTTTATCAAAACCTGGTTTGTGAACTCATGAGAGTCATATGGAGGCATGTTTGCCAACTGGGGACATAGACAATCACATACACTCTTGTTTGGCTCGTTGGTGACGTCTGGGATTGGAAGGGCACCACCAATTAAAAACCTACTATGTTTAGGTTTTTAATTGTAAGACAAATGGTCTGACAATTTTAAACCAGTGGGGAGGTGTGAGGTTCTCCAGCCAACACATGGAGGAACGTTTGGTCGGAAGAAACCATTGGATCCCCGAGGGACGTTGGCCGGGGTGCCCCTAAACAATCATCTGGGCCAGGAGGAAAGAAAAGGGAGAACTGTAAGGGGACTCGACCAGTGGATGCAGAAGCGGACGGACATGTGAGGGTCTTTCCGCTGTCAACGTGCAGATACTGCTGTGTAAATATTACGTATTAATATTATGTAAATAAAGTCATGTAATCAAGAACCCATGCAGAAGCAACACTCTTTGATAATCTATATGGATATGGAAATCCATTGAAGTTTTCCCCAGCATATTGGAAAGCAGGGTATCTTTCCATTTTCTGGAGCTTTGAGAAAAAAATAAAATTCAAGTTCTTTTAAAGAACTGAATGATACCTGGTGATACTGATTTTTCTATGAACCAAGACAATAATTTTATTAGTGAAATAACAAATAAAAACACAACAAAATGTAAATAAAAATAGACAAACAAATAATAAAAAAGAAATAAATTCACGCCAGGGATAGCAGCAGTGAAAGCAGCAGCAGCAATTAAATATCGCTGACAGTGATATGCATGGGAAATAACAGACCTGAGCAGAGTAAATTTGGCCTTTGTTTGCGTGGCAGGCTACCAAAACCACTGCTACCACTCGCTAAGCTATCCCCACTGTAATCTTCACCTTTTTTATCAGCTGGCAGTTGGATTTCAGGCTTGTCTCCCAGGCCAGCAGGTGTTCGCATAGTAGGGCTAAAAACATCAAAATGATGAATTAATGTATGCCACAAAATAGAATGCATTCCTACGTTATTATTTTCTTCAAATAGTAAACTTGATCATAATATAAAAAATCATTTTCCTAGAGAAATATATATATATTTAATCGTTTTCTCTACAGAAAATATCCAATTATAGAGAACAAAAAATATAATAAAATGGAAGAAAAAGTCATACACAAAACAAAACACTTCACTAACCAGATTACTTATTAAATTGAAATCATTAAAAAAGTATATCAACCTCCGAGAAGACAAAAATCTGTAACAAAATTGTTACATATTCTTTTCTAAAGGTTTAACAAAAAATAGTTTAGTTTCAGGTGATACACCTGGGGAAGCTAAAATCAATACAAGACACTAAAAAGCATGGATCAACCTCCTACATAACTGAAATCAATCTTGTTATGTAGGAAGTTGTAAAAAAAATTTAAAAAAGCAATGCCTCTGTAGAGCTTCAAAGCAATGAAACCTACTTATAAATACCTAGTCAAACACCACATTTTATTCTGTTGTCTAACTTTTCAAAGAAATTATTCATGTATATAGTAAAGAAATGGATTAATTTATTTGAATTGTGCAGTAGACAAATGAAAAGCACAAGTTTCCAGGACTATTAAATTTTTTTGCAGGTAATAAAAATAACTAGAATGCATAGAGCTTAAATTGAGGAAATCACTGCATTGGACAACACACATTTTAGATTGTCTAGGTTTGAATTAAATTTAAGTTAGCTTATTAAAACCTTACAGTAAAATCAGTGGTGTAACCTTTTCAAATAAGTAAAATTCTACAGAAAATTTTCGAAAATTGAAAGACTAGTACACATAATGCACATAACACATTTTTTCATTGTAGGAATTTTGAACTGTCCTTTTCTTATTTTCTTTGATTACTTGTTTGCCATTAAAAATAAGAAAATGAAAAACTTACGTTTTAAAACAAGGATCTCCTGATAATAAAAACATTTCTATGGTAATTTGCAGCATGGAATTGTCTTGCCTATGCTTTGAATCATACCCTTCCAGCAGGTATCTTCGAGAAGTGAGACCAGCTCCAGCAAACTCAGCAAGATTCACATTAGCAAAACCTAATTTTTCAAAGGATCTTCCACCTCTAATTTCCTAAACATTCAACCATAAATTAATAATTCACTCTTTATTTAAAAACACAAAATAGAAAACAAGTTGTGTTTCTTGAATACAATGTTATAAAGATTTATTAATATTCAAATTTCCCTAAGCTGTAGTATTTAATAGATTCCTAAAATTTTAAAAGAAAACTAAGTTTTTAATGCATTTAAAAATCTATAAAAATGTTAACTTTTGTAAAGAAATTGTTTTTATTATGATTTTGCAAGTAATTTAGAATGAACACTAGCTATACTGTACTAGTTGAGCTAAAATACACACCTTCCGTACGGAAAGTCTACACATGCATGGCTCTAGAACACCAGTAGAGGCATTTGCAGTCATTTTGCAGGCAAACTGAAATTTTCTGTTCCATTGAACACAGTTGTTCGTAACTTCTTGTCTAAACACAATGCATGAAATATTAAGTGAATTATAAATTAAAAATCAGTCAACAAATTCATGACATTCAATGTTAAAACTGAGAACAGATACAGCTTAATTTATTCAAATCATTGGTCAAAGCATAGAACTCCATTGGAAGTAATTTTAGAAGTGTTATGCAATTTTTAGGAAAGGAATGAAAGCATAGTAAATAATAAAGGCCATCTCTCTGATTTAATAATGAACATCTTTCTGTGAAATAATGGCAATGAATAAAGTAAGGCTAGTGTACATAATATTGATCTCTCCACAACAAATTACAATTCATCAGTAATTTTTCTAACTCGTGATTAATTATGAAATTAAATGTTTGTACTCTGCTTGAAACCTTCAAATTTATTTCACTAGTCTTCACTCCACAGGCTGTTTAACTTCTTCCATACAATATGCAACTGATTATATTTGCGTGTAGTAACCTTAAGACTTTACAAGACTTGGAAGAAATGTTCTCTCAATTACTCAGGTTACAAAATGAGCCCTCTTTTGAATGTATATATATTCCCATGTACTTAATGTTTTGTTCTTTTAATAATGTTAATATTTCTCTACTATTCCTTTACTCTTTTGTTGTACCTCTTTATTATTGTGACATCTCACTCAACAAAACATAACACCTCTTTTTAAATGAGCTACAAACCAGAATTTTCTGTTTTTTAGCAGGACTGTGTCAACAATGAAAACGTAACAAACATCATGGCAGGAAATGTAGCTGATTAAGGCTAACTGAAATTATTCCAAAAACATGATTCTAGATCAGATGACTAGAGAGTCTATTTAAATGTGGGTAAAATATAGCATCAGTAATTAATTTTTTTTGCATTGTGCATCTATTTTCTTAGTGATGTCTACAAAATAAATGACTACATTACTTTGCAATTAATTGAAAGCATATCTCACTATCAATAACGAAAATAGAAGCCAAAATTTCAGAACTAAAAAAAATATACATAGTGTTTTTGTGAAGAGAAGACGAATCCATTTTTATTTACCCATTCACTAATCTTTCTTATAGCTGTTTGCAATTGTCTTTCAATTAATGATATATTTATTCCCGAACAAAATATTTGAAAATCATTCAAATAGTTAGTTCCCTGTAGAGCAGGGAGTTGCACAATAATGCCGTTTATTTTAATTATGCTCACACACTACCCTGAGAAATTCCCTCATCCTGTGGGAAGTCATCAGATAAAATGTCATTGATGTGAACCTTAAATGTCCTTGTCAGCAAAAAATTTTGAATAAAAACTAGAAGATTGCCCCTGAAATCCATTTGATGTAAATCCAGCATTATTCCATATCGCCAATTTCGGTCATGTTTTTTCCATGTTGAAGACTAAATGTTTTTTGTTACAAAAGTATCTCGTATTGAGGATTCAAGCAGTAATGCATTATCTCTGGTACTGCAGATGAAACGAAATCCACTTCGAAAATTGGAAATGTCCTGATTCTAAAATGTATATAAATCTGGCATTAACCATTCGTTCCATTAGTTTGCAAATGCAACTTGTCAAAGCAATGGACCTGTAGTTATTCGCGCCTTTGCCAGGTTTCAGAATGGGTATAATAATGGCTCTTCGCCAAGACGTTGGAAAAACCTGCTCCTTCCAAATTCTATTAAAAATAAATAAAATGTGGTTAAATGAATTATCGTTAAGATGTAATAACATTGTATGAATTCTGTCAGGGTCTGGTGAAGTCGGATGAGATTTCTTCAATGCAGTCTGGAGTTCAAACATTAATAAAATTTCAATTATAGACTATCGGTGTAGAGCCCGAAAGTCAAGTCTAATTCTTCCGGTCTTTTATAATTGATAAAATCTTGAGGATATGAACTTTTGTGCGATACTCTGGAAAATGCTTCTCCCAGAGTAACAGCAATCGTTTTTGTCAGAAATGACTTGTCCATTTGATGATAAAAATGAAATTTGTGGGTAATGAAAGTTGCCTGAGATTCTCCTGACTTTACTCCAAATGTGTTTAGATGAAATGTTAGTCTGTATAGAATTAATATAAATTTGCAAGGAATTCCTTTGACTGTCTCCTCACCTTGTGAGCTTCCGCTTTCAAGCGTTTCAATTCCATCAGGTTCGACGTCGGATATCTGCGAAACTTGCTCCAAACTCGTTTTTGAGATTTATGTTTGCGAGCACGACTCATTCCACCATGGCTTCCAAAGCCTAGGCATCTTCAGATGATTTTAATAAGTCTCTTGTATTAATAATGGTATGTGTAATGGCCTGTATAGCATCATTGATGTTTGGTAGCTTTACCATATCATCAGAAATAGTGGCTTCTGATTGGAACAGAGTCCAATCGGCTGTCAAATATAAAACGCTGAGGTCGTCTAGGTAGTAAAACATCATTAAAATTAGAAGTTAAAATTACTGGAAAATGATCGCTGTTATGTAGGTCGTCATCAACTCTAAAATTCCACATGGGAGCTAAAACAGGAGAACATAAAACTAGGTCTAAAGTATGAAAGAAACGAGTCGGCTGGTGAAAATATGAACGACTTGGGTCATTTAGGAGACAGGCAGTGGTCGTCGATTATTTTTTCAATTTGTTGTCCTGATTTAAATTGTTGCTTCGCCAAAGTGGGTTATGTCCATTAAAATCTCTAATGATAAAATAAGGAGGTGGGAGCTGAATAATTAAATTATTTAAATCTTGTTGGCTGATGTTTTCATTCGGTGGAAGATAAATAGAGCATATGATAATTAAAAGTTTGATTTGTATCTGGATTGCGACCACTTATATCCTGGTCTGTAATGGGATGATGGATAATTTTTTAATGTTATTGCTACATTACAAGAAGCACGACTACCACCGGTTTAGTCATTTCGAATTACATCATAATTTTTTATGTTAATAGTATTAAGAGGCATTAAGTAAGTTTCCTGTAAGCCGAAACAGAGTTAAGTATATTAATTAAATCTTTTATATTGTCAATGTGAGTTAGTAGTCCAAGGCAGTTAGTTCCATGTTAAAAATTTAATTGTCATTTTGACGGTTTTATAAAAAATCTAGAGTCCTTTCTAAAGAATGCAGCACTCGTATCAAAACCTTCCTCCTCTGCATCAAACTCAATGTCCGAATCTGTGGAAGGGTGCAGGTTGATTTCGTTACCTGGCTTTTTTGTGGATTCTTTTTGAGTTCCAGGAAAGGGTAAGTTTATCTTTCTTATTTTGCTCTGTTTTATTCTGGTCTACTGAAGTTGTTGGGTTTGGTTTGAAAATTTTTGTTGGTGGTCTGGTTTTATGTTGCGATGGGTTTGTTCGTTATTTTGTCCGTATTTGATTTTGGGCTATGATTTGACACTATGAGATTGGTAATTTGAATTGATTGGCTGAGATACATCTGATATTGAATTTATTTGAGTTTCCGCAATTACTTTGGTTGATATGAAGTCTGAATTGTATGTTTGGGTACTTATTGTTTTACTAGATTTGATTATGGATGCTATGAAGTATATGGCGAGGTGTACGGGATCTATTAATTTCCTGGCTTCTGGAAAAGATAGATTTTTGGTGACTCTTATTGTTTGTATTTCCTTTTCCTGTATCCAACGTGGGCAAATTTTTGAATATGCAGCATGATCTCCCTGACAATTAACAGTGTTCGAGTTCGGAGCAAGTAGAACTATCGAGACTGTTTTTTGCGTAATGTGCACAAGGATGGGAATTGATGTGCGACATGCTGTTTTAGCATGTCCAAATCTCTGGCATAAGAAGCATCGAAGGGGACCCGAAACGAAAGGCCTCACATTGCAGCACAAGTACACGGCTTTTAGTTTTATTGCCATTACAGGGGAATCAAAGGTCAAAACAACATTTCTTGATGGAATATAATTTGCTTCACGCCTCATGATTCGTTTAGCTGCTATGACTTCTGGTTTTACAATTCAGCCACAAACTCCTCATCAGAAAATGTGAACATTTTAGATAATTTACCGTATTCATTGTGAATGAAAAATTTTGGTATACATTTTGTTATCTGACAAGTTATAGTGGTATTTTCAGGCATTTCCATTTCTATAGAAGGTTTGTTTCGATTATTTGCAGATATATCAATGCTAAGTGGGTTTGACGGATCCAAGCCTCCGTCAGGGTAAGAAAAAGTTTTAGAGTCCATGAATATGGGAGTGTTCATTCTGGTGAGCCCCCACCCACCATGGAGCCCAACCAGGGGAAGCAGTATCCGGCAGTTATCCAGCAACAGATCTAGGAAAAGCTTCAGGGGTCACAACCAATATATAGTGCTGTAGTGTAGGGATGTGGATCCGCCAGTTCGCCCACGGCATCCCTAGCTACAGCACTAACCCTAAACACCCAATATCATTGAGTCCAACACGACAGAGGGACCAAACTCTGACATGGTGAACCCCATAGAAATTAGGCGAGTTGATTGATCAGGGCGGGCTCAATCCAGCCACCCATCGACGTTGAATCATGGACCAAAGGGTACCCCAAGACTCCACCTCCCCCAATACAGGACGCAGCACACGGCAAACAAGCGGGCAAGAAAAAATGTACTGACATATTTACAAAAAAACTGACAAAAGTGAAATAAAAGGAAATAAATGAAATCTTAAATCAAATGATAGTTTAATAAAAGTAAAAAATGTAAAGTCATAATTGAATAAAAATAAACTTCAGTATAAATTTTTAAGCTGAGACGTTTCCATGGCACAATTTTGATACGCAAGTCATTAAAAGTTAGAAAAAAAGGGGGTGGGATGATAGCATAGTGGATAGGAAGGAGGAAAAGATCATTTGGGTACCCCGGGAGTGTGACCCCCATGTTTACAATGACACTTAACTCCTGGGAAGAGAAAAGATCACTCAGGTACCCAGGGGTTGTGAAGCCTGTACAAACCTAAAGAATATGCCCCTGAGAGCAGATGAATTGTTAAAAAATGGAAAGATACTAACTTCTGTGATGATTCCGTGAATGTGCCTCCATCAATAAGTCGTACTTTAGCAAAAAGAATCCCATTTACAAATGAAACAGCAGATAATTCTTGAAGTACCAAATCTACTTTAAACTTATACTTCTTTTTCTTCAACATAAAAGACATTTTCAAATGAGTTGTCTTTAGTATTGAAGAGTCATTTTGTCAAACCTTCCTTGTTCCACAGAATTATCTAACGAAAAATGAAAATATTTAAAACCTGATAAAATTAAAACAATAATATAGCTTATATACATATATATAAAGCGTTATTTATTTTTGTCGGTTGATAATTATAAAAAAAGCCAAGGTTGATTAGCTCACATACATTTAGCTTTTTATGTAATTTCAAATAAAAATCCAAACCTTTGTAAGAACATTGAACTTTGTTGCAAGTTGAACTACAATGCAGTAACATGAACAATAGCTCCCACATCTTCAATTTATCAATATTTTACTCACCAGCTTATTTACCAAATTTTTAACAGCATAAGTTGAGTCAAGACAGCCAAATATTCTTGCATGCTTAGAATAAGACTGATTTAATAGTGAAAAACTTTTGTGTTTGCATTGGTTGTTTCTAATATTAGCACAAATGTACATATATGAAGTCTAAAAACCCTTTACATCCTCTAAAAAGGAGTACGAGATTCCTTTTTATGTGTGCAATTTAATTTTAAACAGAAACAACATAACTGCATAAGACAGGTACAGAATAAATACTCTTTTGGATATGCAGTAACAAAGAAATAAAGTTGCTTTGACTCTCCTACTCAATTGTATTCACTTGTGTTGTAATCAGTCAGAATTTTAACATCCTAATGCACATCTCAACAGTTATTTTTTTTCACACTACTGAGACTGGTTCCTTGGAGAAGTATTTTAAATAAAAATTTTAAACTTACAATTCACTAAGTTTGGAACTTACACAAAATTGGAAACTTATAAAAAGACAAAATTCAATTTTATTATTTAACACCAGGATTAGAAGTCGCAAAACTACTCTTTCCAGTGAAATCGCCCTTGTAGCATCAATAAAAATGCGATGCAACTTTCGTTAAATGTTTGAAAATGTTAAAAACAAAATGTCCTTATGTCATGGAAACATTTTAAATGAAACTAAATTAAGATTGAAGTAAAGGTTAAAATTTTTAAGTCATTGAACAACGTTGACTATTTGACACCAGGAAAACTTAATTTGATATAACTACACCTGCGCAATTTAGTTTCAAATAATGACATTTCATGAACAGCTGATAACACATTAAGCCACACCCGATAGAAGTACTAAATTTAATCCACACATTCAACAGAAAACTCCATGAAACAATGATAATAAAAGCTCCGAAAGAAGAACTAAGAAACAAACATATCATTTCCTTACTTTATAATAGCAGGAAACTTAATAAACCTGAAATTCCTGAAGCCTACACATTTTTGCCAGATCAGAGATCTGGATATAATGATTTGCGAAAACAGAAGATTAGATCAGAGCTAAAATTAAACAATTATGTCGGAAGTAAGTACTAGTTATACATTATCATTTTCGAACGAATTCTGTTTAGAAATCAGGATCAAATTAAGTAAAATTCTAAATAAAACACAAACTATTTAATAAAAACAGCATATTTAGATTTAATATTCGTCTTCTTCCCGTCAAAAAGTCTTGAACTACAAAGAGTTAATTAATCAAGGACACTAAGAATAAAACTAAATAAATTGATTCGATTATTTGAATTTAAAGAATAATTAAAAAAAGTTGTTATAACTTAGGCTTCTCGTAAATTACAAGGAATTCAGATTTCTACTTTTTTGGCGAAAGAAAGAATTAAGGTAGGTTGGTAGGTATTTTAATTATTGTTATTGTTATTTCAATTAACGTCACACTGGAGCAACACAACGGGCTATTGGTGACGGTCCGGGATCAATCCCAAAGGGAAAGATCCGAGGACAACACCACGTAATTTTGAACCACGGTCAGATGACGAGGCAACACCTGAGCTGGCACCCCACTCTCCAAACTTCCACACCACGCCAACGTGAGGACATTTGAGGCCACGACAGATTTAACGTGCACCAGCCCCCTTTGTACACGACGGTGTTTGGCTGGATTCGAACTCGCAACCCTTCGGTTGCTAGTCCGTTACTCTTCCAACCGGGCCACCGCGGCCCCGGTATTTTAATTAATGTCTCACTGGAGCAACACAGCGGGCTATTGGTGACGGTCCGAGATCAATGCCAAAGGGAGAGATCGAGGACAACACACGTAATTTTGAACCACGGTCAGATGACGAGGTCACACCGGAGCTGACACCCCACTCTCCAAACTTCCACACCGCACCAACGTGAGGACATTTGAGGCCACGACGGATTTAACGTGCACCAACCTTTGTACACGATGGTGTTTGACTGAATTCGAACTAGAAACCCTCCGGTTGCTAATCCGTTACTCTTCCAACCGGGCCACCGCGGCCCGATAATTATGAAGGAACACAGAGTTGCAGTTGGGTGTCAAATATAATAAGGGACTAATCCTTTTTGGGGCCGCGGTGGACCGGTTGGAAGAGTAACGGACTAGCAACCAAAAGGTTGAGAGTTCGAATCCAGCCAAACACCGTCGTGTACAAAGGGGGCTGGTGCATGTTAAATCTGTTGTGGCCTCAAATATCCTCACGTTGGCGTGGTGTGGAAGTTTGGAGAGTGGGGTGCCAGCTCAGGTGTTGCCTCGTCATCTAACCGTGGTTCAAAATTGCGTGGTGTTGTCCTCGGATCTTTCCCTTTGGGATTGATCCCGGGCCGTCACCAATAGCCCCTTGTGTTGCTCCAGTGAGACGTTAATTGAAATATTCCCTTTATCCTTTTTTTCGATGTAATTCTAGGCTCAATTTGGGTGATCCTCGATTTCCAAAAACCATTGAGGGCCGCGGTGGCCCGGTTGGAAGAGTAACGGACTTGCAACCGAAGGGTTGCGAGTTCGAATCCAGCCAAACACCGTCGTGTACAAAAGGGGCTGGTGCACGTTAAATCTGTCGTGGCCTCAAATGTCCTCACGTTGGCGTGGTGTGGAAGTTTGGAGAGTGGGGTGCCAGCTCAGGTGTTGCCTCGTCATCTGACCGTGGTTCAAAATTACGTGGTGTTGTCCCCGGATCTTTCCCTTTGGGATTGATCCCGGACCGTCACCAATAGCCCGTTGTGTTGCTCCAGTGTGACGTTAATTGAAATTCCCCCCCCCCCAAAAAACCATTAATTTGCTGATAGACAACTCAACCCTTTCAAAACCCTACACGCATGTTTTGCTGCAAGTACTTTAGTCTGTTTGCTATTGTTACTACAATTGTCTTACAACATAACAATATAACAAAAATTGTAAGGTTACTATTGTACTTTTTACTATTGTAGGTAGTCAACAGCATGAATATAGATTTCTAACAAGTTCCCTTTGCAAATTTAATAATTGTATAATGACTTCCAGTCATGATCATATCTACCGCAATTTTAACGAACTGCCACCGAAAGAGCAGCAAAGACATATTAAACTTTTTAAACAATTAGATGCAACTGACGATGGCAAAATCACCGCCGAAGATTTGGCAGTGGCCTTCAAGGAAATGGGGATCCCATACCATCCTGAAGGCTGCATTCAGGTACTGTTAAATGTTATTTTTAATATACTATTAACTAGTTTTGCGTTCCAAAATAATTATTCCCAATTTCTAAATTTATTTGGAAACTTTTATATTATATTGTTAAGAACTGAACGTTGAAGAGGTGAAATTTATCTATTCAAGCACTAGAACCTGATTTTATTTTCTTGCTGTTACTTTAATCCAGTCGCAAAATATATCAGACTACAAATTTCTTCCTCTTTTTGTGTATTATAACTTGTATTCAATCACTGAAAGACTATTCTCTAATTTAGTGTTTCATCAAAGCACTTGAGCAATACTAAGATTTTGCTAAAAATATTTGAAATGCAACAACTATGAAATCAACACACGAAGGTAGTCGATAACTGTATTATGTAAAATGATATATTTCATAGTTATGTATTAATGTCACTATGCAAACTTGGAGTCATCAAATGATCACAAAATATTTTTTAGAAGGTATCTAATGCCTAGGTATGAAAATATTATTTTGATTTTTGAATGATCTAGAAGACCTAGAACTCATTTTAGGTCATTCAATTGGAAGATCCATTAATTTTTTTCAACTGTTTCGTAGATACATTTGATTTTTTTTCAAATTCAACTTCCAACCATGAAAAATGTTGAAAAGGTCACAATCGAAAAAACAAGGTACCGAATTAAAAGACAAGATTTTAGATTGCGATGATGAAAAAATGAAATTGAAGCAGTTCAGCACTCCTTATAAAATAATCCCAGGTAATTGCTAAAAGTTCTTGTCATGTTACAATGGTAGAAAAAACCTAGGTTTTGCAAAAAATTCTTAAACATTAATATTTCTTAAAATGTTTTTTATGGGTGAATGAAAGTTGATATTCAACACAAGCAAGAGAAATTGTTTCGAAGGTAGCTTAAATTGTGTTATTCAATATAATATATCGTCGGTGTTATGTTAAAAGGGCGAATCAACCAATTCAGCATTTTTCAGGAAAGCAGTTTGAAATGTTTAACATTTCATTGTATACAGATTTAAAACTTGGTGAAGACTTTCAAAAAGGTGTTTAATCTAAATGAAATGTTAAACATTTCAAACTGCTTTCCTGAAAAGTGCTGAATTGGTTGATGTCGCCCATTTTACATAACACCAACAGTATGCCAGTAGTGCTGTAATGTAATGTAATGTAATGTAATGTAATGTAAATGCATATAAGTGACTGGAGTAGGTAAATTTATGAATTTACTAGTAGTACCAAAGATGAATATGCTTTAAATTGACCTCAAAAAAGAATTTGAAGTTTCAAAGAAAATTAGGATTAAAACAGATCCAACAAGACAATGATCTGAAACAATGCTTAAATATAAGAATCTGATTGTTATATTACACATCAAAATGTCTTGAACTCAAACCTTTCGACTTTAGATTGCAGTCTATTGAACATAATGGGGAAAGCTGCAGTGGTTTCAATGAAACCAGTAGACTTTTGCATAGAATCTATTATATTTAATTGCTCATATCTATTGATGGTGAAATGTTATTTACATTTCATTTCTTATTTCAATCCATTATCCATATTTACATAAATAGATTTTGTACTTCTAAATGAGATAAAATTATTCAAAAATATATAACAGCATTTGTTTACTTTTATTGGTATTAATTCTTATTTCCAATGAAATGCATGACAAAAAGCACATTTCAGTCATGTTACCACACTTAGATTCTGACCATCTACTTCAATTTCATGCCATTCCCTTGGCATTTTTTGGCATTAAATCTATTGAGTCAGTGAATGAAATGTCCAATGAGAAATAGCTTTGGGAAGACCCCCATACAGCTAAAAGTAATTACTTACAAGCTTCCAACATCTTACGTCACAGCTACTATAAATAGCAATCACGCGTGTGAAGTATAAGTTCCGGATTTAATTTGTTTGGGCGTAAGGTGCTTCCAAATTCGACATGGAAAACTCAGATTTGAGAGTCATCTTCTTTTACGAATTTAAACTGAGACATTCTGCTGCAGTTGCTGCTTGAAACATTAACACAGCATTCTGGGAGAATACAGCCAATGAATGAACCATTCATCGATGATTTGCAAAGTGGACCTGAAAAATGAACCACGTAGTCACCTAGAAGTTGCAGTTTCTGACAATGTTCTGCTAAGTGTGGTTGAAGCTGAACACTATGGAAAACATGTCGTGAGATAGCGGCCGAGCTAGGTGTCCACCACACTACAATTGTTCGCCATCTGGCTGCATTGGGTAAGGTCAAAAAGATGGATCCTTGGGTGCATCATGAATTGACAATTGCCAACAAGATGAGACGTTTGGAAGTCTGCATCGCTCCTTTCCAGGAATGAAAGAACCTCTATTGCAGCAAATCGTGAACCTCTACTGCAGCAACCCTGGATTCCTTCATTAACGGTGGGGTTGGTAGGGGAAAGAAATAATAAAAACTGCATACTGAAGCTAGTTTGATCAGTTTAAATAGAAGTTTTGTTTATAACATGTCTGTAAACTGCTGCGAGATGAAATTAACATTAATCACTACCTGTTTAACATTAGAAATTTAATCAGGTAGATAGAGCCCTTGGGTGCAGATCTCCTTAGGTGTGTATGGGCTTCATGGACCCGAGGTTCTCTAGTGATCTTTTCTTTTCCCATGGGTAGATAGATGTCTTAGTAATTGTCTAGTAAACACTGAGGTCTTTAGTAAACAATTTTTGTAAACTTGTTTTTCTACATAGCTGTAAAGTGGTTATTTGTGTGTAACTTCAAGCCATTTGCTTTTTAATCAGGTAATTGAACTGAGTGTTGTGATTAAGTTAGATTATAATTATTTATATGGATTTAAATATGAACTTTAAATTTTGGTTGCATTTATTGTGGTCAAAAAGGTAATAAATATTTATTTTAGATTTAAATGTGAATTTTAAATTTTGGTTGGTTTCTAACAAAAATATTTCAAGCTTGTGGCATTGTGCCAAAAATCAATTATGTACTAAATTCTTCCAACCTATCAAATATTTTATTCAGTTGCACTATCTTAATGTTTTCTGTTTCTTATTTAAAACCTTAATGTAATTTGCTAAGGGGTAGTTCAACCTATCCATCCCAGCTTGTTATAAAAGAATCCTAACTTCAAAATCTTCAGTTGTAAAAGTTTCGATGATCGAGATTCTCAGGAAAGCAAGGCAGACGATTCCCAAAATTTCGCGACTTTAATGCATTTGAATGTGCCTACACATAATATTGTCAGAATTGTAAGTATCAGGTTTGCTCGAGAAGTTTTGGACCCAAACCTCACAACTAATCAAACCCTTGAACATTGACTCTTACAGGTCTTCACAAGGTCAATAAGTCAACTGCATCATGAGAGGCAGTTGCAATTAGGAATTGTGAAGTAGCTCTCATCCAACTAAAAAAAATAGAAAATAATCCAAAAAAGTAAGAACTGCCACTGGCCAGGCCTCTCAAGGAAACTATTAAGGAAATGGTGAAACTGAAGTGAAGGTTTTGTAGATTGAGGTGGGAACTATAAAAGGCTTGGAATTTGTTGGCTCTTGACCATTTTTCCTCTCTTTGTGATTGTCTGGGAAGTAAGCCAATCCCATTACCCGATAGCTGTTCCTGAACTATTGATGTAAATTTAGATGGTGGCATGTACCTGCTGTCCTGAACCCGAATCCCAATTATTAAGTGGTAGGGTCTCCTGACATAGTTGTCTGTCTCATGTCCAGAGTGAATTGGAAATGGAGAGATGTTCCAATGCATCCAGCCACTGCTCAATTGACGAGCAATGGAGAACCTTTCATAAATATGTAGCTTCTTTTACTTGTACGAATTTCCTTCTGCCTTGACTTTCCTATATTTCTTAAGTAATGTCACTTAAACATATTTTAAATCTGTCTGTTGATCTTTGCTTAATTTAGTAACCTTGAGAGTTTAACATCAAATTATCTGTTTGCTGACCATTATGTTAATTGATTTCACATCCAGGGCCGTATTGCTAAGTAGGCTGCAGCCTAGAGCGGCAAATTTTTTCAGGGGCGGCAGTTTGGCAATTTATTCAAAAGTTAAAATGAAGTATTTCAGACGTTAATAATATTTTCCGTACGAATTTAAGAATATATGTTACTTAAAAATATGTTTTAGTCCTTCTACATAGCCTACTTTCTAAAACTATAACACAATACAAATTCACAGCACGTAATCTTGTATTATAACTTTCTTGTAGTGCAATCTAATTTGGTTTGACAACACTGGCACAAGTGCAGCGATTCGATCTGACAACACTGTAGCCGAGCTGGCAACACTGTTGGTGGAAGGCCCAGTGGCTCCGCTGTCAGTAGTGTAGTGTCAATCTAGTCTGTCTGAGTCTGACGCTGTCATTCATGTCTATCGGTGTGCACAACGGGATCGTTGATGATTGTGTTGAGCGAGGCATGTTCGTGTTGTTTGTTACGATTTTGCCTTATAGTTTAGAGTATTCCAATACATAACGTACAGTTTTTAACAAGTAGGCTACTCCCTACTAACTACTATGAGTGAGGGTAGGAAGAGACTCAGTGGTGCTGAATGCAAAAAACGAACAAAACTGAAACTTCAAGAACAAGAACGTGTTCTGAAACAAACAAAAAACTAGATTTGTTTTTTAAAACTAATAGTTTGCCAGTGGAAGAAAAGAACGATAAAGAAGATAAAGGGAAACCTGAAAGTGCTCATGCTGTTTGTGATGGTTCTGTTGGGGACGACAATGCTTTCTCTGGAACGAGTTGTTCCAAAACAGCCATGTTGTTATCAGAACCTACTGAAATACAAGTAAGTTCTCACAATGAGATTGTACCTGATAGATTTGATGTTAAAAGTCAATCTTTAACAGAAAATAAAGAGCCAACATTACCTAACTCCTTAAATAAGGATCCAGCTTTGTGGATCTTAAATGATGCTATTAGAGATCTAATAGCAAAAAATGGCTTTGACCAAAACATAGGATTAGATTTCACTAACAGCTTAAGAGCGTACAAAGATCAAAAGAGATATTTGACTAAATCTCTCTTTGAACGGAGATTAAAAAATGGAGAAGTTCATGAAAGGAAATGGATGATTTTCTCTAAAAGTATGGGATCAGTTTTTTGTGGCCCTTGTTTAGCGTTTAACACTAAAGAACGATCACAATTTGATGACAAAAATGGATTTAGTGACTGGAAAAATGGAGAAAGTTGTGCATGTCACCATGAAAATTCCCCAATACACAAATCTGCTATTATTACTCTAAAAGCAAGAGGAATTTCTCTTAACTGTGTTGACAGTATGCTAACTTTACAACTAGACAAAGAAACACACTATTGGAGAAACGTTTTAACTAGAGTTGTAGCGGCTATCAAGGCCCTGACATCAAGAGGCCTCCCTTTAAGAGGCGACTACGAGATATTTGGTTCTAACAGGAATGGAAATTTTCTTATGGCTTTAGAGCTGATATCCGAGTTCGATCCATTCTTAGCAACACACATTGAAAAATACGGTAATTGTGGTAGTGGCAATACAAATTATCTCTCTTCCAAGACATGTGATGAGGTAATTGAGTTAATGGCTCAAAATGTTAGGCAAGTAATTTGTGAAGAGTTGAAACAATCTAAATACTTTTCTCTCATCATAGACTCGACCCCAGACATGTCACATGTAGACCAGTTAGTCCTTGCTGTTAGATATGTTTCAAGTGACGGTGTGCCCTGTGAAAGATTTCTTACCTTCATTCCATCAGCTGGTCATAGTTCAGAAGGAATGTTTGAGTGTGTTATGAATGAGCTAGAAAATCTGCAAATAAACATTGATGACTGCAGAAGCCAATCTTGCGATAACGCTTCCAATATGGCCAGCGTTTACAATGGTCTGCAAGCAAAATAAAGAAAAAAAACTCCTTTAGCTTTATTCATCCCGTGTGCTGCACACTCCCTAAATCTTGTTGGATCATATGCTGCAGAATCTTGTGAAGAAGCGTGCACATTTTTCATGTTGCTCCAAGAAATATATGTATTTTTTACGTGCTCTACAAAGCGATGGGAATGCCTAACAAGCGTTATGGAAGAATCTTATCAGAATAAGAAGACAATTAAAAAAGTGTGTCCTACTCAATGGTCAGCAAGAGATGACGCGTGCCAAAGTTTACGAGAGTCTTGGGAAGAAGTGTACATTGCTCTGACAAGAATTTCAAATGGCACAACAGAAAAAGCAACGACTAGATGTGAATCCCGAGGAATACTTCAAAGATTAGAACGTTTTGAGACTGCGTTTATGGTGTTTCTGGAGCACCGTACTTCACAAAATCCATAAAGTTAGTAAAGCCATGCAAAGTGGAACTGTGGATGTTTTGTTGGTCAGAGATTTGTGTAGCTCTCTTGAAGAATATTTTACGGAACAGAGAAACAACTTTGATTACTTTGAGGAATTGGCCATGGATATAACCAAAACTACATCTTATGAAAAAGACAGCCAAAAAGAAAAGTTTGGCCTGACGAAGACTGAAGTGGAGAAGTTAACTTTACTGGCAGGGATGACCCTAAAATAAACACGTTTTTACCAATTATAGACTCTTTTGTTTGTGAATTCAAGAAAAGAAAAATGGCCTATGACGAGTTTCAAGACCGATTCTACTTCTTAACTCAGTTGTGTGATAACAATACAGATATGGAAGAGGAACTGAGGAAAAAGGCCACCAACCTTTACCACGTCTACACAAATGATTTGGATTCGGATTTCACTGAAGAGTGCATCCACTTTCAAAAGCACTGTGCTGTGGGTATTGATCACCCATCTGATAAATCGTTGGAAGGAATTTCGAAATTTCTGAGGTATAATTCCTTACAAGATGTTTACTCCAATTTGGACATTGCTGTAAGGATAAGTTTGTGCATACCTGCTACAAATTGCGCGGGAGAACGCAGTTTTTCCTGCCTTAGAAGAGTTAAGAACTATCTACGAACTAGTATTTATGGAATACGGTTAAACTCACTTTCATTACTTTGTATTGAGGCAAATACAACAAAAACACTTTCATATGAGGACATTATTAACGAGTTTGCCATTAAGAAATCTCGTAAGAAAGCTATGTAAATTTGAACATGAAGATTACGTGGGGTGAGTTGTTTTAGAGAAGTTTGTATATTTTTCAACAAATAAACCAGTAATTAACTACATTTTGTGTAATTTCATTTCACCGTGTAGGACAACTTAATTCAAATTGAACACAGTTCTTCAATTACGCAAAAGATAGTCATTAGCATTAAAATATAAAAATATGTTTACAATAGTGATCACTGATCTCCAAGAACAAATTAATTAAGTTCGAAACCCATTTCATTTTTTAACGAATCTTAAAAGAAGTAAGTAAAAAAAAGATAACTAATTTGATTATATAATTTATTATGTAAACCATTAAAATTGTAGTTTTATCTAAACTAAATTAACTTTATGTTTAAAAAAGATTAAAACACCAATGAACTCTGTCCTTTTGTTGTATAAAACAAATGTATAATATTAAGAAATATGAACTATAGAGGGGGCGGCAAATGGACTTTAGCCTATAGGCGGCATACTCTTAAATCCGGCCCTGTTCACATCTATTGCTCGAGAGGATTCTTGTCAGTTCATGTTTGTCTTACTCACCTAGAGGTTTACAGCCACACTGCTGTCAAAAGTTACAGGTTTTACCAGAATTCTAGTAGCCACTGTACACCCTTGAAATGGTAGCACATGGAAATCCAAACCGCTACCTCTGAAATGCTATGACCCATTTCGCGATCTCCAACTATTAAACCTTGTTGAAAATCTCTTAAATCGTGATAACTTGCCGAGGTCGTCATCTGACCGAGGTTTAAAATTACGTGGTGTTCTCGGATCTTTCCCTTCGGGATTGATCCCGGACCGTTGCCAATACTCCATTGTGACGTTAATTAATTACATAACCTAACTTTAATTCAAAACTGCATTATTTTAACTTGTTTTTGGAGCCATCCCTAAAATATAATTTTGTATTTATGTGGAGCAAATTTCATGTTCCCAAATATCACGCTTGTGTCATATTTCAATGTCAAATTTTCTATAAAATGCCAATTTTCATTCTCAAAGTTAATAATTAAGTTGAAATAATCGGACTTCGCGAAAACGGGCGAAGCTTATGAGAAATAAACCTTTACCTCTAAGTCAGCATCCCTACAGTTTCTGTTAGTGAACAGATGAATTCACAACATAGGCCCAAAATGCATGATTTATTTTTCAATTTGGGGAGTTAAAAATGTTTTATCGCAAACTTGAAAGGAATCGAAGCATAGGGAATGTTGGACGCGTGCATTGTATCAGCGGTCCTGCAATTTTGGACGACGATGATGCGCATAGCGTAGTTTGTGTGTAGCGATGGCTGCAATGCATCCCACTTTTAATATCGGAAAATTCATAACGATCTGCAGTTGAATTCCAAGATGATGGAAAATGCTTTAAATATCAATTTAAAAGTTCAGTACTTTGTCTTGAACATGTATTTGCATATTTATCGTTCCACATCTGTTTTACAAATTGCAAGAATCCGAAATTTTCGCCTCCTGCGTGTATTTCTCTCTTCTATGTCAGTAAAGCTTTCATTGTGCCTGTCTACTACTTGATATTGTATGTCGTGTCTGACGCAGTATGGCCAAATATGGCCCTTGCGCCATAAAACCCCAAAACCAACCAACCGAAATTTTCACCAGCGCATTTTTACTTCATTGGTAATAAACAAGAGCTGTCACTACCTCTCAATGAGTTGTAAACTACTAAATAGTATTAATCAAAATAAAGAATTTTTCAGCTTTTTCTAAATTTGGCGATTACTTATGCATTCTAGCTCATAATTTGAAAAAATTTCAATCAGAACATTTTTTAAAATAATTTTTAATGTTTCATTGAAAAAGGCACTTGTTTTTATGGAAATAAAACCTACAAATCTAAGGAACTCAAGAATCGAGTAAAGATTGGGAAATGTAAAACACTGCGTGACCTGCATTTTAAAATTTTGTGAAGGACCCCAAACGGTTTTCCTGGTATATTTCCGGCAATTAAGTCCGATTTGCACAAACATTTATGTTTAGCGATATTTTGTTATGTGAAATCTTTTAATGACAATAAAAGTGGATGTTCCTATTTGAAATTCTGGAAATAATTTCTAAATATACATGAAGAGGACTCTTATGCAAATTAAATGCATATTTATTTGTAACAGATATTCCAAGTCTAATGACACTCGGGCGGACCCAGGATTTTATTCTGGGGCTACCGAGATTCGGAAGCTGTTTCATTTAGGTGGTTGATTGAATTAATTACAATTGTTTATTAAAACAATAAGGACAAGTTATCCTAATAAGTATGTTATTAATCTTCATTGTTCAATTATTCACAAAATTAATAATTGCTTGTAACTAATTATTGACGAAAAAATCATTTTGATATGTAACAACTTTCTTTTCCACAATGTAAAAATTTTGAATTTAATTTTTAGAAAAATGTATTTAAAAAAATTGAAGATTATAATCTATTTTACACAAAACAAATATTTTAATATATACATACCTTTAAACACCAGCATCAATCATACTTTAATCAAGAATATATAGACAGGTTTTGACGCCTTCATTCGTAATAGCGCGTACCCATTATATTGGCAACGCGGCCTTCCTATTTCTGGCAGTTATTGAATAAATAGATAAAATGGACGGATGTATAATAGTTTTTTCGCTGTTCTCAAAATGGATTTATATGGTGTCTTCAATACTTTTTGTAATTTTTTAGATAGTACATTCACAAACTGCACATTTTGCAATCACAATGCTACTTGGAAAAAGAACTTATTGGCGATTGGGCAAAATCCGGAAGAAATAATTAAGGAAAAGCATTCTGGATGCGTTGTTCTGATTCGCACGAATGAGGCCGGATACGTTCTTTTCTTTCGGATACGTTCAGGAAATACTTTTCACCGCAGGAACACTACCTCCACCTACATATATCTTGACAAAAAATGCCTCATAAATGCGTTGTATAATTACTTTTGCCATCTCCAAATCTTTAACATATTATTTTGAATCAAACGACTATAAAATTAGATTTTTAAAATGAAACGAAGAAGACTAATTTCCTTTCATGAAAATGTTGCAAACACAAAAAGACTTGGGAAAGAGTCGAAATGTACATACACATGTGTACAGAATGGAATTTTCAAAATGTAATTCGACGTCTGTTATATCTATTAGTTCGCTTTCAATGACAGTCGGCGGATAGCGCTCCAAGCAACCATGAGTTACTACAGCTCTCAAAGGCATATCGAAAATTCGAACAGCCGAGTCTAGTTTTTCGTCAATTAGTCGTGGTTTAAAGCAGTGATTTCCAACCGATGTGCCGCGAAAGGACTGGTTGTATGCCGCGAGTTCTGTCCAGAGTTCACGAGTCTATAGAGGAATTAAAAGTACTTTTTGAGGGTAACTCTCAGTACTCAGCTAAGTTGGAAGACAATTACTGTTTGCAAAAATGGCCTACTTAGCTGACATTTGAATACCTAAATGAACTTAATCGAAAAATGCAAGAACCGTTTGAGAATATATTAACTTGCATTGATAGAATTAATGGATTCAGAAACAAAATTCAACTTTGGTAAGATGTGAAAAATGGTTCCCTTGAAATGTTTAGTAGGTGTAGTTCGCATCCTAAAAAAACTACTAGAACTTTCAGATCAACACCTATGCATACTTCAGAGAAAGCTTCATCACTACTTTGAATTAACGGAGACAAAGAAATTCGATTGGGTTCGAAATCCATTTGCATCTTCATTAGATCACATGGATCATGATTTATCAACGAAAGAAAAGGAGGAGTTAGACTTAAAAAGTGATCATACTCTTGAAGTTGAGTTTAAGGATGTTCCATTATCGCAATTCTGGGTAACTGCAAAAAAAGAGTTTCCATCTATCGGGAAAAGGCTACAAACATTATTTTATCATTTGCTACAACATACATGTGTAAAAAAGGTTTCTTCTATGTTCACTATCAAGAATTTAAAGAGATTATCATTGAAAAGTCTTGATCATGAATTGTGTGTAGCTCTTTCGACCATAGACCCAGATATAAAAAAGTTGTGTTCACAGAAACAAACCAAAGTATCTCATTTAAATAAGAAGGTAATATATGTGTAACTGTGGCAAAAGAATATTGTAGATATTTAAATTAATACTTAAAATGTTTATTTTGTCATTAAATTATTAGCATATTTATAGTCAGTAATTTTTTTGTGTATAATTAATTTTACTTTTGTATTTTCACATCATAATTTTATAAAACAAGTGTTCTAAAAATTTAATCACAGTTTCAGTCAAATCTGACAATTTAGTTCATAGATACGTTATAAAAACTGTCAAATATCAATCACTGAGTATGTATGGATTAGGTATTTTCATTCTATTTGTTTCGTTTATTTCGTGCTTATGACTTCACAAGACTTATTTGAAACGAATGTCTAGCTGTAATGTTTATGTATTATAATGCAAAAATATTTGAAAGAAAGATCTAATTAATTGAATCCCTAGTATGAAATAGAAGAAATTAATGACGTTAATAGAAAAATGTTCCTTTATAGTGTATTGTGAAATTATTTATGCTTGTGAAGTGTGCTGTGACGTGAAAGAGGTTGGGAAGCTCTTTTTTTAAAGGACGAAAAAATTCCTTTTTTAGAAATGAATTATTATTACATAATTTTAAATATTAATGAATGCAGAAAGGTGTACTGATACTACGGATACAAATAGATATAAAAAATCCTCTGGTCTGTCTTTGAGAAGTATCTATTAACTGCATGAGAAGTATCTATTAACATAAAAAAGAAACATAGCACTTTGATCATGAATGACAGCTGGAACCGATACAAATGTTCCATGAAGCAATTCCTACAGGTTTTTACCGCAGATGAAAGCGTATCGTGATCTTAAGATGCGTGTTCATGTACAAATTATTACCCAAAAGTGAGATTTAAATTGCTTTTTACAAAACAAGCTTTTTATTGTGGATAAATATTAAATGCAGGGAAACTTCTAGAATAGTTGAGAGTACATGGCTAGCAACAGCGGAAAACATTAGAATGACAAGCTCGTTAAATTCTAAAATAAGTTGATGAAAAAAACAAACGATCCAAATTTTTTCGATGATGGTGGAATATGGAACGTCTAATTTTGCACACTGAGAATTTTTTGTGCACTGATAACCCTTTGTGCGCATTATTCGTGCAACCTGTGCAATTGGCTCGCGTTTATAAACAATACGCAAAACTTATACAAATATGTTCCATGAAGCAATTCCTACAGGTTTTTACAGCATTTTTATAGTATTTTAAGAGTTCGCAATTTGTATAATATCGAGTTTTTTCTATTTAATTGAAAAATATTAAATCATGACAATTCCAGTCTTGCTAAATTGTGCTTGTCTAATGTTGGATTGACATTTTTTCCGTTCCACAAGTTCTAATTGGACCTTGGACCTCAAGCTGTGGAGAAAGCATGTGGTAGGGAGGATTACTGATCGAAAGATGACATTTATTTCGTTCGTCGTTATTTTTGGAGGTCTTTTTTCTGACCTGGTCTTTTAACTGATAACTTCTCTCTACGTGAAATTAACAATACTTTAGCAAATTTGCTTGTAATAAAATCGCAACACTTACATTCTTATTAAGATTAAATGTTTATTGTTTCTGCACTTCATTGCTACAGATTCGGGAGTATTCGTTGTTCATGAATCCATTTCGTATGAAAATAATTTTAAATTTGAAGTATAATATGTGCTGTACTCAGCTGACAAATTGCACGTTCACATAATGGGACCGTCGTGGCTCAGTGGGTATCTTCGAGTTGTAGGCGTGGCACAGGTGCGATTCCTGTCAGGTGCATTCCTCCCTGGGTGCATTTCTCTCTTCTGTCAGTAAAACTTTCATAGTGTGTGTATGTCTTGTGTTTGGCGCAGCATGGCTAAAATGGCCCTTACGCCATAAAAACCTAAAAACCAGCCAATCATAATCGCCTCTGACCAAATAAATACATCCTGAAAGAAAGGTTTTCAATTTTTGTGTAAATACGACTTTTCCAAACCCAAACTAAATTTCGACATTTTATGCATGGCGATTTAAAAAGTGGCAGGTTTGGTTTGCATTTTTGACATTATCTCCTGATATATTTAAAAGTGCACTGAATGATGGTTCGTGTTTATTTTTGTTGTATTGTTTTTCTTTTTAGTTGGTATATTTTTTATAACGAGTGTTCTTAACGTTGCACGAAATCATCTACGTTTTAAAACCACATAAAACCGATTGTTTCATCATTTATTTAATTTTGATCAGAGTGCTTGAATCTGATAATACTCATAATTAAAACAACGTGCCGACCCCCGAACATTGTTTTTTTGTGGCGCATGGACAAGATATGGCCAAACTTTTCGTCCGGAAAATGGACATACGCCAAGAAAGTTTTACCGACAGAAGAGAGAAATACACCCAGGATAGTTATAGGAATTGAACCTGAGCCACTTACATCTCACAAACTGCAAACCCACTATGCCACCCCCGAACATGGACGTTATTTATTTTACAAGCTCTGTTTTAAAAACTAACAATCTCCACCCGATCCGAAATGAAATAATATTCTTGAAGGGATATAAATTACATGCTTGGTGTTAATAGCTAGTATTTTTAAGTTTCCGCATTACAAATATTTAAAATATTGATTTTATTTATTCAATTATTTGAAAGAAGTAAAATTTTCAATCTTCAACTTGATGGCTCATAAATTAAAACCTGATAAATGAATTGTTGATCTTAAAACTGGATTTCCTAGGGAACAGTTTTATTACTCGCTAATTACTTTGTTCTTTCATTAAATAAAGACAATTCTAGTTAATTTTTTGTACCTGTTTTCAGCTTCACTGATCCTTACTTTTTTACTTTATATGTTTTATCAAGTATACATGGGTTTTCTCACCTTCTCATTATCCACATCTTTGGGAAAATATTTTGTCACATTTTGTGCTGTGTATTTTTAGTACAATTTTGTTGAAAACTTTTATTACTTTTCCACTGCTTTTATTTTAAAATTTTTGTTGTGACAAACATAACCCCATTTATAATTAGGAATCTTATGTTGTAGAGAATGCGTCATAAATTTTGCGATCTATGTATATTTCCTACTTATTCTACTAAAAATGAGACTCCAGAACTCGTACGTTGGTTTGAAACGAAATCAATTAACATTCCTACACTCTAAACCGCCGGTTTTCCCTTGTCACTCTGACCTTACTCCCACGTTCGAATTTCTCAGTTCCGAGCTAATACCTTACAATAGATTCACCCAAGTTCTTTTTCTTTTTACCGAACTTCACTTATTTCCTTCAAGATGGCAGCACATGCTCAGAAAATTCAATGGCTGGAATTTTCATTCATCCAAATAATTTCTTCTCAACCTATTATCCGTCTCTTAAGAACCATTTTTGTCTGTCTAGTTTTCCAACCAGACTGCAATATTAATTCACGACATGCGTTGTGGATTTCATTGAAGAAAAAATTATTATCTTTTTATTTCTTCTCCATTGTGAAATTCGAGAACTTGTATTAAACATCGATTAATGTAATCTAAATAACCTAACGAACTTGCTGAATATTTCCTCTTTGTTCCATAATCGAAAAATCCAGTGTCATCGTTTTGGGACTTGAAAAATATGATCCAGCAATAAAAACTTTTTAGTAGTCCAAAAAAGTTTTTACATTCTGTTAACATTCCTCGATACAATCCAATTCTCCCAATTTCTGAGTTGAAGGTGTCTGTCTCATTTTTTATTCTATTATCTTTCTTCCCGGTTTGTAGCTTGCGCCGAAGGGATAGGTTCTGTTCTGGCACGTTAGTATCACGTGCAACAGGCATGATGGAGAAATGGTTTCTTGTGTTAAGAGCTACTGCCGATCGGGGAAATTCTTTTCTTGCGTGCCATATGGAGTTTGTCTTCATTACTCATGCATGGCTTGATACAGGTTAGAATATATTGAACATAAGGGATATTGCGTCAAAAATTCCTATTTAGATGTCATTGGAATGGAAAACATCGACCATGGATATATATGGTAATAATAATATATTTATAATTTTCTAATAAAGTGTCTGTTACGAGATAAAACTGATTTTTCAGGGAATATATTTTATGAAACGACTGTATTTTTATGTAACGATATAGAGTCGCCATGAAAGACATCGATAGACATGAAAGATTTTCGACATCAGTTTAGTTTAGAACTCGTACCTTTGCCGTGGTATGAAACATAGAATAATAGTCTAGAAACCACTCGTCTAGTCTCATGAAAACCACCTGAAATTACAGATTCGTTGTTTTAGCGTGGTGTCGTCGATATGTGCATCTAGTATGTATCTTTGCTTTATATAACTTTTCTACGAAATTTTAAATTCGTTACCGGAATGGATTCTCGAGATTTGCACGAGAAAGATTCTAATTCGGTTCTCGAGTAGTTAGCAAAACAGTATCGAAAAGATTAATTAAAAAAATCCTTTAGCATATTTTATACTGCAAAGGGTAAAGACATGACGTTAATAATGTTAAGGCACTTCGTCCTTCTGGACGTTTTCCCGGCACACATATTCAGTCATTAAGTTACGCAAATCAAACCACTCCTAACATTGTGCAGGAGAGTGGTGCAATTAGTCGCGGTTTGTTTATTAATATTTTTGCGAAATTATCGTCTTGAAATCACTTATATTCGATAAAACGATTTGTTTAAAAAAACTTTAATTATTAAAATCTTTAAGTAAGGCTATTTACTATGCTAATGGAAATCTAAATCATTCGAATCCCTGATTGAATTAAATGCGGAAATATTCTAGAAAGGGAAAATTCATTCTCATAAGCGAAAATTATGCTAACTTGCATTTTAAGTGGAATGAGACCAATGTAAAAGGCAGGTACTTTTCTACGGGCGTGTCCTTGGTTTCCCATACACTGTGTTCTTTGAACTCGCTGTTTATCCTTGTTTATGGCAATTATCTATATTCCTAAAATAAATTTAAAAAAATAGCTAAGAATTGAGGTTTTAGTCCTAGGTAAAAGCAAAAACCTTTCGTAATCTATTTTAAAGCAGTTCTATTGTTAATGTGTTTAACTAATTATAGATTTATAACTTGGATTTAGTGGAACTTAAAAGAAATTCTTAGTACTTTATTGTGTATTCACGTTCATATTTTCTAATACGAATTATTTCTCTTTTTATCTTATTTTCAAGTACCCAATTGTTTTCCACTGGGTTCCCCGTGTTTTGAATTTTCTAATATTTGTACACTGCTTTACCAATGGTCAACAATTTTCAAGGCTGAAAGAGGGATCATAAAATTGTTGTAATGCGAAGTCGAAGAAAACCCTTTGAAAGGGTCATTAAAAATGTTTCAATTGGTGCAGAAAACTGATTAAAAATTCAAATAATCCGGAACAAAAAGGGATAATCATTTTAAGAAAAATATTGTATGTATGTTTTTACTTTGCTGTTTGATTCAATTCAATTGAATTTCAATTTGAAAGGTTTCAGTCAGACTTTAAAAGTCTCCAATTATGAAATTTATGAGTACTTTTTTTTTCAATTCGTTAATAATGACCCCGACAATGAGATGAAACCAATAATGCAGAATACCTTCATCCCCCAAAGTTTATGAACCGAGAATTATATAAAATGTTTTTTCTTGAATACAAGTTATCCAGTTGTTTCACATTGCTGAAGAAAACATTGGTATATTATCCTTCTGATAGCAGAAGTTGGAGAGGAGCTAGCTGCCTGTACACGCCTACGGGAAAAACGAATCATCTTTATTCGTGATTTAAAATTAAACCTTAGGTCAAACGAAATTGCTTGCTGATTAGTCGACAAATTTGCAATTCTGAACAAAAAAACATCTGAAAAAGTTTTTGCTAAAAACGGATTTATTTATGTTAGAATAAAAATAATGTACGCAGAAACGTTGTTTCAATGAATTTTTACCACGTATTTGGAACGAGTAATGTTATGACCTTTGACTTTTCTAACATAAATTTACATCCCGATACGTAGCACTATATTATGGTGGTATCTTGAAGTGTGCTGGGGTTGGATGGAATGTTCCAGAGCCAGTAACCACTTCCCCTTGTTGGACTCCGTGGCGGGTATGGATTTACCATAAAGAAGCTAAATATTCAATCTATGGATCCAAAAATTTCTTTGCGCCCTAGAGGAGGCCTGAATCCCTCCTCTAACAATGTTAATTTCTCAATACCTACATTTTTAATTATCAATAACCCTGAAGGGAAACTTGCAACTTTTTCGCCATTTGCTGTACAAAAATATATTCAGTTTGCTGCTGGCGAACCAAAAGCAATAAAGAAATTGCGGTCTGGTGATCTTTTCATAGAAACTGTATCTGCATATCAATCTGAGCAACTAATAAAATTAAACCAAATTGGCGAATTGAAAGTTAATGTAACTCCACACAGAACTCTAAATTCTAGTCGTGGAGTTATATCTGAACCTGATTTTTTAATGTACCTATCTGAATAGGAGTTTATCGAAGAATTGAAAGTTCAGCCAAACGCATCTGCATCAGACGAGATGATAAAAGTATTAACACGAAACATGTAATATTAACATTCAACACACCAGACATGCCGACATCCATTAAAGCAGGATACTTAAATTGCAGCGTTAGACCATTCATTCCAAACCCCCAAAGATGCTTTAAGTGTCAGGTTTGAACATTCCCAGGCTTCATGCCGATCACCTGCAATTTGTACCAGATGCTCAAAACCCGAACATGGCGAAGACTGCACTGATGAACCTGTATGGTTCAATTGTAAGGGAAATCATCCTACTTACTCCAGGTCTTGTCCTCAATTGAAAAAAGAAATCCCCAAAGAATAAAGATAAAACAAGATTTCAAATCTCGAAGCAAAAAAACTAGTAGAAAGTCAGACCAAGAGCAAATATTTCATATGCATCTAATTAAAACGATGAAATCCGTTGCTATCCAGATACCATTCTCACTAAAGAAATTGAAAAATCCGTTGCTGTCTAAACAGATACCATTCCCAATGAAGAAATTAAAAATACAATTGTACAAAACAAAGAAACAATCATCCAAGAAAAAGATACAACCATTAAAAAATCAACAAAAACAAACATTCCCAAACCATCTGGTCCTGATCTTAAACACACTTCTAAAACAAAATCACAAATGAAATGAGATGCTACAAAATCTAATAGAATCGATGAAAAATACTGGGAGACCTTTTCTTCATCTGGTGAGAAAATGGAAACAGACAAAAATAAAGAGTAGGCACAAACGCAAAAAATCTGAAAGAATATCATAATAGTTAAAATCATATTTTGAAATTGCAAAGGCTGCCTTAACCATGTTGAGAATGTGGAGATTGTTCCATCCTCTATGTCTTGGTCTGCAGGAAACTTTTTTGACACCAGCAGTATGCACAAAAATTGGAAGATATATCGCAAGAGGTAATTTAAAAAACAATCATGCTAGTGGTGTAGTGCTTCTGACTTGTCTGGATTGTCCATCTTCGGCTGTTTAAATGTCATACTTTCAAAAATTTATGCATTTACATATGTACATTTTTATTTTGTACATATGTAAATTAAATTCTTCAGTCTCATTATTTATGCCTCAGATGAAGATCTTGTTTTTATTGTTTGACTATTTAAATATTTTTATTCTCATCTAAACATTTGCTTGTTTTAAATTTACCTTTTATCTTTGTCTTGGACTTCATTTTTAAATGTTCTGCGCTTTTATTGGGCTATATTCTGTCTTGTGTTTGGCGCAGATTGTCCACTTTTGGACCTTGCGCCATTAAACCCAAGTCAACCAACCATCTAACATAAATTTTGCCCATACGCTAGTGCAATCAATCACTGCTGCGAAGAATTTTGTTTTGCATTCCAGAGGTCGCTTAAAATTTTTATAACATTGCCAAGTCATTTATGATTTTGAAATTTATAGCTTATTTTAAAGTGGTTTTCACGGTGTGAATGAACTGAGTTTACAAGGCTGAGATGCTTTTTTTTATTGAACCCTTGAACCATGCCTGTGAAACAAGAAAAATGCAGAATTTCAAGTACTCAAGCTTGAACAGGTCGTAATCGGTTCTTTTATTTGCTTTAAGACCTGCGAACTTGAGGATGTCTTGAAGATAAAACGTTCCATGTAGCAACATCTTTCCAAAAATAGACCTTTATCACACAAACATATCTATTTTTATTCGTATCCTAGACACTGATAGGTCAAATAAACTCGTAAAGATATCATTCCGCATTTTTTTTATCGCTCACGCGATTATGGTGTGGTTTCACTCATCGGCTTGAAGGATTTAGCGGTTTCATTTTCTTTATCTAAGTGCCTCTGAATCGAAATAGACTTCTAAAAATTTACGCAGTCTTGAAGAATTTAATCTTGCGAAGCCGGGAAATTCAAATGTTTTTGTTCCAGTCTCCTTGTTTATATTTTCACTTCTAACTGAAATTGTCAAGATTTTTTCGAAATTAGAAGAGTGCCCGAGTCTGCGAAATGCTTAGATTTAAATTCCACTGGTCACCTGTGGATAGGGTTACCAGACCTAAGTATGAAAATTCCTGACTAATTCAATTATTATCCCTGACATTTCAAGGAAAGTCCAGACAAATAAAACTCAATTGATAGGATTTTTTACAAAAAATCCTTCAACATTGAAATGGTGAAGTAAACATTGTTACCAATTAGAAACAACAGTATTGCAAAAAATCTAACTCGACACATACGATTCCTCGAACTGCCGTTAACGACTAACATTTTTTGCACACAAACCTATTCAAGCAATGAAATATTTGGATTGAATTGATGGCTTCTCTGAAAAACCTGAGCAATTGTTAAGACCTTAACCAGAAGGTGTAAGACTACACGAGAGGCGATGCACGCAAATTTCGAACGTCTGGTAACCCTACCTGTGGTGGGTCTTCAATCTTCAACAGCCGGCGAGGAAAAATTTCATTGTAGATTATATTAAATTTACGCTTAAAATTTAAATAATCTAAGACAATCTAAACATCAATCTGGCCCTTGCGTAGCAAAAAATGAACGTACGGCAACTAACCAAACCAGAATATTTCGCAAACAGGTATATTGGATTACAAAGTTTATACATATATCAGCTGAAAATGTCGCAGGCTCGTCCATAGATTTCACTTCTGTGTTGATAAATTTGCTTCTTTTTCGTCTAAAACACTTCTTCCCACACTGTCCTATCCCTTGACTCAAGGGGGATCGCAGTGACTCAGTGGGTTTGCTCACTGCTCTAAGAACCGGCGAGTTTGTAGGGGATGCAGGTTCGATTCCTCCCTGGGTGTGTTTCTCTCATCTGTGTCAGTAAAGCTTTCCTTGTGTGTGTATGTCTGTTGTTTGGCGCAACTTGACCAAATATGGCTCTTGTGCCATAGAACCTAATCAACTCCTTGATTGAAATTCTCTCGTGTGGTCCCGTTACATGAATTGTGCACAATTATTTTCTGTCCAATTTTCCATTCAGTATCGATCGAATATGGTGTTACCTCGTGAGATTCTTTTCTTTTTATCCTGTTATCGCATCCGCATGATGCTAGAAGTGCTGATCTAACGATCATGTGATAAGCGACAATTTGAAACTGATTCTGAATTCATTCTCCAATCTTTAGGATTCGAATTGTTTTCTCGACGTTTGATTGCTCCTTCCCTACTTGAACCTTTTAAATTTTAACATTTAGTGCAACTTCTGACAATATCCTTGTCTGAAAGGTTCAGTGGCACAGCTCGTGAAAGCATGAACACAAGGTGTGCCCGAAACCTTGTCAAGGGTTCGAATCCCGGACAAACAATTAAAATTCAACACTTTTTCATTCTCAAAACTCCCCCTAGATGGCACTGTGTAACTCATTCCGAGTATTTCTAAAAAGGTAATCTTTCCGCCTTCTAACATTGCGGGGAAACTACAAAACATGAACAAGTAGACATACAACTCAACATCAGCCTATAAACAACTCAACTTCCGATTACGTCACTTCCGGCTCTCGTCCTGTCAGTTTCCCAACCTTCTCCATTCTACTGAACTTGTAAAACAGTTTTTGTTGTGTTCTTAACCCTTCAAGTGATTTCGATGAGATACCTTGTCCATGAAGATCTGACCGATTTTGTGACGAGATATCTCGTCATCAAGATATTGCCGATTTTTTTTATGAGATCTGGTTAGTTCTAATTACGAGACTTCTCGACCATCAGGATCTGGTCAGTTTTGCTCAAGACGAGACACCTCTTCGAGACAACCACCAGGAGTGTTTAGCAGAGCAGCTCTTTATGGACTTAAATCAGTGTCATGCCTTAGCTTTTTTCTCTGCAGGTCATAAATAATTACTGTCGGCCCAGAAATTGCAGTAGTACAAGTTGAGGATGCGATATAATTTTGGGGTTAAAGTGACAATGTTAATACAAATACTTGCAAACCTTGAAATCCTAGAAAAATATTTTAGATTTTCAAGATACTTGGGAAAGGAAAAAATCTTCGAAAATCCTTGAACTTTTAACTTCCCCTTTCAGGCAAAATTTTTTTTTACTCCCTTTCCTTTTATTTTTGAGTTTTTGGAAAATAGATACATTGTCATTACATTTTCTCTGGCCAAATGCGTATTGACATTGCCTAGCTATGCTATTTGCTCTAAATGCGTTACTTGTTGAAATCTTTTCACAGTATCTAATTATTTTAAAAAACGTACGTGTAAATGGAAAGGGTTGAATCTTACAGTGCCAAGAACTTGTCCAGGTGTATTTCTCCGAGGTATGTTGAAAGAAGTGTTTTAAACGTGTTAAACTAAAATTTACTTCAAATCGGGATAATCTACTAAGTAATTTATGAATTCGCAGTTCCAAATCAAATGTCTTTGATTTCCCATACACCGATTTAAAAATGAAATGAGTAGTAAAAACTTAATACATTATCTGCTTGCCTTTTGCTTTGAATCTAATACGTATTGACTTCCTTTACAATTTTGGTATATGCTATATAAAACTGCTTAAAATGCTACGGATGGTTTTTTTAAATTTCTTAGTTTAATCTAATTCAACGACAAAAAATTAACTTGGAGCTTAGCAGGATTAGTAAAGTCTTATAATTCGAAAATATTTATCATGCTCTGCAAATTTTAAAAACCACAATGAAGATATTTTTTGTTCGCATAGACATTGTTTTCCGAAAAAGAAAAATCTTAAGAGATTGCAATTACCGTACGAACTAGTAGTGAGTAAATAATTGAATTTTAAACATGTTAGTGCTCGCAAAAATTACTGAAGTGGATGGGTAAACATTTCATTCTGAGATTCAACATAAATGTTCAAATTCTTGCCATGTACCAAGCACCATTTTACGGTAAGGTTGAGAGTTCCAATGGTCGTGGATTTTGAGAAGCCGGTCTTTTTCAGATGAAAGGCCCTGGTTTGTCGCGATTTTCGAAAGTGCTTCGTGTAACCCTTTTATATATCCTTTTAATTTAAACATGTGATAGAAAAATTCGTATTGGATATCAAAAATTCTGAATTCTTAAACATAGTGGACTTGCGATAATGCACTTGTGTTGGAAGAAAAGTTCGAGTGCATAAAAATTTATAATAAAACATTTAAGTTGTGAACATTCGTTTCTAAATCGGTGTTTATATGCGTATCATGTTTCTTTTTTGTTTTGTTCTCGGATACTACGTGTGCAGCCATTTCTATCTCATAACAATACGGGTATTCCAAAATGCAAAGTTTTTATATAACTTTTGTTGTAAGCAGAATTGCCCTCAATGCTGATAAGATTCACTTGAATTGTGTCTATTTCACCATATCTCTGGGTAAAAGTAAACTAGTTATCTTTCGAAGTTTCAAGTCCATGAAATACGATTCCATTTCTTTACGACGAGTGAAATCTGCAAACATCAGGTCTGGACTCTGAGTACAAAGGACTGGTTGGAGCTCTAGCTCAATCCGGTTTTTGCACTGTCACTTATGATTTTATTCACCAACCCTGACTACTATCGAGTGCCGATTAACAAAATGCTTATCGTCCATTCTTCATAAAAATAAATAATGATAGTTATTTGAATTGTCTTAAGGAAACATTTATATATTTAAAAGGTGAATGAAGGTGGATTGTTTCCGGTCGAAAACCACGATGTCTTTTCTTACCATTGAATCTTGAATGAAAGCGTTTCATTTTTCCCATGTAAGGTTAACAGTTTTTGGTCCGCTAATACATGAAAGAGCACGGATTTTTGTTCCTTGGGAGCTTGAAGTTAGAGGGCATGGGTTCGATCCTACGATTTGTTCATTGAAATGTCCTCGCGTGTAGGCCATGCATGTTTCTTGAGTCTCCAATAGATGATTTTTTTAATTATTAAATATAAAAGTAGTGTTAGTCTTCGAAACCCCAAGTCTGGGGAAGATTTCTAAGGAATCGCGAACAGTTTCGCCCCAATTCCGTAAATGGAAATGCCGAAACACTTTGAAAAAGCGTCAGAGGCTTTATCCAGGGTTAGAAATTAACGGTTTGTAGCATTTTGCACCAATAAATTTCATCGTGACCACTATTTGACATCTTCTGTCTTGATTTGGCGCAACTTGTCCAAATATGGTCCTTATGCCATAAAACCCAACTATCTTCATGATGACAGAGTATTGGTTCCAGTCGTCATTCTTGACGGTTTTATGCTTAGAGAACATGGACCTATGGACCCTCGTTCTCTAAGCATGACAACCGTCCAGAATGGCGACTAGAACCAAAAATTCTGGTCATGCCTATCCAAATTGAAAAAAATCTTACTAGGATTTGGAATCGGGGCGTCCTCTAATGTTTATCATTTTAGAAACGGCTAAGAACCTGTTTGAATTTGGTTGAAATCCTCATTAGATGTAATACCTGATTTTTCAATCGAGTTTTAATTTTCAAAGGGGTTTATTTTTCAAAAAGTACGTGTAATCTGAGTCTTCCTAATTGGATGAGGTATAATAGATTCACAATATTTCAGCGTTGAATAAATAGTTTGATATAAATGAGGGGAATCTCGTATTTATATCAATAAGAAGGTATTGAACAGCTCCATAGAAACTACGATTTTCAATTATAAAACATGATACTGAAGTCTGGAGAAAGGAAAATTATTTTTCAATTCCAAGTTACAATTCTTTCCAAATCGTGTGGAATATGATTATATATTAGCCACATTGGTAAGTGAAAAATTGTACTTTTTTGTTGTAGAAGCATTTCATGTTGTCTCAGTGTTTTTTTTTTAAATGCTGGCAGTTTGAAAACACGTACGTCGATTTCTGCTGTTAAAAAAATGTCAGTGTAAAAATTCCAGCATGCTCTTTGTTTTTGTTGTCTTTGGTTGCGGCAGAAATACAAGCATAATCTTTCAGGCCCCGTTCACATGAGGCGTTTTCTAACCCGCGTTTTACGTCAAAACAAAACGCGGGTAGCCTAAGTACATAGTTCTACTGGAGTGTTCATATGCAGAAATCTCGAGATCCACGCTCTAGATAGCATCGGCGCTTCAACAATCTCCGGTGGTTCTAGCGATTAGAAGGAGCTTGGAGATGCATTCATAGGAATCTATTGCACCATACACGACACATGTTTTGATGCGCGTTTGGGCTTTTTTGTTCCCGTAGGTCCAGGTCCCTAGTTTCAATCTTCGCGTTCGTTAAAGATAGAGTGAAAATTTCAACGGATTTGAAATCTGCGAAATATTTTACACCAGATCGATACCAAAAATGTGATTTTTTTTAAATAAATAATTTCGCAACTGTAGCTAATAATAGAATTTGCGTCTACACGTACACATAATATAAAAATTTCGATTAAAGTTGCAATAACACTAATTGCAAGATTAAAATATAAATTCTATGAAAATAAGCTCACAGTATAAATTAAGTTCAGTAAATCAGTAGTTCATTTTCCAAAGTGATATCGAGTTCAATGTAACACGTGGATGTGAAAAATGGATGAAAATTGAAACTAATCTTACGTATTTCACGTTGAGGACAAATAAAAAATAACTTTAAAGTTCAGCTTTTAAATTGAATATTTAGTTTTAGCTTTATTTTAAAGACGTTGCCGCACATGAAAACTAAAACGGACAGTTCTCGGTATACGTTGCCTCAGAAATAAAATTACCCACTATCCTTTTTGGTTGTAAACTCACATTTTTTGCGTGAAAGCATGGTAAAATTCTTGACTAAATCGAATACAATTAAATTTTCTCATCCTATTTTTAATGGCCATAAATATAAAGCAGTGGATTAAGACGAAATACTCCAATCAAGTTATATCTATTCTATAAAAACGAGCTGAATTTGTGTTCTTAATGAATATATTTCGTCAAATGCGTATCGTATTAAAGTAGTTACAGTTGAAAAATTATTTAAAGAAAATCACATTTTAGGTAACGAAGCAGTGGAAAATGTTCCGCAGATTTCAAATCCGTTGAACTATCCGAAGATAGGAACTTGGATACGGGAATAAAAAAAAACCCTAACGGGCGCTTCTAATCGCTAGAACGACCGGAGATTGTTGAAGCGCCGAAGCTATCTAGCGCGTGGATTCTCGCGATTTCTCCATGTGAACACTCCTGTAGAACTCTTATTTACTTAGTCTACCCGCGTTTTGTTTTGACGTAAAACGCGCATTAGAAAACGCCTCATGTGAACTGGGCCTAACGTTAGATGTTTAGTCTAAAGTTTAATGAAATAGGTCTTTAGAGATTTAACAAAATAAAATTATGATCATAGAGGATAATTCATATTTTTAACATGGACGCGGGCGCGCCTTCATTCTCAGGGTTTTGTTCAGAAAAAGATATTTCATATTTTGTCTACTCTATTTGGATAAAAGAAAAATGTGTCCTTTTCAGATATAAAACTGTTTTCTTATGGTTCATTAAAACTTCTAAGTTTGAAAAATAATTTTGAAAAGTCCTTAACCTATTCATCGGCCTTTTGCTTTCAAGAGAAGGCTTTCAAATAAACATTTTATTTATATTATCACAGAAACGTGTAAGACTCGGTAATTATTGGGTATTTGAGAAAATTTGACGTCGTTTTGGCCATATTGTCAAATTGTCAGCGCCAACTACGCGCTACAATTGAAGACATTGTAAATGAAAAAGGGCACAATTTACCCCTTGATCAGGGCCTGTCTATTTGAAGCAAGTGATTTTTATTTAAAAGCATGATCAAACTTAAAATATTTTTTCTTAAAATTCAATAATATTAAATTAAATAACCTGAGACAGGATGCATATAATAAAAAAACCATCTATATATTTGCTTCTACTGAGTAACACCACAGGAATGACCCTTTTTAAACTGAAAATTATTGCTTCCATATTGAAATAACACTAGAGATAACAACATTGATTGGAATGTGGTGCCAACTTGGAGAATTTACTGGAGGGCCCAAGTTAAACCACGTGTGCGTTTTGGATCAGGCCCCTAGGACTTGGCACATCTGGTGCAAGTTTTTAAACAAATTGGTTGGTTTCTTTTTGGTAATATTTACGTCTCACATTTGGGGGATAAAAATTGGTGCCCAGTGCTTGAATGACAATGACTATTGATCAACAAATATTTATATTTTTGCACACTGATATCAAGTGTCACAAATCTATTTATCAGCAGAGGCTGATAAATAGATTTGTGACACTTGATATCAGTGTGCAAAAATATAAAAAAAATAAATGGGGCCAGTCCTATGTATTTGATTAATTTTGTCATTCTCTTCCCTTGGAAAGATTGGATAGACTTGAATGGATTCTCTTTTAAGACAGAATTTGCTATTTCTTTTAAGGAATTAGAATTTTTGCTGTGGTGTTGGAAACCTTCCTTTCCCAGATCTGCTTTGCCAAATATAACCCTTGTGCTGTAAAATGCGAAAACAGCCAACTAAACTTTCCCAGATCTCTCCCTTTGAGCATGTCTGGGATATGCTTGGCAGTCAATTGCATCCCTCTGGAATACAAGGGATCTGAATAATAGCTACAGAATGGTTGACATAATTTGCCACAGAATAGAATAAGATCTCCATGGCTACAATGTGTATCTACACCAGAGTGGCTTTACAACTTACTAATTTATGACCTTTCTGCTATAATTCTACAACAATAGTCGGATTTGATATTGTGATAATTGCTTTATCTCTACATCACACATGCTAAGTTTAATTCTAATTGAACATTGTCTTTGAAGTGTTGATTTTTTTCTTTGGCAGAGTGTAAAAGCTATTTTTTTACTTCAAAGCAGCTCACACTCTTATGATCTAAAAATCTTTTTTAAAATGATTAAATTTAACTTTTTCCTATAGTTCCTATGTGGTATAAATTATAAAGCCTCTCGATACAGAACCAGAAAAGGATGTTTTTAATAGGATATAATATGACTCATTGTGATGGATATCGTATGCATAATGAACAATTACTGTGATTATTAGAATTTCTTCTTCCTTCCTACTGTATTGTTTTTTTCTCTTCTAGACGCACGTGGAAAAAAAGGGCTCACTTAACTTTGAGGATTTCTTTCACTTTATCCAGGAATCTGAACATCAATTGATGGCTTTGTTCAAATACATGGATGAAAATAGAGATGGTTGTGTAATATTTTTATTCCGTGATTAATGCTGGTGCCTAAATTAAAGGTTTTCATACTTAGTTTATAATTGTTTTTCTGTGTCTGGTTTAGGTATCATAGATGCTGATGAAATTGTGAGTGCTTTTGCACGGTTTGGAGTGAAGATTGATAATCAAGAGGCACTTGTTTTACTGAAAAGGTAAGTCTGAAATTTCAGTTTTTATAAAATATCTGAAATGACCACTATATTCAGTTCAAACTGTCAAAACTTAGAACTAAAAATTGTGTTAGCAGATATAAGATGGCTTGATCATGCTGTGGTGTAAGTAAAATTCCCAGCAGATAGCAAATTTGTTTTAAAAATGTTATTTAATGTGATTTCTTATAACTAATGTACATGCCTACTATAATTGTGTCCTATCCACTGGAAAAAAATCAGCTTGTCTACTGTTTTAAGATCATTAATTCAAACATTGTTATGAAGAAAATTAAAGTAGAGATTGTGGTATGCTGTAGTAGTAGGTTCAGTGTTGTGGTGAATGCAAAAAGGTCCGAAGTACCTTTTATTACATTTAAAAGAAACTGGTACTACACAAATTCTTGATTACACTTGTCCATGCCCATTTCATATAAATTCCCGAGCACTAAGAATCTGTCCATTGCTAGGCTTTCTCCTATGCTCCCCGATTACTTTTGGTGATGATTTCCCATCTTACCTAGTTCAAATGGTGCCAATTTAATACAGCAGTAAGGTTGCCAGGGTCTGTAGAGTTAATTTAGTAATTTTAGTTTTCTTTTGAAGTTTGTCTTGTGTTTGGCTAAGCTTAGCCAAGTATGGCCCCTAGCACCATAAAAATTCAATCAATCAAACCATCTTTCCAGTTTAAGATATTCCACATTATACAACATCTGTCTGAAAGTTTAATAGTCTTAACAGTGTAAAAATTTTCTGTTGTGAAATATCTGAATAAGAGATTTATATTTACCAAGTGTAAAATAAACATTAGTTTGTTACTAGGAAAGAGCACTATGCCTGCTGTTTTTCTTCGACTGAGTTCATTTCTGTATTTGCATTCTCAGTTGAATTTAAGCTATTTGTATGAAAATTGACAAATTATCCTGTTACTGATGCAATCTATTCCAATATAATTACAAACAGATTTGCATTGGCTTTATGTTTAGTTCTATGATATAGAAAATAATATCTGCTTATTTCATAAGTTTAATTTTACAACCGTGTTTTCAACCCAGTTGCCATCTTGACACTGTTTTTAGAATTTTGCCACTTGTATGACCCTAAATTCAATTGATAAACTGTTTATTCTTTTTTCTAACAATCTACTTGACTTTTTAATAGAGGCCACTAAGGTTCTATACTCCTTCAGCCTACTATATTTTGCAACCATAGTAATATTTACTGCTGTCTATGCATCAAAGTTTTATTAAACTTGTATAATTTTATCTGAAAATGCTACATAATGACTTAAAACAAAATTTTGTCCTTTTTTATGAAAAAAATTCCATATCGCACTGTTTATACACTTTCACTTGAACAAAATAAAATTAAAATAACATTTTCACAACTGCGAGAAAATGCTTAAGTACCATTGACTGTCTGCTCCTAATTTTAACTCAGTTTCGTTCATGTTTCAATAAAAAGTGACACAGCTTAAAGTGCGAAAATGTAAAACCAGTTTCAGGTTTCATTGGTTGCCGACCAATTGGTCAGGTGGTCAAGGTTTTGAAAGGTTCTTGGTTTGAATCTGGGATAAGGCATATTTGTCCATCTGGAGTAAATTTGTGACTCCTCTATAAACAGGCTGTACCTTGAATGCATGGTATGTATGAAGTTTAAGGTGACTACCTGGTGTACCTGGGTAATGCCAAGTGGTTCACAATTCTACTCTTATAATGACTAATGTTTAATTAGCCAGGCATTGGGGAAAAGGTTTCATTGGTATCTGATTTTAAATAACATAATAGAAATTGTCAAACTCGTATTTTAATATATTTATACTCATCTTGCTAGAATGATTTTCTTTTTCTAAAGGTGAAATTTTTAGGCAATGTCACTACAGTGCTTCTGCCAAAATTTGTTTAAAACATGCATCATTGTAGGTATGAAGCTTTTCATCCAATTCAATCTTAAATTATATTAACTTAACTCTTGAATCAGTCACTTCAGAAGCACTAAGTCATTTATTAACACATGTATTATTAACAATTACTGTTTTAGTAATGGCCTGTTCAATTTCAAACTGATAAAAATAAATTTATGAGAGAGTTTGCTATTTGAACTGTAAGTTTGACAATAACCTTGAATATTTATTTGTGCTCCTTTGTTTATTTTGTATATTTAGGATTTCATAACAAGATCCAGTTAAATTAAAAGGAAAAATAATCATTGAACATCTATTATTTGCTATTTTTACTTTCCTCTTACATATTACGTACTTGAACTTAGTAAAATCTTAAATAATTATTTTATATAAGGGTATGTTTTTCCAGTCTAAAACTAAATTTTGTGTTTAAATATTTTCTAACTATCTTGTACTTTTGTTTAGCTCTCAAGCTTTGATAATTCTCAGCTTTGCATTTTGTACTTTTGAAGGCAATTAAGTTTTCTTCAAATTATTAAAATACAATAGTAATTCTTTTAACCATTGCTCGCTTGTAGTTTTTTTCATTTATTTATGGATGAGAGGATCATAGTTCAGTGGACAGCAATTTTACTATTGGCAAACTATCATTAAAACTCATGAATGCTGAAAAGTGTAGTAATAATTATTTAATTTTAATTTGTAAATGGACTCTAAATGCTGTTTGTGTAGAATGGATAAAGACAACTCCCAAACAATATCTTTTACTGAATGGAGGGATTATTTACTGTTCTTGCCAAGTTTTGAACTGCACGAAGTTTTAAGGTCTTGGCGCCATGCCACAGTAAGTATAATTTTGTATTGATTTTATTCTATATTTAATTTTGTGTGTATATTTAGGATTATTTTTAATCTTAAATAAAAACCTATACAGGAAAATTTTTATAAATACAGCAAAATATATTACTTTCATCGACATGCTTCCTTTTATATCAGCTTCTACTTGTACAATGATTGCATAGGTAGCATTCAATGCTGCTGCTCACTGATTGGCTGCTGTTATTCAAACATGTGATAAGGCTGCCCTAATTGAATTCAGCCGGATTTAGGGAAATCTTTTCAGTCATATGAGCATCAACATGAGTTGTGCTTCAGTCCATTTCTATGTTTTGTATAAAGACAGTGGTTTGATGTTTGCTTATTGGAAATTCAATTACATTTAACAGTAGTTTATATCAAGTGCACAAAAGTAAGATTTTATTTTCCATATAATTTTTTGTAAATCTTAAAAGTGAATGTTTTGTGTAAAAAAATTGTTACTTTTAATTTTAATCGATTCGTTTTAGAACATTTTTATTAAAATTATATGTATCCTATGGAATATAGACATTTATTCATATTTAGTGTTAAGGTTAATTTAAAAGATTTGTCTGAATTATTTTCAGCATTTATGCCTTGAGTTAGGAAGTAAATAAACTGATTAGTTTTATTTCATTTTTGGGATGTATGAAACAATATTTATGTATTTTTGTACACCTGTATTGTATGTATGTTTTACCAATTTGATAATTTTTTAGTGATACAATTTTAAGAATGATTCTGAACATTTTAAAGATAAAAGTAGTGTCTTATCAGAACTTACAACCTTGATTCATGTTCTCACATATGAAAGTGCCTCTTTATATGCGAGTACCTCTTTATAAGCACTTACTGTAACTTATAAAATAAGTTTATGTTTATTTTTTAAGAATTTAAAAACGCTGCAGTATTTACTAAAAGGTATTAAAGTATATTTTTTAATAATTTAGTCTAAAACGAAATAAATCAATATTTTGAATCCTAATTTAATTGTGTATATTGGTATAAATTAATTCACAATAAATATCACAACACTGTAGGAAATTATTGTTGCAGTTCTTTGCATTCAGACTCTGCTTCACATATTGGAAATTAGTTCTATTATTTTAAACTGTCGATAAAACCTGTCTAATTTTTTAAGAATATAATGTTAATAGAATAATTGAAACATGATAGCTTCATGAAGCTTAGTTTATGGCAATCTTTTGTAATATTTTTTACATGTTAAATCACTTTGAAGTAATTAAAACCTTTTAATCAGTTTTTAGATTTGGGAGAGAACTATCTTGTGCCAGAAGATTTCACTAAAGACGAAATGCATACAGGGATGTGGTGGCGCCATCTAGTGGCAGGTGGCTTAGCAGGTGCAGTTTCTCGGACATGTACGGCTCCTTTAGATCGAATTAAAGTTTTCTTACAGGTAAGCTAAAAGAAATTAAATCATTTTTGCATACCACTGAACTATGGATATCAATATTCCTATGAAGAAAGTGTTATGAGTGATTTTCTTCTCTTTTGCAAAAGATTTTCAAAAACCAATAGCCTTTATTTCCAATGCTATAATTGATTTATGATAATTATGAAGTTTGGTTGTACATATTTATATATGCTTTAGACAATCTTTATTTATCATATTTAAAACTGAATTTGTTTTATATTAAATCTGTTATTTTGTGTGGAAGAATTTTAAAATTTAACTTGGTATTAGTATTCACAACTTTTAAAAAATGTATGTTAATTACAAAGAAATATAAATTTAATAACTTAATCCTTTCAAAGCTTAAACATGTTTGTCACATTTTTATTTCTTGAGTAAATTAATATATGAAGATTTGTGATTGGTGAATCTGAAACAGCTGTAGATTTATACATAGTTACTGTACTTAGAGGTTTTAGATGTGTGGTTCAGAAGTAGTGGAGAGCTTGTATATTTAGGATATTTATTATGAGAGCTAACATACTTGAAATATTTTTCTTGTAAAGTACGTTGAAGGATGTGATTATGTCATGAATCACTACTTAAATATTTCCGTGTTGGTTATCATTTTTTTCTTTTTAGGTACAAGGTTCAGAATATAGCTCAATATCAATTTGTCTCAGGCATATGCTTAAAGAAGGGGGTGTTAAATCTATGTGGAGGGGTAATGGAATTAATGTAATGAAAATTGCTCCTGAAAGTGCTTTGAAATTTATGGCATATGAACAGGTAATTATTTGGCTATTCACATTTTTTATTTGTCTTTTTTTAAGTCAAAAATGTGTAAAAATATGCAGGTTTGACTGATGACTGGGATTCTAGGTTTACACATGTTAAATTGGAAAATATTTATGATGAAAAAAATTATGTATACAGAATTATTAAAAGCCAAAAACAAAATATAAATTAAAAAAGATCGTGTTGAAAAATCTCCTTTGCTCTGTCAAAACACTGCTTACATAATTCTAAAGTAAGTCTTCAGAAGAGTCAATGGGGGTCTAAATTGGTTTTTGAGAAATATTACATTTTGCTGAAAAAAGTTGGGTTAGTATGTTCCAAATAGAATTAGGATAATGAAATTTTAAATTTATTTTTCTTTGTTTTGGACAAAACTTGAAATTCATGGTTTTTATGGAAAACCCAAAAAAAAGCATGTTTGTAAGTTCACTGTTTGTTTCCAAGACTTGAAATTTACTAAAATTAATAAAATAAATGTTGATTGTGCAAAACAGTTAGCTATAGTTTGAATATGATCTATATGTCAATTGTCTTATAACTACGGGATTGATCCCAGGCCATCGCCAATAGTCCGTTGTGTTGCTCCAGTGTGACATTAACTACCTACCTTGTTCTATAACTTTGCAAAATATTTTGTTAACCTGTTTATGTACAAATGTACCATTGCTTTACAATGATCACTATACAATGTTTTAAGTTTAAATTATTTGTAATTATTTTGCATTAAATACAAATTGCATCAAATATTAATATTTTTATTAAACCAATACTGTACCCATCTAATGTCTATAAATTGTTTTATATTTTCAAGTTGCCTTAAATTATATGTACTGTCTGTTTTCCAGGCCAAAAGACTAATACGGGGAGATTCAGAGAGAGAGCTTGGAATTTATGAAAGATTTGCTGCAGGGTCAATGGCTGGTGGTATTTCTCAAACTGTGATTTATCCTTTAGAGGTGAGTTGGTTTTGATACATTAAATTATTTCCTTTAAGAGTACTTTTATGTGCCATCTATACTTGAGGTCAACTTAACTTGGATGTACACAGTAGATTGGTAAAAAGGCTCAAGGGCATAAATGTGAAGCTCTGATTTGCTACAAATGAAATCACTCACCGATGCATCATATGCAAAAGAGGGGCTACTATTTGTATAAATAGCCTGAATTTATTAGTTACTTGCACTTACAAGTGTTGCTCTTTGTCTGGTACAAGAAAGTGCATATTTTTGCTAACATATTTTATTATTTCTTAAACATAAAATTAAGGACTGTTTTACGCAGCATTGATTTTTTCAATTAATTGGATTAAATAATTCAAACTTGTATTTAATGTTTAATAAATGTTAAACAACTAAGGAGGGGACAATGTTAGCCACAGTCTGGGTGTAACTTTGTTTCACCTTTTATATTTTTGAATAAAAATTTAATTTTAGGAAATACGTATATCAACCCCATCATATTGTGCTATAAAACCGTGCAAATAGAATAGATCACATTGGAATTGAGCATCATTTGTTGAGGTAGATGGTTATTCTGTGCATTTTGTTTCACCTAATAAATCTATGCCACCAATTCTGAACCAGCAACTCATAACCATTTGGCCAGGTGAAATAAATTGGAAAAATCGTCAGAATTATGTGCCATGGCAATATTTTTCTTCCAGTTTCGCCTTTAAGGTTGTTATAAAAGACATATAGAGCTCCTCATCCTTTGGAGGTGCTGACTCTGGGGAATTTATTCGTTGAAAAGCTTAAGACGTAATATTCACACAAAAAAAGTATTGAATTGTAAAATCAACATTCAGTTGTTTCAAATTGTGTGCAAATTTTTATTGTGAATTCATACCTTTTGAGAAAAATTTGTAGTGTTTTAAGAATTACATTTTAGTGCCAGAAGTATCCACTTTGTAGTACAAACACATGTATCCAAGTTAAGGTGACCTGAAGTATAGGGTACTTCTCTACAGTGGTTTAGTTTGTTTGAGATCACACACATTGTGTTTATTTTTTCAACCTTTGTTACAATATAGATTTCTATTGTAGGTTTTGAAAACCAGACTAGCTCTTAGGAAAACTGGACAATATAAAAGTATTTGGGATGCAACGAGTAAAATATACAAAACTGAAGGTCTTCGTAGCTTCTATAGGGGTTATATACCCAACTTAATAGGCATTATTCCTTATGCTGGGATTGATTTAGCGATATATGAGGTAAGTGGAGGTTTTATATTTAAATAAAATTTAATGGTTTTTAAGCTAGTAAAGAATTATGAAATGTGAGTTGAGAGTATTTTTAAATGAAATAATTCTATTGGGAGTGTTTAGATTGTCAGATTTCTTTAAGCTGAACGATCTTTTTCTAAAGATAGGCATTTAATTGAATATTCTTGTTCGCAAAACATTGGGATTGTCTGATTATTTTGTATGATTATCTGAATTTGTATTTTTCATCAGTACCATTCAAAGCATTGACTATCTCTGAGAGATGACTTTTCTGATAAATTATTATTTTTAAAAATTCATGAAACAATGTGTCATTCCACCTATAACAATAACTATATTCTCTATGTGATCCATAGCATGTGCTTCTGCAAATTATCTACTGTCAATAATTTGGAGTTAAGATGCCTTAAAGGGGCATTTTAACTTTGAACTGAATGGTTTCATATAAAAAAGTTTTTAATACAATTCTCATTCAAAATACTCTTAGTTTATAAATCAATTGAAAAAGCTTTAATTTCATTCAGCAATTCTGTAATTTTTATAACTCGTTTCTAAGATTTAATTAGAAAGCTAAGCACATTATATAAAAAATTAATAGTGTTAAACTTAACTTGAATATGTCATGTATTTAATCATAATGATGTATGTCAACTTATAATAGGCAGAATGTATTATTTTGAAAAATGTTTAATCATGGAGTTAAATTGAATATTGTTAGATGAAAGTAAAATAATTTTCACTTATTGTGATTATGTACTGTATAACTGTATATTTGTGGTTTTCGAGGAGTCAATCACAATCTGACCTTTCTCTTCCAGACATTGAAAAAGACATACATTCACAGACATCCTGAAGAAACAGATCCTGGCATATTGGTACTTTTAGGTTGTGGAACAGCCAGCAGCTCATGTGGACAAATTGCAAGCTATCCTCTGGCTCTTGTTAGAACTCGCCTTCAGGCTCAAGGTATTTTTACAATTTGTAGTCTGTTTGAACCAACATTCTTGGGCCCTTATTTTAAACCATTGTTTCACAAAGTGGGTGTTACTGCTTCCCTGTGGGTGCTGAAGGAATCTTGAGGTCAATCCTGGCCCCAGAAGTAGAGGAGCATTGAGAACGTAAAAGCATTTGTTACCTAAAATGTTTTTAAGCAAACCTTCTTGACCATACAGAAACATGATGCATTACCTCAAGAATTATAATTTGTATAATGCAAGTTATAACTGACCTATCTGAAAACAAAATGACAAGTCATTAGAAGCGAGTGTTAGCATATGTGCATTTGGGTACAGTTCCAACTTAAGTTTTTGATGGCATTTCTGTCATCTTAATAGGAGGAACTGGCTGCAAATGGTTATCTGTGGAGATTTAAAGTTGCTGATGATAAAAATAGCCTAATACTCATAAATCGGTTGCTCGACACCAAGCTCACCCTTTTTATTAGTGATTATTTTTAATTTTACTGTTTTGATTGCTATTAATTACTTAAAGTGATCAATCAAGTGTGCTTATGTGCAAATATTTTTTTGTTATTTCGTTTTAATAAATAGCTTTATAATAAGTTTTATTTCCAAACTAGTTTTTTGAAATTCTAAAATAACACACACAACTGCAGAAATATTGGTGAAATTCAAAAGCTTTAGTCATAACCACACTTGAAATTTATTACTGGTTGAGCTAGAGTTTCCAGATGGGATGCTGTAAATAATTGTCTTTGAAAAGGTTGTGTTGAGCCAAAAAAGTTTGAGAGACTAAGTTAGACTATATAATGAAAACAGATTTTAGGGCTTTTTATATTTCATGTTATAATGTATGTATTTTGTTTCATTTAATAGCTGTGGTGAATAATGATTCAAGAACAGAAGGTACTATGGTTGGACTTTTCAAAGGCATCATAAAACGAGAAGGAATTTCAGGACTTTATCGTGGTATAACGCCTAATTTTATGAAAGTTGCCCCTGCCGTGAGTATCAGCTATGTGGTGTATGAATATTCAAGGAGAGCTCTGGGAGTGACGATGCTATAAGATTAGCTGAATCAAGAAATAGCGTCTATCAGAGATTGTTCACCTCTGAGAAAATGTGTTAGATGTACAGCAGCAGATCTTGTTTAGTATATAGATGGACACTGTCAAAATTAAGAGAGCTTATGTTACAGCCTTAGATATTGAGTCTTGAAAAGATTCTGAAATTCAAGTGATAAAATTTTATAAGTATCAGAGTACAATTTCTATGTTGGAAATGCACAAATACTCTGGGATTTAAGAATTCAGAAAATTCATTTTAATGCTGTACCATTTATTTCAAGCAATTTTTAAATTTTTAACTACCCACAAAATTTATTAATTTTCTTTCTGTGCTAAATAATAATGTATTTATCAATGTGAATTATGTAGTACATGATTTCTAAATGAATTGTGTTCAATTTAAAAGCTATCCTACCTTAGTGTTTTACCTGCTTTAGCATATTAAAATTTCCTTCTAATTTCTATTTCATTAATAACATTCCATAGTGATTTTTTCAATAGTTGATGCTGTACATCATTATCAGAGGCGAACGTTATTTTTTGTAATTGTTGCCAAGTGTATTTATTAGTGTCTGTGATAAGGTAGCAAATTTTTCATCTAAAAATAAGCTGTTACTCACTTAATGCATCAGAACTACCTAGAAGCTAGTAGTAACTAGTGTCAACACTTCATTTTCATCTGTATTCATATTCGTCAAACTGGAATTGGACAAAAAGGTTAACTTTGCTTTGGTTAACAAAGGATTTGGATTAGCCTCTTATTTTTCTGCTTTTTTAGTTTTCTTTTTCTTCAGCAAAATTTACAGTGTACAAATTCGGTATAATCATCTTGCAAATTATCTTGTTTAAATCATATTTTCCCTTTTAACATTTGAGAGACAACATTATTTTCTTCCTGATTACATTCCTGTTTTCAATTCTCTATTGAATGCTTTTTATGCATCAATCTATTCCTAATTAATCTATGCACACCGAATTTCATGCCTTTACTAATATTGTTACATCATATTTGTTGTGATGTCCTTTTCAGATACTTCTATTTTGCATAGTGATAATTAAACTTCTAATAGAATACTTGGATTACAATAATGCAAGGGTCAGATGTACTTTTTACCCTTTGTAAATACTTGTATATCTCGAATTTAAAATAGTTGTAAATCTACTTCAAAGTATTATGTGTATTTCATCTAAAATCTATCTTTTAAATCTATTCTTTTAGTGAACATATATGACCTGCATAGATTTTACCATACATAAATTTAATTTCTTAGTAGGCACTAGTTAATGTCAAAGATTTAAAACTTTAAATGTTTTGTGATATACCAATGTGCTTTTGATTTAAATTTGAATAATCTTTCTGTGTACAACAATCAACCAATTTTATGACCAATAATTGTAAATTTAATGTTATTCATCTGTATGTGTAGAAGATAAAACTTCTACCATTGTTGGTATTATTTAATCATGTTCCTTTAACTTTTTAACAGTTAATTGCCAACACGCATTTATCAATTGACTAAAATGTGAAATCTTTATCACTGTTATTTTTATGTTTCTTTAATTCCATGCCATTATTACAGAAAATATTATAAACTTGATGAAAGATGACATTTTTGCTCATAAGATAATAGTGAGGTAAATTAGAATTTAGGGGTTTATTGTCTTATATATTTATTGTTCTTCTCACATACAATCTAGCTTAGTTATGTTTCAAAAATGAGAATTTAGCTTCTAGTAGATGCATTTGCTGCCCTTTTATGTATATATATCATGTTTTTGTATGTAAAAGAATCTATATTAATTTATTTTTTCATCTGTTAAACTTGGTTTTGTGGATTGTTTTCTCATTAGTTTATGATTGTTAACATAGAATTCTGCTTTTACAAACAGTACTACTAATTAGAAAATGTAACTGAAATTTTAGTCCTTTTCCTATATAGAAATAATTTGTTAAATTTATTGGAAATTATAACTTAATCATTCAATTTAATTTACATTGTTAGATGAATTGCAAAGTAATCTGTATATAATCTCAGTTAATTTTTAAATTATTGGATTAGTATAAATTTAAATTGCAATCAGATTATTGATTGAAACTTGTATATATCCATTTGTTGAATTTCATGATTTCACTTTGTACATTTCAAACTTCAGTCTTTCTATTTATGCATCTATCACTGCTCTCTTTTCCTCCGAAAGTTTTTTAAGTTTATGTTCCTGTTTTTGATGCAACCATTCCAATTGATACTTTAAAAAAAAATATGTTCCTTTACTAACCAAATTGATTACATACATAAACGTAAAGCTTTACTTATTGTTGCCATTTCTGTTGCACCACAATAATATAATACATATATAATAATTATAGTTATATTTAAAAAGATATTATAATGTAACGTGATTACAAATACATTAATCTTTGGGAAAGTTCCAAACTGACAACTGCTCTGGTGTGTGATGACAGGTGTTGTAGAAATGCCATTTCTCTTACAGGTGCTTGTAAATATTTAGCTTTATCGTACTCGAAATAAAACTGATCTGTACTTTTAATTATTGTTTCTTTCATTTCCCTACTAGAGACACAATTTAAAACTTATAAAGGCAGCAGGATTAGACTTTCAGATAGGTACTTTTGTGGGCTTTCACCTTTACAAACTTTATTACACTAATTGGAAAAGGACTTTTCAGCTCCTTTATTTCAGATTTAACTCGATCGTATGTGTCATTTAAATGCCTCAGAGCTGAGTGAGGAATCGTATTTAAATACCCTCACAAGGTAGTTGGAAGATTGATTTATAAAAAATCATAGAATTTAACCAATAGATATTTTTTTGTTGAAAAATTACATAATGCTGAAACCATAAACTCGCCAATTCTGTTATCCTAGTACGATTGTTGAGTATGGTAGATCTTAAAACATTCTAAGTGAAGAGCAACACCACGCTTTTCACTCTGCCAACAGCTTAATGGCTTCTAAATATAGTGAAATACAAAGAAATTATATTTTCTCAGTCAAGAAGCATCAGGTGGGGGAATTACTGATGTCATATGTCTGCTTCATTTCAGAATACATACAAGTGATATCTGGGTGATAGGCATTGAACTATATGCATTTGTATCGAGCCATGCAGCCTCATGAGCTGAGTTCGTCCTATGACGTGAATGGGTTAATACCTGTTTGGGAAGGTAAGTATTTAATTAACGTTGCACTCTGGAGCAACGCAACTGGGTGATAGGCATTGTACTATATGCATTTGTATCGAGCAATGCAGTAAAGGCTTGTACATCTCAACTTAAGGGAATTAGTGCTTATTTTCCTGAAATATCAGCATTCATGAATGTAAAAAATTAAATATTTAATATTGTATAAAGACAAAACAGACGTAGCTAGTGAAAGACAATGTTGGTGTAGCAAGTGAAATATTTTAACTAGTAAAGATGTCTATGCTGTAGGCAATAAAAGGTTTAGTAGGAAATCTAGTTTTTAAATCAGCATTTGAGTTCCTTTGTGTTTCTTAGTTTTTAGCAATTGTGCAGGAGAAAGATTGAAATTATTTCTATTTTTAAAATTTATAACACCTGTTTTAAAAACTAATAGTCTGTCTTGATCATTAAAAAGGTACGTACTAAACTATGAACAGTTGTCATGTAATCTGTAATCCTTTGAAAGTGCTATTTGGATTTCATTGGGTTAGTTTTAAAATTAGTGGCTTCAGTGATCCTAATATGCTTGCATATTAGTTGGAGAATTTAAAGGACTACCAGTAACAATAGTAAAATCATGGAACCATACTTTGACTTTATGCACATAAAATGTTTTACTCTTGAAACGCATCAGATCAAATAAAATCCAGACACATCAAACTTGCAGACTTTCACTGGCACTTAGATTAAGTTGTTTCAGTTATTTGGTATCTTAGTTATAAGACTCATTATCTTGTAAATGAAACTGAATAGAACAAATAAATTTATAGATATTTGAGTTTTAATTTGTTAAATATCATTCATGCAAAGCCATTTTTGGTTGCATTGGAGACTGCAAATTTTTGATTAATTGAATAGATTTGGCATCCAAATGTCTTCAGTGAATACTAATTTTTGGAAGATTCTTCAGAAAATGACATCCTTCATAAGGATTGTGTTTTAATCATTTTTAATCTGCAAATTATTTGAAAAGTGAGCAAGTAGTCAGAAATTTTAGCCTACTCTTCGTAGTTATTCATATTTTAAAGTTGCATAAATTATGCCATTGCGAGTAAACTGTTTAAAAAGCAAGATAAAGGGCAATGAATTGCTTTCATAAAGCAAGTTTTCAAGCTGAACAAACAAGACCAGACTTGTTTCAAGATATTTTGATTGTTAATAAATAAAATTAACTTAAATTAAAAAGAAAATATTCGTCACAATGTTTTAGTCAAAAGAATAGATAACAGAAAAAAATTGTTAGCCTATTTTTTTTATAAAGACTAATGGAAAATGAAACGGAAGTGTGAATTTTGGCCTGGTGTTGAAATGCTATTTGTAGGTGAGATACAAAATAGTGTTTTCTTAAGTTATACAAATGTCTTCCAATAGCTTGAGTTGACTGAACTAAATGTTTCCTGTGTTCTAAAGTGTTATAACTTCTTAAAATGCGTTAAATTAAAATTATATCAGTGCCTTTGGTATGGCCAAAACCACGTGTTATCTTGAATATGTATATTACACGCTACTTGTACAGCAGAGGGGATAAAACAAACCAACCTCGTTATTTGTGTATTTTTTACCGTTAAAGCTCGAAAGCCGTTAATGTGTACATTACCTAGGTAATCTGCAGATTAGCCGATTTGTTCCGTTAAAGTGCGGAATCATCTACAAAATAAGAGTTTTTATCACTTTACCTAGGTAATTGCACATTAACGGCTTTCGAATAGTTAAAGTGCAAAAGTTTGTTTCTCTAATTTCCTATTTATTATATTTAAACCATTTAATTGATTCTTTGCATTATACTTTGTTCATTGATTGTTCTATCAACTATTCTGTTGATTTTATCAACATGATTCTTTAGATATCGAAAAAGAAATAACATGTTTCAACAATTGTCAGTATATTTTATTTACATCTGCTGATTATTAAATGAAATTACTTATAACTTTATGGGATAAAAATATAGCGTGTTTTTCAATTACTAGTACCTAGTACAGTGGACTCCCTCTTAACCGGCCACCACAGACCAATTATGTACTGTAAATACAGTAGCCTACAGTAACATGTGTTTAGTTTTTTCCAACAAAGGAAGTTCTTCCAGGTTAAGTTTTCTTAATTATACATATATTACAATAAAGTAGGCTATATGCTTAGTTTTATTCTAATAAAAACGATTTCGGGAGTGTATTTTAATGCTATTAAGGGAACGACGGTTTAACCGGACAAATCGTTATCCGGTCTGGGTCCGGTCCGGAAGTGGCCGGTTAAGAGGGAGTCCACTGTATTACTAAGTTTGAGTATTAATTTAAGCATACAAAAACGTTGCTGTTCGAGCAAAGATCTTATTTTCACTTTAACGAGTGCCTAGTAGGTAATGTGCAGATTACCTAGGTAATTTCAGAAATTAAACAATTTTCCGCACTTTAACGGATCGGCGTAGTTAATCTGCATATTATCTAAGTAATCTGCAGATTACCTGATTTCCGTACTTCAGCGGTAACATATTCATAGAATATAGGTACCACCAATTGGGAAGTACAAATTTTCTTATATACAAAATTTGCATAAGGATTAGCCAAAATACTTTGACAACAGCCAAGGCTATGAATGCCACGATTGCTGTTGAACTCTCTAAACACAAAATTCACTTAACAGCCGTTTATAATCCCCAGACAGAAAAATTACAGAAAGTGATCTTATTAAACTCCTACCCAACGGAATATCCACAATTATTACAGGTGATCTTATGCCAAAAATAGTAACGGGGTTGTAAACGCTCATACAAAAACGAAATTAATCTTTCTACTTTTCAATAAACATGGCTTATGCACCACTATACCCCACTCTTATATCTAGAATCACAAGCCAGACATTTAATCACAAACACTAACATACCCGTTACAGAGGATGTCTTAAACGAATTCCTCCGACCACTGCTTACAAACTCAGGAGTTGAAAAACCAACTGACAATGAAAAATTAATCACGATCATTGCTTTTTTCTAATATCCTAATTAAAATTCCCATTCATACTGATGAATGAATCGAAATCAACATAGCAATTGAAACCTTCACAGAGGAACTGAAATGCCAAAACAGGCATCAACGACTGTCACTAACGATCAAAACCACCTACTATTACCATCCAGCATAAAATACTAATTCAACAGAAAAGCTGGATCAGAAAGAAATGGCAAAAAACCAGACCCAAAAATAAAAAAGCTAAATTTAATGAATATTGAATGGAAATGTCGCAGTACTTAAAGAAAGCAATCATTAACAACAAACCATTACACAGTGCTTCAGGGCTAGAATACACAGAAACCGAAAAAGCAGAAGCATTTGCAGATGCAATTTACAAAAAAATATGGAACGAAGTGATAACGATTTTGAGGAGCAAGCTTTCAAAGATCTTCAAAACTGGAAAAATGAAAAACCACCAACATACAACATAGCCCCCTCACATCTGTCATAGAAATAGAAAACACCATCAGAACACTCGGAAATCGCAAAGCCCCTAACCCGGACAAAATTAGCAATCCTACCAACTAGCTCCGTAGAGAGACAGAAATCAACTCTAGCCTTAAACTAAATTACTTCCCTCAAGAATGGAAAGAAGCTTGTATCATGTTCCCCGAACCAAAAAAGAATCCAGTTCAAACCACAAAACCATTGTCTGCACTTAGTAAATCTTCGAAAGAATTATTCATGATTCAACCTTTACTAATAGATTACCAGACGAACAATGACTTCAGGAAGGACCTCTCGACAACTAAACAACTTGTCAGAATCCTCGAATTTGTCGGTCGAGCTCTTCATAATAAAGAAGCTTCCGCAATTCTCATACTGGATGAGGCTAAAGCCTTTGACAGAGTATGGCACATAGGATTAATATTTTAACTTATCAAATTCAACCTACCATCAGATCTCATCTACCTCATAGAATCATATTTACTAAATAGAAAGTTTCCCTGTTAGACTATTCTAAGCCCAATTATTTACCTTTTTTCCGTAGCAGTTTTCCCATAGAGATGACTACAATAGTATGACAGCGTTTTATTCAGACGACACTGCAATAATTAGAAAATAAAAAAACCAAACCATGCTGTTAAGACTCCAAAGCAAAATAGAAACCATTGAAAAATGGTGTCGAAACTGGAAAGTAGCCATGAATGCACAAAACTCCCAACTTCTCATTAGAAGAAACAAAACAAGGACACAAATTACTCAAAACCTAACTCTTTTTAATGACATACCGAAAACAAAATCTGTAAATTAGGAGTAATTCTTAATGAATGATTGTCCTGGACAAAGCACACACAACATATAGGTAAAATGTATGGAATTACAAACAAATTAAGACCCCCTAATAAGCAGTGAAATCTAGATCTTAAAAACAAAAAAACTCATATACACTACCATCATCAGGCCTTTAGTTACTACTTAAGCAAGTATAGCTTGGGCAGCAATTGCACCAAAAGACTCCCTCCCCCCAAAAAATTAATCTTCCAAATTAAAGTTCTACCAGAAATTTTAATGGTAGTCAATTAACGTCGCACTGATGCAACACAACTGGCTATTGACGACGGTCCGGAATCAATCCCCAAAGAGAAATTGTAATGCTCCATATTACATAAGAAATACACAATGACCTCAACATAGACACCATTTAATACTATATTATAAAATTGAACTCAAACTTTTAGAACAAAGCAATACACAGGGACAAAACAAACTTCAATATGAAATCCTGAGACTCCAATATCGGACCATTTGCCTCATTTATCTTGAGCAACGCTTAGGCTTAGCCTAAATAATGTCCCCTTTATTTTTCTTTTATCTTACTATTTAACTACCCTTTATAATAAATTTATACCCGTTGCCAACGGCATAATATTCGATGAATATGTAATAGCTTCCAACGGAAGCTAACACATGCAGTGTGTGTGCATATTATTATACACACACTGCAGTGCCAAAAGTCATGGAATACCTCTATTATCGTGTGGGGCTTCTAGCTCGGCGCAGTGTAGCAACTCTTTGTGGCATGGACTCAACTAGTCGGTGGAAGTCGCCAGATGTTCAGCCATGCTGTCTTGATAGCCCATAATTGTGTGTTTGTATGCTGGATCTTGTGCACGAATGGCTCTTTTGATCATATCCCAGATATGCTCCACGGGTTCATGACTGGCAATCTAGGTGGCCAAATCATATGTTGAAATTGTCCAGAATGCTCCTCAAACCAATCACGAACAAAATGGGCCCGATGACTATGACTCGGAGTATTATCATCCTGGAACATTCCATGGTTATTGGGGTAAGTGTCCATAAAGGTATGCAAATGGTCACCACCAAGCAGCTGAACATAGCGATTTCCTGTCAATGACTCGTTCAACTTGACCAGAGGACCCAATTCATGCCAGGTAGGCACTCCCCACACCATTATGGAACCACCACCAGCTTGCACAATGCCTTGTTGACATGTTGGATCCATAGCCTCATGGGGGCGCCACTTCCAAACTCGATCATCAGCTTGTGCCAACTGGAAACGTGACTCATCGGTCCACGCTACCTTCATCCAGTCATCTAGCATGTGTTCGTGAGCCCAGGTGCGGCGCTGAAGCCGATGATGTGCTGTGAATAAAGACACTTAAGTCAGTCTTCTGCAGCCAAATCCCATCAAAGCCAAATTTCGCTACACGGACCTTAGACACCCCTCTAGCGTCCCTCATTGAATGTAGCAGTCAATTCAGTTTCGTTCGTCTGTTAGCACGGACACTTATGCTCAGACGTCGCTGGTCTCGATCATTCAGCAGATGTGACCGGCTATTGTGCTGTCCCTTGTGGAAGGTTCATCCTTGACACTGGAGCGAGAAATTTTAAGTCTCAACTTCTGAAATGCTATGCCCTATGCGTTGAGCTCCAACTATCATTCCACGTTCAAATTCGGTTTATTCTCATCTAGTAGCCATTATTACGTTATTAAACCTTTTACAAGACATTCAAGAGTCCAACAGACAGCACTGCAACCATCTGACTATACCCTTTCAAAGCAATGTGAGAGCCACTTGTAAATTTATATACTGCTATCTAATGACTTTTGACATGTCAGCGTATAAGATCCACGATTAGCATAAGGAGCTGTCTTCATATCAAATTCCATATCCATTCCAGTGTGTTGCTCTAATGCGATGTAAATTCAACAAGCAAAACCATATCAAGTTGCACACTTACATTTCCAATGACATCAGATTTCAAAATTTTATTTCAAACCGTACTGTTTGTGAAAATTGCAACACTATGAAAGGATCATCAGAAATAAATGAAATTTATTCCACGTATTACTTATAGTAGTTTAAATAAACGATCAAATTTACAGAGCAATAAAACAAAATAATGCCGAAAGTCAATATCTTGTGCAGCCGCCACGCGCAGTGATGAGAGCCTGTACACGTCGTGGCATCGAATCATACAGATTCTGAATGTCATGCTGAGGAATGGCATTCCAGATGGCCTCTATCTGATGCCAAAGTTCAGCCGTACTCTCTGCCCGACGAGTGAGTCGCACAATGACACACCTGTAGACGTGCTTCAATGTTGTGCCAACGCACGAGGACGCCATGCGGATGAGGTCTGTCGTCCCGTGGTGACGTCATATTGCGTGGCCCACTGCCGGGGTTTCGATTTGTCCGGTTCTCCATGGTCCATCTCTTCCACACACGCATCACTGTTGTGGCATATGCCCCGTGCGAGTAGCGATTCCACGATACGAAAGTCCACCCTCACGGAGGCGGATCATGCGGTCCCGTTCGAACTCCGTTAGTTGCTCGTATGGCACTCTGCGTTTTTGGCGAGGCATATTGACTTCTAATCAATCATTTACAGCAGTCAAACGACGATACACACATTTTGACGCACCTTTACAGTTCTTTTTATACACGGCTCACTTGGAAGTTAAGAGGGTGTTTCTCGGCCTACACACGCGTGATCGCTTTGTAATTCTGATCATTTGCATATCCTAACCTGTTTTGCATTTCTGCAAGTTCGTTTAATTTACGTGTCCTTCATGGTATTGCAATTTTCACAAACAGTAGTGTAATTTCTGGATTGCGTATGTTAAGTTTTGAGCTGTTTATGAATAAGTTCTCAAACTATTCATATCGTCGATCTACAAGTGAAACACAATAAGTCAAACAGTCCTGATGAGGAAAAAATCTTCTCACTAAGTGTGCTTCTCAGGAATAAATCTAACCGTTATGCAAAGAAAAAATGACTTAATGGACTTGACCAGTCTGAAGATCACATTCTGGTCTGGAAAAGTTATAAACCCATCTTGAAAATTTTGACTTGGTGTTTCACCTTGTAAGCTAACTATCTTCTGAAATCTTAAACTAACAACTGCTTGTACTCAAATCACCTGAAAAAAATTATATTGAAAATCTTCCCTCTGAAGATACTAAATAACAGTATTTGTTGATTGGGATAATTCCTAGACAAGTACGTATCTCTTGAGCCATTGACCAACAAATGTCACTCAAGTTTGTTCATCAGTGGTTTTTTTAAACATTCCATGTGAGTATAAATCACACATGGTCAATTTTGAATCGCTATTCTCCATTTGATGGGTGAGGATTCTCGAAATATATTCACCCAAATTATTAAAATTGTGGCAACTTGTATTCTTTTTCAAGATGTTCTAGAAATTTATTAGTATATTGTAGTCTTTTCATGAAAAATAAAGACAACAAAAAGATTTTCTGCAGTATTACAAAAGCATTCCAATTTTGCACATAAATCTTTATAATTGGCAATTTTAATAGTTTCATTTTGTTTTGTGTAATGTGTTTGGTTAATTTTTATTTAAATTTTATTGGGAAATTTTATGCATTGATCCCTAGGACTTCTTTACACTGCTAGCATAACTATTCTATATTTATGGAACTTGCATCCAAATTTTGAATGTAAAAGTTAATTTGCCCATCTAATAATTAAGTGAATACAGATAAAATAGATTATGGATTGAAGTGGAAAGCTATTTGAATGATTATGATAGCAATGTGATGGATTTTTTTTATTGAAAGCTCAAAATTCCACTGAATTGGCATGTTCTGGGGGATGCTATCAAACTTGTTATGTGCTGTTCATAGAGAAAAGCTTCATTTTCTTGTGTTATGTATAAACTCTTTTTGTATGCTTGGAATGAACCTATGAAGTACTTAATGCTCGAGAGAAAATTTGAAAAGTAGGTATTTTTATTTCAATTTATGTATTTTCATGTCTTGTACCATTTTTTACTGTTTACTTACAAATAACATATTTTGCAGATAAGTACTTTTTGCTCGATAAATATTAATGAGTAAGAATTTTTCATGAAACTTGATGCAATTTCTTTTTATTTTCTATTGAAGTGATTTTATTCTTAAAAACAAGTCTTTAACTAATTATTTTATGTAAAAATAACTAAAGAAATTCTATACATTTTATTCATACATGATAAATTTTTAATGCAAAAAAATTCTGATATTTACCTGATTTTTGAATACACAAATCTAAAATATGGTGTCGGTAGGCTCCTGACAACCTTATTTATCTGCATCCAAAATTTCATGTCACTGGTTATGCGTTAAAATCAAAGTAATCTAAAACGCTTGAGAACCAGATAGGAAAATATTTCTTATGATTGGAATTTGGAATGCTGATCCTTTTGCTCTATCATGTGAATAACTTAGCTAATTCCCATGCTGTTTTTTAATCTTTCAAATATGTACCACACTATATTTTCTAAAACATTAATGTTATTCATATATATTATGTGTGTGTTTAACATAAATCACAATTATCCAGAAACTACTCTATGATGTCTCATGTCCAACAAGTTTAACCTTGTATAGGCAACAAATTCAAATCATAAAAATACAGTTTAAATCAAATAAATCTGATTTTTTTTTATTTAAAGAATCATAGTTTTTTGATACCCTGGTTTTATGGTACCAATTAAGTTTTATGTTTAACATCATTAATGTATAAGAAATAAGCTTTTTAATAAAATATGAGAAAATTTTAAATTGCATTGCATTAATATGTATTTTTCACGAAAATGTACCCTTCTATACCTGGTGTCTAATTGAGACAAAGGATGATTAGATGGATCTTTATCTAAGTGCGGACTTCTGTCTGATTTCTCATTTAATTGCATTACTGATATATTAAGATGTAATGATACTGATATATTAAGATTATTAATATATTAAGATTACTGATACATTAAGATATAATTAAAATTAAGATATAATGAAAAAATGGCATCCAGCAAAAATAAATTATTTGTCTTCCGTAAATCTACACTGAAAATGTTTACATTGCTAAAGCAGGACACATTGAGTTTTGGAATTACAAATAAAAACTATTTAAAAAATCAAGTCAATGAGCAAATTCTCAAAAACAATTTATTTATTTAAGGGTCATAAAATGATGTTAGGCATGAATGGTTTGATATAAAAAATGTTTTTTACGCTTTCCTTAATTTGTAAATAGTCAGAACTACTCAGAAGGGTTTTCCCTAAATTCCTCATGTTAAGTGGAGTTTTATTTTGTTGTACATTTACTTTTATTGGGAAATTAGTAAAAAATATTACAATTCATTTGAAAATACGTGTACCCACAACTTTTGATAAAAACTTTAGGAAATTCAGCTTGCTTGCAGTAGGAATCCTGACAAATTCAGAGGATCAAATAATCAGCTGATCCTGCCATTAGGTCTAAATCTGCTATTATCTTTATGAATATCTTCTTGTTGCAATTGAAATGATTTTATAACACAAAAATGCTTTCATAACAGTAAATTTCTTTTAAAAGTAAATATAAGTTGTTTTCTGAGCATTTTTTGTTATGAAAAATGACTAACTTTAGTTACATGCCATTTCCAAAATAGATTTAAACTGTTCAATATTATTTCAATCAAATTATCTTGAATCCCCTATAAAAATAATCTGGATCTAATCCTGAACCCTGGGAGAAAATGGTTGGGAAATATTTAATTAAGTAAAATTATCTGAAACTTTTACTGTTCAAGATACATTTAATTCAACAATAAAGACCAATATTTTTTTTACCAAGCCTTCTCAAATACCTTCTTTGTTTCAAATCCTCAAAAGATTTTCTTGGGTAACACATTACAATAAAAATAGATACACAATTATCATTAAAGATATGAAACAATCTTTACACTATATTTCTCTACAAAAATTAATCTACACAGAATAAATATGCTCATTTTTATCACTACTTAAGTTCTCTGGCCACCATTTGGGTCGTACAGCTTTCAAATGTATATCAAATCCTTGTAATTGCAAATAATTCGATTTTAAGGCATCTTCGTATTTTAGCAGAGCTAAGCCATTCTGACCTAAATGACTTCTTAAACGACCAACTTTTTGCTGCTTCTCATTTATAACATTACATTCTGGAGGAAATATCGGATAAGTATCCAATTGATCAAAAATAACAGGCATAAGTCTCTTTCTTATGCTTAACACGAAATTAGATCGTGCAGTCATTTCTTGACCAATGTAACATCCTTTAGTAAAACTCACCCCGTTAAGTAAATCGACATTTGTTTCAAAGGGTAAGCAATTTCCAGGTGGATGATCAAGTACTCCTTCACCAATACCTAATTTATACCTTAAAAGTCGATACTTGTCATTTTCAAGGATTCCTGATTCCGCTAATGAGGCCTGAAGATTTACATCGCTATTTGTCACGACACGGATACCTAAATAACTACTCCTTGGGTCTTCAGAAAATGTTACAACTCCATCGATTTTTTTCAAATGATCAGCAATATTTTCTAACTGCGAGTTATCGAGATCAGCATCGTCTTCGTACTGCTTGTATATAACCCACACTGACATATTGCTAAGAGGTTCTATTTTGACATCTTTCCGTAGTCTATACATGAGCAAATGTTTCTGGAGATGTTTCACACCAGTAGCATCGTATTCTACAAGGTAATCATTAGCAAGAATTTTGTACAATATTAAATCATACACAACTCGACCATTCGCATTTAAGAAAAGAGAATACAATGTTGGGCAGTTTTCAATTTTCTTTACGTCATTAGTTATCATGTTCTGAATATAATTGGAAGTATCAGGTCCTGACAGCCTTAGAATAGTTCTTTTATTCAGACGTTCAACATACCTTGCAGTTTTTGCATAGAATCTTCTCGTTTGAAAAACTTGAACAGCAAGATTCAGTTTTAAGCAATGATTGAATACATACATGTTGAAGGATCACACTCGCTTTTTGTATGAACTGGTTTGTTTATCAGACGAAATATTTTTTAAACCGTTATCTTTTATTAATATTTTTTTATCGTTTAGTTTTACTTTCAAACGAAACGTGAATCGCTTGGAACACGATGTAAACAAACACGATGATAATAGTCTTGGAGCGTAGTTGCTCTGTGATTGTCATGTCTTCATACCTCTCTGTTCATAATTAAAAAATTATTTTTCTGATTTCTTTTCAGAAATCGTTTTCAATTCATTAATTTTTCAAAAATATATGCGAGAAAAAAATTTTTGTTTTTCAAAATTTCTTTTACATTTGTAGTTGAAAAAAAGAGACAATAATGGATTTAGATATCAGTCGTTGCCGTAGCAACACATCCTGTTAATCTCGTTGTTCAATCGTCTGTCTATTTACTTTTACAATTAAGGTCACGCCTTTCAATTTACAGTTCCACGTCTGCTTGTCATTGGTATCATTCCAATGCCGATTCACTGTTTCTGATAAGTTTGATGGCAATGCATTTTTTGACAATTTGAATTGCAATTTGATATATTAATTTTTCACAACTATTTGGTGACCATAGAGATGGAAAACAAACTACACAGCGGCTATTTTCATCCGGTCTTAAGACAGTATCAAGAAACGTCAACATCTATATGTCCAACAAATTTAATGTACCCTGTTTTCGTAATGTAAGTATTTCATTGCTAATTTGTTTGAAATGCAAATCAATTGCAATTTGATTCTTCACAATATTTCGTTTCTATTTTTTCAGTGAAGACGATAATGCGGAAAAAGAAATACCAAGCATGCCCGGCGTATTTCGTTATGGTAAAAATAAATTAATCGCTGCTCTAAAACCATTGATTGCAAAAGGATTATCTTCTGTTTTGTTATTTGGAGTAATTGATTCGTCTTTGAAAGTGAGTAACCAGATTCGAACTACAGTCGAGTCTATTTAACAAAGTCTCATCGTTCCACTTAAAAACTTCGTTATAAAGAAAATTCGTTAAATAGAAATTTGTAAATTAAGTTTTAAAAACGGAAAAAACAAAGACTGAAACTTTCCTATCCACTTTATTGACTTTAACACATATCCTAAACTAAAAAAGTCTGTAATCCTGCTTTGTACAGGTTTATTATAAGGAACACATTTTTCATAAAAATTTTCACTTCTGTAAAGATTAAAACACTTCATCTAACACTGTCTTGAAACTGTAATCCCCTTCGTATTGTATCAAATGTTGTTAACATTTCTTCTTGTGAAGGTATTTTTAATAACCTCTTCATTATCATCTTCATCACTCACTATAGTGTCTTCAGTACATTTCCTAACACTTTGCAATATGTCAAGCTCCGTAGGATATTCAGCAATCACAATGTCTTCATCAACGTGGAGAAAATTAGACAGCTCTATACCTTCTTCAACAACTCCTATGTCTTTCAGATGCTGCTATTTTTCTTTCAAATATGCCAAGCACTTGGATTCATCATCATATTCAGCATCACTTTTGAAATCGGCTTTAACAAAATAGTTCTTTATAGTAGATGCAGTCACATCACACTGCCAAGTTTTCGTCATCTCTGATATGGAGATTCTTAAATTAATACAATTGTCTATGCACTGGCTGCTCTCTAAGGCAAGAATAACTTTATGTAGGATTCTTTTTAGATAATGAACTTTAAGATTTTTTATAATGCCTTGATCCAATGGCTGAAGTTTTGAAGTTGTATTGGCTGGAAAAAAAACCTTTATGTTCTTCAATTTGCATTTTGAAGCACAGTCTGGTGGATGTGCAGGACAGTTGCCTATGAGTAACGTAATTTTTCGACACTGTTTTCCAATTGTTTATCTCATTTTGACAGCCACTCTTCAAAAATTCTTGAAGTCATCCATGACTTTTTATTGAAATAATAGTCCACCTCTAAAGATTTTGTGCCTTTGAAACATTGGGGGTTTTTGCTTTTACCGATTACTAACGGTTTTAATTTTTCTTTACCAGTCATATTCGCACATAACAAAACAGTTATTCTCTGTTTGCTATTTTCCCCTCCGAAGCACTTGTTGTCTTTAAATGTTAGTTTTATTCGGTAGATGTTTAAAAAACAATCCCGTTTCATCAGCATTAAAGATGTTTTTTGCACCATATTCGTCCAAAAGATTTACAGCTTCTTTTTTCTATTTTTCCCACACCTCTTCAGAAACATCTGCTTTCTCCTGATATGGTTTATACAATATTCCATGTCTCTTTAAATTTATCTAGCCATTCAACGCTAGCTTGAAAATTGGAGTGTCCCAAATCCTGATCAAAATCGATAGCTTTTTGTTGAATCATTGGACAGGAGAGAGGCGCATTTTATATCGAATCATCCTTACCCATTTTAAAACAGCGGTATCGATGTCTTCATATGAACATTGTTTAAATTTTTTTCTGTTCGCACTCATACTACTGCTTTTGTGCTCAATGATTGCAGAATGATTTTTTTAAATTGTTGACATACTGCTCGCTGCTATACTTTAAAGCCACATCGTTCTTCCTCATTCCTTTATCAACGTCATCTACAAGTTTCACTTTATCCGAAAGACACAAACACTTTCTCTTAGACATTTTGAGCGAGTTAACACACAGGCGAGAGATATGCGCACTGATTGAAAAAGAACTTCCCTACACAGTCAGGCCCCCAACGAAAACCAGTTTTACCCTGTGGAATGCAGTTTCCATCACCTCCCTGCCCCCCATATGGTCCCCCTCAAAGATAAGGAAAAAAGCAATTCCCTTCCCTTTTTGTGGGAATTCCTTGTAAAGAGCAAGGGCACGTGAGGTCACAGCAGCCGATTTGGGTGATTTTGTTGGAACTTCGACAAATGAGAAGTCGTGACACGTTGCAAAAAAAACGAAAATTTGCAAAAAGAACCAGATTTAGTCGGAAAAACTTCGTTATATCGAAATTATCTTTCGTAATATGGAGAGTAAATAACATGTAAATGTTGTTCAAAGTCAAAGTTCTGTAGAAAATTTCGTTAAATAGAAAACTTTGTTAAATGGAAGTTCGTTGAATGGAGACTCAACTGTATTTTTAATCCTGGAATGAAAAATTAATTGTATTTAGTTGAGAAAAATACTTTGATTTACAGAATTTTGCAGAAATCTCAATTACCTATCTGAGTTTATTTGCTATTTAATATTTCCAGGATATCCTTCAATTTTTTTGAGTATGTCTGCACATTGTTTAATTACTTTTAATGACAAGTGATGTTTTAGAGACAATTTACCAAAGTGTTTAGATGACAAATATTAGACAGTTTATAATGTGTTGTAAGTTATTGTCATGCATTTTACAAAATAGTGTAGTTTAAATTTTGAAACTTGGGTCTCAATAACATACTAATATACATATATGGATAAATTTGTCAATTATTAATAATAAATTAATAAACTATAATTCTAAGTGCTTATTATATATGCTTATGAAAACATGATACTAGGAAAATTTCTTAAACATTTCTCAAATTCACCACTTTTTTATGAGAGAAGTTAGGGTAAAACTCATTAAAAATCGCATTTGTGACAAACCAAAACCATACCAAGCAAATATTCAATCTTATAAAATTAAACCATCAATATTACAAGATATGACATGTTAAATATTAATTGTAACAAAATATGCAGTATAGTAATTGGAAAAACAAGGTCAAACTTCTCATAAATCAATAGAACATTCATATAAAATATAAAACCAGTCAAATTTAACACTTAAACCATATTCTTAAATGGAGGCAAATGAAAATTTGAAACTTTGTAATACTTGGCAAGATTTCAAAATTTTAATTACAATTTTTGCTGGCCAAATTATGCAGTTTAATTGAAGTTAGAATGCTTAAAATAGCATATGCTATCTAAGTTATCATTTTTTTTTATATATCTATCCATGTACTTTTTAATAGAAACTTTATTCTAAAACTTTAAGTTTGCAATATGGTTCATTGAATCAGAAACTAACTAAAACTTGTTTTGTTTATTTTTTTGCAATTGCAATATCCATTTTTGTCTATGTTACTATTACTTTATTGGTTTACTTTGATTTATTTTAATTTGTTTACTTTTTAAGTTTATTATTTTACTTTTAGGATTCAAATGCCTCAACAGCTGATTCACTTAAAAATCCAGTTCTTAATGCTGTACAATTATTAAAGAAATCCTATCCTGACCTGCTAATAACATGTGATGTTTGTCTTTGTGGTTATACGGATCATGGTCATTGTGGTAAGATATTTTTGTTCTGCACAACAATTGTACAAGGATGAGTGATGTTTTAAGTGATATATTTTTAAGAATGTAAAATAAAAATAAAATTCTATTTTCTTTTCTATCATACTATTTTCTTGAAATTTTCTGAATGCATGTGTGTACTTTTTAAAGTTTTGTGAGTAAATAGATTTTTTCTGAAAATTTGTACTTAAATATAATCTTTAAAAGTTATTTAATATTAATTTTCGATTGACAGACTAAAATAATGCTTGAAAAAATAAACATTTGCTTGATAAGGCCGATAGGATGGTTAATAGCATGGAAATGTCAGTGAAAATTTATTTCATATTAAATGTAAGTTTTAAATCAGCATATGGAGGAAGTTATAATTATAAATTTAAATTAAATATTATAGACTAAATTACCTAAAACAGTTATATTAAACTAAATGGTCCACTTATAACAATGTTACTAATAATACTTCTATATGACAATGGTCCACTTTCTCCAATAATTGTGATTGAATATTAATAATATAGATATTAAATAGTATTAAAATATTAATACCAAATAGTAAATATTAATTATAAATAATAAATGTTACATAATTATTAACAAATTATTGATTTAAATTTCTTTAAATTAATAATTTCCTTTCTCTGGTGAGTTATTTGAATAAAAAGGTTTTTAACTAATTACAAACGAATTGTTTTGGCATAGATTGTTAAATTTTATTGTAAGTTTCGAAGTTGAATGATTTTATAAGTATAACACAGATTTGAAATGGCAGTATTGTATTCATAAGCAATGAGCTAAATATTTAAGTGTTTGTTTCCAATTAAAATTTATTAGCACAAATTTAACATATACACAGGAGTATTAAAATGCCTTTAAAAAGGAGTATTTTTCATTAGCAATTCCATTATAGGTAAACATGAGTGAGTAAATTAGGATATGAAGAAATATTTATTATACCACTACACATGTTTGAGTTATACTTTGAATGAATGAATTGCCAAAGAAACTTAGGTTTTATGTGCATAATTATTTCAGCTTGTTATTTTTAGGTATTTTCAACCAAAATGGTACTATCAATAATGATGCCAGTATAAAACGGATAGCTGAAGTAGCATTAAGCTATGCTAAATCAGGTAAAAGTCCAATTTTTAAATATAAAAGATTTGAATTATTTTGTGGTCATATATATGATTAAGAAGTTTGTTTTAAAAATAAAATTATGCAATTGAATACTTTTGAACTGGTATTTAAATATATTTAGTCAACACAGCAGTTTCATCACTATTCTATAATTCCTCATTTTATTACATCCAAAGTTTTATTATTTCTGGTATGCAGATAGTTTTATAAAACACTCAAATGAAATTTATTTCCAATCATAATTATCTCAATTTTTTTAGACTCTTAATTGTTCAGTTTGTCACTGAACCCATCATCTTAATGCATATTTACTTTTAGCCATTAGTTGATTAGAATAAAAAGAGGAATATCATAAGCTAACCATAGAAATAACTGAATAAAAAATAGCAATCATTTTCGGATTTATATTATTTTATATTTAAGCATCAACCCAAGTATATTTGAAAAAAATGTATGGGAAACAAGACAATTTTAAGTGTAAAAATCAGTCTTTTCACAACGGATGTTGAATTATGATGTAACATTGTTTTATAGGATGCCATGTTGTAGCACCTTCAGACATGATGGATGGACGGATAAAAGCCATTAAAGAACTGTTAAATGATGCTGGTTTCGGGAATTCTGTGTCAGTTTTGAGTTATGCTGCAAAATTTGCGTCCAAATTTTATGGACCTTTCAGGTACTATATTTTATTCACCTCTGATTTGTTCATCTTAATCTCTTTTATACACGAGTCATTTCATGCAAAGTGTTCCAATTTCGAAGCTGGTTTCCACTCGACCCCCTTTGATTTTGATGAAACTTTCATCTTAGGTATGTGTATGAACTTGTGCAAAGTTTGTTTCATATATTGCCCATTCAGACACCAGTATTATTTTTGTGAATTTCAATTTTTTCAGAGGAAAAATCATCAATTTGCAGCATTTTAAGTTTCAAGCAATTTGTACAGGATTAATTTCATTTTGAGCCAAATGTTTTAGGGGCTTTTATGGAATCGAACTAAAATGAAGTTGTGAGATTCTGAGTCATTGAAATGTATTCTATTCAATTCTGCTAGATATGTCAATGATAAAATGCTAGGTAACTGCATTCTTCATTTACAAAGTTGTAGTTTGATGCATACATAATAAATGAATATCACTTCAATTAGTCTAGCTTTTGGATGTGAAAGGGAATTGAGATGAAATTATTATAATTACAAACTTTGTTTAGTAAATTTTATAAGTTGTATATTACTCTACATAGGAACTCTAAGAATTCATGAAACTCCTTTACATTATGTTAATTATGAATTTGCATACCCAAACATTAAAAAAATGTGATACTTTTTATGTTTGGCTAAGGCTCATCTTAGAAATAGATTCTTAACAAATTCTTAAATCCCAATGCTTATGAAATTTTTACTTCAACTAAGAGATTTTTCAAATTCACTTAAAAATTTCTTCAGCTCTCTTACAAGTATGAAAAGAATAATCTAGACTGTTTAAGAATTGTTATAAATTTATATAAATCATGTCGATGCAGAAAACTTGAAAGTAAGCTAACTACTAAGGTACTTATAAAAACAATTTGAAAATAAAAATGCATGATGCTGAATTTGTTAATTCTTTATAGATTTTAAATTGTTTTATGCACCACTATTTAAAAAAGTTCCAAAAGCATTATAGAATCCTTGAAACGAAAATGTCATTAAAAGCAAATATATTTCATCTTGGTTCAGACTTGCATGTAATCTCACAAATTAGAACATTCTACTTTTATTTGCTGTATTTCATTGTGGCATATCTAATTACACATTGAAAACAGTCAACAAATATTGAAACAGGCTCATAAATGTTCAGATTGGATGGAACACTTTAGTATTGTAATTTTAACCAGAAGAGAGCTAAAATGAATCGAACTATATTTCAATTTTTTCCCAAAATCATTAATTTTTGTATCTCACTGTTCTTCATCTTTGTTTTATAAGTATTCCTTTTACACCAATTACAAGCATGCAGGTACTCATACACTTAACAGATCATCGAAGAGTTATCTTTTGAACTTTAAATTATCACACTTTTCAACCTTTAAGGTTGCTAATCCAGTGATCCACATAAATATTAATGGGTTGAAGTTTCTATGTGCTTATTTTTTGTCCTTTATTATTTCAGAGATGCAGCTGATTCAGCCCCAGCATTTGGGGATCGAAGACATTACCAGCTACCTTCAGGAAGTAGAGGACTTGCTTCCAGAGCTGTTGTAAGATATTACAATTTATATATATCCTATATGATTTATATATAACCGTTCAGTATGTATATTTATACGCTGTACTGACAAAAGTAACCGGACAACTGGAGTAGAAACAAAATAGCATTTATTTTGAGGTCTGACTAATTTTATTTTGAGGTCTGACTGAAATTGAACATTTAAAATGTTCAATTTCAGAGTCCACATCCACAAGGTTAACTACAGAGCTAACTACTAGTGAGGATACACTGAAATTTAAGGAAGGAATGACCTGTAGAAATGTGCAAATGTTTTATATCAAAATCTAAACACTGAATAGCAGTCACTTTATTATCCCTAAATATCCATATTTAGAATGTTAAATATGTACCATCATGAGCACAAGTTCTTGGCGACTGAACCATTTTGACGTCAATAATTTTATGAAGGGATGCCAGCACAGTTCAGTCTTCCAGGACTTGTATATTTAGGGATAATAAAGTGACTGCTACTTCAGTGTTCAGATTTTGATATAAAACATTTGCTCATTTAAGGACATTCTTTTCTTAAATTTCAGTCTATACTCACTAGTAGCTAGCTCTGTAGTTACCAATATGGATGTGGACTCACATAAATTGAAAATTTAAATTTATGGTCAGATTACAAAATGTTTTGTTTCTACACCAGGTGTCCGGTGACTTTTGTCAGTAGTGTACATTTATTAGACTATTTATCTAAAAAATAAACAGTAACGAAAAACTTCATAGCAACAATTTAAAACATGTAGAATGCCAATCCTAAAGCACTAGAGAAAATTCTATTTTTAATATAATATTTAATTCAGTGAATATTATTTTAATGAAGGGAATCCAGTAATGTCAAGGGCTCATTCAAAAGACTAATTCCATCTAATGTTATGCATTTCTAGAATTTAAATTTAGCTGTGTAGTGTAAAATACAACTATTCTGCAAAGATTCAGGCTAGAATAAAAATTATTATTTTGCAGTTTAAACTTTTTTCAATAAAACAAAATTATTTGAGTTTAAGAACTCAAAATAATTTTTGAGTATTTACTCAAAAAAACATTCATATATAAATATAATATACTTTTATTGTGTTATAATTCGAACCAAATTTTTAAAGTTAATGGGCAAATATTCATCTAGAATTTCTTGAGTTTTCTGAATAAGGTAGCATTTGATTGTGTTCCGTTTTACATAATTGGTGTAGTTTTCATAAATCTTTTGAAGCACCCAAGTATAATTTGATAGCCTCTCAAAATCCTATCTCCCTATCCCATAGTGTAGCCTATGTGTGTTGAAATATGCTTTTCTATTACATTTTCAACAAATTTTTAATAGGAGTGATTCTTAAATAGTTAATTTATGTATAACTTGGTTAATTTTAATATTGTTTTAAAAACGGAATATTAAACAATAGTTTAATTTGTGTTTTATGTGTTCCTCTAAAACAAATTACTAATGTAATCCAAATAAAATATTAATTTATTTAACTGATTACTTTATTTCAATGAATAATTATTAAAATTCTCAGGCCCGAGATATTCAAGAAGGAGCTGACATGCTTATGGTGAAACCTGGTATTGCATACTTAGATATTCTGCATGAAGTGAAAAGTAAGGTAAATATATTTTCTTTTGCATATTTTATGGTTGTATTTTGAAATTAATGGCAGAGTATGTGCCTAAAAGGTATATTTTGTAGTGTTTTATGGAAATTTAATCACCAGATCAATTTATTGTACTTCATTTTTTAAAGTCTCTGCTTGCAAACCGTTTTGAGAAATAAATCCTAATTTCATATTTAAAATATTTGGTTTCAAAATCACATGATGTGGATATGTACAATGAGACAAGTATGTGACTAGACATGGTTTTTCTAAAAGTAATTGATGTAAGGGATATCATATGGAATTGATGGCACAAAGATGAGAGTGAGAAAGTAAACAATCAACTCCAACATTCAACCCAACTATCTCACTCTTACAATCAATTCCATCTTGATGGTTTGACATTCTTTTAACTCTTCACATTGGTCATTCTCGAGTCGTATAGATTATTTATTGGTTGGTGAAACCACTCCATGTCAGCATTGCCAAGAACCTCTCACCATAAATCATATTTTAACTTTTAAAGGTCCTATTTTTATCAATGCTTCTTTAAAACATCACCTTTCTTATCACTTACTTTGTCACCCTCTACATTCATCAACTCTTTACATCACTGTGACTTTTTATCATTTTATATTACATCTAATTGTCAATAAAGATGGCACAATTCAATCACAATTTATGCAGCAATATTTCTTAGCCTTCATAATTTGTTTTTTGCAAGGGTGACTTTTTTACCAATTCATCTGCTATCCTGCACCATCATAGCATCTGTTCAATTAAACACCTACCTTTTATTGTTAGTTAAGATATAACTATATATTTCCATTGATTTGTATTATATTACATTTGGCATATCTTGTCCATCTTTGGACTTTGTCATAAGACCCAACCAACGATACTCTGGTGGTCTTTTGAATACATGTAACTTTCAGTCCTGGTAAATGTTGTATAATTTTCTACCTTTTTAGATTAGTATTCATGAGAAAGCATACTGCAATTAATCATTTAAATTTTTTAACGTATACTATTATATTCCAATCACCCTTTTTTAGCACATTTTAGACACCAATTTTTAATGTGGTACTCATTAAGCATGGAGAATATAATATAATGGTTTCTTTCAGTTAGGGGTGTGTGAGATTAGGCATTTACATAACTAATGCACACAAATGGCATTTTAAATTACTTTTCAGCTAAGAATTTCAGTGTTCAAATCATGCTGACAGTGGGAATGAGAAATAAGGAATATATACGATGCTAAAAACAATTATATTTTTTCAACAGATGAATGGAAAACACAAAATTTAAATTTATTAAATTTATGAATCTTTGGAAGGCAAGTAAGTTCCCCTACAAAGTGGCACAATTAGAGGAGCTATATATATTGTGGTATTTGATTGAGCTATTTTGCTGTCAGGGATTTTCAGTAAAAACAAACTACATGAAAATTTTACTTCTGTCCAAATGCTTTTGCATGATAGTTATATCAGGGTTACCTTAAAACGTAGTTTATCACCGTTTTGGTAACGTTCGGCATTTAATCTTATTGGTATTGACCAATCAACAATCATATCTATTCGAAATTCATTCTTTGAAATTTTTGTTGGCAAAGTGCTAAAATCGTATTCGAAAAACAAACTAACTAGCCTTACGTTCAGAATAAGGTACAGGAAGAATTTCCACTGCAAAAACACTAGCACTGCTTATATTTATCTTGACAGAAAATGCCTTTCATAGGTCTTCATCCAACAATAGCTGATAGATTGAGCTGAGATTGGTGCTTAACAAAAAAGAATGTTATCCCACAATGAGACCATATTTGGATGTGTAAACCAGTGGTTTTAAATTTGAGGCCACGGCTTGGTACATATTTTTAGAAGGGTCTAGTCTAAAAAAATTTACTTGTAAATAACTTTCTAATTTTTTTAGTTCATTCATTAAACTAACAGAAGTATTAATTATGGCATAGTTATAAAGAGCATTAGTACACTTATACAGTGTAGCATCTTGACAAATATAAAGTTACATTAAAATTAGTTATCAATCACTAGACTAATGAAATCTTGTAGTTTATTAGTTCCTCAGGCGAACATTATTGTTCTGATTTTTATTGATGCATTCCATTTTGATCACCAAAAATTTATATTTGTTGCATCCCAAACACCTTCAATACAAGATTTCTTAACACCAAAATTAAACAAAGTCCTGTGCCTCTGATTCACAATAAAATTTAATTCTGTGGTTCTATTACTTTTAAGAAATCGTGTCACTTGTTTCAATATAAGCACTTGCACACAGCAATGCAAAGTTAAGAAACAGAATTCAGTATTAGATTTCAGAACCGAATATTGCCTGGATCCTTAATTTCAGTGGAGGAATTTTCTTTATACTTCCTTGCTGATTAGTCACTAACATTTACTACACACATTATTTATGTAGTTTGGGTCTGAGCTTTTCAATACATTCACAAATAGTATTCTCAGAATATTTACACTATGAAATATTAATTCACAAAAAATGCGTATACAAAACAAAAATGACAAATTCCAGAACCTCTCATGATCCAGTACTTGGCTGTGGCCAGGCGGTTGAAAAACAATGGTGTAAACCACCATAATATTTCATGATATTGATTTATTTGAATGAGTCAGTGATCATAAAATGAGGAAAGAATGTGTATCTAATTAAAAATAATTTTTTGCATAGTAAAAAGGAGAAAAGTTTTAAGTGTTAAATACATAGTAATAGAATGAGCCAAGGAAATCATCTGCTCAGATATAGTAACTATGTACTTTGTGTAGAGGCAAAATGAAGTTTCATGCATATATATTATGTAATAATTGTATATGCACTAATTTTCTTGCCTCATTCGAGTTTTGAAGATAACATATTTTTGCCCTAAGGGAAGAGTGAAACAATGTCAGTAGCATTACTTCATTTGAACTGCAATTTCTACATGAATTTCTAGGAATGAATCTGGATGAAATCACCATCCTAAGTAATAAGGTTATTTAAATGAGGAATCAAAGCATTAAAACCATAGGAAATATTTTTGTATCAAGAAAATATCTAATACAAGAGAATATACCAACCCTACATATGATACAGTTTATGTTGATCAAACTAAGTGAGCTTAGAAATTCATGTTGCAAGAACACATGCATTATGTTAAAAATAAGGAAATAAACAAATCTGCTATCGTTTAACAGCATTGGGAATTTTCTCACCAGATTGATTTTGAGATTGAACCACAAGCAAAAGTGGTCAAATTTCAGAGATCTATTTTCAAATTATACATCTAAGAAATCTCATCTATTTTTACATTGTTGAACACACTAGTGCTTTTCTTTACATGCAGTCTGGAAAGGCTTAGTTAAAAGTGAATTGTGGCGACACTATTATAGAACATTTCAATTAGTGTTTCTTTTGACCTGATAATGGTGGACATCTTACTCCACCAAAATGGCTATTAACAATCTTTTGTAAGTTATTAGTTTTCAAAGGTTTTTCAATTTTTACTGTCTTGAATACAGGTAGTTGGGAAACAGATGTGGCCTCGAACAGGTTTCATTGTATTTTGTAAACAAATGAGTAAATTAGTTAAGAAAATCCCTGTTATTTTTGTATAAAGTTAACTTATTTAGTGAAAAAATATTGCATGTATATTGAATGGGTATATTGCTTACTTTTTCCTTTGCAACAAAAGATTTTCATAAGGGAAGCAATTCTTAATTGTTCAAGTTGGTCCTTTGTTTTCTCTTGAAAGTTAATGTGATTGTCGTATAAGTGTAAGCAAATTTCCCTGAGCAGAAATAGGGGTTGCCATATGTCAGTGGCTTTCTCCATTTTGTGCATTGTTGGTAGCATAGGTTCGATTCTTCCGTGGGTGTATTGCTCTCTTCTGTGTCAGTAAAAAGTTTTCTTGCGTATGTATGTTTGTTCTTTTACTTGGCACAACTTGCCCAAATATGCGCGATAAAACCCAAACCAACCGAGCAGAAAAAAATTGTTTCTTAACTAGTGAGTTGTAAGTTTCAGTTACCTGAGGACTAAAACAAATCTTAGTAAATTAAATAAACATTAAATTTGCATATATATTTTTTACAGCACCCTGAGTATCCACTGTTTATTTATCAAGTATCAGGTGAGTATGCCATGTTGTATCATGCTGCTCAAGCTGGTGTTTTCTCATTGAAGGATGCAGTTATGGAAAGTTTAACATCAATGAGACGTGCAGGTAATGATTGTAAACTTACTTTATAATGGTTGTATTGATTAAAATAAATATACAAAAACAAGTTCAACTTTTTTTATTTTCTAAATCCAAATATTTTTGCATGCTTCAAATTAGTTTAGGAATCATGGATCAAAACTTCTGTATGCATAATACTGCTCATAAGCTAAAATTGATCATTTTTTAAGACCTGAAATGTGCATAAATAAAATTAACTATATAGTTAAGCAATTATTTACACATAATAGTATAAAATTTTGAAAGAAATTTCAGTATATTTTAAAATATAATCAGTTCATAAAAATGAATATTTCAAATTTTTTCATTATGTACAACTAATGAAGAGTAAATAATAATTATTAATCAAGATTAAACTATACATTTTAATTTTATATTTAAATAGTCTACATTTTTAAAAGAAAAATTTAACAGTAATTGAAATTTTTTTATAAATTAAAATAATTTCTCCCATATCTGATTTGTGGAAAAATCAAACCTAGATTTTAAGGAATGAATGCATCAATGTATTTCTACTTTGTAATGGTCCTAGTGCCTGTGGGTACCATGTTAAAAGGCATGTAACAAATGAAAGAACTGCAAAATAATTATAAATCAAACACGTGAAATAATTTTGTATTTGCCATAATTTCTGTGCAGTGATAGAAAATTAGTGAAAATGAAGCTGTTTAAAATCTTATGAATTTTTTTTACACATTTGTACGTTCAATCATTTTTTAGACTTATAAAAATAGAAATGATTTTATTCTATGAATTTTAATTAATCTCTCTTTGGAAACTTCTACATCAATTTAAAGATATTGCAGTTAAATTATGAGATCAGAATCTGCACCATTGAGTTTTAAGCACTGTAAAGGCAAGCAGCCAGGAAGCCTTTTATGGACTGAATAGATCACATAATTTAGATTGAGACTCAAATGATAAAATAACCTCGGTCCTGCAATGAAGTTACCATGGGTACCAAATGTTAAACTAAAGTTATCAAAGAATTCTCGTCATTAAATTACTTATCTTACATTCCTAAAAAATGCATACATAGCATTTCCTAAATGTATAATTTATGTTCAACACATTTTCATTCTTATGGCTTAGATATTAAGATGTCATCTGAAAATTTAACAATAAATTTTTCATTAAAATTAAAGCAGGGTTCCCACTTTTAGCAAATGAAAATTAGGACCTTTTCAAGGCTATTTTATGTTTTTCATCGAAGCAGATTAATCCTTAAATACACAGGTGAAGAAATTTTCACGGGTGCCATGTTTGGATTTCAGACCCAGTAATGATAACTTGCCCAAGATCAAGTGTCATTGAGGGACTTCTTAAAATTGCCAAATTACTCGTTTAAGGACACAAGTCATTGATTATGGTTTATGATGCAGGCAAAATGAAATATGTACTGTTTTGTAAAATAGATGGCTTTTAAAATTTTAAAAGGACTTGAAGCAAACACATTAAGGTTTTTAAGGGCTTTTAAAAACTAAAAGGAAAATCAGGCCTTTTTAAGGCCCATGGGAATCCTGTACTGTTCAAGGAAGCATTATCAGCTCAAATTAAATAAATTTAATGAGAATTAAGTGTTTTTAAAATAAATTTTTAATGTTCTCATGTCAGATGCAATTTCTAAACTAAAAAGTATGAAATGCTGTTACATTATTCATAGTTTGAGCAATACTATATAGCAAGACTTAATATTAAAAATATTCTTGTTTTATTCTAATTGAAAACTTTAAAATTAAATAAAACTGCACATATATAATTTCCAGAACTACTTTCTTGTGTATTAATATGGGCAATGAAAATTTAATACTCTTGTGAAAATAACTAATAAGAGAGAGAACACACAAATATTAATACTTATATAAAGAAATATATTTAAAATTTTCTACACTTCTATGCAACTTGTTTACAGCAAAACAAAACAAAAAAAATTTTTTTTTTAGGTAACCTAAAAAGAGTCTGCCTCTTTAAAGTTACTATAAGTTAAAGTGTATAATTATACAACTCCCAAAAAATTTGTCTAATTATTAAAACTGCTTTATTACAGGTGCTGATGTAATTATTACTTACTATGTTCCACAGCTGTTATTGGAGTGGTTATAATAGGATTTCACTATTCAAAATTGCTTATTAGTAGTTCAATAAGAAGCATGTCACATTATTGAAAAGGGCACATTCATTGTAGATTTATTACTTATTACAGATTGAATTGTGAACAATGTTAAAGCACAAAATTTTAATGTGCACCTTGTATACAGATAGAACCTTGTAGGCAAGATAGAATTATATATTGTGATTTAGGCTTATTACACTGTTATTTTTAGAAAATATAGTGTATGCAGTAATTTATAATGAATCTTTTGTATGTAAGATGTAGTATTTCTACTATAATCTAAAATGATAGTGTGATTTTTGAAGTTTAGGATAGCCATTCTTTCTCAGTATCAGCTCTAATGAATAATTAATTCAATTTAAAGGGACATTAAAAGTTTATTTTTGAAATCAATTATTTAGTAAAATTTATTGAGAACACTACTGTACCAAGTGATTTTAATTGGAATGCTACACCATGCTGCATTTTTCAAAAATATTTTATACTGATTTTATATAATGCACTTTGTTTAAAATATAAAATTGTATGTGAGAATATTTTGTACAAATACAATAAAATATTTATTTTTCTACATTTATGCATGTTTGTTTGATGTATTATAAGATCTTCCACACATACATTATCAAATAACTTTCAAACTTATTTTAGTACATAAATACTAGCTAGTTTAGTGTTCATCATATCCTAAATTGGCATGTTATTTATAAGACTCATGTCAAGCAGAGAAAACATTAACAAGAACATTAAGTTTGCATGAAAATAATTATATCTGTTCTTCAACGATAAACTATTTCATAAATGTTGAAAAAACAAGATTTTGATTGGGTAGAAAGAGAAACTAAGCATTAGCCTACACCTTTGAATTGTGAGAAACATAAGTAGGGTTGGAAAGCTTAATGGCTTGCTGTTTTAAAAAAGGCTGATAAATCTAAATTCACTGCAACTTTTAATTTTTTCTTTTACCTATTTAATAATGCTTTATTTAATCAAATTTTCAGCATAGTCATTACACAAAATAAGTATAAAACATTCCATTTCATTATAAATAAAACAAAGTAATCAATTTCTAAAAATACTTTCCCACTCTACATTTGCTTTATAGCATCTTGTATTATACAAATGTAACATATTTTGTATTATACAAATGAATAATGTGTATGTAGTTAGTATGGTTATGATGCTTATTTTTTTAGAATTATGAGAGGATCTTACCTCAAACTCGTTGGTTGGTATCTTTGCTTAGTAAGGAGACATCAGATTTCCTATTTTGTTTCATAGAAAAATATTTTTTCATTAACTCGTAAAGGATGACAGTAACAACATTATAAACACTATAAGGCCCTCACTATTTAGAATCAGTTATTCTCACAATTGGAATTTTATTTTACAACTAATATTAAAATCACATAGTGGTAACAATGTATTTGTAATGGATAGTTCAAAGTAGTCGATTTTTCAGCATTCCCTACAAAATAATGCTTCTTAATTTGATAATTCTGATATAAATGCAGACAAGATGTACATATAAACCATTCAAGCACATTCTACTAAATTTGTCACTTAAGAATCTTGTTAAAACTGGTGTACTAAATTATCTTAATATAACCATATTAAAACAAACGATTATCGTAGTAGTCTTACTTTGCTTTCTTTTCTCTGAATCGATTGACATAAGCTTGAATTATTCTTGCTGCTCGATCAATCTGTTGTAGTTGCATAGTTGTTTGAATAAACCGAAATCCTTTCAATTCAGGAAAACACTTTTGATGCTTCTTTTCTATTACATTACAGATTGAATGAAACTCTGGTGTATCCTCAACTTGCCCGTATTTTACTTTTAGAATACCCTAAAATTGAAATATCTAAGCATATTAATTTGAAAGTTTCCAATAAATCTTAACTAATTTATCAGAAAAATGTATGCCTTTTATAAACTTGTTTGCATAATGAGATAAAATTGATTGAGCTCGAGTTAAAGTCAAACATTTTACTTAAAATTACTCATATACACAAGATCAGATGTTAAATATGTTGCAGAAAGAGAAATTGCAAGTCAAGTGAAAAATTGAAGCTTAAAAGGATGCACACAAATTTTTACTATTTATGAATGCTTAATCAGAAAATTTTCATACAGTTAATGCAACAAGATTTAGTACTGCTAAAAGTAAAGTTTTTTAAACTGTTTACACTTTCAGAGAAAGAATGGAAATTTGTATTTTTATTAAAAATAGTGTTGTGTGGTTATTTTATGAATAATTACAAATTTCTACATGCTATTTTACTATGTAATGCAATAGCATAAGCAGGATTTTTAGAAGGGGCCAGAAGTTAAAAATGGTATTTTTAAAGCAAATTTAAGGTCTCATTTCATTTTCAAGTGTTATTTTTGGTTACCAGACTATGAACTTTGGATTTTCATAGTAACTTGAAAACAATAAATCAACTAATCTAAGTAAACAAATAACTGTATAAATGGTTCTACAAATAATTACAAAATAGATTAAATAAATAGCATCAAGCAAATGAAATCTTGTGGAAAATTAACATTTTTTTTTCGTGCCACTGTCAAGGGATTAATTTAATACATAACTATGTGAGATGGTTGAGTTGTGAATTGAGTGCAGAGAAAAGATGTATTATTGCTTTCAAACTTTGTAATGAACATTAAATCATTAAAGTTTTATTATAAAATGAATATGAATTGATAAAATAATTTTAACAAAATAACAGGGCTGCCACAGCACTTGTGTGAAATAGTTGCATACATTTTTAAAAATAGCAAACAAAATCTCATCTTAAACTCTATTTAGTAGCAGTTTTAGTTGTTTAGATAGAAAATGAATTGGCTAAAGCACAAAATGTGCTAATTAAGTATGAAACAGACGTTGAAGATCTTGCTAAGAAATTTAAAAACTAAATATTACCTTAAGGTTTTCATGACAATCTAGCAACCACAGATATTTATATTTTTCTTTTATGGTTGCCATGGCTTGTTGCCAAACCTTCGAAGTTGTCCTTCGTATCCCTTGGAAAAAATTTCTCCCTAAAGAAAAATATTTTTCTCCATCCGCTATTAGTTTAAAAAGGAACTAAATTTTCGTTGACTTTTGGTAAATTTTCAAAAAGGTCACTAAAGTTTTGAAAAAAGGAGCTTTTGAGACAATTTGGCTTTAACCTAGTCGCCTAGTTTAGAAAATAGTGAAAAGTCACCTGTGGCAGCCCTGAAGTAACTATAATTTTGTTTTTAAAATATTAAAAAATATTTCATACAGTATAGTATTTTATAAATCAGAAATTGCCATTTTCTGGGGAGAGAGCACCCCCTCTGGGTATGGCCACTAATATAATGTATATTGTAAAATATGCATTTCAAAATGTTCTAAAACTATAAGTAACTTCTACAAAAAACAGTATACAGTATTCTGAAAGAAATAAGAATAAATGTTCTCTAAATTATTTTGTAGTTTTATGTACTAGTAAGATGGATACTTAAAATGAGTTGTTAAATTCTTAACCTTAGAAATCATGGCATCTGTTCCCAGGCTTATTTCCTGTCACAACATTAGTGTCAGTTATTGGACGTAGTTCAAAAATGAGAAAATTACACAAATAAATATAGTACAAATCAACTGACAAAACTTCTTTCTGATTTTGTATATTTTAAATTTAATTTTTGAAACTAGTGTATTTCTTATTTGTAATTCTTTATTTTTAAAACAAACCTTCAGGACATTCAAGCAGTGCACTTTACTTCCAGCTGCTAGAGGCAAGTTCATGTAGGCAATTGTAATGTAATTAGGTCTTGGTATTCTTAGCTCTGTTTTTAATGAATCCAAAAATTCAGATAAATTTTCATAGGATATGAAATGAGTAGCTTTTGGATCATATTTCACCCATGATTTATAGAAGCTTATTAGATTATCTTCCTTGAAAATGTCATTTTCTTCAATCATAGCTTCTTGGTAGTTGTCCAGTATAACAGCAATAAAAATATTCACAAGTAGAACATTTGTCAAAAATATGTAAGTCAACAGGAAGATAGTGGCAATTCCCTTAATTAGAAATAAAAGAAAAATGAGTGTCATGTAAATAGATAAAATGAAGTATGTACAGCATTGAATACATTATATTTGTATCATGTATAATACATAAAAAGTGTCTAGTGTACTTGAGTGAGAATTACTGATTTTAATAAAAATCATACCAGATGCATTTTAAAAAATAGGTTTGTTCCTGTCAAATTTAGAATTAATATCTGTTCATTAATTATAAATGCTAATTTCTGTAGTACTGGAAAATAAACTTATATGATACAGTTAGTTGATCCTGAAGTTACGATCCAAACCATACTTGCACCTGCTGGTTGCCCAATCCTCCATTCATCCCATACCCTTTTTATAAAGCTGGGGCAGAATTCACTAAACTTATTGAGCAAAAGGCCACATAAGGATACTGATAGGGCTACTTGGATCTCAAAACACACATTATTTTTAATATGAATTTGTAGAATTAACTTTTTGATGTGAATCATGGAGAAAGAACAAACGAGATAAATACACGCAACAATAGTTCTGTCTCTTCATTAGGAAACAATGGACTATAGAATGTTTATATGTCCTATAACTTTACCAGCATGGAGCTTAATTAAAAGTATTTTTTCTATGCACAATAAACAATTCATGGTACTGTAATATGTAGGACTGAGTAAAGGGACACAACTATACTAAAAATCTTAGAAGCATATTCTTTAGTACATTTCCTCAATAACCTGAATTGGCAATTTGTAGATAAACAGATGGAAACCTTAGTCAAATTAATGGTAAAAAATGTGTGTGAAAAAACCTTCAAAACTAATAAAGATTAAAACTTAGAAAAGATAGTCAATGGCTATTTCGATGGAGCAAAATAGTAATGGAGTCTAGAATAGTGTTACCACAACTAACTTTTTACTAAGTACATACACGTGGGGCCACAGTAATGGCCATTGTCAATTTTTTCTAAGTTTTTAATCTCTATTAGCTGTTTTGAAGGTTTTCCATTTTTGCTATCAGAAATGGTTGTAATTTAGTTACCAAAAACTAGGATATTATTCCTTGGTAATTGGTAGATATCTTAAAAAAGTTAAAAAAAAACATTCTGTCCTAAATTTCAAACTGAAGTGTAAACATGAGTGGAGAAGGTAACAAAATTAAAAATTGATACAGATCTAAGTTTAGATTAGTTAGATTGTTTTTTCTATACATTAATAATTTTAAACTCAAGAGACATTTTTTGAAATAAACTTATTTTATAAAATCATTAAAACATTGCTAAATTTTTAAAATTTGTATTTTAAATATATAAAGTAAAGTTGCTTTTATGTGGAGCAAGGTCCAAAAATGAATGAGCTGCGCCAAATGCAATGAGGAAGGGTTGATTGTTGGATTTTATGGCGCAAGGTTCAAAAAAGGACAAGCTGCACCAGTAAAGGGAGGAAAAATGCATGGAAGAAGGCCGGCAAGTAAAGTAAAGAGATATACAAATATAGAAACCCACAAATGGGTAGTTAAAAGGTATACTTCAATGTTTCTAAAGTACCTTGCTTCCACAGTTAGAAATTGGTTCCAAAGGGTCACAGTCAGGTGGCTCTAAGCTCAATTCTTGTAGTATATAACCCCATCCTTCAACAGTTGAGAGGCGGAAAAGGAGAAAAACACTACTAATCATAGTTTCAAAATTAACATGACTGTTTAGTATTGAGGAATGTTTTATATGCCCAAACAGTTGGATGCCAATAACAGAATATATGAATATGGTTAAAAATAAGAGAGCACTTATACATAAAAGAGAAGAAAAAGAAGCAGTCATAGCATTAATAAGAAGTCTGATATCCAGAAATATATATTTTAGGTGGAGAAACTGAAAAATTCTGAAGATTCGGATTGCATACAGGAATGACATCAAGTTAATGGAAGATTGTGTAACAAAACAAATTACATCGCCTGAAATAAAATAATCCTGTGAATAAAGAGCAGCATAAATATGATAAACAAATGCATAAAGAATCAAGTAATAAGATATTTATCAATTTTTTCAGTGGTTCAAGAACAAGATTATGTTTTGAACATTTTGAAATCAAACTTCATTTTTGGGAACAGCTAAATGTTTAAAAGTTGAAGGAAAAATTGTAATTTCCAGCACAAAAGAAAAAAAATTTCCCTTATCCATAATTTTAATCCAGATTTCTAAACTGTAGAAGCTACGGATATTCTAAATCAGTCGGCAAACAAAATTCAATAAGCATAAAGACATTGTACAGTTATCCGTTGCTGATTAATAAAGCTACTTAATTCCCAGTTTAAATCGTTCCAGTGAAAGCATTTTAATTACGATTGTATTCTACAAGTGTATAAGTGTGTTTTTAATTTCTAGTAAGTTTCCTTTATACAACTTATAAATATATTTTGAAGATGTGTGTGTGTTGTTGTGTGTGTGTGTGTGTGTGTGATACATGTATATTAAAAATAAAATATTTCCATAGACATTTAAATCAGTTCTGTGAACCAAGCTTTTAATTTTTAACCAATCATTGAAGATAACAATCTTAGAAATAGAACTTCGGAATATTTAGATGTTGACTAAGATATATGAAGATAAAAATACTTAGATAATATGAAGATAAAAATACTTAGATAATATGAAGATAAAAATACTTAGAACGAAAACTGCTTTGTAAAAGAAAAGAAAGTAGTCAACACTTCTAATTTCAAGGTATCTAAATTATAAAACAAAATTAAATATGAAATATAAATTATTCACTCACCAATTAGGTACAATACTAGAATACTGAAATCTAATATATTCCATGAATCATAAAAGTAGTATTTTCCTAAACCAAGTATTTTAATCAAGAACTCCAAGACATAAATAAATGTGAAAACATATCCAGATGTTTCAATGATTTTTTCCATCAAAGGTGGATTATGGTGAGAATTTAAAGCAATTATTATAGTATTGGCACATATAATAATAAAAATCAATACTCTGAACCTGAAATGAAAGATACAGTAAATTATTTTCATAAATTATAAAGCAGAACTTTCAAGATTGAATGAAGAACTACATTTAAAACTTTTTTACGAAGCCCACACATCTGAAGAAATGTTTATAATAGAAAGTTCGCCAATGGAAATTAACTTCAGATCTTCTATCTAGGCATGACTTTATGAAGTTCTGCAAAATCATATATGCTCATGAGCATGCATGATTTTACAAAATTTCATTAAGTCAAGTCTAAAACCAGAACAATAAGATTTCTTCAAATCTATTAAAACATACTAAACTAAATATCTATTTGTTCAGGAAGCAAGGTTTGCTCTGTCCAGAGCAGTTTTTATTTATCAGTTAGTTATACATAATTGACAACCATCAGATTTTGAAAAACTTATTTTCTAAGTTATTTCACCAATTTCCAAAAACAACCTTGTGCTTATTTTGTTTGCTTACTTATTAGTTAATAGTTGGTTGGGCTTAATGCACAAGGACCAGATTTGGTCAAGCTGCAGCAAACACAAAACACCAAGTAATTGGACATACACACACAAGGAAAAGTTTGTCATAAACAGAGAAATACACTATGGGGGAATTGAGCTTGCGCCACCTACAACTTGCAGGTTATTAGTTTAAGCTTATTATTAAGTTTCAATTTTACCATAAGTTTAGCATGAGGAGTGCATGATACCTAGTACTGCCCACAATATAGTAAAAGAAAAGACATGTTGTAGAATTGTTTGATAGTAGCTGCTTTACTACTGACCCATGTTTTCTTGTACTATGCACGAATATTATGAATATTTAAGGAAATACCATGTACTTTTTTAGAATTTGTTTTATGACGCATCAAATTTTGAATTATATATAAATGGTGTCATGACCGTAATACAAATCAGTCCATGAATTAGGATTTGGCTGCTTTCACCTATATATAAATATTCAAGTGTATTTGATGTTTTATTACATGCCAAAGAAACAAATTCTAATTTCAAATCTTAACTGATACCCTACTTTTAATATATAATAAAATTTCAATTAAATTTGACCTAAAGTATCATGCCTTGAAACATGTCTTTCTGGAAACAGATATTTTGCTATTGTACGGATGATATGCAATCATGACTAGTTTTTCACACATGCATCAAAATAATCACTTAATATTGGTTAGATTTTAAAGAAAATGAATAAATAACTATATAGTATTTTGGAAGCAAATAATAAACGTTGTGCAGATGAACAAAATTAGTGCATTTTCCATCTATAAACTTTTAGACCAACTAAAAGTACATACATTTTTTACATTAGTAGTTTAATATACATTTCATACCTTTTAAAACCATGTAGTAATGCACATAAATATATTTCCATTTTTTTCATATTACATATTTTAGAGGTGAAAGGTCTGCCTGATACAAAAACTATACCCATTTAAGGCTCAATTTATGACAGTAGTGGCAAATACTATCACTAGGTCAGCCTGAAATGCAATATGCACAGCAATTTGAAGAGAGATATAAAACTAATTAATTACTGCATATATAAATTGCATGATAAAAGAGTTTTAAATTCTTAGCAAAACAAATTAACTAAATATTTCTATTAATTATATTAATAAAAAGATATTTTGCTTTCATATGTACCAAAAGCTAACACTTATCCTATAGAAGACAAATAAACATTTATGTGATGGAACATTTGTCTGAAGTACAGGTTTTCTTTTGCCAATTGTCTTCATGGCTCGGTAATACTTTTTTTGTTTTTCGGTTAATGACATTTCAGAAATTCCATGTTCTACCTAAAATACACAGTAAAGTATAATGAATACTACAAGCAGGCAGAGGATATATAAAGTATGCAATACTATTTAGGATTAAACCTGACAGTATTATTAAATAGTTGAAAGGGTATGTGTCTGATATTTTTTATAACTAAAATCTCTCTACAACCCTTTTAAAACAGAAATCTAAAAAAGAAAACTTAAAAAAAAAAAAAAAAAAAACTCTAAAAAGGGTCATGGTAGCCCAGTTGGAAGAGCAAAGGATTAGCAACCAGAAGGTCGCGAGTTCAAATCTAACCAGACTGTCGCGTACAAAGGAGCTGTTGCACACTAAATCCATTGTGGCCTCAAATGTCCTGATGTTGGCATGATGTGGAAGTTTGGAGAGTAGGGTGCCAGCTCGGGTGTTGCCTTGTCATCCGACTGTGGTTCAAAATGATGTGGTGTCCTCAGAACTTTCCCTTTGGGATTGATCTCGGACCATCACCAATAGCCTGTTGTGTTTCTCCACACACAAGTGACATTTAATTAAATACCTACCACCTTAAATTGTAAAATTCTCCTAATACAAATTTAAAGAATATAAAATGTGTAGTTAAAGATGATAAAATATTAAATGACGTACAATCTTACAAAGCTGATGTTTTTGTGTGAATATTTTATGAAATGAAAGTCAAATAATTTCAATAAAGAAAATAAGTTTATTTGTTGTTTTCAGTATCATTTGTTTTGTTTACAGAAAACAATATGAGCCTGTGATGACTGAACTAAGATACACACATAATTGATATAATTGAATTTTTATAAGCAAAAGCTTTAAAGGGCAATAAGATTTATCATACATAGATTTTAAATAATCTCTTGCAAGTTTTAAGCTGTGAACAATTCATTTGCGAGCAATATTTTTGGTTTCTTTTGTACAACTTTAAAATTAATCAATGAGTCATTTAGTTGATTAAACATCATGATGTATCAAAACAAGATCCAAATGTCTCTGGAGAATTTTCAATGAGCTGTAAATTATCACTTACTGCATATATTTATCATTCTTATTTTTGAGAATTAAGCCTCACAATTTTAAAAAATGAAAATCTTTTAAGTTACTTTTTATTAAAAATAGTAAAAATAACACATTTTTTATCTATAAATATGACTGGACATCTTTTTTTGTACTTTTTGAAGTTTAGAAGATATTCTAAGTGAAATAAACTCAGACAAAATATTTTTTAATAGAATAATTGAAGTACCAAAATTATTTTAGTATATTTGTAAATTTTACCATTTTTCATACAAAGCCAGTAGCAAGTAGTTCAGATTTTTAAAATCTCAATTCAGTTGAGTGCCCTCAACAGATGTTACTTATATATACTGATGACACACGTATTTTTTACACTTATATATTATACTGATTACTTTCTATTGGAATATAGAGAGCAATTGGTTATAATTTTTGGGTGCGAAACAAATAATGAAGAAATGAATTATGCATATTTCCTTTATCTTGGCTTTTGAATATAAATTTGATTTCATGATACCGAAATTGTTCATAAGCAACAGTTCTAGATACTTAATATATACAAATAATGAAAAGACAATCTATGTAACTAGTGTTGCAAAGAATGTATCTATGACCAAAGTGTGATTGGGTGAATCCATTCAAATTCAGGCAAAGCATTTACACCAACATTTTCGAATTTAATAGTATTTTGCATGTAGGCACATTTTGAGCCACTTTGAATCAACATATTTCAAATCTATACACATTTTTTACTTTGAGACACAGGATATCACAAATTAAATATTACTTTTCTAAGTTTGCATCACATCTACTTAAAATTTGCATATCTCCTGAAGTATTTAATTCAATACTGTGCGTTTTCACTAAAACTATAAAAATATAGAGCAAATATTGATGCGAATTTCATTAGAACTTAAATAGCATTGAAAATATGGATTTTTCCAATGTGTTCAATTTAAAATGAATTTTCCTCAAAAATGCAATCTTTTAAAAATCTGATTACTTTTTCTAAGTTCTTAATAAATATATTGTCAGTGTATAAACAATTTTTCAGTTTTAGAACAGTTAAACATAAAAATTATTTTGTGAAATGACATGATCTGATCTGATAACTGAAAGCAATCAGAAAATGATGAAGCACCATCAAAATCAATTTTAAAATAGGAAAAATCCCTAAATGCATATTAAATTTCCAGTGGAATGATGAAACATTTCTTGAAGTCCCAAAATTTTTTAGAAGTTCCCTTCTTCCAGCAGGAAATCTGCTCTTGTATTTGCTTGAAAATACTTTTTACCCAATGCTGGCTAAATAATAGTTTAGTGCATTTACTGACTTGAATAAACTATCAAACACAAAAACATGTCAAATATGCACACAGAAATTAATGAAAATCAGAAATGAATTAAATCAGAATGTAATAAAATAAACTCTACAAAATAATTAGTGACGAGAGTGGTACAAGGCAACAGGAGTGTAATGATGGTTCCACAAATGGAGAGGCAGAAAGTTCCATAACAATAATTGATTTACTTCAATAGACAAGTAGTACCAACATAATGAGTGGAGATGTTGAGGGTAAGACGGCTCTGAGTGCTCCTTAGCTCAAGGGGCTCATGAACAGAATGAAGTTTACAATAAACTCGCTAGAGGGATAAGGATTAAGAGAAAGATATTGAACCAGGGATCTATCAAGAAAGTTCATTGGTAAAAGTAGGTGGTTTAACGAAGGAGTAATATGATCTTACAAGACGATTTGAAACAGGAGAGTCCATGGGAGGTCAAAGTTAATGAGGGCTTGAGTTCAAAGGTGAAAGGGGTGGCAAGATATATTGACCACTTAGATAGGGAGACAAAGACTGGGAGAAAAGGTAAATGTTAAGGGACTTATCTGTAGTGAGAATTGAACTTAGGAGGTTAGTTTTAGGTATCGTTTCATATAATTTTTTATTGCCTGAATTTGAATGGATTATCACATATAAGCTTTTCGTAAAATATTTTTGAAACAACTAAATTTTAGATTATTTTGAAGTGATAGCAACTCAATTTAACGACAAATAATTTATTTTTAGGTCAGCAAAATGAATAAAAAGCAAAAAATAAAGTGCTAACATATGTATGCTTGTTTTTAAAACAATCCACAGCAACTCCAATAAATAGATTGGAACAGAAGAAACCACCAATCAAAATAAAGACCACTATGTATATATATTGTTGAGGGTGGGCATCTTTCTTCGGTTGCTGATCACCTCCAACAGAATCAAGCATCAGTTCAGCTAATTCTGACCAATCACTAAGCAATGACTAGAAAGAAAACGTAAATACTCATCAATAACAATATTTTACAAAAGTTCTGTTGATTATGCACGATTGTTGAACAAAATTGAGTAATTCTAAGTTACAACTAATTTAATATTAATACATTTCCAACTTTGTCATGGTGGCCTTTTTTATTTATTCTCAATATTTGTCTTTTAAAAATTTATCGATAATGCGATCAATATATTGTTCACATAGTTCCTTAATCTTTAAAGATTTATATGTTAAAAAAATGTCCCTGTATTCAGAAATTTTAATTTTATTTTATCAATTTAAAGTACATGTGTGATTATATTTTCTACTAATGTCTATATCTATGGTAAAAATTTGAAAAAAAAAATCCATGACTATGGTGCAACAACCTTTTCTCAAAATGGGTGTTTTCACATGGAATGACCCAACAATAGATTAGATTACAAGCTTCTAAAAATATTGGATCAGCTTAAAATATTTCAGTAATGTCAAATGCAATATATTGTTTTACATTGAGCCTATATTTATTTTTGTATAATAATGGGTATTAGTGTTATATATTTTAGCCTAAGTATTTTTGTATTTCTAATTAAGTGAAGAAACAGAGAAGCACAAAAATTTCTGTAATTTTGAAATAATGTACCTTAAGCATAAATGTAAATATATTTAACAAAATAATGTAATTTAATTTTTTAAAGCACATTGCATTTTGTAATGTATTTAAAAAATAATTTAAATAAATTAAAATTTTTTTTTCTTCAATGATACTTAATTATACTTTTCCAAAGACATCATGAGATACATTTTTCAAAAAATTACATAGGATTGTAATTTGATGTTCTATTGATATTTTCACATTTAATGTGAGCCTGCTTTGAATTAGTATTTCACAAAAATTCAAATTTAAAAATTCTTTCTTAAGCTATGGTCATTTTTGCACTGTAAGATGACCTCCATTTTGAAATAAATATGCAATCATTAGAATAGCTTTTATTAAGAAATCAAACATTTTATCTCTCTGAATTTTTGTCAAATTAAAGTACATGTGTTATACTTCCACAAAGTTTCAAGAAAAATAAGAGGGTAAATTTTTTATAGCACTTTAAAGTCGACTGTTTTTAAAAGTGATTTTTTCACTTTTCGTATAAACAAATTCACTAAAATGTAAAATTGCCATTATTTTTGTAGTTTAGATACACCCCTGAAATAAATGGCTTTTTCCATTTGGTACCAAATTTACTAAATTTGAACTATTAGTGCTCAAGTTAGGGTCATTTATAGACAGTGTGGTAAATCCAAGATGGCTGCCATTTTGTAAAATCGACCAATTTTTAAATTCCTGTATCTCAGTTAATATTGGATTAAATATTTAAATAATTCAGATCCATGGTTTTCACTGTCATGTCTATCTATGGTAAAAATTTGAAAAAAAAATCCATGACTATGGTGCAACCTTTTCTCAAAATGGGTGTTTTCACATGGAATGACCCAACAATAGATTAGATTACAACATACTTTGACTTCTATTCCATAAACTTAAAAGCCTTTTTGAGCATTATGCACACATAACACACTGCAGTATGTAAGTTTTTTTTACATAGTTTCCAACTAGTTAAACTGAAATGAATTTCTTAAGATGTCCAATTAGAAAAGTGTGGTTATTTAGTTTACTCATTACATGTAGTGTAGGGTAAAAACAATTGTACTTTAGGAAATGTTGTTAATCTTAGGAAGTTAATTCAGTTGCATTTTGTTCAATAATAAATGTCCTCTTGTACTCTTTCATTAAGATCCTCTTCATATGATTGATTACAGATTTTTTTCCAACTGAATTTCAATCCTATAACTTTCATTCATGAACTTTTAGTCTATAAGGTCATACCAATAGAATCAATGAAAGGAAGCTGTTTGCAATATTGTCATAATTGAAAAATGCTCTCTTCCAAAAATAATTGGCTTGTAAGCAATCGGTCTTGTTAGTTATGCTATGGTCTTCAATTCTTTTATTGAAAGCATTGGCACATCTGTAGAAGCGACTTTTCTGGTAATGGACACCAGTAATTGCAAATGGGAGCCAAATGAACATAAATACAATCCAGAGACGAAACATAGAAGGTAAGGCTAAAATAAGAGCTTCAATGATCATCTAAATAAAAAATAGAATAGAGCATTTAGTTCAGTAGAAATGATATAATTAGACAGTAATGATGGTAAAACATGTAAAAAACAGTGCAACTTTGTCTACCAAAAGTACTTCATGGTGGAGTTCGGTTACACTGCTAAATATACTACTGAAGTAAAAGTTAATTTTTGTAATGGTGACTAAGTTCACCACAATACTACCCCTCCAGAATTTATCAATGGCTGAATTCGATAGATGCTACTATTAGTTATTAGATTAACAACTGTGTGTATTGAGATCACAGGTGTACTTCCATGAGTGGTCAAGCAATGGAAGATTTTGACCATACTGTCCTGTGTTGCTTTTAGCAGATGAGTGTGACAGCAGGCAGTTTGTTGAAATGAGGCTGAATGGCAACAAAGAGCCAAACTGTGATAGGAGTGGTGTCTATTATCACGGGAATTCAGACAGCTGTTGGAAGTGATTATCATCATATTGCCAATTCAACTACTCATTGTGCACCATTCATCAAAGCGAGCACTGAATGTGGATAGTATCACATAGAATTTGTGAGAAGCATTATTTAGCTTGTTTTGAAAGTATGCATATTTTAATAAATATGCACACTTTCAAAAGCACTCCGCCTTAGCACTTTTAAAGTAAAAGCACTTAGTAAAAGCACTTTTTCATTAGCACTCCGTCGGACACCAATTTAGTAAGAAGCATGAAAGACAGAGCAACTTTGTCTACCAAAAAGTACTTCATAGTGGAACCGGGTTAGACTGCTAGGTATACTATTGTATTGTAAGTTATTTTTGAAGTTGTGGCTAAGCTCACCATACTTTAATTCAGAGAATGAACTCAGAGCAAAAAATTACTGTTACAAACTTAATTTTATTTAGTTTACACTAAGATGCAAAAATAGCTTGTAGAAAAACAGTACAATCACCAAAGATGGGAATTATTAATCTGAAACTTCTAGTAGTGCAGATCAGTATATATTTTATCTCACTATTAGGTCAACACAAATTACTATTAAGGCTATGTGAATAATACACAAATCCTGTTTTAAATATTACATATATTTCGAACTAATTTTAAAAATTAAAAAAATTCCTAGCATATTGAGTCAAATTGAATAATTTTTAACTAAAATTCAAACTAAGACTGTCTGTTTAGGAAAATTTTCAGTGTACATACTTGTAGCAAAAACGAAATTTTCTGAGCTTTCAATTTAATTTTTGAGTACACACTTCAAACCTTGCATTATCTTTACAACAATGGGAAGTACTTTGACAATTTAAATTGAAAATGACACGACTTGGATATTCAATTGGATGCTTGGGTTTTATGGCACAAGGTCCAAAAGCGAACAAGCTGTGTCAGACAAGATTTGAAATTGCATATGCTTAATTATGGCACAATGTAGGTTTAAATGTTCAGAAATGTTTAATAACTTTTCAATATAAGCTATTCAGAACATAACAGAAAGATTTGAGATTGTATAAACGTTTTTGTTAAAAAAAAAGAACAGCAATGAAGCTAGACTGGAAAGATAACTACACTAAAAACAAGGTCAAATGTACAAAATGCATGCTTTAAGTCAAGCTAGAATAATTTAGTAAACATTAAGGTAGGCTGAAAAAGATCGAATATCACCAGAACAAATCTAACAGTGAAACATTTTGGAAGTACACCTCAAACAAACATATCTGTTAATTTCTAAGAAATTAAAAATTCTCAGTGGAAACCAGTGGTTGAAGTTTCCGAATTCTGGCATTTTGGTAGTCCAGCAAGACAATGCTGGAAATCACTCAAGTCAATAGGTTTTTAAATGGGCAGTGTTTAAGTGACATAAAACAGTGGTTTTCAATCATAGAAACTTGTAAAACATTTTAGGAAGCTCAATTCGTGTCAAAATTAGTATCTAACTTAGCCCATTTTCCATATAAATGGCCTCATACTGTGGGTTTGTCTAGCAGAACCCATATGACTGCAAATTTTTACAAGCTTTCCTTTGAAATATAAACTATTCAGTATGCAGTGTGCAATTCCTGGAAAATTAAGTAATGGATATAAGCGCTTTTGATATAATGGAACTGATGGGGGCTACACAAACACGAGATACAATGGAGAGAATTGCAAGAAAACTTAAGAGCACATCGAATGATACATGCAACGATTTTTGTGCCGCAGATGTACAGAAACTACCTTTTAAGTAAGTTTATGCATCTTTATGGAATAAGGCCTTGATGAGTACTCAGGCTCTATTGAAAAAGTCTCCATAATTGTGAGAAACTCCCCATTGTGAAATGCAAACACATCGATATCAACCTTCCTAAAATTCCAGCAGAGTTGAATATAGATTAACATTACCCTATATAAGATTTCTCACCACAAAAAACAGCCTCCGATATAAAGATGTAGCTAAATATGGCTAGAATACTCATTACACAAGAGGCAGCTCATAACAACAAATAAGGTTTTGTGATTGTTTGCAAGAACCAAGAAACCATTCAAGAAATTTGCAAAAAATTGCAACAGACATGCTAAATATTTAAGTTATGGTTTGGTTTAAATTTACCAACCATGTGGCATGCAATGATAGTTTAGAATACTAGTAGTCTGTGATATACCTTAGGTTCCTAGCTGTCTCCTTGAGGACTATCTGGCTAGGTGAGCTCTGCAATTCAGAGAAATTCTTTTTGGGAGCATCCAGAGAGCATCCCATGCACAATGGAGATTAATGATAGGAATGAAATCTGAAAATTAAGATAGGACACTACCATCTATAGAAATTGTAGCATTGGGTTAAACTGAATATTGCAGGCAAAAGATAAATCAAGTATGACCATTAATGTTTTCAAGGTTTCAGAAATAATACATTTCCAATACTTACAAAACCCTTTGAGCTTATGTTGAATGCAAATTAGTCACTGATCCTATTTTCTGCCATGTGACATCTACAATGAATAGTGTCTACTTTAAAAAATCCTCTTGCATACTTAACCTGTCACACCAAAATGTGGAAGGCCTGTGACAATGTTTGCCACAGAATTCTGTAAAGAACTTATTAACGATGGGTACATATGATCCATTTTCATTTCATGAGAAGTCATACCCAAAATTGACTCCAAATTGAACTACAAACCAATCATGTTAAGCGCTTTCCATAGGTAGATGATAGGGAATGGGTGGGATTCGAAGTCTAGCCACCTCTCAGTAGTGAGTCCTGGGTTGTTTTAAGAAGCACTGGAACAAGTCTGAATTTTATATTGCACTTTAAATAGATGTATTGATGTAACTACTTATTAGTCCTACTAGGTTGTCCGAAGGCAAATCCACGGTATGTGGGCATTTATACAGAAACTACTGTTTTATATTAATACTTGACATGAATTATACTTCCTAACAACTGTTTTACAAGTTTCTACGATTGAAAATCATTGTTTTAGGTCATTTTAACACTGCCCATGGGTGATAAAACTCTTGACTGAAGTGATTTACAGTAACATCTTGCAGAATTGAAAAAACGAGAGAATTCTAAAACGTTAGTCGCTAGTCTCTTCACTAATATATTTTTTAATTAAAAAAAATTAACAGATATATTCATCTGAAGTGGACTACCAAACTTTTTACACTATTAGAATTTGTTTTAGAGAAATTCGTTTTTTTCTGTCCATCTTAATGCACAAATAAGCTAAAATAAAAGTATATAAAACAGTGAAAGATTAGCTTATCCATAAAAATTTCATTACCTTTAAAATTTCAAACTAAAGCTTGTTGAAAAAATAGGAAACTGGAAAAATTACCCTCATTCCTTTCCAATTTGCAGTCAGTCGTAGAGGTCTTAATGCTCTTAAAACACGCAAGCTACTTATTGTTTGAGTACCTTTAAATCCATACACAAGAACAATTTCTATTGAGGTGACCTAATGAAAACATAAGATTCATTCTGTTTAGATAGAAATGTATCAATGTGATGAAAGAAATAAACCAGTGATGACAAATTAAAATAAGACTTTTTAATATTGTATGAATACATTTTGTCAGTTTCAAATATCGCTTTAGGAAAATATCTATTAATTTTTAAGGTTTACAACTGAAATTTCGAAATCAAGCAACTTAAAATTCATTCAACTTGAAATTACTTTCTAGAATCAAATGAGGATTTAATACTGATCTGTTGTTTAAAGAAACACTGATACAGACATTTCTAGGAAATGTGCATTTAAGAATGCATTATAAATAAATTATAAAATTTGTAGTGAAATTCTGATGACCATTACAGTTTGAAACAGGATTTCAAAATAAAAAAATGTTAGACTTTCTGAAAGGCTAGAAATATGCATCAAATGGCAGTATTAAGTGGTTAACATTTTAAGTTTTGTTTCAAAGTATAGTATGATGCCAACCAAAAATATAATGGTCAAGAGGAATAGTAACTAAATGAATTAGAACACATTTATAATATGTTCACAATTGAAATCACCAATTAAATCAATTTACTACAAAGTATTATTAGTCTACATAAAAAATAACTGCAAACTCAGTTCTTATTTATAAATCTGGCAATATATTTAATGAAGCAATTTTTAATTTCAGAATTTTTATGAAATCTTATTTGCAATCTTAATGCAATGTTGCTAAAATCAGAAGCCATATTTTTATCTAAGAGCGGAAAAATAACCAACTACATTTCTTTTATTTCCCCAGCAATATTATAAAACTTATATAATAAAGAAAAATACAACATAAAAACAAATTACCATAATTAAGAAAAAGTCAAAAAGTGTCCATCCATTTGTGAAATAGGTTTTAATTCCATAACCAATCCATCTTAAGAACATTTCTATTACAAGCAAAGCAGCAAACAGGAGGTTGAGCAATGTGAGAACATAACTATACTGCAAATTCTTTTCAGCATGAACGTCATCAAGTGCCTATAAGAAAAAAATTGTAATATTCATAAAGGCAGTTACCCTTTTAATTTTTGTTTCATGAAATTTTTAATTTGACATACAGAATATAAAAATTAAGAATTAGCATTATTAATCACATAGAACTCTGGTAAAAATACAGAATTTAATTAACTCAAGAGCTGATTTAGGAGGAGTGACTATTGAATTAAAGATCAGCAATTATAGTTAATATTTTTAGTGAGACGATAGTCAAAACTAAATAACTGTAGACAGGATTGATTAAACCTTAATGATATAAGGATGCTATATTGAACCAACAGTCTTAAATAAAACCCTGTAATTTGATCCTTAAAATTGACTTCATGACCAGAAAATTAATTTTTTTACGTTAATTTTTTTAATGAACTAGGGTTTTTGCTGTTTCAGATAATCACACATTTTATTTTGTTTCCACTCAGTATAGTTACATGCATATGTTGAGATATCTTAATTATACTAACACTGAGTAAAATGTTTAAAATTGTACAGTATATTGAATTACATGAACATAAGTACATATGATGAAAGAATTAAAATAATGAGACTTACTTGAAATGACAAAAATAATAGTTTAACTGAGAAATGTATTGGGAAAATTCTGTCTGGCTTTGAATTATCTAAAAATATTTACTTTATATAGTTCTTAGTATATATGCAAAACCTTGTGTACACATTAAATATGATCTAGAGCAGCGTTTCTCAAACTGTGCTCCGCAAAACAATTCCCAGTGCTCCACGAAAAGGTAGGACATGTTTAAAATTAAAAATATTTTTATTAAACATATTTTAAAGTTTAAAATTAAAAATATCTTTTACGAAAAAAAATGGAAACAAAAACATTTGAATATTATGATCTTTTGAGCTCTCGGTGTGTAAGTAAAAAAAATCGAGTATAAATCATTTATCATCAATCAGGTGAAACATTGACTAAAAAGGTAGTCGGCATTCAATGTCAGTTTCTCATCCGCCAGTCGACAAAACAAATTTAAGTCAAAAGGCAACACCAGACAACACGGAGCCAGACAGAGGCTGGACTCACTGTCTCTGCATTTGCAGAAACAATTAGAAGCTTCGACGCCTTTCCAGAATTATCGGAATTTTTTTTATAGGATATAAAACTGGTGGTTTACTCATTTCTCAAATCAGTTGCATTTTAGTCAACATTCAGTCAAGAACCGACAAATTATGAAGTTCATTATATGTAATTTATTATTTTTAAAAATCAATTTTCTGTAGCTTCTCAGGTTTTTCGTTTTGATGACAAAATATCTGTCTTATGGAGGTATCTTAAAATGCTAAATTAGTGATACGGGGAATAACATCGATTTTATTTCAATGGATCGCTGGCTGGAGACGGGGTCCTTAAAAAACATCAAAACTTTTGCCTAGCCAATTCGAATAGACATGGAAGCATCAACATCTAAGAGGAATGTACTAATTTTGGTTTTATTCGATGTTTGAGGGGACACAGCACCCCAAATATATTAAGATATTTAGTTCTTTTATTTAAAAAAAAAAATGAACCGTATTAAATTAAAATAAATAATCATGGCAGCAGACTAAAGCAAACATTCCATAATCGAGAAAGTAAGAGAAATAAACAAAGTTTTTATTATTTATTTGCACTTCAGTTTTATTAGTTTTTAATTTTTTTATAATAAAGAAAAACAAATTAAATCTTTAAATTAAGTAATCTTAAAAAAGTAAAAATTTACTTTGCACTTGAAGTTTTAATGCCGAAAACAGTAATTTTTGTTTGTAGGTGAAATTTCAATTATAATTTAAAATACCATAAATTGTAAAATAAACAAAAAAATGTTGAGAATTGTTTGTTGTTTATAATTCGTTGTTTTGCTTCTTCTCAGGCATATGAAAACTATATGCCCTGTCCATTTTCGTACACCTAGTCCTGCAATCTGTTGACTCTGTCGTTCCTGTATCAAAATGGTTAAACTCATTACATTTTAAAATCCTGAAAAATTAGAATCCCTAAAATAAAATTTTGCTATTCACGTATAAGATTTTGCATTATAGCATTTTTTAAAGTTTTACAGTATTTTCTTTTAAGAAACCCCTCAGTGAATCTTTTTAGATGCAATATCTTATTTAAACTTTTTACTGAATTTATGCTGTTGTTATATACAGCTAATGTTCATATTACTTTCTAATTGCAGTGCGGAAGAAGATAGAGATGTTACTGCTGCTGTACAAGCTGGTTTTTCAGATGAATCATTGACTGCGGATGCAACAGAACTTCTTGAACTATCAAACAAGTTGCATAGCTCTACTTCCTCGGATACAAGTTCCACAATTAAAAAAACTTTAAAACGAAAGTATCATGATTCTTATTTGGATATTGGGTTCGCTGGGACCACCGATAATAAACCTCAGACCGTAATTTGTGGCAAAGTCTTGCTGAACAGTTCAATGTTTCCAGGAAAAATGCGTCATCATTTTGAGGGGTCCATCCAGAATGCAAGAATAAACCTACTGATTTTTTCAGAAGGAACTCAGGAAAGTCCAGAAATGTATATCGTATCATTCAAAAACTGTCAACGAAAAGACTTTGATGGCATCTTACTTAGTCAGTTACCGAATTGCTCAAGCTGGCGAAGCCCATACTGTTGCTGAAAACCTTATCAAGCCTTGTGTAAAAGACATTATCGAATGCATGTTTGACGTAAACGCTGCAAAAGTGATAGACACAATTCCTTTGTCAAATGAGACAATCTCGCGACAAATCAGGGACTTAGCAGAAAATGTGAAAGCTACTTTAATTTCTCGTATAAAATCCACTAAATTTTCGCTTCAAATGGATGAATCAACCGATGTTGTTGGTTTGGCAATTCTTATGGTATTTGTGCGCTATCCATATTTGGACTCTTTTCAAGAGGATTTACTTCTCTGCAAGCCATTACCAACTACAAGTGGCAGTGAAATATTTAAATTATTAGATGAATTTTTCGCGGAGAATAGTATCCTATGGGATCACTGTGTTGATGTGTGCACAGATGGAGCGAAAGCTATGACTGGTAAGGTGTTTGGTGCAATCGCAAAAATAAAAAAAGCCAAGGGGTGCAGCAGTAGCCACTGCATACTTCACCGACATGCTCTTGCAATGAAGAAAATGCCACCTTTTATAAAAGTGCAGGATGAAACTGTTAAAATAATAAATTTTATAAAATCACGACCTAAGAATACCAGGTTGTTCAAAATCTTATGTGATAACATGGGGAGTCTGCATACGTCTTTACTTCTTCACACAAAAATAAGGTGGCTCTCCCGTGGTAAAAGTTTAATGCGCCTCTTTGAACTAAGGAATGAAGTCAGAATCTTCATGAGTGACAATGATTTTGCTTTGGGAGAGAAGTTGTGTGATGATCGTTGGCTAATGAAATTGGCGTTTTGGCAGATATTTTTTACAAAATTTAATGATTTGTCTCTCACTTCAAGGAAAAGCAGTATCTGTTTTTGATGCTACTGATAAAGTGGAAGGATTTAGAAAGAAACTGAAGTATTGGGTAGAGTCAATCAAAAACGGAAGTCTGGATTGTTTTCCACTAACAAAAGGATTTGGAGAAGAATCAGACATTCCTGCAGATATCTTAAAGGAGTTCATCTCTTGCGTTTGATTGATACTTTGAACTCTTATTTTCCAAAAGTATTGCATGAAAACACAAAAGAAAACGTTTGGGTTGTAACACCATACTCTATATCCAAAAAACCATCCTCTCTGACAGGATTCACAGGAATATGAATGCTTGCTTGATTTGACATCAGATACAGCAATAAGATCAAAGTTTGAAACTGAGAAATCAATCTCAGATTTTGGGTGCCCGCTAAATGAATTTAAAATCCTATTAGATAAAGTGAAACTTATTCTCCTGCCCTTCGCAACCACTTATTTATGCAAAACAGGATTCTCCGCATACGCCGCTACTAAAACAAAATACAGATCACGTCTCAATGCAGAGCAAGATATTCAGTTGCAACTATCCGAAATTTAGCCAGATATAATCTCATTGTGCAAATCAAAACAGCCTCATACTTCACATTAAATTTCTGTTTTACGAAACCAAGTAAAAATTTGTAACAAATGTAATAATGCCAAATTAATAAAATAACAAATTGTGGATCTGCAATATTGCCCTGAATTTATTTTCAAATGTTTTTTTTCTTCATGTGTGTGTTTTCCGTCTGCAATGGGAAATTAGTGCAGAAAAAAAATTAAACGGTGAAATCTAATGTCCTGGAAGCTTAAATGACGAAACTACCTTGTATCGTCAATGCTATTTTGTCATTCTATTTACTAAATACAGTATATAGCTGTGAGATAAAATTTAGTGCTCCGCGTTGAATTTCCAGTTTCAAAGGTGCTCCGTGACTGAAAAAGTTTGAGAACCTCTGATCTAGAGTCAGTCTATAAAGCTAAGAGGGACTGAACAGAAATATTAAGTGCTCACAAAGTCAAGAGCCCTATTTGCATACATATATATGTATATTTGTATTGTGGATTATTTAGTAATCAAATCAGTAGATTATGCCTATTTATCCAATATTTATAGGCCCTTGTAAAGCAAAGAATGGGCATAGGGTGACAAACCAATATTCATAATATCCATTTGATAGTTTGACAAATCAAATTACTTGAGTCATGACACATAGAAACTAAAAGAAAAACGTTTGTACATGTTGCAAAGGAAAATCAATTTTGGAATGTACAGTACAAAATAATTTTAAAAGTATTTTACAAATCAATATTACGTCAAAAAGCATGTTTTGATATAGAAAAATTAGTTTGATACAAATATTTATTCCAAATTAGCAAAAAATAAGCACTTAACACACTGGTCTAAGCAATTTGTATAATCATATGAAAATTTTTTAGAGACCTTCAGAGTTATCTATATATTTCCAGAGAAAAGAAATGCTGGCTCTAGAGATTTTTGTAACAGAAATCTAGAGATTTCTATGAAGAAAAAAGTTCTGATTTTATAAGAAATAAGACTTCTATAGAAAATTTAAGTCATAATTTAATAGAAATGCAATTCTATAGACATGCCTATAAGAATTATGTTGCAACTGATTAATATGAGATGTTTAGAGTGATGTGTAGAAGTGTTTTTAGATATAAAATAACAAACCACTACATCTGACTTGTAAACAATTCAAGAAAATGACTTTTCTGGTATGTTCAAATTTATTTTTGAGTAAATGTTCAAAGAACATTAATTGATCAATAGAGTTTAAAACTTTGTTGAAAGTAGAAATATGTTTGCTAAAGACAACAGGGAGCGTTCCATAAGTAATGCGACCAAATTCTTAAAAAATCATTTATTGAACATATTCGTACAATTAGTTAAAAATCAAAATAGCACCCTCCTGCATCGATACTTTTCTGGAGGCAGTGTTTCCAGGCCTGGAAGGCCTTTTACGGGATGTCCTTTAGAGCCAATGTAACATGAGCCTGGAAATTTTCAATCGTGTCCCAATGTTTCCCTTTCAGGACTCCTTTTAAGCGAGGAAACAAAAAAAAGTCTGGGGAGTCAGATCAGGACTGTAGGTAGGCTGAGGAACCAATAGGGTGTGGGTCCTGGCCAGGAAATCGTTGACAACGAAGGCGCTGTGGCTTGTCGTGAAGTTTCCATGTGTCCTTGATGTCACTTAGGAACAGCATGACCCGCCTTTTCAGCCTCTTGAGCACTTCGAAGTAAAAAGCTGCGTTCAGTGGTCCCGGTAGGTACGAATTCGTGGTGGACAATGCCTCTGCCGTCGAAGACAATGAGCATGGTTTTGATCCTGAACTAGCTCATGCGTGCCTTCTTGGGCAGGGGCGATGCTGGGGTGTGCCACTCTGAACTCTGCCTTTTTGTTTCCGGGTCGTATTAAAAAATCCATGACTCGTCAACGGTGATAACTGAGTTTATAAAATTAGGATCCTTTTTGCACATTTCCAAGAATTATTGGCATCTGAGCACTCACATATCCTTTTGTTCGTCGGTCAACATTTTTGGGACCAGTTTGGCGCACACCTTTTTCATGTTCAAATCTTCGGTTACAACAGTTGCTTTCGTCATCTGTAGAGTTTCTGCTATCCATTGAAGGCTCAACCGTCGGTCAGATTTCAAACAATCACGCACACGCAGTTGATGGACGTCCACTGCGGGGTTCGTCGGCGACATCCTCTCGGCCCTCCTTGAACGATTTGTGCTATCGGAGAACTTGTGATTTCGACAAGCTATCACTCCCAAAGGCCTGCTGAATTAATAGGAACATTTCAGTGGCAGACTTCCCAAGTTTAACGCAAAATTTGATAGCGTAACGTTGCTCCATAGAACGATCCATCGCGCCGTGTTACATTAAGCTCAAAACAGGATTCAAGGGAACGGACATCCTGACTTCGGCAGCTCGGAGGCGACTGAAAATGGGTGCGTTATGAAGCTAATACCCCCTCCACCTAGCCCAGCACACCCCTCCGTTAGCCCCTACAGGGCGCTGTGGTGCATAGTCGCGTCTGGAAAAAATTGGTCGCATTACTTATGGAACGCACCCTGTATATAAAGGGAACAAACTAATCCAGGAAAGTAAATAGGTTGATCAAAATGAAGATGAGTTATGTTATAAAATAGAATAGAAAAAGGTTATTTAATGACATTCACTTTTGTGCATTTTTTGCTTGTCTGAGTGTAAAAAAATTGATTTAATTTGTCCTGTTTTAAATGGAAGCAAAATCGGAATATGGAAATTGTGGCAGATTTTGAAAATATGCATTTCTGAAGCTTTGTGTTTAAGAAAATGCAAACACATTTAAAAACCAAATTTAACATCTTAGGAAAGTTACAGAAAAGAATAAACTCATTAAATTAGCACATTAAAATAAAATATTTTATACTTCCACTTACCATTACAATACAGCTACCAAGTATTATCACATAAACAATGTATTCGAACTTATTACTTCGAATGAACTCTTGCACACATAAAATAACTCCCCTGAAAATATTCAAGAATTATTAGATACATTTTATAATTTAAAAGATTAAAATACTTATAAGGTACCATAACTAGTGTATAGCAGCTTGATCTTTTCAATTCGTAATGATTTCTAGGTCAAAGTAGAGAAATTTAATCCAAAAATTATATAGGAAGTAACGATTAGCATTTAAGTGACATGAGCAGCCTTAGGTTAATCAGAAATACATTTTTTTGACCTACCGATCATAACTTAAAAAACTATACATAAAATGGAAAATAGAATAGTAAAATTACTTTTTAATAACATGATTTAATCTGTTTTCTTAATAAATACATAAAATAAATCTAAATATACCACATGTTTTGTAGAACATTATTGAAAACTGCTTACATGAAAATTGCTCAATGAGATTTTTATATGCGTTAACTTTTATTATGCTTGTGTGTGACATTAAAGATTATGCGATGATAGCACAACCTAAAGCCATTTACTCTTTATATTTTATCTCAGTAAACAATATATCAGTGGAATAATACGATTTAGATTAGTATTTACTTGAATAATATTTATTCAAGTAAATACTAATTTAATTGAATAAAATTCACTGTGTTCCAAACACAATACACTAAATTAAGAATTGTTGAACTACTGAACTTAACGATAGTATATTACTTGCATGAAAACTTTATGCTAGAAAACATAACATTCTAATTTTGTTCAAGATTACAATATGGATCTAGATCATATTCTAGGATCTAATTAGTCACACCAAACCATGTTATAACACAGAACTGGATTTCCTTACAAAAATGTCTTACAAGCTGCAAAACAATATGAAATGATTTTACAAATATGTAATGAAATATATCCATTAGGTGAAAACTTTATTTTGGTTTAAATATCTTATAATCTTAATCCAAACTCACAAACTGCTATCTTCCAAAAATAATCACATGCCAAGACCTATTATAGAGCAAAGATTGTTCAAATAATTCATAATATACAGAGTAATTCAGAATTGATGCTGAAGAGATTTTCTTTATTGCCAATTGCTGAGATATATTTTTAGTTAGTGAAAATATTCAACTCACGTGCATGTTGGATAGATCATTTATTTAATGAGGGAAAAGTTAAATTTTGAATGAAATTACAAAATTTAACTTTTTATAGACACAGTTTAAAAATATTTTCTTGGACAAATAAAGAACATTTATGTTTCTACATGAAATATTAACAGTGATTCAAATTTAAATTATACCACTTCATTTTCTTTATATTGGCAACACTATTTTCATAGCGAAAAATGCTACTTTAACAGATTGCAAATGAAATGAATTGCAAATTTATACAAAGTTCTATATTGTTTGCTCACTTCTGCAATTCCTCTTAACATTGTGGGAACAATGCACGAATTTTAAATGCATAAACAGTGAAAACTACCTTTAGAAAGATGGAATTTTTAGTTAAATGCTGAGGTGAGATAATTTTTTAAATTGATTGTGTCTTGGTGGAGAATCCAATTAGAAAGCTAAATTTCATATTTTTATACATACAGCCTCTCTGGTTTCAACATCTATACCCGATTTCAACACCTTTTTCGAATGTAGGTATGTTTCGGTAACTAACAGAGAAAAAGGTAGTAAGTAGCATCTATTTTGAATCACTGTATAATACCATTGAAAGATTAATTTTTGCAATTCACATTCCTGTCTTTCTCAAAATAAACTACCATTTAGGTAGCTTATTATGAGAGTAAAGTATGGGGTCTATGATATTGATTAATAATTTTAGAAATGGAAAAAGTGCTCATAAAACATACCTTTTATAAATCACATTTTTAATAAAACAACAAATAAAAGGTATTTTACTTTGATTCAACTTCATCAATCAGATGGTTTGTTTCTCTTTGTTTTTCCTGGGCTACATTTCCCTTATACCCTTCTGATTTGCTTTGTAACCTTTTCTAAAAATATACTATTCTGGTCATTTAATCAAAAGAAACTTTACAACAAAAATGTAATGTCTAATATTAAATAAATTTTTAAAATAGGAAACTATTACCTTTTTGGAAGGAAACAATGATCCAATACAATCAGATGCTTTCTTGAAAAATTGGTCGCCAAATCGTGTCTAGAATTGAAAACCCCCCATGTAAAGTTAATGCAGAACACTGTATTAAAAATTTATTAATTGAAAAGAAATAACGATTCACTAAAAATATTTTACATCTCCAATGAACATAACTAATCTTTAAAGCATGTCAAAAGAAACATTATTTATAATATTCAGCTATTTGATGCTAAGAAGCATATTAAGAAAAATTGGGGATAAATATTTAAAAATTTCATTCAAATACATATCAATGAGCAGATTGTTCATTAAATGTAAACACAAATGCCAAGATCAGGACAACTGTTGCAGACATGAAGTCTAGATGCTGGTGGTCACTATAGAAACAGGTCTCATACATTTTGAGTGGGGATGAGGTTTTGGCTAATTTGGATGCGAGTGGTTTGGTATTGGGGAGGTAGGTGGTATATTCTTATCTCTAATATCTAGAGAGCTAATTTTTTCTAAGTGCACCAATGAAACAAACTCAAATGCTTCAGGAATAACCAAAGATGGATTAAGTCTGTTTCTACAGCAATAGACAGATAGACTTTATGTCTGTTCACATGGTAGACAGACAGCAATGAATCATATTTTTAAAAATAATCATACTTTCTTTGCTGGTAAAAGCTTTGATGTATCAAAGGAACTAATCAATAAAGCTGCAAATAGATTTATGATGACCAAATTTCCAATTAAAAAGTAACTTATGAAAATAATAGGGCATAAAGAGGATGATTCTGTTTTATTCATGCATCCCCAGAAATCATCAATCCAATCACCAGTAAAAGTCTTAAAGACTGTGAATAGAGAACCACCAAAAGTTGCGAAAGACCATCTAAAATAAATAAAATTAAAAAAAGATAAATATCACATGCATTACTTTTAAACAAAGGAACTTATGAAAAGACAAGTTATAAATGCTCTGAATAATCTATTAAGATATCAGTTTATTATTCCTTGAATTAACAATTTTAAAAAGCTTAAAGCTGTGTGTGTTTCTATCATTGAAAGTGTATTATTATCCCAATTTCATAGTAGAGATTAAGTTCACTTGAAAAGTTCTTATACAAGATAAAGAGAAACTGTTTTAATTTAAGTCTACATTACATGTTAATATTTTTCAGGCTCCATATTTTCATAGTAGAAATTCAGACTTATAAATTTTGCGATTATAGATTCCCAATGTTTTGACTTTAGGTTAAACCCAGAATAGAAGAAATGAAACTGTCTCGTAAACTTTATTTCTGAAACTAAAATTAGAGAAAGGAAAATTAAGCAAATAACTTTTGTCATTTATTCAAAACATATCAGATGCAAGAGATTTTACCTTAGTTTTTTTGGATCACTTTCATAATCATATAAAGGTCCAAGCAAACGATTTCCAATTATTGCAAAGACAAATATTGATAGCGACATTACAATGATAAGTCGAATAACATCTCCAATAGAATCTAGGATAATTGCAGTCAATCTTTGAAGGACTGTCCACTCTTTTTGAATTTTCAACAGTTTCAACTGAAAGTGTAAAACGAAATATACTAATTTAGATTTTGATAATATGACATCAAACACCCAATTCAAGTCAAAAGTTTAAGAGATCACAAAGTTAAATACTTTATCATGAACTGCGAGTTTCTATTTCTGTCGGAAAGTTGGAAATCTTAGTTTTCGACCTTTCTCCTATTATAGTGATTGAAGAACAAGCTGAATTTAAAATAAGTTTATCTCATTTTATTAATCACAAGTTTTGCAATAATTATTCCATATTTTATTCGTGGTGCTACTTCCAAACATGGTATCAGTTTTTCTGGATTGGTTCTTAAATTTTGAGTTTTTGAAATAATTTTAGGAATTTAATGTTTAAGAACCTATTTAAAAATTGCATTGAAATTGTCTTAAATCCTACAAAAGTAAATACATGTGATACTTTAAGAAGTATAATATTAAAAAATATACTTAATTACAATTAATATAGATTTTTAAATATATATACACTACTGTTTGTGAAAATTGCAACACCATGAAGGAATCATGCAAATTAAACAAAACTTGCAGGAAATGCAAAACAGGTTAGGATATTCAAATGATTAGAATTACAAAACAATTACGCATGTGTGGGCCGAGAAACACCTTCTAAACACTTTCCAAGTGAGCCACATATAAAAAGCACTGTAAAGGTGCATTAAAATGTGTGTATCGTCATTTGACTGCTGTAAATAATTGATTAGAAGTCAATATGCCTCGACAAAAATGCAGAATACAACTAACAAACTCTGTTAGTTGCCATACGAGCAACTAACAGAGTTCGAAAGGGGCCGCATGATCGACCTCTGTGAGGGTGGACTTTCGTATAGTGAAATCGCCACTCGCACAGGGCGTAATGCCACAACAGTGATGCGTGTGTGGAAGAGATGGACCATGGAGAACTGGACAAGTCGAAACCCCGGCAGTGGGCCACGCAAGAAGTCGTCTTCTCGGATGAGTCCCGTTACAATCTGGACTATAACGATGGACTCGTCAGACGCTAGAGGTGAACGCCTTCTCCAGGAGTCTTATTCAGTGTCATACTGGATGAACACCTGGCGTTATGGTCTGGGGCGCTATTGGATATCATGGGTGATCCCGCCTACTCCAAATTGTGGGGACCCTGAACAGCAGGCGCTACATTAGGGAGGTTGTGGAGCCCAAGGTACTACCCCTCCTGTAAAGCATTCCCGGAGCTGTATTACAGAAAGACAATGCCCATCCACATGCTGCTAGGAATGTACAAGCCTTCTTCAGAGCACGACAGGTTCCACTTCTTCCATGGCCTGCACTTCCCCGGATATGTAGCCCATTGAGCATGTCTGGAATTACATTGGATGGTGACTCGCTTATACCGCTCGTCTGGCAGAGAATACGGCTGAACTTTGGCATCAGATAGAGGCCATCTGAAATGCCATTCTTCAGCATGACATTCAGAATTTGTATGATTCGATGCCACGACGTGTACAGGCTCTCATCGCTGCGCATGGCGGCTGCACAAGATATTGATTTTCGGCATTACTTTTATATTATTACTTTGTAAATTTGATCATTTATTTAAACCACTATAAGTAATAGGTAGAATAAATTTCATTTATTTCTGATGATTCTTTCAGTGTTGCAATTTTCACAAACAGTAGTGTATATATATACAAGAGATATCTGCACCTATGGCCTCAAAATGACTTGATCCGCCACTGTTTACTGTACTATAATATATATGCAATATAACCTGACTCTTCTAATAAACAAGGAAATTTAAGGAGTAAATTTAGAATACCCTTCCAAATCTTGTCTATTTTTGGTGCAAATATCAATTTTGAGAAAAAAATTGCCAAAATTTCATTTGCATAGAGAAATAGAAATATAGCTAAATACAAAATGGTTCTGTTCCAATTAGATTAATTAAAATATTTAAATTTTAATTTAAATAAGTAAATGTGAGTTCAAAATGTTTCAGAAAAAGCATAATGGGTTTTTAACTATGCTATCCATAATTCGGTAGTCATAGCTATCAGCAAATGTAGAAATTTCAGACATTCTGTATTAGATGGCAGGTAAGCATTGCTTATTGAGGATCTTAAAAAGTGCTTTTACTATTTTAAATACAAACTAAAGGTGAGAGAGAAATCGAATCAGATAATTAAATTGTGTACAATCCAGCAAAGTTTCTTTTCATTTAGCACTTTAGTTCTAAGTTGCCTTATGCCACTACCAAAGATCATTCCTAACTGGGAGTAATTAACTCCGAAAAATTATCTAGATTTGGAAAATGGTTTCATTTACATTTTTCTATAGATTAGGCTGATTGCATATCAATACTAGACTATAACAACTCAGTTTGCTTTTTTTACAGCTCATTTCCTGAATTAGTTTGTTTTGATAAATCCATGACAGCAGTTCAATTCTGCTTGCTAGCTATTTTTAAAAAGTTGAATTCAATTGCATTGAATTGTTTTTCTGTTTGTTTAAAATAAATAATTTTAATTTTGCCCTCCTTATAGGGATGGAAATATCACTGAACAAAACACAGTACACTTAAAAAATTGTTAGGAACACTGAACAGGACATTGCCAGGATTGTCGCAACCAGACCACGTTTTGCTGAGATGCCTTTTGGAGTTGATCCAGCACTGCCGGCAGTGGCCTGGTATATCTTTGGCGCCAGCGAGGCGCACAAATTCGCTGTACTTTGAGATGGATACGATCTAGAGGAGGCGGTGGAAATGCTTGTGTGATTGCTTCAAGTTTAGAATATTAAAAAACTTTAGGACTTTCTACGCTTTTTCTTTTGACATGTTGGGAATTATATGCAAGTTTCTTTTATTAAATTATTTTTTATAAAAATTAGCTGTTCTTTATTCTCTCCAGAAAGTAGCTATAGGAAACAAATTCCAAGGATAAGCAGATAAAAAGAAAGACCTAGTTTTTTTAACGTTGATGAACTATAAGGGTTACATTTCAGAGAGGATCAAATTAAGGAATTCACAATTTTTATGTCAACTGAAAATATGATATTGTATTGAAAGAGTTTTGCTGTCTTCACCTTATATTTCCTTTAAAGTAAGGGATTATAGGCATAAAAAGGGATGAATTTTGGTATATCTGAATACATAAACATTACAATGGTTGCATTTACCAAATGTTGATGACAACAAACATTAAGCAAATATCAAAATCTTATTTCTTGAGATTAACTTTTTATCTTTTTGCTACTTTTGAAATGTTGCTTCATAATTCATATTTTGAAGAAAATGATTAGCTCAATAAACTCTTAATTAACTTAATAACTCTGATTTTATTTTAAGAACAAAAGTGTTTGATATACAAGTAATTACAAAAATGTATATTTAATTTAGGAGAAATTGAAAGATCTTTTTTAGGATAATTTGGGCTCTCAGAGCCTCCTATTTGCTATGCTACTGAACAGCATTGACATTTTTACAGATTATGACAAGAGATATATTCTTTTTCTATACATACTAATCTTAAACTCTTGAGTATCATAGCATTTCCCATGTTTTCATATAGGATCTGGCCAATACCATCAATAATAACAACTACATCCAAAAGGTTCCAACAGGAAAAGAAGTAATAGATACCTTGAGCAATTAGCATACATATCATCTCAAATATATATACACTTAGGAAAACCTAAAGATAAAATAAAATAACCTTGTGACATTTATTTACTTTTGTTAATTCATATATAATTGTGACAGCAAAATTATGCTGTTAGAAACTAACAGCATTCTCTCTAACAAAGAATATCTTCCTTTTATTTATGGCACTGCTTTCATTACTAAAAAACATGGATATGCATTTAACTGAATTAAAAATTAGAAAACTGTATATTTTTTCCAGACTAGTTAATATTTTGACATCATATATTAAAATTTGGTACTTTCAAAAGTTAGTCATTCGATGCAGGTTGTAAAGTGAAAGGTTTAAACAGCAAAATATTTTTTTAGATTGCTGTTTAATAGAAGGTTAAATCACAGTACAATTAATTTTTGAATGTAATATCACTAGTTGTTCCTATTTTTATTTACACCACTATGATTAAAGGTAATAAGAAATATTACTGATGAATATTAGTTAGAAATCACATTCAAATGTTAGGAAAAGTAGATTTGACTATCAAGAAAATTACAGTAGTTTTCAGTAACAGAGCACAAACACCCAAATTAAAAAAAATTTGAATTTATTAAATATTTTGCAGTAAAATTATGTTTAGGAAAATAGGTGCTTGACAAATTAACTTCTGTCAAAAATTACATTACCTGGTCTCCAATCCACAAAACTCTAGCAATGTTTGGAGACTTATCTGCATGTTCCGAGGCTTCAAAAATTACACTGACAATTATGGTAAACAGCATTGAGTATCGAAAAAGTTTACTTTGAGTCAACTTTTTTATTTTCAAGCGAAATCTCTTACAAAGACCTAGGCATAATTGAGAAAAATGTAATTATAAACTTTTCACTAAATGTCCTTTTTTTACATAAGTATCTCAAAAGGGTTTATACTTTTAACTAAAGAAAATGTTAATGCATTTTGATATAATTTTATGTTTAAGCTTCTTGTTACAATGATTTTAAGCTAATTATTCCCTAATCAAAATATAAATTCGAATAAATATTTGGTTTATGAATGCTTGAATGAAGTTTATGAATGATCTCTTGAATACTTATAACAAATGCTTCCTACATTAAGGCAACTAAAAATTATTAGACCTATAAATTATAAGTCCAATAAGGTAAAATTGTGTTCTCAAGAATCTGGATCCACAGAAATAGTATCTGGCCAAATTTTTCGCACTGATTTTTTACAGATCATTGACTTACAAGGACTAGCATGGTAATGAAGTTCAATCATTATTGATCATGTTACGTAATCAATATTCTATAAAAATGATGCATTTTTCTAATGTAATATTAAGTGACTGAAACAAGAACCTTGAAAAAGTGAATTTGCATCAGATGCATTGATGAGAATGATAGATATGTTATGAAGATTAAGGTATTTTGAAATTTAGTTTATATATTTATTGGGACATCAATATTAAATGGGAATAGTGAACTTGTTTTATCAACACAAAATGATTAACTTTGAGTATCCTGGATTCTATATCCTATCCTATTTACTTAAAAAAGAGGAAATTTAAAATTACCCTAATGATATTAAAAGCAAATAGATACCCACAATCATATAATTAAAAAATATTTTTTGAGAATACAATCACTGTAAATGAAGACACAAATCTAAAAAATATCATGCTTGCAAACCTTGCGTTTTGTCAGATATAAGCAAGAGGCAATAGTAATAAGCAAATGAATTGAACAAACCTATGTCTTCTGATACATTTCTAACCTACAAAAGAAAATTTCTTTAAGAAAAGGAAAAGTGCAGTTTTAATATGAAGAGTTATCATTAAGTATGAGTATTAAATATACTCCACGGATGGCTGTATAAAAACATCAAGAACATTAAAGTGACAAATCTTATATAAGCATACTTCATTTCTATGGAAATATCAATTCATTCTACAAATTATGGCATGTGTCCATATTTTCTTTAAAAGTACTTTAAATTCCAACATAATTAATGAGTCTAAAATTAAGCTTATGTTTAGAACAATGAAAGCAAAAACATTTTTTAAACTTATTTCTTACTATTTAGTACATTAAGGAGAAAACTAGGATGATCAAAGGAAAATATCCCCTGTTGAAATTAAATGTATAACTAGTCATAGGATTAAGTATTAACTCAAATAACTTCTTTAACTTTTAGAAGCCTAATATTGATCATGTATTGTTTTCAAACATAGAAGAATAAAGTATACAGATCGATTTGGTAATAATTATCCAGTATTTATTTTTGTCAAATATTTAAACAATAAAAAATTAGTTTTTTAATATTTTGTTGGAATGTCATTTGAGGCTATCAAAACTTCGATTTGCTTAAGAATGAATTATTGAATATTTATACTGTTTCCTGAATCTATGGATGAGTTTTCCATACAAGAATAATTCTCTCAACCATCCTAGTTTTTATGGTATAATCACCTCTTTGCCACACCTTTCTTCTCCCAGACATGGCGAGCGCAACATTTTAAATCTTTTAATGCCTTATAAAAATTTCAATTATTTTAATCTTATCTCAAACTTTTAATTTTATCTTATATCTTAACTACAAATGAATGTTAATTGTTTTTAATATGTGCATCACTTTTATTGTATTTAAAATTGAAATAAAGTTTTCAAATTTTGATACATATCTTGTCATTTCTTGCAAATTTAACACAAAGTTGATCTGTCTTGAAATTTCAGAATGGAAGGAATGAGAAAAAAATATTCTTTCATAAATCACTAAAAAACGATTTTAACATCACCTGATGAAATCACTCACTCCTGGCACTAGACTAAGTATAAAATCTCAGGTGAATTGTGGAACTAAATAGAAAAGTTATCTCATTCGTGTACAAAATGCAACTTAAAAAATAATTCCAAGATAAAAAACAGGAGTGAATCATCAGAATGTTTTATTTTCCTTGCAAAAACAATACAAGTCATTGACTGATGTTAACTTATATAAATTTCTAGCAAGATAAATATAATTAGTAGTCACATTAAGTGGAAACAGATCTTATATCTTTTATTGCTGTGTGGTTCAGAAGAATAGTAAATATAAAGGGAATGGAAATATATATTTCATATTATAATCCAGCCATGTTTTCAATGAATGTTATTTGCGTGATATTAAAGAATTTTCTGTTATTCTAGTGTTGAACTATTTGTCTTTTAGTGTGATTACTGTATTCTGCCTTTTATGGTACTGTACTGAATTTTGAAGATAAATGTTGATAGAAGATTAAATAGAAAAATAATCTAAAATCTTTCTTCCTTATATTTTATAAAATATATTAAGACATTTTTGTTATAATTTTTGAAAATGAAGCCAGTTTTTAAAAAATATGTCTAAAGGATCAATAAAGTTTTAACGTAAAGATTTTCAAGAATAATGAAGATAATTACCTGATGGCTTATTTTGTGGCTTTCTGTTTGATATGGTTTTTGAATTTGCTTAAAAGTTAGTTTATCAATAACACTTTCATATATGTTTCGAATAACTTCTTGGTGGTGCAATAAGTCATCTCTTTCTTGTAAAGCTCTCTTTAAAGTTTCTTCATTTGTAGGCAATGGGTACAATGAGAGTTTTTCCGTATTATACTTGAAATGACTGTGGTAACTATAGACAGATAAATCCTTTTCCTGAAAACAAAACAAAAATAAAACAGTACAGTTAGTTTATTTAAGTTTAATGGCATAAGGTGTATAGACAATGACAAAGTCAATGGACAAGCTACGCAAATGCAAAAACAGCTGTGATAAAATATCAGAATAACAACCAAAACAAATATTAAAAGGGTGATAAAAACATAGGTTAACATGAAAGAAAATAAACTTTTAATCAAACGTATCAAAAAGGTAATTATATAAAATATCACACAAAAGTAAAATTAAAATGCTTTATGAGAGAAACAGTATAGCTAAAAGGTTTTAATGGGAGAACAATTGCTTTATTAGCAGAACTGATTTTGAAACTAATATTCCAAGATGCTAATCTAAGATATCACGATGCCTGCAGAATATAAGATGAGACATCATTAGACCTCGTTTTCAACCTAAAAATGATACTGTAAATCTGAAGGGTAAGTTTTATATGCTTTCTATCCATACTTTTTTATTCTAATAGCAATGGTTTCACATTTGAATAGACTGATGGTAGAAATCGATAATAAGCATGTAGGTATATCAGGTGATAAGATGCCACCAAAATGGCCAATATAACAATGAAGCATGATACATTGGGAGCAACAATCAATATTTTCTGACACCTGCTTGTATGCCCCACCATGATGACTCACATTAAAATTTTCTAACCACTTTATTTAAATTTAAATCATAGTTATTACATCAAGTTGCATCCGAGATGATACCAAGTAGCAATCAACTACCTGTAAGCCTATGATGAAAAGCATAAAAGTGCCTTTTCATTCTTCTCTGCATTTAGAAGACTTTTTTACCTTTTGTTAGGATAAGAAAACAAAATAAGTCGTTTTTGCAGCTACGAGTAGAAGAGAGAACCAGCAAAGTAAATTGTCTTTTACCTTGCTAGTACTCTTTTCTATGAACTGATTATGTATATTTCCAAGACAATCAGATCAAATGAATATGCATACTGAACATTGGCAACCAGCATTGCAATAATGCTCAATGTTATTTATATAGACACACTTCAGATGTACTTTCTTTATTCTCAGTGACATGGAAAAATATGATAAATGTCTAGACTATTAAAATTTATTCTGTTTAATATTAACTGTTTTAAAAATATGTTTAGGGAAAAAACTGTCAAAAGTATCAGATATATTTTTGCATACACATTATTCATGTTTTGTTTGCTATAACTGAGGTCAGAACTTAGACAAGTAATAGAATTAGCAGAATATTTTGTTAGATTCCAAGAAAATTCAACCCTAACTTTAAGAAACAATACAAATTGAAATCTAGAGTACTGAGTACCAGATTTGTTTCCATTATGTAAGTAATACAATCATCAGTTTTATTTGTAAGTAGATTTTAGAAAGAAAAGTGAAATCTTTGATAAGAATACTATAAAGGGTGATACATTTTCTTTTTAACACATTCAATTTATATAGGCAATGTGGTTATACACTATTTACATTATTGGATAATATTATGTTTTTAACGTAATTTCCAGCACTGAAAAATAATATTATTGTTATATTTTCCTATTTTGAATGAGTACAATTTAATGATTGAAATATTTTAACAATTGCATAAAATGTGCTTAAATAGATAAAATGATATCTTTATTAAAAAAATATGCAGAATGCACATGTACACATAATATATTAAAAAATTTAAAAGCTACAAATCATTTATTGGTTTACCTTTTTAGTATCAATTACTGCTCGGTAAGAGCTTACTACTACAATCAACATTAAGTTAAGAAGACAAAATGAACCAAAGAATACAATAGGGATGAAAAATAATGCAGAAATATGTCCAGTGGCTTTTGTAACCTGTAGAAATAAAAAATTATCAACGAGAAATGTAATGTAAATTTCTATACTTATTATGAACTACAAAATATTTTATCCGTTATTGTTTTATCTTCCAATCATAAATTTTTAAAATCTGAATAACTAAATATACAAAAGTAATTTATAAGCAAATGGGATTTATTAAACTAAAATCTCTTTGTGATATGTTTATAAAACAAAACAATTCCTCAAATCTCAGAATAGTCATCAATTTTAAAAGAATCTTATCTTAAGATGTATTATAGAATGGCCCTCAGTTATGCTGTAACACATAATCAAATATTTGGACTAGTTTGTACAAAAATAAATCAAGGATTTAAGTAATTTCAAGTTCAGACCAGGCTTTGGTCAAAATCTGGAATTGATAAAACAGATGTTGCCATTCAATTTACACTATGAATGCAATCTGTTGTTTAAACACTAATGTTTGATACTTCAGTGAATTTAGATAGCAATAGAAAGGAGGTTAATATATTTCAAAGGAGCAAGATTATAATTAAGAGACAAGTAAAATACTAAAACCTACTTCATCAAACAATTCATCCCATTCATCATGTATTACTATGCTAAAGCTATTTAAAAGAGAAGACCCAAAGTTGTCAAAATTAATGTTAGCATGAGGTCCACCTATAATATCCCTAAGGCAAACATAGTTTTTGGGACAGCTTCTGCAACAGTAAAATGGAAAATACTTTAATTAAAATGTATGTAAAGAGTAAAATGTACATGAAACTAATTGGAAAAATGAGATGCATTAGAAAAATCAAAACTAAAAATGGTATTTAATAAGAGTTTTCAAAACTTTTTTATGTAGGATTATTAAAAATTTAATTATCTTTAACATTCCATCTCATTTTCAAAGGAATGAAAATTCAAAAGTTATTGGTGCAAAATAATGCAATACTTTCAAATAAAAATAAAATGCCTGATTAAACATCAATAAAAACAAATTAATGAATGAATTAATAATGTTTGCCCTTTGGCAATGACCATAATGACCTGCAAATCGCAGTAGTTCAAGGCTTTGTTCCACTACTCTGTGAAACAAAGTTTGGGTTTAATGGCGCAAGGGTCACATTTGGCCAAACTGTGTCAAACACAAGACAACAATGAGGGAGGAAAGAAAGCAAAAAGCAGAAGAGTATGTGAGGGTAAAACAGAAGGGGGACAGATCACTCGGGTACCTCAGGGTTGTGATGCCCATACACACCTAAAGATGTGCCCCTGAGGACATTTCACTACTCTGATATGATAGTTGAATTCTTTAGCAGGGTTTCCATGAAATGAAAAATATGAGAGAAACTTGTCATGGAAAATATTTTAAGGGAAACTGAATGTTTTCAATGCAAACCCAAACATGTATTGACAAAGAAAAGCATTATTAGCTGGAAATATAGTACATGTCTTTGGAAAATCTTTTTGATTACAAGTATTAAAAATATGTGTCAAACAGAATTGTCTTCAAATGTTATGGAAAATCCAGAAAAAACCTTTTAAAAACAGACGTTACTTTCACTTTTCCTTATGTGCTGGTAAATTTGAAAAATTAGCCCTTTTGCACTCGGATGTCACAGTATTGGCGGCATTACAGTAGTTAAGTTTAAAGTTCAGAGTACAAAGGGTTAAGAGTAGTGTAAAGAACATAATCAAATTTTAGTTATTTGTGGTTGTTGAACAAAGAATGCATAATTCTCAGAAATATTGGTTACAATAAACTGGGCAATTCTAAAATACCATAAACTGAAATTGATTTAAATTCTTTGGGTTTTCATAATATGCATTTTTGGCAAACATGCATTTTTAAAAACCAAGTGTATAGTGAAAACTAGATAAAATAACAAATGATGTTATCTTATTCTTGGGATTTTTGCATTCTAAGTACACAATATGTATCAATACTTTTGTGAAACCCATCAGTGCAGGAAAAAATGCATTTATATTGTATAGATGTAATAAAATACTTTTTAGGCTGCACAGAAACCACTAGTAACATACTTAAAGATTCATAGAATCCTAATGTTGAAATTATTAAGAAACGAAAAAGGAAACAATTTTTATTTAGTTTTAAACATTTAGTAAAGCTGAAAGGAACATATTATTTTTTAAAACATCAAAACAATACATTTAATTTTGTTAATGTTTGCCAATTATAGTTTAGCTATAATAGTTTAAACATTTACTTTATAATACCAAATTTTCAATCCAAACAGCATCACTTCTACATTGCTTCCTTATGTAAAAATCAGGACTGTTAATGGATTATAAACTCCATTTCCAAAATTTATATATTTATTACATAAGTAAAACATTGTAGCAGGACACCTGAAGACCATGATATCAACTTCAAAAGAGTTTGAAATATCAACCTCCTTTAAAATTGTTTTATAGACATCAACTGCTAAGCACGAGGAACATTATTAGGTACTAAAATTAGTTAATAACAATAGTAATAATAAAATCAACATTATCGAGACGAAATCAGAAAAACATAAAGTTGCTTGAATTTGAAGATTATCCAAAAGATTAGAAATGTTGACATTATTGAACTTCAGGATATTTTCACGTGTAACATAAACTTTAGTTTTATAACCATCATACAATAGAAAACATAATTTACCTTGCACCAGTAAGATTACCACATGTAAAATAATGATCATCCTCCTTTAACCAATTATCTTCATTTCGTATAAATTCTGTGTAAGATAAATTAGAATTACTTGGAAACTCTTTCACACATTTCTGCAAAATCACACCTTTAAATATCTGTAACAAAATAAAGAAAATAGACATGAAATGCAGTTCATTACATGAAATACATTAACATAAAAAGATATGAACTGCTTTGAACAATAAATCAGTTCCAGTGAATAGGATTGCTAGTTATAAGCAAGACAGCTGTATACTTTTGAAAAACTTTAAAGAGCAAATTCCAATCGAAATAAATAGGGTTACTTTTGTTTTGCTCACTTACTCTCCACATCTGATTACGAAAGAGACATTTAATAGAAACAAGATTTAAAAAGGAATGTCTCAAGAATGGAAGATTGAAGGTGAGAATCTGACAAAGTACAGAATAGATTATTTTTGTTATTAAACAGTTTCAAAAAAGCTTTTGACAGAGGGTGAATCCTCACATCATTGATTAGGCCTTCCATAAGTTTAATCGACCCCTCCCCAACAGCTGTTTAACACAAGCTCAAACAAAAAAGGTTTCCAATATATTGTTGCTCTTCCCTTTATTCCTTACTTAAGTTGCAATACAATTGCACAAATCCTCAAACAATTTGATTTTAGAGTAGTTTTATCCCTGTACAAGATCCAGTCTATTAAAGATCCCATTCAAATCATCAACAGGTGGGGAATATGTCATATCCATGTGGTGAAGGTTATGTTGCTCAAACCAAACAAGCTTTGAAATTCTGGTTGCAAGAATACATGAATTGTGTCAAAAATAAGGAAATCAACAAATCTGCCATTGCTCAATACTGTAAGGAATTTTCTCACCAGTGTCATTTCAAACAAGTGAAAGTGGTCCAATCCCCGAGATCTATTCTCGAGTTGAACATCAGAGAAGCTTATCTATTTTTACATTGTATTGTCGAACATACTAGTGAATGATGCTAGTGCATACTTTTGTGAATCCAATCAATGCGGGAAAAAATATTTATATGCATAGTTGTTCTGAGATACTTTTATGTTGCAGAGAATTGTTAAGAATCAAGAGAAAATAATATATTTTTATTTACAATTATTTTTAAACAATTATTGCACATAATTTTTAACATACCAGAGAATGACCTGAGTGCACTTTTGTGAACCCAATAAGAACAGGAAAAAACACGACCTGGAGAAGCTTAGTTGAATAGTGAGTGGGGCAACACTATTATAGGCTAACACAGTATTTAAACTCATGTTTTCCTCTCATGGCTAACTTCTAATGATGGACATTTTGCTCCACTGAAATGGTAATTCATGAATTTTTCAAAAGTTTTTAATTTTTTTAGTCATATTTCGAAGTTTTACATTTTTACTTCCAGTTTCACTAAGATTTTCATTTGGTTATCCAAGGTATAATTACTTCAGAAAGTGTCAAGGAAAAGGCCTCAAGCCAAATATTTTGCTAAGTAAAAGCATTGGGTTCTGGGACAAAAACAAGATTACAGAAAATAGCTGTTTGTTGAAATATGCTAGGAAGTAATAAACAGAAGTGCTGTATTTATGGTTCACTGAACTGTTAGATTTCAATTTTCTGTAAGTTATCACTGAATATCCCATTTAAAAAACTGCTTATTTGAGACAAGAGTCCTGATTTGTCCCAATACAACAGAATTGATATGGACTAGAAAATTAGAAAATTACAAAAAATATCCTCAGTTTTGAATTCTCGAAAACTTTAAAATTGATCGACTGATAATTTTTAAATGTTATGAGACACTAAAAATATTTTAAACACATGATTTTTGGAGCACATCATACTTTTTAAATTGAATACTAAACTACTTGATGTATCAAGATAAAATAAAAATGTATACAAACGCTTACATTTTTGAAGCTTCAAAATTCACATGTATCTCATTGAATTAAAAAAATACACATCCTTACCAAAGAGTAATTGGTAGTGTAAAACTTTTAAATGTAACTATGACTATTTTAAACATGAGGAAAAACTTTGTGGTGATTTAAAAAAATGTTCTTACATGTTTAGCAGTCATTGCTACAGAAATGAGGAAAAGGAAAAACATTAAAGTTACTCCATACATTTGAGATAAAGCTTGTATTGTACCATGTGCCATTGTCCGCACACCTAAAAATAAAAATAGGAGAACAAGTATAATTTTATGAAAAGCAAATTGCATAGAAAAACATAAATAAAAATTAAAAAAACATACAACTTAAAAAATATTTATTTTTGCAGAACCTGTTAGAAATGCTACATACAAATAAATGCAGAAATTTTAAGCATATGATGAATTTTACTTTAAATTGGAAATTGTATGAGAAATAGTCATAATTAAATACACATTTAGAAATAAATGAATTGGAAGTAATGAATTTGATTAATTAGGAACAATTTTAAAAACACAAATGGAAACATTAACTAAAGTATAATTCATAAGCCAATATGTAATCTTTTAGAATACAGTATTTAGAAATTTATTACTTAATGCTTTCTTCAATTTCATTGCATATATTTCCAGATTTTATCATTCATGATTGTCTAGAATATTGAAATCTGTATTAAATTAGTTGTAAAGGCAAAAGTAAAATGCTACCAGGAACTCTAGTAATTAGATTCAATATTCTTATTCCTCTCAGAGACTGAAGTCCAAATGTAGATCTACTAACATCACTTAGAGTAGAAGAGCTGCAATCAAAAAGTAATAATAAAAAATTTGCAATTAAATGAAAAATAATGAAAGTTTAGGAGTATTATTTAAGTAAGGAAAGCTATTCAACAGGGAAAAATGTTTCTCATTATCTGGTAAAGATTCTCAATGATAATAAAAAGCCCATTACACAAAGATAGAAATAACCTGCTTTGTGATCTGAGAAAACACCTGTAAGCTTAAATTGTGACTTTAAACTATATTATAAGTCAAAATAATAAATTTCATTTCAGTCTATTAGGTATTCAATAAAGCTGTGTTCAACAAAGTTGCGAGAAAGTGAATAACAATACAATACACAAAATAAAATGTATATTCTGATCTTACCTTGCAAAGGTTATAATGAAGTCAAAACACATCCATGGATTTCGAAGATATGAGTATGTACCAAAAATAAAGCCCCTGCTTATGGATTGGTAAATTGTTTCAGCAGAATAGAAAAGTATTGAAACATATCTGTAAGTATTTTATTATTATAAAAATATCATTGAGATAATCTAAATATTATGTTTAAAAAAGAGAACACACAAAAATGATTGATGTTCAAATATAAATGGGAATGTTGTATACATTGTATTGAAGTAGTTTAAGGACAAATAGCATGAGAAGTCAGATTTACTCAAACTCTGAAAAACAAACTACTTAACTAAACAAACTTTATTAAAGATTAACTCAGATTACTCAAAAGATATTTAATACTTACTGAAAGAAAGATGGCATCACACGTGGAAGAGCCAAACTGATCAAATTTCCAATAACAATAACCATCAATCCAATATCATAACCTCTAATTGAAATATGAAGGAAAAGAATAGGCTAGATTACATTAAGATCACTGAATTAATTTTACAAATGAAAAGTATAACGAATTTTCTTAAGAAAAAAAACCTTTAGTTCTGTAATACTGCAACTACAATTTCTGCAAATACACTTTACAGATATACTTCTCTGCAAAATGTTATATGAACATAACACATAATGGGATAAAGATAAATTGGAAGAAGCATTTTGTGTTAGGGGGTCGATCTTCACAGAACCCATTTGTGATGAGTTAAAGTTTATTCAGAATCAAATTTCTTTACATTCTCTCTATATATTTGTTCAAAAGTTTTTATTTAAAAGTAATTAAGATTGTGGCAAATATAGAAACCACAAATTAGTTTTGAATTGTAATCACAGTGAAAATCTCATTTGCTTTTATTGTGCAATTAATTAACAGTCAGAAAATAAGGTTTTAATGAACTATTCAACATCCTGAGCATGCCAGTTCCATTTCCCTAAGGGTACTTATAGTCATCTGTTTTATTATTAACTAAATTTCATCAAAAATAGTGACCAGAAAAAATGATATTTAAGGCTGTGCAGCAAAATCACCCAGAGGTATATGTTGAAATATAAAAGTCTGCACAGAATATCTTCCTATACCATCATTATCTATTCCTATATAACTGAGTCTCTAAATGAAATGCTATTACACACGATTATTATAAATTTCACTAATGTAGGCGGTATAAAAATAGGCATTATTTGTATACTGGCACATGACAACAAACATTTATAAGAAATAAAATCAACCACTGCAATGAGATTCATCATCAGTCTTGCCACGCCATTCAAATGTTAATTTATTTGTGCTATGGACAACAATGTACTAAAAATTTTGACAGCCCATTCTTCTAATGAAACTCTTCATCAGTCTCTCATGAAAGGGAAACATGAATTTTTTAAATTAAAAAGTAGAGATCAGAGGCAGAACAAAAATTTATGTGAACATGAAATGCGCTGAATTTTAAGACATTTGAAAACAGTGAATGTTCAACAAGTGAATGAGGTGCAACTAAGGTGGATATACAAGAGCATCAACATAAAATCATGATTCTGTACAGTTTATCAGATTCCATTTAAAAAACATGAATCAAGGATGACTAACAGTACACCAAATCCAATTTTCTGTTTACGATACATTTTTATTTCATTAGGAAATATGAAATGCAAGATAAAAATAAATTCGAATCCATTATTAAGGATTAAGTGATTAGAATATGGGTTGCAATAACTGTCTGTGTAGATTCAAAATTTTTCTTCTAATGCTTATTTTATCTACTATTTTGGATTAGAGCATATTTTTCATAAGATCAATAGATATCAGCAATACACCCTTCAGCACAAGTGCTCTACCCTGGTGACTAGTAGTTGATTTTGCATAAACAATTACATAATTAAAAGAAAAACTTAGATAACAGATGAAAAGCAATTACAGTTTGGAAGAATCTGCTATTTTTTTAAATAATTAAATATAAGGATACAAATGAGTTGTAAATGCAATGGCAGCACGTCGAATGGGACTGTAAGGATAAAATAGATTGAGTGATGGTGATTGATTGAATCTGTGTACAAAGGTTTGACCCCAATTTTTGGTGATGACACAAAAGGTCTGTAAAATTATACCACAAAAATGTAATTAAGATACATATATGCAATAACAATAGAAATATAAGAGCTATGCTATGTATAATTGTAATAAACTCATTAATTTACACTTGTAGAATTGTGTGACCAAGAGTATTAAATTTTCACATCTTAAAATAGGTATGCCGATTTAAATCAAATGATTTTTATTAAAAAATATCATTGATTTAAATCAAAAATTTAAATTTCATTTTCCATTCTGTATTAAGTTCATTAATACTGTAAATGAAATAACTATGAACAAGATGCATGTTATTTTATTCAAATAAGCTGAGTAGTCTGTATGAAAAAAAAATAGACACTTAGTCACAATGAAAGTTTTCTGCAATATCACAAAAGCATCCCAATTTTGCATATAAATCTTCTGAATTTTAATATTTTCGTTTATTTGGTTACTTTATATTTAAATTTAATTGGGAATTTTATGCATTGATACCTAGGAATTCTTTGCACTGCTAGCATAACTGTTCTATATTTATCGAATTTAAATTTGGAATGTAAAAGTTAATTTGCCCATCTGATAATTGAGTGAGTATGTTAATAAAATAGATTATGGATTGAAGCAGAAAGCTATTTCATTGTTTGGTGATTTTTTATTGTAAGTTCAAACTTCCACTCAATTGGCATGCTCTGGGGGAATGCTATTACACTTATTCTATGTTGTTCATAAAGAAAAGGTTTATTTTCTTGTTTGTTTTATAAGTTCTTTTGTGTGCTTGGAATATAACTGGCACATTTGATTTCAATTTATGTATATTTTCATGTTTTGTCTCATTTTTTACTATTTACTTATTACAAATAACATTTTTCACAAATAAGTACTTTTTGCAAGTTAAATATTAATGAGAAGTGGGAAATTTTTCATGAATTTTATTGCAAGTTCCATTTATTTTATTTTCTATTGGTGACATGATTTTGTCTCAAAAACAAGTCTTTAACCAATTACTTTATAAAAAAATAACTAAAGAAACTACACTTTATTCTTACATGATACAGAAATTTATAATATGGTGTTAGGTAAATGAGGTTGCTGGATCCCACTAGGTCCAAAAAAATTCCATGCCACCGGTTATGGGTCACAAACTAATGTAAACAGCTTGAAAACCAGATGGGAAATCACTGCTTATGCATGGCATTTGTTGTCCTGTTCTATTTATTATATCATATGATTAACTTTGCTAATTCTTATATTGCATTTTAATCTTTCAAAAATTTACCCTCCTATATTTCCTAATACATTAATGTTATTCATCATTCTATTGATGAATAACAACCTATTGATTATAGTCAATATATCTTAAGTACATGATACTTGGGTAAGCAGAAAAATCAGGAGCAAGTCTGAAAGTAGATGAACTTGTTTGCAAACAGAATGTTGAATTGGAAGGGTTGGACAAGATGAAAAACTCTGGTCTATTTATTTACTCATGTGTGAACGAGTACATATTCAGAAGAGCTCATGTCGAGAGTCCTCCTTGAAACATCTTAATTATCAAACTTAGAGTAAAGATAATTTAATCCGAATAAATCAGTTTTAGTTAACAATCAGGTAAAGTGCATATATCTCTCTAAAAGTAAAAAATCAATAAAAGCAATGTTAATTAAGTATTACAGCAATTTGATTGGAATAGAAAACTCGGAGCGAAGATTCCTACTCCTGAAACTATTTTCTGAACATGTGACGAAAACAAATTTCTCCCCGAGTTGACATGATATGTCTGATTCACGATGCTATGGAAATACGATCAGCAAGTCACAGTTGAAAATCCCTAGTTTAAATCCTATACTCTGATTTTAAATTTATTATTGCAATCAATTTTTTATAAATTGCATATAAATTAAAGTTTGGAATATGTTGGTACTCAACTGAATTTTACATATCAAATTAACAGAATAACTAAAAAAATTTAAAACCTAAATTTTAATTATTTAAAACAATATCATAATCTCTTGAGAATTAAGTATACAACTTTATAGTTCTTCGATGCTGCTTTAGCAACTTACCATCAATTTTAATTATAAATATTTTGGATATGATTATGGGTCTAGAATAGTAATTCTATAACAGAAATTATTTTGCAAAGAATTTATCACTTGAGATGCAGGAATAAGAATCAGTGGCATAACTAAGGGAAAGCGACAGAAGCAGAGGTCCCAAGCACCAATGTCTAAATGGGTGGCATTTCAAAAATATTTATCAAGATATTTTGTAGTTTTTTCAGGGAAGTTTTGATTTTTAACACAACTTTGTCCTCATCACAGAAGCATACTCCAGTGCTGTGCTTTTGAAGTGAATGCTTTTTCTGTTTTAGATACATTTAAAAGTCAATCTATCTCTTCATGTAGCTCACTGTAAACATATTACTTTTCATGTATTTGGATTACTATTAGAGAAAAATCCCTAAAATTCTCTTCCCACAAATGTCTGGTGGAGGCTGTCATGGCTCAGTGGGTTTGATTGCTGCACTACCATTCTGAGTTGCACGCAGCACAGGTTCAATTCCTGCTTAGGTGTATCTCTTCTGTGTCAGTAAAACTTTCTGCATGTGTATGTCCATTATTTGATGTTGTCTATCTTGCGTTTGGTGCAACATAGCCAAATATGGTCCATGTGCCATAAAACCCAACCTAACCAAATGTCTAATGAGCACAAAAGGAGAGGGGTGCCTTTTACTTCTGTCCTTGAAACCCATTATCAAAGTTCATCCCTCTGTTAATTTCTCATGCATATACAATTGCAACCAAAAAATTAATATTGGGAACAAGTTTCTATAAAAATATATTAATTAGTATGTTTTACTAAATAATTATTCCAATATATTATAATTTTAAATAGCAAATTTTGTTTTGGTCAGAGGATGCATCAGCCTCATTTGTCCCAGGCCCCAAAAAGTCTAGCTTGTTTCTGAAGAGCATGCTGTTACAAATTATCAAAATATATATAAAAAAGGAAATTCAGATAATTGATAGCAAATTCCAAAGCTTTTTCAATAAAAGTTTTCTACAAATGAAAAACATTTTTATAATTATGAATATTTAGTTTGGGAAGCTCCTAAAGACAAAAATTATAGTTTGACAAACATACATCGTCTGAGACTTTAGGATCCACTTCTGCCAAAAGAGTATTGAATGCTTTATCAGTTTGCAAAGGTTCAGATACATTATCACGGTGTGTGTACATGCTGAAAACTCACACCCTTGCAAAAACGAAATTAAAACAAAAAACTTTACTTTATTTTTAGAGTAAAATTATTTCATTACGAAAATAACGAGTATTAAACATACGATGAAATTCTAATCATTCGCCAAATCGAACGAAACCAAAACAATCTCATATTCACCGCTGAGGAATGTGTGGCCAGATGTAAACATTTCAAGTTTCCAAAGAAGGCGGAGCCTATCGATGGCTCTCGAGCTCATCAAATGACGTCACGTATCCTGGATTTCTATGAATGGAAATTTGCGATTTGTGATATGGCAACGACGCAGGAAAGTGGGCTGGTTTTATGTGAATTTCGTAGGAAAATATGTGTCATGTATAAGTTGGTGACCTAGCAGTGAATTTAACCATAATATCTAACTTTTGTATTTACATGTGTCCGTTACACGTTTTTAATCAGATTTTTTAATAAATTTTACTTTTCATTTGTATGTGAGTTCCGTCCAGGAAACATGTGGAAGCTACGGGAAATAACTGATAGAGTGTAAGAATCATTAGTTTATCCTTTGAATTTTTGAGCAATTTGTTTTTTGTTAATAAATTTTGCAATTTATGGTCCTTTTCAAATTAAACTGATTTTTAAGGACACACTCTATCCTGTCTTTTGATTGGAGTTACGCTTTTCGTTTCTTTCCTTTGAGATGAAATTACTTTATTCTGATTTTGTGTGCAAATTGATAGGATTGGTGTTATATCAATAAAAACAATAATGTATGCTTCTGATAAACAGAATTCCAAATTGTTTATTCAACTTTCATTTGAACATCGACTTAAGTTTTACAAACACATTACAACAGCACTTTCCCGCAGCTATGTAAACAGTTAACTTTTGTTTTTTCAAGTAGTTAGGAAATTGTTACAGTGAAACTTTTTGCTTTCTTGATTTAATCTTTAACTTGTATTAATTTATGTTCTTAACGAAGGAACTTTTCGTGCAATGTTAGAGTGAATGTCTTAGCAGATGGCTAAATTATAGTCCTGTATATAATTATTTACTGAGAAGTATTAAAGATATGTCAAAAATAAACCACTGACATTTTTGTGGTACAATGTTAGGATTGTCATGGGAAATCAAGAGTAACACTTTGATCTACAAAAGTACAATTAATATCAGATTGATAAACAATTATGTTTGCATGATTTTGTTATGAAAAAGTTATATTGACCACCAACATGTGCATGATGAATTGAAATATTTTATTTAGTCAATAAGACTAAAAATAAAATATTTTATTTTTAGTCAATATAGTCAATAAAATTAGTCAATAATTTAGTCAATAAAAGTGTTTGTACTTTTAATCCGCACTTCAATTTTAAGGACTAGATTTATTTTTTCAAGTAATGAACCAAAGAGTAGCTATATATAGCGATGCCATAAAAAGAAGTACGTATCAATTTGTTTAACCATTTTGAGCTAAAATTTATATTTTTTGTCACAACTAAGCTTTTGAAAACATGTTTTTAGATCCCATTAAATACTAGTTTTGAGGTTTAATGTTACCAAACCAGAAATATTAATTTTCCTGAGTTACTTTAAAAAACGTAATTAACCAATAAGTTATCTCAAAGATTTTAAAGAATCCTTGTTTCCAATGCATAAACAGATTGTAAATAACATTCAAGTAGTTGTTTTCCACCAGATGAGGAAGTAGAAAGATGACATTTCAGTTTTATGTTATGTAGATGTATTGAGATTTAGAGATCTTAATGGAAGTGGAGAGCAAAAAAAATTTCTTCTGCTGCTTTCAATTTAGACAAATTGAAGTAACAGGGAATTGCACAGATAGTTGAAAAACTTACAGAATCTTATCAACAATAAAAACAAACAATGAAACTGAAGGCACTTTCATCTTCAGGCTATGTTTCAAATATTTGTTCTTGATTGTCATTAAAAACTTTAAATTTTCTGTGTTTTTATAAGATCAATTCTCAAGTGCTTGGGCCACTTGATAAGTGATCACAGTTGAACAAATATTGAAATGTAATGTACAGGGTCTCCTCGACTTACAACCTATGCGACTTACGACCATTCGCACTTACGACCACAAAAAATAAATAAAAATAGTAAATAAAGATAACTACATTGGTAGGGTCAAAAAGATATAATAGAGTACATATTATGTATTTTTCACATTATGTACAATAATTATACGTACATAGATTGAATTTTTGTTTATGTACAATTTTTATAACCTGTTTGAATGAAAATAGTGTTGAAAAATATAAATCCGACTTACGACCTGTCAGTCGGAACGGAACCTGGTTGTAAGTCGAGGAGACCCTGTATTCATAATACAGATGTAAAGATTTCATAGTATTTCTTTCACTACAGTTCAAGTTTTAATCCCAGTGTGGGAAATACATGACAGATAGAGGGTGAACTGTAATGTGGAATTTTCTTTTATTTTCAATTTAATTAATATTAAGAAAAATGTAAAAAACTAATGTTATTCAAACTTTTGTTTCTAGCTAAGTTTTGAGTATTTACTAACTTATTTTTATGCTAGTTTTCAAATTTCTTTTCAGTGAGAATGTTTTCATTTTTATCATGGCAGATCGCTGAGGTTATAGTAACCTTTATTGTATAGAATTGTTCCTATTTTTCTATACTCCATTTTATAGAAATATGCTCAATTTTCATCCTACTTAAGAAGTTGTATTGGTATTGTTTTATGACCTAGTCTAAATGTTTTCAAAGTATTCGTGAATGTAATTATGTGCCTTTTCTCTTTTTAGAAGTGCCTATAACCCAATCAATTTTCGGAGATAAAAGTTTTTTTTCAATACCCTTGCATATTCCCGTTGCTCCAGTGTGACGTTAATTAAAATACCTACATACCTCGCATATTCCAAGAATTTTTTTCATTGCATATCATGCATAGAACTAATTCCTGATGCAATATCCAAAACGATCACATTGTGCCCCCTGCTAAAGAACGTTAAAATTTTAAAACCATTGAACATTTCTATCTAGTTTATGGAGATTAAGAATGTTGGTAATTTTCAAACAAAAATTGGCCTAAATTTGGCACATAGACAATATCTATAAATAAGTGAATTAGCTATTTTTCTACTTATGCTTTATTCTACGGCTGATTATTTATTCTTATATCATGATGATACAATTACTGTACCAGCTGTAGTGCAATGATTAATATGTATAAGTTTATTTGTTTGAGATATAAAGCATTTGCCAATTGGTACACTGTATTTGCAAAGTAAAATATTTATTGTGTTAGATGTATCTTATTTTTATGTGGAATTTAGTTTATTGTTGAACAGTGTTATTTCAAATTATGTTATTAAAAGTAATTGTACAAAATTAATGTTATCAGTTTCATTTTAGTGTTTTGTGTCGTAGCAGTCAAAATATTTCTGAGCCATTCTATGTCAAATCAACACACTGATTAGTCCATGACCTCAGAGTTCGTTGAAACTTTGTATCAAGTGTCTACATAGTTATGAGGGAAAAATTAAAAATTCTTTGCCTTCCTTTCAAAAGTTATTTAACTTGGTGATTAAATTATTTGACTACATTTTGATGCGCTAACTTTAAGTTTCTATTATTTTTCCAGAACTAATGTGGTTATGAACTATACAGAAGTAGAGGCTAAAGTTCGAGAAGCCACTAATGACGATGCTTGGGGCCCTACTGGACAGTTAATGCAAGAAATAGCCCAGAGTACTTTTACATATGAACACTTTCCTGAAGTTATGGGCATGCTTTGGAAAAGAATGCTTCATGACAAAAGGAACTGGAGGCGAATATATAAGGTATTTTGGTGGTAAATGTTTATTCTGAATTACTGAAACTTTTAAAATTAGCCATATCTATTTTTATTTGTCAGTAATAACTTTTTTTGAGTAGTTATAGCTTTATTTAGTGACCTAAAATATTTGAGTTTGAGAATGTATTGGTAACAATTATTACCTTGAATAAAGCTGAGTGCAAAGATACACTAAGTTTTCCTATGTAAATTCTGAAATTATTCAAGCTTTCACATTAGTTTCATACCAGAAATTTCTTTACAATTTGAATTGTAATTCATGCAATAGGCATGCAATACTGGCCATTTTAGGACTATGGAATGTTTGAAGCTATTTATTCTAATATCCTACTCTACACTTAAGGAAACTAATGATAGGATGAATCATGACCCTTATTTTAATCTTGAGGCTGGAGATAATGATTTTGTTCCCACTGACTTTAAAAATTATAATTTTTAACTAAAAATTATGTAGAACAGAAAAGTATCTATATTGTTTGAAAATTGCTTTTCGATAATGGAAGAGCTTATGAAATATGTACAAAATAGAACATGTGTAGTACTTAGTGATGGTATGTTGCTGTTTTGTTAAATTTAACAATTTTCACTTTGATGTCGCTGTATTGGTGACATTACCAAAGTTAATTTTAATGATGAGAGTGCAAAGGGTTAAAACACTTATAAAGGTTTTAATTTAAAAGTAAATATATGTATATAAAATTGCATTTGGTTTGGCTGCATATTATAGTTCATGAAAATTGTAGTTTAAATCTAACAAAATTTTTCTAAATATAATAGTAATAAAGTTATCCAAACTTTGATATTGCAATGCAAGTTAATGTCGTCATTTAAAAAATTATTGTTGCTCACTTTTTAATATCAGTTTTATAAATTCTGCTAAAATATTTTGTTCAGAACTCTAATTTGCGAAAACACCTTTTGTAAATTTAAAAGTTATTTAACACATAACTACTTATAGCACTATTTGTACTATTATTGGCAAGAATTTCAAGGTGAAAATGACTGTTGGCAATCTGTTTAGTGCAAAATGCTTGTTGGAACTTTAACCATAATATTCAGTCTAACTTTTATGCATGAAGATTATAATAACGTTATCTCTAGACTTTTTTAAAATTTCTATAACTTTATGTGCTACTTGTTTTAAATATTGATGTGAAACTTGATATGCTGTTTAACTTAAATCTGCTTCCTCTTCAGTCTCTACTTTTGTTAGGCTATTTAGTTAGGAATGGCTCGGAAAGAGTTGTTACTAGTGCAAGGGAACATATTTATGATTTACGTAGCCTTGAAAACTATAGCCACATTGATGAGTTTGGAAGAGATCAGGGTGTAAATGGTGAGTCTTAAATCAGCTTTCGTTGTATTAAAGTTTTCCTGTAACAATGATATTGTGAAATTTTTATTCATAACAATACTCATGTGTAAGAATTTTATTTTCTTGCAATTTACTTATCAGTAATAATTTTTTCCCATATAGTTTCAAATCACCAGCTTATTGATTCAAATAATCCTCATAGAGGTTCTGTTTTCCTCTATAAGGATTATTTGAATAATTGTTATTTTACTCTATTGGGGAAGCTGATTTTGTACAGAAATTAGGCTCATATGGAAAAAAGAATGTTAAGATGCTACTTTTTGTAAAGGAATTTTAATTGAATATGTTACAAAAATTGTTTGATAATTGAGCTAGAAGTTTTATAACTAATTTATTGGATGTGTAAAGTTTTCCTATTTAATTTAGATGTTTCATAAATTTTAATGATTTAATTTGAATTTTCAATTTGCTGCATTTTAAAATTTATCTATTTAATCATGTAGATAAGTTTTGTATCATGTTATCTACTTATACAGGATTTAGTAGAATACCAGTTCAAATTTTAATTTGTGTCCAAAGTTACATGATAGTTGTATAAGCATCAGAGTCATGAATTAAGTATTTTAAACAAAGTGAGAGACAGGTCATGTTAAACCATAGAAAAAGTGGTATTTTCAACCCGAAGTCAACCCTGGTTATTTAATTTTCATTTAAAGTTTGTATCCATTCAGCAGTCTTATACAATTCTTTAAACAGAAAGTCGACAAAAAAGTTCAACCTTTCCTGTTTATGAATGTAGAGAAATAGATGCACGAGTCATTTTTATGTAGAAATTTGAAGTTCCATAAAAGTTCTTTGCAGTAAAGTTCTTAATATAGACTTTTAGTTCATGTCAGTTACTAACTATTCCTGTTGCCAAAATCAGATCAACAAGCTTTAAGAGGACTGACTACATTGGAAACTGCTTCATTTTTGCTTTATATTAAATATAAATTATGTTTGATAATATGTAGTAAATCAGATCCTATAATTACAAAAATATTTTTAAGAATTGGGAAAAATAAAATGTAATACATCACCTGAAATTGTGAAAAAAATACAACTTTGTGAGTATATATATATATTTTCAATATTTGTTCATTTTGAAAACTCATTCAGAATGAAATAGTATCTCTTGCTTCCATTAAATGAAATATTTGCTGTTCTTTAAATCAGCTATTTTTAATACATACACTAAAGATGTTTACAACGGTTATAAGGTTTAATGATCTATTTCTTTTTCCCCAGTTCGCCAGAGAACAAAAGATCTGATTGAATTTATCCAAGATGATGACAAATTAAGAGAAGAAAGAAAAAAGGCCAAAAAATCAAAAGACAAATATATTGGAATGTCTTCTGAATCAATGGGATTTAGGTATGTCATTTTTTTTGCAATAAAAGTTAGTATGATTTCTTTGTTCCATATATTTGAGTTTAAACTATCATTTTCTCCTTTAATGGATTTATAGTTATTAAAACCTTTTTTAAATTAAAGTAATTCATTCATCTAGCTGCTGCATGTAATGATTTATATGAAGGATTAATTTTTCTAAAAGGTATCCAGTAAAACTTTCAAAAAGTTAAAAAATTACTGTTCCATTACATCAAGTGTAATGGTATTTAATCTCAAAAGTAATGGTTTCTAAAGTGTTTTTCAAAAATTTTATCATTAATTCACAAGTTTTCAGTATGAAAATGTGTTGGAAGAACGTTTTTAACATGTTTGTTTAATGAAGGTAAAATTCCTTGAACAAAGTCAAACTCATTTGTAATTACATTAGATTCACCCTTCCTTCCAAATGGTGGCATTCCCTTCCTGGGGTCGTTGTGGCTCAGTTAGTTTGCCCACTGCACTAGCAATCTGCGAGTTGAAGGTGATGCAGGTTTGATTCCTTCCTGGGCTTGTTTCTCTTCATGTGTCAGTAAAACTTTCCTTGTGTGTGCATGTCGATTACTTGATGTTGTCTTGTGTCAGGCTGCCAATCTTGGCCTTATGCTCCTATAAACAATCTCATTGCATTTGCTTGGCCAGAGCTCTTAATTACCAGTGACATCTTGAACTCTGGTTTGATCATTGCCTCTATGATATTTTTACATTAGGAAAATTGGTTAAGTTTTCACACAACTTTTCTTATGTATTTTATAATCTGTGCTTGCAGGTTAGAGCGAAAGGTAAATAAGTCCATCTGTAACCATCAAAAATTTAAGGCCACAGACAAAACATGGAGCAAGCTTTTGTCTGGCTCTGTTCCACCTAATTTGCCGTGACATATTGCTACGACAAGTTTTCTAATTTTAACTGAACACAACTTTTTAAGAGGACACTTACACCACATTGGTGTACATGCTTCTCTCGACTGCCCCTTTTATTCGACGGGGAGCTTTATGGATTTTAGTTGTCTTTTATCTTGCACTTTTTATCTGAATCTGATCTTAGTTGATGACCTTTTTAGCCCTGTTAATTCGTATTGGGCTGGGTTCCTGGACTTTTCCTGACGTAGGAAAAAAGTTGTCTTGTGTTTGATGCAGCTTAGCCAAAAACGGCCCTTGCCACAAAAATTTTAACGAACCAGCCCCCTACTACTTTAGGTCACTACTGATAAGTGAAAAGTTCCTAAAAGTTAACCTGGTGTGTCTCGACTAGCACAAAACTGGACTTTTGGCCAAAACATGGACTTGCTTTCCATGGTCTTGGAAATAAATTTTTGACATTAGCTATCATCCTTGGAAACATGGCATGCATTGAGGGTGTCTTTATCTCGAAGGTCAAATAGAGCCTTTCTCTACTGTCACATTACCAGTTTACAGCCATAGGTCAGGTTTAAGCTTGCAGGGTTCATTTGAAATATTTTTGTAGGCATCCATGTCTTATTTCGGTGACCACCAAGATTTTAACTTGCGTGAACCTATATGCCTTGTCATAGCCCATTTGCCTAGACTATATTTTCTAGTTCTGGGAAATAGACTTGGCATTAACTGCCATGCAAATTTACCCAGGTGGCTCATCACCATGGAGATACTTCAGGTGGTGCTGGATATCGTTGTAGACTTTCCCTGGATAGTGGACTTCAGTGAGTTTAGTGAAGAGCAGTTTTCAGCCACTGAACATTGTCAAATGCACCTTCCATGTCTTATGATGTTAAGCTGATATGCACTTTCTTTCACTTTCACTTTGTTTTACAAGCTCATTAGATTCAGCCCTTAAAATAAGTGTTGCTTGAATTATTTGTCTTCATCCTTGCATGATATTACTTTTAAATAATTTTCAAGAATAAATTGTATTTCCTTCAATAAATGTTAATGAATGTTTTAGGATTCTGAACAAATTATGTAACAGTTTTACTTATTATTTTACAAGATAAAGTGTAGGTAATGTGCTTTATAATTGAAAAGGTATGAATTTATAAAAAATATTTAAATTGAACTTTCATAAAGATTTTTAACTCTTTGAATCATGTTACTGTCAATATTTGATTACTTTTGAAAAATCAATGCTCTATAATATTTTTACATTTGTAAAATTGATTAAATTTTCACTTAGAACTTTTCTTATGTATTTATGTAAAATGTACTTAAACTTTATCTCATGTTAACAGTGGAAAATCAAGTAGTCGAAAATTTGAAAACCGCCCAATTAACGATTTAGAAGACAATATGAGAGAATCACGTTTACCCAGATTTGACTTATCAAGGAGTAGAAGCTTTGAAGATTCACCTGAACAGAGGTATTAATCTATTGTGAAATGAAAATTGAAACTAAAGTAATAGCTTGTCTTTTGCTTTATTTTAGCAAATTGACAGTTTGTTGTCAGCTTAAGTATTTAATTAAAAGCGCATTTAGAAATAAATTTGTATCATCTGAATATTAAAATTGATGATTGTTAAGATTTTCTTTTGCCAAGCAGCTGCTTGAACTCATTTGTTCAGTTATAGCATCGTTCTTGCGCACAAACACTTAATTGGAAAAATAATTGTGCAAAACTGCTGAAGGGCTTTCTATTTAAATTTTGGTTATGGATTGTTTTGCATTTTTGTTATGCTAAGATTAAATGAAAGTAGAAGTTTAACACAAATTAAAATTGCAAGGTGATGAAATATTACAAGGTTTATTACTCTTATCAATTGTGCAATATTATCTATATTTACTACATAATGTTTCGATAACTTTAATTAAAGATATTGAATCAACATGATTATTTATTTGAAATATCTAATAGTAAATGCATTTTTCAATCAGTTCAAATTTGTTTTGAATTTGAATGAATGTTGGGCTTGAAACATCACATGGTATTGAGAGGGTTGTGTCCAGCTCAAAATTTTTTCAAGTCTATTTTTTACGAATTTTATTTCTCGAAGTGAAATAGGATGTGCAATTAGAAAAAGTTTTGCCTGGTGCTTTTTACACTACCATTTTTCAAATAATTGCAATTCACAAATGCATTTGCAAGTTGCATATATTTACAAGTACAGTTACATGTAGTGTTCCTAGTTTCTATGTAAACATTGTGTAAAAACCATTTCAGTTATGTGTACTTTGTAATTAAGAGTTAAAATTTTTTAATTCCCATTTTATATTTCACGTCAGATTCCAATTGTTTTAAGGATTTGGTGCATAAATTTTATAGCAGATACTTAATTTAGATTTTTACACAACCAAATATTAATAATCTTATTGTTTTTACTTCTCAAATTTAATTTTTCCAAATTTTTAATTAATCTTCAAGGTTTATTTTCAAAAATCAATCTGAAATAAATGTCACAAATATCAAGTAACTGTTTTGCAAAGTTGGTTTTTTTACATAGTTGCAATATACGTAACTTGGCTACAGAACGTGTTGGAAGTGTTGTAATTGTATTTCAACGAACCTTAGCTTTTGTGAGAATTGAGATTTTTAGACAAATATGATAATATTCCTTTTACAGTAATGATGAAGATCGAAGATCAGAAAATGATGAGCGATTAGAATATAAGGATGAAGATTCGGAAGCACAAGAAGTGAAGAAAGTGAATAGTCGCTCCGAATCTAAAACTACCACCAAGAGTAACAAAAAAATTGACTTGGGTGCTGCAGCTAATTTTGGAAAAGATCCAAGTTCAATTGTGAGTTTTTAAATGATTTACTTTTATGTTTGTAAAAATAATATTTTGTTAAATGGATAAAATATACCATATAAAAATTAACCATTCCTCTTTTCCAGTTTTGATATTCTTTTTAATATAAAATTTATTGAAAGCCTTCCTGGAAATATCTTGTTTAGATTTTGTTAGACTGATATAAATTGTAATAGGTAAAAAAATGAAGATGCCTTTAAAACATTTAGGCTAGAAAATAAAGATAGTAACTGCTTTTTCAATTTATTTTAGAAAGTAATTTTGACTAAAAAATGTTTGCACTCGTATGCAATGAAATGCAATTAAAGAGCAATTCTCAGTTAACCCTTTTATAGTTAGAAGCTCTTAAAAACTATAAAATGGGAAAATCGTCTTCAATTCTGAATCATCTAATGGTATAGGTTTCGTAATGTAATGAGTGCTTTGTGTCATTTTCATACTCATGTACTACTGTATGATCTGATTAAATGGGATGATGCTTGAATTAATTTCCTTAAATAATTACAGCATTCCACTCCAGAAAAATCGGTTTCTTTGATTGATACCTCTCCCAAAAAAGATCTTAGTGATGATCTATTTTCAAGTCTTAATATTTCATCTCCTAATAATAATGACATTGGTAAGATATCTTTTTATTTAATGCATTTGAAACTTGTTGAGTTGTAGGAAGTTCTAGCTGATGTATAACAAAACTTGTATAATTAAAGTATGGATTAGAAGTTGAGCATTTTGGTTGAATATCAGTATAAATACTTGTAACTTTTATGAAACTAAATGAATCAGTAAATTTGTGTGAATGTAAAAGTGAAGTAAAACAATAAACATTAACATTGGTCTTAATTTTATTAAAAAACTGTTTTGCAAAATTTTAAATGTATAGATTATGCATGATCCCTCCAGTTTCTCGAATTTTTTTCTTAGGCAATTTCTGATAAACAAACTGAAACATTATTGATGTATTTCAACTTTTGACTGTTGAAGTGAGCTCTTGTAATTTTATTTAAGTCAGCTTTCCACTTATATTTAGAAGGCCGAAATGAGTAGAAGACTGGGAATATTGCCTTTCCTTTTTTCGTGGATCATTATTTCCCACCACTTTAGAATTCATCTATTTAGATTTCATATTTTATTCATTCTATTCATCAGGGCTCATACATACATTTTTTAAAAATGTTTGTTTGATTTAAAAAAATGTTTATTTTTAAAAAATTCAATCCAACTCTTGATACAATTTACAATTCACAGGCCTTACCTAGCAATTTTTCCATATTTTCTTGGTCTTCCTATCAGTAAATATACTTTGGAATTTTCACAAATAGCGTGGATTGGGTGCTAATTTGTCGTCAAATGTCACCAGATTGGTTTTGCTAAATACAAACTGGTTATTTATTTCTTTGTCTTTTTCAATAAAAAGTTTACGTATTTCTGCTTTAGATGCAGTCAATAAAGGTGGAAATAAGTTATTTTTCATTTAAACTGCTGGACATAAATTAATTTAGCCATTTCCTGCAGTGGTTCCTTAAAAGTGTCTAATTTTTCATTTTTAAAAAACTATTTAAACCCTGACCATACTAACTTATGTCTTTCATTTACTATGTTACCTATGTAAGTTAGTCTATTTGAATGTTCTTATAGTTTGATTATTGAAGCATTTTTATCCTCTTAATGTTAATCTTAGTCTTATTTTCTTTAGACACAGCAAATGGAGATTTTGCAGATTTTACTTCTTTTAAAGGTGCAGAAGAAACTAAGTATGTTAGTTTATGTTATATTTTAAAATTTTTATTTTACCAGATAGCATAAAAATGTTTAAAGTATTCATAATTATAGAATTGAGATGTTCTTCATTGGGCACCAATATTTTAGTTGTGAGTTATAAAATGTATGGTTTTAATAATTTTAAAACAGACCAGTTTATTTGCTAATGATGTTTTTCATCAGTTTTAATTTTTAAAAGCAAAAGTCTGATATTTAAAGATTTTGACAAATTTATGAAATAGGGGATGGGTAAGACTGGATGTGGTCAGATTACGAGTAAGAGAAATCTGTATTTGTTCATCTATTCTACATTTCCAGGGCTGAGTGGCTATGCCCACTGTGTTAGCAATCTGTGAGTTGTAGGTGGTGCAGGTTCAATTTCTTCCTGGGTGTATTCCTCTTCTGTGTCAGTAAAACTTTCCTTGTGTGTGTACCTTTACTTGACATTGTCTCATATTTGGTGCAGCTTGGTCAAATAAGGCCCCTGTGCCAAAAAGATCAGAAGTCTAATATTTAAAGCTTGTGTGTAATTTTTAACATGGGGTCATGGTGACCATATGTGATCAGATTATGAGTACAGAGATGCCAATTCCTTCCTTTTTAACCAATTCCTTTTATCTTTTTCAAAGGGACTGGGCATTCTTATAACTTACTGTTCTCACTAACTCTAAATGCTTTAGGCTACTAGTGGGGATAATGTAGAATTGCTAACTCTCACCTGTAGTCAAAGTCACTTGTTCATTCCAGAACCTTCTGGTTTCAGCTCTCAAGTTTTAATTCTACTGTTCTTACTTTCGCCAACTTACACAAACAGTAACAGTGGGTCTTTTGTATGACCTAGATGTATGAGTTATAAGTTAAAGTTATATGAGTATACGTTAAAGTTATATGTTTGAAAGATATAAGATCATGTTTTTGTGATAATCAACATGTAAGAGCCAGAGAGTTGAATAAATACCTTTTCATGGTTGTCCGTTCCCCTCAGGACCTCACAAAGGGTCTCCAGCTGCTCCCTCTCATTAGAGGGCCGCGGTGGCCCGGTTGGAAGAGTAACGAACTAGCAACAGAAGGGTTGCGAGTTCGAATCCAGCCAAACACCGTCGTGTACAAAGGGGGCTGGTGCACGTTAAATCTGTCGTGGCCTCAAATGTCCTCACGTTGGCGTGGTGTGGAAGTTTGGAGAGTGGGGTGCCAGCTCAGGTGTTGCCTCGTCATCTGACCATGGTTCAAAATTACGTGGTGTTGTCCTCGGATCTTTCCCTTTGGGATTGATCCCGGACCGTCACCAATAGCCCATTGTGTTGCTCCAGTGTGACGTTAATTGAAATACCCCCCCCCTCTCATTAGAGGACATAGGAGATCGAGGGTAAAGAAAAACGGTCAATCCAAGATCTTCATGGCTGACACATAAGTGCATTTTGTTTCTCAAGAAATCTTGGGTCTACCCTTTCTCTGTACAGAAAGTTGTGTGTACAATTATCAGGCATGCTGCTTTGGGGTTTAAACTCACCATTATTTTTCAGTTCAGAAGCAATCTAACAGAATTTTGCTTAATAGTAATGTAAGCAAAATTCTGTAAGTTGATCATTGGATATTTCCTCTAGTGAATAAAGTTATTCTTATTCATGTACTTGATTAAATTTCTATTTGTGAAAAATAGATGGTGTAACGTGCGAATGCTATTCAAGTTCATCTTATTAATGCTTGTGTGAAGTTGGAAGAAAGATTTATAAAAGTTCTTTGTATCTTTCAGAGATGACAATTTTGCTGACTTTGCTTCTTTTACTTCCCAACCATCTGTTAATTTATCTTCGGGCAGTGAATCATTAAATTTCCTGGATGGGAACAGCAGCTCCACTACACCAGCCTTTCAGTCCTTGCCTACAGGTCTTCCACCGCTTCAGCCAATGGCTTCTGCCTCCTTATCTCCTCTATCTCCTCCATTTAGTGCCCCACAGTCTCCAATGGTATCTCCCATTGGAAATGTTTATCAACCAATCATGGGTACACCGATAGGCATGACACCGGGTATGACAGCAATGCCGCTCTCTAACAGAATGCCTCAGCCACTTATGATGCAATCAGCAGTGGGAAATTTCAGTGCTACAAATGTGATTTATCCAATTACAGGAAATGGGCAGGTGAGTTTTAAATCTTTTCTCTACTATGGTCAATATGTTCTTGAAGATGTACTCTGAAGTGACAAGTCATAAGATACCTAAAGAGTATTGTATAGTACCTCTAGTCCAGCAAAATGCAGCAACTCGACCTGGCATCAATTTCACAAGTGACCAGAAGATTTCTGGAAAGTTGTTGAGCCATGTCCTCTGAATAACAGTCCACCGTTCCCTGGTATTAGTAAGTTCAGGATCTTGAGTGTGAATGGTCATTTTGGTTTTATTCTATAAATGTGCTATTGGGTTTATGTTTGCAAACTTGGTGACCACACCATCCATCGGGACTGTTCAGAATGCGTCTCAAACTAATTTTGGACAACTTGGAGCTGATGACATGGTATATTTTCCGCCTGGAAAATTCTATACTTGGGGTACATGGAGTCCATAAAGGGCTACAAATGGTTTCCCAGTAGAGCAACAAAGCAATTACCGTTTAATGACACATTGACAAAGGCCAGAGGACCAAAACTGCCACGTAAAGACATCCAGCACAAATATGAAACTACTACCAGCTTGCACAATGCCTTGTTGATTACTTAAATTCATGATCTTAGGAATCAGTACCATACCTGAACCTTACCATCAGCTCATAACAACTAGCAGTGACCATGTCACATGTTGCCAGTCTTAGAGGGTCCTATTACCATGTTCACGAGTCCAGGTGAGGCGTATTCAGTGTCATGGTGTTAGCAATGACACTCAGATGGTTCTGTTCCCATACTCTGGATGCTAAATTACACAGTACTGACTGAATGGATATGCCTCTGGTACCTCCTGCAGTTAATGTGGATGTTGCCAAAGCCAGTGTTGCGTGTCTGTTAGCATGTGCAATTCTGGCCAGACACCACTGATCTTGGTCCTTTCATAAGATATTCTTGATACGCATGACACAGTGGAATGTCGAATGTTCGTACAACTTCAGAAATTGAATATCCCATCCTTCTAGCTCCCATTACCAAGCCTCATTCAAACTGATAATTCACGTTAGCGTGCCACAATCCTATTGGCAGTCGTTCACCCTGACACGAGATTATACCTTGCAACTGTTAAAAAATTTTCATTCTATCTCATGACTTTAGCAGTTCTGTGTATATTTTTACTCTAATTTTCACTGCATTTTATAACTTCATTACTCATTGCAACTTTTCACATTTTCTTTCCATCAAGTGTTTTTTCTAATTAAATGCTTACTTTTCACACATGTTTGACTAGATTTAACATGATCAAACCATAAATTGTGATTTTTCAGGAATTATATTTTAGATTTTAATATTATGGAATGTGGTCGAAATGAAGTATTTCAAAATGAACTGTTAATCCATACACACAGTATATATTTTATAAATTAAATATTTTTGTAGCCATCTTCCTTACCTGTTATGTCTTCAAATGCTGTCTACACTCATTCATCCTTACAAGTTTTAAGGGTGAGCTTCACTTATTTTTGGTAGGGATAGTCCTAAATGAATACTTTCCGAATATGTTCAATCATTTTTAATTACATTTTAGCCATCAAGAAATACATGGAGTGATGCTTTAGGAACTGTCAACATTAATGTTGATAACTTAACACCTGCCAGTAAATATGACAAGCAACCAGCTCCTAGTATGAATCAACTAGCTGGTATGTTTTTAGTAAATTCCAATAACCTTTTTAAAATATGTAATGCCATAGAAGATAAATATGGTAAATGGTCGCCAATTTCACCAAAATTTGATCCTGTTTTCAAAGCTCTAAATCTCATTCTTTTTTCATAATGATTTTTTTATACTGCTAAAATTCCACTAGTTAGTATTCATTTTATTGTAAGATTATTTTGAACTCTACATTGTATATTATTGATGAGAAATTTTCTTAGATTTGTCTAGCGTTTTTTTTCTGTCATCTTTTGTGTCAAAAGGAAGCATGTTTTTGGTCTTTTCAATTCTAGTTAGTATTTTTAATTTTTTTCTGGATTTAAACATTCAACTCAATTCATTTTTGGTTTGAAATAAGTAATTAAATGTTTACTTTAACTGGACACCAGTTCATGGTTATGATTTTATTTATTTTAATTGATTTTAATGTCAATAATGCTGGCTATGTATGGCTGTAGTTATTTCTATTTTTAAATATTAATTATGTATGGCATAACGATGCTAAAAATGATAAATACTTTGTAAATGTAATTGCATCTTATGTTGTAGAAGTCAGCAATTTATAAAATATTATTTTTATTTAATGGCTAAGGCTAGTTAAATAAATCTAAATATTATACAGAAAGTACAAAAACATAAAGCAATCTGCACAAGATTAAAAATTGGAAGTAGAGGAATATTTTAATCAGCAACTTTTTATCTTATGTGAAACTTCTCACACAATGACAATTTTTTGTACTTGTGTAAAGGAGTTTTGATAGCGTGAAAGAAGCATCTGTATTTAAATAAAAATTAAGCATTTTAAAATTACATACCTCACTAATCATTTTGTATATAGTGGTATATTTGTATCAACATTTCGGGCTTAAAGATCAGTTAAAAATTGAAAGATCAATTTGATTTCTACTGAAGGAAAATAGCACATTTATATTTGCTACTTCGTTTGCTATTTTGCATATGATGGACAGATTTTACCTATTAAACATTGTTATAGGAGGAAATATGAATGCAATGAATATGAATAATCTCAGCATGAATATGCAACAGATGACTTTAAATCCTCCAGTTATAGGTATGTCGTGTAAATTAAACTTCCATTTCTGTTATAAATGAATGTTTTTCATTTATTGTGTATCATAATAGATGATAACATGGATATACATTCCAGCAGATTGCGAATTGATATTAGTAATTATAAAATTAAGATATAATGTAAATAACTACTCTTTGATACAAAAAGAGTGAAATTAAATATACTTCAACATACATATATTTTCAATTAAGTGTATGCTTTTGAAAATAAGCAATTATATGAATTTGTGTTTAAAAAATACAGGCTTAAACTGAAAAAATACTTTTATTTCCTCACTTAAACACTTCAAATGATTAAACTGCATCAGTTAACTAGAACATTGATGTAATTTTAATTGTATGGTGCTAATTTTATATAGTTTGTATCTAATACTAGGATAAATCAAATATGGGCCTTTTTGATTCATTTAACTTTAAGGGGGGTATGGTACCCAAATTGGTGAAATCTGCAATTTTGAAGTTATAGTTGTAATTTTTGGTATTCAGGTAGATTTTAAGTATAGTATGCAAAATGTGAATTTAAAAATTAAAAACAATTAATTTAAAAAATTTGAACAGTTTTCTTTTTGATATAAGTAGAAAAATAATTTGGCTAAAATTTTAATTTGAACATTTTTTAACATAAAAATATATAAGAAATAAATTGTCTTCACAGTTTTTGTAAATATGAATCAGAAAAAATTTAATAAACAATAATGCAAAAAACGTGATTTTACACCACAAATATTGTTTTAAAAAATCATAATAAAAAAACAAACATATTTCAACAATTGCTGAAGACAAATTAAAGAAAGGTATATATATATATATATATATATAAGAATTGTTCTAAATTTCATTCATATCCGTGCAGTAGAATTTGACTTATATCAATTTAAATTTATAAAAATACCAAAAATCACTTTTGAGAAAAAAAGGCATTAAAGTTTTAAAATTATGCAAAATAGCTGTTTATGAAGATATTCATCTGAAATTTTTTTTCAGTAATCTTTCACATGGGAAGTATATTCCATGTTTAAATTTTAACAAAATGTTAATATATGTACAAAAAATAAATTATGAAAATTGCTGTTGTTGGAACATAATATATTATAAATAGCTGTTGCACACACAAATTCAAAGATAATACATTATATTAGTGTATGCAACAGCTCAAAGCAAATACAAATTCAAAGATAATACATTATATTAAAATGTATAAATGTATGTGAAATCAATATTGCTGACTAACACACTTCAATGTCCACCAGCCAAGTAACCAGAATTCTGATTCAGTTTTATTTTTGCCATGTTCACTTTTCTGCAATAAGCTTTGACCAACTTTGAGCTTTCCGCTTTCGTCCCATATTTAATATCACAGCTCAAACTTGTGTAAACAAATCACTTTTAAAATTATATAATTATAACATAAAATATAGATATATTAACAACAAAATATATTTAACAGTATATTCAACAACAATAGCCTTTTTCGAAATTGAAACTAACGTCAAATTTTTCACATCATATATCCAATTTACATTCAAAATAAGCAATCCAAAAGATATTATTACTTGACATCAATTCAAAGAAGTGTTAGCTAATATATTTTACTTTGCTTCTTTCATCCTACAAAAAGAAACACTATTTTCAACTGAGAGAAATAGACATGTAGAGGTTTAACTTTCGTTTGTTTGTGTTACAGTAGCAGACGAAAATGAGCGTGGCAGGTGACAACATTCAGTAGTTAAATTTTTAAAATTGCAATATAATCGGTTCTATTTAACGTAGCAAGATGAATTTGGTGTCATTGGAATCAGAAAATTCTGAATTTTTTTTAAAAGAATAAAAAAATTTGCCATTTTTCGGGATTTTTTGAGTACCATACCCCCTTAATCATCTATATATTACAATATCTAAGAAAGCCAAATATACTTGTTTCTATCATGTAAATATCACCCTTACTTATAAACTCTACTTCACACAGCTCAAACAATTAACATTTCTTAAAAATTGCATTGTTAATCTGCAAAATATGGAGTATGCTATTGTGTATTGACAAATTAAGAATTTTTTCAGCTGGACTGATTAGTTATTAAAAAACTTTCTTTGACACTAATTTACGAGAAAAACCTACAAATATACCTCTAAATCACTCAATTTTGCATGTTTGATGTCATTTTGTGAAAAATATCATCAAATCAGTTTTGCCACCAAGCATAAAACAGTTACTTTTTACGTTTTGAATGACTCATAAAGCCCAATGTGACACAGTTTGTCGCTTTTAATTATTTTTTATTTTAACAATCATCTTTTATATCTGACAATTGCATTTTGGTTTTTGAGTTGTAAAAATCATTCAGATTTTTTTCTTGGAGGTTGGCAGGTGTGGTTTAGCTCTTCCTGACCCTTGGTTCAATTTCTGGTCTTTGCATGGATGTTCGTAGTGTTTCAAAATCCATTTTAATTGGTGTCCTCTGGGTCACATCTTTAGGTGCATACGGGTTCACGAACTTAAGGTACCTTAGTGATCTGTTCTCCCTCTGAGGTTTATTGCCTTTGGTAAACACTGGAGGGGTCACGCTCCCAGGACAACCAAGCGATCTTATATTCTTCCTACCCTTCTTATCCTCCTTTCATATGTATTACTTGCCGCTATCTGTCTTGTGTTTGGTGCAGCTTGGCCAGACCCTTGTGCCATGAAACCCAAAACCAACCAACCATATTAATTAGCCCTAGTGGCAAAAGTGATGGTAGATTGACAAACCAAAACTCTAATGTCTGGGGGTGGTTCAGTACAAAGCTTGATCTATTTACTGAACCACCCACAATTCTATGTTGCTTTTTCGTAAAATGTTTTACAAGTTGAGTTCTGTGTACCGATTCTTGGCAAAAGTATTCTTTGTGTATCCTTTTTCATTTTTACTGGTGCTTTCAAAAGCAATGGAGTATGATTTTGACTCAATTCAATTATTTTTTAAATCCATTTACATTTTCAAATCTACCTCAAATATAAAAATTAGAATTATTTCCTTTCAGGTGCTGGAGGCATGCCTAGTGTATTGAGCCCAGTTACCTCAAATGTGATTGGCGGTGTGATGTCGCCACCTGGTGCACCTTTTCAACGGCCCATGTTTAACAGTCCTGGCAACCTGGGTATATAATTGAAGATTACCATGTTAAATGATAGGCCTCTGACTCACAGTTCCTGAAATCCCATCTAGACCATAAAGCATTTGACGGTCTCTACTGTTTTAGTGAAGCTGGAGGAGTATAGGAGTAAAAAGGAGATGCTCATCATTTTTATACAGTTCCTCTATGAAGAACTAAAAACTGCTTTTAAGGGGAGCTTAGGGTTTCTGGGAGGGATACTCTAAAAACAATTTAGTGTTTAAAAATTGAAGATGAATTAGGTCACATGTGTTTGTATCATGAATTTGGAATTTCGTCTGTTTTTTAATTTTGTATATCCATATACAAGGTTAACAATTAATTTATATCAATGGACACATTAGTTTACAGAATTATGAGTAATCAAGGAAAACAGCATGTTTCGGTTGTATTATGTTGCTTTAAATTTTGTACTACTTTTTATGTCGGAGCACTTATAGTTTTTCACAGTTGAGCACATGGCAGATATTTCCCTTCAGACAGCATGGTGACAGTCAATATACCAGTTAACTCTTTCTGTTGTTGAAATCCCCAAATTCAATTTTAGAAATGGAAAAATATATATTTTTAACTCTTGATATTTTATTTTCTTATGTATTTGAAATTTATTTGTTGTGTGTAAATCGAAGTGTTTTCAATTAGAGAGTTGAAAATGCAACCAGATGTGAAGCTTTATTTTGATTAGAATTTTTACATGCTTTAACATGTATCTTCCATTTTATCATTCATCCTGTAAAGTTATTGCATTGAAAAGAGAAAAACCATTCCTGTTAAACGTCATATTTGATGGAGCTTGTATTCAGCTATGCATGCTTTGGATTTTGGTAATGATTACATGTTGTATAATTTTTAGTATGTTGTGGATATTGTATGTTGATGTTAAAAAATTACATGTTTCTGAGTTTATTTAAAAATTGTTTTGCTCAATTTCATTTACAAAAAATCACATTTATGCGAAAATAATAATGGCTATTAGAAATATTTAAATTTACTATGCAATATTTAAATTTACTATGCAATATTTAAACTTACTATGCAATATTTAAATTTGCATAATTTAATGAAGTTTTATTTATAATTTGAATTACATTTCAGCAGTCTAGATTGTCAATACTAAGAAAATAAGGCTTTTTCTTGTTTGGACCAGTACTTGTTCAAGTTTTATGCCCACATAAGAAATTATATGAAGTAGTAATTTCTTCATTTTGGTTGTGGATATGTTAAAAGTAAATAAGTACAATAATGTCTTAATTTATCATTCATGACTGCAGTAATATGTAGCATAATTTTTAACATGGAAATAATATATAATTTTTAGGAATAATCATGGATTCCCTCCTTTTTTATACAATAGAACATTTATCTACCAATACTTTTCTACTTTATTAATTGCTATTTTTTGTAGCTTTGCCTATAGTCAGACTTATTGGAAACGTTTGTGATTCTTATTGTTATTCTTTGTTTTGTTTCTTTGGTTAAAAGGGTACTTACTATCAGTAATATAAATGAATATGAATTGTTTAGAAATAAAAAATGTACAGAATTGTTATAGCTTTGCTATTTTGTTTATTGTAAACCATGCAGAAACACTTTCACTCCAGGAGCAACACAACTCAATCCAAGGAAATTTTCAATGTGGTTAAATTAATATGCTGTTTTATATTGGGTCAATATCTTATTTTTAATTCAGTTTTTGTAAATGTAAAAAAAAATCGATTTTACACTGCAAAGGTAAGACACGAAGTTCGTTTTGTATGATTGACAGGTGATCTATGAAAGTATCTAAAGTGATAACAGAATTGTCTAAAATTGCTGAAGGCTGTTTTTCTACTTCAGTTGCAGAAACACCTCTTTTCTAAACGTTTTTACGTTTGCCCATTTCTTAAAGTAAGTCTACCTAACATTTCTTAAGGTAATTATACCTACCAACTACTACATCGTCTAGTTTCTTTGTTTGCCAACTACTGACTTCAGAGTTACGGAAAACAGCCAAATCTACAGAAAATGATAATTCTAATCTGATTTAATGCAGCAAAAAACTATTGATAGCGTTTTAATCTTTCAGTTTATTTGAATTTAAGATCTGGAAAGGGGGAAGGGACAGGTGTCTAGTTTTGCTTTTCCCGTTAATGGTGTTATTGCACTTCGAAGGGAAAGCCAGTGGTAATTTATTGTTTGCTTGGTTCAAATTACTTGTTTTTATTTGTTGAGTAGCTCATGAAGAAAAACAATACAAATTTTTTTTTCAAGGGGTATTTGGAAGAACTGATGTATCAACAAGATCTCACCAATTATTTTAGGGCAAGGAATTGTATCATGCTGATATCTGTCGAGATTTTTACTTCATGGCTGATGAAAAAGGCTATAAGTTGACAAATATTAAAATAAAGTATTCAAATTTATAAAACAAACTCCACAAATCTGATAGGTTTGTTTAGTTTTCCGGCATAAAGTTAAGTAGGTTCTTTTCTGGCCATCTTTTAATTTCTGGACTTGGGAATCCCATATTCCAATCCCAGAAATTGAAAGATTGGGAATCCCATATCCCAGTATTTTAAAAAATATAATTCTTGAAAAATCCATGCAGAGTAAGTAGTACTTGTAGTATGAAACACAGTAGTATGGGCAAGTAATCATTGAAAAATATCGGATTTTGCATGAAATACTGTGTTAGAAGGCACCTATATTTTGTTTTGAGCATCAATTGGGAATCTATTTTAAATAGAAATATGTTTGGGGGGGGGGGTATTTCAAGTTGTACAAAATATGTTTTAGAGGTTCATTAAGATACCAATTCATCAAGAGAAAATAAGTTAAGATATTTTTATTGTCATTTATCATAAAATATGCTATGTATGAAATGTTTGAAAAATATTCAGCAATATTTTCTGTTAAATTTAACTCTTCAAGCAAGTGCAACTTTTCCGTTGAAGAACTTGCGTGCATAATATGGAACATTTTTCATATTGTATTTTTCAAATTTTAAAATATGTTTTGAAAACAATTTTAATTTTTTGTGGGGAGATTCTCTATGGAAAACGAGTTTTTTAACGAATTGAAGGTTAACTGATCATTATTTTGCCCTCTTAACTAACTCAGAATTTAATTTTACTGAAATACTATTCTTAGAAAACTTCCAAGACCAATACGTATATTCAAGTAATAAACAGAATATTGTAACTAAAATGTGTACTCCACAGGTGTACACATTTTAGTTGCAATATTCTGTTTATTACTTGAATTATGATATATTATGTAGTTTAGTGTTACTGTTATTTGCACATGGAAACTCAAGCTGCACTTCTAAAAAGAATGAGTTCTGTCGTGCTAGCTAAGATTGAATTGGAAATCTACATTGGCCTAGATTTTAGATGCAAAGCTGGTTGAATGTAGCATTGAAGTGGATAAGGGGATCTTTTTAATGTAAAAACAAGGAAGGTATTTTCTTTGTACTTAAGCTTTAATAAAATATTCATATATTTTTCTCCTATGAAAAAGCCCTAAGGGTCACAACTCTTTGGTGTGTACGGGCTTTGCGGACCCAAGGTACTCTAGTGAACTTTTCTTTTCCCATGGGGTTTACTGTCTTCAGTAAACACGGGAGTCATCCAGGATATCCAAGCGAACTTTTTACTTTCATCACACTACTATACTCCCAATCCTTCTTTCCCCTTTCATAAAATTTTTTACTTGACATTGTCTTGTGTTTGGCGCAGCTTGGGCTAAATATGGCTCTTATGCCATAAAATCTAAAAACAACCAACCTATGAAAAGTATTAGTGTACGACACATTCTTTAGATGTTCCAACATTAGATAGCAATTTTTCAAATTGACGATTTTAATTTTTTAGTATATAATATATGACAGTTTATCAAACTTGAAAAAAAAATCTATTTAAGAATGAATATTAGTTAATTTTGTCTGATTTGGCATTGATTCATTTAAAAGTTTCCCTACTTTTAGCAATTTTAAAAATCTGGTTTCCATATTACGTGCTTTAACTACATGACAAGGTACCTGAAATCGAAATTGTAGAAACTTCACTTTCCCATAAAACGAAAAAAAATTACACATCTCCTTATTGAAATAAAACTTGAAAACCACGATATTTATTGCAGTGCAATAAATATAGTTTACATCATGATCAAAAATGTATTATAAAAAGTTCAGAAATCCAATGTGAAATATAAATGTCATGATCATTAAGTTAGACGAAGTCAGCACTATTCTGTACTATTTTACAGATGCACAAAATAATATGAGTACCTGTGGGATGACAAAATCTTTAGTAGGTGTTGGCTCACCCTTAGCCTGAATTACAGCCTGCATCCAACGAGGGACAGATGGTTCAAAATTACGTAGTGTTGTCCTCGGATCTTTCCCTTCGGGATTGATGCCGGACCAATAGCCCGTTGTGTTGCTCCAGTGCGACGTTAATTACCATTACCAACGAGGGACGGACAAATATACAATGCTCAAGTGAATGCACGTCCATCCCTCGTGCAGAGCGGTCTAGTTCAGAAAGTTAGACTGAAGGTGGAAACCCTAGCACGCTCTTTGGCCTTCAAAACACCCGTCAGTCTCGATTATATTAAGATTAGGGGATTGAGGATGCCAGACGAGATGTTCCACATCATCCTCGTGCTTGTCGAACAATAAATACACAGCAGTGTGAATTGAGGCGTCTTGAAACAGGTCGTTCGCTAGGAAAGTCGAGTATAGGATGGAGATGATCGCCGAGAATACTGAGATATTGCACTGCTCTGATCTTCCTATGCAGGACTACAAGTGGTTAAAGACTACACCGAGATATCACATTCTATACCTTCACAGAGCCCCTTCCATTCTTAACAGCAAGGAGGTAGTCAACATGCAAGACTTCTGTGGGTGTTCTCGACAAACATGTCCGGTGGTCTAAAATAATGTAAATGCAGATATGTCAGAAGATACCTCCTTTGCTGTTGTGTCCAGTCTGCTCTTGGCATCGTCGTTTCAAAGCTTTTCGTGGTGTCACCAATGGTTTTGAAATAGCCGTTCTGTCATAAATGTTCGCTGCATGCTGTTCCCTTTGGATAGTTCTGGTTGATACGGGATCCTGGAGATGGATGTTCATCTCGGAGGTTATCTGGGCTACCGTTGTCTTGTGATTTCGGGTCCCTATTCTCTTCAACACCGTCTATCCTCGTCAATGAGCTTTGCCCACTGTTCGGTTTCTAAGATGAGGTCTTGCAATGTTTTGTGTAGGCTACCATTATAGATGACTGCTCCTTGCAACACCCACACGGTTGACTATATTCGGCACTGATGTTCCTGTAAAGATGCCACTGGAAGTCAGATAGGACATAACGCGTTTGATTACTGTCATCTGAATGTTCACAAACAACCAGTATGATGCTGCTGATAGACACTTCAATCTTCAAGGCCACTAGTCTGCTAGGTCGCATGGCTGTACTACAAGGAGGGATTACGGCCCATTTTCAATATGGTATCCATATTATTTTGCCCACACGCCTCTCGTCCTGACATGATTTAAGAAAATAACGCGAAAGTTTAGGACATTCCCAACGCTTAAGAGGTAATTACGGTTGTTAGTTCACTATTTTTTCACGAGGAATTGTCAGTTTTAAAAACCTTAATTTGTTAAAAGGTTTTGAAAAATACATATTTTTTAAATTCATCTATCTCCCTGAAATTTGGTGAACCGCGATTGACCTCTTGCCCAATCCTGTTATAGTAGAATATTTACGTGTCTGTTCTCTTCAGATGAGTGTTTTGCTTAGGACCGTTCCTGAGGTATTGACTGTCCACGTACGAAGAACTCTACAAGCTGCCTCTTGAAATAAAATTACCTTTTTGTGTCTTCTGAATTAGATATTGATTCACAGATATTTATCACTGCAGACGTAAACCTAAAATATTGATCAGGATTCAAAGCTATTCTTCGTATTGCCTGTCCATATTATTTATCGGTAATGCATTGATATTTCAGTTTATCACTAATAAGTTAGTCGCAAACTTACTGACGCACCTATTTTTATAAGAATATTTTGATTATATTGGCAACCCCAGGGGTCGTCGTGGCTCATTGGGTTTGCCACTGTGCAGGCAACTTCAGAGTTGCAGGCGGTGCAGGTTCGATTCCTTCCTGAGTGTATCTCTCTTTTCTGTGCCAGTAAAGCTTCCTGCTTGTGTCCTTTCGAAACAGCTTGACGTTTGGCGCAGCTTGGCCACATAGTCCTTGCACCATAAAACTTATCCAATCAATCCACAGGCCTTATGATGACCTGACTTTTCGTTGTAGTTCTAAGGTCCCTTAATTTTTCTGAAAGTCCTTAAACATATTTTAAAAGCTTTAGTTTTTATAAAAGAATACTACACGTTTAATTTCACATGCATTCAAAAACAAGGTCAATGATACTTGTTCAATGTCAAGTGTCATCAAATATCGATGACAAAATATTTATACCTTTGTAGAAGAAGTGCCAATGTCCATTTTACAAGTTTTTAGTAACAGCTTATATTTAGTAAATTTCATTTTTAAAAATTTTTAATACAGCATACAAAAATACTTCTCAATGCATTGATTCTTTCATAATGCATTGACTAGAGGACATGGTCATATTTTTCTATTATAAGTTTCATTTCCTTGAAGTGATTTGGGACATATCAAATCAACTAATTTGGACGTTATCCCTTTTTCTACCAAGGTACGGATTTACTGGATATAAAAGCTGAGTCCTTGAGACTAAAACAGCACTCCTGAAAGTTTCTTTATATGCACTAAAGGGTTATCTACCGGGTCTATCTTCACATAATCACTTGGAATCTGTAAAATTGTAGCTTTGAAAAGGCCCTAATTTTTCTTTTACTTGGGGGAGTGAGAATCCTCTTCTCCCTCTAAGTACGTGCAAGTGCACGCACAGAATATCACTCAGGGACGGCCCTTGCGTTTGGAATCTGTATTTAAACTGAATCGGGACTTATCCTGCAATGTCTGTTTAATGAGCTCTTCTGACAGTTGAATGAGAGGAAGACAAACTCCCACTGGCCTCGAATAAAGACCTCTCTAGTGAAGTCTTCTTTACACAGTGCGTAAGGTTGTTTTCGTTCTTGTAGCTGTTTCGAAAGGACATTTGATTGAACATTTAAAGGTCAGAATACTTCGGTAAGAAATTGACCAACTTCCATGTTTTTAAAAAATTTTTCACTATTGAAAATCAATCATACGATGTCTTTATTAAATGACTTCATGACATGCTTGGTATAATTGACTTCACATAATCATCAGTTCAGTATATCATCACCTGCATTTGATATAAGATGTACAAGCATCGTATCTTTTATTCCCATCACTAATTTAGATATGGAACCACGTTTTGCATGTCTTCTGCATTACAAACTTTTCGTGTGTACTAAATTAAATATTTTTTAAATATACACTAAGTTTCATGCTTTTTTAGATATTCCTTTAAGAGTGTCGGAATCGATCGTGGTGATCCGAGCCTGGTCATCTAGTTTCGCATCTTAGACAGATCACCCAACGGATTTGCCGAATGTTTTCGTTTCAACGGAAATATTTTAAAATATCCACGAAATTGGTTGGGCTGGTTGAACAAAGAGTAAAGCAATATATCCAAATGCCAATATTTTCAGACATTCACATTTATTTAACATTAATATATAATATACTCATGTCCAAAAGTCAAGCATAATTCGTAAAATTGCGAAAATATCGGAGCAAATATGGATACAATGGTTCAACATCACTTGTGGAGAATCGTTGGACGAAGGTAAAATATTGTGCGTATGCAAAACAGTTTAGTCGAGGTCGACATGCGCAAAGCACGGGCGCACGTCGGAACGAGTATAAAACGGCCTCGAGCGGCATGGCCAGTTTAGACAGAAATTTCGCAATTACTGTGGTACGGAGCGTTGTTAACAATTAATAAGGACGAAAGATGTCACAAAGATGCCAACTGGACATGTTTGTGTAGGGATGAATTATTGGAATGCTGGAATCTGGTCGATCCCAAACTGAAGCGTCTCGAATCCTAAATGCCTCAGTGTGATCTCTAGACTGCCAGATGTTTCAAACCACTGAAGATGTTACCCGACGATCAGTACCATGTCGACCAAGGGTAACAATCGCTCGGCAAGACCGATATTTGTCGATAACTGCGCGACGTCAGAAGAACCGTTCTTCCAGACAAATGGGTTCCACCCTGACAGCCGACACAGGAGTCATAGTTTCGAGACAAACTGTTTACAGGAGACTCAGACACGTTGATCTGCTAGACCAAGCCTGGCCAACCCAAATGGTTTCACGGGCCACTTTGAGGACGAGTAACGTTACAGCGGGCCGCACTTTAGGTAAACATGCTTTTAAAAAATATAATACAAATACGAAATGAATATAATTTTATTGTTATACTTTGATTCAAATATAATGAACTCTCGAGTCTTAATTAATGAGATATCCTTTCCTTCACTTAATTTTTGTAAATCTATACTTATGTTCGACGTTGCACATCGTAGCTGGTTTTCTAAATTGGCATCAGTTAATGAAGCACGTGATGAACTCTGTAAATTTCATCTTCGAAAAAATGTTTCACAAACATATGTGAATCCAAAAGCACTTACAACTCGTTGTGCAAAATATCTTAAGTTGGAATATCTCTCGGATGTAATATAAGTATTGTAAAAATTAATTTTTGACATGGACGGAAAAATTTGTTTCATTTCAACAAATGTTGTTCATCATTTCAACAAATTTGTTTCAAAAAATGTTGAGCATTATTATTTCTAAGTTGGCACTCAAATAACAATAATTTCTTATTAAAAGCTTTGATGAAATTACAAGCATCGATTATTAAGTTATCTTGCCCTTGCAAGTCCTTATTTAGCTGATTAAGTTTTTCTGTTATATCCACTAAAAAACAGGTCTAACCAATCATCATCACTTAATTCAGGAACAGATTCTTGTTTCTCGTTCATAAACATATATATTTCCTCCCGTAAATTAAAAAATATTTTTAAACATTTTCCACGACTTAGCCATCTAACATTGGTAAAATATACGATATCACCATATTCAGAAGATAATTCACTAAGGAATTCTTTGAATTGCCGATGCTTAAGAGCATGTGAACGAATGTAATTTACTATTTTTATAACTACTTTCATACGTGATTCATGGATAATACTCGAGCACATAAATTTTGTTGATGTATCAAACAGTGAATAATAAAAATATCATTGGTTTTAATGCCTCTGCAATCTAGCTATCCATAAGTAATTTTACAGCTCCCTTATTTTTACCTACCAAAGCAAGTGCTCCATCTGTTGTTAATCCTGAAAGAGCCTCAAAATTTAAGCTATTTTCGGCTAAACATTTTTCAATCGCCTGGAAAACATCTTCTCTAGTTGTTTCTTTTAAATGTTAAAGATTTAATATTTCTTCTGTCACTTGGAATGAATCATTCACACCGCGAATAAATATCACAAGTTGAGATGTGTCTGAGATATCTGTACTTTCATCAAATTCCAAAGAATATGCTTTGAATTGGTTAATTTTATCTCGCAAAGTTACTACGATTTCAGCTGAAATGTTATCAATGCGACGACATATAGTTTCGCGTGAAAGACTGATTACTTGAAAATAATTTGCTTCTATCGGGCAAAACATCTTTTAAAACTCCTTCCAAACAGTCCTTTACCAGTTCACCATCCCAAAATGGTTTCATTTTCTTTGCAATCAACATGGCAACAGAATAACTTGCTTTGACATTTTTCCGTTCCGGTTTTCGTTGTATTAACCAAAATTTTTTTAATTCGGTTCTGTTCCGGTTCGTGTCATCAGTAGTAAGTAAACCGGTTTACGTATATTCGAACAGTTTTTTTCTCTCCGATTGCAATTCGGATCGAAAAACAATTTTTTTCCGAAACAAATTAAATTACAGTATTTATGTTTGAACTGACTTTTTAGTTCTTCCCATGATGTAAATAAATTACAGATATTTTATTGATGAAGGGAGAAAGAATATTTTAAAATATTTATGTTTGCAAGAAAATTCAAGGAAAGGTTTTCAGGAGTTCAAGGATTATTTTCAAGGAAAGTTGGTGTATATTTCGACCAACTTTCCTTAAATAATTTATTGAATACTTAATGATTTGTAGAATTCTGTTTCACGAGGCTTTTTAGGTAAGGCGTGTAACTTATTTTAAAATGTCCGGAATAGATACATGTGAATCCTCCGTTGAAAGCAGTGATTTTCTTTCTGAAAAATTCTGTAAAATCGACCTTCTGCTTTTTGAAAATTTTTTATCTATTCAGTTTAATTTGTCTACACCGATTATATTTATTTCTAAACCAAGCACCGTTATTCACTCAAAGCACAAACGAAAAACTCATTGATCATAAAAGCGTAATTTTGCTACTCGGTATCTGGCAGCACCAGAATTAATGTTTACTTTTTTTATAAAACTTTGTAGAACTTTCTAGAAAGTTGGGGAAACGGAAACTTAATTGGACTCATGGTGGAGAACATTCCAGCACCCACTCGATTCTTAGCTGGTCGTATTTAAAGGAAGCTAACTCGGTAAGTCTTCCAGTTTATCATCTTTCAGTGAATCTGGCAGTTTTATTTCGCTCTTTTGATTGTATAAGTGTTTCCTACTTTATTCGACAGTGATAGTGTAGATTTTGGATTTATATTTCTAAACGGATGTAAGTACTACATAATTTTAAATTCGTTTTTTTCGTTAATTTTAGCTTTTTATTGTATTCTATAATAGATTTCATTGCTCAGTGAGATGTGCCTTTTGCTTAATTTTTTAAATAAGTTTAATGGAATCAGAATTAATGCTTTTTTTACACCAGAATAAAAATTTATTTTTAGCATGATTTAGAATTCTGTGTTTGAGTATTTTGATTGACAGCTTTTAAGTAAGGCATTAATATTTTTTTATTTGTGTTAAAAGTTTGATATTCCTAAACTGATGTAAGTACTTCACAATTTTAAATTTGTTTTACCATTCAGTTTATATTAGCTTTTTATTGTATTCTATAATAGATTTCATTGTTCAGTGAGAGTGTGCCTTTTGCTTATTTTATGAAATAGCATTTTTGCATTCTTTCACAGATTTCTTTGCTGTAGCAATGCCTCCAAGGAAGCGGAAGGCAATCGGCCAAGCGCAGTCAACGGCTAAGATGATGAAAAATGAGCGTAGTCAAGAAACTTCCGAGGAGAGGAATAGAAGACTTGCGATTGCGAGAGAGAGAGCTACTACATCTAGAGCAACAGAGACGGCACAGCAGCGTGAGGCCCGACTACAGGATAAGAGAGATAGAGCTACTACATCTAGAGCAACAGAGACGGCACAGCAGCGAGAGGCCCGACTACAGGATAAGAGAGATAGAGCCAAACGATCTCGGACTGCGAACCATTTTAGCTTAGCATTGGAAGGATTTCACTACGATTCACATAAAGACTACTCGATGCATGCAAGTGTTACGATCGGGAAAATGGAAATGGTTTGTACTTACTGTCAAGCCAAAAAGTTTAAATCAGAGTCTACTGGTATTTGCTGCAAACATGGAAAAGTTAAACTTTGCCAACTGGAACCACCACCACAAGACCTTTTGATTTACACATCAGGAGATACGTCAGAGTCGAAGCATTTTCTAAGTAACATCAGAAAATACAACTCATGTTTCCAAATGACATCATTCGGCGCCACATCAGTTGTTGGACAGCCCGGATTTCCGTCGACATTCAAGGTGCAAGGGCAGGTTTACCATAGAGCGGGATCGTTGCTTCCGCTGCCAGATCAACCACCAAAATTTCTACAACTATATTTTATTCAAAACGAACAAATGGAAACTGATCAGAGGTGCGCCTACATCTCGGGAACAAGACGTCAGATTGTGTTAAACTTACAGAGGATGTTTCATGAGCACAATAATCTTATTAAAACGTTTGAAACAGCATTGGAACGTATGCCAACAGATGAATATAAAGTAGTCATAAGAGCAGACCGAAGACCAGCAGGCGAACACGAGCGGCGCTTTAACTCTCCTCAAGCAGATGAAGTCGCGGTGGTTATATCAGGAGATGAGTTTCATCAACGGGATATCGTTATTCAACGACGAGGTGAATCATTGCAGCGTATTTCGGAAACACATCGATCTTACGATGCTCTGCAGTACCCAGTAATATTCCCCCATGGTGAAGATGGATATCAATATAATCTGAGGCAGATCAACCCAAGAACAGGTGAAACAACGAGCAAGAAAGTTTCAGCGATGGATTTCTATGCGTACAGATTAATGATTCGAGATACTGAGCAGAACCACGTATTGAACTGCAGGCAATTGTTTCATCAGTTCATCGTCGATATGTACGCTAAAGTCGAGAGTGAACGTCTCCTTTGCATTCGTCTAAATCAACGTAAACTGAGAGTTGACGAATATATTCACCTGAGAGATGCTGTGGCAAATGACGGGAACGTTGAAAACCTCGGTGCCTTAGTCATACTACCAGCTACATTTACAGGCAGTCCCAGACACATGCACGAATACACACAGGATGCTATGACGTACGTGAGGACGTACGGGAGACCAGACTTATTTATCACCTTCACCTGCAATCCCACTTGAACGGAGGATCAAGGAGGTTCTTACCAATGGTCAATTACCCAGTGAGCGCCACGACTTGATTGCGAGAGTATTTAAACAGAAGCAGTTGAAACTGATTGACGTTATAACAAAGGGCCATGTATTTGGAGTGCCGAGATGCTGGATGTACACGATTGAATGGCAAAAGCGAGGGCTGCCACACTCGCACAATTTGATCTGGTTAGCGGACAAAATTCAGCCCACTCAAATCGATGACGTTATATCTGCCGAGTTGCCAGACCCGGAACAAGATCCTGAACGTTTTGAAATGGTAACGAAAAACACGATCCACGGACCGTGTGGAAATCTCAATCCCATCTCTCCGTGTATGAAGGACGGAAAGTGTACCAAGAAATACCCTAGAAAATTGATTAAAGAGACACAAACCGGAAATGACGGCTATCCCCTGTACTGACGGCGGGCTCCGGAAGATGGAGGGTTCACGGCGAAACTAACGATACGCAGCAACACGGAAATAGAAATCGACAATAGGTGGGTTGTGCCCTTTTCGCCGCTGCTGTCGAAAATGTTTCGGGCACACATCAACGTGGAGTACAGTTGCAACAGTGTGAAATCGATTAAATATGTGTGCAAGTATGTCAACAAAGGTAGTGATATGGCTGTTTTCGGTATCAGCGACGAGAGATCGAACGATGAAGTGACGCGGTATCAGTTGGGAAGATACCTCAGCAGTAACGAGGCAGTTTGGCGAATACTGGGTTTTTCGATTCACGAAAGACACCCTACTGTTGTTCACCTCAGCGTCCATTTAGAAAATGGTCAGAGAGTTTATTTCACAACATATAGCGCCCCTAGAGTGATTGATCAGCCACCAAACACGACTTTGACGGCATTCTTTCAACTGTGTCAGCAGGATCCTTTTGCGAGGACTTTGTTGTATCCTGAGATACCTCGATATTACACGTGGAATGCATCGAGGAAAATTTTCTGTAGGAGAAAAGTTGGCCAGCCCGTCCCTGGACATGATACAGTCACGAGTGACGCCTTGGGTCGAATGTACACTGTTCACCCCAACAACGCCGAATGCTATTTCCTTAGGATGCTTCTTCACTCGGTACGAGGACCTAGATCTTTCGCAGAGATGAGAACGGTAAACGACGAAGTATGCCAGACATTTAGAGAGGCCTGTCAGAAGTTGGGTTTGCTGGAAGGAGACCAGCACTGGGATGACACGTTGAGAGAAGCCGAATTGATCTCCCTACCAGAGCAAATTAGAAACCTGTTTGCTATAATATTGACTACATGCAGTCCATCGAATCCAAACACTTTATGGGAAAAGTATAAGGAGGCCCTGAGTGAGGATATACTCGCCAAAGTCCGGAGGGAAACCCCGACATTAGAAATCGCGTTTGGTCCGGACATTTTCAACGAGGCTTTGGTTATTCTTGAGGACAAATGTGTGGCCATGACAAATAAAACATTACTGCAGTTGGGCCTGCCTGCACCAGTAAGAGATAGACGAGACGTACTTCGCGCGGATTACGTGCGAGAAACGAACTACGACGTCGAAGAGCTGAGTGCATACGTCGCGGACAAGAAGCCACTTCTGAATCGAGATCAGAAAAACGCATACCAAATTATCATGGATCAGGCAGCAAAACAACAAGGTGGTATCATTTTTCTTGATGCTTCTGGGGGCACACGGAAAACATTCTTGATTAATATAATACTGGCCGAAATCAGGACTCGGGGAGAAGTTGCTCTTGCCATCGCCTCTTCGGTAATTGCGGCGACGTTAATGGAAGGAGGGAGGACGGCCCATTCTGCACTTAAGTTGCCACTTGACATCGCCAGGCAGGAAAATCCTACCTGCAACATAAGCAAGGCAAGTGGTCGGGCGCAGGTGCTCGAGACTTGCAAATTAATCGTGTGGGACGAACGCACCATGGCTTACAAGAAAGCTCTAGAGGCCCTCGACGTCACTCTGAGAGATCTGAGAGGAAACGACAACCTGATGGGAGGAGCTCTGGTACTCCTCTGTGGAGACTTTCGTCAAACTCTGCCCGTCATCCCGAAGTCGACGCCGGCCGATGAGATCCACGCATGTTTGAAACATTCGTTTTTGTGGAGACATGTGCGAAAGATAACTTTGAAGCAAAACATGAGAGTACATCTGGGGGATGAGAGTGCTCAAATTTTCTCAGACAAACTCCTGGAGATCGGAGAAGGCAGATTGGCAGTCGAGTCTTCTGGCAAGATTAAATTCCCATCCGATTTTTGTAATCTGGTGTCGTCCGTCTCAGACTGATAGATGCAGTCTATCCGTCTGTTTCCCAAAACTATCACGTTTTGAACTGGTTGCGAGAGAGGGCCATTCTTTCTGCTAAAAATGAAGACGTCCACGACATAAACAATCAAATACTTGTCATGTTACCAGGCGTGGTCACTGAATACAAGTCCATCGATACCGTAGTAGATGCCGATGAGGTCGTCAATTTCCCGCCAGAGTTCCTGAACTCGCTTGATCCGGCTGGATTGCCACCACATCGTCTTTTACTTAAAGTGGGATCTCCGGTTATTTTACTGCGGAACCTCGACCCGCCAAAGCTTTGCAACGGCACGAGGCTGTGTGTCAAGAAGCCGCTGGGCAATGTAATGGAAGCGACTATCTTGACAGGAAAGGGAGAGGGTGCAACATTTTTTATCCCACGGATACCACTCACATTCCGACGGATCTCCCTTTCGACTTTAAGAGATTGCAGTTTCCAGTGAGACTTGCGTTCTCGATCACGATCAACAAGTCGCAGGGGCAATCTATCAAGTACTGCGGAGTGGATTTGAGATCGCCGTGTTTCTCCCACGGACAACTTTATGTTGGTTGCTCGAGGGTGGGTTCACCCAAGAATTTATTTATTCTTGCTCACGGAGGTGAAACTAAAAATGTTGTGTATAATCAAGTTTTGTGTTAAATTTATATTGCAGTGAATTTGTAAAATATTTTACTTTATAATGCGTGTACTGTACTTATACTTTTAAAACCTGTTAATATAATTACTTTGATTTTACACTGTACATTGATTTCATTCCTTTTCCTGTCCAATAGAAGATTGGGATAAATACCCGGGCAAAGCTATGTTTTGCCGTCATGTTTGAGCATTACTAAATCTAACTTTTAGTTGATTGTATAAGTATTTCCTACTTTATTTGTGTGACATGTGTAATGTGCATTATTGAATTAAAGTTTATTATTTTATTTCTATATGAATTTTATATTTTTACATGAATATTTGTTTGATAAAAAAAGGATATTTAAAATATTTCATTATTCATAATTTACATTTTGTAATGAAACACGAAAAACTTCAACTCATTAATCATAAAAGCGTAATTTTGTTATTTTAGATTTGGGAAACCAGAATTAATTTTTATTATTTTATAAATTTGATTTAGAATCCCGTGTTTGTCTATTTGAGTTAACACAGCGAAATGTTGCAGTCATATTTGAGCATTACTAAATTTCATAAATCATTATCGTCTTTATCAATATTTTCAAATATCTTTTTTCGAATTGCTGTTTCAGAATACACTCAGGCAGTCGAAATTCGACACTGCACATCATTCGTTTTTTAGAATTCTGCATTTTTTCGTCGGAATTTCGTTTATGTTCGTATTTATGTCTTAATCTTTTACATATTGCAATATATTCAGGAATTAAATGCATATATTTGCGTCCGAAGTATATAGTAGAAGTTATGAAAAAGTTAAAACGTATTTTCCGTACAACTTAAATTATTGCATTTTTCTGTGAAAGAAAAGTGATTATTCTAATTCACTTTTCAAGCAACATTTAACCATTTCAACCCGAGCAACGCCGGGTAATTCAGCTAGTTGATTATAAAGCTCACATAATCCTTTTTGAATTCTCGCAGGGAACGTGTCGAAAGAAAGAACTGTCAATGTTTTATGCCATTTAGTGGATTCTGCGGAATTTTGCTTACAATGCAATAAATAGTCCTTGAAAGCGCACGCAGTCAGCTACTCTGCTATATTTGAGCGGCAGATAAAAAAGAGAGTTTGAAAGTCTTTTAGTCAAAAATTTTTGTCTGAACCGAAATAAGTATAAATTAACTGAAAACCGGTACAAAAAATAATGTTTTCTATTTCGATTCGGGTTCAGAGGTGGACTATTTTTGGGGTTCGGTTTACGGTTAAAGAACCGCAATTTTTACGGTTTTCAGTTCAGTTCCGGTTCGAAGCCCTGGTAAAAATATCAATACCGATACTTTTTTAAACTTAATGCAAATAGTGATCACTTGAAACTTGAAAATTTATAATAACTTTTATCAATTTAACATTTTATTAAATTCTTACTATTTTTTAATTTTCTTGCATTAGTAAAAATATACTTACTTGAATAAATTTCAAACTTTCTTTGGATGTCACTTTTTTTCAACTGTCAGCACCACACACAAAAAACTTAGTAAACACGTCAGTAAGTCAAAAGCAAACCTAACACATAAACAGAGATTCATTTGAAATAATAACTTCGTGAAGTGGAAAACGAAACGATGACGGACCCAAGCGTGTCTAGACTAGTGCCTCGAGTCAGCCTTGACTGCCGGCTTCCATACACAACCAAGATTACCCCTTGGCAAAATTATCACTTACTGACGCAATTTATATTACATTTTTTTACGTGGTTTTTCTATTATTAATTTAAAATTTAATTTTTTATCGTTATTTCAAATTTTCATTTATTTAATATTTTTTGTATACATGCAACGAAAAACAAAAGTTTCAATAGAAATATAAAATAGCCCGGCGGGCCGCACAATTTAACGTGACGGGCCGCATGCGGCATGTTGGCCGGGCCTGTGCTAGACGACCAGTAGTTTGCATCTCCCTGATGACGTATGCACAGAAACGCGCGCTTTTACAGTGGAGTTTGGAACATCGGCAGTGGAGTCGACAAAAGTGGGGCACTGTCATCTTCAGTGACGAGTCCAGATTTTGTCTGCAAACTGATTCTCGTCGTACCAGGATCTGGAGATAACGTGGAACGCGTTTTCACCCGGAAACATCACTGAAAGACATCGTTTTCCTTCAGGGGAGTCATGATCTGGGCAGGCATCATGCTGGACGGCCGCACAAACCTCCACATCTTTGACACGGGGTCTGTTACCGGTCAAAGATACAGAGACGAAGTCCTTGAGTTTACCGTTCACCTGTTTCGAGGTGCTATCGGTCCTGGTTTCATATTCATGGATGATAACGCGCTTCACCGTGCAGCCCTGGTCGACGCCTTCTTTCAAAGTGAAGATATCCACCGCATGCAGTGGCCTGCCAACTCTCCTGATCTGAATCCTATAGAGCATGTGCGGGATATGCTCGGGAGACATATTGCAGCACTCCGCCACCCACCAAGCTTCGTTCCGGAATTGACTCTCCGGACTGCTTTCCGTGAGGCTTTGAACTCTGAGCACACAACTCACCCATATCCTATGGAAAGTATGGGAAATCGTTGTGCAGCATGCGTGGCTACCAGAGGTTCCCACACCGTATTAAACTTTAGTATCTCATTTTTTAATCATTCTGTTTCACTAAAATTGACACTCGTATTGTGAACCTTTTTCTTTCAACCCTTTTTCTTAATAAAAGTCATTATTATCCTTGCTTTGCATTGTTTTTTCTTCTATATAACTATTACACCCGCATACCGCGTTTCCGTCCATTCCGGTGTAGATTTTCTGAACTATTCACATAAACAGCAATTATGCTTAACTTTTGGACATGAGTGTATACGTATGTATGTACGTACGTATAAGAGATCTGAGACAAAAATGAGCAGTCCAGCTCATCGCATTACACATTGCGATCTGCCAAATCAAGAGAGTTTTCTATACGTCTCAAAGAAAGAAATCGCTTGCGAGCAGTCATTGTGACGTCAGTTTAACCGCATGTTTATAAACAAATCGTTTGCGAAGGGGAGCGATGGCACCTACCTTTTGATGTAATTTATTGCTGACATGAGTTAAACGAGGCTCTAGACCTCAATTGTGGCGCAATCGTTTGCACGTTCTCACAGAGGGCAACGCTACAGAAATAATCCGTAAAATACTACTGGAAGTTTGGAGAGTTGGGGGCCAGCTCAGGTGTTGCCTCGTCACCCGACCGTGGTTCAAAATTATTTGTTGTCCTCGATCTTTCCCTTTGGGATTGATCCCGAACCGTCACCAATAGCCCGTTGTGTTGCTCCAGTGTAACGTTAATTAAAATACCTACCTACCGTAAAATATTAGAAGGTTATCTGAGACTGGCAAATAATTAGTTTATTGCACTGTGGGGGACGGAATATCTGTTCGTCCAGGTGTTTATGAAAAGGTCTTAGAGGCCACACCAGCGATTTTCAACCGTTTACATGTCATGCCACACAAAACATTTTTTTCAGTTCTGACAAAAAAATAGGTATAATTTTTATTGAATCACGAAAAAATAAATATTACCTACCCCTTTTGCTCCAAAGTGGCTTTTTAAAATTTTTTTGATTTTTGAGACTAATAAAAAATAATACTCAAAATTATTTGCAGATATTAAGAAAACGGATATTGCTTGAAATTATTTGTGAACACATTTGTCAAAAGTTCAAAACTAAACGGTTGAAATGAAATAAATCTTGCACAATTTGAACATTTTGACCATCCCTAAAGCATACCAGTACTATTCTTGCGGCACAATGCCTGGTTTGAAATCGCTGGTCTACACCGTTTTAGAGGATATCTGCTCAGGTTTGGTTTCATTTGTCTTTTTTTCAAGGCCTCTTTTTAGCTGTACGAGGGCATATTAGATCAAAAAGGGAGATGGCAACAGCACTCGATGTTCTCCGGTGGTCACCCACCGAAATACTTAACCGCACATTTACTGAGGATTATGGAATACTAGGAGAGACGTTCCATGTGGTTTGTTATTTTTTACTTTCGTTTTTCAGTAATTCTTTCTCTTGGTTTTGAGGAAGTCTGGTGTCGGGATTATTGTACCTTTGAAATTACTGTTTATGATTGCCATCTTGGTTTTAAGAAGTTAATCAGATGTAATTTTGAACCTGGAGGAAATTCGTAAATTTAATTCCGTTTAATTAAAATTCATCAAACACTGTTATAAAAAAAGCGTATTTCAAAATATGCCGTGATTTGATGTTTGGAATTTTTATGAAAAAAAATCGATGATAGCCATTTTGTAGGGAAGTTCGAGACATCATTCACCACAAGAGTTGCGATAGCGAGCCATTGGCCACTGGATTGACTGGAGGCAGGCCAGATTCAAACATATGTGGCAAGATGGCTGAATGAGTTCTTCTGTAACCCATAGATTGGAATGCGTTTCTAAGAACAGATTTAGTATCTAGAAGGTAAAGCCAAGGAAGGCCTAGAAGCAACAACTGCTCTTGATGATTGATATCTGCAGTTAATTGCACAAAGGCAAAGGACCTCTACACCAACTCAGCTCATATCTGACCTTGATGCCGGTACTGGAAGGCTGATATCTGCTTCAACTGTTTGCAGAAGGCTTCATGAAGCTGGTCTGTTTGCTAGACGACCAGGCCAATTTGTGTACCCCTCACCTTACGCCAATGGAACAGTTTAGTTGGGCACGCATGCATGTCAGCTGGAGTGGAGGACCCTCTATCATCCAAGTAATGTACATGAAAGAGATCGTTGTGCTGGAGGCTGTGTGTGTGTTTTGGGTGTTATTTCTTTAGGTGTAAGCACGAACTTCTTTGGGCTACCAAGTGATAATCTTAATGCACAAAAATATGATACCCTTGATCCAATTGTATGTCCTTATGCAAGTGCAATAGGAGGTTCCATTATCCTGCAAGACGAATCTCCGATCTCCCTCATAGAGCTCGCCCAGTGGAACAATACCTTCACGATAAGACAATTATACATATGGAATAGCCAGTTAAACCTCCGACCTCAATCCGATTGAACATATCTGGGATGCTCTAGACCCTAGAGCATTCCAGGAGTCAAATGTCTGCCTACAGTCTAAGGAGACGTTGCTGCGTTCAATCCGCCAACTCAAACCCACGAGGGGTTTTCCACTGCTTTGAAGGAACAATGGTCATTGCTGCCTACTGAATTAATCGACACCATCATAATGAGCATGGATCACCGCTATCGGTTCAGCATGTCTGTTAGGGGTGACCACACTTCATATTGAATATGCTTTCACAAACTCGGGTATCCTATTTTTGGACAAGTTCCTGTATCGTCGAATGAATGAAATTCCGATGAAAAATAAATCTTGCGTTTCTATATTTTTAACCTTATCTATAAAACTTATATTTAATTCATTATACCAAATTTTATAAAATTCTTACCAATTGGATTTTTAATTATCACGACTTTTAAGAATTCCCCTCTATTTATAGAAGGTAATGTGTTTCAAAAATCAGAAACAACACTTTCGTGTGCGTTGATAAGATTTAATTGGAGTTAATATATACAGTTTATTATTAGCTTGAAATATATCTTTAAGCACTGATGAATCCGAGTTTTGTTATCATTTGGTAAAGTTTCGTTTCCGATAAGTTAAAACATCTCCATCCCTCAGGATGAATTGTTAAAAAGGTAAGTTTCTAATTAAAATCCTCGTTTGCATTAACTTTTATCTGCAACGAATCGAAAATAACAAGCCTGTGAACAATTTAGCTTAGAAGAGAATGGATTGCTGATCTTAATTGCGATTCGTTTAATCTGTTCATATCTATGAAACTTCTTTTTGTGGCAAATTTCATCAGACGGTATCGTAATAGATCGTCGCGAATATGTGAATTTTCCAACTAGCTTTTATGGCACGTCTTAAAAGAGAAACTTCAACGACATTGATCGTTTGCTATGTGCAATAAAAATGGAAAAGCGAGGTTTTCAAAAAAAAAAAAAACCTGGCGGTAAAATGCTTGAATTTAAAAGATTCATCTTTAGGAAAATATTGTGCATCCTGTTAATTACCGCACCTAGATAAAGAGGAATGTTCTTCATTTTCAGTATCGTTGATGTTAGACTTTTAATGAGCGTAAAATATTTATGATTAAATAAAAGAGGGACTCGGGAATCATTGCTGTTTAACTGACAATTTCCGATTAATATGGTCCATGAAGAGCTTTTAACACTTTTTCATCAATGACACATACTTTATATTTCATAATGAAGAAGGAATCATAAAATGGAATGTATGCATGTTAATTAATCGAAAGCTAATGCACCTTATTTAATAGATTTGTCTTGTTAGAAAACTTTGTTGAAAATTTTTATACGGTTTTTGAGGCCTGATAAAAAAATTACAAAACGCGCGTTAAATGTATGGATTTTCAGAAACGTTTTGAGATATAAACTTTATTGACAGATGTCATGTACTATGTTATTACTGGTGCTGAATTAATTTAAGAATCCAATTTTGTAACTAATATCACTGTTTTACATAACTATGTGTCATCATGAAGATAGTGTTTAAAGGGATGCAACTGAGGTTGTCACGAAAGTTATATATATTTTTATTAATTACCAACCAAAAATACTTTAAGCGTATTACATATAATCTATACTATGCCATATACTAAGCTGTATTAAATTATATGCCGCAGCGCTTGCGGGGGCACATTTGAACTAGTGAATTATGCCAAGTTATCAGTTTCGAATCAAGAAAATCTGTTTTTCTGTTAGTTTTCTTTCTATGGCCTCAAAATAAAATATTTGTACTTTTCCGTGTCTGAATAATGCTTAAGAGGTGAGAATGTTTTGAGACGTCGAACATTTTTTAATCAAACAGATCAGTTTACCAGAGATTTCGTTATAGGCCTACATACAGTCGGGTGGTCTATGTCGTATGATAGTTGGAAACATTGATGTGAAAACAACGCCATCGTTGTGAATTTCTGACTATGGGTCACTTTTGAAGACAGTTGTTAAAAGGAGCTTGGACTCGAACACAATCGTCTTAAAACGTTGGATTGGATTGGATGTTGGGGTTTTATAGACTTAAAACGTAGATACGATGTCAGAGAAACATCACCATTATCTACTTCTGCCAACATTTACCTTTCTTAACAGAGATAAGGGAGTGCCAATATCAACACGAACTGTTTCTCATAAATTGGCTGGGGCAAATAATTTACCAGGTTCCTATAAGCAATCCTGCTCACATGATTGTCACCATGAAAAGTTTTACCACGCTTACATCCATGGCATTCTTATACGAGTAAAGCCTATGATCACTGATACTTGATAGATACCCGTTTGATCTTTCTCGTTTGATACTGATGGTTTTGTCTTTTTCAAAGCCACGACCTCAAGCTTTACATAAGCTTATTATCGTCACGGTTTGTAAGACGCGTTTTAGTGTCCAGGTCGGTCGCTGTCCAGATCAGAAAGAAAAAAATGCAAAGGTCGCATTTCTTACGATGTGAATTCAATACAGTACTCGATTCTTTGTTGCCAGTTCGGCCTTGAGCTTGCTGTTAGTATGGGTGATACTGTCAATTCTAGTAACCCCGCTCTTCTTCCCTTTACTAGGCGGGTTACCAGAATTAAGGTTTGCGATTACCTCTGTCCAGCTTGGCGACGAAAAACTAACTCCAAACTCAAGGCCCGTACCGTATATTAATTTTAACTTAGTACTCTCAACTGATCCTTTAGAACAGTGGCTCTCAGCATTTAAGGTAGGTAGGTATTTTAATTAACGTCACACTGGAGAAACACAACGGGTTATTGGTGACGGTCCGGGATCAATCCCAAAGGGAAAGAACCGAGGACAACACCACGTAATTTTGAACCACGGTCAAATGAGGAGGCAACACCTGATTCAGCATTTAAGAGATCAGGGTCCAGTTAATTCTTTTTTATAAGACGAGAGCCGGGTTTGAACAAATTTACTCTTAAATATCTTTCCAATTTGTTTTAAGCTCATACATTAAACCAACATAAGTATGAACTATGGCATAATCGTAAAGAGTATTAGTACATTTAGTATATGTGTGGCACGTTGACACAAGTATAAAATTACATTTAAATTAATCATCAACACTGGAATAATGAAATCTTGTAGTGCATTGTAGTTTCCTCAGGCCAACATCATAAAACTAATTTGTGCAGATTTTTACTGATATACCTCTCATTCTGATAACTTAAAATTTAATTTTTGTTACGCCACAAGCACCAACAATTCGAAATTCCTTAACACCAAAATTAAACAAAGTTTTGTGTCTCTCATTCATATTAAAATTTAAATTGGCAGGTCTATCTATATATATATAAAGTAGGATGTGTGTGTGTATGTATGCATATATGTATATTTTCTATACAAATCTACACCGTTTGACCAATCCACACCAAATTTGGTACACTTCTACTTTAGAACACTGCGGTCAGCATAGGCTAACTCTTAACCCCCGTTCTATTGGCCCTAGGGGGCTAAAAACTATTCGAAATCGCCATAGAAATAACATTGAGCATAGATTGATTGCTTTTGGCAGCTATGGTGGTTTTACCATGTTGATCGAAAAACAATTTTTTCCGAAACAAATTAAATTACAATATTTATGTTTGAACTGACTTTTTAGTTCTTCCCATGATGTAAATAAATTATAGATATTTTATTGATGAAGAAAGAATATTTTAAAATATTTATTTTTGCAAGGAAATTCAAGGAAAGGTTTTCAGGAGTTCAAGGATGATTTTCAAGGAAAGTTGGTGTATATTTCGACCAACTTTCCTTAAATAATTTATTGAATACGTAATGATTTGCAGAATTCTGTTTATAAGCTTTTTAGGCAAGGCGTGTAACTTATTTTAAAATGTCCGGAATAGATACATGTGAATCCTCCGTTGAAAGCAGTGATTTTCTTTCTGAAAAATTCTGTAAAATCGACCTTCTGCTTTTTGAAAAAAATTTTATCTATTCAGTTTAATTTGTCTACACCGATTACATTTATTTCTAACCCAAGCACCGTTATTCCAAAAAGCACAAACGAAAAACTCATTGATCATAAAAGCGTAATTTTGCTACTCTATTTGACAGGTGTAATGTGCATTTTGTTATTCTTGCTCCTGGAGGTGAAACTAAAAATATTGTGTATAATCAAGTTTTGTGTTACATTTATATTACAGTGAATTTGTAAAATATTTTACTTCATGATGTGTGTACTGTCCTTATACTTTTAAAAACCTGTTATGTAATTACTTTGATTTTACATTATAGATTGATTTGATTCATTTTCCTGTCTAATAGATGATTGGGATAAATACCCGGTTTCAGTCATGTTTGAGCATTACTAAATCTAACTTTTAATTGATTGTATAAGTATTTCCTACTTTATTTTATATACAGGTGTAATGCGCATTATTGATTTAAAGTTCATTATTATTATTGTATTTCTATGATGAGTTTTATATTTTTACATGAATATTATGAATATTTGATTGATAAAAAAAAGGATATTTAAAATATTTGATTTTTCATAATTTATATTTTGTATATATACACTGCTGGCCACCCAAATTGCAACACCAAGAAAGACAAGAGATGTTATCTACAAAATTTATTTTGTAGATAACATGTTGACCAAGTATCAAATGATTAAATTTATAGACTTCTGTGAAGTGTGGTTCCTGCCAAAATTAGTAGCCAGAGTAGCCGCCATTGTTGGAGATCACCGCTGCCACACGCCTCGGCATTGATTCAAAGAGACTTTGGATGTGTTCTTGGGGTACAGCAGACCAAGCAGCTTCCACACGTTGCCAAAGTTGATCTGGTGTGGCAGCTGGGGATGTATTCTGGGTCAATCGTTGAGCAACCATGGACCACATGTTTTCTATCGGCGAAAGATCCGGAGAGCGAGCTGGCCAGGGAAGCAATTCAATCTGGCGATTGACGAAGAACCCTTGGACAATGCGTGCCACGTGTGGTCGCGCATTATCCTGTTGAAATATGGCTGTGGGCAAGCCCTGAAGGTAAGGAAAGACAGCTGGCTCCAACACCTCGGAGATGTAGCGCTGGCTGTTTAAAGTACCGGCAATGCGTACTAGAGGAGTGCGAGAGTGATATCCAATACCGCCCCATACCATAATACCCAGTGCAGGACCAGTGTGGCGGTGCATAATGCAGCTGTTCAGCATCCTCTCTCCACGGTGTCTCCAGACTAGAATCCGACCATCGTGGTGTTGCAGACAGAAGCGTGACTCGTCAGTAAAGACAATTTCATTCCATTCTGCCGTCCACATCCTTCTTTCATCGCACCATTGGCGGCGGAAACGTCTGTGGTTCTGCGTCAAGGGTAGACGAAGCAATGGACGTCTTGCGGACAGACCACTCTGCTGTAAACGGCGTCGAATGGTACGCGCAGACACTGGATGATGCGGTACAGACTGAATGTGCTGTGCTATGGTTCGTGATGTGGCTGAGCGATCCGTCACTGCCATACGCACAATATGCCTGTCATCACGTGAAGTGGTGCACTGAGGTGGATGCGATCGAACACGTCGGTCCGTCGTACCCTCCTGCATCCAACGATCACATATCCGCATTACAGTTGTTTGGTTTCGTCCAACACGACTACCGATTTCCCTGAAAGATAATCCACAATCTCGGTAGGCCACTATCCTTCCTCTGTCGAACTCAGATACTTGATCAAAAGATGATCGCTGTTTTCTACGAGGCATAATTGATCGTTTTTTTGAAAAAACCACAAGAAAAACACAATTGCCGTACTTGAAATCGTCGAAATCTCCAAGCCTTAAATAGCGCTTTGAAGTGGCGCCACAGGCGCGCGTGATGTGCGTCTGTGCTGAAATTCTAATCATTTGTATATCTCACCTCCGCTAATGCATGTTGTAAATTTCATATTATTTGCATATTTCCTTCAGGGTGTTGCATTTACGGTGGCCAGCAGTGTATAATGGAACACGAAAAACTTCAACTCAATCATAAAAGCGTAATTTTGTTATTTTAGATTTGGCAAACCAGAATTAATGTTTTATTATTTTATAAATTTGATTTAGAATCCCGTGTTTGTGTATTTGAGTTACCACAGCGAAATGTTGCCGTCATATTTGAGCATTACTAAATTTCATAAATCATTATCGTCTTAATCAATACTTTTCAAATGTCGAAATGTCGTTTTTCGAATTGCTCTCTTTCAGAATACACTCAGGCAGTCGAAATTCGACACTTTGCGCATCTTTCGTTTTTTAGAATTCTGCATTTTTTCGTCGGAATTTCGTTTCTGTTTGTATTTATGTCTTAATCTTTTACATATTGCAATATATTCACGAATTAAATGTATATATTTGCGTCCGAAGTATATTGTAGAAGCTATGAAAAAGTTAAAACGTATTTTCCGTACAACTTAAATGATTGCATTTTTCTGTGAAAGAAAAGTGATTATTCTAATTCACTTTTCAAGCAACATTTAACCATTTCAATCCGAGCAACGCCGGGTAATTCAGCTAGTTACTTTTAAAGAATCATGTCACGGGTTTTGAAACATGAACTTACACACAACAGTGCGAATAGAGTATTCAGAAAAAAAATTGGAAAAAAGGATATATCGGGGGTATGGGACAGAACTGCCTTTATTTTCAATTTCAATGGAATAATTTTCATTGTATTTCCTTGTTGAGTGGTAACAGACATTTGCTACTTTGACGTTATTTAGGCGTTCTGGATCTGAGTTTTTCAATAATTCGAATATTATTCTCCTCAGAATATTTCAACTAAAAATATTCTTAATGTGTTTAAAAACATGACAAATTCCAGAAGACCCTCTCACTGTCCGGTATAATTGATGCCAGGGTCCGGTACCGGGTCGCGGTCGCAGGTTGAGGTGAGGTTAGGTTATGTAGTTGAATTTCCGTCGCTTTGGAGCACACAACACAACAGGCTATTGCCCGGAGGTTGAAAAACACTGCTGTAGAGGAACCGTAAGCTTTCATTTTGTTCCCAGAAATTTCCCCATCCATCCAAATACTATAGAGCCTTATTAATCCATAGATGGGTGCTGATGCTAGCTTGAATGAACAATATTGGTATTACTAGGCCCAAAATTGAAAAATCTACAGAAAGTAATGAGAATCCGATGGTAATTCTGCAATAAACTTGGTTGGTTTTGGGGTTTTATGGCGCAAAGGCCATATTTGATCATGCTTCGCCAGACACGACATACAACATCAAGTAATAGACATACACAATGAAAGTTTTACTGACACAGAGGAGAGAAATATACCCAGGGAGGAATTGACACCTGACAGGAATCGAACCTGCGCCGCCTACAACTCGAAGCAATAAATTTGGATGAACTATTCTAAGTGGTGATTGACCAAGCATTTTGATATTCAAAACAACGAAGCCGTTTCATTGAACATATGCACCAAACTACCAGCCAAGTTATATGTAAAACACATTTTCTGCCAGCTACTCACTTAGGCTCTCGTTCAAAGGGTGTTTTCAATGACCAACAGTGTTTGCTCAAGAAAGACGTTGAATGTGACCGAATCAACAGTAAGAGAGAGGTGTAATTGCATCACAAAAAAGTGAATAGTTTTAAGACAGCGCTATTTAAAAAGGGTATTCCCAACCAAACCGCTCAGACCACGAACTTGAAAAACTCATTGATCACATCACAACATAAATATGTCTGGTCTGAAGAATAAATAACACGATAAGACTTGTTTATGCTATTGCAAGACACGGTATCTGACCCTACTTCAACCAAGAATCAACTCATCACATTTAAAACCATTTCGTAGTCGCGTCTCAATTTCAAGCTCGTTCTCATTTGCGTGGGGAATGTGTGTCGTAAATGGCGGTTAATCAAGAACACGGTACCATTCGCAATACTTTTTGAATATGCTAACTCCGTCGTAGGTTTGCTATATACGTTTCCACTTGTGTGCAATTGGAAGGCATCCAATATCGCTGCCTATCAAAATGGCAGTTTGGTGACAAATTTTTAGTCGCCAATTTGGCGAGTGTTCTTGGTTTACTTTGATGGCTACTTAGTATGTTATTATGGTGTAATCGAGTATTAAAGCAAGAAAAAAACCTGTCGATTGAAACATTAATAGTTTTCTTTTATGAAATGAGAGGAAATTTACCGTAAATTTATTTCGTATTTCTTTAAACAGGGAAACAAACAAAAACAGAAGCCGAAAAGTTTTGTTCTTAAATTTTTATTATAATTAATTTTATACGGTAGGTAATTAATTAACTTCGCACTTAAGCAACACAACGGGCTATTGACGACGGTCCGGGATCAATCCCCAAGGGAAAGATCCGAGGACAACACCACGTAATTTTGAACCGGTGAGCTTACGAGATCAACACATGAGCTGGCACCCCATTCTCCAAACTCCCGCCAACGTGAGGACATTTGAGGTCACGACAGATTAAACGTACACCAGCCCCCGCGTGCACGACAGTCTGTGGCCGAACCAAATTTCGAACGCGCAACCCTCCGATTGCTAATCCGCAACTCTTCCAACTGGGCTACCGCGCCCCCTAATTTTATACGAGAATTTGACATTTCTTCTATTAAATTATCCTAGTATCATAAACGCAGTGCACAGATTATGAAAAAAATCAAATCCGATTAGAGTGAAACACTTCTTGTACAGACGAATGAATGCTATTTGATTGTATCCCCATAGAAAATAAATTGAAAGACAACTGCAGAGTATTTACGTAATAAATATTTCAGTACATTTCTATGCCTGTCTTCAATGAAAGATACACAAGGTGTAGAATATGCAATGAGGCTCTAGGCGTGGTTCTTTCAAAAAGATTTGGCTTCTTTTTTGAGATGGGTGTGTCCATATTTTGGTAGTTACGTGTTATTTTTGGAAATGTGTCTTTTTCTGGTAAATATTCCTATAACATTTGGATAAAGGTAACATTGAGAGCTGAACTAGTTTTAAATATTTATAACTTACACCGTATCCAATATCCCCCTGAGCGTCATGAGATTTCCGAGTGGTGGAGTATTGCTTTAACCTAAATCAATATTTAATGACTAAATAATCGCATCTACTGATTGAAAGAATCTTAGGAAACATTCTATTAGTCAGGGTCATTCTATTAAGTCACGCAAGACGGAAATACGCGTGTACGTCTCTCAGAAGGATATACTTGTCATTATGGTACAGGGAGTAAGAGCACATAATATGGTAAAATCGCAAATATCTTAAAAGGTAATAATCAAGATCTATCGAAATTTGCGTAAAATGTTTCTGTGTTGAAAGAAGGCACCTGCATTCTGTTTTGAGCGTGAGACAAGAATCCGATTTTTAAATAGAAGCGTTTCTGTATTTCGATTTTTATGGTGCTGAAAATACACTCATGTCCAAGGTTATCTTTACATGCATAAAATCACGGATTCCTCAGAAACTGTGAACTATAATTTTATGAATTTGTGTGAAATGATACATAACATCATAACACATAAATACAAAGGAAAAAAATTAAGAGCACTGCATATGATATAAAACTGTAGCATGAAACAATAAAAATGGCAATATGTGACAAGGAGAGTTCAGAAAAAAAAAGAATAACTCAGAAAGAAATTAAGGCTTATGAATTTAATATGAAATGTAATCTCCCCTGACGTGTACACACATATCACAACGTGTTTTAATGCTGGCAATAATGTTGTTAACCACAGTTTGAGGAAGTTCCACTCCTCCAGCAATGCGGTCTTCAGGGCATTTATCTCTAGGAGGAGGATGTCACCGTGCAACTGCTTTTCCAAGGTAGTCCCATAAGTTCTCTGTCGGGTTCAGATCAGGAGATTTTGCTGGCCATGGTATTCGCTCAATGGCTTCACTTTCAAGGAATTCGTCAACGAGGTTTGCTCGATATGGAAGAGCATTATCGTCCATAAATAAAAAATCAGATCCATATGCACCTCTGAAAAGTCTTACATAAGGTTCTAAGACCTCATCCCGATATCTCTGGCCGGTCACAGATCCGCTGTTGAAAACGTGTAGGGGCGTACGTTCATCGATCATTATTCCTCCCCATACCATCACATCTGGACTACCGAAACGTCCACGTTCCATAACGTTCGAAGGAAGATTTCGCGTTCCTGACTCCCTCCAGATGTAAACACGTTTAGAATCAGATGTTAAACTAAACCTCGACTCATCAGTAAAGAGAACATGGGTCCATTGGTGTTCACTCCAGTTCTGATGTTCTTTGCCCCAATTAAAGCGATCCCTCTCTTGTTGTGAAGACAGTGAAACACTTACCCTTGGCTTTCTGGCATAAAGGCCTTTTTCATTAAGGCTTCTGTATACAGTTTGCCGTGATAAAACAGTTCCAGTGGCGGCTGCAACCTCAATATTTTTTGTATTTGGATGTAATGCCATTTCATAGTATACTTCTAATTATTTTTTGTAAAATTTATTTCTTATTTTTTGAAAAATTCTGTTTCCTGCCGTTTTCTGAGCACTAATATCGTGTACGAATACTTTTTGCACTCGCTGTGAATCAAAAATGCTTTTCGCGATAAGGTGGGTAGAAACAGAAGTAGCATAAGTGCTTATTTATAAGCATTTTATGCCACAAACTTCGAAAAAGAAAAGTAAATTTGTGAAACGTATTATTGCGCTTTTTAAACCATATCTTAAATTTATTTCCATTTAAAATGAGGAGGTAATAGGTCTTATTTTTCCCACCGATAGATGAGCTACTTCATTGAAATAAAAATTGGCTCCATTATTCATTTATTAGTTTTGAAAATCGTTCCGATGTTCTGTGAAAAGCAATTTAGAACATTCAAAACATTTGGACAGTCACGTTTCTAACAGAATGATATGCAGGCTGCGGCATTAATGCAAATCTCGTCCTTTAAAAAATTGATTTCACTAAACATCAGTAAATCCTGAATTTGACAGATAAGTGCAACAAAACTCTTACCGTTAAAAGAATCGAATATTATTTTATCACAATATCAATACATACGAATCCGCAGGTTTAACGGATCCAACTAATGGAAAGCAAGATATAATTTAGATTCGTTCTTACAATACAGACTTACAATTCTAAGCCTCTAACACGATTCAATTTGAAGTTTAAATTGGAAAACAATTTCGAAATAGACTCGGGACACAGAACTTCCATATTTTGTATATTGGGGTGAGGATTTGGTTTGCAATGCGTGTATGGTGTGAAGGATGAGAAAAACTTTCAGTTCTTGATAAATAGGATTTTAAATTTCGTTTTTGTTCAGGGTACACGCACAAAACAGTAGTAATAAGTCCTTTCTGAAATCGAGAATTTTAAAGAGAATAAGTTCTGTGTGGGTAGAGGAAAGAGGCTTTAGGAAATGAATTTTGTTTCGTACACCAGAATAAAAGCTTTTATCTGGAAACCTTTTCTTCGTGCTATTGCTACGTGGAATTTAATTTTGTAAGAACAGTAATCCTTTGTATCTTGTTCTGTAATCCCTTGTATCTTTCTGAAAAGTTTTCTTAAATAAGTTGCGGATTAGCGCAGCCAGTGGTCCCTTTTGGAAACTAAAGAATTAAAACAAACATTTTTTTGTGTGTTTTTACTTTCTCAGTAGAATATTCGAAAACATTTGAATGGAATGATATTTTATTTCCGGAAGTAGATTAAGTAAAGAATGGGCAAATAGAATGCTCTGCCCTCATTAATTGTAATTTGGTTTCAATGTTTGAAAGTAGAATTTTATTTCTACTGCAAGTTTTAATTGATATTATGCAGCCAGACTGGTTTACTCTGTACAGTCGGTCAAAAAAGCATCCGAACACTTCTAGTTATTCATGTCCTGCAAATCATGGGCTAAGGTGACCGTTCTTATTACCTTTTGGATTCGCTGCTGCATGAAATCAAACTGAACACAGTCATGATGTCTTAATTGCCGTGCAAGCACAAGCTGATGCCCAAAGCTGACCAACAGAGGTTGTTCCGGTCAATCAATACGATTGACCGGAACATTTTGAAATTTGATTATTGCTCGAATATTTTTGATTGGGTTGAAATCTGCATTTCTGGGCTACAGATGGGATTCACTCCAAATATTTATACCACCCTATGCTCATCTTGATTGCTATTCTAAGACTACTCAGATGTTGACGATCAACATTCCTTGTGATTCGATGCCTTTTAAAGCTAGAAAACACAATTCCAATTTACGAAACTAAAATATAAACGTTTTTGTCCTCTTTTGTATAAAACAAATGCTAACCTATTCACCTAGAAACTTTTGAAATATTGACTTAAGAGTACACGGCAAATTTGCCTGAAGTTTCGGCCAGATTTGCATACTCCAATAATTTGATAATTTAGCCCATTGTCTCATTTGCTTGGCATTGACGACTATGAAGATTAGAATTGGCACTTTATCGAAAATTTGATCTTGGAATTTGACGTGTGGTATTTTGAAACATAAAATTAACAGAAAAAATTCCTTCAAATAAATTCAAATTCCATTTTAGATTAGTCCCCAATTCAAATCAAAATGACGCAGTTATGAATAAATGACTGTATCTCAAAAACTACCGAATGAAATAAATTAAAATAATTTTGCACACTTGATGTTTGAGACACTGCTAAGGCAATTCAACTAAAAATTTATGCACTTTTTCAATTCGTAATTTTTCAAGTATTAATTAAGTAATAATAATTAGAAGACAATTAAAATATAAAAGGGTACATTTTTGTTTAGGTTATTTAATAGTTTAATATAGCATGAAATTACTTTGATTAATTTGGAAGGCATACAGAAAAAACTGAAACACTAACATTAGGAGCTCTGGGTGGATTTCAACCAATCATGTGGATTCTAACCACTCATAACTTATGGATTTGATAAAAATAAAAGTATTTTACATGGATTCCTGCTTATTGATTCAGAAGATCAGATTCTGCTATGAAAAATAGGGGTTACTTTAAAAAAATTGAGTTGATACAAATTTTAATATGAAGACCGACCTTATACGAATAAAATGAACCATTTACGTGTTGGACATTTCCAAGTCTAATGACACTTTCTGTTTGTGCGACTCCCGTGAATAACAAAAGTGTTCGGATACTTTTTGACCTACTGTAAAATTTTATTTATGTGTGATGTTTTGTTAACCCTCCAAGTGGTTTCAACCGGAGGGTTGCGAGTTCGAATCCAACCAAAGACTGTCGTGTACAAAGGGGGCTCAAATGCCCTCACGTTGGCATGGTGTGGAAGTTTGGAGAGTGGGGTACCAGCTCAGGTATTGCCGTGGTTCAAAGTTACGTGGTGTTGTCCTCGGTTCTTTCCCTTTGGGATTGATCCCGGACCGTTGCCAACAGCCCGTTGTGTTGCTCCAGTGTGACGTTAATTGAAATACCTACCTAACAACCTACCTAAATACCTAGAAGTAGTAACCCAGATCCTTCAACAATTTACTTTGCTTTTTCAGATCATTACCAAAATTAAAAGTACATTTTCTATCTCGCACGTTTGGGAGGAATAGGGCTCAGACAAAATTTTTTAATCAAAATAAAAACAGCATGGAGGCAAGGGGTTCAAGCCACTTGGACTTGGTGTCATTATTCTGATATAGCGGCTTACGAGCTACGTGAGGTTAAGCCATCCTTATATTTTGACATAACGGGCCTTTGCATTTTATAGAGGAAGGCAGTGCAAATATTTTGCCATCTACTTTGAAGATTCGAGCTTGCTCTCATAAAAAAACATCATCATTCCTCAAAAAACTGCATTATCTTGTTCACGTGAGCTCTGGCAATCTCTCTCATCAATCATGCATCAACTTTCGAAATGAAGATTCAGATATTAAACAGAAAATAAAGAGTAGATGGATAAATTTTTCCCCAAAACGTATTTAAAACAAAAACTAAATATTTTAGAAGATAAATATGAAACGTGGTTAGTGTGGTCTGTGTCTTTAAAACCATTTCGTTCTCAGAAAAACTTGCAGTTTTCGACCGAAAGTTGAGACTCAGTTCTATGAAGATCCTGCAGGTATGCCGAGAATAATTTTAACTCTCCAAGTGGTTTTGACGAGATATATCGTCCATCAAGATCTGGACAGCTTTTCTAATGACGAGACAACCACCAAGAATGGTTAAGAGTGTGTCGTCTAGTCTTCTCTCTCAGTCCTCCCCACATCTACACTCCGGACTTCAATACCAGGATAGATGACTGACCCTTCACGATTTATATCAGATACTATATGTTTAGCTTGCATATAAGAGGCTTTTTCGGTCAAGCAAAATGTTGGTGTTGGTTAATGTGATCATACGTCCCGTTTTGAACGGGACTATCCCCTTTTTAGGTAGCCTATCCCGTTGTCCCCAAGCACAGCTTCGGGACGCCGAAATGTCCAGTTTTCAGAAAGAGAGCAACCCAGGGTAACAATTTCAAAAAAAGGCGCGAAAAATAAAAAAAATCCGACGGTACGCGGCGATGACCGGCATGCGCTATACGTCTCACACATATGTAAGTCGGTCAGAAGCCTGCTATCACGCTACTTGTTGCGAGTACGCGTAGACAGCTCGCGTATCTTTCTTGCCGATTGATTGTTTTTTTTATCGATGTGTGTTATTGTTGTCAATTTAAATTTCTTGTACGTGAATCCTTCACTTTAACAATGCCTAAACGCAAGTGCACTTTTAATGTTAACTTACAAACTAAGTACCCCGTTTATAAAGCCAGTACTCCATCAGTCGTCAGATGTGAAAATTGTACAGAATTTAGTGTAGCCCATGGAGGTGCCAGCGATATTGAGCAACATTTAAGATCAGAAAAACATAAAAATTCCAATCTTGATGCCGCTTCGAGTTCTTCGATGCTTAATTCTTTTGAGAAAACGGATTCACCAACTTCGAAAGATCTAGAAGTTGCTGCGACACAAGGCGCCTGGGCTTATACGGTGCAAGAGAACCCCAGTTTTCGCTCAAACGATTACGCTTCTAAGTTAATTCAAACATGTTTTGAGCAGAAATTTAGATGTGCTCGTACGAAAACAGAAGCTATTGTTGTAAATGTGTTAGCTCCAATAGTATTAGGTGAATTAAAAGATTGCCTCAACTGTGTTACTATATTAACTGATGCTTTAAACCACGGGTCCAAGAAAATATTCCGTTTTAGTTCGCTTCTTTTTACCATACGAAGGCACACAAGTCAAACTTTTAGAATTTCAAGACCAACCGGGCGAAACATCAGACGTTATTGTCAATTATCTAATGTAAGTATGGACAGAAAATAATTTGACTTCAAAAATCGTGGAATTTTGTGGAGATAATACTAACTGCAATTTTGGCGGATTGAAAAGACGAGGCGTCAACAATGTTTATGCAAAACTAAATTTATCTCTCGGAAGAACATTGATAGAAAACAGATATGGAGCTCACATAATTCACAACGCGATTAAAACTGCCGCAGATTGTCTACCTGTAGACTTTGAATGCGTTATTGTGAAAATATATTCACATTTTTATATCTATAGTGTTCGCGTGGAAGCTCTGAAAGAATTCTGTAATGAAGTTGACACAGAGTATCAGATGCGCTTATACTTGCTATTGAAAGAGTTTTGAAATTGTACAAGCCATTAAAAAACTACTTTTTGAGTATCGATAAATGTCCAAACATAGTGAGAAACTTTTTTGAAAACCCTAACTCTGAATTATGGATTTTTTATGCATGCACAGTCAGCAACGTTCTATCAAGCTGAGTTAAAGATCGAGGGTAAGAGTATTTCTGCAATTGAAGCCACGAAGGAAATAAATCAACTTAAAGACAATTTGGCTTTAGAAACAAAGTACTCTGTTTCTTCCCCACTCCGTTCGTAGTTTAATGGCAAAATTGCAAAAAAGTGACTGCAGTGGTGTTGACGAAGAATATATGAAAACTACAACTGCTGAGTTCTATAAAATAAGCAAAGAATATTTGGAGCAGTGGACTTTGTTCTGTGAAGAATTAGAAATACTTGAATGGGCGAATTTAACCAAAATACCTACGTAGGAAGAAATTCAAAGTGTAATGGATGCATTGTTTGAAAAGGGATTTATTAATTGTAAACAAGATACAGAAGTATTTGATGAGTATTCACTTATTTCTAACTACACTACCCCGCAAAAAGTGACAGAATGGAACACTGGGAATGATTCAACCGAAAGTCGTTGGGTGGAATTGTTCAAACACTTTCACACCAATAATTTGGATCATACGAACTTTTGTATAATTATTGAATATATTTTGTCTGTCCGGCACTACTGCACCCGTAGAAAGGGTCTTTTCTCTTATGAATAAGTTGTGGACGAGCGAAAAAACACAGTTGCAAGTCGCAGTTCTTAAAGCAATGTTAGCCAAAGTAAATTTTAAGAAATCCTACCAAGAATTTCATTCTTACTTGAAATCAACACCAAATATACTTAAGCAAATTTGTCCTTCAGAAAAATATAAGACCACATAAATTATTTATTTTCACGTTTTCATTCCTGTTCTTTTCATTAATAAATAAAAACTATTAAGAAATATTCGCTTTCTTGAATACATATATTATTACCTAAAAATTAGTAGATGTCCCGTTTTGAGGAAAAAATAAATGGCCGCGTTTGTTTTTGTAGCACATTTGCGGCAGAACGTGCTTCCCGTAAGTATTCTAAAAGTGATGACATTTGAGTAGTTTTTTTACTACGATTGCAACATTTCGTCAATAAAAATTCCAAGGACAGAATTCCGAATTAAAAAATGTTGTTTGTTTGGTCAACACCAATTAGATTAAACTTTTATTTATTACATTTTAAGGTAACCCCTATATGTATCATGCGAGGTGGCGGAAGTAAAATCTTCGCTTTCTGCCTGGCTTGTCTGTTTGCACTGCAAATCCCTCTTATATGCAGAAAGTTATTAACATTTCCTTTGAATATATTTAAAACTTTTCATAAATTGAATGAAAAGATTCATAACGCTTTAAAGTTAGAAAACAGACTGCGCATTATAGTACCAAATGCTTTTTCACATTTCCCGGAACCCTCTCATTTCTCGAGCCCTTGTACTGTGGTACATATGACCCGTCTATGTGGGGACCTATATACTTTAGCAGTATAATTACCGAAAACTCGGTTTATATAAATTAAACTAACTTCAACTTGTATTTTTGATTGCCTTTTAGCATAAAAATATTTTAGGGAGTCTCGTGGGGTATACGTCCCTAAAGATCATTTCAGAAAAAGACATGGAAACAGTAACTACTAGTTTGAGTTTTATGGCTCATTTATTTGGTCATATATTTGGTCAAGCTGTGACAAACACAAGACAATGTCAATGGACATACACACTCACTGAAAGTTTTACTGACACAGAAGAGAGACATACATCTAGGGTAAGTTGCCAAAATCAAACCTACGCCGCCTACGAATCGAAGGTTGCGAGCACAATGGAAAAACTCACTGAGCCACGACAGAAGATACCAAGTATGCGGACCATACGCACCACTTTGATCGGGAGCATATTGTTTTTTTATTCATAATTTTTCCGTCTGTCCAGTCGTTTTAGTCGTTCTAGTAGTTGTCTCGATGAGGTATATGGTCATTAGCCAAACTGACAAGATCTTGATCTTGACATCATAAAAAATTCTGCAATGCCATGATGACGAGATATCTCGCCACTAGTAAAATTGGTGAGACTTTGTTCGACAAGATATCTCGTCGAAACCACTTGGAGGGCTTATAAAAAAGTCAATTTTGTACAGTTTCTTATCAAAACTATAAATATATAACACTAGTCATTCAGAAATAATTATTAATTATATAGAATCATATAATAATATCCCCCATGAATACCAGTAATTTGTGTAACCATGGAGTGGCATTATTCGATACTATGCATCGATATCGCAGTGATTTATTTAGAGAAAATACAGAAGTTTTAAATTATTTTTTTAAGCTTCACGATGGTTCTTGTAATATCAAAGAGGCGAACCTGCAGTTTTAATGACAATGCCAGCAGGAATTTATCGTCTTACTTTTCACGAATACAGAATATTAGAACACCTTCCTGTTTTTACTATCCCAGTGTCCCGATTTTGTCTCAAGGAAATCTTGTCAGTCTACTAGAAAACAATGTTTCTAATATTAATTGCAATATTTCAGGATATTTAACACCCCGAAGACCGGAGAATTCTCTTTCCTACGCATGGCCTCCCACTTTCTTCTCCCAGACGACGTAAAGTTGGAACCAAGATAGCCCTCTGACACGACACACACTGTTTTAACACCCCCTGTCAGCTTCCCAGTTTGACGGACCCATTCAGAAAATGTGCACCTGCGGCACTGCGGTGCCCCTCACTCCTTTGCTTCCAGAATATCTCTAAAAATAAAGACGTCAATTTATCCCACCCCAACTTTGGTAGCTAGCCATCCTGACACGCCGTCGTCTCTCTTAAAAGAGGGAGAGAGGGCAAACACACACAACTTCCTAGGTGCCAGCCATCAGTGCCTGAGGGAGGTGTCACCCTGAGATGATGAATGCATCCCTCGTCTAATATCATCTCGGCGGCCAAAAAGAGCAGAAACTTTTGTGGGCGATCTTCAGAGAAGAGCTTCCGCAGAAGAGAACTTGAAAGAGGGATCACACAGGGCTTGGTGATGCGGGAAAATTGCCGGCTCGGGTAATTAGAATTGTCCTTTTTGCTTTCCTGGCCTTTGCGCGACCCCGTCGGTAATCAGTAACGAATGGGTTTTCCCCGCTTTTAAATTGTGTTACGGGAGCTGGTGGAGAGGAACCCCGGAGTGACATCTACGGGGGAAGTTTAATCTCAAGGAAATGGGGATCAAAAAGGAAGAGCTAGTAAGGAACCCGAGCATGACCATCAAAAGTGTGAAGTAGCCCTGCTGGTGTTCGTTCTTGAACAGATTAGAAAGTAGGGGTTCAGGTGATTGTATTGCGAGTAAATAGAAGATTTTCAATGTCATTAAAAACATAGTTTGGTTCTTCGTTAAGTTCTAAACAGTGTTATAGCTTTTGGGATTTTTCAAATTTCTGTCGTGCGTTTTAGGTCATGGATTTACTACAAGTGAGGATAACATCGTCATCTGAATGCAAGAAATGGGTTACTAATTCTTTTTGTTTCTGAGATAAAGTGAAAAGCAGTTTGTCGCCAATCCCAGTTTCATATATATGTTTACATTTTTCATTAGCCAAATTGAGTTTAAGTGGTCAAAAAAGTTATCTAGTGCTGTATTTAATTCTACGCAATATCAGCTGACTAATGTAAGATAAAATCAAAATACATTATTTTTTGAGTTATCTAGTTCTTGCATTCAGATATACTGCGATTCTCGGTCAGGGCTCCACTTAGAGGGGTCGCCAGTACCATAGTTCACCAATCGGAGGTCTAAGAGCAGTCCTATAAATGTAAATAGTTTCGAACTATAATGCCAAGGTTTTCTTTGGTCAAAAAAGCTCTAAGTATTTTAATTGCGTTAATAGGACTACCTTGGTTTAGTGAGCCTGTCCATTATTGTACCTTGCGCCTTAAAACCTCCAATCAACCAACCGTGGATCAGTGTTTATACATTAAGATAGAAGACTGCGGGCTCTAGGCGGCTCAGGTCCAATTTCTGTAACTACTCTGGATATATTTCCCTTTTCTGTATCAGTAAAAATTTTCTTGTGTATGTCTATTACTTGAACGAAAAAACATTGCTTGACACAGCTTTGTCAGATCCGGCCCTTGCGCCATAAGAAAACCCCAAATTATCATTTTGTTTTTATAACAAAGAATACATAAATTGCACAGATAGGTAGTAGAATTAAAGTCACACTGGAGCAATAAAACAATTGTATAAAGGAAAAGAAGAGAAATATTTATACATATGTGAAAGTTAAACTTCGAGTACTTGATATACATATTTTTATTTCTTGAAGAGTATTGCGTAAATTGGTGTTGGGACTCTTCATCTAACTTGGTGTTGGACATTGGAGTACAGATGACGGGGCTAAGCTGAACTATTACACGTAAAATGAAAACGTGTTATAATCCAGCGCAATTTGAGAAAGATGTTTTGACTCCGACTTCTTGGCACATGTTTCCTTATGCCAACGTCGTTAAAAGTATCGCACTTGTAAATTAAACTTTGAAAGTATTTAAGGACGCTTAAATGAGTCATTTTTACGTATTAGCTGTCTTCTGTATTAGGTCAAAAGTCACTTTAAAACATGTAAACCTCTGGAGAACGTATCTTTTACTCTTGTAACGCCACCTCACAATGAACAGTAATTTATAGAGTAACGACTCACTTTGATGTTGCGTAGAACCTAATAAAGTTAAGGTAATTAATACGAGAGAGATAACTTAATGTCTCTGTGGATTTATATACATGCTGTTTCGTGTAGTTGGATGTAGTAAGAACATGGAAAACTTTCTGAATATATTTGAAGTGTGTGATCCTGAGAAACCTAGTAGTGTTCACTGCTTCTATAGTTCCTCCCATCTCACCTGGGTATTGGGCTAAAACTAGCACTAAAATATTTAGTGTAGACAGCGTAGAATTTGGCTACTGAACACGTTACAAAGGAACCTGGAATATCAACTGACTCCAGAGTAATTGCTAATTTATTTTTCAGTATTGCTATGAAAATGTACTCTTCTATCCACAAGAGAACAGAGAACAGAGGTTTAAGAACTAGCTTCCTTATTTGCTTATTATTTCGATATTGATTAGATACTTTCTATCTGAGAAAATGAATTCTTGATTAGTAAATATTTAGGAAACGTTTTATTTGTTAGGCACATAAATTAACGATAGAAGCGGGCTTTTACGAAGGTTTAATCGAGGTAAATATTATTTGTAAAATATATTTTTCTTACGTTTCTTTGCCATTGTTTAGCAATTACTCGACTTATATTTACTGGAATTAGGATTCAGAATAGATAATATACTTGCTTAAAAGTTTTGCTGATCCTTATTGCTTTAGTGAAATTGTAGTTTATCCTTAAGCCTAATTCGGTAATTTTGCATTTTATGAATCTGCTTCTGTAAGATTTTTGGTTGAAAAATTTTTTAGAAAAATAAAATTTTTAAATAATAACTTAACATAATTGCAAAAGAACGAGACTTTTGCATAAATGGAAAACATCACTATGAATAAATAAGAACAATGACAAAATCAGAACAAGAATGTTTTAATACGTTTAATTCTCAAATAAAAAACTGGGATAAAAAATCCAGTACAAAAACTTTAAAAATACAAATTGCAAAAGATTAATATCAATTAAACTGCAAAAGATAAGAATAATTACTAATTAAACTGCTAAAGATTAGTATAAGTATTACTAAAGCTGCTTATTCACGGATTTCTAATTAGAACAATTTTAAGTTAGAACATGGAAAAAATATTTTTATTGTTTTAAACTTTTACCAAATGAGCAAAAAACTACTTTCCCGATTTCGCTTAGAGCATCACACTGAAATCAGTTTTCTTAGTTTCAAAAAGAGAGATGGAAAAATGTCTAAAACAGTTTTAATAAACAAATTTAAAAATCTATATCATTAAACGAAGGGTTTTAAATTCAATCACATTTCAGCGATTTATGCGAAATACGTTTCCTGAAACATTTTATGCGAAATATTTTAAGGTTGCTAAAATATTTTTTTAGTTTGAATCTGGTTTAAATTACGAGAATTTTCCCGAAAAAAAAACCAGAATTAAATGCTAAAAAATGTTTATCAGATAAAAGAAACTTGATTATAATTCCCTTTGACACATTTTCAGCCTCTTTAAAGGAATAAATCTTACTTAAGAACATTTCAATCGTAATTTTGAAAGGAGAATAATAAATCTTTAATTCATGAAAAATGCAGAGAAGCTCTTTGCCAATTGAGAGGAAAATACCTAAGGCTTTTCTTTTCTTTTACAACGCATTTTGAATTATTTATTTTAGCAGCTAAGAAAAATATAACTTATATAACTTAAGAAAACTAAAATTATTATATATTTTCTAAAAAGGTCTGAAATAGAGAGAATATTCTAAGGTTATTGGCCGAGGCTCAACCAGGATACTTCTATATTAGGAGGGCATAGTAACTGGAGTTAATTAAATCGTTGATGCAGGCGAAGCATAAATGTGGGAGTCGCGATTTCTGAAAAATCGTATTTGTTTTGTATTTCTTTGAAAATTCTAATACTAGAGACCACTTTTGAGTAACTACTTCTCGGCTAGAAACGTTCTGGCGAGGAGGTGTAAGTGCCCCTCTCCCTTTTAATCCTCCAAGTGATTTCGACGAGCAATCTCGTCCAAGGTATGATATTTGCTAATGATGAGATACCTCGTCGAGACAAAATTGCCCTATTATATCCGTGGGGGAATGTAGATCTAAGTAGGAAAAACAAATTTACTTTGCCTTGTACTGGATACAATTTGGAACAGGTTTTTGCATCAGTCTGGCCACTACAGGGTGGTTTTTCACGCTGAACCATTTTCGAAGATAAATCACCAGGAGGGTTAATCCCCCGAACTATTAATACCCATATATATATATATATATATATATATATATATATATATATATATTGTTTCGAATATTATGTATTTTAAAAATTTAATAGGTAGTTTGTCCAACTCTCGAGAAATAGGATAATTTTATAATTTTAAACGAGATAAAATAAGGGATAAATATTATTGGTTGAATCTAGAAAATATTTCAAAACTTCTTTCATATACGACTTTTAAAGAGGTAAATTACATAAGGTCCAGGATGAACTTAAGCCCTCTCCATAGAACACCCCTGCTTATTAAATGAGTTTTATCTACCTTTTCTAAAATAATTTTGGTAAATTTAGCTGTCCCAATCAGTTTGCTTTCATGTGAAATCTATTTTTCTTCAGATAACATCTTAAAAAGAATTTATTCAGAACTTATTATCTGTAAAGTTATGTAAAAGTATTCACTCGTTTACTATAATTTATAAAAGTATTAGAATAACCGGGTTTAAATGAGAAAACTATATTTATTTATCGAAATTAATCTGTAGTTGAATTATCTGGCCATCAGAGTATTCATTCAGCGATTTTCGATGTCTACCGGCACATGTCACTATTCCTCGATTAAAATAGTCGCCAAAAAGTTTCAGAGAAGTTTTTTAATGGCCGAAGACAGATTGCCATTATATTACTATAATTTCAAAAATATTTGAATAACCGTGTTTAAAGGAGAAAATTATTTATTTCTCGAAATTAATCTGCAGTTGTATTATCTGGCCATCAGAGTATACATTCACCGATTTTCGATGTCTACCGGCACATGTCGCTATTCCTCGATTAAAATAGTTGCCAAAGAAGTTTTAGAGAAGAGTCTTTCCAGGTTCGAAGACAGATTAAACGTTCTTACTCGTTTCAAAGGTGTTCAATCGAATTGCGATCCAGAGTTCGAACCGGTCATTCTGACTTGTACTGTTGGCTCTTCAAACAAAGCCTGTATAAACCTTCAAAGTGGGTCAGTGATCAGTGAGCCAGGTTTTACTGAGAGAGGAAAGTCTGCTCTTAATCCAGAATAACTTTGAATAAAATACTTCCTCCGTTTAAGATGAATAGGAAATTCCACATATAATATGATGGTGTTATGAGTATTGTGTATGCCACTACAAAAACCATTGAAGGGCAAGAATATCAAACTAGGTGGTTCATATGAAGTCTGGCTGCGAGTTGTTGACTGATGGACTCTATTTATTTGCACAACAACTATATATTATGCTGTTTATTTTGGTGTGGTGGCATTATAGTACAGTACGGCTCCCGCGAGAAGGCAATAGAGTAAGTAGTTTTGAGTGAATATGTTCTTTAAATTAGGTGGACCTGAGTACTAGGTTAGATGACGAGTGCTTGTACCAGTTCAGATGGCAGGCACATGTACCAGTTTCGATGGCGGTCCCCAGTACTAGGATAGATGAAGGGTGCCTGTACCACTCTAACTGGCAGGAGAATGCACCAGTTTAGATAACGGACAAGGTTAGATAATGGTGTCTGTACCAATTCATATGGCAGGCGAATGTACCAGTTCATATGACAAGCGCATTTACCAGCTTAGATGACAGGCATCAGCAGTAGGTTAGATGTCAGGAGCATGTACCAGTTTAGATGTTGGACTTCCGTACTAGGTTAGATGGTGGGTGCCTGTACCTGTTCAGATGGTAGGCGCATATACCAGTTTAGATGGTGGGCCTCAGTGCTAGGCTAAACGACGGGTGTGTACCATTTAAGATGGAAGGAGCATGTGCCAGTTTCGATGACGAACTTCAGCACTAGTAGATAACTGATGACTGTACCATTTCAGATGACAGGCTCATGTACCAGTTTGGAAGACGGGTCTCAGTACCGTCATCTAAAAGTAGTTAGATGACGGCTGCCTGTTCCAGTTCAGATGCCCGATGCAGATACTAGTTCAGTTGGCAGGCGCATGTACCAGTTCAGATGACAGGCATATGTACCAATTCAGATGGTATGAACATGTACCATCTTTGTTGATGAACTACTGGATTAGATGACGGGTGCCAGTATCAAATCAGATAGTAGGAATATGACGCTTTGCTCATTGAATTAAAAATGCACCAATGTAATTTTTTCTTTCTCTTGTACAACTTTTTAAAAAATGCAATGAAGTCCATAAATGAATAAATAAAGCTTAGAAAATGAACTACGCATTACAGTATGTTATTATTTACTGGGCCCTAATACTCCTCAGGTCCCGGTATGATGGTACATGGTTGATGGTACCCGGTATGATGGTACATGGTTGATGGTACCCGGTATGATGGTACTGGCTATTGGTTGATTGGCCCTGGTTGATTGGTAAGATGCGGAACATATATTTATAATTCCGTCTGCGGAAATCACTGAGATATTTTGCTGTTACACCAGCCTTTTTAAAGAGCTGTGTTTTATTCGATCATAATTGATGCTTCCAAGTATGATAATTGCACATCCATAAATAATGCAAAAGAGATAAAAGCGTGCAATTATTTATTCTATCCCATTCCAGTTTAACGAAATTTCGTTCATCCTCTCTTAATAATCCCTTAATCATCGTGATGGGGCATTCGAAGAAAGCCCTGAAATAGATTCTCGGACAAAAGAAAAATGGACGGAGTAATTACATTTCTACTTCTTGGGATTTCTAATTCACGCTAATTACTCATCCTTTCATATTCTTTTCGGGGAGCAGAAGCGGTTGACATTGATATTTATTAAAGGTGGAGTGTCATTCGCAAATAACGCAATTTCACGCCTAATTAAAATCGCATGCTGTAGTGGGTTTGTATGACAACGGAACGATTTTTAATTTAAATTGAGAACGCTTTGCGAATCACAACGGAATTGATGTAAATGTTACTGAAAACAATACCAGATTTGGAAATGCGTTTAGTTTTTAACTTGTTTTCCCCTTGAAAAATACAATTAATTTAAGCAAGTGTAATAAATGGAGATATTTCAGGAGGTTAAACCGAATGTTAGTGATATTTACTGATATGTGTTGGGCTTGAAGTAATCAGTTAATGTTCATTCAAAAATCAGAAAAAGATTGCTGAGAAACGTATTCAGAGTGAGCATAAATCATTTGTTTGACGTTTACTAATTGAATCATTGAGGGGGAGATTGAATTTTTAGAAATGCAGTTACATTGAATAAGAAATTATTTAAAAGAGAGGCATATGAGAAGCTATCAAGCTAGTTGTAGATGGTGGTAGTGTTTCTGTAGAGCAGGGGTGTCAAACTCAAATAAAACACGGGCCACATCACATTAACAAATTTTCTTAAAATTATATTTTGAAGTGAGGATTCAGGAATATGGATAGGATAATTAAAACACATTATGTAATTAAGTTAATTTAGGGTAATAATTTATACTATTGCTATATAACTGCTTTTATTTAAACGTTTATTTAACTTAATGTATTTATAAAACTAAAATTAATTTTTTTTACCGGAAACTTGCCAGCGCTATCCTCCTACTAGTTTTCCAATATCTGGATTCAAAGACTGAGAACAGACAATCTTCATTATGGCAGATAGATGTTTATCAGTTAATCTTGATCTGTAGGCCGTTTTATTTAAATTCATGGACGAAAATAGTTGCTCGCACAAGTACGTACTCCCCAAATAGCATAAAATTTGTGCAGTTAATTAATTTTTCACCTAAATAAGAATATGTTTTGGGAATTCCTACTTCTCGATATTTGTCTTTTAAAACCGAATCATTCTGGAAATCAATTAATTCCAGTTGTATCGAAGTGGGAGCATTTTAAACTTCAAAGGAAAAAGGCCTAATAAAAAGAGAAATTTTTTTGTAACCCTTTGAAATCATTAAAACGTTTATCGAATTCGTTTTTGATTTCTTCAATTTTACCACAATATTGTGAAAATGAGCAACTTTGATTTTGTGCTTTTAAAGCTCACATCTCCCTCGATATCCCCTAAGTGCTATTTTCTTCGTAACATATTGTCCTGTTTTCTTTTTATTTCAGAGCATCGTGGGCCGCAAAAAATTACCTCGGGGGCCGCATGCGGACCGCGGGCCGCCAGTTTGACACCCCTGCTGTAGAGGAACGCGCTTCCTGTATATATTCTGCATTGACCTTCTAATGAAATAGATGGATCATGTGGGCGCAGCCGCTGTCGTTAGAGAGCCTATATAAAGAGAGAGTGGACATACACCGGACATTTTCTGATTGGCTGATGCGGTCGGCAGCCATGCTTTCCTTTTCAGGTCAGTTGAACATGGCGGTTGTACGTTGCTGATTGCGATTTAGAAAGTTTTGTTTCGATACACTTGTAATTTACATAATTTTGAATGTAAGAACGTTTTTTTTCCATTTAATATAGATCAACCTATCCACTTAATGAACAAAATAAGGTGTAAACTATTGATAACATTAATTTAGACAACCAAAAAGAAGCAAAGGTACATGTGTAAAATTCCGTCGACCATTCTCGCCAAACCAAAAAAATGTCGCCAAACGATGCTATATTCCACCAATAATGGAAAGCGTATAAAATTGTTTTACTAGTATTGCTCGAAAAAGAATTTTTTCCGAAACGTTATATTTAAACAATTTAAAATTCTAATTATGTTTAACCTTATTTTTTATTTCTTTCCACGATATAAATTTTTTTGTATACATATTTGATGAAAAAAATGTGGATATTTAAAATACTTAATTATTTACCTTGCTTTTAAAATACAGTACATTAGGCCTACTTTTTTATTAAGTTGCCATTCAAATATACTGTATTCTCGTAATAAAAATAAACAAAAATTATTTTAGATCAATATTGGCGTTTTATTTCACAACATAACCGTTTTTTATGACTGTCCCAATTCTCCGGATTTTTGCATGTCCGGATTACGTCCAGCACTCAGTCGTGATGATTGGAGTTTTACGGTAATTCTATTAAGGATTTAAAGATCTTTTATCTTATGAAAAAATATTTTATATGAATAATTTATTCGGAAAATTACAGGGCAAAATACGTTGCCCCACATTGGACTAACATAAAAGTGTTCCTAATTCAAATATAACTCAATGTACTAAATTAAAAAAAGGCTTTTATTCAGACCCCCAAGCACACACCAGATTAAGTCCTGTATATAACTAGCTTATTAACTGGTCTAAATGAGTAGCTCTTATACCATGAGAAAATCCAATCTATCAATATTTGAAACCCAACGCCAAACTGTCACCAAACCCGAAGTCTTCGTATCAAAATAACCTGATAGCATCCCTAGTGAAACCGACTTTTGTATAGCGTCAGCGTTGGCACAGCAACGGTCGAAAAAACATGGCTGCCGTTTTCCCTATGTCATCTCTCTATCTATATAGGCTCTCTAGCAGTCGTAAGATCTCTGAAAGGTAAATCACAAATCGACTTAGCCGATTTGTTGTGGAAGCGCAGACTAGTGTTTTTGATCACGGTGGTTAATCACTTTAACCAATCAATAACTTAGGATTCTTGCTTTTACCCACAACCACGTGACAGATCTTCAAACCGAACAACTGGAAGAAATAACATGAAGCTGCGGGCACATACTCCGTTCTATTTCATTTTAAAGTCGTTGATATTCTGGACGTGACGTCACTTGCTTTTTTTTCTCGAATACGATTTCCTCACGTCGCCGATAGAAATTCCAAAGAATGAATTTTGTATTGATATATGATAGTTGGTCCAAATCAATATGAGAGAGCATTTGAGTAACAAAAAAAATAGAAACTCCGTTTTCTGTCTGGTTTGTATACTCTGAAAATCTCTCTAATAAATATAAAACGACAGTTTTGGGGCAACACAGTCCAGATCACCGACCTTCTAATGAAATAGATGGATCATGTGGGCCGAATTGCTGTCGTAAGATCTCAGAAGGGTAAATCCCAATAGTAGTGTTTTTGATCACTAAATCAGTGTTCAATTCACATCTTCGGGTGCTCTAAACCTCGTGGTTCCATGATCATATTTTCCACCCAAACTCCGTCTCATGTCATCAAAATGGCTTTTAATGCTTTCATTTTTGCGGGATGGGGATATTCTGGTGAATTCAGGTATAGCCTTCCTTAAATAAATTTGCATATTTAAAGGTTATTCCTGTCTCACTCGGCAATGATTAATTGAGAATTCACTTCAACCACTCTACTTTAACCACTATTCAATCCGTGCGAGAAACCAGCCACAAACAAGCTGATCTTGCCTTTTTCCATAAAGTTCAAAGTTAACTTGTATTTCTTCTAGCTCCACCATTTTCCCTTACGTTCTTCAGTTATACTCCGCAATGTAGAAATATGTGGAAATAGTATGTATCCAAGGTTCCCACATAAGGGTTACACGTTATCAGTACCATGATGTCTGGGTCTAAAGATGAGAGGAGCACATGACACGTATAAGGAATGAGAAAAGAATGTACATTTGTAAGTGAAACCATGAGTGTTTGGGATGCAGATTGGCATTTCAATGAGGAGTTCGTCATTTCCTAACTTTGGGGTCCAAGCAGATGTAGGGCTGCAGTTCAACCGCTCTGTCCACCATTGGCCATAGTCTTCTTATGACAGCCTCTTTAATTTTGGAATGAAACTTATATTTTCATCTGTGTTTAAATTATGGTTATATTTTCGTGAAAACGTGGTAAAACAACAACGCAGTAACGACCCCTCGCCAAATCGGCGATTAAAATTTCGTCGCCAAACGGCTATCTGATTAGGTCGCCATACTGGATACCTCTCACTTGCTCCATCCCACCAAAGACAGTCGTGTACGTAGGGGCTGGCGCACGTTAAAGCTGCCGTGGTCTCAAAATGTCCTCATGTTGCCATGGTGTGGAAGTTTGGAGAGTAGGGTGCCAGCTCAGGTGTTGACCTCGTCATCTGACCGTGGTTCAAAATTACGAGGGATTGTCCTTGGTTCTTTCTCTTTAGGATTGATCCCGAAACGTCCACTCTCCAAACTTCCACACCTGGCCAACGTGAGGATATTTGAGACCAAGGCAGATTTAATGTGCAACAACTCCCGTATACATGAAAGTCTTTACCTGGACTGAATTTAGAACTCGCAACCCTCCGGTTGCTAATCAGTTGCTCTTCCAACTGTTCCCCTCTTGTCATCGGATCTTTCCCTTCGGGATTGATTCCAAACCGTCGCCAATAGCCCGTTGTGTTTGTTGCTCTAGTGCGACGTTAATTCAACTATCTACCCACCTACCTTCCACTTCCATGTGGAAATGTACGTAGCAAACGTACAACAGGTTACCATATTAAAAAACTATCGTAAATTGGCAATAGCAATTATGGTGATGGTGCCGTGTTTTTAAGTCACACCGAAAAGGTTTCGCACACCCCAAACACGTGTATAAGCATTTTTCAATTTATTTTCATGGATAAGGTTAAAACATTTCCTCGATAAACTTCATAGGCTGAAAGATTTGACTACATTTGAACTGGGCAAAGAAAATTTCAACACATCGAGGAAATGTAAGCTTTTATATCTCTTCTAAGGTGTTCAGACACGCATTAATTTTAATTACTGCGTCATTTCCTGTCGTATCTGTTAATGTATTCGTACGAAATGACCCTCCATCAATATCAACAGTCAGATTGGAGTTGATCTTACCTATGGATTGCACAAGAGGAAGCAGGCCATATTTATGCTTCGCGACTAGTGTAGGTCAAATGGGATTATTACAAGACCATTCCTAAATATCACAAGAGATCAACTCTGTTCATTCAGTGGATCATTAGAGCTCGTGGAAATGTATTGGGATGGGATCTTCAATAGCAGAGTGTGAATTGCTTTCGTCGGTGCTCGCAATACCTGGTATTATTTTAATAGATTGGTAACTTCGACCAGTGTTAGTATAGAAAAGCAATATTACTATACAGGGTGTCCCAAAAAGGTTGTTCCGCAATTTATTTTTTTACCATAGCTTGGAATTTAGGAATAAATTCTTCAGACTTCAAGATGGAATGCTCTGAAGAATTTAGGAATAAGTTCTTCAGAGCATTCCATCTTGAAAATATTCGAAAATTAGCAGTTTTACATTACCAAACCTAAACTAAATATGAAGATTGACTTTTCACATTTCAACTGCTTTGTTAATATGTAAACATGCTAACAATGCAGTAAATACATTTCTGGTAAGCTTACCTGATATTTAATGTATTATTAATTTGAATACTATGTAATTAGATAAGAGTTTTGGGCCAAGTTTGTTTCGGAAAGCTAGAGAGTAATTCTACTTTAACTTTTAAAATAAAGTACTTTCATGAGGCATTTTCTGTCGTCAAATGTAGGTGGCGGTAGTGTTTCTGAGGTAGTTAATTTTTTCCCGTATGTTTCCAGGACGTGACGTCCCTTGGCGCGTTTTTCGAATACGTTTTCAGCACATCACTAATTGAAATTCTAAAGAATGAATTCAGAATTATTAAATAAGTCAACGGCAGCTGGGTCATTCCATGTGCAATGGGCAAAAATCAGAAAAACCACCTGTGGCCGTAGGGTGATGGAATTTCATGAAATTTGCGCTACAGGGGTTTTGTTTATGCACAAAAGATATCCAAAATATTTTGTCTCAAAATCAAATATTTCGGACGTTTCAGGCATTTTAAGGACTTGCAACTTTGATGAGCAGTTGTGAAATAGCTAGATGTTCATGTTTGAAGATCTCTTTCTCAAAAACTACTTAATGTAGACAGCAATATTTCATATTTTTGTAATCTATGAAGAATTTTTTTTATCTATTTGGAAACAACAATTTTAAACAGTATATATAAGTTAAAAATTAGTAGCAAAAAATGGAAAATTGTCGCTTTTGATAGAATTAAAAAGGCTTCTATGGGCTTATGAAATATAAAGGCATCATTGAAATTCATGCCAGATACAGTGCTTGTATTACTTCTGAAGTTTGAAAGTCGGGTTTTATTTCCTTCATCTTCCAAACAGCAAAGGAAAATTATAAAATGAGTTTTCTACTTAAAATTGGCATACAAAATCAAATGAAGGAAAGCTCTGACGAAAACTATATTTTGGAAGAATATAGTTTAATAATTCTTTTGTAAAAAATATTCAAGATTGTATTTTGAGTCACAAAGCAACAGTAACAAAATTAAATATACGCAAAAATACGTTCTTGCCCTTCGATCAATTGGCGACTGAAAATTTCGTCGCCAGAAACAACTATTCTGATAGGCCTACGACGGGTTACCATATTCCATAACTATCGCCATAACTGACAATGTTTGTTGTGGCCAAACAGTATTTCCTTCCCTTCTATGCATATTTCTCATTTCAAATGACAACAATGAAATATAAACAATGAAACCCCAAATCAACAATGAAATCGAAATTATTTTTAACTTCTGAATGAAATTATAAAAACAGGACATCAAATCACCAATTGAAAAAGCTTAAACATTTAAAACTTTTACTTGATTGTCTTTTCAAATTCACTTCAAAAGGCGTTTGTTCAATTTTGTAACTGAAATTTCTCCTAGTGCTGCCGAATTCTTGAAATCTTTACTTACTTCACTAATGATTGTGATAAATATGGAACAAGGATTCGTGTGTGTGTGTGAGTTATTTACATTTGGAAGAATCGGGTATAACAACGATGTTTATCTTTTACTCTCAAAATTAGTGTTTACCTGTCTAATAATGCTTAATATTTACAAAACGTATTTAATATTCACAAGTAATAGTATTTAATACTTACGTTTCCGAAGGAAAAAGCAAAACCAAGACTTCTCTAACTAAATGAACTTTTCACCTAATTATTTCACTATGGAACACTCTTTAGATTAAGCAAAAAGAAAAAAGATTTTAAACAGAAATTTCATGTGAAATTTTGCACTTGCATTATAATAATTATTATTTCATTCTTATATGACATTTTTATATTAATAATCATATTATAAATCATCAGCTGATATAAAAGTAAAATTAACATCTAGTTAAAATATTCCTGAGGCAAAAATAAATAATCAAATTACAATAATGAAAATTTTAGAACACATAAATAGACATCTTGCTCTTTCATGTTGAAAAGTTTTGATGTTTTCGGAGCTTTCCCTCACAATCAATATAGATTAAAAAAAATTTGTAAAATCGTATTTTTCCATAATTTTACTTTAAAATGTTTTTTCTTTATAAAGTAGTAGAAATAAAATCACTAAATTACGTCACACTATTTGTTATGAAAAGCTCTTAATTAGGAATAATTTTTAATATTGTCTTTCCATCTAATGATACCAGAGCAATTTGGAAATTGTAGCAAATTGTCAAAATTTCTATATTCGTTGATCTCTCAGATTCAGCAGTCACTGGAGTTAAATAATATTCTAACTTTTCCTAAGAGACCTTTTTCTGAAGACTGTAACGATATAAAAATTTTAAATTTGTGTCATTACCTTATTGAAATATAACGTCGCAAACAGGCCACTTTTAGTCTAGAAAATCTAAATTTTTTACCTTGAACTTTAAAGGTCAATAACAAAATTTAGATTTCTGTAACCTAATATTTTGCAATTGCTCATTACTATATGTGACCTATTTAAAAACTGATTTTCATTAAAATCGGTGATATGTCAGCCACAGCCGATTTGCTCATTTTGTATGGAATGACCCAACTGGAATAAACGCCAAACGTCGTCAAAACAGTGATAAACTACAGTTTAAGGTAATACCGATGTGATGTATCATGAGAGAGCATTTGGATGAAGGAAGTAAAATTTTCATTTTCCGTTTGGTTTGTTTGTTTACACTGAAAATCCATAAACAGGAACATCAAAGCAAACTAAAAAGGTTGAAAAAGAAAATGAGATATTTCAGATGTTTTGAGAAAAAATGAGAAGGTAAACATGGAGGTAGACTCACAAATAGAGAAAGAAAATGTGATATTCGTAGATATTTTGAAAGAAAAAGTAGAAGTTGAGGTAAGACATTCTAAGTGACTGTTTTTCATTTCTAATAGCTTTGTGAAAATATATTGAACCTGGATCAAGAAGTTGTTTACTTCATTCAAGTATTAAAAACTATGATTAATATTCCCAATGAGTCATTACCATTACAAAAACAATAACTTTACCAGATTTAAATTGATACATAATTAATTTCACAATTCAATTGAAAGGATTCAGATGATTTTATGTGATGTGAAAAACATAGTACCATCTCGTAGTTAATTTTTCTCTAATTATTTTGAAATTTTATAAATAACCGTCTTCCTGGCAGCGAAAATGGGAGCAAAATAATTTCAACGAAGCGAACTAAACATGCACGACTCCAATACACAAAAAGCATGAGATATTTCCATTTATATTAAATTTATTGTTATTATTTTGTCGATTTTTACTTTTGCATCACAAGCACTGTTATTTCCAGATAATATCAAAGCTTTCCAGAATTGACCGATTCTTCTCCCTTGCAGTTTTATGATAATAGTATTTTGTCAGACATTTAAATGTCCTAAATTACAAAGCGAGTGATATATGACCAATGTCAGTATTTTTATTCGATGAAAGAATTTGTATAGAAGCTAATGCCCATTTTTATATGCATGAATTGGGTGAAAAGAGTGAATTGATTTTCATAGAAAATCATTCAGAATTGTATTATACAGTTTCAATGACGAAAAAATATACCCAAGAGAATTAATTTTGTACAGGGCATTCGTTTTTACGAATTCCAAGGAATTGAGCAAACAATTCGTAAAATGTAAGTTTGCAAAACGAGAATTTAAAAATTGACAGGGATTTTCAGTGGAGAAACAAACAAATCGGATGGAGAGCGAAGATTTTACTTCCCTATCCATATGTTCTCGCAGAATACATTCGTTTTTACGAATTCCAAGGAATTGAGCAAACAATTCGTAAAATGTAAGTTTGCAAAACGAGAATTTAAAAATTGACAGGGATTTTCAGTGGAGAAACAAACAAATCGGATGGAGAGCGAAGATTTTACTTCCCTATCCATATGTTCTCGCAGAATACAAATCGGGGTTACGTTAAAATATAGTTTATTGCAGTTTTGGCAAAGTTTGGCATTTAATCCAATTGGCGTTGATCAATCAACTATCATATCTCAATTTGGAATATATTCTTTGGAATTTTTATTGGTGGAGTGCTACAATCATATTCGAAAACTTGGAAAACCTAGAAAACTAGAAACCTCGAAACTGAGGGGCGTCTAGAATCATATTCGAAAACCTAGACAATTGACGTCACTTTCGAAATACGTACAGAAACATATTCTGACCCAGAAACACTGTCGCTACTTATGTTTGAGCTGGATAGAAAATCTTTCATATGGGTGGGACCTGTTAATAATTTGTAAAATTTTGTTACTTAGCTTATGTAATTAAATACTTACAATTTAATAAATAAGTATTAAAATTAATTAATAAATAAATTAAATATTTAAAGAATTAGAAATATGTACACTGCTGGCCACCGTAAATGCAACACCCTGAAGGAAGCATGCAAATAATATGAAATTTACAACATGCATTAGCGGAGGTGAGATATGCAAATGATTAGAATTTCAGCGCAGACGCACATCACGCGCGCCTGTGGCGCCACTTCAAAGCGCTATTTAAGGCTTGGAGATTTCGACGATTTCAAGTACGGCAATTGTGTTTTTCTTGTGGTTTTTTCAAAAAAACGATCAATTATGCCTCGTAGAAAACAGCGATCATCTTTTGATCAAGTATCCGAGTTCGACAGAGGAAGGATAGTAGCCTACCGAGATTGTGGATTATCTTTCAGGGAAATCGGTAGTCGTGTTGGACGAAACCAAACAACTGTAATGCGGATATGTGATCGTTGGATGCAGGAGGGTACGACGGACTGACGTGTTCGATCGCATCCACCTCAGTGCACCACTTCACGTGATGACAGGCATATTGTGCGTATGGCAGTGACGGATCGCTCAGCCACATCACGAACCATAGCACAGCACATTCAGTCTGTACCGCATCATCCAGTGTCTGCGCGTACCATTCGACGCCGTTTACAGCAGAGTGGTCTGTCCGCAAGACGTCCATTGCTTCGTCTACCCTTAACGCAGAACCACAGACGTTTCCGCCGCCAATGGTGCGATGAAAGAAGGATGTGGACGGCAGAATGGAATGAAATTGTCTTTACTGACGAGTCACGCTTCTGTCTGCAACACCACGATGGTCGGATTCGAGTCTGGAGACACCGTGGAGAGAGGATGCTGAACAGCTGCGTTATGCACCGCCACACTGGTCCTGCACCGGGTATTATGGTATGGGGCGGTATTGGATATCACTCTCGCACTCCTCTAGTACGCATTGCCGGTACTTTAAACAGCCAGCGCTACATCTCCGAGGTGTTGGAGCCAGTTGTCCTTCCTTACCTTCAGGGCTTGCCCACAGCCATATTTCAACAGGATAATGCGCGACCACACGTGGCACGCATTGTCCAAGGGTTCTTCGTCAATCGCCAGATTGAATTGCTTCCCTGGCCAGCTCGCTCTCCGGATCTTTCGCCGATAGAAAACATGTGGTCCATGGTTGCTCAACGATTGACCCAGAATACATCCCCAGCTGCCACACCAGATCAACTTTGGCAACGTGTGGAAGCTGCTTGGTCTGCTGTACCCCAAGAACACATCCAAAGTCTCTTTGAATCAATGCCGAGGCGTGTGGCAGCGGTGATCTCCAACAATGGCGGCTACTCTGGCTACTGATTTTGGCAGGAACCACACTTCACAGAAGTCTATAAATTTAATCATTTGATACTTGGTCAACATGTTATCTACAAAATAAATTTTGTTGTGATATCTCTTGTCTTTCTTGGTGTTGCAATTTGGGTGGCCAGCAGTGTAATTAAGTCCTGGATATTCGTAAGTTTTTACCTATTCAGTTCTATGTCCTCTATTTCAAATCTATATTTCCACATTTTTGTGATTTGAGATATTCCGAATAAAATTTGTAAATTTTATAGCACCTAAAAATACCTAACTTGGTGTTTAGGATTTAAAAGAAACCTAAAACGATCTTAAGCACCTATGAAAACCTAAAACGATCGTTGGAACCTGAAAAAGACCTTTTTTCAATTATTTCCTCTTTAAATGCATGTTTACGTTTATATTCAAAATAAAACAGTATGATGAGTTACATTAGGTAACCCAAGTGTGATACTTTCTTTCTATAAAAAATATATCAAAAATTCAAAAAGTGAACTACAGCAAAAACAAAATATCACAGTCAGGAAAATAATAGTTCACAATCCATTTGGGGCCCTATACCATGCTATTTTCATTCCGTTTTTAAATATTTGTCTTGGTTAACAATTTGAACGTGAATTTTTACCTAATATTTCGAAGATAACTATCATTTTAAAGATGCCAAAAGTTCAGAATTCTAAAAAGCACAGTGCTAAAAAGTTGCATTCAAGGAGATAATTTTACTACTGACGGCATAGTTATTTTTTCCCAAGCACATGAGAAGTGGGAAACGCACCTTTTATGCATTAAAAGGTGCAATACTTGGTTATACTTAACTTTGAATTATTGAAGAGCTAATGCAAAGCTTGGAATATGCATCCAGAATCTTACCAATTACTGAAAATAAATGCAATCAGAAGTTTACCATTTCTTCTGTAGAAGGAAGAAGAAACGCAAAGCCCAACTAAATAGTTTTATTTTAATTGAACTATTTTAAGTAGTTTTATACTTTAAAATGAGTGAATTTCAGGGCAATAATTAATTAATCTTACAGTAAGACAAGCAATTCCATCCATATTCATCAAAAACGAAGACTTTCGTCAAATCCACTTTTAGTAGTCTTATAGGAAAATTTATGAGAAAGTTCTTTACCTTGAAATAAATAAAAATCGAATACAAAGATAACCTTAAAAATCTGGTCTTCCAGAACTATACATAAACTGACATTACATGTGTTACCTCGTTTTCGCAGAATAGATCAAGATTTGTAACTGCTTGTCTTAATGCGATGTTTTAAAAATAAAATTTAACAATTAAATTATTAGTCAAAATTACATAGTATGACTGAAACTGAGACACTAAGAAATCTGACGCTCTGTTCACCGAATGGTGAAACCGAAAGTAAAGAACGCGTAAAGTGAGAATACATAGTGCATAATAGTGCATACTTCGAAAGCAACACAAATAAAAAATGTGTTTCGCTTATGTTTTTGAGTAGTTTTGATTACTAAGATCCTAAGCCGTTGGAATGGCCCCAAAACAAACTCACCAACAAAAAATCTATAAAATAATAACAAATAAATGAAATTGACCTAAAGAAAATTTAAAATACTCTTATAATTGCCAATTATGTTTCTTCATGTGCAAAAGCAGTCATTGCAATCAGTGTTGCTGTACGGCTAGGTGTTCTTTTCGTCCGAAAAGATTAAGTATAGTAAATTAATGTGAAAGAGGAAAAACAATAATCTGTGTGCAAGTAATCGTCGTTATTGTAAATAAGTCCCATAATTTCAATCCAGCCATTGAAACAATTGAGTTAGAGAACCGAAACTCAAAGAGAATGTGAACTAATTTTTTTTACGTACGATTCCTATAGTTGATGTAATCAAATTTCTCTGAAGGATTAAAATAATTACAAATCATTCTAAAATCGTCGTTATTATAACCAATGCCCTCGTTTATTGAAAAAAATAATGAAAACGTCTATGGAAAACGTAATGCTGCAGCTGAGCAAAAAGGATCAAGGTCAAAAGTGTATTGGCCTTCCTTGAATTCCTCTGACAATTAAGGTTTTTAGAAGAGGGAAGTTTTTCACATATTATGATAATGGTAGCACAAAGAAAAGATACACGCGCTTAGGCTGCCTGGGATAAATAATGCAGCTTATATGCTAAAAGCTGAAGATTAACCTTAAGGCATTTTATCCAAAAATGGTGCATTTAACTTACATAGTTTATGTTCACCACTACCTTGTTGAGAAGATAAGGTACCTCTACACCCTTTGGCGTAAATACTTTCATATCTTCAGAAAAAAAAACCAAATTGTGTGACTATTTTTCGGGGGGTACAGCAAAATGTCCCTCTTTCTCTGGTATATATTATTACTAGGTGGGGAACATGGTTATTTGCAGCACTGTATTATGCTGATCACCATGTGGATATTAAAAATGCATGTCGCTTTCAGAAGAGGGACAGTAGTCATCACTTCTCCAAAAGAGCTTCTACCATTACAAGATTTTAGATAGCTATCATTGCCTTGGACCAAAGCGATAGACTTGATGCTAGAGCAAAGGGAATCAATCCCTTGTGCCTATACCGGTTGTCATATGTGTATCCAGGAAGTTAGACGCTGTCCTAGCAAGAAGACTTGACTTCAAAATAATTGAGAATACGTCTTGAGTTCTTCGTAGAAACGTGGAAAACGATCTACGGTGGAAAGCCATCGAAAAATCTTAAATGAAATTTGTCCACAGACATCATGTTCTGTTGAAAGTGTTTTTTAAGGACTGAAATGAATTTTATTTGAAGATTGCATGAGCTTTACAAATGAAAATTTATCATTGCATTTGATTGAAGAATGTCACGCAAATATGTAAAAACTGTTTTGTTTACTGTTTGTTGTGAGTTTAGTTTGGTTTGTCGCTCTACGATAATGTATTACTAAACAAGGGCTAAATTAGATCTGTATAGTTGAACCTAAAGGTTAAAGAGTAGGGTTGAAAGGGATAACTTTTCGCTAATCACAAAAACAGGGCTGGACATAGAGATGAATTTGTTGACACTGTAATAGAGAATTCTAATTTTATTCTGTTTCAGATGCTGAATCCCAAATTTTTATTCTTTAAGAACGTCAACACTAGTATTTGACAAGTCTTGCTCCATTTCGAAAAACAAATCCCTAATTGTTATCGTATATTCTGGACCTGTTTTTAAATACGTTTAGTTATTCTTAGTTACTTAATCAACAAATTAAAATTGTACAGTTGGTTGTCATCCTACTAGACCTCTGTGTCAGATTGCAAATTTTACAATGTTATTTAAAAAAAAACCAAGTAAGTGGCTTAGAAACTGTCATATAAAAAAGGTGAAAAAATATCAAATGATATTACGATCTAAAATGATATTTTATTCGAACTTATAAAAACCTATAATAGTCATTTAAAAACCTAGAAAAACCTAAAATAGTCATTTAAAAATCTGAAACAAAAGTTGAAAAACCTAACTAAAGATTTTGATAACCTAACAGACGGGGCTAAGAAATTGCATATTTCGAATGAATTAGAAAAAAAAAAATTATTTGAGAAATTTCGTTCCAGAAACATTTACTTTCTAAAATTCTTTATCGTTTTGTTTTGACGTCTCATATTCAACTAATTCGAATAGAAACATCTGTTTAAGCTGAACGAAAATATAATTTAACTTATTTTTTACATTCACTGAATACAAAATTAACTTCGAAATTATTCTGAACTTTATATTAATGAGCTTTGCCTACTTGTATATTCATAAGACATGGATTCAGAACTATTATCTTAACATATAGGACAATAAATAATAAATATATTTTTCTTTCACTCCAGACACGTTTTGTTTCTGCTAAGCTTTTATTTCTCGATATAAACATCTATTTACAAAGGGGCCTCATAATAAAGACGGTTAATAAATTATTAAACAGATCCATCAATGAATCGCGCACCGAAACCGCCGATATTGAAGAAAACATTGAATCGATAAGCTGAAATCGATATAGCTCAGACAAGCTCAACAAATCAATGAGAGATTTTTTCTATTGTCTAAAAATGTGCGATAAATATTATCCTAAGGGAAAGGGCTGAAGTATATATGGTTGTGCTTGTTTTCTTTAAATCGACCCTTCTGCAATACCACTATAACTAAAAAATTATTGTTCTGGTGTGTAGAAGACTGCAAATACATGCTTCTGCATGCTGCAAAACTGCCCTAAACTGAAGCCTCAATTTCCCTCTACTGGAATCTATAATTATGGCAGTTTTGCAGTATACAGAAACATGTATTTACATTATTTCTACACATTAAAACTATAAATTCATTTTTTAGTTCTGCCGGTATAGCAGTTGGGGTGCGATATGTTGAGCCCTAATTTGATGAATATCATACTCACCTTTTTGTTTCTCATCAGCCACAAACTTTGAATAGTTGTACTCAAATACTTGAGAAAAATGGGGTTTGAGACGAAATAATTTAAAAATTTTCTCTTTACGTATATAAATCACAGAATTAACTTGCAAAGATAGTTTAGTTTTGAGTTGTTTTCAGTACTAAAACCTATATCATTTACCCCACATAACCACCTCATCTTAAATCGTACCGTGCAGAGTTTGTAAAGGACACGACTTATAAGTCCAAAGAGATATTTTTTCTACATAAGCATCCGGAAGATACTTCAGATCCACTGCTGGTCATCGAAAATGCACAAGAGATATCAGTCATTTATTATACAAATAGCATAAAACACAAGGGTGAAATGCTTGAAATTGCAGCCCCATGCGACTTGCGGAACGTGAAGAAATCAGTATTTTGTGCAGCCACCATGGGCGGCAATGACTGTTGCTATACGTCTTGACATTCAAGGAAAGACTTCGGGTGTGGGTTTGGGGTATGCCAGTTCATGCTGCTGCTTCCATACGTTGCCAAAGTTTATCTGGAGTAGCCTCGTGTGGTCTGTAACGTGCCAGGCGTTCCGTGATTATCGACCAGACGTGTTCGATGGGCGATAGATCTGGTAAACAGGCGGACCATGGAAGAAGTGAAACCTGGTGGACGTCGAGGAATTGTTGTACGTTACATACCATGTGTTATCGCGCATTCTCCTGTTGGAAACTGGTTTCATGCAAGCCCTGAAGATAAGGGAGGACTACAGACGCCAAAACTTTAGAGATGTATCGATAGTTGTTGAGTGTAAAAATGGCTGTTGAAACTATCTTCTTCGAAACTTAATGTGAGAGGATGGCATCATCTTGTACAACACACAAGGATGTTTATTAATAGACAGTGAAGGAAAACTGTATAATAGGTAAGCGATGCCCATATATACATAGCATTTCTCTCATACACACAATTACGGCTCTTCTAGAACAAAATTCTAGAACTAAATACTTAAATATCTACCATATATTATAATTACTAAAGGATTAAAAAAATCATGAAACTAGATGCACATAGAAAAATATTTGAGAAAAAACCCTATCGAACTTTTCCATTAGAAAGTTAATATTCTTCTGAACATTGTTTTATTTTTATAAAGGTAAGGTGTGTTGTATATCTCTTGCAACTACGGTTCAATAAGTTTAGTTTGTCGCTATGCGGTCATTTCTTTTGCTACATGAGCAAAAAAGACCAAGATCTAAGGGTTCAATAAATTATACTTTGATAGAGTACAACAAAACTCGTAGTATAGTTATTTATTATACTGACACTTGACTGTACTAATTTGACTATTTGGAAAATTAAGCAGGGCTGAGTGATATGATGAGTAAACCCAAACAAAAACTATCTTATCAAATAGTCCGTGTGTTTATAAAAATGTCTCATGTAAATGCCTAACTATATATGCAGTTGTATACTATGTGTGGTTCTGGTGAGAAAACAGATGACCTCGGGAAAGGCCATTTCGTGAAAGGTCGAAACCTCGTCAGGGGAAAGGATTGCCACATGCAAAATCATGTATGTCGATCCCCATTGGAGATTATTTGTCTTGCGCACTCGCAATCACTGTCTCTACTTCTGGTACCGAACGACAAACTCATAGCCGAAACCACACTAAGGATAATAGAGTGTGTGAACGCATTGTTTATGTTTAACTTGCTCCTTAATTTAACGAATACTCTTTTAAAAATATCATTGAATAGCTATGATTAGTTGATGATTATTGAATAATTGAGTGTATTGGGAGTAAAAATTAGAAACAGCTGTATTTGGGTTGAAAATGTTCCCAAACAGCATTGAATTGTGTCATCCACACACGTAATTGAATTTCTGAGTGTACCGTGATTTATTTAAGCAATTTTCGCTATTGAATATAATGAGAATAAAAACCTAAAATCAGTATTTTTGCTAAAGGTATTTATTTTCGTCATTTGTTCAAACACTGCTTTTGCCTCCAAATGGTTTCGACGAGATATCTCGTCCATCAAGATCCGACCAATTTTGCTAACGACGAGATATCTCGTCATCATCAATACATTGCCTATTTTTTATGACGACGAGATCAAGATCTGGCCAGTTTTCTTCTAATGATGAGATATCTCGTCGTAAAAAGATCTGGTAAGTTTTGCCAGTTCACGACGTCACTAATGGCGAGACATCTCGTCGACACAACCACCAGGAGGGTTAATTTAACTTATTCCAGACTTCTTGTGCGTCACCACAGGTTACGAATACCAATAATCGATTCACAGCTTTTGTACTCGGAAAATTCTCTCTCACAAGATTGTGAATTCTAAAAATCCTCTTGCATTGAAGGCTAATCCTCAGTTTAACGTCATGCGTCAATTCGGAAAATCAGATGCTTGCGACTGAGTTAAGTTGCGTTTTATCATCCTTTGAAAGCTGACAAAACACGCTGGGGCTGGAGCTTTAAGTCACAACACTTGCTTTTCTCCGGGAATAATTTAAAGAAAATTTGAGTGCTGTTTCAATTATCTGAGAATTGTGCCTGTGCGTCTGCAAACACAGAACACTTGCTTGCAAAGGGGAGGAAGGAGCATGGTCCTTTTCTGCAGACACACTACGCATCATAAACAATTCCAGTCGAGATGAATTGGGACTCCATTCATACCGCTCACTTTAAAGCCCATCAGATAGAATTGAAATCGCAAGCTCGTGTCGCAGAGATGAGACTTTGAAGTAGCTAAAGTGAGTTATGCTTCACTTATAACCACCAAGACTATTCATTTACATCTTACCCTTCCTCTAATAGCACAAAGATGGATTCACGCCTTAAACGATTGCGGTTGTGTCCCGTACACAATTCGCCCCGTTTTTTAGTAATGGAAGTAATTAATAATTTAAAGTCATAGTACGGTAGTTAGCCAAAGTTGTTTTTCAATTTGAATGGCAGTTTTTAAAATAATGAATTTTGTTAGTTTCTCGAATGTCGCGAAAGACCGGTATTCATCTGATTATCACTTATCGTCTTTTGCAGCCTTTTTCAAGCTGATTTCGTCCACGGTTTCCTTTAACTGAACATGAATCTCAGCGTCCTCCTTTGTATAGAAAATATCATTTAAATTAGATTAAATATTTAGATAAATGCATTTTAATTATTTATTTAGATTTAATTATTAAAAATTTAAAATATGCTACCTAACGTTAAGGACGATAAGAGAAACAAAAAAGATCTTTGCAGAAGGCGATATTTCTTCTTAACTCTCCAAATGGTTTTGATGAGATATCTCCTCCATCAAGATTTGATCAATTTTCTAATAACGAGACAATTCGTCATCAAGATATTGCCTATTTCTTGATGATGACGAGATCAAGATCTGGCCAGTTTTCTTCTAGAGATAACCATCAGGAGGGTTAAGAAGTGATCCTGATTTTTTTAGAATTTGTCGCTTTTCTTATTAAAATCGAAATATATGATGTTCTTGAACTTTTTGAAGAGCTTCAGTCATTACCTGCATATTGCATTTTACCCCGACAGTGACATCGACATATGACAATAATTTCCCAATCAAACTCGGTTACATATAAATTATTTGAAAAAGATTTGATTTTTCCTTTTCTCATTGACCATTTAATATCATTTCGCGAAACACTGACCCCTTAGGAGCTGCGGCACACTGTTTGAAAACTGGATTATTGGTTGATTCTCTCATAGCAAAATCTTTCCATTTTCTCCTTGACAATGCCCGAAATAGATTACAATGTGTTTTAGATGACAGAATTTGAGATGGGCTGTTATTCCGATAGCATTTTAAATAAGTGTTTTATAGTTAGCAAAAGTTATAAAGTATACGATAACAGTTAATAACAACTGTTATCGTAAATTAGCAATAACCGTTAACACTGCTATTGCAAAATAAGTTTTTCCTTTCTCTAAACAGAATGTCGCTTCTTTCTAAAATATTTATTTTCGTAAGTAAAATTTTCTCATTTTACTTGGTTCCTAAAAATAGATTGTTCGAATACCTGTTTGTTAATGCCGGAAATTGGAATGTAAATTATTTTTTATATTGTACGGGACTGGATGAAAGTTAGTAAATCGTGTGAGTTCATCAAAAAAGGGGATTGTCGTATTTTGTACATCGATTGCCTTTAATTTTGTAATATACGTTGTGAACATGAGAAAAATGTATTATATAGATTATACAAACATACTCTTTTATTAAGTACATTTAAAATTCATCTTGAATAAAATATCTTGTTACCTCTTGCATCTGGCAAATGGTAAAAATATTGCACATATACACTGGTCAAAATTAAGAGAATTTGCATATTTTGTCGAATTTCTCGAAAAGTACTGAACGAAAGGTGCAAATCTTTAGTGTTGAATACGTAAGCGTACATCTGCGTGTGGACGGTGCATTTCGAGGAACACGCTTTCTAAGTGCACAGGACAATTTTCGCGCTTCGTTCCTTCGTACACCTTGGCGTATTTCGTGGTGTTTCCTTTTTTGCAACATTCGGTGAAATTCAAAAGCATGCAGTTAAAAGGAGTAACCACCAACGTTTGGATGATGGAATGAGGTGGCGAAACGTCGGGAGACTGGAAGCATGGCAGTCGCAAGTGCAGATTGCTAGAGACGTGAATGTAACGCAAAGCGTCGTGTTCAACTTATAGAAACAGTTTAAGAATACCAGTTCCGTAGAGAGAAAGCCTGAGCAAGGTCGTCCAAGAGCCACGGCGGCCAATAAAGATCAATATCTGTTCATTACAGCGAGGAGTTACAGGAGTGCAACAGCTTCTCAGCTCTCTCGTGACCTTCATGCGGCCACAGGAAGCCGAATTTCAAGGGTTACTGTTTCCAGAAGTCTACATGAGAGAGGTTTGTTTGCAAGAAGACCTGCTGTTTGCGTTCCGCTCACTTCTGCGCACAGGAGAACCCGTTTATCATGGTGCAGAGAACATCGACTTTGGACCACGGATCAGTGGAGGACCTTTCTATTCACTGATAAGTTCCTGTTCAGCCAAACCACTGATACTCGACGTACGTTCATCTGGAGAGAATGTATGTTTTTTGCATTATTTCAACCTATGTACATAACTAATTTCATTAAAATGTGTCCAGTAGTTCTAGAGATAATCACCCAAAAGTGAAAATTCTCTTAATTTTGAACACCAGTGTGTAATGCAAAACTTTTCCCAATTTTCACTTCTTCGATTCTTTCGATAAATTGTTCTTTTTTTTGTAATTTGAATAAGTAAATGCATTTTACACATAATATAACATTTGGAAGAACTGTTCCATTTTACCACTGTTCAATGAGAAGAGTGGTAAATGTTTCTTTTAAAAATAAAGAGCACTTTCAAACTTGAGTGGAAAACATTTCACATCGGTAGTATTATTCTTCAAAATAAATAGTTTTTGCTTAAAAGGGCGCATGCAGCTTTCTTTATGGTTCGCGTATCTCACTGTTTTAAGCGTGCATATTTTTATTTTAATTTTCTAAATGGACTTAATGCCTCTTGTTTGGATTTACTTTTATTGCTCTTAAATTGAATTGCTTTGCAGATTAAGACTCTTCTGCCCATTCTTCCATTTAAAAGGTCTGCAGCACTCATACCCACAAACTGCTCCCTTAAGCTAAGTGATCAGCTTTACCTTAATGGTATTCTGGAATGGTCTAAGGCTAACCTATTTTATTATTAGATGCAGGAAACTCTTCGCATAATATGTATTAAACATATTTTGTGTTTTTGTATGCCAAACATTGCTCTAGATCCTTTCTCTATCTAGCGCAATTAGACATTAACGTTCCCAATCTTACAGGTTAAACGTTGCAAAGACAAATAACTAAAATACGCAGAAAAAGGTTTGGTATTCTTTTTAAAATTGAAGTTGTGTGTGTGTGTGTTTATGTGAAAATAAAATAACTAATGTAGTCATTTAAAATATTTTAGTTTTTGTTCTCCAAACGGCAGAAACATAATTCTTAATATGTTCAGAATTATATCTTATTTTAAGAATTTTAATATCCAGATTTCATGTTCCGAATACATATTCTGAATATCCAGAATATATATTCTGAATATGCTCAGAATCGTATTCTTCATTGTGAAGCCGTATTCTTCATTTTGATACCAGAGACGAACTCTTAAAATATAGTATTAAGAATGGGGAAGTTAAAGGTGTCTAACTCTGAAGTAGAATCGTGTTTAACCGATTCCTTGCTTGATACGTTAGACTCGTTAAAATAATTTTCTAGATCTCAAATAGTCTTTTTTTAATGCACAGACGTATTAGCAGGGTGGGAACCCCCAGAAATGTTCCCAATTTAACAAAAACAAATGTTGAAGTTCGCTTAATCTATAAAAATCGAAGTTTTGGTAAACCCATAAGTAATAATACAGACAGGTTTGAAGTTGTCAAAAACATCTACAAACAAATTGCTCATTTAACATTATTGCTGTTCAATGGTTGCTGATACAAGCGAAGAACTCATGTACGTGCTGGGTGACTGTCTATGAATGGAAACACCTTATCTTCGTGTTGAAAACTGCCCTGTAAGGCCAGTCCCTGTTGCAAAAACCTATTCCAAGTTGTCACCAGTTTTGGGCAAGGGAAATTTGTTTTTCCTACTTGAAGTAATAGGGCAGCTTTGTCTGGAAAAGGTATCTCGTCATTAGAAAAACTGATCAGATCTTGATGGACGAGATATCTCGTCGAAACCATTTGAAAGGCTAATCATACAAGTAAAACATACATGGATACGTTAATCATACAAATAACACATATGATGAGGAGAGGAGACTGGGCCACCCAAAATTATTTTCTAAATAGGTACCTGATTAAAACGATGAATCACTTGGTTTCGAATGCTTTCGTATGACCCAGAACGGACTTTCATTTAAATTTAGTTTATCACGGTTTCGACGACATTTGACGTTTATTCTAATTGATAAATGTACAAAAATTAGGAATTCGTTCTTTGAAATTTCTATTGGCGACGTGCTGAAATCGTATTCGAAGAACAAATCAAGTGACGCCAGGTCTGGAATACGTACTGGAAACACATTCCATCACGAAAGCACTACCGTTACCTACGATTAGTTTGACAAGCAGCATCTCATAGCAAGGGGTAAGAAAACTTACTTGTTAGAATTAAAAAAGCGCAAATTACACATTAAATTAAAAATTTCTTATTAAAAATTGTATTAAATTACAAGGTTTATTGTAAAATCGATGGTTCAAGCTTTTAAACTCATACTAAATACGGTAGAATATTCTCGAAAGGAGAAATTCTTTCTCATCCACACTCTCGGGGCAGCTAATTTTTTCCCCAATTCAGTGTGGAATAACTGGTGAAAAAACAAATGCGTTCGACGGACCTCTCAATTCTAAAGATAGAGATTGAGATTTCATAGCGATTGTTGAGAAGACTTACTTATTAGAATTAAAAAAGCATAAATTATACATTACTTTATGACTTTTATTATTAAATTGTTTTGTTAAATTACAAGGTTTAAAGCAAAATCGATGGTTCAAGCTTTTAATCTCATACTAAATACGGTAGAATCTCGAAAGGAGAAATTCTTTCTCATCCCCACTCTCGAGGTACCTAAATGTTTTGCCAATTCAGTATTCGATACGGGTGAAAATAAGTGCCGTTGATGGACCTCCCAAATCTAAATAAATAGATTGATCGGGAGACAATAAAAACAGAGCGATATAACGATAGGTTACTCGAAAAAATCTAAAAGAATGACATCTACAATCTTGTTACTTTGCAGAGCGGTTATTTTCACCGGTTGTTTGCACTCTCGCAAGAGAAAACATTTCGTAAGCTGAAAACTAATCGACTCCTCCAGAATATCAGCAGACAAAGGCCATACACATTTTTTGTGTCTATTCTCTCCCAAACGAACAGAAAGCTCTCAGCAAATATTCAATGACGTCAGCATGAAGGAGTGGTTATCAGACACTGGCGGCCTTCGTGTTCCATCGAACCCTGAGGGGCATGACCATTCAGTTTTGCTGAGCAAGCACAGGCCAAGAAGTGGTACAGGGAGTCCTTCGGAAATGCAATTTTTGGTGGATAAGTCCGGATTTGTAAGAGGGAATTGTTTTTTCCCTTTAAAAAACCCAGACTAATCTTGTTTGTGATTTACTGGATTTGACCAAAGTACTTCGAAAGCTAAAGTTTTGATTATTATGTAAGACTTCTGCGTTTGTCGCTGTTAGATCTGTGAAAATAAGATATAACATTAGGTTAACCGAAGGTTTCTCATAAACTAATTAGATCTGTGAAAATAAGATATAACATTAGGTTAACCGAAGGTTTCTCATAAACTAATTGAGTATAGCAATGATATTCACATATTAAAAGATTGGGATTAAGAAGCCAATATTTCTATTCAACTTTTAAGGGACTATTCCAATTATCGACTTTGTAACGAAATAGGTTGAATACGTGCTCTCAGCTTCATGCTATTTCTTCTGATCGATCAGTTTGAAGATCTGCCAAGGGTTGTGGGAAAAAGCATGAATCTTAATGTGGGACAGATTATTGATTGGTTAAAGGGATTTTCCAGCGTGATTAAAAGCATTAGTCTGAGCTTCGATAGCAAATCGGCCCAAGTTGATTCGTTAACCCATCTCTGAGAGATCTTACGACAGCGATTCCGCTCTTATGCTCTGTCTATTTCATTGGAAAGTCGAAGGGTGTATTATCCTCTAAGGATACTAAGAAATAAAATCAGCCATTGCGGGTGGAGGGGTGACGGCTGGGCTTCCCGCACCCCACAACAACTAAATTTTGGTGGTGCCCGTGGTGAACTTGTGCGGTAGTAGGGGGCCAAGGATTAGATCCGGCCCCATTTTAAGTATTTACATTTTTAATGCTTTTAATATTTATAATGTTTTTTTATTTATTTTAATTGTGATTAACAACTTTTAAGGTTTTGGCTTTTATATTGATGTTTTTGTATTGATTGTTCCTGTATTTTAAATTCTTTCATTATACACTACCTGACATTGAAAATGCAACACCAAGAAGGAGTTGGCAGAAAGTGATGAAATTCGGCAAACAGAGAGAGCAACGATCAATAAGTGATCTTTATTGCAACATTATACACCTTGCCACTGAGCAGCAAGAACGTCTGATCAGTAGGTTGTAGGACCACCGCGAGCGGCGATACAGGCAGCAACACGTATAGGTACAGACGCAATGAGCGTGCGGATGGTGTCCTGAGGGATGGCTGCCCATTCCGTGTCAACCATTTGCCAGAGTTCGTCTTCTGAACGTGCCGGTGGCAACGCATGCAAGCGACGTCCAATGACGTCCCAGAAATGTTCGATAGGTGAGAGATCAGGGGAGACAGCTGGCCAGGCAAGCACCTGGGTACCTTGCAGGGCATGTTGGCTGATGCGTGCCGGGTACGGCCGGGCGTTATCCTGCTGGAAAATGGCATTGGGCATCCCCTGAAGGAAAGGTAGTGTCACCGGCTGCAGCACGTCATTCACGTATCGTTGGGCCATCATAGTGCCCTGAATACGGACCAGAGGTGACCTGCTATCGTAGGCGATGGCGCCCCAAACTATTATACCGCGTTGTCTCGCGGTATGGCGTTCCACAGATGCGGCCGGATTGGCCCTGTCACCACGTCGGCGCCAGACTCGTACACGGCGACTGTCATTGCTAAAACAAACTCGTCTGAGAACACCACCCTGTGCCATTCCGTCGTCCACGTGGCTCTATCCCGACACCATTGTAAACGGAGACGTCTGTGCTATTGTGTCAATGGTAGTCGTCTCAAAGGACGCCATGAGTGCAGGCCGCCAGCGATCAATCGGCGACTAATGGTCCTGGACGATATGGGAGCATCAAGGGTGTCCTGCACATGCTGCAAAAGGGCGACAGACGTGGCTTGCGGGGCCGCCGATGCTTGCCGGCGTCGGTCCACGCGTGCTGACGTCACTCTGGCTGCACCGGAACCCCTCAAACGTGCCACATTCCCTTGGTCCGACCATCTGTGCCAAAACCGGTGCACCGTGGACGCGTGTAGGTGGGTATCTGCTGAGATTTGACGTATGGACCAACCTGCCCTTCTGAGGCCAATCACCATACCCCTCGTGAAGTCGTCTGTTTGCTGGAACTGTCTTGATTGGCGGCGTCCTGGCATTCTCCGCTACTAGACGTTTCCTCTGAGACACAAAAACAAATTGCAACTTGATTTACCTGGCAAACAGAGCGGCGCGAAACTGACCACTTTTGCAAGTTCCTTCCCTGGTTTTTCACTCGCCGTGCGCGGAACAGCTGCGCAGTTTGCATCATTTACATATCTCGGTGAGCTGCGTCTACCCTGTAAATTTCATCCAATTCTGCGCACTCCTTCTGGGTGTTGCATTTTCAATGTCAGGTAGTGTATATGCATTGTATTTACTCATAACAATCATTTTCTTCTTTTTTCATAGTTTGGAGTTTTATGTTTTTCAACGACCTTGTAAACCAGCATGTGCTGGTCGTCTATGGTTTTTGTTTTTGACCCTGTTGGTCGTTTTGTTTATTTTGCTTTGGTTTTAATAAATGCTGTCCGGCTGGGTTTCACGTTGTCCTCTTTCGTGCGGCTGGAGGTCAATTCCCCCTCCTCCTATCAAGGGCTCAACACCTTTCGGTGAGTCGGGAGGAGGTGGGTCTGGAATAGATTCGTCCATATAACAGGAAGTAAAATTTCCGTCTGGTTTTTTTTTTTGCACTAAAAATCCCTCTCATATCGCTCCTCTCAGTAGATCACACTTTTTTTTATTTTGTATCCAAAGAAGTGCGATATATCTAAGGGTTTCTGTATCGTGACACCAGTATTATTAGTTCCATATAATTTTAAATATAGGGACAAAGAAATCCCTAGACTTGGGCTTAGATTATAGAAATGTTATGGCAGTGTTGGGCGGAGCTAGTTAGGAGCTGGGACTGGAGTGATAAAAAAGGGCAAAGAATTTCGAGAGAGAAAAGTTCGCTAGCTATTTTATGTGAACATTCCACACATACAATTATTCGTAACCTGTGAGAAATAAAAATGGAACTTTGAATAGTTTTTCCAATAAATGTCAAATGAATTTCGAAAAAATTAAAAAAATCCTCTACATTAACAGAAAAATGGTAACTAGAAGTTCTTTTATTTAAAAGATAAATGATCACGGCATTAGGGTAGGTAGGTAGGTAGTTGAATTTACGTTGCACTGGAGCAACACCGGAACACGGTCCGAAATCAATCCCGAAAGATCCGAGGACAACACCACGTAATTTTGAACCACGGTCAGATTACGAGATCAACACCTGAGCTGGATCCTCACTCTCCAAACTTCCACACCACGCCAACGTGAGGACATTTGAGGCCACTACAGATTTAACGTGTACCAGCCCTCACGTACACGACGGTTTTTCGTCTGGATCGATCTTTGAACTCGCAAACCTCCGCTTGCTTATCCGCTACTCTTATGACTGGGCTACCATGCCCCTTCCAAGGGCTTTAGGGACAGTTTATTACTGTCAAACATGCCAAGCAGTTTCAACTCACTCGTAAATAATACAATAAAACTTTATTGCAGGAGAGTCAAGGGCTATTAGAGCGGTGATTTCATGCTGTCCACTATGCAATCTAAAAGTAATGGTCATCAAATGAAATCTAGGGAAACGGTATCAATCGACTGGGATCGATAATCTTATCAAAAGTTCGCCAAAAAGTTCTCTCCGAATACAGAATTTCTCCCACAATGTCTCCGGTAAAACAAAGCACCTTTCCGAGTTCACAAGATGAAACATGTACAGATACGCTTGAGCAACAATGTGACCCAATCGGTCCTCTTGATTAAAACTGAAAGAAAATAATTCTATTGTGTAAATATTGTAGGTTTTTAGACAAAAATACTGTGTATAAAAACCCGTATAAATCGTGCAACTTTAATCAAATTTCGTGATCGAGGCATTGTTACAAAAGGGTGCTTTGGTCGCAAAAAGGAAAAGGATTTAGTCCTTTAATCCTCCTCCATCAGGAACTACCCTGGTTATGATCTCGGATTTTGGTTATGGTCGGACCTCGGACCCGTCGCCAATAGCCCAGCGCCACGTTAATTCAACTACCTACCTGCGACGTTAATTACTTACCTACCTACTTAGAAAGATTTTTTCTACACTATAAATTGAAAAAAATAAAACGTCAAAAACGATTATTGCTTCACTGAGGGAATAAATTGTTGAGTTCAAATAATCTAAGCTTTTATACAAGCGTCTTTCCAATTCTACGAAAACACTTTCTTTCAACTTATTCTTAGATTTTCAGGCCATTTTCTAACGTATTCTCTGGAGCGGAATTGTCTCGCTGAGAAGACGGTGTCGAAAAACTACATGTTAACGATGATTGAAAATTGTTCGTATGCTTATAATTTATGAATGTCAGAAAAGAACAGGAAACGTTCCGTGTTTTATTTGAAAATCTATTAAAGACTGAAATCCCTCGGGCTTTTTTTTCGAAAGATATTACCAACAACTAGGAAAGAGTAGTAGTAGGTCATGTTTGTTTTGTATTTTAGCACCGACAGTTTCTAGATTATCTGACTTATGAATAAATGAATTTTAAAAATATTCAAAGGATGAAATATTTTAAAAATGAAATGTCAATAAGCTTTATAACTTCCTTTGTAATTGAGCCTGTGATTGAAACTAAGATTTAACTTCTGTTGGTTGAAGATGGTGATAATGCAGTCTGTAGATGTTCTTGGGAGTCATTGGTTTAATCCTGTGAGGGGTTCACACGCATATACCAGTTCTACAACCTGCAGTATTCCCTGAATGATTTCTAACCAGTTTAACCTTGTTGATCAATAGAACCTTTAGTATATTTATTTCAATCTTAATATGTGTAGTTATTAGTCATTATGTGGTTATGGAAAAAAGTAATACTACACTACTCGGAAATCTCTTGAAGCTCAGAGGGTTAAGAGAACTTGCAGTTCGGCCCTAAAAATGACGATGCTTTGAGGCGTACAATGCTTTCTAAATCTTGATATTAATTTATTTGATCATTTGCAATTATGCATATACATATATGCATAACTCTTATTTGTTGTAAAAGGGATGAAAAGAGACGTTCTTTACAATCAAAGTTTACTTACAATGGATAGGGAGGGGAATTATTTACAGGGGATCATCGTTACATCGGCGTGACCGTATGCCACCTCTTCTGCAATCTTTCTACATGAGATCTCTAGAACTGCTTCAAGCCGTCAGTCTGTCACGTCATTCTGGTCTTGATTGCTTCCTGGATCACAGGAAAAGGCAGATGTTCTTGTCATTCTTTAAACTCAGATACCCACATATCTGTACAGAGGATTAGCATCGAATAACGACGTCGTGTACAAATCTGGATTGAATCTCCCACTGATATACAAGAACTAGGTTCGTGAACATTTCATGCAGTATATGGTATTGGTGTGGAGGTAGCTTACACTTTGGTTTATCAAGGAGATTATTCTTTTATCGTCAACCACTCTCATCATTTTTTAGATATCTGCCGTACCTCAGAGAGATTCTGAGTTTTGACCCTTGTCGGTTGCTTCACCAATAAAATCCAGCTTCACTCGAAATGCTCTGACCAATGCCAGCAAGTTCACTCTCATATTCAATCACTTTGTCTGCTTGACCCTTCCCAATTAACTCTGCTGTAAATTGTTGTTTGTTGCTTTTCAACTTGTGTGGTGATAGATGATGACCATGACCCGGATTTTGTTGACATGTCATCTTTTGTTACCACTTTATAGACAATACCCGAACAGATCGAATTTCCGTTTGTAATCTCCTGATTTTGGATAAGTACAGTTTTTTCAGTACACTGATTCGCCATTTTCAGAATTTTTGATTTTTAGATAATTTTTGAGACTATTAGGAATTTTTTATTTAATTTTCCGAGATAAAGTTTTTGCATAATGTTTTAGTTTTGTCCTGGGTTTTAATCAAATGTTTGTTGACACATTCCCAAGTCACAATCTTTTATGTATGGTTTCGTTTTCACTACGAAACTCACATCAAATGACTCAACACATTACAATTGAGTATCCAAACTTGTATGAGAAACAATTTGATTTTTAATGCCTTTATACGAAATGCGATTTAAAAGCCTATGTATATGCGTTTATGCGAAAACACTCTATTTACAGACCATTTGTCTGGAAAAGAATTTGTCTATTTATACATTATTTAGGTGAACAAAAACCGGGCCCTCACGATAACGCATGATACGAGTACATGAATAGCGAAACAATGTGAGTGCTTGGTCTTGTTAAAAAAATTTCACCAAATAAGGACGAAAGAAATTATGTGCCTCTAAACATTAAATATATTTATATCATATTATAATAAATAGTTTCTAATCTATTGTAATATATCAAAATTTATACCATTTTTGCAAACAATAATTTCGATTTATTACATTTATGGTATGGCTTAAAACCAGATGAATTTCAAATATAACTATTTAAAATGCTCTTCTCGAAACAATTCGGATCTTTCCATTTGGGATTGATCCCGGACCGCAACCAATAGCTCGTTGTGTTGCTCCAGTGTGACATTAATTAAAATACCTACCTACCTAACATCTCGAAATAATTTTTACTTAAAATATTTTTTGGTAATTTAATTAATTAACGTCGCTTTGGAGCAAAACAACTGAAGAAATATTTTCTGGACTTTTAGATATGAGGATTTCTCAAAATAATATTTCGCTTAAAGTGAGAAGTGAGTATTGGGATAACATGACTTAAAGGTCTTAGATGCAATATGCGCTAAACATTTTATTTTTTCGATATTTCTTAAGCCCCAATAAAAGGATTCAGTTAATGCAACACAACTTTATCCGAACGATTTTAATAACTCTGATCAGAAACGCGATAATTGACTGTAATTTCCAAAACTGGAGATTGAATTCCAAAACAGTATATTCAACGGTGAGAGGGGGAGAGCTTGCAAAAGTGAGGGACAGGCGAGAACGCAGTAACTAAACCTGTTTTAATTAAAATAATCTATATGCTAATTTTGTGTACGTGTTAATTAAATTACTGTGTTAACTAATACTGATTATGCGGCATGGCTTCGTTAGCTTGTGTAGATGGAAACTTTTGTCATCGGAAGTAGATGGAGTAGCGGAAAAATCATTTTACGCTGTAATTATGACTCTTAATATCTTCTCATAAAGTAAAATTAAATAAACAACACAAATTTACATAAGGGGACACAGTACCTTTAAAACCTTAAAAAAATCGATTTTCCAATTTCGATCTATTTAGATAGTTTGAAATGTTCTGATTCTGGTTAAAAAATCCCATGAAAAAATTAACATTCGTTCGTTCGTGAGGATTTTTCGAACACACCTATTTTTATTTTCAGCTGTTCGTTTGTTTACGTTTCTTAGTTTTGGTTTGGAATTATGCTATTAATTTTTGGAATTATGCTATTTATTTTTTTCGAAAGTTTTAATAGTAATATTTTTACTGTAACAAATATAAGCAGAATATGTACTACTCAACTCTTTCATTTCACAAATCTATTTGTTTACTTGAACGCACGTAATGCTGAAAATAACTATTTCAACTTTAATTGCATTTATCTCAGAATGGTAATTTTCAAGCTTGCGCGCACTATAACTCTGCAACTAATAAACGTAGACTCCTGAAATTTTGAATGATAATAGATTATCAAAAGGGCTTCAAAATGAAACCAAAATATTACTCAAAAGCTAAAAATATATTAAAAACGTTTGATATAGTATGAGCAAAAATTTGGAAAAAATTAATGAAGTTAATTATTATAATTGATTGTTATATTTATGTGCTACTTAACTACTATTTTTTGGTTCTAATTTAAAGTAAAAGCATTGTGTTACTCATATCAGCCATTAGTTTTATAGAAAATGCACAGGATGACTCAGAATGTTGCGCACAAGTTATGCTGATAAAAAGTATGTTAAAAATGACCTTATGTAAATTCTAGTAAAATATTATTTAATTTTTAAAAATCAAACCAATTTTTCTGCATTGCGTAGTATAAAGTATAAATAAACTCTGCAAAAATTTTCATTATGATACACATAAAACGTTTGGTGATACAGTTTACCGAATTTAGTCTATTTTACCTGTTGATTTGTATGCTCAAAGGTACTGTGCCCCCTTAAGCAATTCATTAAATAGCAACTCAATTATTAATTCATGCTCTCTATTGATTAATCATATTTTGTGAGCATCATTTACAGCGACTGACAGGTTCACCGAGGAATTCCTGGGAGGTTAGTACTAGGAGTCCGGTAGGCTTTTAAAAAATAATATGCTTTAGACAAGGAAAATTCAATTTAGTATTAAGTAGCAGAGTTACCCGACCTCACTCGAGTTGAATCGGGTAACTATAGATTGAAAAAGTGACCAGAATAATCACTTTCCTCTTTCGTAGAAAAATGCCAAATCATATAAATGGGAGTAAAATAATTTTTTAACACCTTTTCTGCATTTTTTCTACAACTTTCCTTGGACACCCTATATATGCATATCCATCCTTGTAATATATTTCACATACATCGCACCCCTGCTAAAGCTAGAAACTGACAAATGGTGACACAGGTAACTACTACAAAAGACGATTTTGAGGGAGGATTAGGAATTCCCTTCTTAAGTTCTTTTCCTGTAAAATTGCTCAATTTCTAAAAATGACGAATCTTCGGCAAATACTCTCGCATTCATAGTTTACCTATCAACATTTTTGACTTGTGGCACCCTTGCATCAGGTATGGACATTATCGAATTTTACCATCTGTAAGGGAAGGATGACAAATTAATTTGATGGGATATTCAGGCACTAAGTTTTTTAAGCGAATACATTTTCCTTAAAAATTCAATTTTCTGGCACGTGCAGTAATAAAATAACTTGTTCTAAAATTGAATGTATTCAGTACAGACAAAACAAAGGTAATCTATTACCATTTAAAAATAGTAAATCGATTTTAGTGTTTTTTTTAAATCATTGTTTTCAACAAACTTTTGACATACAGTAAGTTGCTTAAATATAGCTGCAAATAGTAAAATAAGCCAACTTAACCTCCTATCACTATTGCAAAGAATTTTTAATATCTCAAAAGTCCTTTGTTCGGATTTTTTATAACATTCATATTCTTTCAATAAAGGCAAAATTCAACTTCAAATTTGCTTTATTCTAACTTACATACCACTTTAAATAGAATACTTTGCGGTGGTGTTGCGTGTGATAAAAAGGAATTACAATCCATAAACATTACAAAATTACACAATTACAAAAATAAGAATTTAATAAATTTAAACAGCGAAATGAAACTAAAGTAAAGTTGTCGGGGAAAAAAAGTTGTTTTGAAAATATTAATTCGTGATTGTTTTTTATCTCATGATCTCGCATAGTTGCCAAAACTTAGAGCAAAAATTGGACTAAATTAAAAATAAGATATTAGTTTCGAGCGAAAAAAAACAGAAAGTATCACTGCACGTGGTCAACGAACACGAGTTCTTTTGTTTCCATTTGTAGCAAAATATAGTTTGCACCCAAAATTCGGAAATTGTTCATAATTCGCAAAGAAAAAACGTTAAGTCACTAAATGATTGTTACTCACAGTATGTAAGGTTTCTTGAAAATACACCAAGCCTTTTGAACGTAGAACAGGGAAACTCATACATGCATATATACATATGGACACCAAATGCGCAAGTCACCGATTTTGCATTAGAAGGGCTCAAAACGGACAAATAACCTGAAATGGGTCGAAAATATTCAATGTGCAAAGCAACACTCCATTTTTATTCATTTATATAGATTTAGATGCTTTCCTAACTGGAAAACTACAAAATGGCGAAAGAAGTAACGAAATCACCGAAAATACCATGAGTTATGTTGGTAGCAATACTGATAGTTGCTAAATTAGGCAGTCGAGGTGTTTAAGAACGGTCGGTGCAGAAAAACGGAACACAGTACTGATGCGAGAAGCAAGAATTTGCATCATTATTTAAAATTACACATAAGTATTAATAATTTTTTATTTTCAGCATTTTAAAGTTATCCACTCATGAGGCCGGTTGATAGATATATATTTCCCGTGCCAATCATCCAAGTCAGCCCGCCACTGATAATTCAACTAGTGCTTGTAGATTTAAATTGAAGGAAATTGATAAAATGGGCTCAGAAAAGCAAGAAAGCAGTTTATTTAGCGTGGAAGAAAATCCATTATAAGCAAAGCAAGTACTCGGGGCAAAAGTCAAGACCAGAATACAAATATGTGCTCAAAATTTAGCATTTCTCACATGGACTCGCTAAGAAATTTTAAATTTAAGAAGTAAGCATATATAGAGAGGATCTGTTTACATAAGACGATTTTTATAAGTCATCAGATTTTTAATCTTCCAGGTCACCGGATGTAAAATATATCCTAAAATAATAGATCCACTGAAAAGTGACCCTCCCACCTACGGACCATCTTCGCATAAGATTGCAAACCCACCTGAAACAATTTATGAATAAAAGTAGCTGTGGTTGATATTGGAATATCTAATTTTTATGTAGGTAATAGAGGCCTTTATTGTCAAGCTAGATGTAGGCGGGAGTAATGTTTTTGGGTGGAACGTGTTTCCTGTTCTTACTCCGAACGTGACGTCAATTGGCTTGTTTTTCGGAAACGATTTCAGCATGTCACCAGTAAAAATGTCAAAATTCCAAAGAATAAATTCGGAACTGAAAAATGATAGTTGATTCGCCAACGTCAAAGCGGCGATAAACTACATTTTCGATTTCCGCGTCTGTTATACTGAAAATCCCTCATACTTGAATGTTGGTTTCTGTAGCCAGTAGGGCTGCAAGGATGCAACTTCGGATCATCGCTTCGGTTTCGATCATCGTTAGTCAGAATGGACGACAATTTAAATTTTCGTCTAAACACTACATTCGATCGATATTGTTGCGGACAGCTAAGCTTTCCAGCATATGATACTGATACCAACTAATTGGCTGTCCGTAATAGATTTTGGTAAGTGTTTAATCGAAAGTTTCTATTTTAAGTCTCAAAGATTTTCAATCTGAACCGACCAATCCAAACATTTCTGATTCAGAAAACAGTACAAAGAACTTATTTTGGAGACCATGGGAAAGTCATAAAATTAGTTTAAGAGTAGACTTTCATTTATCACGTGACCTATTCGAAACTGAAATTTGTGCATAATTTTTTGTGTACATGTAATTTGAAATTATATTGTGCGACAAAACCACAGAATTTTTGAGTGCAAGTATCGTATTTTACTTCCAACGCGTTAATGGAGATCAAGACTTATTCTCCAATTGTCAAATAAAAGTTGGAAAACCTGTAATTCGAAAAGATATTCATACATTCTATGTTGTTGTAATTAGTCTGTGTTTGTTTATAAGTATAAATGTGTTAATATTGAGACTGTTTTCGGTTTGCATTGATATCGATTTCTTAATAGAATATTTTGTTTCTAACATAATACAAGGAGAAAGCTCGACTACTATATCAAAGAATGTTATAATCCTTGGTAATAAAGCTTTTGAATGCATTGAAATAAATTTAGATTAAAGTAAAAATGCAGTGTTCAATAAACTGTCGTCCCAAATATATTTGAGTGTGAAGATGATGGTATGTGAACACAAAAAGAAGCGAAGGAAGTTGCATTCAAAATGATCGTAGCTTGATTTTAATTAAGATCTGAGAGCATCCTTTCGAGTTAAAAAAATAATTTCTTTTCAAAAAACTAAATAATACATGGTTGCTTTTATTGTTAGCTCCAGAAGTAAATTATTTATATTTCATGTCGTTGGTCATAGTTTGTAATTAGCTACATGATTTATGCAATGATAAATCTCAGTTTTACCAAACGTTCTTTATCAAGCTGAATTTTAAATTAAGTTTGCTTGTCCCTCGTTTCACTCCACAATTGCATCTCAGAATGCGTTTTGATTTGAGTGAAGCTTGTGTTGACGGATAGCGACCGACAAACTAATTTGTAGCAACGCAAGGTTGGCCGTTGGGTTACATAATAAATTAAATCATAATGGAATAGTTGATGAGATATTCATAGGGGGAACGATTGCTACTCAAATCGCTTAATTTCATTCTCTAACTGGAATTAGTCATGAACTACTGAAATTGATTGAAACATTGCTCAAAAGGCATTTGCAAGTCTTGTTATGGTAGGTTGAAGACTGTTGGGAAATAAGTAATTTTCGCTTTCACTAGTTTTAAAAGTTTTGGTTACATTACTCTTTTAAAACTAGTGCCTTATTTGTAAACCTAGCTGAAACTTCTCAGAAGAATAAATGAAAAATGCGACAAGATAATCTAAATCAACTTTTGGGGCCGTTGTAACTCAATGTATTTCCCTATTGCACTAGAAACTTGTGAGTTGTATGCGGCGCAGGTTTAATTCCTGTAACGTACTCTGGATATATTTCTGTCTTCCGTGCCGGTAAAACTTTCCTTGCGTGTATGTCCATACTTGATGCTGCCTATCTTGTGTCTGGTACAGCTTAACCAAATATGGCCCTTGCGCCATAAATACTCAACAAAACCAACAAACCAAACTAATGTGAATCGACGTTGTCTGTTTTATATTTGTCGCAGCCTTGCGCCATAACACCCCAACTGACTATACTTTCTAATATGAAGTATTTGCAATGTAAGGTAGGTAGTTGGTTAATTAACGTAACACTGGAGCAACACAGCGGTCTATTGGTGACGGTCCGGGATCAACCCCGAAGGGAAAGATCTGTGAGGACAACAACTCGTAATTTTGAATCACGATCAGATGAGGAATACGCCAATGAGGTAGTCAGTTGAATTTACATTGCACTTGAGCAACACAACGGGATATTGGTGACGGTCCGGGAACAATCCCGAAGGGAAAGATACGAGGATAACACCTCTTAACTTTGAACCACGGTAGGATGACGAGGTGAACACCTGAGCTGGCACCACACTCTCCAAATTTCCAAACCACGCCAACGTGAGGACAGTTGACGCCACGATAGACAACGTGCTCTCAAGTACACGACGGTCTTCGGTTGGATCGAGTTTCGAACTTGTAACCCCGGTTGCTATTTTGCGACTCTACCATCTGAGCTACCACTGCCTCACAATACAAAGGCTATTTGAAAATCATCATCTTACTACAAGTCAATCAATAATATATTACAAAATAAAATAATTATTTTTGTAAAGTATGAAGATATTTTCAGATTATTTATAAGTAAAAATAATATATAAAGAGAAAATGTATTTTAAATTTAGGGGAATAAGAGTTTATTGCAATTAAATTGAAATTAAATGAATCCGCCTACTTCCTCAATTCAGATCGATATTACAAACACTACATAGTCTTATGTGTCAAGTCAAGGAAACAAAAGCACTATTTGATCATCTTAAAAGAATCGAGTTTCCCAAATTTGTTTAGTGATCTTAAAATTAATCTAATTTTAAATGTATGGAAATCGTGAAACGAAATTAAATTTAAAACACTACGTGTTTTTCTTATGTATAATTTGACTAAGTGTTTGCCACTTACAAAGATAACTTTTGTTGGACAGATTTTATTTTGTTTAGGGTCTAAATTTTACCAAAGCGATTTAACTTGACTACGAATTAGTTATCATTTCCGTATTATTGGAGGTGCAAAAATATTCTGGTTTTATTATCGGATGAACTGCAATCATCTATATAAATAAAAATGGGGTGTTTGTACATTTAATATTTTTATCCCATTTCAAGTTATTTATCTGTTTTGGGTCATTCTAAAGCAAAAATCAGTTGTTTCTGCGTTTAGTGTCTGTATGTATGTTCTCGCATTACGTTCGAAAGTCTGGATACATTTTTATGAAATTTGTATAATATGAGTACTTTCAACAGCTCAATAACTTAGTGACTGAACTTACCAAAATCAGTTTATGGGTCTGTTTTCCCGTTTTATATCTGTTTGTGTATGTATATTTGTACAAGTATCACATTAACTTAAGTTAATGTATTTTTACAAAATGTTAAATATTTTATTAAACATTAAATTAGAATATATTATTTAAATTTTCCTTGCTTACATTTTAAGCAAATTTCACCCTAAAAAACAGTTAAATACCCATACTTAAATCAACCTTAATTTGGCAGATTTGAAGAAGATGGGTTGCCAATTGAGCATTGCGATTATTCGGATTGTTTTATCAGTACACCTAAAAAAAGTAATTAGCTTGCCAAAAATTATTTTTACTGAATTTAAACGCTCCAATACTTTGATTTTTCAAAACAAATTATAAATTATTAACAATACACATTTTAAACTCTAACCTCTAACTTAACACAAACAAGCTCGATAGCCATACTTAATCTCTCTCATACACACGGGAACGATATTGAAATAATAGCCCCACCACTATCCTGTATATTTTAACAACACCTTTAACTTTAATTTAGTCCTTGCATGTGTGAGATTAAGTAATCACAAACCCGTCATTCAAAATTCGCAACTATACAATCCTCCCTCCCGAAGTTAGTATAAACTACAACCAACTGGATTAAATTCACCAAATACCCGAAGGGTGTTCTGCCCGAAAATTCTAAGCTTAACATTATCAACGATATAGATAATGCCATAAATAACTTTAATTGCTCCATTACCTCAGCGATCAATCAAGCTAGAACCATCAAAGAAATTCACACCTCCAACAATTGAATCCCCCTACAATAGAGAAAAAAATAATGATAAAACAGATTGCGTAAATCGTTAGGAAATCAGATACCCCTTTTAAAACCCAACTAAATGCCTTAATGCGAAGCATCAAAGATGATGTCCTTCAACAACATAGGAATATTTCTTGGACAGAATACTTGTCAGGTATTAATCCTGAAGACAATTTATACCCTTGAAAATTCAACAAGAAAATTATCAATATCCCCTCACTCAACTCCCCCAATGGTATGGTTTACACTGACTTTGATAAAGTCAACACCTTCGCACTCACACTTAAAAACACCTTTAAAGAAAACGAACCCATTTATGACAATAACCATATTAACATCGTAAATCAAACAGTTAATTTCTACTTCCTAACCAACTTCCGCGCACCCCCATCCTTCCTTAACTCACCCACTGAAATTCATTACAAAATCGAAAACATAAGTAACAGAAAAGCATCAGAGGCAGATAAAATCTTAAACAAAGCCCTTAAATTTATAACTCCTAACGCACCTTATCAAAATACTTAATAAATGTCTTCTGAATGATTGACCCCATTTGATGCATCGATTTTTATGATTTCCAAACCAGGCCAAGACCGTAGATTCTCACTAAATTACCACTCTCGATCAGCTTTCTTAACACCCTTTCTAAAATTCATGAAAAAATCCCCCTTAAATACATACTCAAACACTGCAATGATTACAATTTCCTCCCCCAGAACAATTCGGATTTAGAGTCGAACACAACACAAGACACCAACTCCTCAGGGCAGTGAATACAATTACCGATGGTTTCTATAATTTTTTTTCATAGGAGCTGTTTTCTTAGATATTGCCCGAGCATTCGACAGAGTTTTTGGCATAACGGCCTTCTCTTAAAATTAATCTCTTTTTAACTTCCACAATTCTATAATTATAATTATCAAACATTTTCTTTTGGTTAGGACCTTTAGAGTCAAGCTGCACAATCATAATTCAAATATTTAAATCATAAATGCAGCCAAATCTCAAAGGTCGATAATTTCTCCCCAAACTTTATATCTTCACCTATTATTTTTCACTTAGTTCCGATATTATGAACGGCTTTCTCGCAGACGATTCCGCGAATTTATTGCAGCATTATTTCCAAATCTACATTAGATATAAATTACAAGAATTCCTTAAAACCCTCGAAATCTGACTTACAAATTTGCGTTTTGCCGTCAACGTCAATAAAACTAGTCATAATGTTCTACATAGCAAAACATAAATTATACCCCTCCCCTCGTACTTTTCGATGATCCCATTCCTTGGGCTGTCGAGGTAAAACAACTCGGTGTTATATTAGATGGAAAAACTAATTTTTAAATCCCTGACAAAACATCAAGAAAAAATTCTGGACCAGACTCCACTTAATTGTCTCAGACCGAAATTCCCCTCTCTTACTTAGTAGTAAACTGCTAATCTTTAAACAAATCTTAAAACCCACAAATACCTATGCAGCCCCAAACTCGGTGCTTTGCAGTAAAAAAACCACGTTAATAATATAACTATCCTCCGAAATAAATTGGCGCAGCTTGTCCAATACTGGACCTTGCGCCATAAAACCCAAATCAACCAATCAACCTCCGAAATAAAATGCTTCGAATCAACCAACGCCCTATGGTATATTTAAAACGCTGTCCTCCATCACGGCCTTAATATTTTGACTCGTATTCAAAAACTCCATTAAAATTCTTCAACACTATTCCCCATCAATGCAATCCAAGTACAAGATATATTCTTCAAACCCACCGGAGCCAGACATAACAACCACCCTAAATGATCGGCTAATATCAAGAACCCGTTCCCCTAGAAATGCTGATAATTCACTGGTCCAGGATAACAATCGCCCACACCCAGGCACTAGAAGCATAATGCCGCTTCTCACGGCAACTATCCTTGAGTTGCTCCTCTTAGCGCAAGTGCTCTATAGCTAGCTTAACAGCGTTTTTTTATTGACTTCAACGCCCAATTAGAACCCCATTTGGAACACTACTTTCCAATTTTATCCCCATCAATTAAAATATTCTTAAAATTTTGGCAAATACAATATCACTTGATAACACTACCCTTTAAAATTAAATTTTTGTTTCCTAGCTGACAAGCCTTTTTTATTTTTGTTTTAAGCCCTTAATTTCTTTACCAAAAGATTAGTTTCTCACAATAATCTAATGCAGAGTAAAAGCGTCTGCGACGCTGTGGACTTCAGAAACATGTGATTTACAGAATATATTCAGAACAATTCTTTTCCTTGAAGGGTTTCACTTTGCATAAATTTGATAAATATTTACTTTTAAAATAAATTGTAATTCCTGTTAATCACAAGGAACAACCCCACAAAGCATTTGATTTAACCACTTAAAGCACGAGTTTTTTTCGGAAAAACTGGTAAAAAATGATCGAGTTTTTTTTTGACAGAAAATGAATATATAGGTATAGTGTAAGTTGTTTTTTGCAATTTCAGTTGTGGGGGGTGACTAGGGGGTGGGGTAAAAGTTATAAAAAAAATATTATACAAACAAAGTGTAACCGATTTGATTACATGTTTATTTTCAATTTCAAAATATTATTAATAATAAAATATTAATAATAATAAAATATTAATATTAATAAAATATTATCAATAATAAAATAATAATAATATGTGATTATTAATAATAAAATATTATTAATAATAATAAAAAATAGGTGATTGAAAAATTTCAACTTTTGACCAATACATCCTCACCTCAGGTTTTCTAATTATACCTTGTAGTATAGTTATGGCTAAAAATATATATAATTCTTCCATGGTAATCGGTGACCATTGGTTCGGTGACGATTCTGGATGTTGAAATGAATAAAAAAAAGCCAAAATCTCGTCATCATTATCTTCAGATTCACTTCCATCACTCAAGAGATCATCACTTTCATCGCTGAAACTTTTTGATAAATTGGTATATTCAAAATCGTCAGATTCGCTCATTATCAGATAACTTTTTCTAAACAAGTTACAAAAACACTTAGTAAAAATTAATTTATGGTTAACTGTTTACTTTTATCATATTTAACGTGATAAAAATGGATATATTACCTTTTCCACACCAAACAACTGCTTTATAACAAAGAATTCCTAACAAACTTATTATAGCTAATCATCAAAATGCACCACTTGGTTTACACAAGAAAAATGCTGCATAGTGGTGCCATATATGGTAAATAAGCTTAATTATAATCTAACCTATCTATTTTTGCTAGAACGGACCTCAGACGGGTCCGTTCTAGTAAAAATAAAATAACGCGAGATACAAGAGCGCCCGTGTGAGACACGGGCATGTGCAAATTTGCGGGAACTTTCGCCCGTGTCAGACACGGATATATTCGTTAAGTGGTTAAAGCTGCATGCAAGTTAGAGTAAAGCAAATTTTTAATGAAACTGCCGATATTTAAAAGAACATTAGCATTAGAAAAAATTGGAGTTAGAACTTTTGAAATATTAAAAATTCTTTGTTGTAGTGACAGGTCAAGGTTGCCTGCGTTACGAGATGAAGCTATATTTAAGAAACTTAAACCTGTTAGAAGTTTGTTGAAAACAGTGATTATCTAAAAAAAAGAAGAAAAAAGAGCTGTCAATAGACCTATCATTTTTTAAAAAATGGTAACAGGTTAGCTTTACTTTATCTGTTCTGAAGACATTTAGTTTATTAAAACAAGTTTTTTGTATGCCAATAAATGGAATTTTCAAGAAAAATGTATTTACTTGAAAAAATTAGTCATGAATATCTTATATTTTATCAAATTGGTCATCCTTTCCTTAAAGTTCGCAAAATTCGAAAATTCACATGCCTGATGCACAAGTAAAAATATTGATATGAATAGTATAAGAATTAAAGTATTCGTCATTTTGAAGAAAGGACGAATTCGTAAAAATGAATCCCCCAAAAAGAAACAGCTCAAAATCGACTTTTATAGTAGTCATCTTAGTGTCATCTTTGGTAATTTTGTTATACAACAAGAGTGCGATGTTTTTAAAATGTATAAAATAGATGGATATGAATATGTGCGATTTGCTCCTAAAGTAAGTTGTAGAAGTAAGGTGTTAAATTTTTTTCCCTGACACTTAAAAGATATTTTCATATTTCTGTGAAAGGAGTAGTGATTATTCTAGTCACTTTTTCAATCCACTGTTAACCAATTCAACTCGAGTACGGTCGGGTAATTCTAGTTCTCGCTTAAAATACTATTAGTGATAGTGAGAACACCAAGTAATGAATTAAAAATTAAGAAAAATTTATTGACACATATTGACAAGCACAAAATTATTTACAAGATATTCGAGACCCATCAATATAGACAAGGAGTCTGATCCGAAGGTAAGATTTTTTTCTAAAGTCTATCAAAATCAAAAAGGGATATCACCAGTTCACGTTGGCCACGATATCACACTCTCAACAGAAATAAAATTCGAATTTAAACAGGAAGTAATGAGGAGAGAAAAATCCCATTTAAGCAACTTGTCTTTGACAACTGTATGTAATTTTCCCATAGGAGGTCTAAACAATTCAAGGTTTTGGGGCAATATAATGATAAGCTGTCAAAATCTTCAGTCTAGTCGTTTTCACGTTTTAAAAACTTCCAAAATTATAATGGTCTATCCACTATTCAATTGGTCGTGTTATAAACTTTCGAGTATTACACTCTCATTCAAATACCCATCAAATATTATTTTGATCTTCTTGAATACTTGTTTTTAATTTTTTTCATTATGGGGAACATATTTTTATGGCTTATCACTGTTTCTCCGGGAGCCCTTCAATTAGTTTATAGAACATTTCATCGTATTTTTACTCAAGAAATATTAAATTTAATAAATGAGAAAAATTATTGATTTAAACGGGAGTTCGGAGTGGCAATTACTATTTTTCTTAAAGAAACATGGTTAGATACACCACAAGGTCATGAATTAGCCTTTTTTATTATCTAAATCCATTTGTATAAGAAGTCTCACAATGGAAATTTGCTACTTATAAGAAGCCATACTTATTCTAGTCTGAACAGTCGATAGCATCGATTGTAATAGGATTTGTTTACCGCTGCCCCTGAAGAAAGTCAAAGCAGTCATTAATTGCAAATCCAATGCGATTTCACAAATCGATATAACTTCTTGTTTTAAATTCCCAACAAGACAGAAATTTGATTTCCTTGAGAAGAATTTATTTGCACTTTCAAGGAAAAAAAATTGAGTTTACGGAATTGCTGATTATATACGGAGAAGTCTTTGAAGTTTTTATGCAAAAGCGTTGTAAAATGCTTTACTTGCATCAGGGGAAATATTTTTCAGTTCTGAGTTGTTTTCGAAATATTTAGAGCACTATGTTTCACATTGCACAACAATGCATGGACACATGACTGCCCTTGTGAAAAGGTTGTAAAATCTGTTCGAATAAGAGTCATTTTCTCTAAAGCTAAATACAAGTGGCGGCAGTGCTTGTGAGTCGATATGCGTTTCCTGCAAGTATTCTGAACGTGACGTCAGTTGGCTTGTTTTTCGAATACTATAACAACACTTCGCCAAAAAAGTTCCAAAGAATATATCCCGATTGGAAATATGATGGTTGACTGGTTTCAACACCAATTAAATTAAACACCAGACGTTTCAAAAATGTCGATGAACTACGTTTTTAAGATAACCCCAATATTTAACATGCGAGAGCATTTGGACAGCAGAAGTAAAATCTTCGCCTAACGTGTTGTTTGTTTACACTGAAAATCCCTCTCATGTGTATTTCGAACACAAATTGAATCTGTATATAAATCTATACACAAATTGAATTACGAACTACGAAAATAATAGATTAAACATTACCAGCTAATTACAATCTCGAATCTAATAAGAGCAGATAGTTGTTTCAAAGAGAATCACTTTAAAAACGATGCTTGCATTCGAATATTCACAGTAACCAGGTTTAACAGTTTTCAGTAAAAAGTTGCTTAACTTTCCAACTGTTTGCTTAACAAAAATAACCAAAGATTAAATAATTATCAGTTAGATAACCTCTTACATTTGAATTAGAGATTAGTCTAGATTTTTTACTGCATAGAATGTATGAAAACGATTTTTCCAATCTTTTCAAGGTATAAATGGCGGTCAAAAAGTTTTGAAAATGGAAGTTTAAGGTGCCTCAAATAAATCTATTGTTATCAAAATGTTCAAACTCAATGCAAAAATTATTTTTAAGAAATGAACACTACCAGCCTTCTGACTGTTAACTTTACTGGTAGATAGAGTGTATTAGTTAAATATCTTAACGAAAGATTTATTCACAGATATAAAAATTCTAATATTTTAATGCATAACTAAGTACATTTAATCAGTCAAATTAATAAACTAACAAATTTTCATAATTATATTCATTAAACCACTCAGCAGTTTCCAAAACTTTTAAATTCATATGTATTTTGCAATGCAGGATTAAGAACCATACAAGTTATACGACTTTTTCATTTAAATTATTTTACAAGGCTGACAATGTATAGTTATTCAAAACGACGTCAATTGGCTTGTTTTTCAAATACAATTTCAGCACTTTGCCAATAAGAGTTCCAAAGAATATATCCCGATTGAAATGTGATAGTTGATTGGTGAACATCGATAAAATAAACGTCCAGAAAAATATCCTGAACTCAATTTTTCTGGGAGTTTGAAAATGCCGAAAGATTGTTTTTTGACCAACACTTCTCTATTAAAAGTACTTTTTGATGAACATACGAAAACTATTCTTTAATCTATAAAATCGTTGTGAGTTTTGTGCTGATTTGTGATAACAATAGGTCTAAACAATTAGTCTAAACAGTTAATACCTGTATAATTTTTTTATTTCCAATGGCTAATCATATCACAAGAAAACACACATAACACACGGACAAACAACGAACAATGACAGTAAAACGATACAAAAAACTAATATAACACAGAGAAATAGCGAAGAAAACACCAAAGTTATTACCCTTAAAGTTCTCTTGCCTCCCAATACCTAGACACCTCAGAAAGACCGTGGAGATTCCTACATAGAAGAAGGTGCTTTCTGTTCATTACTTACCCAGTCCCTGATGGCAAAATAATCTACAGTTTTTGGTATGCGTTCCAAGTACTGCTATTTTAGCAAATTTCGGAGAGGATTCGTGAACTCAAATTCTACATTGGAATGCGTGTGGTATGTGTTAGTTATATAATTTCACAAGCCAATTAAATTTGGAAAACCTCGTTCTAAGAAACCACGAATGAGCTATTAAAAGATGAAGATAATGGTCTTTCGATTTACGTGTTCTAACTACCAATGTATACCACAAAGTGTTAAAATAATGCTGCTTTCTACTTCAGTATTCTGAGATGCTAAGGTGAAACATTTAGACAAAATTGATCTGAAAAGTTTGAAGAAGGAGAGCGGATGCTTCAGGATGGTGTTAGTCCACATTTTATTCTTCTATTTTGGCATATAACACTCTTCTAACGGTCCCTCAGCCTCCATGATCTCCAGATTTGAATTCAAGAGACACTTTTCTTTAAGTCTAACTGAAACCAACTTTAAACGTCGTTTTCTATCCAAGCCAGAGGAAGTTAAGAATCGTATTTAGACGACGATAACAATCAAAAAGTTTTAATGATATGTTAGTTTGATATAAAGTATCAGTTGCTAACTTTTTGAACACACCTTGCTATTATTACCTGCATTGATTTAAAGCGAACTCGTATTTTAAAATATTTTGTCATCGCTACAAATTTTAATGTGACCTTCAGGGAGAGAGCAAATATTGTGAACAGCGGCCATTGCAGCTTGGGCAATCCTACGGCGTCAAAGGTTTTTAGAGTAAAGTGACACGCAATTTTCACGTGGAAATTTTATCTTTGTAACAAGCACGTGAAATTAAGAGAGGGAGAGCTCTCCAAACCTCTCGTGATTCTTTTTGGGTGAGTGAAAATAAATTGACGCCCACGTAAAAGGTGTTCACATTTTATGGCACCGTAAATCAGAGTTAAGTGATCGTAGTCATTTAACCACCTCGCAGAGTGGGTTTCGAGGATAAAGTTTATGTTTTAAAGGGTCCATGGCGCGAGGATAAGGATCATGGCTGTAATTTCTCTCCCAGACATTTTTCTCTGCGGTGTGTGATGGGCATGAAAGAAGAAACTTAGACGACTTTGGGTTCGTAAAGTTTCAACATTTCTTGGCCGAAGAACATTAAACCTGAAAAGTGCGGTATGCCGGAGAGCTTACTTTTAGATCTTGGTTTTGTTTTTTGGGCCTAACAGAACTAAAAGCCATTCCAACGTCGTTTTTTAAAACTAATCGGCAAGGCAATTATCAGCTTTCAGATATTTTTGAATTTGCTGTGTATAGAGAATACTCCTTCCCTAAAAAGAGTTACACAAATTCTCTAGCCTTTGGTCCCAGTCTTGGTCAGAGGAGGCGTTATCTGCAATTTATATACATGTTGTAATTTAGCTACCTCTTTAAAAATTCATTGAAATTTTTTTTTAAAAAGTCCAAAAGTCCCGGCTCGAACATGTTAAAATAACTTCCACCCTTATTTCGTTAGAATTCAGTTAAAGTTTTACGGATCTAGAATCAGTAGCACTCAAAGTAGTGTCGTAGATAGAAGTGCTGTTGATAATATTTTAAAACGTTTAAACTTGATTATAGCGCGGACATTAAATTTTCAAAAATTTTGAATTCAAAACTTTTGTTTTTAAAATTGAAGTCGGATAAGCGTGGTTAAAAATTACAAGTGAAGTCATTTCTACAGTTTTAGACAATTTAAATGGCAAAAATTCAGATTTTTGAGTGGCATAGAAAAGTTAATTAATCCTTCTAAAAATGTAATGAAATAAAGGTTGATTTTATTAAGGAAATAAAAATTACTGTTTGATTCCACTCTTTTATGGTCTTTGGACGGAAACGTTTTGACCTTACTACGCTGTAATTTAAATAAAAGTTCAACGAATGTATCATAAAGTACTTTTTACGCTCTGTTACATTGGTGACCCGGAAGTGATCTGATTCCAGATAAGAACGTTGAGTGTTCAGATCACGTCCGGATCACCAATTATTTTGGCTAGTTAATGAATGTCTAAAATGGTTAAGAGTTAGCAACGCTTCGTTAAAAAGAACAAGTTTGTTACAATTTAAGTTTGCATATTTAAAGCAGCGCATGAATTAGCAGTTGTGATAATACAAAGAAGTAGTTAACAACCAGTGAACCTCTTGAAATTTCGAATCTTTACATAACAACTTTCAAAATGTTTTCCCATAAAATCGTTGCCACTCGGTAAGTAAATGCCTTGTTGCAAATCAATTATTGTAGAGAAAATAATTTTGCACCTGCCGTAAGCTGTTGAAATGGTGTCGGAATGATGAAATGAAATGGGTCGTCACACTTACTTTTTATAGTCATAATTTTGTAAGCCCTTCATAATTTTAACTCACTTTACTTAATTAAGGCCTCATATTGTACTCTGTTATACACGGGTGGTAGTTGGTAATTGAATTTACGTCTCACTGAAGCATCACTTGGCGACGGTACGGGAAAAATGCGGGAAAGATCCGAGGACAATAATTCGTTATTTTGAACCACTGTCAGATGACAAGGTCAACACCTGAGCTGTCACACCACTTTCCAGACTTCCACAACACGCCAACGTAGACATTAGAGGTCACGCCAGATTTAACGTGCGCCAGCCCCTGTATACACGACGGTCTGGTTGGAACTCGCAACCCTCCGTTTGCTAATCCCCGACTCTACCCAACTGGGCTACCTCGGTTCCGGTTCATGGGAAGAAATATTTAGGTCGTAAAAAATAGTAACTGGGCATGGATATAATAGTACTAATAGGTATAATAGTTTACTAGGATATAATAGTACTAGGCATGGATATAATAGTAAAAAATAGTAACGGTCTGGTTGGAACTGGCAACCCTCCGTTTGCTAATCCCCGACTCTACCCAACTGGGCTACCTCGGTTCCGGTTCATGGGAAGAAATCTTTTGCTCGTAAAAAATAGTAAAATTGCCAAAGGGAAAATTTTTTTTGAAAAAGCAGTTTATTTAACAACGATTTAAACACGAAAAGCATCTTTCAAAAGTCGACACTTCAGAAATAGCTTATTTATACACTATATCTTATGAAGTAATCAATATTCCAATATTGACTAAAAATTTAATTTCCTTTTGGTTCGTGATCTATACATGACAATCAAAATAATCAGATTATTATTATTGCCAACCAATGTGTCTACATAGCCAGAAAACCTGTAAATTCTCTACTGGAAAAATGAGAGGGCTGGTTAACGCATCAATATTCCCTTATCTAGAAACTAATTGTTTCTTTAGGTCCCCTGTTAAATATTAAGTTTATTAATCTAATCATAGCTTGCAATTTCGGTTTGCGACTCCTTCAAACATATTTTTTTCTAAAATTACTATTAACCCTCTCGCTGCGTAATTTTTTTTATCAAAATAGGTTCAAAAATTGCGTATTTTTTATTACATATTTCAAATCTACATATATTTTAGAGTTAAAATATACAAAAATTTTTTGTAAAAGAGTTTTTTTCAATTTAGAATTAGATCATAAAAAAAAGGTTGTCGGAATATTGAAATTGAAGAATAATCATATAGAAGAAAAATTTGGAAAATTAATCTTGGTTAAATTATGATTTATTTTATGAAATACAAAGGTAAAACGTATATACTAATGAAAATATGCAAAATACTTACAAAACATTTATTAGAAATGAAGAATTATTAGAAATTACTATCCGCAGAGGAATCCGAGAAATTCTCATCAGTTTCGCTATAACTATCTTCAATATACTTGATATCAGAGTCAGAACTGCTATCAGTGTCGGAAATATTGTCAGGAATGTAGGTTCCATCACTCGCGAAACGCTTCCTGCCAGACATCTTTGAGCTTTGAAAAGAGCGCGCAAAATGCTGCAAAAAATGCTTGTATATTTCGCAGAAATGTGAACATCTAAAGCCATCTGTTAACCCAGATTTGAATAAACAATTAAACATCACAGAAAAGCCAAAATGAAACCATGAACGGGGAAAGAGCGGGTTGCAGTTAAATAGACGGCAAAAATGCATCCCCGCGGAAATCGCGGGATGCGCAGCGAGAGGGTTAACCCTCCTGGTTGTTGTTCTCGACGTGGTATCTTGTCATCAGAAAACTGACTAGATCTTGATGGACGATATTACTTCGTCATTGGAAGAAAGATGGCCAAATTTTGATCTCGTCGCCATAAAAAAAATCGGAATATCTTGATGAGATATCTCGTCATAGGGAAAATTGGTCAGATCTTGATGGACGAGATAGATCGTCGAAACCACTTGGAGAGTAACATCTTGTAAAATTCCCAAGAGTTGTATGGGGCACCCGACTCTGATTGGGACGCATAATGATGTAATAAGTATTTTTAAAAACAGTTCCTTTTCATCTGTTAAAACTTCTCTATCTGCATGTTCAACTATTACGTTTTTTTCATCTAAATAAATATTCTGTGTTTTCAATGAGAGTTTACGATTTACTTTCTGAAATGCCGATGCTGTAGAAGTCGGGGGAGTTGGAGAAGCGAAAATTCAGAAGTTACAAAAGACAATTAAGTTCTAGATTTCGGTACCAGTTTTTGCCTTGGTGTTTATGTCTTTATTGTCTCTCTCACGATTTACTACTGTATTTTGCTGTATTTGTACGTTATTGTGAAAATTTACCAAGGATTGTATGCAGTATTTTTCAGGTGACTCTTCTGCCCTAAATGTATACGAGTATATGATTTTTTCCTTTCCTTTTTATTTTACACTATCAGAAATACCCAAACTTCCTCGGATTGAATTGGTTAACTGCAGATTGAAAAAGTGACCAGAGTAATCACTTTTCTACTTAGAAAAATGCCAACATTATTTAATTGTCAGAAATGTTTTTAAACACCTTTTCCACATTTTTATAATTTCTATAACTTACATTAGACGCAAATCGCACACATACAATTCATGTCCATCCATTTTATCCATTTCCCAGTCATCGTACCCTTTTGTTGTGTGTGTGTGTATAAATGAGTTGTTTTAAAAGTGAATGTATTTAGTACAGACAATGTGCAAGGTAACCTATAAATATTTTTTGAAAAATGGTAAATCAATTTGACATCGTTTTCTAAAAAGAAAAACAGTCTTGAACACATTTTAAATATTCACATAAATAAAATGTCTTTAATAAACTTTAAATATGCACATAAATAAAAATGGAGTGTTTGTACACTGCATATTTTCAACCCATTTCAAGCTATTTATTCGTTTTGGGCCCTTCTGATGCTAAATTAGTGTCTTTCGCATTTGGTGTCTGTCCGTCTGTATGTATGTGCCTCTATTACGTCCAAAACGGCTGGGTGTATTTTCATGAAACTTTGTATGCTGTGAGTACCTACATTAATTTAGTGATTGAATTTGGTTGCGTTGGCATGTCTGTCCGTCTTCCTGTTTTACGTCTGTTTTCGTGTCTGTGTTTGTGCAAGTATTACAAAAAGTTTATTCAACATAATTAATACATTGTTCGATAATTTACAAAACCTATTTTAGTTTAGTGAATATATTATTTGAATTTATTTTGTTTACATATTTAAACAAGTGTAATGCTAAAACATCTAAGTAACCATACTTAAATAATCCATGATTTGTGGTAGTTTTGAAGAAGCTTGAAGATATATTGAGCAAAACGATTACTTAGATTGTTTTAGTAGTACTGCTGGAAAAAGCAATTATTTAAAGAAATAGTTTTGCAGAATTTAAATTCCTAATACTTTGTATATTTTGAGTTTTATTTCTTTTTTACAAAATAAAAAATTCTGAATATTTGGGACAGACGATAAAAATAATAATCTATACATATAAAGCAGAGTTGACGTCTGCCAGTATGTTCTCTATATAAATCTACATCGTTTGACCTATCCACACCAAATTTGGCACACTTATACTTTGGAACCCTACGAGTAACGCAAGCTACATATTAACCCCCGTTCTCTTTAACCTAAATGTGCAGAGGGGGCTAAATCGATTCGAAATTGCCATAGGAAAATCATTGAGCATAAAACGATTGCGCTACGCAACTCAGTTTGTTTTACCAGTATTAATCGAAAATCAAATTTTCTAATAAAATTGTTTTACCAGTATTGCTCGGAAAAACAATTTTTTTCCGAAACGTTATATTTAAACAATTTAAAATTCTAATTATGTTTGAACTGATTTTTATTTCTTTCCACAATTTTAATAATTTAGGAATATTTGAATGATGAAAAAAGGATATTTAAAATACTTAATTTTACACAACTTGCATTTTATACTGGGACACGAAAAGCCAGAACAAAAACTCATTGATGATAAAAGCGTAATTTTGCAATTCGGTATCTGCAGCACCAGAATTAATGTTTTATTTTATAAATTAGATTTAGAATTCCGTGTTTGTATACTTGAGTTAAGACAAATGTTGCGGTCATATTTGAGCATTTCTAAGTTTCGTAAATTTGTGTTCTTTTTGTAAATAATTCATTATTGTCCATCAATATTTTTTTAGCGTCTTTTTCGAATTTCTCTATTTCAGAATATTCCCATGACTTCGAAAACCGACACGCTTGCTCAGATCTTTCGTTTTCAGAATTCGACATTTTTCAATGACCAGAATTTCATTTCTGTTTGTATTTACGTGTTCCATTACTTTCCATATTACAGATATATTATTTAGGAGTTAAATTGTAATGAATTATTCTTATTTTCTGCCAAATACCACTAGACATGGGCAATTTCTTGGTTGTATATGTATATTTTGACGAACGTTCCTTGTCTGGTTAAATACGTTATAGTTTGTAGAATTCTGTTTCATAAAAATAAATGGAAACCTTTTTAAGTAATGTGTATAACTTCTTATTTTAAAATAACTGGTACAGTTAAAATAAAGTTATTCTAAAAAAAGATATGTTACGTTAAATCAAAATGGGTAGCCATACGTTGTAGTTCAAAGATATTTCTAAATTTTGACATATTCTCATTACAAGATGATTAAAATAAATTTAATTTACATTATTCTCATTTGTTTTTCATGGGTATTGAAAGCCGTACTCCATAATCAAGTAACTACAGCTATCATTCTAAATAGGTACGTGGTTTCCATATAGAAATTGGGTCTCAATTGAAAAAGTGCTTTAAGGATTTGATTTAAAACTAAATTTTTCTGTTGGAGGAAAGCGAATTTTAAATAAGACTTTGCTGATCTTGGAATAATATCATAGTAAAGAAGTATGTAAACTAGGACTTGAAAAATAGAATTTTTTTGTCTTAAGTGGCAGAAGGTCGATGTTGCTTACTTGAAGTTGAAACTGTTCGTATACAACTTAGGTACCTGTGAAACATTCATTGAAAGCAGTGATTTTGTAAAAAGTGTAATCGATTGAGTTTGCTTTGTCAACATTGATGACATTTGTTTTAAAAACAAGCTCCGTTATTCCACGTGCGACTGAATAGAATTTTCAATAAAAAAATGTGTGCTTCAAAATAAATTAACCACGAATGCCGTAACAGTTTAATTTGCCGTCCTCTCACAATGATAATGTAATTCGAAGACATCAAATCCACGGTGTAAGGGTACCACAAATAATAAATATTGATTGGAAAACTGAGTGCAAGCCTATACTCTGAAAGTTCCTCATTTTTACTGAAAATGAACTTAATTGGCATTCGTAATCACTCCAAAACTCAAAATCGACTTCTGAAGAAGTCAGTCTGTCATGAAAAAGCTTTTGCAGTTTCTCTTACAGCGATAGTGTCATGAATATGAAATTGATTATATGGATCGATATATTATTCATACATATTTGCGTCCGAAGTAAATTGTAGAAGCTATAAAAAAGTTAAAACACTGTTACAAATTTCTGTACACTTAAATGATGCTTGCAATTTTATTTGAAATAGAATCAGCATTTAACCAATTCAACCCGAGCATCGCGGGGTAATTCTGCTAGTACATTATAAATAAAACATGTAGCACAAACCTTTTAAAATAAGACTGGTAACTAATATGACAACCTTGGCATTTTTAGAAATTGTTTTTGGCATGCGAAACTGAATTAGTTCGAAACAATAATTATCAATCGTTTGCGCTTTTGAATATCTGTTATTCATTAGTTCCAGGAATCCAATTTGTAGTGAAAAAGAGATACTTTCACATTTCTATTTGTTCGAAGCTTTTTTAAAAATCTGTTTTAAGATGTATCTCTGAATTTTCAAATTGATATTTCTCGTTGAATATCAATAATCAAAGTAAGTAAATGTTTAATTAGTTAAACAATTTTTGAATAGTTGTATAATTTTGGAAAACGATTTTGTTTTTAAACGACATACTAGGCATTTGTATGCATTCTCTCAATGATTCTATGCATTCTGGGTAACATTGGCACACTCTAGAGACTTTTCTTTCTTTCTAAAAATTTAAATTCTGCAAAAATATAAAATGTTAAATTTGATATTTATTTTCATTTGTGAAAAATTGTGTATTTAGAAATTGTGTTCCTTTATTAGTGTGGTAGTTGTTACATGTGATGAATAGGAATTACAATTAAAAAATAAATCAATAAATAAAAATGAAGTGTTTGTACATTTTCGTACCATTTCAATTTATCCGTTTTGGGTCATTCTAATGCAAAATCAGTGGTTTCCTCGTTTGGCGTCTATGTTTAGTATTGGATGTGAAATTCTTAATGAAACTTTGCATACCATATGTACTTGCATTCATTTAGTGACTGAACTTCATTGCGTCAGTCTGTCCGTCTTCCCGTTCTATGTCTGTTTTTTGTGTTCGTTTGTGTAAGTATCGCATAAAATTTATTCCATGTATAAAAATAAAATGTTATATATTTAAAAAATATAGTTTAATGAATACATTATGTAAATTTTTAAAAATTTATATTTAGGTAAGTTTTAACATATTTAAGTAAGTTTCATGCTAAAACATCTGGGTAAAGTATACTTAAATCAACCATAATTTGGTAGTTTTGGAGAAGCTGGTATGTATTTTGAGGATTGCGATTTACTTGGATTGTTTTACCAGTGCTGCTGAAAAAGCAATTATTTTTCCCAAAATCATTTTTATGGAATTTAAATTCTAAAGCTTCACTTATTTTTCTTTTCAAAACATAAATAATTTCCAAATATTTGGGACAGATGATGTAGAGAGAATAAAACATTCAAATGTGCATTTGAGGAAGGTATAAAGTAATTATTTTGTGTCCAATATTGCTAACGCCGTATGTTCATTTTCTGGACGGCATGTGTACATTTCGATTTACTTTCCTCAAATGCAAGACTGGTAGCTAATCAAACATATTCAAAGAATTTTAAAATTTTGATATAGGTTTCCTTTAAACGATTAAGCTCATTAATACTTGCATTTGTTTTCCATTTTAAAATAAAATTACTTGGTTCTATCGAAAGCCACTCAATAGGCAAGTAACACCATCATTCTCAATCTAAACAGGTACGTGGTTTCCATTCATAACTAAATTTCTGAATTGAAAAAATGTTCTTTAAAGTGTAGAGCGTTCTCAAAGAAAATGAAATTCGTGTTTGTGGCCACGTGAGAGTAATATTATTTCATGATTTATTTTTCATTTACATTTAATTTAGCACTAATTTTTTTTCGTTTTAAGTTGTGTCAACTGTGCGAGATGACGAAATAAATAATCACGAATCTACAGAACTTTGTTTTCCGAATATATTTTAGTTTTATTTCGCTGTTTTTTGTGGTTGTAAATTTAATAAATATTTATTTTTTAAATAAATTTTAATGTATTTATTTTAAAATAAATTTTAATAAATATTAATTTTTAAAAATAAATTTTAATAGATATTAATTTTTAAAAATAAATTTTAATAAATATTTATTTTTTAAATAAATTTTAATAAATATTTATTTTTTAAATAAATTTTAATAAATATTTATTTTTAAAAATAAATTTAAATACATATTTATTTTTTAATACATTTTAATTCCTATTCATCACACGCAACCACACAAAGGATTCGATTTGAAACTGCATGCACATTAAAATAAAGCAAATTTTAAATGGAACTTTGCCGGCTTTGAAAAGAATATTAATGTGAGAACAAATCCGAACTAGGTCTTTTGAAATATTCAAAATTCCTTGTTAAAGTAACAGAAGGACAATAATGGCTACTTTACGAGTTGGAGCTATTTTTGAGCAACTTATCATATCTATTAAAAATTGGTTGAAAACAGTGATTTTCTTTAAAAATATGTCAAATCGACCCATCATTTTATATCACACAGAATTTCTAAATTTAATAAAATACTAGATAAATCTACAAAAAACGCAGCGTTTCCCATAGAAGCATTTATCTTCGAGATTATTCGTTTATTATTTCATATTAGACTTTCAAAAAATATATAAATAATCATGCACTCTTTATAAAACCTAAATATAGCTCATTTTTCTAAAATATGTAGGGAATTTTCTCATGACATTCTTTAAGTTTGTGCAAAAAGTTTTCTTAAAAAATCTATGGTGAGGAGATTTCGATTGAGGATAAACTTAACTCAAACGATCTATTCTTTGAATAAAACTTTCATAAATCCTTCTATTCGCAAATCTTAGAACTTTTGCAAAGGGAAAAACATCTTTTAAAATTGTTCAACATCTATTTCAGAAGAAACTTCGCCATAAAAAGTAAATTTATTTTATATTCGAGAAGGATAAAGTAAAACCCCACGGTCCACGAAAGTCCTTGAAAGAACTTGAATTTCAATTTTCCATTCAAGGACCCAGAAAGTCAATGAAAGTTCCTTTTAGTCCTTAAAAAGTCCTTGAATTCTATCTGGACTATTTTAAACAAAATTTTGCCCCACAAGCTAAAACTTTCCCTTGTTCATTTTTCGCTTGTCTTTCATTTCTTTCTCTTTATACCGTTAATTAGTGGAATTTTATTTAATATAGATAAAAACTAAAAGGTATACTACTTTTGTATACAGTTTTCTTTATAAATAAAGCTGATCGTGATGTATGACCATTTTGTGCTGTAATATAGCGATTTAAAAGAAGCAAATTTTTATTATTGCTTATCTTAAAAATTGAATTAGTTAAAAATATTTTTTGCATTACATATTACTTTTATGCTTTTTGGCGTATCAGTTTTATTCAATTCTCGATTTTATTCGATGAATTCTCGTTATTGAACTCGCAATGGTGAGGCTTCGAATGTTCCCAAATGTGGCAATTGAAAATTTGTGTTGTGTTCTTCAAAAGCACTTGAAAGTTTTCACGTCAAAGTGTAGGGACCAGTAAATATATCCACTCAAGATTAACGATGTATTGAAAATAAGCTGACTGAGACGAAAACAGGATATTGGGATTGCAAAAACGGGACGGGGAAACTGTGATATTATATCATCAAGATGATAAAAAAGTTTTATACATAGACATATTGATCTTACCATTATTCTTCAAGGACAACCCATACCAAAATTTAGGTAAACGTAGAATGAAACTGCACTTCAACCACGATCGTACTTTGAATATTTCTCTGATGAAGTAATCTTACACATCGAATTTTGGTCTTTCATCCTATCATAAAACTTCTCACACTCAATGACACAACTTATGTCTTACAACTAACATGGGGCGTCATTGTCTTAACACTTAATCTAGATTTCGCATACTGTTCATAACAGAAAAGATCTAATTAGCTCGCGTTTAGCAAAAAATGACCGTCAAGCGACAAACCAAACCATAACAGAAAATATCTGTACTTTCTGGAAGACAGAATAAACTATTACAAACTTTGAAAGTTTAAGCGTGTTTCGCTCATTTGAGAAAAAATCTCCCCATCTACCAGATGCGGGAATGTTTTCTTTATAATGTGACTCTATGATAGGATCTATAGGGCCGCGGTGGCCCGGTTGGAAAAGTAACGGATTAGCAACCGTCGTGCCCTCAAATCTCCTCACGTTGGTGTGGAAGTTGGGGTGCCAGCTCAGGTGTTGCCTCGTCATCTGACCGTGATTCAAAATTAAGTGGTGTTATCCTCGGATCTTTGGGATTGATCCAGGACTGTCACTAATAGTCCAGTGTGACATTAATTAAAAAATACCAATAAATACCATGGTTGTATAATTTACTGTTATCCATGGGGGAATATTGCTATATGATTATAAGTTATGAATAATGATTTATGATCGACCAATATTGAAGTATATCTATAGTTTTTATTAAAAACGGGATAAAATTGATATTTTAATTAACCCTCCTGGTGGTTGTCTCAACGAGATATCTCGTCATTAGCAAAATAACCAGGTATTGATGGACGAGACATCTCGTCATTAGCAAAAACTGACCAGACTTTGATGTCGTCATCATAAAAATATCGGCAATATTTCGAAGACGAGATATCTCGTCATTGGCAAAATTGGTCAGATCTTGATGGAGGAGTATCTCGTCCAAACCACTTAGAGGGCTAAAACGACGGTACTGTCCCGTAAAAAATGTTATGTAAGCCCAGCCCAATTAAAAGTTATCAAGCAAGCACTAAGAGACTAATATTTGTCATTTAAATAGGAGATATTTTTGTCAAACACGGGATTAATTGATTGCCAAGCATTTATTTATTACATTGTATTTGGAACACTTGTTTTTTCGTCGAAGCTGTTTCCAGGTTCTAAATGCAGGTGGAATCAAAATAAACAGCTTCATCCATCTTAGGGAAGCGTGCACAATTCTTAGTAGAAGGTAGCTATTACCTGAGGGGGTTTCCCATTATGAATAAAAATATTATTGACAAGAGGAATGATTTTATCAGAGACACACCCTTCGGGCTGTCATGTTCGTGGTGCATTTAGCATTACTTTTTTTGTTCCAACCTCGGGGTACACATGTTTGTGACAAAAGCGAGTTGATTAGGTTTTCCCATTTCGTAATGCAGCGGAGTATTGTTGATGTGACAAATTGGGGGCATGTATTTATTTTGGCAAGCGGGGAATCATTTTTTATGTATCCCTTTTATTTGGTGTAATGCAACAGTTCCACCATCGTGAATATGTCTCATGTTTCTTAGCGTTGTGACTAGTTTGTAACGTATTTGGGAAGCTTTGTTATTTTCCTATTTTATTGGGTAATGAATATCTGTCGTTTATGAATTTGTAGGCAGCTTTGGTTTGTGTTGTTAGTAAAGTCATCTTTCGATGATTTAATAAAATTATCCACGAATTTAATTTCACTCAGCATCTTTTTTTTTATTTCTAATGTCGGTCCTCTGACCTTTGGCACCACAAAAGACAAACTAACGGCTATTTGTGAGGAAGCACCCAATGGGTAATCTCCGTTACTCCAACTTCCATGCTCCTACAAACTGGGATTTGAACCAGGAACCTACTCAGTGATAGACAAGAATTAAGACCAATAATACAGTTTGGCTAAGCCATAGAGGGAATATAAAAGTAGAATGAGTAATGGTAATGAGTAATGGTAATTAATGGTAACCAGGATCAACGTTTTATTTAACCAGGATCATGTGACAAAATTAGAAGTAGCGTGATCCTTAGACCTGCTTTCATCAGTCGGGAAGAAACGAACATTCATCACTTGATTGATCCCCGGGATGGGAGAAGACGACCATCCATTGATTCACCATCTAATTGGTCCGGCGACAAGTAAATAGACTTTTGTCGATTTCGCCATTTTTGTTGTCATTGTAACGGCGGCTAGGGAAACTGACAATCTTGCCGGCGGATCAAGCGCCGAAAAAGGAACGACCACCACGACAGCCAAAAGACAGATAGGGCAGCTGATAATCTTGCCGTCGATGAAGTGCCGAAAGGGAAAGACCACACCGAAGCACCTTTTTAACGGATAGGAAGGCGAACCGTTTCCAGAGGCGAAACTGTTTGCGGCTTTGAAACAAAAGGCAGGCGCCTTTCTGTCGCTCTCTATGACATTTCGAGACAAAAAGGTACGGAGATGAATTGCGATGACCATTGCCGACAAGGGTTAATGGTCCCCTTTCAAGTCCACCGAAGTCTGACGTAAAAGTCAAGGGGAGAGGCCAACGTGCGAGAGCCATTCGGGAAGGTCCGAAGAAGGTGAGATAATCAACAGCCAACCAGCACCGACTAAGAGGCCGACCCGAAACGAAAAGGAGTCGAGAAGCACGCGATATATATATATAGTTTTAGACAGAGGAGGATTGGAGAAAGATTGGAGAGGAGGATTGAGAGAGGAGGATTGAGAGAGGAGGATTAACAGAGGAGATAGAAAGAGACGAGAGTCGAACGAGAAGTGAATACCCGTTCACTGTCGGCGAAAGATTGCCATCTTTCGGGAGAAACCTCCTCACCCGAGTAGTGGAGATTTTAAGCTCACCAGAGCTGAAAAGGCTGATTTATCCCGCCCTGGGATTCTATACTCTCTTGAGTATTTTATTGAGAAAGGCTCGCCCGTAGCCGTGAAGGGGAATCCTCTGAGAAACCTGTACAACTGCTGGTCCGAGTAGTGGAGATTGAGCTCATCCGATCTGGAAAAGACTGAGATATCCTGCCTTGGGACTCATCTGAGTATTTTTATTGTGAAAAGGCTCGCCGTAGCCGTGAATTAGACTCCTCCGAGTAATTTGTGAAAGGCTTGACAGCAGCCATAAGAAGCTCCTCGATAAACTTTGGACTTTCCAACGAACTATCGAACTCTCAAATGAGCTCTTCATTTTAGTTCATTTTACCGACTAATTGTAAATAAATTACGTTAGTCTAGAAACGGATACTTTTGAATGGTAACTAGTCTAAGCTACCCGTGAACTAAGACGTTACACCATTCTATAGAAATGCGCCTTTCGCACACTTATCTTGTCATAAGATGTTATATCGAAAAACAAGGCGATAAGATGCCAAATCGGCCAACCATGCCAATTTTTAACAGAACAGTCACAATATTACTGGTCAACATATTGGCCACACATTTTGAGGCTCCTCTCAATAGCAGTACTTAGTCTACACTGGTGTTCAAATTTAAGAGAATTTTCACTTTTGGGCGATTATCTCCAGAACTACTGGACATATTTTAATGCAATTAGTTATGTACATAGGTTTGAAATAATACAAAAAATAACCATACAACAATTATGGTACACAAGCAAGATCATGTGTAAGACTCATCAGCGCAGGAAGGTCTAAGACAAAGGTTACAATATCGGCCCAAAAATGGGTTAATAGGGAGTATGGTCCCTCTTACAGTTATACAGCTCTCACAACGTGGATTCTTACTGGAAATGAGGCAGTTGATGGTCCCTGTGGCAGTGAGGTCCCACTCCTCCAGCAATGCTGTTTTCAGGTCCTGTATGGTTATGGGAGGGAGAAGGCGAGCTGCAATTGCCCTCTCAAGAGCGTTCCAGATATGTTCTATAGGGTCTAGGTCTGGAGATCTGGCTGGCCAATCCATCCGGTGAATATCCTCACTTTTCAGATATTCGTCGACCAGATGAGCCGAATGTGAACGAGCATTGTCGTCCATTAAAATAAAATCAGGACCAACTGCATCCCTGAAAAGGTGAACATAGGTCTTCAAAATCTCATCCCTATATCTCACAGCAGTCACAGAGCCTCTGTCAAAGACATGGAGATCTGTGCGCCCATCCAACATGATGCCTGCCCAGACCATTAAACCTCCGCTGCCATAGTGGTCTCTTTTCTGATGTGGGAGGACAGGTAACGGGTCCCTGGTTCTCTCCAGATGAACGTACGTCGAGAATCAGAGGCGAGACTGAACCGGGACTCAACAGTTAATAGAAAGGTCCTCCACTGATCCCTGGTCCAAAGTCGATGTTCTCTGCACCATGATAAACGGGTTCTCCTGTGCGTAGAAGTGAGCGGGACGCAAACAGCAGGTCTTCTTGCAAACAGACCTCTCTCATGTAGACTTCTGGAAACAGTAACCCTTGAAATTCGGCTTCCTGTGGCCGCATGAAGGTCACGAGGGAGCTGAGAAGCTGCTGCACTCCTGTTACGCCTCGCTGTAATGAACAAATATCGATTTTCATTGGCCGTCGTGGCTCTTGGATGACCTTGCCCAGGCTTTCTCTCTACGGATCCGGTATCCTCAATCTGTTTGCATAAGTTGGACACTACTCTGGGCGTTACATTTAAGTCTCGAGCAATCTGCACTTGAGACTGCCCTGCTTACATTCTCCCGACGTTTCGCCACCTCATTCCATCATCCAAATGTTGGTGGTTACTCATTTTAACTGTTTGCTTTTGAATTTCACCGAATGTTGCAAAAAAAACCCTCTACGAAATTCGACTAGGTGTGCGAGTGAACGAAGAGCGGAAATTGTCACGTGCGCTTAGAAAGCCTGTTCCTCTAAATGCACCGCCCACACGCATGTGTACGCTTACGTATTCGACACTAAAGATTTGCATCTTTGTTTGGAAGCATTAGTTTTACCTTTCGTTCAGTACTTTTCGAGAAATTCGACAAAATATGCAGTCTCTTAATTTTGAACATCAGTGTATTTATATTTCACGTCTATGGGCAAAACTCGGCATCTTAAATGAATTACATTTAATTATGCAAGCGGACTTCCAGCCACCCTCTTTTTTTCTTCAACCGTTTAGGGTTTCTCGTGATATTTATTATTTTAAGCCCTTTTAAATGAAAACACCGGTCAGACAGAATTAGCGCAGCAATTTATTAGACATCGGGCTAAACAAATATGAGACATACGTGTAAACAGATAGACAGTGGCACAGAAACTTCGTACTTTATATACAACTTATAACTATATTTCACTGACTCCAGCCAGAACACTTTTTCGCAAGAGGGAAGCTTTTCTTTATTTATGTTAGTTACATACATTATGCTATTTCTGTACGGTTACACCCTCTACAGGAACCACTAGGAGTTAGTTTATTATGAATGCTACAACTATTAAATTCTTTTGTATTGCTCCTACTGCGAGTCAAGGGTTGTCAATTACTGTGTCAGTTTCCTTAAATATATTATTCTCTGAGAAACTGAATGTTTTGATTATAGAGGTGGTGATGGATTAAACACAAGGAAAATGAACCTTTTGGAACTCATGTTTACTCATCTTGGAACAATTTAATGAGCAAAAGATATGAAACAAAATAATGTACTTAAATAAGTATACTGAGACAATGCTTTTAGGAGGTAAACAACAAGGTTAAAATATAGAGATATTCGTACAATTCAACACCATTTATCACTATTGTTACTGAATTAGTTTACAAGTTGCATTAAAATATGCACGAAACATGAATGGCTACTGATGATTTGGTTGGTATTTGTAGCAGTTTCTTTCTTTCTTGACAACTTTTCATACCAAGCAATGTACTAAATATCACGGAATTAAGTATAACAAAAGCAACTGTGGTATGTATTGTGGACTACCATGATTCCTATTTTCTATTGGTTCAATTTCGTACAGAAACGACTTTTATAAAATGGATGAAACCGAAACTTGAACAATTAGTTTCAATCATTGGGAATCTCTGAATTCTAATTATTTGGAGCCGATAAAACGGTTGGAAAATGTCTTCTATAAATTCAGGCTTCCGAGTTTTGTGCTTCTCCCCGAAGTAGTTTCAAGCCAATTTATAATTCGTCCAAATGTAGATATTGACAGCAAAGCTTCCTTGAAAGAGCAGACAGTGTAACGAAATTTTACGATAGTTTACCATGCCAATAACGAAGTTCTAAAAATATATAGGCGTTCGCTTTATTTAATTGGGTTCTTTGGTGTTCTACTCCATTTCCAAGATTTGATTTTCTTTCTAATTACAATTGGTCATTTGATTTTTCTGAACTGTGTTAGAGGAATGGAGGCTCAGTTGTTACTTAGGCCAACTGAGTGACATTCTTGGGGCAAATAAACGAGTTTCTCAAAAACAGAAACAATTAATTCTATAACTAACGTTGTAAAAATGCTTAATAGAGGCAGATTTCAAAATGTTTAAAATAATTTAGGGTTAAATTATTTTTAAACAGCGGTATGAAATCACAAGTTGTTACATTTTATGATCTAAACTCTTTTTTTGTAGTTAATCATGGACACGAAAATTTTTTGTTAATATATTTAGAATAATCATCGGAGTATGAGCATGGGAATACCGCGAATACTGAACTGTATTATACAAATCAGTTTAGCAATTTACTAACATTTTAATATTAAATAAAATTTTGAAAATAAAGCAAACTGTTCTTGTAAACTTTATTTAAACGCTTTTAGCTTCAGTAATTCAAAATTTTAACTTCTTAATTTAAGTTTTTAACTTTATGAAAATCTGTAAGAGTTTTGACCTTTACTGGGGGACATACTACGAAAAAGAGAACCTAACATATCTTTGTATAGATTTAACAAAATTTTAGGATCACGTATTTATATGCATTATAAGGTACAATCGAAATATTTGAAAAAATGATATGTATTCCGTTTTAAAATATTTATAAAAGTTAGGATCATAGCAATTATAGTTCGGCTTTTGCGAGAAGGCAGGTAGGTCACATGGTCTTGAACGAGTACTTTAGTTGAATTAGGGACTGGTAGAAACGCAAACAAATAATATCCTCGATTGGCTTCTTTAATGATATGCTTCTGGTACCGAGTTTATCGTTCGATTCCGAAGTTGGTGAGGGATAAACCATCTATGGCGATCGCCGCACATATTCTTTAGCTTTTGCGAATGGCAAACAAATGGCTTACCCAAGACAACTTTTCACACCTATTCAGAAATAAACTGATCCAAGGTCGGTCGATTGCTTTCTAGCTGGAGCCGCACTATACCCTCAAGTTTCTATTTGGCAATTAAGAGCTTAGATGAGATACAAATAAATCCTACATTATAAAACGAGCAATTCTTGTATATTTGTAAATTTTATCTTGAAAACGGGTCTAAGGATTTTAATGAAATGAGATGATCTACCATAATAGAATGCGATAAAGCGATTTAGATAGCTCTCGTCAAAGCATGGGACCTTTCACCATCATATGTATTCCACGAAGAACGTGCATCCAACCACGTTTACATTGGCAACCGCTGCTTGCATGACCGAATCGAGCTGAAACCACCGCACTTCCCGAATGATTTGGAGCGTCTCTTTTTACGGCGTCATCCCCTCGCAGAAGAATTCCACAAAAGGATTCGAAAGGTGAACGCACGTTTCGCTTTGGCTTCATTGAACATGAACGGCAATCAAACTATAAACAGTCCTGGTATATATAGCTTCATCGCCGGCGGACACGTTTACCACAAGATGAATATGGCAGCCCATTCGACGCAGAACGCCAAAGGTGAATTTGAAGGACCGCAATATAGCCAGATGTACTCCTGTTCACAATGCCAGAAGGTGCTGACTACTACAGAAGATTCAAAGTTGCCTTATCCAATGACATATGTACCTCGCGTTTAACGCCGATGAAAGCTTACCGGACAACGAAATGGTGATGCATCAGTGTGGTAAAAAGATCGTCACTTTGAGGAATACGGACAAACCCGTGGAGCCCTTCGCCTACCCACTGTTCTACCCAAAAGGATAATTCGTCTACTCCGGGGATTTGACCTTACGAACTCCTTATGCCAGCCATCAGCATCTTACTCGACTTGAATTCTCTAAATACCGAATCTTTTTACGACCTAGACTGACCAAGAACATTCCATAGGAAAAAGCTATAATAGATCCCGATCTGTGTCAAACAAAATTCAACACCTTGCATTTTGGTGGTCGACATTTTCTGCAATACCTTGTCGATACTTATATTCGAGCAAATGCAATCGCATCCAATGGAATAAGGCTAATCAAAAGAAGATTCTTGCCTATCAATATACCGGAGTTACCCACTTTACCAACTAGCTCGCTGTGAAGAAAGATGCTGTTTCTGGTGAGAAGATAATATTACCATCTCGTTTTCTGGCTAAACGCGACACTACGCCGAACATTTCGAAGACGCAATAGTTATTATTCGCCATCTTGGATCGCCAGATTTCTTCGTCACCATGACTTACAATTCTATTTGGCCAGAAATAAAAAAAGCGTCACGTATTGTCTCAGAAAATGAAGTTATATTTGAGCAGCTCACTTAAGACCGGTCTGACCTTGCCGATAGAATTGATTTGGCAAACCTAAATTTGACGATATTATTAAAGAATTGGACGATAATCAGATCTTCGGAAAGGTTGTCGCTTACGTATACACAATCAAATTCCAGAAGAGAGGCCTTTCACATTTGCATCTCCTGCAGATCAGGAGTTCTGAAGACAAGATACATAGCCCAGAAGAACTCGATGACCTGATCTCAGCTGAAATTCCGGACAACATCTATCCTGAGTTCCGAGAAGTGGTGATAAAATGAATGATTCATAATCCGCGTGGAGAGCTGAACCCAGATGCGACGTGCATGGTCAATAAGAACGGTTACTTGAAGTACCTCTTTGACTTCCACAAGCTTTTCGAAGATGTTACATCTGTAGTAGATGATGAGAAGCCAAAGTATCGACGTAGCTACGACTGCAAACTGAACCAGCGCAATCCCAAATTTTCGGATGAACATGTCTACAGAAAGGACATCAATGGTCGCCGAGTGACACGAAATAACGGTCACGTATTTCCTTAGAACTCTTAACTGCTGAAGGGGTACAGTTGCCCTATCAGCATCGACTATGTTGAAGCATCTTTGCGATAAACTATCTCTCAGGTACATCTATAAATACTATGATTGCGCATCCATTAAGATAGTCAATAATCAAAAACTCATTTACAATGAAGCGGGGCACCTACGCTGCAGGTCGATGTACCATTCCACTGGCAGTATGATGGCGAGTATTCGACAACACAAAAGTTACTTTGTTCAACGTTTGGACATCCAGCTGCCTGGCAATTACCTAATCATGAACATCGACCAAACCCAAGACAATTTAACAGACATTGGATAGAAAGGTTCAATGTTAGAAGCCTACTTACGACATAACCGTGCGCTCAAACAAGAATAAAACCGTCGCTTAAATGGAAACCCGGAAAAGTCACTTACCACTTTAATTGGCTGATGCCGGAACATTTCAAATGAGTCGGAAAAGCAAGCGAATGGGTGCGGAGAACTCGACGTTACGTGTCATTGACCGAATCCACAATGTCAATTTCATAGCCCAGCCAGAACTTTACCTCTTACGACTGCTGCTATATCAAGCTTGTTATATCAAGGATACAACAAGTTCTAAAATTTCTCAATGATAAAAGGCCTCCGATATCAACATACAAGAAAGCTTGTCTGACTCGAGGACTCGCCTAAGACGATAAACAATGGAAAGCTTGCGAGAATCTGCCACGTCAAAGTAGTCCACAGCAATGATAATTTTGTTCACGCGGATTCTGGATTTCCCGAAAACCCAAAGCACTTATAGGAAATGTTCAAGGAAGACTTGGCTGAAGTGTTTATCTGAAAACAGGACGAACTGGCAAGAACTTTATCTACAGGATCCTTTATAACATCCTTCGCGAACTAAATCACAACGTAAAATGCATGACCTTCATTAGAATTGTGTCGGTTCTGCTGCATGATGGACGAACTTCACACAAGACCTGGTGCTGCTGACGTCAGAATCAATTTCGAACATCAATTCTGGATCAATCATAGCCGCCGAACTCGTCAAAGTCGACGTTTTTCTAATGGATGAAGTGCCAATGCTGCCAAAATACGGACTTTATAATATGGATCAGCTGATAAGAGAAATTGAAAATTCGACTTTGCCGTTTGGAGGAAAGATTGTAGTCAAAGGAGGAGATTACCGTCGGTGTCTTCACGCTCAGCCCCGAACCAACCGAAGTGAACTACAAAACTTATCAATCAAAAGAAGCGATCTCTGGTGACTAATTATTTTTCGCTGAAGTATGTGTCGACCCATTACAAAACGAATTCGAAAAGTATCTTCTTAAGCTTAGGAACGGAGAATTTCAAATGAATACGATATGGACGAAATTGAACTACTGTAAGACAAACTTTCTAATGGTGATCTTATCAACGAAGTCCTCGGAAGTGGGGAGTGCTGACCATAAAACATATTATTTGCGACTGTCCTCTATACAGAGACTCAAGACGAGAATTAGTACGAACGATAATCGCAGTCTCTCAATACTGAATCGTTTCTAGTTTAAAATAAACATCTTTCCTAAAATGAGAGCACTTGAAAAATGTTTGATCAAAATAGGAAGATTTTAAACAATAATGTACTCAATTTAATATCTGCCAAACTTAAAGACAATATTTCCAATGGACCTATAATATCAAAGCCGAGTATCACATGTAGTAAAGACACAAGAACGTTTCAATTCCAATCCTAAGCATTTGGAAATTGCCTCACCGATGCTAACTATTAATGAATGAAGAATTGAGCTATATTCATGCCCCGTTGAAAAAAAGGCGTCACTAAGATAAACACTGAGATCATTGAGCAGTTACCTGGGGATTACAAAGTCCAGCAGAGATACGATTCGATCAAGAACCAGTCAGAAGGAGCGCTCCAGTTCATGTCTGAATTCATCAATTCCATCGACATTGGTAATTATACACCGTATGTGGTAAAGCTGGAGAACACAATCATCATCCAGCGTTCGTTATGACGGTGCACAAAGCCCAAGGCCAAAGTTCTTCCAAGGCCTTTGAGTTCGTTGGCGTCGGACTTACGCATATCCGTCTTTGTATGGTATGCTATACGTGCTTTTTCGCCTTTTCCAGAGTCACGAGGCGAAGCAATTTGAAAGTCTTGTTACCACGAGAATCCGCGTTCCTCTCGTAACGATACATGGTAAGAAGTGTTGAACACCATGGAAGTTAACCCGAATGCAACGTCTATGGAATTCGAATATGAAGAAAGCATTGGCACTTACCCCGACCACACGGAGGTCTTCTACACAACCACATACCACAGCCAAACAGTTACAAAAGAGAACCTTAAGTACCCCATCGTAATAGTTATATATTAGGTATTAGATCCATAATTTATCAATAATTGATAATTATATTAAACGTGTTTTGTATGCTGCGTATAGAAAATAATAGAATTTTGATTCAAAAAGTCTCACTATAATACAAATAAACAAAAATAAGGAACTGATAATTCATTTTTATTTGATGTTGATTCTTAATTTGTCTCTGATAAGTCTTTCATTATTAAAAGATAATTTTGTCTTAGTATTACAATGTTTGGAAATAAAAGAGTTAAATATAAAATGTTTTATGCACAGCAGAGCTTATTACTCAGCCCCTCTCCCTGCTAGTGATTATTAAATAATTAATACCAAAATGGGAAACCATTTGTTAAATGAAACTGGCTTTTAAAAATTCGAAGTAATTCAGCATTTTAGGCAGAATAAGAAACTTGCTTAGTAAAAATTACGAGCATTTTCAAAACATGAGTAATCTACTGATCAATAACACTTTAATTTACTTTTAAACAACGAACAATTACCCCAGGCAGCTCAGAAATCAAATAACTCTTAAAAGACACTTAATGAACGATTTATTACTTACAAAATAATAAAGCTTTGTTTCTGCCTTCAAGCTCTAATTTAATAACACAAGAAGATTATTTTTATAATACGCGATATAATGGAATTCTTCTGTCTCATTTTCTCTCCTTACTAATTGGAATATTAGAAGTGGTGGTAAGCCATTTGTTTTGATAAGAAAACAAATTGTTTCGGTACTATACATCGAATGACGTTTAATTTTATTTGAAAGGAGTCATATGGCGTTCTAATAATTAAATGTAAGAGTTCATGATAATTTTTCAAATGCTGATGATCGAGAGGGTGTTTTTGCTCCTGTTTTCGTATTTTATTCATAGATTACTTGTAGAAGTAATGCGTTAAATAGTTGTCGTTCTAAATTTAAAATTCAGAAGAAAGGTTTCTGGAGAGATATATAAAGATTGCATATTTATTAGACTGGCCATACGTACTGTTTTGAACGGGACAGTACCGTCATTTAAATAAAAATGTCAATTTTTGTCCCGCTTTAATTTAAACTGTAAATATTCTTTAACCCTCCTGGTGGTTTATCTACGTGTAGTGGCAAGTCTCTGACCCAAAAATATGTTTCAAACTGTCACCAGTTCTAGGCAAGGAACAATTTGTTTTGTTTTTCTACTTGGATCTTCATCTTTTGGAGTAATAGGACAGTTTTGTTTCTAGGAGATATCTCGTCATTAGCAAAATTGACCGGATCTAAATGATATATTTCGTTGAAACCACTAGGAGGGTTAATATTGGTCAATGAACAATTAGTTTTCATACCCTATAATCGTATACCAATATCCTCGCATGAATATCAGTAATTTGTACAAACATGGAGTCCCATTATAGAGAAAGCATTACCATTTCTGGTAGATGGTTAGATTTTGTTTCTGAAATGAGCGAAAAACGCCCAGACTTTTTGAAGATGAAATATTGAAATATATTCTTTGTCTTCCAGAAAGTACAGATATTTTCTGTATCTATCTTATCTTATCTTATCTTATCTTATCTTATCTTATCTTATCTTATCTTATATCTATATATCTATATATCTATATATCATATCTATATATATATATACATATATCTATATATATATACATATATCTATATATATATACATATATACATATATATATACATATATATATACATATATACATATATATATACATATACATATATACATATACATATATACATATACATATATACATATACATATACATATACATATACATATATACATATACATATACATATACATATACATATATTCAGGTGCTACTACTATTAACTATACAACTTGCTCTAAATAATTACTCAGCTTGCGCTTTTTGCTGATATTATTAAAATAGTGTTTATACATACTAATGTATTCCCCCATGTTCTCTTCATCTCATAATAGTTACAATTTTTCATTTGATATTGATCTTAATTGGTTCACAGATTCACCCAGATCGTTACCTTGAAATTCAATATGAATCCATTGATTAATAGTCGAGTCGAATATGCCAAAAATCAGTCATAATTATTATATTTCATAATATGTTCTTTGTGTGCATAAATTCTCAAAAATCGCGACTTAACACAAATAACATATAAATCTTAAGATATTTGTAAATTGGGAAAATGTCAATTTCTAATGTTCTCATTGAGATAATGATAAATCACCTCTAACTGATTAGATTTTTCTTTCTCTTCTGATCCATGTTATGTTCCTCGTAAGAATGGAGAGCATCTTCGTAACTTTTTACTTATTTCTAGAACATACGTGGTTCTAGAAGCAGGGAGGGAAAAAAGTGCTCGAATGAAAATATATTAGGGACACGAAGAATTTTGCCTTCGATGAGTTCTGATGTATAAAAAGAGGAACTTCCTGCATTATTCAAAATCCAACGTACAAGGAGAAAGAACACCAACAAAAGCTTATATGAGGGAAATCCCATCGGTACCAATCGAAACTACGTTCCTCTGGAAAGAAGTCTGAAAGTTCCACTAGGATTATTTCCAGAACTAACCCTTGAATGAAAGAAATCAATAGTATGTCACGGTATGATGATATTCATATGTAAAATATGCGTTACTAACACAAAATTTGAATTTCAGACATTCATTTTTAAGGGGGCACGGTACCCTAAAAATGACCCAAAAATATTGAATTCTTTACAGTCATATAAAATTGTACAGGTTTAAAGAATGTGTATGACAATTTCATAACTGTAGCTACATTAGTTAACGAGCTACTAAAGTTTTTTCATCGGATTTCAGCCATTCAATTTTAAGGGTTCACGGTACCCTAAAATGATCTCAAAATATTGAATTCCTTTAAGAGTTATATTAAAATGTACAGCTTTAAAGAATACATTTAAAAATGTAAAAATTTCATAGCTGTAGAGAGAGCTACATTAGTTAGCGAGATTAATTCAAGTTTTTGCATCGAATATAGTATATATACAAGGTGATTCAAAACTCAACGTACAAACTTTTAGGGAGGTTGAAAACACAAAAGCAAAACATAATCACATAGGAATGTATGACCGGAAACCCCAACCTGATCAGCTGGAAGATAAACGAAGATGCAGAAATGACAACTCAATAATGTGTGGAAAAACTCTTTATTTAGCGATACTTTACACTAGGACAGTACGTGTACACGTTAAGTTTCACAACAAGCGCTCAAAGTTCTAACTATCCACAGTTATGCGCGCTTCACAACGGCGACGCATTGACTGTCGGACTCTTTCAAAAATACCCGGCATTTCGCGGACGTTTGCAGCTGCGACGGAGATTCTTGCGACGAGATCGGTGTCAGAGTCAACGGCGGTCTCGTAGACCATGGCTTTCAGGGTCCCCCACAAGAAGAAATCCAGGCTAGATAAATCGGGCGATCGTGGTGGCCATGGGACGGGTCCACCACGCCAAATCCATCGAGGCGCAAATGTTCTGTTCAAGTGATCACGTACGGCACTGGAAAAATGAGCTGGAAACACTTTTCACGCCGAACAGACACGGGAACAATGTCGAGTAATTCCGGCAGTACCTCCAGAAAAATGCGGTATTTCCGGCCATCCAGTCGGGATGGTAAGAGGTATGGCCAGATTTAGAAATCACCAATAAAACCCGCCCATACATTCACGGAGAACTGTTGTTGGGCATCATGTGGACACATACTTCGTGGGTTGTCTTGACTCCACACATGAACATTGTGTTGATTAAAGACCCCTTCAGGAGAGAAATTGGCTTCATCCGTGAACAGAATGAAGGTTGGAAACGCCGGGTTCACGATGCATTTGTCCAAGTACCAGCACGCGCATTCCACACGTTGAGGATAATCCTCAGACTGCAATGACTGGACTCGTTGCAAATGATATGGATGTAAATGCTCCGTGTGAAATGTGCGCCACACTGGATTGAGATGCTACAATATCACGGGAAATGGTTCGTGTGCTTGTACCAGGAGCTCCTTCCACTCGACGCAATGTCTCCTCTTCGAAGGCAGGTGTGCGTGTCGTTCGTGGCCGCCCTGTATCATGCCTGCTGCTGCAGAATGTCCCGTATTCACACAGGTTACGGTGCAAATTCCCAAACATTTGGTGATGCGGTACACGTCTGTTTGGGTACCTTTCGGCATACAACCGTGCCGCAGCCCTTCCGTTGCCGTCAACTGCACCATACACAAGATGCATGTTCGCCATTTCAGCGTTCGTAAATTGTTGCATGCTCTCCGTACGCAATCGGAACTTTAAATGACTAGCGCTGCATTCCAATTACAGCGCTGGCGAACAGCGCTCTTCAGCGGATAACAGCGCCCTCAAGCGTGCATAACTATGGATGGTAAGAACTTTGAGCACTTGTTGTGAAACTTAACATGTCCTAGTGTAAAATATCGCTAAATAAAGAGTTTTTACACCCAATATTGGTTTGTCATTTCTGCATCTTCGTTTATCCCCCAGCTGATAAAGTTGGGGTTTCCGGTCACACATTCCGAAATGATTCTGTTTTGTTTTCGTGTTTTCTACCTCCCCTAAACGTTTGTACGTTGAGTTTTGAGTTACCCTGTATACATATATTACTGTTTCTCATGCTGTCCATCATAGAAAATATTCGTAAAAATAAACAACGGTATTACATATATGCGTACTCATGCACAAAATTGCGTGTGTGTGTGTGATACACGCTTTAAGGAAAATAAAGGAAAAAAAATAAAAAAAAGGAAAAATTTGCAGTTGTAGAAATTTTAATATTGAAATATTTTAAAAACAATTGAATCTTCAAATTATTGTTTATGTAGAAATTATTTATTTCTTTTTCATATTTTGGAATTTTATTCATATTTTGGAATATGGTACACTAAAATATTTTGTTGTAAACATAAATAAAAATAATTGCTCCAAGGTAATTCCATCACTGAATCATTAAGGGTCAGTCTAGAATACTGTTTACGATTCTCCCTCTTAAGTTTTAAATGGAAATAAAAATTCATAAATTTTTTTTAATATTTACAACTACGTGAGAGAATGAAGGTGGAAACTCCCGATAGCACTGGAAATAAATTTTCTATGTAAAAGGTCTCCATTCACAAGTAAAGTTTTCAGACTTAAATTAGGAAATGTAAAATTTCTAGACAACATAGAATTGAATCTCTTACCATTTCAATACGGTTTAATTTATTTTCCTAATTCTCCTGGTAAATGCTTGCAAAAAGCAACGCTAAATCAATCTCTAATATATAGTATCCCCCATAACATCTCTAAATTTCTTCTACTTTGTAGAGATTTTGAAAAAAGAAAAATGCGAAATAAAAACGTTTGTATTTCTTTCAAGTTTTATTTTCTACTTGTCATCTGTAGCTGTTTATTTTTTAATCTTTCTCTCGCCATGATTTGAAATTTTATTTATTTTAACTCTCTAGGGAAGTAGAAGTTTGTTTAAAACATCTTGCACACAATTGCAATTCACTGCATTTACATAGATGATTTTTACAAGGCATGAAATTATAAAAAGCAATTTCAAAATGAAGAGAAGCAAAAGTGTACTTTTATTTTACATCAATGCTTTCTTTGTTTTCGAAAGGCTGATTGAAATTTAAAGGAATAGAATATTTCTGTAAGATTCCATATGCACTATCCGATTTTATTTGTTTTCTTAATAAAACAAAATTTCGCCGGTTTTCTATCTTTATTCACTGCATACATTAACTATTAAATACCGTAGAGATGAAATATATACAATCATTATTCATTACTGAATTCAAAATTTTCTCTGTTCAAATCATCACACACTTTAATAAATACTTTTTACAGAAATAATAAGAAAATATTATTTCTTTAAAAACAATGGAAAATAACCTTTTATGTTGCACAAAATTTTTAAAACAAAGACATTTTAAAAATAAATTTCGGATCTAAAACTTTACACAAATTAACAGATAAAATTTTATTTTATCATTATTTAGCCTTACAATGTTTTGTAAATCACGACTATTTTTTACTACTATTTTTAAACTATTTTTAAAACGTCTTTCCATTTAATCCCAAAAAGATAAATTTACTTTGGAGGCACTTTGAAATCTAAGCGTGATGTAAAATTTACGAATGTTTAGTTATCTAGGGTAAGCAAATCTAAAGTTAACCTTACATTTCATTTATACCAGAATTTATTATTCCTGAATGAGCGTGTCAAATGCAATAAATATGTCCTCTCCTCTCTAGAATGCAGAACTGCCTCCGTGTTTAATTTTTCAAATAAATTGTTACGCATTAAAATAAATTGTACCAGTTTATTCAATGATATAAATTTTCATAAACCTTTTAATATTCCAATAAAATTATCCGGAAACTTCAGCAAAAATTATTTGAAAAATAAACCAATTGACAAATTTGTCGGAACGATCACTAACTTATTCCAAACCCTTGATGTTTTCCTTGATGACTTAATAACTTTTAGTAATTTTATAACTTTAACATTTGAAAACAAATTTGAACTGATTTCTCTGTGGTTATGTTTAGAACGGAATATTTTATTTTATTCTTCAGATTTGTGCTGTGGAATTAATAGTTTTGTGTTTAGATGATGTAGGTTATTTAGAATAACTACATAAACTAAATCATACAAATAATAAACATACAATAAAATACAGTACAACTGTACTGTCTTTTTATTTGTCTGTTGCATGGTGCTTTTGATCTTACTTCGCTATCACGTAATGGGAGTAACCTGCTTGACAGTATGTATGCATAAATAAATAGTTTACTTAAGTAACTATAGACATAACTATATAGTATAGAACTATATAGTATATAGTAGTATTAGACAAGCAATGAGTACTGTAATAGCAGACTGTCTTTAACATAATTCACGATACTTTATCATAGCGATATTTTGGGAAGAGTTTGTTTCTATACAGGGTGTTTCAAAACTTCCTGTAGAATTTTAAGGGGGGAAGAAAGTTTAAAATTTAACTTCTTGCTATGTATGTTGGCAAGCGCTATATAGTTATACTAGTGGGAACTATCTAAAGTGTAGAAATGAAAGAGTGGTAGAGAGAAAGGCACATACAAAATATTTTTACTAGCCCTAATTTTACATTTTGATAGTAGCACGCTTACAGTTCACAGTAGGTCCTCAAAAATTGCGAAGAGATCTGACTTTCGCAGTAGATTATTGTTTTGCTATTACAGTAGTTTCAAGCCATAACACATATTACATTTCTATGCATGCTTAATATTATAGATAGATGTATAAATAAAAACAATAGCCGAATTAAAAACAATTTCTAAGGAATTTTCCCAAAACAATTTCATAATTTTATTTTGTAAACTTTCTATATAGTATTTGTTTTAATTTTAAACTTTCTGAAGGTATTCTTTTGTTAACAAAAATATATTTCTAAATTTACTTCTATTTTTAAGCACTTGCGTTTAATAATTTTCTCTTGACACATTACATGTTGCATAATACTTTTCATAAATAAATTGTAAATCATAATTATCGTTAAATGCATACAATAGTGTCCATGAATATTGAAATTGAACTACCTGTTACCATATACTTTCTTAAACGAAAAGTAATATGTATAGCCCAATACATAGATGATTAATCCTCCACATATTTTATGAGCAGAAGCGTTTGAAACAAAATTTTATAACACGAATCTCTTCTAAGTGAATACGTTGACGTACGCAACATATATTTTTTCTTACTTTCTTCACTAATGTTTATCATCGATAAAAATAAATATGCATGTACCTTTTCTATTTTAAGCTCTTTTCATTTTTAAACTGTAATTTTATAAAATTTATTAGAACCGAACGGGAACTTCACAATTTTTTCCTCAGAGAAATTGATAAAAAAATGTAATTTGAATACCTAAATTAAATGGAATAGAGTACTTTAGAACAGATACTTTTTGGATACAGATATCGGGAAATGTTACCCTCCCCAAAAGAAACACAATTTTGAACATTACTCTCTGACAAGTAATCTGTATCATTGGCTATGGCCATGGTGATGAATGAAAAGGACTAGGTCGATATTTCAGAAAAGTTTTTTGGAGCGTGACTTACGCCTAAGAAAAATCAGACTTATTTTAAGCCAATGTCTCTTCAAATTTTGAGAAGGGTTTGATTTTTAAAAGTACAAAAAGATATCCTTTAAAACTATTCAATATCATGAACGATTACTTTAAGGTGCATTTAACGTCACACTCAAAATACTCAAAGAGCCCTTCTAGTAGAATAAAAGATAAAAATTTAGCTAAGCTGTTGTCAACGAGAGGCTTTTTCTGTCAAGTTGAATGTAGGTGGCAGTTGTGTTTTTGAGGTGGAACTTGCTTCTTGTACTCATTCCGAGTCTGACGTCACTTGGTTTGTTTCTCGAATACGATTTCTGCACACCGTCAATAGAAATTAAGGAATGAATTCGGAATTCATATATGATAGTTAATATGTCAACGCCATTAAACACCAAACGTCGCCAAAGACTATAAACTTCATTTTCAGGTAACTCCGATATGTAACGCACGGGAGCATTTGGGTACAGGAAGTAAAATCTCCGTCTTCCGTCTCTGGTTTGCCTCCGTCTGGTTTGTTTGCTTACAAAGTAAATCCCTCTCATACATCCCATTAGGGTCCAATCTTTTCTTTGATAAGAATGCATTGCATGTATTCAGGTAGGTATTTAACAAACGTTGCACTGGAGCAAAACAAAGGGCTATTGGCGACGGTCCGGGATCATCCCCCGAAGGGAAAGACCCGAGGACAACATCACGTAATTTTGAATCACGGTCAGATAACGAGCATGTATTCAGGTGTTGCGTACTTAGGTAATGATAATCATATTAGTTTCAATTAGTTAAATTGTTTAGGTAATTGAAAATCTCATTCAATTGGATTCTTTCTGTCAAACTGAAATGCAGACGGAGGTAGTGTTTTATTGGTGGAACGTTCCTCCTGATGTATTACCGACGTGACGTCACTTGACTTGTTTGTTGAGTACGATTTCAGAACGCCGGCAATAGGAATTTCAAAGAATGAATTCTGAACTGATATATAAAAGAAATTGGTAGATAGGTAGTTGAGTTTACGTCGCGCAGGAGCAATACAACAGGCTATTGTCGACTGCCCGGGATCAATCCCGAAGTGAAAGATCCGAGGACAACTTCTCGTAATTTTGAACCACGGTCAGATGACGAGGTGAACACTTGAACTGCCTACCCCACTCTCTAAACTTCCACACCACGCCAACGTGATGACATTTGAGTCCCCGACAGATTTAACGCACCAGCCCCTACGTACACGACTGTCTTTGGATGAATCGAGTTTCGAACTCAACCCTCCGGTTGCTAATGTTCAATTCTACCAACTGGGTTACCGTGGCCCTGAAATAAATTGGTCAAGGCCAATTAGATTAAACGCCAATTGTAGTCAAAACGGCGATAAGCTACATTTTAAAGTAGCCACGATATGTGTAATACGAGAACATTTGGGTAACATGAAGTTTCGTCTGTTGGTTTGTACTGAAAATCCCTCTCATAACCTTAAAGAATTTCAAAAAATGTACTCCACCCAACGAATTATGAATGATACTAGAGCCTTCCGGCCTTACATGTGGTACGGAAGGGTTCAATTAAAAAAATGAGAAGTGACAACATTGTTCAAAGATAACATTTAAATTCGAGTTTTCCTCACTGAAGTTTTCCTTATTTAGATTCTGATAATGGTGTTATCCTGTTATTTAGATCCTGATAATGTGGACGTTTTGTTCCACCGAAATAGCCATAGCCCGGTTTGTTTTGATCATTTTTAATGATTTTTGAAACTTACATTATACAATATACTCTTCCGGTTTCCATTGGTCATCATCCGTTCTTCCTACAACTACCCAAGCCTATTTTTTAAACAACAATTGAAAGAGAAAACTTGAAAATTTGGTTTTATATAACTTGTGGAGATATCCAGATATATTTTAAAGAACAAGAATCAAAATTTCGAAAGGTTTTCTGTTCTCACTAGGAGAACGTGTAGCTCAGGGAATGAGGTAGCCCAGTTGCTAGAGTTACAGATTAACAACCGGAGGGTTGCGAGTTCGAAACTCGATCCAACCTAAGACCATCGTACAAGTGATGGTTGGTGTACGTTAAATCTGTCGGGGTCTCAAATACCCTCAGATTGGTGTGGCGTGGAAGTTTGGAGAGTGGGGTGTCAGCTCAGATGTTGAACTCGTCATCTGAACGTGGTTTAAAATTACGAGTTGTCCTCGAATATTTCTCTTCATGATTGATCTCGGACCGTCCCCAATAACCCGTTGTGTTTCTCCAGTGTGACGTAAACTCCACTACCTACCTTTTTACTAGAGTGTAGTTCTTGTCGCGTGCATGTGTAAGACTGCTACGGACAGCCATGAAAAGACAGACGGGCAATGCTTCTCTTCCGGATAAATTCCTGGCACATTCTACTGACATTCTACAATACAAACATTTCTATAGATTATTTTAGAATGAAACAAGATCATAAATCGATAGTTTTTGTTAGCGAACGGTATTGAATATTTGAATCAATATTTCAAGTTCACTAGCAGCCTAGAGGCATTTCTCGGGAAAAAGAGACGAAAAAGAATGAAAAGTGCATTCGTATTACCTCAGTAAGTTTCAAACAGGTGCTTGAATTTTGCGCACTGAGTGAAGTTTCAAGAGTAGATGAGAAAATTCTCAAATCTACACTATTAATGTGTGATAGTTTGTCTGTTGGAAATCTATCTTCGTCTCAACCACAGCACGTAGAGATCTGAGTGGGGTGTCAAAATACGCAGAATAAACTGGGAAAGTTATTCCGCCCGTTTAAAATTTTCAAAAATTTAAATTTTAACATAAAATGTTCAAAAAATTACCTGATTGGACAGAGTGCCGTGACGTCACTGGCTGATTCCGTAACACTTCCGTAGCGGTTTTTCCCCAACCTTTTTACTATGTTTTTTGTCAGACTTGATTTAAATATTCGTGTTAAATTCGAAGAAAATGTTCAAAAATCAATATACAGTACTTTTTCGTGTGTTACATTTTACTCTTTAAATAAACATTTAATACACTACGTTTTCGAGCCTTATATTTTACTTCTTTAAATAAGTATTATTTTTTTATAATTATTTCACATCCAATACAGCAAACCTGTACAACTCAACTCTTAAATCCATCGTAATTTGGAATTTCAAATTGTTTACTGATGCTTTTTCATAGCGATTGTTTTTAACGACAATGTCAAAAAGAAAACGTCCCATAACAAGCAATTCAGCTAAATATAAAGAACGTGAATGACGTCACAATGAATCTAATTAACAAGCTACCAATAGAAGACTGGTCGAAGCTGAACGCCAGGGTGAAATTGGGAAATTTACATGAAGACTTGCAATGAGACGGCGAAAAGACTAATTTGTCGTTTACTAACTATCTGTTATCCCGTGACACATTAAACCATAAAACTTTTATACCCGAATAATAATAATGATAAATTTATAGAATTATATAACAGTGAATCTATAAGAAGGCATGCAAAAAAAGAGTAAAAATCCAAGAGGGAGGTATTTACTAACACGTTGTCCTCCGCAACGCGGGGCCATACAGCTAGTATAAATAATTGTTTGGGAAAAGACGAGAACTGTTGTTTTTGTCGTGTTTGGGAAAGCGGAAATGGTTTCATGGGCCTCCGTCATCTAGTGTGAGACTACATTCATCAAGACATAAGAGACATTCATCAGACTGGGGCTTCATCAAGAACATAAGGAACTGCACGCGTCGATTTTGGGAAGAATGATAGAACCATAAAGTCGGTTATAAAGTGCTGCTCTAACGAGGAGGCAATCGACCTTGGGTTAGTCCATTTTTGAATAGGTGCGAAAGCTCGTTAGGCTGTTAGACCAAAAGCATGAATAGCGATAGCTGTGGATGGTTCTCACCGATAATTGCTATCGCTACGATATCATTGCTATCGCTTTTGGCCCCCGAATGATAAACTTAGAACTTTAATCTGCGCTATATGCGCCAATTGGGAAAGCCCCTTTACTTACGTTCCAACCTATCACCTAATTTAAAGAATAGACTCGTTCAGAACCACGTGACTCGACTGCCTTCTCGCCTGTTTATAGCTAAATGTTTAGTCAGTCAGCTATACAAATAGAAATAGGTAAAAAATAAATAATAAAATAGAATAAGGAATTATGGAAATAAATAATAAAGTATAAAGAGACTGAAAACAAAAAAAGTAACGCAATATCAAATGTTACAAAAGTATAACATGAGGGTGCAACTGAGAATCTGCGTAATTGTTATTCGCCTTATATGGGGTTATAATGTTCTATCTTTTCGGAAGTTTCATTTCAGGTTACTTTATTTTAGTAATCTGTAAATGCTGCGCTTTAGATCTTCCGTATTAAACTATTCCTTTACGAATGCTAGATACAAAAATTCATTTTCTTTGTGTTGAAAGAACCAAGAGAAACTGATACTCCACACAACAGTCTTTCTTATCTTCCGTCATACGGTACGATTCAGTACAATGCGTATTTATCTAAAAGAAACTTTTTATTCTACAAGAAAACTTCCACCCCATGGGTAAAAGAGACGGACCCGGAAAGCAAAGGGCTTGTACTACACTCCTATTCTGTTTCTATAAGAGCCAAGATAAACCAAGATCTATAAAAGTTAGATTCTGGTTCTTAGCTTCTTGTTAGGAAAGAAGCTATCAGGAATGATTTATGAACCAAGAGACTCTCTAACACAAAAAATCGTGAGTTGTTGGTAGGAAACTTCTCTTGAAGTACCGATATATATTTCGTGTTTGATCCGAGAAGTGTTGTAAATCTATCATTTAAGAAAAAACGTCTTCCCCAATGTTGTTACAATCCATTTTCTCCGCTTCAAATTAAGCATGACAATATTATTCCTCCAAGTGGTTTCGACGAGATATCTCGTCAATAAAGATTTGACCAATTTTGCTAATGATGAGATATATCACCATCAGGATATTGCGGATTTTTCTATGTGCAATGCGGATTTTATTATGCAATACCTGCTGCAGTGCTCCACAATTGTGCTAACACTTGTGATGAAGCTGAACGGTCATCACTGCCAGGCGAACAACATGTCTGTCATCCAGTGGTGTCACATTTTGTGGTCTATTGCCAGATTTTCATTATGTCTGGTTCCTTTCAGTCCACTGCTTCCAAACATCCATCACTGTCGTAGCGTTATACGAGCAGCTATGTCGTGGTACGAAAATCCATTTTCACAGGTCTATCATTCTTCGCCGTTTGAATTCTGCGTTTGTCTATACCACGTCTTTTGTCGTCGACGAGGAATAGTGATCCCTGGAGAAACTTTTACTGCTCGTTGCCCTCAATGAACTACTACGAGTTGTACTCAATACACTACTGCGAGTTGTCCCCAATAGACTACGAGTTGTTCTCAATACATTACTACGAGTTGTCCTAAATACAGTACTACGAGTTGGCCTCAATATACTCAATAAACTGTTCTCAATACACTACCGAGTTGGCCTCAATACTAAGAACTATTCTCAGTATACTACTACGAGTTGTCTTCAATGCACTACTACAGAGCTTTATTTATACTTCTAATAAGACATTTCAGAGTGCGTTGCTGGGCTCAGGCATTCGCAATCACTCTGCAATTCTAATCATTTGCATTTCACACCCTGCTTTGCATATTTTGTAAGTTTCAAATGGTTACTGTCATTCCTTTCAGGTGTTGCAAATTTTACAAACCCTTAATGTATTTCTCGTAAAAGCTATTCACTGTAAAGACCATTTGCAGGGTAATTCGAAATTCCTTGGCGAAACTTTAAAGGGTTGCAGGGTGCATTAAAATAATTTCTTTTTATCAAAGAATGTGTTAGATCGTGCGAGTTTGAGCTCGCCGATTGATGTTTCAATTGTTTTCATTTCAATATTCATTGAGCGTACCGCTTTCCCGCGCAGTTTTTATTTTAGCTTTAACCAGAATTGGAATTCTGATTTGGAAGAGCGATAAGATTTCTTTCCAGATTTTGTCCGTTTCAGTAGTTGTTATGCAAATATATAGTTTAATAAATATTTTTTGTAGTTTTGAATTCCAATGTAGCTTCTAGGTACACCATTCGCAATATAGTTCACTTCAGAAATTTGTAGGACACTTGGGTCCTTGTATAGGCACAACGGTGGACAGAATGCATGTCGGCAGCTGTTGGCCGTAGGTGCTAGAGAGCGTTGTTTGTCGCGTTTGAAGATCGTTCTTTTTTTAAAGTTTGTCATTCTCAACGCGGATTTCACAGATGATGGAGCATTACACGAATTCCAAGATAGCTGACTTACATCTAACGTATGGGGCTACCAATGGAAACGGAGGAGCTGCTTAAAGATTGTACCGTGAACGCTTCCCAATGGCTTTCCCTAAACCTGGCGTTGAATGGTAATGATAATTAATTAACGTCCCAATGGAACAATATAATGAGGTATTGGCGACGGTCCGGGATCAATCCCCAAGGGAAAGGGCGTTTAATGTCTTCTTCCATTTCTGTAGTGATCGAACTTCTCGGCCAACCCCCGTCATGCATGCTGACATGAAAATTTCCGGTTTTCAAATTTTCCACATAGTTATCGGGGCAAGTGCTGAAACGTTTGTTGCCTATTTAAGATTCAAAAGAATTCGAGATTCAAAATTCGCCGAAACGTAAAAATATGGTTTACATGTTTGGTACTTTGTAGTATTTAGTATCCAAACACCTCCAGATAACCGGATTTGATTGTTGTTATTATAATATTGCACATTGCAATGCTAGTCATGAAGGAAGTATCTCCAAATGTTGCCTTTCAAGTTAACGAGTGTTGCGTATAAAAGTATCTTATGCCTCATAACGCTTAACTCAATCAACAGTCGGTTGAGTCATCATATTGCTATCTAGTGGTTGTTAGCAATATGATGACTCAACCAATATAATGACTTAACCATCATCTAACTCCGGTGGTTTGGAATTTTAGTCGCGTAGATTTGAAAGAGTCGATTTCTTTAAAATTAGGTGATGTAATGGGGCTCTTGGGTCAGTCAATTTTTAAAAAAGGTATAAAAGCTCGTTAGGAGAAGGCTGCAATACGCAAAAACATGAACGGCGATCGCCGTGGATGTTTTCCTCTACCCTCAAACTGGTTAACATTACCATCGCTTTCGGCACCGAACGATCAACTCGAAGCCAGAATCCGTGCAAAAGACGCCACTTGAAGCATTTTGTTTCCGTTCTAACCTAACCCCAAATTTGAAGAACAGATTCTTTCAAAACTACGTGATTGAACTGCCAACTCGCCGGAGTCAGACTGTAGGGTGAAACGCAAACAAAACGCAAACAAAACGCTTCCAAAACTGCGTCTTTAGCGCGAATTTAGGTTTTGAGTTTATCGTATGGTACCGAAAGCGAGAAGCCATCCACGGCATCCATGCTTTTGGTATGGAAGCCTTCTCGTAACGATCTTTCACACTTAAAAAAACGACTAGCCTAAGTTCGACTGCTTTCTCGTCGAAGCCACACTATAGGTATCAGATGCTATACGCAGACAAATTCAACTATCAACTCACAATAACTAAATTTTGGGATACTGTCTTTTTGACTAACAGGACAGAGTAGAGACCGTAGAAAGAAATTAGGGTCAGCGGCATGTTAGCTTTATTGAATTTCAACTAATTGATTGACAGGATTACCAATAAGACCTGCCAGTAGCATACCTTAGGACAGTGGACTTTTAAAACAAACTTTTGCAGTTATTATCCGATTGTTATAAAATTTCTAGAATGTTTTCTGCTAAAAAGCCTACATATAAAGCTTTGTTCAAAAATATTATGTGAAAGTTTTACATAAAATGTGGTCAGGAATTTTGGTAAATTAGCAAAGATTGATAGGTTCCATGTGCATTAATTTTGCTATAATAGTACACATATAAATCAAATTAAGCCCTACCTCATTTGTTAAGTTTATCACTCAATTGTAATGAAAAACAAATGAACTAAAAGACCTAAAAATTTGCAAAAATCATACGTTTAAAACAAAATTTCAAAATATGGACGCATGATGAATTTCTCATTTGCAAGGATTATCCAAATATGTTCAAAGGAATCAGCTAAAACCAGAGAACATTTCGAAATCCGTCGAACTTCAAAAAATCTAAATCGGAGAAAAACACTTTTGTAGTTAAGTTGACTTACTATACTTATCTACTACGTGTTTTATGCTGCATATGTAACTCCGGCAAAAATGATCGTAATTGAAAAATTCTATTTGCTATCTAGAGAATTTGATATAAATTAATTTTTAACACTAAAATTAAAAAATAATTGTAATTCATTTTGATAATTTTGAAAGTCTATTGTTTCCTTAAATAAAGTTTCATGGAAAATTTCACTTAGACCAAGCTATTGTAATGAAGATTGACTATTTATGACTTTAAAGAGAAGTTAAAAGAAAATTCAGAAATGGATATAAATTCTAATTCAGACTTTGATATGTGAGGTTTAAGAGCCATCAAAAGATAAGAGAAAAAACAGCAAAATTTCCATTCTATGCTCACAAGAAAAAAATATTTACTTTGACCTGAATGTTCCTTTAACATTTTGCTTCAAAAGCGGATACCATTAAGGTTTTTGTCATCATTATCATTTTGTAAGATACTGAATGAATCATCATTATATTTCTGTAAGATACTGAATGAGTGCGATATGCAAAAAATTCAAATTACTCTTCCGAAAATAAATATTTTTATATTAGGGTATAAAAACTCTACAGATATGTTTTTAAAAATTATATAAACTAAAAACTATCGTCTTCAACTGCATTTGAAAGGTTTTAAACAAAAGAAAATATCTTAAAAATTCTAAAGAAATCCGCTAAATCATCGTATTTTTTAAAAACGAGCGAAACTTTTTTCGTGTACCTTATATATGTTTTTACATACTTTTTAGGACAGAATATATGCGTTTGAAATAAATATTTAAAGTAAAATAGTGGATTCAGTGAATTTTAATTTCGCTATGAACAAGCTATTTTTTGGACACGAAAAATAGCTTACGATTATGAAATGTAATGAATTCCAAAAGACATTTAATAGAAAAACAAAACAAATGATTATAAGCCTTCAAGAGAATTTTCAAGGAAGTTTGGATCTCTGAGACTTTTTAAAACTTTAATAAGACTAAAATTAAGCTAAAAAAGCATATATTTTTAATGTTTCGAGTCAACATCATAACTGTCTTAAGTGCAATCGCATAAATCATAGATTTTGTGCTAATTTTATCTTTCCTAAGACAACTGCAATGAGTTTTCCTGAAAAGGGCAAGGTAAAATTATGAAATAAAATACTCTTTTCGTTCTAAGCTAATACTTTTTAAATATTCACTAGCATATTTTCTTCTTTGAGTTAGCAGATACTCTATACGAAAGCTCTATTTTAAACAGTAATAAAACTGCACTTTTTGTAAAATCGCTGCTAACCACATTTTAATTTCGGGTTCATACTCCATTTTTATGAACCCCAAAAATGAACAAGATATTAATCTCTCTCAAATAAGAACGGTCCATTATTTTTCAACTATTTCCACTGAATTTTTTTTTATTTGATTCTAAAACGCGATGTGTCAACATGGAGTTGTAATACTATTCAAACAACGTCTTCATACTGTAAAGTTCTATTCTTTATTGCATTCGAAATGCTCAACTGAAAAAAGTATAGAATTCAGAATTTATATTCTATAAAAGAGGGTATAATGATACAACAGGGCATAATTAAAACATCTTTCACTCAACACTATCATTATACCACAAAGTTAATATTGCTGCTCGAAGTTTGTTACTGCTTAATACAAGCATTTTTTCATTCAGTTTATTTATGTGATAGCATTCCTTGAGAAAATTTGGTAAAGCCAACATGATTAATCTTACAAACGATAACAGTTCTGACGTTTTCTTTAGGATGTTAAATAGCAGTTCCGTTCATCTTATAGTTAAACATCATGGTGCATTTCGTTTTGTTCTGTTGCAGTTGTATATTCAATTGTTAATATCTCACTTGTTAAACGTTGATTTTTACTATGATAATTGTATTGATTTTAGAAGTTACAGTCCACAAAACCCGACGTAACAAAGTAACTTTACACCATACTAAGTTTTGAAACAAAAAATGCCCAAGGTGTCCGTTCACTTCTGCACCAACTCATGTGCTTGGGAGAAAAGGTACACTCTTTAGTGGATTCCGGCACATGTGGACATTGAAGAAAATGGAACTGCAGATATTGGCAATGGAAGCCAGAGAATTGAATTCTGAACAAAACCAATAACTCTTACTGATGTTAATACTTTGGTAAAATTCAAACTAATATCACAAAAAATTTAAATAAAACAGCAAATTTGTGAAATTAACACCTATAGGAAAACAACCCTCACAATATCCAGAATAGGCCATTTTGAAGGCTTGAAAATTAACAGTGGTGGAACCAGAACGTATAGACATTGTAACAACTGACTTGGCTTTGAACTCAATCTCCTAATCACATATTCAACACACAATCCTAATCACATGTTCTGCAGTAGTAGTTACTCTGCAAACCATTTATTACCATCCTGAAGTACAGCTTTACAGCGAGAAAATTATCGACATAGCCAAAACTGCAAATACATCTGACTCAGAAATGGATACGACAGCAACTCTTTGAAAGAAAAATAATTTTTATGTTATAGAAAGGATTCTCTGTGGGAATGAGTGTTTTTAATTAACTGAAGATTAACTGATCATTTTGTGCTCAAAATCGGAGAATAATTTGGCTGAAATACTGTATCCATTGAAAATCTCGACTCCGTGATGTACTCGTACTTTCTTCTATGAACTCCGCTGGCACACATAAGCATTACCTCAGTAGTGTTTTAGTGTAACTATAAAATATTATGTAGTTTAATGTTATGTTGTTGGTATTGTTTGCACATTTGGAAGTTCTAGCTGCACTTGTGAAAAGAAAATCATGAGGCAAACTAAGATAAGTTCGGAGGCGGAAATTGGGCAAACAAAAACCGCCAATACCCTATCCGATAGGAAATAAACATGGTCTGATTTTATTTGCAAAGTTGTAGCTCTGATATGGGTAAGAGGTTTTAGTTTGAGGAGGAGGTTTTATGTGAGAATACGTATCGAAAGTATTCCAAACCTTTTTCAATGTGTAAAAAGAAGTTTAATTTTATTAAAATTAAATTTAAATACCATTTATTTACGCGTAAACATTGAATATACATTTTTATATGAAAGGTTTTAATGTGCTTGTAATTCTTTTTAAGTTTGATAAATTGAAAGATTTCGGGCAACCATAATGATGAGCCACTTTTTTCAAAACTTTCAGGCTAGCAATTTTCAAGTTTTAAACAATTCCGCGATTATAAGGTTTCATTCGCTATTCAAGAGGTCATGTGATCTTTTAAATTTTCAAGTATTATGCACTCATTTAAATAAACAGAATTTCTTTTGATCCTCTTGAATATTTTGATTTTAATTTTTTTTCATTACGGAACATATTTCTATGGCTTATAACTATGTTCCTGGAGCCTTTTGAGCATCTATTCACATATGAATCAGATAATTTTATCGTCAATTGGTGTTTGATTCATTCAAAAAAACTCCATTCCCCAACTTTTTGGCAATATTTAAAAATCAGGTGTTCCATATTTCGTGCATACGTGACGAAAAAATCAGTCGATGATTAAGATATGGATTAGATGGTTATTTTTTGATGTTTGCAGAAGAGAATTAACAAATTGATATCGAAAATGAAATTTCTAACCACGGTTTACGTAAATAATTGTAGAACTTTCTTCACTCTTACATGTTCTGCAGTGCACCCTATTAGGAATATGATTTCCTCTTGCATTTTTAAAAGAATTTAGAATGATTGTAAAAGTAGGAGAGAATAGAGGAATATGAAAGTGAGGTGGTATAGAAAAAAATACACGTAGCGCATGCATATGTTTGAGTACTCTCTCTTTACTGTAAAATAGGAAGATCTTAGCCATTATTTAGCTACCTTAATAATGGGGATGACCTCAAAAACATTTCAATTAAAATCTGATAAAATTGCATTTTTATAATGAATATTATTCTCATGCAATTTCAACGTTTTATTATTTTTTGTAAGGATTTTATTTACCTAGTTACTTTTTAATTTAATTCGTTAATGATTTCAAGTAAAATAACAGTATTTTTTTATTTCAATGGAAGTTTGTACAACTGACTTTGAAAGAGACGAGATATAATTTGAAGAAAAGTGTTTCTTATTTTGAGAAATGATTTATCAATCCACAATTGAATGAACTAATTTCAATTTAGCTTGTATAGAATCTCATAATTCATTAATTGAAAATAATTACTGGTTTTGAAAACACAATACATGCGAAAATCAAAGTATACAGTTAAATTAAAATTAGAAATGGAATTTTAACGAACATATCAAAGCATTCCACTTTTATCTTAGAATAATGTACTGTAGCAGGAAAAAATAATTCGTTGAATAGCTAAAAAAGAGGGATTCCGATTAAGATCAGGCACTTTCTTAAACATTTAATTAATAATGTAATTGAAAACGGATTTCACATGGTTGATTTTTTATTGAAGCAAGTGTGTTATAATTTAAAAAATACTTTTCCACTTTCATTAGTTATCAGTAGGACTGATATTTAGTGTTATCATCTCTAGATAAAATGAGTTTCTATGTTCTAAAGAAATAAAACGCAATCCAATACGAAAAGTAGTGAAAAAATCTGTTATTTTTAAAAATCTTTAATAAAGAAATCATTAAATCTTCATAAATTAAATTCGCTATGCCAGTTCGACAGCAATTAATAATAACTGCTTCATTGTCAAAAGAAAAAAAACTTGCATAGAATGAAAAGAAAAGATTTCATTGTAGTTCAAATCTCAAAGCTTTGTACAGCAATGAAAGAAGCACAATTGCAATTTCAAAGGGTAGTTTTCTTTTAATTATTATGATGGCACAAAAGAAATAAATTCCGTGAGGCTGAAAGTTTTTAAGGAGTCATTAATTTTCAACTTTGTTATTTTTGTAACATCAACTTTAAAAACTCTTTCCTGACGATAATGATATAAGTTAATTCAGGAAATCAAAGCTTTCTTTTTAATTATCCATTGCATCATATATGTTGATTTGGGGCATTAAGCTGATTTGGGGATTTTGGTAGTCCACAAATCTCAAGTATCAATAAAATACATCTCTCTGCAAGGGAACGAAACCGCCGACCTTTTGGCTCAGGAGGCAAGTCCAAATGCTTTACCATTTTGCAACAGACTTAAGAAGAAACTGACTCCAAAATTAAAGCATGTATGAACAAAAATTGGAGTCCAACTCATGATTGCTACGTTGTAGTCAGCCCAGTGTTTCTCTGAGTAAAATAGGCAGCAGAAATTATCTTCAAAATAAAAGTATGAACAAAAATTGGAGGACAACTCATTATTGGTACGCCTGTAGTCAGCTCGGTATCTGAGTAAAATGGGCAGCAGAAAAGATCAGACTGCTCTCGCTAGGTTTTGCAGTGGACACTTGAAGCCAACGAAGATCGAATTGTGTTGCAAGCCTGTGCTCTAGATGCAATTCAATGCAGGCTTATGTTATGAATGCAGTTCAACTCAAGCTTCGCCCGAGTGTATTATCTCCTGTCTTGGTTGTCCCTCAGACCAGCTTATTCACCATCTTGAGATGATCCTTGAGGGTCTCAAGTCTCATAGACTTGATGTAATTATTTTACCTATGGCGAGTGAAATGAATAACAACCACAAGAGCACATCCCTGCGATTCTATATACAGAATGTATTGAAAAGTTTTACTTGTCGAACCTTTTTAAACTTTCATGTACGTTGTTTTTAGGTAATATCTTCTAAGTGGAAAATGAACGCAGATGCAAGGTTTAATGAGGAATTCGTTTGATTATGGTTGATTGGGTTTTATGGCGCAAGGGCTATATTTGGTCAAACTACACCAAACATCGTCATGTAAAATTGACACCACACATAAGGAAAGCTTTACTGACGCAGAAGAAATATAACGTAGGGGAACCGAACCTGTGCCACTTACTACTCGTATGTTGCTAGCGCAGTAGGTAAACTCACTGAATCACCGGCGACCCCTCGTTTCATTATGACAAGCATTTGATACACAGTGTGATTGTAATTAAAGAGGTTTGTATCAATGGCAAGCACAGTTGCAAGACAGAAAAATGGATGATGGAAGATCTTATTGATGTAGTAGATAGGCCAATCCGAGAAGCAATGTTTCTCTTCCGTGTTTTGATTGACCAGAACAGGACTTTCTGGGAGAGCATCTCCATCCAGTTGGTATATATGACCATCTGTACTGTTGACTATGTGAACTGAAAGATCCTATTTAAACAGAGTCCACCTGCATTGCTGTGGTGCCTACCATGGGATTGATTCTGAGACAGCCAGGTACTGGCAAGCTAAATAACTTTTGGAACTATGACTTTAGTCATTAACTTTTTCATTTTTGTCGTTCGCGTTCAGTTGTAAGCTGTTTGTACTATTTTTGTCCCTTTATTACTGTTTTGCCCTGCCTTTTGAAACGTGTAAAAACCCTTCTAGAGATAAATTAGGATGAATAGATTCCTTTTTAAATTCATTTTTCGATCCATTTGAAATAGTTCACCTGAGTCCTTAAAAATTTTGTTTTCCGTTTTGTGATATTCCTTTCTCTATGGGCCGCGGTAGTCCGGTTGAAAGAGCAACGGATTAGCAACCGGAGAGTTACGAGTTCGAAACTAGGTCCAGTCAAAGACCGTCATGTACACGGTGTCTGGTGAAGGTTAAATCTGCCGGGTGGCCTCAAAGGTCCTCACGTTGATGTGATGTGGAAGTTTGGAGAATGAGGTGCCAACTCAGGTGTTGATACTCATCATCTGACTGTAGTTAAAAATCAGAGGGCGCTGTACTTCGGGATTGATCCCGGAAGTCACCAATAGCCCATTGTGTTACTCCAATGTGACGTTAATTAACTACCTCTTAATTAACTACCTCTTTTCTATCTCGGTTCTATTTTGGGATGTCACCTGTGTTTTGGTAGTTCCGGTTCTGGCTTCTGGAAGAACCTTAACTCAAAATGCTGGCCAGCAGCATTCAATTATTCGATGTTATTTCTGCGTGTTATCAACTGTGCCATAAGTATCCCAGGAACAAGGAAACATAATTTATTCAGACATAACAATTAAAACTGGTAAATGAATACAAAGCAAATAGTTTGACATGCGTACGTAGAAAATATGCGAGGTACACTGTTGGTCTTAGAATTCTTAATGCGAACACTTGTAACGATAAGAACATTCTTAGTGCGAACAGTTGCAACAATAAGAACACAAATTCTAGAGATGTTTTTAAGTGTTGCCACACTATCTTATGTGACGTTGTATGCCCTTGCTCATAATCAGGAATATTGACACTCCAGAAGCTTGAAAAAACCTGAGCGGGTGGATCCAAAAGCTCTCAAATACTATCCCTACAGCGTATTTCAGGATGGAAAATTATGTCAGTGAATTATGGGACAAAATTAATTAAGTACTAAATCTTCTCGAAAGCTTTCAAAACATTTAATTCTCCCCTTCCACCTTCCTTCCGACGAGGTCAAGTAAAAACTAAATTCCTCTGACAAAGAAGAAATATATTTTGCTTCGGTACTCCTAACGATACCAAATACCTGCATTCCACAATCAAAAAAAGAAAAGAAGTTCCTACGTTTGTTAGGAAGTTAATTAAAAATTAATGACTTTTCCCTCTACCTTACTTACATTCTTGGAATAGCTAAAATAAAGACTACGTTTTACCGATCGGTCAATTAGTTACTTAGATTACATTTTACTTAAATCGGTAAATTTATCGTGCAGTTTTTCGCCCTCTACGAATAAAAAAAAAGATAATTGCGGGATTATTTGAAAAACTTTACCTTGCTTCATTTAATACAGGTATGCTGCATTTTTCAGTTGACTGAAGTAGAGCAATCCGCTGCTAATTGCGTTTTAAAAGATGCTCTTTGCACGCCCGGATCATTAGTTATTGCTTGAAAAATAGTAAAATAGTGCGTGTCTTCGCAGGCATGTCTACATATCTTCTAAAGAAATCTTCACACCTTCTTTTATAAATCCCTGTTCTATTTGAGAAACATAAATTCATCACGAGAACTCATTATAGGTACTCCTAGTTTTGTTTCTTATGTAACTTTTTCAGTTATGAAAATTCTTAGATACCGCCGCATTTCCCATAAAAATTAGTTTTTTATATTTTAATCAACATACGGAAACTCATGAGAATATTTTGCGTTGCACATGAAAAAGTTAAATACATCTCAAGCGAAATACTATTTTATTGATTCAAAAAATAGTATTTCGCTTGATAAGGTCAAATAACCTTAAAATTGAAAGATGTATTGAGACCAGAAAGGATTAAGTGTACAAAATACTGTAAGCGTTTACTCAAAATAAAAATAATTATATCAGATTCTTTGCTCACATCTCGCAGTTTCTGTACTTGATTAACTCCAAGATTATTGTCTTCAAAGTTAGGATTAATTTAAGTATAGTATTTAGGTATGTAGGTGTGGATTAGGTGGTAGTACATATTCGATAAATTCAGGGTCTGGATTATAATTGTACAAAGACAGTTTAGTACACAAACTGCGTAGCAACAGCAACCTGAACTAAATATTTTCCATCCACCTGATTTATACGTACTCCTACAACTTTTAACGAGTAAAAATTTATTTATAACTTCTTAAATTTTCTTTGGATATTATAGTTTTACCTATCTGAAAAACTGGTATGTATATGTATTTCATATACGCTGACGTGCCAAAAGTCATGGGACAGCAGTATGCAAATTTACAAGTGGCATTCGCATCGCGTTAAAAGGGTTTAAAGTCAGGTGGTTATCAGTGTTGGGTGTTGGATTCTTGAAAACGTTTAATAACGTGATAATGGCTACACGACGAAAATTAACCGAGTTTGAACGTGGAATGATAGTTTGAAGCTCGACGCATAGGGCATAGCATTTCTGAAGTTATTGAGACTTTTAAGATTCATCACTTCACAGTGTCAAGGGTGTATCGCGAGTACCTCATGGAAAAGGCATTACCTTCCACAAGGGATAGCCACGTCTACTGAATGATCCAGACCAGTGACGTCAGAGCAGAAGCGTCCATGCTAACAGACGAACAACACTGCGTGAACTGACTGTCACATTCAATGAGGGACGCACTAGAGGCGTGTATGGGAGATCCGTGCAGCGAAGTTTGGCTTTGATGGGGTATGGCTGCAGAAGACTGACTGGATTTCGTTTACTCACAGCTCGTCATCGACTTCAGCCCGCACTTGTGCTCACGGACACATGAATTGGACCCTAGATGACTGGAAGAAGGTAGCGTGGTCTGATGAATCACGTTTCCAGTTGGCACAAGCTGATGGTCTAGTTTGGAAGTGGCGTAAACCCCATGAGGCTATGGATCCAATTTGTCAACAAGGCATTGTGCAAGCTCGTGGTGGTTCCATAATGGTGTGGGGAGTGCTTACCTGGCATGAGTTGGGTCCTCTGGTCAAGTTGAACCGGTCATTGACAGGAAATCGCTTTGTTCACTTGCTTGGTGGTGACCATTTGCAGCTCTTTATGGACTTCACTTACCCCAATAACGATGCGATGCTCCAGGATGATAATGCTTCGTGTCATCGGTTCAATTTTGTTCGCGATTGGTTCCAGCACAGGATTTGACCATTTATATCGCATGACATGAACCCTGTGGATCCTATATGGGATATGATCAAAAGAGTCATTCGCGCACAAGATCCAGCACCTACACAAACACAATTATGGGCGGCTATCGAGACAGCATGGCTGAACATCTCTCCTTGCGACTTCCGCCGTCTAATGAGTCCATGCCACACCGAGTTGCTACACCTCGCCGAGCTAAAGGAGGCCCCAGACGACATTAGAGAGGTATCCCATGACTTTTGGCTTATATTTATGGCGAAGGCATCTTCTTTAGTGATTAAGATAAGATTAAGGATTGAGAAAACTAGATTACCATTCGGAAATATGTTGCGTTACAACGTTACATCGCTTACAGTTACGAATTTTCGTTCATTTAAAGATTTAAGTATAATTATTGAGGTTCAATGCTTGTTACTATCTCTTAGAAGGAATTTACGATGAACGTATTTGGATTGGAGTGACAAAATAACTCTGTAGGTAGGTATTTTAATTAACGTCACGCTGGAGCAACACAACGGGCTATTGGTGATGGTCCGGGATCAATCCAAAGGGAAAGATCCGAGGACAGCACCACGTAATTTTGAACCACGGTCAGATGACGACAAAATAGTAACTCGAAGCATGTATGACGTGCCTTAGAGCGTGAAGAAAACAAGCAGGTATTATGATATCTGACTGAAAATCATACCTATGTCAAAGCAATTCTACAAATAAATAAAAAGAAATAGTACTTTCCTGAAAATACTTCTACGAGAAACCTACAGCTCTGGTAAGGAGGTAAATGACCTTGGTTGAATCCACTTTCACAGTACTGAGACGTGAGGATACGGAAAAACTATGTATGATAATCGTTATGGGTGATTTTTTCGCCTACTTGGAATCGGCTTGCATCATCGAACGATAATCTCAGACGTTTAACGAAGGAGGAATGTGATCTGTGATCTTACATATGCGATCCGAAAGCAAGAGTCCGTGGGAGGTCCAAGTTAACGAGACGGCTTGAGTTCAAAGGTTATTATATATATATATATATATATAATATATATATAATATATATATATATATATATATATATATATATATATATTATATATAATATATATATAATATATATATATATTATATATATATAATATATATATAATATATATATATATATATATATATTATATATAATATATATATATATATATATATATATATATATATATATATATATATATATATATATATATATATATATATATATATATATATATATATATATAATTACCATGGAACATGGGGTCGCATTCCATTCTGAGAGGCAGAAAAAAGTAAAGTTAGAATTTCAACATGAACTTACAACAGTGTTGGGAAAGCGAATGAACGATACCACAAGTTGCACAATCTGATTTATTGATCAGAGAAAAACTCACAGCAAGTGCTCAAAGTGGCGGCCACGCGTGTCGTTACACAGTTCACACCGGCGAAGGAATGGCTGGCGCACCCTCTCGAAGATTCCTGGTGCTGTGTTCATTTTGTCTGCGGCAACACCGATTCTCGCTACGAGATCTTCAGCCGAGTCCACAGGCGTCTGGTACACTAAAGATTTCATGTGCCCCAGAAGAAAAAGTCCAGTGAGTTGAGGTTCGGTGAGCGAGGAGGCCAATACACAGGTCCGCCACGTCCGATCCATCGTGCGGGATATGTGGCATTCAAGAAGTGCCGGACCTTGCTTTAAAAGTGTGCTGGACGTCAGAGGCGATGACTTGTTCATGTTCGACGCGTTTCGACTTTACTCTTTCCTGCCTCTCAGAGTGGAATGCGACCCTATGTTCCATGGTAATTATTGCTCGTCTGGATGGGTACTATCACTCCTCTTTAGAGAATAGATCTGACACCGTTTTTAAATCTTCTAATGATCCAGTCTCATACAAACTATGAATCCCCTGGAATCAATTGCGTAGAATAAATCTTTTGATCGACGAAAGCAGATACAGCAGTTTTATTTTTTATCTTAGATAGTTATTACTTATGAAACTTTGTAAAACGCAAGCAAAATATTTGTTGTCATTCCTATAATTTAAATGAATTTTATAATTAGATTTAATATAGTAAAACTGAGTATACAGGTTTGTTACCAGTTGCTCAAGTTTTGATATTCACGAGGAAATGGCACCAATTTCAGAGGAATACAAATCCACCACCACTTGCATACGGCAGAAAAAAATCACCAGATACTTGAAACCGAAAATCAATAAGACGCTTTTACAAAGAATGGAACTTAGAGACAAATAAACCAAACTCAAACTTCCATGTTGTCAAATTTACGATTCACGCTGTAAGAATCACAAATAAGAAACCCAATCCTAAGTGGAAAGAAAACGCTTCAACTTAAGCAAGAACAAATCACAACTCTAAGAAGGAGAAAAACGTCTCAACTTTTAAAAGGAGAGAAGAAACCTATCTCTAAGGAGGAAAAAAGAAAAAAGTATTTATATTTGTTTTGACTTATTTCTTATGTACATTTGAAGTTCGTGTTACTGCAGAGATTTTGGCTTTGTCCCACAAGAAAAACTAGAAGAGTAACTAGTTTAAGAAGGGAAGAAATAATTCGACACCTGGAAAGAGAAAAACAACTCAACAAATGTAACATTTTGTCTGTCTACCACCAGAGATGTTCCAGACAGAAAGTCTATACCTGTCTCTTGCCGTAGAAACGAGATTTAGCCCATTTTCTATAGGGGATTCTCGAAGCATTCGAATTTGTCACATTAGCGACCATTAGCCCCCAGGAGATTATCACCACCAAATTTGTCAAAATTTCACCCTATATATATTCCCTCAAAATGTATGAAATCTATTTCAAAAGGGACAGCCAGTGTACTTGGACATTATGTCTGCAGCAGTTCTGGTAGTCTTTTCCGCGACTTTTACAGTAAGGCAAGTCAACCTCCGGTCTGATTTGCAATTCCATGCTAAAGTGCTCCATGTATTTCAATTATCGATGCCTATTTTAAGTTTTGTAAATTCAAATTAAAGTCAATTGCATGCTCTAAAAAGTTACAGAAAGGTGCATCAGATCTATCTTTTTTTTCAAAGATTTTCAAAAATGTTTTGTTGCATTGTGGTTACAGAAAGGGTTAACTCTATTCCTTAAAACAAGAATTTAAATCGCGTGCTTGTTGTGTACTGGTATAATTAGGCCCCCGCGAGAAGGCAGTTGTCACGTAGGTTTAGATGAGTCCATTTGAATAAGGTGATAGGTTGGAAAGTAGATTAAGCTCTTCCACAATTAGCGTCCTTAGCGTGGATTCTGGTTCTAAATTTATCATTCGGTGCCATAAGCGATAGCAATGATAGTGAGTTGGGAGGGAGAGGAATCATCACTAACGGCGATCGCCATTAATGCTTTTGAGTATGGTAACGACCTTTCACACCTATTCAAAAATCGTCTGACTCAAGGTCGACTGCCTTATCATAGGAGCCGCACTATACACAAGATGACTATTCGATAGACTTAAATAGGATTACATCTAAGGTCGGACGGACTTCGACATGTGACACGAGTAGGCTTGATGTATCTTGAGATAAATGTCGTTTATTAGCTCAACAAAACACTAACGAATCATTGAAGAATTAATTGAATAGAAACATAATGCACTCACTTCTTATATAGGGACTTTTTTATTAAAGGCATTTTGTCACGCCGAATGTAGATGGCGGTAGTGCTTCTGTCACGGAAAACGTTTCCTGTACGTACACTTCACCGACAAAAACTAAAAAATGAATTTCGAATTGATACATGACAAATGATTGGTCTCAATATCCAATTAGATTAAACACCAAAAAAGTCACCAAAACGACGATAAGTTACATTTTAAAGTAACGCCGATCCATCATGCATCGAACTTCAAATGAAATAGATGGAGTATGCAAAGAATAATATTCATGAATGTATCAAAAAGCTCAGACCCAGAACGCATAAATAACATCTCTAACAAATGTTAGTGACTAGTCAGGCAGGAAGTATAAAGAAAATTCTTTTACTGAAATTAAAGATCCAGGCAGTCTATCTGGTTCTCAAATTTAATAATACCGAATACCGTTTCTATCGTTCATATTGCTAAGTGTAAGTACTTATTCGAAACCCGAAGGACGTGATTTTTTAAATAGGCCCTGGTTTAAATATTAATATGAATAAAAACACGGGACTTTGTTTTGTTATAGTATTAAGAAATCTCGTATTGAAGGTGTTTGTAATGCAACAAATATATGTTTGGTGGTCAGAATGAGATATATGTCAATAAAAATTAGCACAAATAAATTTCATGAAAATTAATTAACTGGCCTGAGGAAGTTACAATACTCTACAAGATTTTATCATTCCAGTGACTGAAAACTAATTCAAATGTAACTTTATATTTGTCAATATGCCACATCGAATATATAAGTGTATATGAACTTAAAAATTTAGAAAAGTATTTACGAATAAATTTGCTTTGACCGAGCCCTAGACTTATAAAAAAAGAATGTACCGGACCGCAGTCTCACAAAGATTGAGAACCACTGTTGAAGAGAAGGTAATTTATGGTTTGTATTTTAAACGTATCACACATAGGGTTTATATCCGCAAGGGTACTTTGTAGGCTTGATGGATTGACCAGGTACTACCCATGACTTAGTGATCACCCGAAGAAATATTGATTTCTTCCTCTGAAGATACTTTAAATGCATCGTGTACGAAACTATCACCGACTCCCGAAGCTGACTGCATCTCAAGATTCGCTGTCGTAGTTGTAAGTGTCACCGTGAATTTGGCCGAAAGAATGCGCCTTCCAAGAATTTGTGAACATGAATAGCAATCTATGCGGCGACGTTGTCAGACGTGCGCTACGTTGGTGGTGGTCGAACTTTGAGCACCCACTATTGCACCCATGCAGTAGGTGCACCCGGTAGTAAGGGCGCACCTACTAAATCGGGGCAGATAAAATTGTTCTTGAAGTGCTTCTTGACTTTCATATGAACGTCTTATTGAACTCTAGCACAGGGGTAGGGAGCCTTTTCATGTTGAAAGACCACATTTATATACTTGTAATAATCTAAGATCGCATTCAAGAAATTTCAATTAGATATACATAAGAATGTACATTGTTTTGTAAAAATCTGACTACTATCACTTAATAGTTTCAAAAAATGGAAATTATTTCTTACTTTTAAAGTTAATTAATCTTTCAATAACTTTGTTTTCTGCCTTTTGTTAGAAAGCATTTTAATATTTGGTTGCAGCATGGAGGTCCAGCCTGGGTACAAATGGTATGACGAATAAATCGGGATGAGGTCCATGCAAGGTTGACCTGAAGAGCAACTACCTCCGGTCACATATGAACACGTGTGAGAAAACTTACCAGCCTGCGATCAGCGAGCGATGTCTAAATTTAGGTTTCACAACTTGAGAATAACGATTCTAGTATGTATTCGTCGAGACCTCTGCCGTATTTCCTCCTGGCCTTCCCTATATCCGTAGTGACTTCAGCTAGTCGGAGCGAAGGAACTGCTCCCCAACTAAGATGCATGACGGTCCACAGTTTCAACTGAATGTAGCTTCACAGCAAAAAGAAAGAAAACGTTTTTTCGGCTGACAGAATTAAAATATACTGTCGAGTTGTGCAACCATTCACAAATTCCATTTGAAACAGAAACATAGGGCACCGTTGTCAAAAGCTGATAACAAACTGGCATACTCGATCCCTGTAAAATCTTGCCAACCATCTTCGTGGGGTGGTGGAGACAGTCGGACAGAGGAAGTTATCATACATTTTAGCGTGGCATTAGAATTAAATCATGAGAATAGAAGCTGTCAATTCAGCCCTTATGGTTTACTAATGTTCTAATTATGTCGGTCAATCTGGAAAGATTATTTCGTTGGAACTTATTTCCTTCTTTGGCATTTTAAGTAGGTTCATTTAAAAAATAAAATGAAAACATAAGACTAGCAAATATGTATCAATAAAAATAAAAGGATTTGTTCTGTAAAATTTCGATTCAGTCAAAAGGCCGCACGAGGACATAGAACGCCACATGTAGCTTTAAAGTCGTAGGCTTGTGGACATAAATGCGGCTTAGTTTCGTATTCCTTACTTCTTTTAGAGTTTGTATAGGGAATTTTGAAGCACCCTGTACATAGTCGAATGTTCCACGAAATAAGTTGCAACCTTTCTAAAAGGGATCCTTTCATAAGTGCTCCATCAATACTTTTTCTCTTGATGTACCCTGCAATTAGCAAATGGATATAAAGGAAAAGAGAAACCAACATGCAGTTCAGTATGAGTTAATTACCATGGGATTGCAATACCATGTATACATTTTTTCGCAGAAAATTAACAATATTTAACCCTTAAGACCAAACTTGGAGATATTGCCTTCATGGCGAATATGGAAGAATTACAATGCGATAGAAATAATACATTTTGCACCAATATTTTTAGAAAAAATTATTACATTTGTAGATGTGAATTGTGTTCTTTTGGTAAATAGATTGGTCGTTCAATTTAGATTGCACTAGAGCAACACAACGAACTATTAAGCGAAGGTCCGGTATCATATCCGAAGGGAAGAGAAAGATCCAAGGAAATCGCCTTGTAATTTCGAACCACGGTAGTGACGAGAACAACACCTGAGTTGGCATCTCACTCCAAACTTCTACACCACGCCAATGTGAGGACATTTGAGGCCACGACGGATTTAACGCGCAACACGTACACGATGGTCTTTAGTTGGATCGAGTTTCGAACTCCCAACCCTCCTATGCGCTTTTGGTTGGAAGACGACTGAATATCCTCCGCTGTGTAACAATCCAATTTAATAAAGGTTTGACTTTTAGGTACATCGGCTTCTTCCGTAGATGTTACTGAATGTGTAAGGAAGCACGAAGTATAATTTAACAATTCTTGTATTTAACAGAAACTATTGTAGGTAAAAAGATACGAGATGCCAGATAGAACAAGTATACGCATGTCTTTTTATACAATCAAAGTTATGCGCAGAAGCAAACGTTGGCAAACTATTGGCAGTTTCATGTCACCGCTATTTCGCATATCGCCTCATTGCACCCTTACTATCACATGTTCTTTGTTTGAACTCATATAAATAAAAATAGATGATTGTTGTATGGTTTAGATTAACTCATAAACACTGTATTTACATTTTTATGTTTTTTATAAAAAGTACAGAAAATGCTAAATAAGGAGAAATATAAGAATTCATGTGTCTAATATGTGTCAGGAAAACTTTCCTTGTGTGTATACGCATTACTTGACGTTCTTTGTATTGGGTTTTACCGCGCAAGGGCCCTGTTTGGCCCAGATGCGCCAAACACAAGACGAAGAACGTCAAGTAATGTGCATACACACATAGGGAAAGTTTCACAGAAGAGAGAAATACATTCAAGGTAAGTTACAGACATCAGGTAGTTGCAAGGAAAAGTATCTCTCAGCCTGTGTTAAAACTGAATGTCTTTCCTTGAAGACAGTTTCAACATTATGTAGATTGGACATGCATATGTGAATGTCAAACTCATTTGAATATGAATCCCTGTTTAGATGCAGTACCTGCTCCAAGTGCAGATACACGTGCTGCTTTCCCTATGTTAGGTAATACCTAACCGTATTAGCACGTTTATTAATGGCGAAGAATGCTTTCAGACTATTTAAACTTTGGATTGCAAATGCGCTTTCAAAGATTTGACTCCCCCAGAATGACGTCTAGCCAAATATTTACACATTCATTTTACTCCGTCGTCATTTTACTCCCGTCCATTATAAGCGGTAGATATTAGCAAGTTCTGAAAGGAGGACTTAATAAGCATACAAGTCGGTAGACATGAATTGGAGATTTAACTGTCAGGGAATAGTTTAGACTAAGTGAAGACGGAGGTCTTGTGGTATAAGCTTGGATAACATCAATTAAAAGTTTAAAGATAGTTCCAGAGCTCGTTTCCTTAACCCTCCACGTGGTTTCGACTAGATATTTCATCCATCAAGATCTGTCAGTTTTCTTCTATTGACGAGACACCTCATTCATAAAGATCTGGTCAGTTTTCTTCGAATGACGAGATATCTCTTCCACCAAGATCTGGCCAATTTTATTCTAATGACGAGATACCTTGTCGAGATAACCACCAAGAGGGTTAATATGCGATGTACTGTCCATTTTATTGTTAAATCAAACAATTACCATAGACGTAGAGAAAGAACTATGATTTGAGAAAAAATTAACTATAATTTGAAAATACATTGATGAACTTTAGTCATTCAACAAATTCATTTTATGTGGTAAATGTATTAATTTTATTAATTTGTAAAGATTGAAAAACGTTAGTTTTGTCTTATATGATAAATGTATTTATTACTTCATTTTTTTGTACTATGTTATTCGATCGTTTATGGGGTATATAATTATGTTACATTTGTTTTGTGCACACTCTAAGAGGTTGTAGGTAAGTTAAAGTAAAAATATGGAACAGCACATAATATAGAACGCTACAATAATGCGACAGGAGGTATTTTTCAAAATCCATCAAGAGTTGATTGGCCAACACCCCCAATTAGATTAACACCAAACTTCGATAAAAGGCTATAGATATTTTAAGATAACCTCAACATGTATCATGTGGCAGCATTTGGATAACAAAAGTAAAATCGCAGATCTTTGGGTTTGTTTACACTGTGAAAATCCCTCTCATAAATTTTCTCTCCCTTTACAATTTAATGATAGACCAGTATAAATATCTAGATACATGCTTCTATAAAATAGCTCCGAAACATGTTTTCAAAACGTAGATTTTCTAATTAAAGAGCACGTTCTTCAGAAAAAAAATAGTTATGAAAACATACATAGTATTGGGACTTATAGGAATTAGTTTTGGAAACATCTTCAGAGATATCACTAACAAAAATGCCTTCCACTAAAAAACACTAATATTTTTGAAAACAGAGATTTTATGTATTCAGATAATCATACTACCACATAATAGGATACCATTTTATTCGAATTTACAATTCCTGTAAGGTGGGTAAACCGAAACAAAAAATATAGCGATATTCAAATGAAGAGTTAATTCAATCAGATTTGTATTGCTTCAGTGTGAATGAACGGAGACGCATTTGGATTAATTCCGCAGTACAATTTTTGCCACGCTCTCAGAGAGAATAATCACAAAAGATTTTAAGCCGAAATAAGATTTACTCGTTTTTTTACTGAACACTAAAAAATATCTAAATTGAGATGCTGTATTCTCAGATTCATTTTATTCGATTAGCTGGAAGCAATTATGAATAAAAAATAATCCGATCCCATCGAGTGGAATCATGTGGTTTCAATTACGCTTCTTTTTTGGAGGGGCTCAAGTGAATATTAAAATGAATAACTGTTGCTAAATGAGGGTTAGTGCGTAATTTGAATCGAATTCCTCGAGGAATTGAATCATTAGGATTGTCTATTAGATTTACGTTGTTGCGTTTTGCTAGCTATATTAGTTTTTGATTGGCTGGTAATTCTTTTTAAGTTTTAAATCGCCTTAGTGATTATCTGAGAATGGAAGAGTTTATTTTTGAAAATGCAAACAGTCAGTGTAATCTTACGATGCTATTATGATTTGTTGCGATTTATAATTTTTTAGAAGGAAAATCATTATTTAAAATGCAACGCTAAATTACGAAAAGTATGATTTTACTTCTGGCAAGAAGTTTATTAATTCATATGTATTGTACAGATATTGAAGGTGAATATGAAGAGTGAAAAGCAATTTTTTTTGGTTAGAAAACAGCATGAATATGATATGTGCGGTTGCGTATGAAAATGTATTTCAGTGTATTTAAATTTTACCATTTAAATATAAAAAACTAAAGCCTAATTAAATTAGCCACATAAAATAGAGCGAAATAAAACTGAAGTCGGCGGAACAAAAAGTTGTTCTAAAGATATGAATTCAGGATCTTTTAAAATCTCACGATCTCGTAAAAGCTGCCCCCCACAACTTACAAGAAAAACTAAAATTCAAAAACACGAAATTAATTCCAAGTGAAAAATCAGAAAATAATATTACTGCACGTGGTCATGATGGAAGATGAGGTTTCGTTTCCGTTGAGCATGAGCTATAAATATTATCTGTTACTTTCACACTACTCTCTTACACTTTGAATTTGCAGAATATTTATCTTAAATAAATGGCTCTCTTGGGGAATGTTATTTCAAAACAACCATCTAGGAATGTTGAAACAAATAAATGCATAATTTGCAATAATTTGTCATCGTCAAAGTTTATCTATTACCTGTATTTGGAGCAAACTTGATTATGCAGAATACTCTACAGAAAAGTCTAAGAAGCGTAAAGGCGATACTGAGATTTGTTAAGTGTGAAATCATACACTTCATATGCCATACGTGCGAAATAATTTATTCGTTGAAAGTGCTATGGGAAGTGGAAAGAAGTAAAAACCAATAAAGTATTTCATTTTTAAAACAAATAGTACGTTTTTCAATTTGCATTCAAAAATTTATTCAGCATTTATATATTCTAAAATCAATTTGCAGCGTTTCAAGAATTATTCTTTTTATGACTGTAGGATTCACTTTGTAGTATAAATACGTAAAAAACCGTATCGTAAACAGCAAAATGCAATAGTATCGTAAATAGCAAAAAGCAATAGTATCTTAAAACACACACTTTAGTCATCAATTCATAGTCCATAGTAAAATTTAGCCCATTCAAACTCTCTCTTAAAGGATATACCTTACAATTAAACAGAGAAGCGCTCTTGAATTTTCTATTGATTTGTAATATTTTCTAATCCATTATTTTTTACTGACAAACCATTTCATTATTGTAATAGTAAAAGCAAATTATCCCGGATATTTCAGCACTGGGCTTCTACTTGTAGATTTCTAATGTATCAAACGTGAATTTTCAGCAAATTAATATTTTCTGCCTAGACGCAATCTTGATGTGTTTGGTTTGAGTCACATGAGATGGGTAACTTGTACGTAATTTTTAAGTATCTATTAGAATTTATAACATCTTAAACTGCCATTGACAAAACTAGTGCTATTTTTGTATTGCACTGCATCAATAGTCTAAGTTTAATTTTTACTTTTATACGCTCACTTCAAACCATTGGTACGATGCATTATATTGTTGGTATCAACTTGAATATTTACTAAGCTCCTTTCCTAACTTGCTGAAGGCACGGAGAAATTTCAAAAGGAGAGTCTTCCATCTAAATGGCAAGTTTTGAGTGACTATCAGTGCAACCTAAAGTTTTCGAAGATTTACCAAACGATGAAAAAATTGAAAAAATGTGGCTACCTTAGATTCTTCTGTCCAGCGGAAAGATGTTCACGTTCAAAATCACTAGTAACTTCTGTTTGTTATAGGGTGAGGAGAGGCCAAGTGAAAATAAAGCGTGTCTGTGATTAAAGTAGCGATTGTCACTTGGCTGGAAATGCCCTTGAAGGAGTTCTACAGATTAGTTTCACCGCTAGAGCACTTCGAATTTCGGCAGGGAAGTTGCGCAGACCAAAGAAGGGCAGTAATGAAATGGCATACTCTTGATCCACTCATAATACTATCACAGTGCAAACAATAAAAAAGTCCATAGTATACATTTGCCCCATAATATGGGCAACTGCGACCACATTAAATAGCATTGGCAAATCCTATTAATGGTTAGTTTGAACAAATAAGAGTAATAAACACATTAGTAAAGGGTCTTAGAGTGTGTGGTATGACTATGAATACTTAAAAATTACTGGGACAGAGTAGTAATTGGTCCAATATGAACTTCGAAAATTTGAATTTGAAATTTCCTCCGCTTACCCACCCTAACTATGGTTTAAGCAATCGAGATGGAGAATTCATGGAGATGTTTTAAAATTTACCTTAACTTTTTAAAGAAATATTAGCACAGTTCATTAGACAAAGACTAATGACACCCCATCTCTTCAGACTTCAGGAAAGTATGTATCAATCTAAAGCTGTGAGTTCGTATCGCCACAATGGCAGTACGAGATGTTGCTTAAGGTGGTTTCACCAAGAACGGCTTGTTTAGAAGACAGAAACTGAAATTAACGAAGTCTAAAAACCTGTAAATAACCTTATTCAACTTTGCACAACTACCCAGGCATAATGTCAACCTACGTCGTTTTATCTGTTAAAAATTTAACTAACCATTGCAGATTAAGTTTAATCAAATTTAACAAGTTAAGAAGATTATTATACAGTCAACATAGTGCTTAACAATTTTCTAAAATACAGTAACGTTTTACCATTAATACGCCAAAACGTTACAAAAAAATATAATGTTTAAAAAGATGCAATTGAAAAAATAAAATTACTCAAATAAAAATATATTTAAAAGTGTTAAAAAAGGGGAAATATTTTAATTAAAGACATCACCGTAGCAAAAAAATAAAAAATAAAAAAAAAAAAACCATTAGTTATACAAAAAATGGAGTTCAACTCAAACTCTTGTTTTAAGCTCGAATGACTTTTTTGTAGCTAAAAACTACGTCTCTGTTTTAATCCGGAAAATACATTCCCTGAAACGTTTTCTAACGAAATCATTAGAAATCGAATGTTTAAAAAGTACGAAATAGAAGTAATTAAAATTGGTTGTCTCGAGTATCTGTTCCAGTAAATATTTGAAGTTCTACGAATTAAACTTTTATACTAATTCTCGAATTTTGAATATTTAGTTACCTTTCCTAAAGATGTTTTCAAACATAAGCAGTCTTCAACAAATAATCTGATATTATAATAATAAAAGTTCCCTGACAATTAACATAATTTCTATTCGACAACGTAACACAAATGCCTTAGATAAGATTTGAGGTACAGATGTATCTAGCGCCTCTTCTGGTGGCAACGCTATTGACGCGTTTTTTGGCGCACTTTTAGTAGCGAGTTAAGGCAGGCGAAGGTAACCCATATTTATTAGGGTTATTCCGTTTTATGGCAACCTCAGCAAGTGGAAAGACTTAAAAAAAGTTATACTTATAAAGATAACAAAAAATATTTTTTCTAAGGTTTATTTCCTTGGCGACATAAAAAGTGTGCCAAGAGCGTTGTCACCAGACCAGGCGCTAGATACATCAGTACCATATTTTCTAAAACTCGAGTTGTCTATTTTACGTCCTGAAACTTGTTGCGAGTTGTTGGTGGCACAGTTTCGATTCCTCCCTGTGTGTACTTCTCTCTTTTGCGTCTGTAAAAACTTTGCTTGTGTGTGTATGTCCATTACTTGATGTTGTATGTCTTGTGTCTGGCGCAACATGGCCAATTCGAGCCCCTTGCGCAGCCGTAAAAAACTCCAAACCTGAAACTAGTAATAATTTTAATTTAAAATAATCCTAACTTTCATTCCCGTGTTTCACTGTATTGTTTCAAAAACAGTAGATTACCTATTGTTTCATTAAGGCATTTTCTTTTTTCATAACCTTATGCATGTTTCTTTGTTTATCACTTGATTCATATGGGCGACTTCATTGTTGTCATGATATAATTTTTCACAGTCCTCTTTTTTAAGACGACTCCTGTGTTGTGTTGTACTTCTAGTTAAAATCTGAGGATTTTTCTGTCAAGCTTAATATAGGTAGCTGTAGTATTTTTGTGGTGGAACGTACTTTCTACACACACGCACACACACATTCTGGTCGTGAAGCCACTTGGCTTGCTTTTCGCGTACGATTTCAGCACCTCGCCAATAGAAATTCCAAAGAATGAATTTCGAACTGATCTCAAAAACGGGAAAACATGGAAACACTAGTCAGACTCTTAAATAAAATTAAAATTAAAACACAATTTAATAAAATATATTTCTGAACTTTTGCTCTGAAACGTAAAATGCAGTCCCTCAGAGAACTATATGTTCAACTGAAAAGAATTTGGCAAACGTTTCTGCAGATTGGATAAATAATAGCAGCAGAGCGATCTTAAAGGAAATTAAAATTGAAACACAAATTAATAAAATCTGTTTCTGGATTTTTGTCCTGGAAATGTCAATGATCTCTCAGAACACTACATGTTCAATTGAAAAAAAAATTAGGGAAACGTGTCTGCAGTATATTGGATAAATAATAACTGAAGAACAGAGATCAGAAGAGACTTTTCTGCTTAGGAGCGAATCACACGGTTTCGTGTGAGAAAATCCTCCAGGAGCAAGGAAAGAATACCCGGAAGCATGCTAAGCCCTTCGGGGAATCACCTGAAGCGGAACTTTCAATATCAGGCCGACTGGACACTACGGAGTTTCATTTTATGGCTCGTTATTTCCAGTATCTCTCGATATTAATATACACCCAATAGGATACAGAGCGAAATTGCAAAAGTTTTAAGGGCCTTAACTCGTAATAGCAGGAAAAGAGAACAACGGGGAAAATAATGGGAATGCACTCACCAAAGAACTGGGAGGAACGTGGAAATAAAGCAGCATGATCTACGAGATTAGAGATTGTGAGGAGAGAAAATAACAGATTAACTAAAAACTTATGAGAGGGTAAGTGCTTAAGCCTGCTGTTGAATTTTAGTTGCTCGAGTCTGTTTTTGTGAGAACAGCAGTAAGCCTTATGGGATTTCATACCTTAACTTGATTATGAGAAGTAACATTTTCCCAGAAGGTACCAGATTTTTGTTCTAGGATCTAAGGGTTCTTTTTGGTCCATTTGAATTCCAGGTAAAAAGCTCTCACAGATAAAAATATATTTAGTAATTTAATCTTCAGTATATTCCCACATTCTTAGAAAGCAATTATGTCAAACTGTGATCAAGTAACATTAAAAAATTGTGGATATCAGGTTCGTTTATTTCTTAGGTGTATTCCTCTATTTTGTGTGAGTAAAGCTTTCCTTGTGTTTATGTCCATTTACTTGACGTTGTTTGGCGTAGGTCGTCAAATATATCCCTTTCGCTATAAAACCCAATCAACCAAAATTTGTTCAAGTAAGCAAAAATATGATTGCATTACAAAAATTAGTATATACGAATACAAACCTGATATATTTTGTTACAAAACCTTTGTACGCCAACTGTATTAGGAACTGATGTTTTCATTAGAATGGATTTGTGTTATTCATATTGCTGAAAAATGTATTATTATGAATATCTTTCGAAGATGGTTTTGTGGCTAAAAACTGTTTTGCATGGGATTGGTATTTTTTTCATCTTGTACCACCCGGACAACACACAGCATATGCGTTATAGGGTCTTTTGATTGTAATTTGTTGAAACAATGTCAAGAAGCATATTTCACTCCTCTTGGAAAATGATAGGCAAGCACCAAATCAAAGTTGTAGGTAAAATAAGTATTAATGGAAAATAGGCAAACTTGTAAAAAAAGCTCCTTTGTGCAATATATAAACCTATCATGACATTAGAAAAAAATTACGAAATAGCTGATTTTATGTTACGATTGAGTTTCCCATCCAGCGACGTTGACAGGCTGCTTCGTCTAACACACTGAAGGATTCCACGAATATATCCGTTCTGCAACCTCCTGTTTTTCATGCATGACTTCTAGCAATTTTTGACCTACTTGACCAATAAAATCTTTCCTAGGATTCTTTAAACCAATCGATGTATTTAGTCATTATGTGTGTGTTATGGAAAAAAACAATAGTACACTACTTAGAAATCTCATGACGCTCAGAGTGTTCAAATGCATGCTGTGCTTAGTCTGGAAAGATCTGAGATTTGAAGCATTCTTAGCCTGTAAAGTTTACAAACTATTGTACGAAATTGAAGTCCTTTATAAATCAAAAGAGAATGACTGATATTTGTGAATATTATTGCCCTTTTAATTTCTACCTATCTTGCGCAATGTAATGATCCAGAAACCCATCAAGGAAGTGTACTCCTATAGTACAGTTAAATTGTAGCACAATTCCTTTTTTTGCATATCTTCACAATTAATAAATTGCCACAGAATTTCATAAGATATTTAGGTTAACCGGAGACAGAACTTTATGAATATGTATTAGCATTTTCCCGTCTCTATTATCAACAAAATATGAAAGAATACTAATTCTTCAACAATGTCTTCTTTGCATATGTTCATTTTCATAACAATACTTGAAAGGGATACAATATTCACCAATCTCGAAGTATTATTTTTCGGTTCAAGAATTACATGCTGCAGGATTTAACGTATAAGGAAATGACTCCCAAGCTCCTGGTTTATTTTCAATTGATAACAAGCATAATTTCCGGGTATCGATGAAAACTCATTCCAGTGAAGGGCCAATTAGGTGATAAATATGGAAATGAATCGTCTACTCCAATCGTGATCTTTCGGTGTGTTATGGGCTTGATTTAATTACCGTCACGGCAGGCATAAAATAAATTTACACCCACGTGAAAAGATGCAGTTTTCGAGTGTTCTTGGAGCAATTTTCTCCAACTTCACTGCTGCTCATCAGAATAAGTATGCGCGAATTTGAAGTTTTCAATTGTTGTGAATATATTTACATAAAATGACACCATCGGAGAGATGTTTAATTATAAAATTCGTGATCTTTAACACTTTTAATATTACCAGACGTGTTTTCTTCTATAAGTAAAAGCATCAATTTAATTGCAAAAATTAGAACAGAATTCGGATATGCTAATTTTTGCTTTTAATAATTAAATTGGGCTTAAAATTAAAATGTACATTATAGGCATTTTAATATGCTATACATACCTATACGTTTTTATCAGTAATACAATAACTTTATTAATACAATAACCTATAGCATGGGGTTTTCAATCACCCCAGAAATTTAAATTGCGGAGGATTAATAAATTTTCATCTAGTCATAAAAATTCAGGGGTCGCGGTAGCCCGGTTGGAAGAGTAACGGACTAGCAATCGGTGGGTTGCGAGTTCCAATCCAACCAAAGACCATCGTGTACAAAGGGGGCTGGTGCACATTAAATCTGTCGTGGCCTCAAATGTCCTCACGTTGGCGTGGTGTGGAAGTTCGGAGAGTGGGGTGCCAGCTCAGGAGTGACCTCGTCATCTGACCGTGGTTCAAAATTACGTGGTGTTGTCCTCGAATCTTTCCCTTCGGGTTTGATCCCGGACCGTTGGTAATAGCCCGTTGTGTTGCTCCAGTGCGACGTTAATTAAAATACATACTTACATACCTCATAAAAATTCAGAGTGTGTAACTCATAAAATGTTTTCATTTGTTAAAATCTCGTCTTAAGATCAAGAGGATAAACTTAACCCTCAGGGGCACATCAGGTGTGTATGGTACCCTAGGTTGGCCAAATCTGGCCCTTGCGTCATAAAACCTAAAAACAATCAACCAACTAAAACCCATAAACGTAATTACAAAAACCAAAACATTGAATTTTCTGACACATTAAAAAATTCTTTGAATAAAAGTATTTTTATAAGATGACTAGTTTATAATCATATTTAAAAATAAATTGAAATGTAACTTATGAGAATGATTCTCAATGCAAACAATCATACCAAATGGAAGACGGAGATTTTACTTCCTGTTATACAAATGCTCTTGATATATAACGAATTTACCTTAGAATGTAATTTATTACCATTTGATGTTTAGTATTTAATTAATTGAGATTAATCAATTTTTTTTCTGATATCAATTCTCTCCACCTACACTTTTAGCTTGAAAGAAAATCCTCTATTACGGAAGAGGTTTTCAATTACCTAAACAATTTAACAAATTGAAAACGAATACGAATATAAAGCTTAGTATGTGCTTTATTGGAATGTATTGAACTAAAGACAATTGAGAAACAGACACGGGTTCAGGTGAGAATTAAAGTTCCGAATTATTTTTTGTAGTCAATGAAAATTGAAAATTTAAGATACTTATTAGGTAGATGTATTTATTATAACAAAATCCATAGCATGTGCGTAACCTACGATATTCCCAAAACTTTCAAATAATCAATCAGCTTTCTACCAGCACTTCTACAAAACATAATATACATATGCGGTTCTGTTTTTGCAATGATACCGATGTTTTTAAAAGTTATTATAGGCATGACTTGTTAAAAATAGATTTTAGACACAACAGTCTCAATTTGACTGGAAATAGTTAGGTTATGTAACTGCCAGATAGAAAAGTATTGAAGTCGCTGTCTGAACTGCTTCTCAAAATTTTAGAATTGTAATTGGACATTTGATAATATCATGCGCAGTGTAAGAAGTAATTTTTGGTTGAAGTGTGCTGTCAAACTTTTTGCAGCATTCTATTGCTCATGTAATTGAATCCAGGTATGTTTGGACTTAAATTTTAAATATTTATAGACTTCATTGATTCTAATTTTGAGTTCTATGCGTGATTAAATTATGGTTGACTGAATTATGGCTCAACTTGCTATCATGCCGCTATTCGAATTTCTAGACATTTTATTCTAAATTCTTGTACGCAATGATTTTCTTAAGAGCTATTCAAAGTGAAATTCGCGAACTTCTTTTATTCTTCATATCACCATTAGTTAATGCCATGTGCAATGTAGTAGGTACAAATAAGTGAACTGTATAATTAAAAACTTATTTATTTACAAAATTCTATGCACATTAACAGAGGATCTGAAATAATAATTCCATGTGGAGCGCTTCCATGCGTCCGTACAAAATTTGCGCTAATGCATGTAGATCGGCATACAGCTAGTCGAAGAATTCTTAACAGGAACAGTTCTAACGGTAACAAGAACACAATTTCTAAATATTTCTTTTTATATGTTGCTACAACTGGCGTCTAAAGTATGGAAACAAAAATAATGAAACTGCGAACGATTCTTAATTCCATCGATTCTTTGATAGCTAAGATATCAAAGCGAGCACAAACGATAATTATTTGGCATTCGCGCGAACGATAATTATCAGCACGCGCGTGCACAGTTAACTTTTTTATTTGGAGATGTTTCATAAAAAAAATTTGCAAATATATCAAACGGCAGTTCGATTTTTGTCTTAATATGAAGACGCAATAGACGGTTATTTAAATTTCCCCTCGTTACTCCAAACAATACAGGAAAGAGAATATCTCAAGTAAGCTGGACTTATTTAACAACGTTAGAACGGTAGCATTTAATTAATTTAGGTATAGGGACCAAATAATTTAATCGAATAACGGAAAATGTAGTTAGAATTTCCTCTGTTTGGGTTCCTTCATTGGAACAATGTCGATACGGTAAGAAACAATCGATGCTCCGAACCTTTAAAACTTAGTTGCGGAAAGCGATTCATTCTAAATTTGTCTCCAGAGCTCAACAGAGGAAAATTTCTGGGGAAAGCGTGATGGGTAGCGCTTTAAATTACCCCGAAGATTTACGCTTCCAAGATCGAACTTTTTCTGTGTGTGAACTCAGGAATGTTTAATTGCTTCTACAGGAAGTTGGAGGAAACTTTATTTCATTTAAAACTAACTAGGAAGTTTACTGGTCAATCTTAAAATTCCGATAATTTTACAAATAGCATTGGGAAATCATTACTTTTTATATTTTATGCATAGAAATGTTGAATAGTTGAAGCTTTATTGGAATAAATTTTTAGTTTTCATTGCCCTTAATACACCAAGGCTTATTCTGTTTATTTATTGAAGCACTTTTCAGATTCAAATTCTGATTCTTTAAAAGTTGACAGCAAATAACAGAGAACTACTAGTTTTCACAAGGTTCTTTTCCTTTTGTAGCAAATCAAGTAAATGACCATAATAAAACGTATGAGTATGTGCGATTGTGAATTTTAGCAGAGATGAGTTTTACAACTATGATGCTTTTATCATCTCCTCTGTCAAAGATACTTTGAGGAGGTTTAAAACATTTCTGTGTAAACTACTTATAAGGATTATAACATTATCTATGTCCGACTACGGCTTTTCCGTAAACTTCTCGTCAAAAAATTGCAAATTAAATACATTGAAAGGTAAATTCTTTGATAACAATAGACAATTAATGAGGTTTGTGATGTCATGTGAATTAAGTTGCATTTGATAATGTTTAACGATACTCCGGAAGAGAACTCTTATTTCTTTTGACTTGAACAAGTTATCTACTAAAAATCTTTTCCTATAGAACTATTGAAAACTAGATACTACAAAGTAAAACTAATGCTACTAAAAATCTACCAAGGCCCTTAGTTTTATATGGGTGGTGAATTACCCGAAGATTAATTTGATATCTAGTCATATCCACAGGTGATGATTCCGTGAGTTCTGAGTGACAAGATGGTTGGTTGGTTGATTGTTTTTGGATTTTATGGCACATGGGCCATATTTGGCCAAGCTGTGCCAAACACATGACAGACAACGTCAAATAATTGTGAAAAGAAAGGATAGAAAGAAAGTATAGAAAGATCTCTTGAGCATCGCGACCCCATGTTTACCAGAGGTAGTAAACCCCATGGGAAGATAATAGATTACTAGGATACCTCGAGTTCGTGAAGCCAGTACACACCTAAAGAAGATGTTCCCCTGGCGGAGCTCTGAGTAACCAGAAGCATTATGTATAGTATAGGAATATTGATATACCAGGCGGAAAGCTTTGATCTCAGTTTCAGATACACATGACTATTCGCATATCTATTTCTCTAGAAGCATATATGGTGCAGTGTTTTCTAAATAAATTTATTTTTTTCTATTAGTAAAATAGTTCAAGAACATTAATATGATAAGCATTACAGCATGAATTTCATAAGTTTGAAAGCTTATAAAAGGATAGAAACAACACTGTTAATCACAAAATGAATAACTTTTATAATTCATAAAATGTACTAGATTACTATGGAACTGGGCTAGCAGAACATGTATTGACTGAAATAAATGCTTCCTTAAAGGTTTATAGCCCGTTGTGTTGCTCCAGTGTGACGTACCAATACCTTAAAGGAAGTTGAAAATACCAATACCTTAAAGGTCTTTTATTCCGTACAACGGGATCACGCGTTAACATTCATTACATATTTTAGATAAAAAACAATCAATAGTCCAGTCAAAATTGAAGGATCTAATGAGGAACAAAAAATACTTCTAATTCATCAGTGATACGTCTTACAGAATTTGTTAGGTATTACTTTGGTTTAGTTTTGCTTATAAATATGTAAATAGCTCCTTCATCTTTTCAACGAATTTAATTAAATTTTAAACTTCAGATATTCAATTTATGTACAATCAACAGAAAATAGTTATGGATACCATATTTATCTTTGTATATGCCAACACCCGCCTCACTTCATGCTGTAACCGAGGGAGATGACTCGTCAAATCTGGTGGGTGCTAGTGGGGTCATTTTATTTGTATAAAAGTAGCATCAGGTCATTTGATTTTGGACTTCTGCACGATATGGTTCCCACTAGGTGTAAATATTGTAATAAACGGGGTTTTCAAATTTTTGTAGCTTTATAAAGAACCAATCACTATGCAGTCCAGTAAAGAAATTTGTAGGTCATTTGGGTCCTCAAATAGATGAAAGAGGCGGACAGTAAATATATATAGTGCCAAATTTAAACTCTTGGGTGTGTAGTGAACTTAGCGAACACTTCAAAAATAACTTACAATACAATAGAAATAGGAAAAAAGCAGTTTACCCAACTCCACGATGAAGTTATTTTTGGTAGACAAAGTTGCACTGTCTTTCCCATATCTTGCTAAATTGGTGACACGGACGTGATTATAAACACTCGCACTTTAAAAACAAGTCGTGTCAATCGGCACGCTCTTCGATAAATAGATGAATTACCGTTGCAATGCTAATCACTTCAAACCACTATCTGGAGCCGTGTGATAACAGACACTGCTCCTATTTCTATCAAAGCGTCACTATCCGTTGCTGCTCAGCCACATTTTAACAATCTGCACTCACAGTAGGCTGCTAAAAGCAGCAATCATCCTTTGCTTGACTCATACGGAAGTACACCCGTGATCTTAATACAGCTTTCACGGTCTCATGCAATTGGCAACTTATCAACTAGTGGTAGCATCTATAGAATTCAGCCGTTCTTAACTACTAGAGGGTATTGTTGTGGTGAGAGTAGCCACCACCACAAAAATAATTTACAATACAATAGTAGATATAGCGGTGTAGCACAACATCATCACGAAGTAGTTCTTGATAGACAAAGTTGCACTGCCTTACCAAAGATGAATATAATTATAATAATTTGTTGACTAAATATGCATTGACATTTAATCCTTCTGGTGATTGTCTCAACGAGGCATCTCGTCATTAGCAGAGCTGCCCAGATCTTGATGGATGAGATATCTCGTCATTAGAAAAAACTGACCAGTTCTTGATCTTGTCATCATATGACGATATATCTCGTCATTAACAAAATTGGTCAGATCTTGATAGACGAGATATCTTGTCGAAACCCCATGGAGGATTAAACGCCGTCATATATAGTTGTTTAGCAACACACTGCTAAGCGAAGGATGCAATCTAACTCAAGCACACACACACATTTAAATCCAATCTCTATCAAAGAACGCCTATCTTTGTGATCTCCCTATTAGAATTTGAAAAAGCCTCCCAAACAACACCAAAAATCACCAACCTTCCACGGAGAGCAAGTACAAAAGACCGATTTATTTTACAAAATACGCTTTGTGCCGTGTTTTTCCTTCTTTCAAAGCCCCCAAATCCCCATTATTAACTGCATCCCTCCTCCTCTTCTTTTCTCGGATGAAGAAAAGCAGCGGGATTCGAGGAAAAGGAGCAATTAATACTTTCTGACAATTTCCTACCTCCTTATTCTCTTAGCAGCGTCTCGGATTGAATAGAGGGATTCTCATTAAAAGCTAATATAGTTCCCCAAATGTGTATTACCCCCTCGACGTCTGTCTTCCTCTATCGATTGCTTAAGGAGAGGTCGCTCGCAGGTCTCGGTCTCTTCTTCGGTACGCAAATGTTGATGCGATTGTGGCTTCGTTATGGTGTTCTTGAAATAGTATTAAGGTAGGTAGTTTCGCACTTGAGCGAAAAGACGTGAAATATAAGTAGCCGATTTGGCATATTGCCTCGTTTGGCGATACAGCATCTTATGACAGGGCAGGTGTATGAATGCCCATTTCTATAGAGTGGCGACAAAAGTGGTGAAATCGTCATACTATTATTGCCATGCGGACCAATCAGATGATCGATCAATGGATGGACGTTTTATCCCGTTTCGTGGCCCAATCATATGATGAATATTTAAGTTCCACCCAGCAGACGAGAATAGTCAAAGAGTCACGTTACTAATGCCATTTCATGGAGTCTCACTTTCTCCATGTGATGGGCAAGCGCATAATATGGATTGTTTTCCTGTTTGCAATGTGATAATATTGTGTGGGGGAAAGAGCACATCATTTCATCCACGCCCTTCTTAGGTGTGAACAACTTCGAAGCGCTGTAGAGGTGGAATTAATCTGTAGGGACTTCTTAGATAACACTCCCTACTTTAGTCACAGATACGTTTTGTATCTGTGATTGAAGTAGGGATTTTTTCAGTGGAGGCACTTACCCATCATGCTTCCACCTCAGAATGCGTGATGCTCGATGATGTTCTGGGGCCGATTGCGTGTGCTTGTTCTCTCCAGACCCTTACACGCTTGTCATCTGGCTCCAGCGCAAATTTCGACTCATCCGTGAACATAACGTTGGTCCAATCAGACGCAGTCCAATTCGCATGTTGCCGACACCACTTTAATCGTGCCCCTCTGGATTGGACGGATAGAGGAACACAAACTCGTGGTACCCGGGCGTACAGTCCATTCATGTGTAGCCTTCGGCGAACAGTAGTGGCAGATATCGTCTTACCAATGGACGCTGCAACCATAGATGTCACACGTGTGGAGATTGCTCTTCGATTCCACTTGGCTAAAACAGCATTATATCGATCTTCCGCGGAGGTCGTAACCCTTGGGCGACCGGCCACAGGTCTTCGGACAACTGTTTGGCTTGTTTGGAATTGTTTTCATAAACGTGAAATGACGGAATGAACGCCGAAGGAAAGAGCAACATCTGTGATTGATTGTCCTGCTTCAAGGCGTCCCACAGTACGCCAGCGCTCACTATCTGCCATTCGTCTTCTGGAAGCCATAGAAACATGTCTGTCTTGAAAACTAATCGTACGAAAGTTCTAAACACTTTTTATCAGCACTTACATGAAACTCCTCTAACCCTTCACAATGCTGGCTTCTTATACGACTGCCTTTTTTGCATATTTCTCGACACGAAACCGTGATTGGCTGTTACAGAACATATTTGCATACTTCCATCTACCTCTTCAGCGAAATGCAGCCTCTAAAATTCAGATTGGCTTCCGGAAATTAACATTTTCCTCTCCGTGCTTAACTTTTGACAGTGAGTGTATATTTGGTCTGTGAGTGTGTGGTAAAAGTATGAAAATTTTGAAAATTATTGTGGACAGAGTAGTAATTGGCTTAATGTAAACTCTTAAGATTTGGGGATTCCCACTTTCCCAACCTCACACTATATTTTTTAACTGATATATTATTTTAAGGAATAGTTCCAGTACATAAATCAGTGCCCCGTCACAGGTGGTCGCAGGTTCGTAGTAGTATATGTGCCTCACTTTTCTTTTTAGACTTAGCGAATTCTAGTGAAGATTGCAGTATGCAAATGTAATGTGCCTCTAACGGTTTCATTTAAATTTCGATGCAAGTATGCGTGTCATTGTACTGCCATTGTGTATTTAAAATTAAAAGAGCTCTTTGTCACAGATTTTGTGGAAATGTGTGCGTTTATCAGAGAATAATGTACGTGCATCGTCGGCTTAGAGCAGGAACACTCATTAACTGACAAATATATTCTTTTAACTTACAACTGGTTTAAAGATTATTGGATTTTAGGTCAAAAAATAAAAATATATATGCATTTTGATGGTGATATATATCATAAAAAGACAATATGGTAATAGTTTTTTTCATTATGAAAATAGGCATTTAATGTTTCCGAAAAAATGTTAATAAGTTTTAAGTTAATAAGTTTCTATTTTAAGCCGACGATATAAGGAAATACTATAACCACTATTGAAATAACACATTGTTTTGTAAATTTTTAACGGAATTTTTTTAGCAAAAACGAAAAATTATTGAAAGCTAATTTAATTCTGAATACGTAAATTTAGGTATAATAAGACTATTCTTTTCTAAAATTTTTTATTTGTCTTTGAAAAAATTATTTCCAAGGCAACAATTAGAAAGAGATCAGTATAACTTATGTCAAATTAGTTCCATTAATCAATATTTTTCAACATGCGCCATTTTTTAAATAGTGTATAGTTTTATTTGATAAACGTAATTTTAAATTTATAACTAATGCTTCCATTTTAAAAAATAAATAAAAACAAGAATCTATGTAAATGTGAATTTAAAACTTACTAAGTATATGCCATAAATGTGAAAACCGCATCAGCTGTCGTAAATTAGCTTGATAGAAAAAATAATTTATTTTTCCTATTATTTTTACATCGAAGTTATTAAGCTTATTTAAAAATGTAGCAATAAATGAAATATGGCAACAAAAAAGAACACATTTTTATTTCGAGTATTTTTACACACCCTTATATATTCCGCAAAGCGATTTGGTGACAGCTTTTCTGCTCTAAGCTTTCATTACCTTCAAAACTTCAGTTCTTACTTCACGCTTTATTGTTCAATCTAATAAATTTTCTTTCTTAGGCTTGCTTAGAAATAGAACTTGCGAGGAAATAATAAGAAAAAGAAGTATGTGATATGGGGTCGTTTCCATATAAAAAAATGACATTATAATGCTTGGCGATTTTATTCCTCAGATACATATAACAAAATGTTTAGCTTCCTACTTGCAATAAGTTTTTATCTATATTAATTTTAAATTTAAAAAATGGACAATTTTTTTTATTGCAGACTTACTAAACCGTTCGTATCTCAGGATCTAATTATCTGATAGGACTGAATTGGGATTTATTTTATAGAAAAACCTCCTTTCTAATGATATATCACCATTACACTTTTAAGGTGGCTCAATTTGACCTTAAATTATAAAAAAGTGTACATTTAATATTTTTCTAAAAATATATATTAAAGATACACTATCTTTGATTCCTGTAAGTTTCTGTTTGAAACACACATTTATTGACAGTAAAAAATAGTTGAAATATAATCATGTAAACAATATCCGTAAACACCACTACCTTTTGACCTGATTGTCCAATCGAGATGAAATAGGGTTTATTTTGTAGAGAAATACGTACCTTTTCTAATGATATGTTACAAAACATATTTTTACGTTTTTTGTACAGTATAGTCAATATTGAAAATACAACTATAAATTGCTTTAACAAAAATAAAATATACGTCTTTATCGAAATTCAGTTAAATCAAATTGAATGACCATGACACTAAAAAAGTCAAGCCAGAGACAAATCAACCGCGAAAATCATGTAATACATCATTAGAACGATTGTTTATTTACCTATAAAATAAGCCCTAATTTAGTCCTTACGAGAAATTAGATCCAGAGGTACAGGCGGTTTAGCGAGTCTAGAACCATGAAAAATTGTCATTTTCAAATTTAAAATTAACAAATAAAAAACAATTGCAAGTAAGATTCTAAAAATTTTCGTATTTTCTTACACGTGGTGGGACAACAAAACTTTTATCTAAAAATCGGATGGGGTTAATTTGTGGGCTGTGTCGATTTGACATAGAAAGGAGACTATCGTCGACTTAGAGCAGAAACTCACTAAGTGGTGAAACTGAATTTTTTACTGTATAGCTGTTTAAAGACTAGCTATTAATTTTCAAATCAAGGTCAAAAGGGTTTAAGGTCAAAAAATAAAAATTATAAGCATTTTGACAGCATTACACATCTTTTAAACAGAATGCGATATAACTGTATTTCTCATCGCCATGAAAATAAGCATTGTGTCCTCTAAAAATGTCAGTTAATGAGTTTCTGCTCTAAGCCGACGACATATAAGTTTGGATCATCCAAAGAAGTTTCAAACACAGCAAATACCAGACACCAATTCAACTTTCATTTGGAAGTATTTTTCAACTCTCCCAAACTTCAAATTCTGTTTCCGAAAAAGATTTCAAACGCCAAGAGGAAAAGGTTCGTCTGCTTCCTCCTTTGCGAAGACTAATTCAAGGCACCATCGATTTGTACATTAAGCGGATTTAGCCCTGTAAATCTCTGAAAATCCAGCTTTTCCAAACCCATTTAACCTTCAAGTATCTGAGTGTCTGGTCTAGCCCTTAAAGGAGGCGGCTAGGCACCATTCTAGACCATTTAGAAAGGAATAAAAAACGGACCAGGAGGATGTATCGACTTTGACAGAATATTGGATTTGTTATTGTTTCCCGATCCCAGATATAGGGCTCCTTTTTTACGAAGTAAAGGAGGAAATCCGGATGCTGAAAACAATCCAACGATAGAGGCCAATTTAAAGAGAAAACGACCTCGAGTTCTGTGCCGGCAATGCGATAGAAACAAAGTTGGTTTCAAAGGACTCAACACCTTTGACAAGCTTTTAAGTATAAAAGGTGGATAACTAAGTTACTGATCATAAAAGAAGATAAAAATAGAAGCAAGAAAACTTATTTTATTGATAGATTATAGCATGTGACATTCGATTCAAATGGTGTAGTGGGATTGCGAGATATTTCTCTATTATGTGATTTCTTTTCTCTAAGAAATGTGTCTGATACAGAAATAAAGTTAGCAATACTATAAAAGTTTCTTTTGTGGATGGAATTAGTATAGAATGATTAAAATATATCTTATAATTTTCTATGAAACAATGAAAATATTTTGTTTTCGTTCGTTACTAAATGGAGAAAACATTAAATTTTAATTTTTTACAAGTTGAATAAAAAATGGCCCATCCAATCAGAGATACTACTAGTATTAAATTTATTAGTTCTAAGGAATTATTAAGTGAAATATACAAAATGCTGGTTAATGTTCACTGCAATTGTGTACATCTAGCTTTTCATGTACGAAAACTAAAAATAAAATTAATATACCTTTGGTTTTATTGGATGCAGTGTATGAATTTGAGTAATTTTCTATATTCGACATGGGTCGCTGGGGCTCAATGGCTTTGCCCACCACTCTAGCAACATTCGAGTTGTAGGCGGCGAGGGTTCGATTCCTCCCTGAATGCCCTCTCTCAGTAAAACCTTCTGCTCACGTATGTCCATTTACTTGACATTGTTTGGAGCAGATTGGTCAAATCTGGTATTTGCACCCATGGAACCCTCAACCAACCAATCTATATTTGACTAAAATAAAAGTAAAATTTTGACCGAATATAGGTTACTGCACAGGTAGACACAAGAAAAGCTTCAAACGACATGCCAAAATGTCACACATAGTATTTAACCTGGCCTACTTGAGGCCAAAGGAAGGAAATGCATCACTTTAAATTTTTATTCCGAAACATTTCACGTAGCGTGCAATTCATTATTATTTGTGCACTGCACAGCAAAATAATACTATGGTGTGTGACCAGGTTAAAAATCCATAACATAATACATTATGAAGCAATAACAAAACGAACTTGGATAATTTTTTAGATCCGTAGACCTACATTACAATCTAACATAATAATAAACGATAAAATGACGCAATTCCCTTCTTTTCCGTATAGAATCAATGGTGGCTAAGTTAACCACAATACTCCTTCTCTAAAGTTTAACAGCATCTGATTTCGATAGATGCTACTATTATTTCATTGACAATCATTTGCGGGAAATTGTGAGAACTATGTTACGATCACGAGCGTACTCCCGTATGCGTGGTCGTGTAACGGACGATTTCAATAGCTTGGTTGTCCTGCATTACCTTTAGCAGCCGCAAAAAACGTGAGATGCTGTGTGAAGAGAAAGCTGACTTCCAATGAAGAGTGTAGTCGGGATAGGTGTAAAAGCAGTTTCAGTTATCACAGGTCTTCAGACTGTTTTTTTAGTTCAGAGTTGTTGGATCACATTGATTGGATTTTGGATTTTAGGTAGGCAATTAATTACCGTCGCACTGGAGCACCACAACGGGCTATTGTCGACGGTGCGGGATCAATCCCGAAGGGAAAGAACGAAGGACAACGCCTCGTAATTTCGAACTACTGTCAGATGACCAGAGCAACATCTGAGCTGGCACCTCACTCTCACCAACTTCCACACCACAGCAACGAACATTCGAGGCCATGATAGATTTAACGTGCACCAGCCCCGTATACACGTCGATCTTTGGTTGAACCTAGTTTCGAACTCGCAACCCTCCGGTTGCTCTTCCAGCTGGTCTACCGCAGCTTGGCTCTAAACACAAGCTACGCCATGTATCGCGTTGACAATTCAACTATTCATTACGTACCATCCATCTACACGTGCCGATCAGATTGGTTTGAAAACGGAGTTGCGGAGGTAACTTGAGTGTAACAAAAATTACATCATCGTTGATATTCGTTGCCCTGCTAAATGCATCGACCTTCTAACAAAACAGACAGAGCATGTTTAATGAAATAGACAGAGCACTTAAGATCTCAGAAGAGTAAATCGCGTGGTCGTACGAATCGACCTGGGCCGATCATCGATCTTCCAATGAAATGGACAGCATGTGGGTTGAACCGCAGTCGCGTGATCGCAAAAAGGTTGACTTTCGAATTGACTTGAATCAATTGACTATGGCTGCGCAGACTAGTGTTTATAATCGCGTGAGATAATCACTTTTACCAATTGGTAATTGGTACACATTAGGTAATTGGTAATTAATTAACGTCGCACTGGAGCAACGCAATGGGCTATTTGTGATGGTCCGGTATCAATCTGCAAGGACAACATCACGTAATTTTGAATACGAGGTCAGATGAAGGTAAACATCTGAGCTGGCATTCCATTCTCCAAACTTCCAGAACCACGCCAATGTGAGGACACGAGAGGGTTAAGGTGCACCAACCCCTGTGTACACGACGGTCTCTTGTTGGACCGAGTTTCGAACTCGCAACCCTCCGATTGCTAATCCGTTACACTTCCAACAGTATTACCCCGGTCCGTCCCACATTGGGATTCATGCTTTTTCACATGACAGATCTTCAGAGCAAGGAACGGCAAGAACTAGCATGAAGCTGCGCGTACATGCTTTGTCTATTTCATTAGAAGGTCGGAGAGCCGCTTTGGGTCAAAAGCCCAGTTGGAACAGCAACGGATGAGCATCCGAGGGGTTGCGAGTTCAAAACTAGGTCCAGTCAAAGATTGTCGTTACACGGGGGCTGGTGCTCGTTAAATCTGTCGTGGCCTCAAAAGTCCTCACGTTGGAGTGGTATGGAAGTTTGGAAAGTGGGGTTCAGGTGTTGTCCTCGGTCATCTGACCGTTGTTCAAAATCCGTTGTCCTTCGATGTTTCCCTTCGGGATTGATCCCGGACCGTCGCCAATAGCCTGTTGCTCCAGTGCGAAGTTTATTAACTATACCCCCTGATAAGAAGGTCGATGGCTATATACAATACACTGTACTGAACATTAATTTTTGTAGCGATTGCTAAATTTAAACCTTCATTTATCAACAGAATTTATAGCACTCAATTATTTTACAATCCGGTAGATCTTCCCTCCACACTATTTTAAAGGCAATCGTGTTTCATACTCGGAGCGTTCTTTTTCGGTTAAATGCAGATCATGACCACAAGATCCTCCTCCCCAGATGCCTTTGATTGACACGAGTGGGAAATTTAAACCACCCCTTTCAGAACTTTTTCTCGGCCAAACAGGCAAAAAGGTAGAAGCGGGCGATAAATATTCGAATCGACAACGCGGTGTTGGGTTTCGTGTGGTCAAGGGCTGCCTATTTGAATTCACTCAGAATTCAAATCGTTCTGAAATGAGATCGGGTTCACTTCCCCTGCGTTCTGTTTTTTTCTCAGAAACGATTTAACGTTTTAAGATGTTTCTATATATAGATAATTGGTCGTCGAATGCCCAAACAATTGCGCACACACAAAGTAGCATGTTGTAGACATAAAACATCACTATATCTTAATTGAAATTATACCTTTGAAAAGTTCTAAATATATTACATCCTTGTATTTTACACAATTATACCAATACCTACCTTTTAAAAGTTACAAATTCTATAACTACCTACCTTGAAATCATTTACTCAACAGCTTTTTAAACTCGGTGTGTCATTCCTCCCTGGATGTCCCCTCTTCTGTGTCGGTAAAACTTCCCTTGGGTGTAAAGGGGTCATCATAGCTTAGTGGGTTTGCCCAATGAGCTAGCTAACTACAAGTTGTAGGAGGCACAGGTTCGATTGCTCCATGGATGCATTTCTCTCTTCTGTATCAGTAAAACTTTCCTTGTGTATATGTCCCTTTACTTGACGTTTTGTATCTGGCGCAGTATGGCCAAAATGACTCTTGCATTATAAAACCTATCTAACCCGTTAAATCGACGTTGTTTGACGCAATATGGCAGTATGTGGCCTTTACGCCATAAAAACAAACCCAACCAACCAATCTAAAAATCTTAAGAATTTTAAACAATGTAGTTCTTGATTAACACAAGACACAAGAAGATAACAATGTATTAATCTTATGTTATTAGAACACATTACTTACAAAAGGGGAACCAACAACCCAATATAGTACTTTGTTGTTTCCAAACTATATTTTTATTTTCGTGTTTGTTAGGTACTTTTTAAAATGCTGACAATTTAGTGAATTTTAGAAAGTTCTTTATTTAAAACTCGCTGAGGCACACAATCAAGACTCAAATTACATTATTCTTTTGATTTAGATATTGGAAACGATTACACATTTTATTTGACAAAAGATTGATCACAGACATAAAAGACTCACCAAACAAAATCGTTGGCTAGCGGTTGTCAAGGGTAAATATAACAGTCCGCACTTAAATTAAATTTCTGATTTCAGTAAGATTATGAACAACTACTTTATATAAGTTTTGAGTTTCTTACAATAAAATTCCAAAGGTATACCAGTTTTTGTAGTAGTTGAGTCAAGCGTAATGATGGGTGGTTGGTTGATTGTTTGCATCGGAGATAGGGCTACATTTGGTCAAGTAATGGACAGACAAGGAAGGTTTTACTGACGTAGGAGAAAAAAGGAAGGCAGTTGAATTTACGTCGCACTGGAGGAATACAAGGGGCTATTGGCAACGCTCTAGGATCAATCCTGAAGGAAAAGAAAGATGAATGAAAGATTTGAACCACGGTCAGTTGACGATAGAGGAGTGAAATGCACCTACAATGCATACATAAGGGGTAAGTTACATACATAAGAATTTGCATCGCCTACAACTCGTAGATTGCTAGTGCAGGATGTTATTTTGAAAAATCAAATTCTACAAACTGATATTTAAAAGTTTTGCATTAAAAAGCAAAACATTGCATTAAATTTGATCCAATATTAGGATTTATCGAGACTTTCATAGTAACGTTACTCATATTTGCTCTAATTCACACTCTCCTTCATAAAAACGTTATAATTGCATATTCGGTTGGGATTCATAACGTCAGATTTGAAAGACAAGCTGTCGTAAAAAATAAATTAGCCATCTGGAAGACATTTGTATTACAAGGTCAAATCCATCTTCCATTCTCATTAAGTCATAAATAGCTACCACCTCTTAAACACCGTTAATACGAATTTCACATTTCCAAGATAAATATAAACGTAAACCGAACTAATTGAAACGAAATTAAATATATCCTTCGGCTGGGGGGGGGGGGGGCGTTTTGGCTGGTTGCACCTAATTCCACTGCCGACTGACGTCTACCGGGAAAAGTTTGAACGCGGGCGATCTTCGGCTTAAAATATGCATGATCAGTTCATTCCTATTTACATTTTGAATGAGATGAGTGATACATATTTAACGGCCCGATCCGTTGGACTCGCGACGTGTAATTTTAGACCAACAGTTAGATTCGCACTTTCATTAAATTCGACATTGTATGGGGAGGACGTGAGATCAATTTTAAGTTGCGAGGAAGGGATCTTTTGCAGTATGCAAGGATCGGAAATTGTTTTCAGATTCTTCGCTACGTTGTTGGTATCTGTTGATGGGGTTCAAAGTGGCGGAATTTTCTTAATCTATCGATTTGTCGGGTGTCTCAAAAATGAATAATCGAGAAGATGTACTCGTGCTATTTATCTTGAAAAGTTGGTTCGTTGATAGTTGAATTTATGCCGCACTGGATCAACACAACGGGCTATTGGTGAGGGTCTGGGATCAATCCCTAACGGAAAGATCCGAGGACAACACGTCTTAATATTTAACCACGGTCAGATTTATCTTGAAAGGAGACAAACGAAAAGAAACGAAACCATACCAAGCATTAGAATGTGGTACAAAACCGAGTTAATATTTTCGAGAATTTTGACGTATGACTGAGAATAGTATGGAGCGACTTATTACCTATGGCCTCTTACAAAAATAAACCCCGATTGAAATACTTATGTTTGTAAAAAGTACGTTCCAAACAATAATAATGTGGACATATTCGTTAGCAGTATGAAGTCCAATTTGTATACTAAGCACTATATCGTGCGCTTTTTCCATCCTCATGGGCTCTGAAAATGATACAATATTTCTGGGTGTGCCACCGCGTTTCACTCAGTCTATCTCGGCAACCATGAGAGCAGGAAGAGTGTGCGTGGTATAGTTTGAAAGCTCTCAGCGAGATCTATTCAAATATATAAAGAGTATTCTAAAGTGATTTGAAATGAACAAACACTTTGAAACAATACTCAATTGTATCATTTCAACTCTGATCTAAAAATCGTAGTCCTTCGCTCCAAACTGACGACTCATTCCGATGGAAGCCTAGTTTTCCCTATTGCAGTTTGTCTGAGACATATATAGAATTAAATTATTAGCTTGAACTGCGCGCCGGTCATTTATTTATACACTCTAGAATGCCCAACTGGAAACCAGTACCTCTTGACCCGAGAACAACACCACTCGGCTAATAGACCGGCTCGTTGTATATTCAAGGATGACTTGTAGAAAGCCAAAGATGGCAAGATGGCAAATAACAACCTACACTATATGGACAAAAGTATTTGGACACTGCAGAAAATCGGCCTGTGTTTCCTGGTTAGGACTCGGCCCATTGCTTTATGTACCTGGTATCGTGAACGCTGACGTGTACCTCGACGTTCTGGACAATTCGGCCTTGCCTATGTCCAGATGGCAATACTACGGCGATGATGGTTGTTTATTCCAACAGGATCGAGCTCCATGTCATACTGCAAAACGTGTACTGGACTGGTTTCCCGAAAATGAGGTGAATTTGCTTGACTGGCCTGCTCAGAGCCCCGATCTCAATCCGATCGAGCACTTGTGGGGCGAACTGGAGCGACGGGTACGACACCGCCACGCACACCCATCTTCACAACAATCTCTTCTCACAGCCTGGCAAGAGGCATGGCGAGCTATTCCTGCCCAGGCTTATAGAGAACTTGTGGAAGGTATGCCTCGACGTGTTGTAGCTGTAATACAAGTAAAAGGAGGGCCTACTCGTTACTAAATAGAATAATTAAGCACTTTTTCTGAAAAACATGCAGTGTCCAAATACTTTTTCCATATAGTGTATAATTCTTGCGAATATCAGATAATGGTTAAAGCACATGAAGCGAGTAATAAATAGCGAACTTCAATATTTATGACATAACAATCATCGACCCTTGAATGAAGCAGAAGGGATATATGAGCGAGCTTCATTTTATTCCTTCCGTACTCTCGATTTGAAGATCTGTCACTGGGTAGCATGAATCCTAAAGTGGGACACATTGTTGATTGGTTAAAGTGATTACCCAGCGTGATTGAAAACACTAGTCTTCGCTTCAAAAGCCAATCGGCCCAAGTAGATTCGGAAGTCCACGTGACTTACCTTTTTTACCTACCTTGGATCTTACGACAGTGATTCAGCTCATATACTCTGTATTTCAAGATCGATGAGAACAACTACAACTGCCAATAGGAAATAAACATCACATTTGATCAGTCCGCTTTACTTTCGTTGCATCTCCGCAAGTTTTCTATGACTAATTAATTGCTTGGAAAATAAAAAAATGTCAGGCATTGGACATCCAGACAGAAACGCTTTAGATAATCTTATTCAGTCTCTATCTTTCTAAAATAATATGCAAAATCGGAGCATTTAAAAAAATTAAATCGATTCTTTAATTTGTTAAGCTCAGGAACCCCTTATGCCTTTTGATTACTAATTCCTTTCTGGGATGCAATTGTTTCGTCTTTCCTCCTTGTTGAGAAGCAATATTTTATTTATATTTTAATTTAATTTAATGGTATGCTTTCAAATCGATTCCTCATTTGATTTTGCTATCAATAGTAAAATGTTCTTTCAGCAACACTGTAATACGATCAATAAAACTATCTTGAATTTTTGAAATAAAGTCGAAGAAATATCGTCTTATAAATAAAAAGTGAGCTACGAAACAAAAAGTTACTAGAGACTGCTCGATCTATCTGTAAATGTTTCATACGATATAAAACTAGGTTTAAATCTATTCCAACCGTATGGGCTTTTTAGTAGTATAGGACTTCCAGTCTCTAGGTTTATACAACTTTGATGTAGAGTTGCACTGCCACATACTTTCTAATAAAAACTTTCCCTTTAGAATAGCATAAAATGATAGTAAAAAATACTGGCTATGAAGATTTAGTTTAATGGAGAATTCGAACATAGGAGAACTAATATTTTCGTTGTGTGGAAGGAAGAACTTAGTTTCAATGCAATTGAGTTTCATACATTGGCGAAGCATCCATTTTGTCATTCAAATTAATGAATCCTTTATATTGAATGATATAACCGGATATCGTATTAACTCACAATTAAACATGTTACGAATGTAATAACTGCCTCTTGTGATAATTTTGATTAGGTTGGTTTGATTTTGTGGTGCAGGGGCCATATTTGACCAAACAGCGCCAAACACAAGAGAGACAATTTTCAAGCAATGGACATACACACATAAGAAATGTTTTACTGACACAAAAGAGAGATATACATCCAGAATAAGTTACATAAATCGAATATATGCCACCAACTTGGAGGCTGCTAGCGCACTGGACGAAAGATAGACCACCTTCCATAGACTGGAAATAAAAGTAGACTGAGAACTGATATTGAGAGGAGCTTCAGAAAGTGCGACCAACATGTCGACTAGTAGTCACGTATCTGCTCTATGAAAAAGGACTTGGTTGACCGATTTGGCATTTTATTGACTTGCTTGGTGATATAACATCGCATATTAGGGTAGATGTATGAATGAGAATTTCTCTAGAAACGACGAAAATGGTGAATCGCCAGTCTATGTCGCGCGAACCAATCAGATGATGAATCAATGCTACCATCCCGTAACACGTTTGTGCAACAGAAAGCAAAATCCCCGTATTCCATCTATTTTGTTTGTTTACAGAGAAAATCCCTCATATAACGGTTCGAAATTATTTTTGTACTAATTGGTTTTCCCCATGAGGGGTATTACAAATATAGAGGGCTGACGTTTTACCTGATTGGAGTTGACCAATTAACTATAATATATCAATTCGGAATCCATTCGTTGGAATTTTTATTCGAAAGACAAATCAAGTGACGTCACGTTCGGAATACATACAGAAAGCACAATCCGCCGTAAAAACACAACCGCCACTTGAATTAAGCTTGACAGAAAAAACTTCTAGTACACTGAAGTGAGAATTTAGTATTATATATCTTAAGATTCTGAAAATATTGTGGTGTGAAATAAACTAGAAGTTTCCAGAATTGTTTATTTTTAACCTCGAAAATTTATAGAAACTAATATTACTCAACTTATAACAAAATAGTTACTTAATCTGTTATTCTTGAAGAGCACTTTATTAAAGTTTTATTTAAAGGAGTTTCTTAAGAAAGATACTTCGAAGGCAGAAAATATTCAGTTTGGGAAAATCGAGCTTGAAGTTCAAAATGTGATTTTATTTAATTGAGTTTATTATGAGTTTTTTGTTAATAGTTTTAAAACTTCTAGAGTTGAATTAAAATGAAGTATCATTTGAAAAAGATCATCTAAATCTCTTAAAGTATAAAAATATGTATTTTTTTTATAAATTTGTTCATCTTAAAATAATTAAATTTTCTAAATTCTGATATAAGTTTGCGCACGTTTATTCAAGAGCAGTTATTACCGAGCAAGTTGAAAGAATGTTTGTATTGTAACTGTAATTAAAAGATAGCATGTATGATTTATTAAACTGGGGATTTGATTTTATGCGATTAACTTTACTATCTGGCGACCGAGAGGGTTTTCTGCTTGAGATAAACCAAGTCGTGTTTATATTTCTTCGTCAGTTTTGTTGCGTTGTTAAACACTTTATGAGCTTTGTACACTTCACTTGCTTGCGTTCTTTCCTCTTCAGATTACTCGACTCGTGACAGCTTTTGATCCTTTGTGCTGATTTTTGATTGAAAAATTTATCTCTTTTTGGGTAAAGTTCTATATTAAATTTTACTCCTGTGGTTTTAAGGGAACGGCGAAGCGACTGAAAATAGTAGCATTGATCTCGAAGTTCCGGACAGAACAAACTGAAATTTTAATTACTCCAGAGCTCATCGTTCGAATTTTTTTTTGTTTCAGACGAACCGATTTTCTGCTTTTTGGGTAAGATGTTTGCTCCTTCTTTATTCGAATGTATTGTATTTTTCAGTGTTTAAAAATGAAAATTTATAAGAATTCTTACAGTACTTCATTAAGTACACTTTATTAATTTAGATTCAAGCTATACATTCAAACACTTCAACAAGCTATAACAAAATCACTTCATGAACACGTATATTTTTTTCCACAATTACGATGTTTCTGTTTGAAAAAAGAAGTCGAATAGATCTCAGTTTATTTTTCTCACGCAGTGCTTTGCTAGAAAATGTTTTTACAAGATTGAGTATTGATTGCTGCACGTCGTTACGGATATTTTTAATCAGACGCTGTATCAGGCACTTATACAATTTTTTGCTTTTTTTCTGTCTGCGATAAAAATAAATTGTTAGTTTAGGCGCTCGCAAACAAGCAACCAAACAGCACAAATCTTGATGCAATTCGTCATTTGTAGTTCTGCACGCTATATAAGCGAAGAGTAGAAAGCATCGTAAAACTTTTATTTGTTTCCAAAAAACCATGGAAGTAGAAATCAATGGTGCCACCACTCCAACTTCTCGGATAATTTGTTTTTATGTTTGTTCCGTTGTCTGTCTCTTTGCTTTTGTTACTTACTACCAGGTTGAAACCAAAGTATATAGACGTAAGGAGAAAAAGAATAACATCAGTGGCTGTTTCTGAGTGATGTGTTGGACATGTACTTGCACGTAGTCAGAAAAATATAGGGCTGTGACGTGCTGGAATAAAGTTGTGTCGTGGCGAGTGAATTTAACAGAAAAAACAACTTTTTAACAAAAAAAAATATTTAATAAAATTAAATTCACGGTATTTAGATTATTTGAAGTTTTTTAAACCTTCTGAGGGTCACATGATTTCCGAGAAGTGTAGTATTGTTTTGGCAGACGACATGTATAATGGCTAAATAACAACATAGATTGGTTGAAAGAATCATTGGAAAGATTCTATTGGTCAAGGTAAAAACTGGTTATGTCATGCTGGTCTCAGACAGGATATATGAGTATGAACTACTCAGAGGGTTAAAAAGAATTCGAAGCTGAGTGGAATATTAAGAGAGAAGGTTTCCAATGGAGCAGAAAAGCCTGCGTCCGTTTTCTACAAACGCGAGAGATGAGAGTTTTCGAAAGCAAAAGTACTCGTGTATTCGATACTTTCTCGTATGCAAATACATTAGTATTTATCAAAGGAATTCGAATACCAAAGTTCTCTCGAACACCAAAGAATTCGAATACCAAAGTAATCGAATACCAAAATATTCGAATATCAAAGTACTTGTATAACAAAGTATTCATCCAAAATATTCAAATATTAAAGTACTCGAATACCAAAGTATTCATCCTAAGTATTCGAATATCAAAGTATTCAGATACCCCAGTAGCACTGTTGCAATGCATATCCATATGAGTGGTGTGTCAAAAATTACTAATCTAGAATAAATAGTAATACAGCAATCCACTGGCTTCCTCTTGCAATTGGTATGAACTCTGATTCGCAATGTCATGATTCCAGTGCACCAACCACAATGCTGGGAAAATCAGAACAATCCGTAACTCTACCAACCCGGCTAACACGGCCCCATGACATTTAAAGAACCGGGAGAAAGATGATCGAAATTATTTTCTGAATACGTACTTCATGAAGGGTGTACTTTTAGAAAGTCGAATGTTTTTGAGATGAGGGGGCGGCTTGCTGAGGTTTGAACGTGGGCTGATGATACTTCAGGAAAGGCCCTAGGCATGTTATTACATTTTCATGGTATTGACATTTCCGTTGGTAGCTAATCCAAAATGGTTGGGGTTTCACAGCGAAACTGATTCTTTCACGTTTTGTCTGAGGTTAAAAGTAGACTACAATGGGAAGCAGAAGTGGCCCTTAGGGTTTTGCTTCTTTCGTGGAATAACACAAAAGAAGCGCAGAAAATATTCGTATTTTTTCCATTATAAGACTGAAACGGTGTTCCTAGTTCCATTGAATCCCAGTTTATCATGGTCTAACGAGCCCTCGTATAGCAAATGACAGCTTTAGAGCAACAAACCCAGTCGTTGTGAGAATTTGAATTGGAAAACTATATGAATTGGTAAACAATTTCGCGTCAATTTTAGCTCATGTTAGAGTAGATGGTTGTTTTGGGGTTTTATGGCGCAAGGGCCGTATTTGGCCAAGCTGCGCCAGACACAACACCGACAACTTAAAGTGAAAAATGTGAAGAAAGGGAAGAAAGAATTGGGAATAGAGAATAATGAGATGAAAGCAGAAAAAGATAGCTTTGGTGTACCCCTTGAACGAGCTCCCGTGTTTACTTAAGACAGTAAGCCCCATGGGGTAAGAAAGATCACCATAGAACCTCGGGTCTGTGAAGCTCGTACATACCTAAAGTGCTTCTGAGGACCGTAAGTGTGAAAATTTTAAAAGCTTGAAAATGGTCTACTATTAGGCTCAGATCGAATACTGGAGGTTTTTAAATACGTTTTAAGTATATTTTGACCATGTTATGAGAATATTAACATGTGAAAACACCATGACGAGCTCAAATGTGGGTAACATCAGTAGTTTTTACTTCAATGCTCATAAGACACCTATTAATAGTCTTAATAGTGCCCCGTGGTATAATTAAAAATTCGAAAGAAGGAAATTTAATGATTTAATTGGAAAAAAGAGAATATGATGTCATTACCAAAAATACAAAATAAAATGTTTAAGTTTCAATGAAAAAATAGCAAGGGAAAAATTTCATTTGAAAATTAATTTGCCGATGTAGAATCTGATTAAAAGGCATCAAAACATGGTGTTGCCATAGTTGTTTATGCAAAATTTGATATGAAGATGGCCCCTTATACAATGTTTTTGCATTTGAATTTCGAGAGGACTTTATTTCCAATTGAATGATACTGATACTTTTGAATTTGCTCTACTATGAATAGTGCTCGAAATAAAGGGGGGTTCGTTTTTTTTCTTCCGCGACTGTACGTTTTTTGTTCAAATGTATAAAAAAATCTAACCTTTCTTCTGGAATTCGTATTTGGCCTAAATTCAAAATGAAGGATTTTAGTGAATTAAAATGGCCGTTTTTGCTTTTGAATTTCACAATGGAATTTTAAGTTATGTAAAGGCCCCGAAAACCCCCCACGTTATTTTGCTGCAAATGGAAAATGTTAGCTCGCTAACGTTCTCCGAAACGAAATCGATATCGGAAGTCAAACTACGAGAGTTTATTGCATAACTGTTAAAGCGCTGTGTGCTTGATTTTAGATAGGCTTTTACCTCTTGTTATATCGGCTTTCTCTTCCTGCGCATAGAACGATATTTTAAAATCCAGAGTTCCGAATTCTGGTCATGACTTTTATTTGTATCTCCTGAAAATAATCCAACCTTTTGCAAAGGATATGAAATGCCAACACATTGACGTATCTTTAAAAGCAGATTCATGTCAGAAATTTTGAATTGTCCCCAATAGCATTGTGTACATTAATGAATCAGCTAAATGCATTTGGGACACTATTCCAAAGTTCATATTTCTATGTGCGGATGATCTTACAGCAAAAGACGAACATTTTAGAATTGATCTTGGACTCATTTGCAAATAAATTCGGGTTAAAATAGCTATTAATTTGTTAAAAGTAAGGATTCAATTCTTAAAATTTTAATTAGTAACATTTTTCTGAATTTCTGGCATTTGAAAATAACAAACTACATATAAGTTGAATAAGTCGGATATTTAGGTATTAGAAGATTTTTATATTAGAAGACGACGATGTATTATTTTTATTAGTTCATATCACGTGCTTTATATTGATACATAAAGTTCAAAATGCTTCAAATATAATAATTTTCATACATTTTTGTGTCCTTGGTTTCTTTTAGTTTCCATATTATTCCAAATTCATTTGGATGTATTTTGAACAATTTGATTCATTCGTCATTTCATATAGTGTTCGATAGATCAGCACTCTGGCCCTTGGTTATATAGGCTCTAAGTTTGAATCTCGATCTAGACATGGATATTGGAAGTGGTTAGGACTACGCTATAACGGTCGAATTAGCTCACGTGTAGCAAAAGATAACAGTAGTGTACCAAATCCAACGTCATTTATTGACAAATGTGAGTTGTTACTTTGGAAACTCACTTAAATCGATGAGAAGTTTATGCTGTCCACGTCAGAAGTCTGAAACAATAGTTTTATAATGAATGCATTAATATAAGTTTTCAAAGCATTAAAAAAAATTCTGGCCAAATAGAATATCTTTTCCGACCCAATTATTCTGTCGATACAAAAATGTAATTGAACTCTCAAAGTCAAATTATTTTCTATCTGGTATTTTAGAAATGTTATCATTTTAAATCTACTCCTACAAAATACTTCAGGCTTATTAGAAATGTGATAAATAATATAGGAGATGACAGTTTTAAAATGTTTACTATGAAAAATTTATCTTCTAATTGCACTAAACCAGGAATATGCACTATAACCACATACACTGACGAGCCAAAACATTATGACCATCCCCACATTTTTCAATGAACTCGTCTGGATGACGTGGAGGGCACGTGATTAAGTGAGAATGGCATTTAACTGCTGCTGGAGAAAGTAAGTAATCATTCTTGCACTTACTTTTGCGAGTGATGGGAAAGGCTGCTGATCTAAGCGAATTTGATAGAGGGCAGATCGTAATGGCCCGAAGACTCGGAACGAGTATCACCGAAACAGCACGACTGATAGGGTGTTCACGATCTGCCGTTGTTAGTATTCATGCAAAGTGGATAAATGACGGTGACACCAGCAGTAAACGCCAAGGTGTTGATCGTCCACGCGTCATCAAAGAAAAAGGACGTCGGAGACTGTCCCGCTTAGTATAGCAAAATCGGCGCGAGACAGTGGCTCAGCTGACAGCCCAATACAATGCAGGTCCAAGCGCAAGTGTTTCGGAACACACAGTTCAGCGGACACTGTTGGATATGGGACTGTGCAGCAGACGTCCCACTCGTATGCCTCTGTTGACCAAGCGTCATCGTCAACTACGCCTACAGTGGGCCCGAGAACATCGAGACTGGACCATGGATGAGTGGAAAAGAGTTGCCTGGTCAGATGAATCCCGATTTCTCATTCATCACGTCGATGGTCGTGTCAGAGCCGTCTGCCAGGCGAATAGTTGCTCCCCTCTTGTACAGCAGGTCATACACAGGCTGGTGGTGGCGGTATTATGCTTTGGGGACGTTCTCATGGGCGACTCTGGGACCCGTAGTTGTGGTAGAACAGACCATGAACGCTGCGAACTATCTGAACATCATTGCGGATTAGTTGCACCCTTACATGGCGTCTGTCTTCCCAACTGGAAATGGAATCTTCCAGCAGGACAACGCCCCATGTCACAAGGTTCGGATTGTGTTGGAGTAGTTCGAAGAGCATACTGATGAATTCCACAATGTCCTGGCCACCTAACTCGCCGGGTATTAATCCGATAGAACACATTTGGGATGTCATGGAGCGGCAGCTCAGAGCTCAAACACCACCATGTCCAAATATCTCGACTTTGCGTGACCGCTGCTTAGACATTTGGTATAACCTGTCTCCAGTCATGTACCAAGAACTTGTGGCATCTATGCCCAGGCCAGATGCAGCTGTTTTGCAGACCAAAGGAGGCGCAACGCGTTATTGAGTAGGTGGTCATAATGTTTTGGCTCTTTAGTGTATATAAACTCTTAAACGTATCACAAATACCATTTAAATTCACAGAGATTTCTATCAAAAGAACCAGGGAAAATATTTTTTTGCCGTTGAGTAGCAACCCCACTGAATAGATTTCGCATTGTAACAAATGCTGGAAAGGTGAAAACGTGATCGGTAAAAAGAAGCTTGATAATAGCTGTTTACTAAACATTTATTTTTGTATAAAAGAAATCACTATGAAAAATAAGTCGCTCGAAAACATTGTACAAAGCGAATTGGATACAGGTGCAGTAAGCTGTTCTATTCAGTACATAAGCATTTTCACACACGCAGTTTGTGACACAGTCCGAACAATAAACAGTTGATCGGAATTATATATGCAACGACAGCAAATATACATATATTCTGATGCATCGCGTAATGTTTAACACTAAGCGGTCATTGTTTGATGGAGTGATATTGGGTGTCATGACACCATGACTGCTTCAGGGAATATTGATTAGGAGTACTGGATGGTACTTATTTTCAAAAATATCTGGAATGAATGAAGCAAATGCGAGGGATTTGACTTTACGTCATTCTTGCCATTTGGCCTCCCAATACTTCTGCATTCCATTATTAAAATTACCAAGCGCAGTGCACGTGTCTAAGTGTTGAGCCGTCATAAGTTGTCTACTGTTAACCTCGAAGCGGTTTCGACGAGGAATCTCGTTCATCAAGATCTGACCAATTTTTTAAGGTATCCGAACACGTTCGAGACCCTTTTTTAAATGTGGTATAGTAACATTTTAATGATATTTTTATATTTAGTGTTATTAAATAATAGCATTGGGCTATAAATATTTAAAATATATATTAATAATTTTGTAAAAATGATAATTATGTATGAAATTTTAAAGAAATTTGTCAAAAACTTCAAATGTGCTACATGAAAATCTATTCAACCAATTTGAAAAATGATACTACCAAAATAAACTACATGCATTTTTCTAGGGAATGAACTAGAATCAAAAGGATATTTAAATAAACAAAAATTTGACAAGCGGTCAAAAAATGAAAATAAGATTTTTGATAGTTTTACAGTCATATTTCTTAAATAAATGGCCATAATTAAAAAACTTTTCAACTCAGCATAATTCTTTTGGTTCATTCCGTAGACAACATTATAAAGAACAAGTTCTCGAAGTTTTATGTGAATCCATCAATAACTTTTTGTATTATAACATTTGAAGTGAGGAAATAATGCATAAAAATTAATTTAGAGAACGATGCATTTGAAGTGTTAATTGTTATGTTTTTAATTTAAATAAACAGCCAAAGAGAAACTATTTAAACATTTGAGAAACCTTTCTAAAATTATATTTGTAAAAAAAGTAAGTTTTAAATTTAAATTTTGACAGTTTTTTTTGTCTTTTCACGGCCATTTTCGGTGTTTTCCTTACCTACTTCCGGTTTCTTCCCCCTGCCTTGATTAAATTCTTAATATCTCTGCAACTAATTAACTTTAGAAACAAAATCAAATATATTTTGGAAAGTCAAATAAATGCTCTATCAAATGAAATCAAAACCTTTTTTTTTGGATTTTTAGTCAAAAATGACATTTTCAACGTGTTCGGATACCTTAATCACGAAATATCTTACCAAGATATTGCCATTTTTTATGACGAGATCAAGATCTGGTCAGTTTTTTCTAATGACTATATATCTCGTCCATCAAGATCTGGCTAGTTTTGCTTATGAAGACACCTCTTTGGGAAAACCACTAGGAGGGTTAAATAAAATGCAGTCAGGAGTCATCAACATTACAATAAAATAAGTGTGCACGCAGACAGTTATGTCCAGTCAGAAACGCAGCAACTGCAGCCTTCATTGGAAAGTCTGAGACATCACTGGAGGAAAGAAGGCATTTTCCCAAAATTTGTACTTGCAGCATTAACAGGTCTCTTTTAGACGGTGTTTGAACAGCTTTTTTGGGACGTAATGTGATAGGCCTCCACTTGGTGCACCCTGGATTACGCTAAATGTACCATGATTCTTGCTGCTTCTTAATATCTCGTTGTGTTATAAACTAGCTTTACAACTCGGAGAGTTTTTGCTTCTTCAGGTAAACCAAGTCCAGCCTCTGCTTTTTTAAGTTAACTTCCATCGTCAAACAGCTTTTTCTAATTTTGTTCGCTTCGCGTGAGTGTATTCTTTCCTCTTCCGATTCCTCGACTCGGGACAGCTTAGGACGTTTTGTGTCAATTTGAGTTTGATTAAAAATTGGCATCCCTTCTTGCGTAATGCTCTATAACAAATGTTATTTCTATGGTTCTAAGCGAACGACGTAAGGAACTGAAAATTGTTGCGTTGACCTAGAAATCCAGACAGAATGAATCTTGCAAATTTCATAACACCAGAGTTCAGCGTTCGAGGATTTTTGCTGCTTCAGACAGATTTTCTGCTTTATATATAAGATTACACTTCGTATTTCTTATGAAATAATATTTGTGAGGTAGTAAATGAAACGATTGATTCTGATATGTGTTTATATCAGTAACCACATATAATAAAGAACATTTTTAAAAATGTTTGAGTCTATCTAACTTTTTTCGGGAGGTCTACATGTCTGAGGAGCTTGCTTGTGTTCTAGAAACCTAAGGAAAAGATCATTATCGCAACCACTTGAATTCCCATCATAAATGTTGATTGGATATTGAAAAACAAAGTATTCTTTGATGTTCACAAATCAAAATTATTTGTAAAAGAAAATCACACACACATGAATGTAACGCATTTTCTGAGATCTATGGGAAAACATCTCATAGAATGTATGACGTTTCACTTCTGAAATGGAAATTTTCAATCTCTGAAATTAATTAGTTTCTTTCATACAAAGGCATTTACCCCATTTCCGAAATGTGCGTTTTCAAAATTGACTGGTACCAATTTTAGAATTCAAGACTAACAAATGGTTTCAGGGAATCATTTGTTATGACGACCAACTTTTCTCGGTATCCATGGAATTGGTAATTGAAATTATTCTTAATGACTTCAGATTTTTACATCGAACTATCAAAAATTTGAAAATAGATTTAAAATATAATTTGATGATGAAAATTCACTGTAGCTGATGTTATTAGATGCCCGGTGATGATACGCTAGTTTTTATTTCTTATAATATGCGATAAATAACAGGAAGTATTAGTGGAAAAGGCTCCTAAGAATTAGTTTTGAAACTTGAAATTCAAAGGAAAATATAATTTCCAAATTAGCTTCCGGAATCTATTTGCCTTTGCTGACCATTGAGTTACAAATATTCACAATGTCAAATAAGTCGCCAAAAATAATGTTTAGTACTTCCTGAAAAAGCCGTATTTTTTTTTCTTATTTCATTTTTGTTAACTGTATATAAGTGTTTGTTTATTATAGGAGGAAAAGAAAGATGATGGTTCTATGTATTTCAATTTTATTATCACACATTTTGAAAGAACTTTTGCAAAATTTAAAGCTTTGTAGCTTGGTGGCTAACTCAATCTGCTTTATTTAAGATAATTTAAATTTTGCATAAGCATCCTCATAGGTGCATGTAGTTGAATTATTAGCACAATAATAATGAAACTCAACACAGTTTTCGTTAATGAATTGCAAATATTCTAGGAGCAAATAGAGATGCTATGCTAGCAGCTATGTTGTTGACAAATGTCAGTTGTTTAACCACTAGGCCATTAGATCACGTGCTCTCCAATATTTTTCTGCAGAAAAATTAAAAAAGACTAACGCAGGGCACTTGTCCAAATGTTCACCAGATATAGCCTGTCATAGGTAGCACAAATTACAGCATTGGGAGTCGGCGGGCCCTATTTGGAGGAAATGAACCTTTATACAGTAAGCAGTTTTAATTTGGCTACCTCTTCCTGTTGAAGACAGTTTGGGACAACTGAAATTCCATTGTGTAGGACGCTCCATGACTTACTCTTAGAGATAGCGAGACTTCTTCAAATTCTTTACTATGCATCAGTTTGATGTATACTTTTGACGAATGTGCTGAAGTTGCATTTGTTATGTGTTGCATTACTCGACTTACGTCACTTCCGTTACAGGGTGCGTAACAATCAGCTGTTGATTTTACTTTGACAGGGGGGGTATTTCAATTAACGTCACACTGGAGCAACACAACGGGCTATTGGTGACGCTCCGGGATCAATCCCAAAGGGAAAGATCCGAGGACAACACCACGTAATTTTGAACCACGGTCAGATGACGAACTTTAACTGGGAAGTCAAAATATGTTTTCACATCAAAATTGAATATTTTAAATCAGTTGCATTTAACGAAAAATTCATGCAGCACTATGAATTAAATATTCTTCGTCTCATCCATTAAAATATTCGAATTTAATATCAGATGACAAATATACAATACTAATTCTCTCTGTTCAAACACAATTCGTTGATAATAATATTCAAAACTCATACGAAGTCCACGTAGATATGTTAATACCCGAAATGCTGGATTTCTGTTCAGTTTCAATGTGTGAATAAATTTGTCTACACAGTTTCCAACAAGCAGAGTAAGTTTTGGTAACAGTTATAAGTCATATTTATGCTTTGAAAATTAAGTTAGTCGGATGTTTTTCGGATGTAGGACGTTTCCGAATCAATTATCCTAGCTAGAATAGAAGCTCTTTAGGCTTAGCCATCTTGGTGACATCAGTTGTGTTTGGTTGATTGGGAAAACTAATTCGGAATTGAATAAGGTGTTGAATGTAAACTGAATAAGAATAATATATTGAATTGGATTGAGAATACTAATCTAGAGTTTCGTCTAGGTACACCCTGGTCACGCATATTTAAACGGGTAAATCTCGATAGAAAGTGTAATCAAGTGTGGGTAATAGATTATACCCAGGAGGTCAAACTAACTAGTGTATTCATCATGGATTGGTATGCTGATTGCAAACTGATGAATTTCCTCTGTAATGCTCAAGCGTTATAGTTTGATAAAACTTTCATTAGTAATTAGAAAGTAATTCATATTTTCAAACTTTTGCTTTTCTTCAGGATATAGCGAGAATACATTTTGCTAAGAAATTTACTGAACCTTTAATTATTAAGAGTAATTAGTTGCAAATTTCATTACTTTTCATATAGGACGTCCTGTGAAGCAATTGATTTTATTGGTTAGTGGCAGTAAGTCGGAGTCTAGTCAGCCATCGTATTACAAACAATGACCTTATATCGACAAACCAATCTAAACCTTAACAGTTAGTCGTAGGTATCTACTTATAATTGCAGAAATGTTTCAGGTAATATAAAAGCTATCTTATAAAAAACAGTTCTAAATCTAAGAATACTGATTGAAAAACTATTTTAAAGTCACTCAACTCTGCAATAGGAAAAACTTCGATTTAGAAATGTTACAAATTTTCAAATTTGAATGCAAGACTCCAAAAGATCTGTTACACCAAAATTTCATTCCGTAAGTTTCATCTTGTGTAGAAACAGCTTGTTGTACTAATTGGAATACAATTTTTGGATTACTAAGACGAGCGGTAAGTTTTGAAAAATTTTTCTTCAGTATTGATGTATACCAAAATCCAAGTTCAAGAAGAACGAATGAATGCGAAGACAGTTTTGTTTTCAATGATTGAACATTTAGTTTAATGACGTTTTGGATACTTTTAGCGATTGATAATTGCCAGGGAAGCATGAACTGCAGACATTGTATGGGAATTTATATGAATGAACATTAAATCCGTCGGAAAAATTCATTACAACATTCGATTCTCAAACCTAAATTTTTAACTTTCGATTTCAAAATGTCAACATTCCTCATATTTCGAAATCGATCAAAAATGGAACTACTAAAGCTGTTAAACTTTTGAACCAACTCATTTTGGGCGATTCGGTTGATCGATCAAACCGAAATAGCTTGAGACAGCTGACGCCTTTAAAATTAGATCAATCCCTTGAAGTGACAAAGAAAAGAGCTTTCGAATCTTTTTCCGCTGGTGATTTTATCCTCATATGCAATCTCTTGCAAATTGATTACGATGCAAGTGCACAAGAGAATTGTGATCTCAATTTTTCAGCTCTTGCTAACTTTGCATTACTAAGGCCCCGTTCACATGAGGCGTTCTCTAAAGCGCGTTTGACGTCAAAACAAAACGCGGGTACCAAAGTACATAGAGTTCTACTGGAGTGTTCACATGCAGAAATCGCGAGAATCCACGCGCTAGATAGTCTCGGCGCTTTAACAATCTCCGGTCGTTCTAACGATTAGAAGGCGTTTGGAGAAGCATAGGAATTAGTGATGGGCAGAATCGAGTACTTTTGAGAATCGAATACTTGGTATTGGAGTACTTCCAAGTATCAAGTAAGTATTCGAATACGTATACAAAAACGATTAATCGATAGTAAGAATCAGAAAACTACGATATATGGTACTTATTTAAAAATATCAGCTAGTTATCGTGTCGTTCTTGGTATAGTGGTTAGAGCACTGGATTTGTAACATACCGGTTCACTTTCGAATCCGCTACAAGAGGAACTCGGTAGATTGTTGTTTTAATGCGAATGATAGGTTTTGACAAGACAATCAAATTCATCCTATTTTTTTTTAACATTTTGATCAAGCTGTGATTAAAAAAGGAATTTATTTTTCACAAATCTTAAATTTTTTTCTGAATCATATTTAATTTATTTTCTTTTCCGAGTTATTTATATAGTAATTTCAAAAAAAGATTTAAGTATAACTACTATTATCAATCTATTTGAACTAGACAAATTGTATTTTGAAGAACAAAAATAATCCCATGTACAAATTTCTGAATTTTCTGGTCACGCATATATTTTCTGTAGTTATTAATATGTGTCAAGCATTTTTTATCTTGATTTTACAAATCATGATTTTTAAATTTTAGTTTTCGTATTGGAAAGATTTGATTTTCTACCATATTTTGAGGAAATCGTTAATAATCACTTTTAACAGGGAACGTAGCCAGAATTTTGTTTTGGAGTGAGCCCCGAAGATAAGAATGAAATTTTTTATACAAAACTCATTGAAGACACTTTTTAAAAAAGTTTGTATGAATGTAAAAAATATTTTGTTTCTTTTGATACCAGGATCTGAAACTTCAAAATTATTTCTCTAAATTTATCGTAAAAAGTGACACATCTTGGTTGATCTAAGTACAAGAATAGTTCCGTAAATATTTGAAAAATAAATTACATTAAATAATCAAATCTTGTTCCTGAAAATTTACTTTTTATTTTTGCAACCACTGGAGTACGAAGATTTGAGAAGAGGTAGAGTCAACTCAGAACAAAATATTAATAATCATTTTACTATCGTAATAAAGATTTTGTCATGTACTTTTAAAGAGAATTTTAGTTATTGTCAGATATTTTAAAGAAAATAACAGCCATCTTAAGAATGAAATAATGTTATTCTACTTGAAGAAAAAGAAAAGCATATCAAGCATTATGTATCTTATTTGCAGATATATGTTAAATGTTAGAAATAAAAAAGCTTGAAAATTGAATTAAATAAAAAATTAAGTGTAAATAATTAAAATTAAAAATATAGTTGGTAATTCAAATTTAAATAAAAAACCTTCCAGCTTGATTTTCAAAAATAAAAGGCACACCATTGTGTAATTTACTGATAATTAAGCCTGCTTTTTCGAGAAAAATTGCTTCCAGAAAATTTCAAATCCAATCGCTTAATCGATGGAATTTTTCGAAATTTCACGTACATTTTCGGGACACGTAAAATTGGAAAAAGCAAAATCAAGAAACATAACACTAACGAGAATCATGGATACCCATGCAATGTGACCCTACTACTTAAGATGAATACTCTGGTTTCGAATACACAAAGTGAGTTCCTTTGGCATCCGAATACTTAGGATGGGTACACGTGTAACCGAATACCTTGGATCCGAGTACTTTGGTATTCGAATACTTGTATCTGAATACTCTTGTATTCAAATACCTTGGATCCGAGTACTTTTGTAACTGCATACTTGTATCTGAATACTCTTGCATACGAATACCTTGAATCCGAGTACTTTGGTAACCGACTTGTATCTGATTACTCTTGTATTCGAATACCTTGGATCCGAGTACTTTGGTATTCGAATACTTTGGAAAAGAATCGAGTACAAAGATTACTTTTAAGTATCGAGTACATGAGTACTTTTGTATTCGAATACTACCATCACTAATAGGAATGAACTACAGCATAAACATGACAATCGTTTTGTGACGCCCTTTAAGGCTTTTTCCCCCTACTCTTTTATCTTCGCGATCGTTAAAGATAGTGAAAATTTCAACGGATATAAAATCTGCGGAAAATTTATTTTACACAAGATTGATACCTAAAATGTGATTTTCTTTAAATAAATAATTTTTCAACTGTAGCTTTAATATTTTCGCGATACGCATTTGGCCGCATTTGACGAATATATTCATTACGAACACAAAAGGGAGTACTCATCCCGTTTTATAGAAAAGATGTAGCTTGATTGGAGTGTTTTGTCTTAATCCACTGCTTTATATTTATGGCCATTAAAAATAGAATGAGAAAATTTAATCGTATTCGATTTATTGAAGAAATTTACCCTGCTTTCACACAAAACTTGTAAAAATGTGATAGTTTACTACTAAAGGGGATAGTAGGTAATTTTATTTCTGAGATAACGTATACTGATAATTGTCCGTTTTAATTTTCATGTGCGGCAAACGTCTTTAAAATAAAGCTAAAGTTAAATATTCAGTTTAAAAGCTAAACTTTAAAGTTATTCTTGAATTTGTTCTCAACGTAAAATGCGTAAGATAAGTTTCAATTTCATTCATTTTTCACATCCTCGTGTTACATTGAACTCAATATCACTTCGGAAAATGAACTTCTGATTTACTGAACTTAATTTTGCGGAACTTAAATGGCGGAAGTTCTGTATAGAAAACGAGTTCTTCCTCTCATTTTATAGGAACCTCATTGCTATTTATTGCTAAATATTTACTGCATTTCCTTCAAATAAAATATAGGAAGTGTTATTATGAGTGGACTGCTTGAAAACGGGAATGGGTAATATGAAAAAATTAAAATGCAATCAGAAACATTGTTCAAATTATAATGGCTAACGACTGAGTTGATACAATGTTCAAAAATAGATGTACTAAAATGACTAATTTAACAATAACGCTGATTCTCTTGTATAAAGCCTTTTACAACCAATAACTCAGTTTCTTCGTTTACTTCACAGCCTCCCACCACAACACCTCCATCACAAAGCGTGCTATTCTTATTTCCCAAGGGGAACAAAACATAATTGAGCTCCGGTACAACCACACCGAAGGCACTAATGGGTCCACTCTCTTCAAATATTGACCAGAACTTAGCTCTATTCTTTTTCTCTCCTTCTCTTCTTGTTATCTCTTTACCACTTAGAGATTATTTTTTCCCTTATTTTCTTATTCACGAGCCAGTTTAAGGCGAAGTTTGCAGAGTTCTCTCCCTCTGTGTGTGAAGGTCGCATCCATTCGAGTTTGCTTAACCGTTTGTTAGTTAGGAAATGTGCAGTGGTACTTTTCTTTCAAAGAGACTAGAGCGAATTAGTCGGACAATGACAAATACGGAGTTCATTCGACTGTTTCAGTCATCGTCTTCTCGAATTTCAAGTTCCATTTTCGTTAGATGTATATTTTCGAGTGGAGCGGGGACTTTTATTGAATGCTTCATCTAAAGAAGTGAGCTCTGCCGAATGTTTTATGTCTGTGAGAGGCTTTTTCAGTCAAGCTGATTACAGATGGCGTTAGCGTTTTTGTGGTAGAACATGTTTCCTGTACGTATTCCAGACATGAAGTCACTTGGTTTGTTTTCCGAATATGATTTCCAGTACGTCGTCAATAGAATTCCCACTTATAAATTCTTGGTTGTGTATTTTCTTTGATCAACTCCTAGTACTTCAGTATTAAGGGTGATTAATTTAATGAAGTGATTGTAGAAACTAACATACACACATATGAAAAATCGAATAAACGGCAATTCATCCAAAGAAGGAATTGATATACGATAGTTGATTGGTCAGTGCCAATTAGATTAATACCAAATGATACCGAAACGGCGATAAAATACATTTTAAGGTAATCCAAATGCGTATAATGTGGGAACATTAGGGTAACAGGAAGTAAAATTTTTTTTGGTTTGTTTCTTTTACTTTAAAAATCCCTCTCATACGAAATACGTAGAAAAAGTACGTTCTACAAAATCATCGACACGTAGCTTTACAGAAAAGTTTCTTGCAAAGTAAGGTGTACAGTAAAGTACTCTGTTTTAACAAATCTTTTCACAAAATTGAAGTATGCAGAACAATTGATCGATCTTAATTATCGAATAAAAATCTGTTGCGCAGTGTTATTAAAGGATGTTGCTTCATTCTCAACTTTACTACCTTTGAGGCCCCGTTCATATGAGGCATATTCTAACGTGCGTTTGACGTCAAAACAAAACGCGGGTAGCCAAAGTACATAGAGTTCTACTGGAGTGTTCACCTGCAGAAATCGCGAGAATCCACGCGCTAGATAGCTTCGGCGCTTCAACAATCTGCGGTCGTTCTAGCGATTAGAAGGCGTTTGGGGATACACAGGAATGAACTGCATCGTACACATGACACACGTTTTGATGCACCCTTCGGGCTCTTTTATTTCCGTAGTCCAAGTTTCTATCTTCGCGATCGTTAAAGGTAGAGTGAAAATTTCAACGGTTTTGAAATCTGTGGAAGATTTTACACCAGATCGATACCGAAAATGCGCTTTTCTTTAAATAAATAATTTTTCAACTAACTAATATTTTCGCGATACGCATTTGACGGATATATTCATTAAGAACACAAAAGGAAGCATTCACCTCGTTTTTATAGAAAAGATATAACTTGATTGGAGTGTTTTGTCTTAATCCACTGCTTTATATTTATGGCTATTAAAACTAGGATGCGAAAATTCAATCGTATTCGATTTTTGAAGAAATTTAGGCTGCTTTCACACAAAACTTGTAAAAATGTGATAGTTTACTACTAAAGGGGATAGTAAGTAATTTTATTTCTGAGATAACGTATACCGACAAATGTCCATTTTAGTTTTCATGTGCGGCAAATACCTTTAAAGTAAAGCTAAAATTAAATATTCAATTTAAAAGCTAAACTTTAAAGTTATTCTTGTATTTGTTCTCAACGTGAAATGCGTAAGATAAGTTTCAATTTTCATTCAATTTTCACATCCTCGTGTTACATTGAACTCAATATCACTTTGGAAAATGAACTTCTGATTTACTGAACTTAATTTATTGTGAGTTTATTTTTCATAGAATTTATATTTTAATCTTGCAGTTAGTGTTATTACTACTTTAATCGAAATTTTTATATTATATGTACGTGTAGACGCAAATTCTATTAGCAATCTGGTTTTCATTATGTACTGTTTTTTGGTTTTTCTTTGAAATTTTTTTAGTTTTAACGCAACTTTCTCGTTTTATCGTGGGTTTTAATCAAATTTTAGTTGAAATATTTCCCGGTCGTTATTCTATTCGTGGTTCCATTTGTGCTACAAAACTCCTGAAAGAGGGTAGGTTGGAGGGTTAGTTGTTTTTGTTTCGGATAGTCGGAACTCAAAAAATTGTGTTTAAAAATTAAAAAAACTATTGTTAGATGTGTTATTTGTGCTGATACATTAAAATGTTTAGAGATAGGTTTTAAAAAATAGAGAATTATTTGAAGGAAAATTAAATAAAAATTAGCTATAGATCGAAGGAAACACGATGAAAACTGCAAAAAATAACATAAAAAAAGAAAGATTATCACCAGTGTCAGATTTTGTTTTCGTGTCATCTTTTTGATAGTACTTCATTTACAATGCCATATAAACAGATATACCGTTTCCAATTCCCTGGTTCTAGAAATGTAGTTTTATGGGGGGATATATTTTTATTTTACACTTATTTTTATTTAATAATTTTTTCATTTATCAATTTCAAAGTTTTAAGGAAATCGTTTGGTCATTTTCCAGTTAGTTTCGTTTTAATCAGAGTTTTATAGAAATATTCCAATTTTTCATATGCAGTTTCGCTTTTACGATAAATACATTACAAATGACTCATCTGCTAGCTTCTTGTGCCCAAAAAATCCGTGATCACTCTTAACACAAAACAAATCCTTCTTACTAGTTTAATTGGTGGGTGAATCATCGACACTGGAGAGTGAAAGTCATAGGGTTTTTTCTCTAGTCTTGACAGTAAAAAACAAATACTTTAGAATTTTAGAGTTAATGAAAATGTTTAATAATGCTACAATTTGAACTACATAAAGCACTGTTTCTCTGTGATCCGCTGGCTCATACCGGTTCCTAGATTCAAAATAATCCCGTCATTCGAAAAATTTTGAAAAACGTACGAAAAGCTAACGTGCAAAAATTGACAACCAAGGTAGATGGCATTGGCATTGCACCGGAACGCATCGTATACTATACGTTACGAAAGATTTAGCTGTTTAGGTTGTCACTTCTGGTCAGGAAGTCGATTATATTGCATTTATTTATGTATAAAGATTGAAGTTCAAAAACACTTTATTCACAGGTAATTATGGAACGGATGTTTTACAAATCGAAATATCACATTTTTACGTCATTTTGAATATTTTTTAGATAATCTTAGGCATTTTATTAGCCATTTTTATACATTTCTAAGTTGACCAAATGCAGGCTCTTGTGAACACAGGGAAATCAATTTTAGGTTGGGAAAGAAAGATTTTCATCCTATTTTTAATGGCTGGAAAATTAAAACAATTGATAAGGGGAACAAAATATCTTATCAAAGTGACATTCCCTTTAAAAACAAAGCAATACTTCCGCTTACTCTTAGTATAAAAGGAATATCTGCAAATGATTAGTTGCGACTATTGACAAAACGAAATAATTTTTTCAGAAAATCATAATTTTGGTATCGATCTGACGCAAAATTTTACGCTGATTTGAAATCCGTTGAAATTCCTCTCGATGGTTCCGATTCTGAAGGTGACCTTGAAATGTAACACACGCACGTGTCCGAAAAGGTAGAAACAAATTCTTCTCGGAGAGAAAATATGGCTTCACATCCTGTAAACATTAAATCGTCTGGTTACGTGGAAAAATACCTTATGATAGGATTTCTCAAACATTTTCTGATCGTAATGCGAGTGTTACGAATTTAACTTTTTCCGTGAAAGATGTTTTGGACTCAGGCCATCTTCATGGCCTGATGAGATTCCAATTGAATTTTTTTGGATGAAATTGAAGAATGGTGCATTCAAGATGATGTGAAGAAAATTGTGTTTAGGAAACGTTGCTTAACACAAAGTGCAAAAATATTTGTTCAATCTTTAAAAGGTATTTTCACGTGATATTCCTTAAAAGATCATTTACTCTCAGAATTCAAATCTAAGATCACGAATGTTGATTTACGATTATTTACGGCAGAAGCTTTTAAAGCAAAATGAAAATTTAACTGATTATTTGATTTCACTAATAGAGATTGCCAGCAGAGGGAACATTGATCAAGAATCCGTTTTTGACTATATTATAAATGGACTTCCAGTTTCAAGTCCAAATAAGTTAATATTATATGGTTGTACTAATCATGATGAATTTAAAGGCACACATAGTGTACCATAAACGCAAATCGCCAAAACAAATTCTTTTCAGAAAATTCTGCTCGTCTCAAATATGAAATGAAAAAATATGCCATAAAAGTGGACATGACAATTCTACTCCGACAATTTTTAATGTTTCATGCTATAATTGTGGCGTTAAGGGACATAAAAGTTCACAGTGTGTACATACGAGGTTTGTCTAAAAAGTATCCGACCTTGAATTTTCCTGTTTACGGTAATGATGCTAGAGCGGCGCCACTGTGCACAATGGAAGAAGACAACTTAATGCGTATGCTTGAATTTTTTCTCCGTGTTCGAGTGTGTCAGTCGCTGCCTGCTGGCCGCTGAGTAAGGTGCTGTTATAAGTGTTCGTCGGATTTTTGATTTCTCTCAAAATGAATGAACGAGTTGAGCAAAGATACTGCATCAAATTTTGTCAAAAGCTTGGTGATTCTCAAAACGAAACAATTCGTAAGATTCAGCAAGTTTTTGGAGACGATGCTATGGGGGTAACACAAGTGAAGGAATGGTTTAACCGATTCAAAAATGGCCGCACATCGGTGGCGAGTGATCAGCGTCCGGAGGCCTCAAACCGCTCGGAATGCAGCCGTTGTTGAGAGGGTGGAAAATCTGGTAAAGGGAGATCGTCGTTTGACCGTACGAGAGATTGCCGAAGAGGTTGGGATCAGTAAAGATTCCGCACATGCAATTTTTCGTGATGATTTGAACATGCGCAGAGTGGCTGCAAAATTTGTGCCCAAGCTGCTGTCGGCACAACAAAAAGAACTCCGTATTGAGATTGCACAGGACCTTCTGGACACTACCAACACTGATCCTCAGTTTCTGAACACTGTGATTACTGGGGATGAGTCATGGGTATACGGGTACGACCCAGAAACAAAAGCACAGTCGTCGCAATGGAAGCATCCCGAGTCTCCAAGGCCGAGAAAAGCGCGACAGGTGCGAAGCAAAATCAAGGTGATGCTAACTGTGTTCTTTGATATCTGTGGAATTGTGCATCACGAATACGCACCGGAAGGACAAACAGTGACAAAAGAGTACTATCAACAAGTTCTACGCCGACTCAGAGATGCTGTTCGGCGCAAAAGACCACACCTCTGGACGACGAAAAACTGGCAGTTGCAGCATGACAATGCTCCGGCTCATTTGTCACACCTGATCCAGACTTTCTTGGCGAAATACGGAATTCCAGTCGTCTCCCAACCTCCCTACTCTCCAGATATGGCTCCTTGCGACTTCTGGTTGTTTTCGAAATTGAAGATGCCGTTGAAAGGATCCCGTTTTGAGTAGAGAAGAGATAATGCAGAACGCGACAACGGAGATGAACACCATTCCAAAAGAAGCCTTCCAGGAGTGTTTTCGGCAGTGGAAGGATCGGTGGGCTAAGTGTGTGAAGGCGCAAGGGGTCTACTTTGAAGGGGATTAGGGTCCCAATTTCCTCACTTAAGTAATATATTTTTCCTGGCCAAAGGTCGGATACTTTTTAGACAGCCCTCGTAAATCTCCTAAATGCTTTTCCTGCAATACCTTTGGTCATAAAGCTTTTATGTGTTTAAAGAACAAGAATGAAAATTTAAATATCCCTTCCAACTCCTTAGAGCAAAATCTTCAAGCTCAGGTTTAGCCGGTGGCCCTACATTCACCAATCCCACTCGACTCAATGCAACTGCGAGTTTCAATTGCTAATGTACCTATAACTAACTGCACTGTTTGATAGTGGCTCTCAAGCGACAATGGTAAATGAGACTATTTACAGAAAAATAGGCTCTCCAGCCCTTTTCTCCGCACGAATTTCTTTTGCTGGAATTGGCAATTCAAAAAATTTTCCAGTAGACTTTTTTCAAGGTAACGTACGAGTAGAAGACACAAACTTGCAATCCAACATACACGTCATGAAAGATGACTGTATGTTGTAAGTGCAACATACAAGTGCAATATTTGGAAATGACTATTCAATAGGCCGAATTTTCTATTGGCAAAAATGGCATCCACTTAAAGACAAATCACCAATTTTGATGACATTGCTAATGCCTCAGAAGACATCAACCTTACACACGTTACAAATTCACAAAATTGAGAACAGGTTACACAAATCATACATGCCTACAAGCTTAACAAAATAAAGAAGACTGAAAAAAAGATGAACTTAATTTCAACTGATGAAACACCGATCGCGCAACGACCTCAAAGACTTGCTTTCTCTGACAAACAAGAAGTAGAAAGACAGTGCCGAATGTCTGAAGTCAGGTGTCGTGATGGAAAGTTCATCTGACTTTGCGGCTTCCCTTGTTTTAAGCAAGAAGCCAGATGGATCAAGCCGCATTTGTGTTGATTTTAGAAGACGAAACAGTACGACTGATATATAGATACCCCTTCCCTCTACAAGCAAACAACAACATACTTGAATTGCAAGAGAACAATAAAGACTACATAAAACGTCGAAAGAAGAGAACCAAATACGAAGTGCGTGATAAAGTAGCAATCAAAAGAACTCAATTTGGAATTGCTTTAAAACTTTCCTAAATTATTTGGCCCTCTACGAAATTAGAAAGGTCAATCCCTGTGACCGGTATGACGTAAAAAGGATTGGACATCATGAAGGTCCCCACATGACTTCGATGGCTGCCGACAACCATAAAAGTTTGGCTTACAACTTAATTCTAAAGATGCGTCACAAATAATAATTTTTTTTAACTCTTAAACTTTTTCATAGAAGACGACAGTCAGATGACGAAAAGACAACCAGAGCTGCTAAGACGACTCTTTACACAGCTCAACGACAGGTGTTGGAGTGCTCCGAAGACGAACAGCAAAGCTCAATCACCAATTAAGCAACAAATGCAGTTAGAGTTTTTGCTCTATGTTACTACGACGAACATTTTCTTTCTTTTGTTTCTTTTATATTTTCCAGGTTCCTTGCAACCAGGAGGTCCTGACATGTCTAGGATGGACGAGTGTGGATTACGAGAAATCCCTCGTCGCTCATTGAACGCCGATTTCTAGACGTAAAGACGCCATGCGTGCTAGAAACTCCCACGCATGACGCACCCAGGATAGCAGTTTTCCCACCAAAATGAATAGAAGGAGGAAGAGAACTGGCGGTTGACGAAGAAAGACGGCTGCAAATATGTAAACTTTAATGTTCAGGCATAAGACGGCCCAAAACCCTGTCAATTCATTTAATTCTTGAAGATAATTTGTACATTTAGCATATATTAAGTTCTTAATTTTAATCCCTCTCATCATTTACTGGATTATGGTCATTGCGTCCCACAACTACACACACATAGTTTATCATGTAGTTTATTTGCATCACCATTTATCTCAATGACATTTTCGAAGGAATATCCTATCTCTCTCTTCATATATGTATATATATACATACATATATACATATATATATACATTATATGGGCAAAGGTATTTGGACACCAGAAAATCAGGTTGTTTTTCTTGGTCAGGACTCGGCCCATTGCTTTATGTACCTGGTACCATGAGCGCTGACGTGTTACCTTGATGTTCTGGATCATTCGGCCTTGCCTACACTATGGCAATACTACGGCGATGATGGTTGTTTATTCAAACAGGATCGAGCTCCATGTCATACTGTAAAACGTGTGCTGAACTGGTTTCCTGAAAATGAGGTGAATTTGCTTGACTGGCCTGCTCAAAGCCCCGATCTCAATCCGATCGAGCACTTGTGGGATGAATTGGAGCGATGGGTACGACACCGCCACGCGCGTGCACACCCATCTTAACAACAATCTCTTTTCACAGCCTTACAAGAGGCATGGCGAGCTATTCCTGCCCAGACTTATAGAGAACTTGTGGAAAGTATGCCTCGACGTGTTGCAGCTGTAATACAAGTAAATGGAGGGCCTATCCGTTACTAAATAGAATAATAAAGCACTTTTTCTGAAAAACATGCAGTGTCCAAATACTTTTTTCCATATATATATATATATATATATATATATATATATATATATATATATATATATATATACAGGGTGTCCCAAAAAGGTTGTTCCGCGATTTATCTTTTTACCATTTGGAGATAAGTAGGCAATGTAAATTGCAAAAGTGCACCAAATAAGGTAAGTAATTGAGATATGTGAATAAAATTATCACGTGACAACAATTTAAGCGGATACAGTTTTTAATTTGTATACCACCTCTCTAGATAAAAATCCGAGATAGCAAAATTGTTCCTTACCTGTATCCTTATCGTTAGTAAAAAACCATATTTCTGTAGGTTAATACTGCCTCAATTAGAGGCAGAAATTCTAAAACAATTCTTTATTAATTCAATAGACGAGTAGTCATGTCATAAGGCGTGGAGGTTGTTGAGGGTTTGGAACGGCTCTGAGGACTCCTTAGCCCAAGAGCCTCATTAAGAAATGAATAGTTTACAATGAACTCGCTAGAGGTATTAGGATTAAAAGAAATAATATTGGACCAGGAGATCTAACAAGAAAGTGGATTGGTGGAAATCGGTGGTTTAACGAAGGAGGAATGTGATCTTACCTATGCTAATTGAAAGCAGGAGAGTCCGTGGGTGGTCCAAATTAACGAGACGGCTTGAGTTCAAAGGTGAAAGGGGGTGGCAAGATATATTGACCACTTAGATAGGGAGACAAAGACTGGGAGAAAAGGGGACCGATAAGGGACTTATCTGTAGTGAGAATTGTACTTAGGGGGTTAGTTTTAGGTATCGTTTCATGTATATATGAAAAGAGAGATAGAATATTCCTTCAAAAATGTCATTGAGCCATTTCTTTGCAATCTTTCGCCCGTTCAGATTACACTAACGCTATAGCAATTCCATTTTACAATGCTTATTGTTGCTAAGCATTTTATCTAAAATGCTTTACAATTATCGCCAAAGACACAATTATATGGCAGCCCTCATCCTAACACTCTTTCACACCTATTCAAAAATTGACTGACTCAAGGTCGGCTGCCTTCTCGTCGGAGCCGCACTACATCATTTTATCGACAAAAAAATGCGTAAAAAAAATGCAAAAAATGCCCGTTCAGATTACACTAACGCTATAGCAATTCCATTTTACAATGCTTATTGTTGCTAAGCATTTTATCTAAAATGCTTTACAATTATCGCCAAAGACACAATTATATGGCAGCCCTCATCCTAACACTCTTTCACACCTATTCAAAAATTGACTGACTCAAGGTCGGCTGCCTTCTCGTCGGAGCCGCACTACATCATTTTATCGACAAAAAAATGCGTAAAAAAAATGCAAAAAATGCCCGTTCAGATTACACTAACGCTATAGCAATTCCATTTTACAATGCTTATTGTTGCTAAGCATTTTATCTAAAATGCTTTACAATTATCGCCAAAGACACAATTATATGGCAGCCCTCATCCTAACACTCTTTCACACCTATTCAAAAATTGACTGACTCAAGGTCGGCTGCCTTCTCGTCGGAGCCGCACTACATCATTTTATCGACAAAAAAATGCGTAAAAAAAATGCAAAAAATGCCCGTTCAGATTACACTAACGCTATAGCAATTCCATTTTACAATGCTTATTGTTGCTAAGCATTTTATCTAAAATGCTTTACAATTATCGCCAAAGACACAATTATATGGCAGCCCTCATCCTAACACTCTTTCACACCTATTCAAAAATTGACTGACTCAAGGTCGGCTGCCTTCTCGTCGGAGCCGCACTACATCATTTTATCGACAAAAAAATGCGTAAAAAAAATGCAAAAAATGCCCGTTCAGATTACACTAACGCTATAGCAATTCCATTTTACAATGCTTATTGTTGCTAAGCATTTTATCTAAAATGCTTTACAATTATCGCCAAAGACACAATTATATGGCAGCCCTCATCCTAACACTCTTTCACACCTATTCAAAAATTGACTGACTCAAGGTCAGCTGCCTTCTCGTCGGAGCCGCACTACATCATTTTATCGACAAAAAAATGAGTAAAAAAAATGCAAAAAATGCCCGTTCAGATTACACTAACGCTATAGCAATTCCATTTTACAATGCTTATTGTTGCTAAGCATTTTATCTAAAATGCTTTACAATTATCGCCAAAGACACAATTATATGGCAGCCCTCATCCTAACACTCTTTCACACCTATTCAAAAATTGACTGACTCACGGTCGGCTGCCTACTCGTCGGAGCCGCACTACATCATTTTATCGACAAAAAAATGAGTAAAAAAAATGCAAAAAATGCCCGTTCAGATTACACTAACGCTATAGCAATTCCATTTTACAATGCTTATTGTTGCTAAGCATTTTATCTAAAATGCTTTACAATTATCGCCAAAGACACAATTATATGGCAGCCCTCATCCTAACACTCTTTCACACCTATTCAAAAATTGACTGACTCAAGGTCGGCTGCCTTCTCGTCGGAGCCGCACTACATCATTTTATCGACAAAAAAATGCGTACACAAGTCCTTCGTAAACCGTACTTTTTCACCACGGACTCCAACATCTCTTGAAAATGATCGAGTTAAGTCCTTTAAGGAAAAACTCATTAAGTATTTATCAAAAGTATCTAATGAGCTGCGGATTATCTGATGGTTGAGATCGATCCCAACCTTCTAACACTCACTCCTCATTAAAATTTCATTAAGTCCGGATGTGGGAAGTGGGGTACATCGGGATATCATAATATCGACTTAATCGCGCTGTAAGACAAAATCGATACTCTGGTCTTTTAATTAAAGCACTTTCAATAAATATCTTCTTGATTCTCCAGAAGATTCTCCTGGTTCCTTCACTTTGCTGTTATTTGCGTTTGCTGAAAAATGCACTGGCTTTCAGCCACTATGATTCTTTCGTCTGAAACGACGAATAGATGACGATGCTGAATAGGAGAAATCTCTTCAGTCTAAAGATTTCATTCGCTTCTCAATTATCCTTAATTAAAGGGAGTGACTATGCCTAACAGCGCGACATTTTTGTTTTTATCATAGACTTGACATTTCCAAAACTGGGTTCAATGAAATCCTAAGGTTTGGAGATCGATTCCATGGAAAAAGTGCGAAAGAAAGGAACGCATTCATTGTCATTCTATTAAATTTTGATTTCTGTTAATAGCTCACATATTAAAGAAAACTGACACGAAAAGAATACGTTGAAACCTTTTTGCATTCTACGTATAAATATATCTCGTGAAAAATTTCTATGTATGCAAGGCTTCTGTAAACTGTAGATTTGGTGGTAGGCCTTTGCACTATTCTCATATAATGTGTGTTGACGCTAAAGCCTCGGGCGGATTTCAACATATCCTAGAGTGTATTAATCAAATCAAATGTCTGTTCTGCGGATTTCCATCTACAATTCGTACCTTGTGGGCTATGAACTCTATTGACTTTATCAACGTTCACTTTTTAAAAATGACCTTGTTTCAATGAATCTATTGAGACTTTTAAAACTATGTGATTTAGATTGTTTGAGATTTAATGAAACTGAACTGGGATAATTTTGCTTAGGGATGAAGGGTTAAAATTGACATGTGTATAAAGGCTTAATCCGCACAATATGAGGAACACAAATTCTACAGGGTTTCACAGATATGAATGTTGTAGCAAAGATCATTTCTGGTTTATATTGTTCAGCTGTTATTTTTATTTTTTGTAATATTTTTACACCAATTGTTGAAACTACCTGCATTTGGTGTTTCAAATGCTATTTAGAAGTGAGAGGTTAGTTAGTCATGTGAGACTTGAAGTTAGTCATGGGAGTCATGAAGTTAGTCATGGGAGTCATGTTAAATTTTGCTGAGACACTTTCACCTCAAACACAACTTGGGCTTGATTTAATGTTAAATCTATTGAGATGAAATGGAAAGGGAGCCATGCTTGAAGAATTGGGTTAATCTATGGTGGTAACGTTTAATGCTATTATTTTTTAAGAATACGATACAGTCTCTCTTTACGAGTCTTCCCATTCTGTTTGCCCTTCTTTATGAATTTGATAATTGAAGTTTAAACAAGGTTGCTATTGGATGCATTGATATAATGGATGCATTGTTTTTGTAAATCTAGAGTTGATACTAGGTAACCACTGCAGTATCCTCATATAGTGTGCGTGCAACTGTTATACAGTCATTGGACAGTAAAATGTTACAGTTGAACATGTAAAACTAATAAATTCAATCTCCTAATTACTTCTAATACTAATTTTGATTCGATTCCTTTGTGTCAATAATGTGTTTTTTGAACTATAAGGGCAATTTCACACCCACAGAATTCGGGTCAATCCAAATCAATCTGAATCCACTAGGAACTAACATACACTAATGTACAAAATTAAGAGAATTTGCATATTTTGTCGAATTTCTCGAAACGTACTGAACGAAAGGTAAAACTAATGCTTCGAAACAAAGATGAAAATCTTCAGTATCGAAGACGTAAGCGTATACGTGCGTGTGGGTGGTGCATTTATAGGAGCAGGCTTTCTAAGCGCGCGCGTTTCGTTTGCTCACACACCTAGTCGAATTTCGTGGTGTTTTTCTTGCAACATTCGGTGAAATCCAAAGCAGACAGTTAAAACGACTAACCACCAAAGCTTGAATGATGGAATGAGGTGGCGAATCGTCGGGAGACTTGGAAGCAGGGCCGTCTCAACCGCAGATTGCTACAGACTTGAATGTAACGCCCAGCGTCGTGTCCATATTATGGAAACAATTTAAGGATACCGGGAGAAAGCCTGAGCAAGGTCGACGAATATCTGGAAAGTGAGGATATTCGCCTGTTGAATTGGTCAGCCCTATTTCCAGACCTAAACCCTATAGAGCATATCTCGGAAGCTCTTGGGAGTGCAATTGCAACTCGCCTTCACCCTCCCAGAACCATCCAGGACCTGAAAACAGCGTTGCTGAAGGAGTGGGACAGACTGTCACAGGGCCTGCACAGACATAAACTGCCTTATTTCCAGTATGAATTCACGTTGTGAGAGCTGTATAACTGTAAGAGGTGACAATATCCCCTATTAACCCATTTTTTGTGTCGATATTGTAACCTCTGTTTTAGACCTTTTTGCTCTGATGAGTCTTAAGTTTGATCATGCGTGTATACCGTAACTGTTTTTTTTTGTATTATTTCAACCTATGTACATAACTAATTTCATTAAAATATGTCCAGTAGTTCTGGAGATAATCGCCCAAAAGTGAAAATTCTCTTAAATTAGAACACCAGTGTAGATTCGGGTGCCTTGAAGAGGAACGCTCCTGATTCAGGCATTTCGAAAGGTCTTAAGACGGACAGATTATTTGTTATGGAAGAATCTATTCCGAATCTTCCATAGCGAGTTTCCTCTGGATTCATATCGATTCGGATTGTGTTGGTATGGAGCGGACCTTATCGGCAATTGATTTTCGAAGTTGAAAATTCATAAACCTTTTCATAAACCATCGTATTTGTAAATAAGTCGTAAAAGTGTGGAAACGAAGCAGGGAGAAATGCATATGTGCAAGTTAAACTTTGAGTTCCTGCAATAAACGTTTCCGATTCATTGAAGGGCCTCCGTCTAATATGGTACTGGGGCCCTTTATTTAAATTGATTCTTTTTAACTGGTACTAGGGGGGCTTTGACAGCAGATGTAGGAGTTGGGTTTGGATAATGCAATAAATAATCAAATAAAAAGTTGCTACCCGAGTTAATCTTCTTAGATAATTAACAGCTAAAAGAAGCACTATATCTAAAAATATTAATTTCCCCACAAGGGGCATAAACAATAAAAGAAATGCTGCAATCTTAGAGACATTTTAGGAGTAATTCTCAAAAAGGTGTCACTAATACCACGTAAAAAGGGACATTTTTAGTTTCGCCAAGACAATACCTTAAGTTTCGTCCTTTAATTTTTTTTATTTGATGTAATTGTCAAACAAGGAAAATTGAATCATAGGCAACACAGAAAGGGAAGTGCAATACATACTTAAGCTTTTAGCCATCGTGTGATTGCAGTTTTTTAATCAACGTGAAAGCTATTTTTTCCTGGGATGCTTTCAGACATGTGACGTTACAACAGAACCATTGTTGGATGTAAGCGCTCAAGATTAAACAAAGAGGTTTTGTTTATATTAATTATTATTAGGTGTACGAAAAAGTTTTGAACAGCTTTGAAACTTCGGTTATAGTCGAAGCAAATACTAAACCTTAAATTGATGAAAATGCGTCCTAAGAATCAACATCGTTATACAGAATGGAAGTGTGCACTTTCTCTGTTCATGAACTTGTCACTTTACAAACTCAGTCAAACTATTCCTAAAGGAAGTTCAATTTCCTTTTCTTAAATTAACACGAGCAAGTAAGTGGTTTATTTAATATTTAAAAACTATAATCTCTGATATATATAATTTGATGATAAAATTTTAAATTTGAAAAATTAAGAAAATCTAAGGCATTGTGCCAGTATGTAATGCTTTCATTTGGAGATCGTAAACCATGAATATTCTTAAAATCGATTTTGAAAGAAAACTTTTATCATCAGAGGTAATGTATGACAAAACTCGTACGTTTTGAAACTTTGTGCTATAAAACTCAAAATTCAATCCAATCCAATCCAGAAGAAATAAAAAAGGATTATGTAAAAACCAATAATGGATCTTTGTGTGCGAAAACTGTGTCAAAAATTGGATCTTTGGATACCTTAAAAATGATAATTTTTCATATAGTGTTTCTCAAATTCGCTTACGTGGTAGAAGAATTTTAGTACTCAAGTGTACTCAACAGTTTTGGCATAATATATAAATGTATCAGAGTTCATTTGAAAAAAGAGCTTAATATTGTTTGTGTAAGCATCGATATGCAGTATCGAAACAGACAACTTGTTATATTATTATACAGCAGAATTACTGCGTTGCTCGGGTTGAATTGTTTAAACGGTGATTGAAAGTTATATGAAAATCCCTTTTCTTCATCATAGAAAAATGCAAATATCATAGAAAATGTAAATATAGAAGAAAAAACGAGCGGAAAAAATTTTGTAAACTCTATTTTGATATTTTTAAAGGTTTTACAATTTACTTCGGATGAAATACTTCATCCATGTAATCCATTTCATATACATCGAACTGTAATGTAAAATAAAACTACAAAAACATATATGCAATAGTTTAAAGCAAGCGGGCTCACTCACCGCTTATACTCGAGTGTAAAGCGCGTATAAGCGGGGAATGAGCCCGCTTGCTTTGTCAAGGGAGTGAAGCAGGAGTCACTTTTAAGAAAAGAAGCTTTGAGTTTTTTCTGTACTTGTGTGAGGTTTAGCCAAAGAAATAAACACGTTACCCCAAAAATACCAAAGACAAGTGGAGTATATACAGAATCATAAGACAAAACATCGTCTACGAAACTTGAAACAATCATAGAACAGCCAAAGGAATAAAACAGTCAACCAAAATATAGTCTTACCATTTAGACCGAGTAATTATGTAATTCAGATGGAGGAAAAATAGAAATCTTGTACATGTTGTGAAAAAAGGGGAGGAGAGAAAGTAATCGGTAAACATGAAAACTTTTTATTTCTAAATTTAAAACTATTTTCCATATATTTTCTACACTATATTTCCATAAATATATACTTAATGATAGATATTTATATATACATACACACTTATATATAGGGTTAAGTATTTGCTTTTTAATAAGATAACGAGAACTGGAACGCTCGTTTCACAGCAAAACATTTATCAATAACGTAACAAATACAGCCGGCCACATCAATAAACTATCAACATCAACTATCAACAGAAAACATCTCAGCATAACGGGTGAACCCTCTTTTTGCCATTTCAAAAAGAATGCTTGCTCGCTCTCGAACACCCATGCGAAACGTAAATATCTCTGGCGTTGTCAGATTCCGGTAGCAAAGTGTGTTGCCAGATTCTAATATACTCCAAGGGATACTCCAGGATTGAAAAACCATTGAGCGACTTTCTGAGGAAAAGTGGTCCTTTTGTTTTTTGGTCATGAACAGAAAGAAGCTTTTTAAAAAAACTGAAGAACTTACTATCAGAATCCAGTGCTGAGCATTTTTAAGCAAGGGAAAAGAACAGATCTGCATACTGATGAAAGCAGACAGGGCTATAATAGCGGGGCTGCTGCAAGAAGTTAAGGACGGTAAATTACAGGATTTCGATCGACATTCTGATGAAGTAGGCGGAGAACGTGCTCGCTGTTTCATGCTATCTCTTCCGGTCGCTCGGTAAGAAGATCTGCCACGTGTTTGTGGGAAAAAGCATGAATCCTAATGTGGGACAAATTTGATTTTCCAGCGTGATTAAAAACACTAGTCTGCGCTTCGATAGCCAATCGGCCCAAGCTGATTCGTAAGCCTACGTGATTTACCCTTCTGAGATCTTACGACAGTGATTCCACCCATATGCTGTGTCTATTTCATTACGAGGTCGATGGTCATTTCTGCCGATCACTCGGTTTGAAGATCAGACATTAGAAGATCGATGATAATTTCAGTTCTACAATGAGGGTCAGTGCAAGTTAATTGGTTCCAGTTTTGTAATACTTGATCAAATTGAAACACGTGCAATAATCTGAAAGCAAACTTTGACACCATTTCTGCCTGCTATGTCTCCACATAACGCATTTTTTCTGTGTTGCTATCCGCACGTCATGTCAGATTTCCTTCGATGTCAGCTTTCTTTTATACCCAGATAACTTCGTTCACTATCTTTTCTAGATTATTAACGGTATTTTCAACAACATTTAAAAAAACTTCAACACAAGCGAAGCAACATAATCCAAACTTTGCTTTCAAGTCTCTGCAAGAAGCGAAGCAATCTAGAAGCAACAAAGCTTTTAGATTTTCTGCTCGTAAATTGACGTTGTTTATAACCTACATGGACGCAATAAAATTAAAAATTTACAATTTTGGTTACTCGGTTTTAAGACAAAAGAGGGGACAAAATGTTATCGATTCATCGAAAGTCTTTGTAGACTAAAATACCATAAAAATTAGTAACATATTTTAAAATGCCATACGTGCATAAAAATTTCATGGAAATATTTTTTGAAAAGCTTATTGTCTGAGCAAACTATGAAATAGATTATATCCATCACTAACATGAATATTTTGTAAAATTTAGTAAAATAATTTTACATATAATTATATACCATAAGTAATTAAGTGATTAGAAAATATTATCTCATACTAATGCAATAATTCTATACTTACACTAGCTTTACTACCCGACTTTACACGGGAGTTTTAGCTGCTTCAGACAAAATCGCACCTCTGTTTCCTCAGCAGTTTCGTTGAGGAAACATAGCTTTCGCATAGCTTTCTGAGCTTTGCCCGTTTCATGTGCTTGTCTTCTTTCCTCTTCTGAATCCTAGGCTAGCCACAGTTTATGTTGATTCGAGTTTGATTAAAAATGGGTTTCTTTCTTTTTTGTTCATGGCTGTCCACGACGTTTTTCATGTAATTTTTGATATTTAATTAGACTTTTGAATATAAAACCGATAAAGTAAATAAGTTTATGATACACTTCATAACCCACTAACACAAGTTCGATAGACATAGTTGAGAAATTTTTTTTATGTAACGCTCTCTCTTTATTAAATTTTACTAAGGGGTAAAAATCTATGGGTAACAACGCAGTAAGCTGAAAATAGTTGTGTTGATCTAGAATTTCTCAACAAAATTAGCCGAACAAAATTTAATGACGCCAGAGCTCGGGGTTCGAGAGTTTTTGCTGCTTCAGCCATACAGATTTTCTGCTTTATATAAAAGATAAATAATTTATTAGAATTATAGTTTGAAACTTATTTCTGTTCATACAGTGTGTATTTTAGTAGAATACAACATTAAACATCTATGCCAGTGTGCTCATTAATCTCTTGGAATATCAGGAGGCCTGAGTAACTCTCAGCTTCAGGAAGGATTTGACTGCTCACCTTATCTCCCCACACATTAATTCTCCTAAATTACCTTAGTTATCGGATCTCATTTATACAAGTGGCTATTACTTTGATGACCAGTTAGAAGTAAGTGTCATTGAATGAATGCATTCTATACCCAACGTAGCAATATCAGTGTATCTGTAGGAATGATACTGTGAAGGTTTAATAATAATATTAAGTCGTTTCATAGATTTTCAGCTAAACTATATTGCGAGCTGTTGGTGACAAGCATCTTAAAGATACTTGGTTTCATATCGTAGGTTTGTCATATTTTCTGACTGATCTAATTCCGTAGGTACAGCATATTTTAAAGTAATTTTCCTTATGAAATACACGTTATTTGTTACCTGTATATTCAGATTAATCTCCTAAATCCATTTATCTTTACTCATTGACCATAATTCTTCATGTCACTATCTGCCTAGCATGAAAACTGTTCCCTCCATTAAATTAGGATCGTGGCGGTCGTTGTAGTAAAATACGTCGTACTACTTTAAATGTATACATTTCAAGTAGGTTGACTGGAAATATATTTTTATTTTGTTTTTGGTGAATATTGGCGACCGAAAGAGGGGTAATTTAATGGTATAGATCTTTTCGGAGATAAGTAAAAGCCACAAAAGTATACTTTCAATTTAAGTTCGCCGAAGTGACAAATTTGAATATACTTCTTCAAGCATATCTTATGGAAGATGGGATAAGGTCTGTTTCTACGACAGCAGACTGATGCAGACAAGCACAGTTCTCGTGGTAGACAAGCAGTAGATAAGTATCACATATCATGTTTGAAGAGCTGTGGAAAATCCAGAGTCAAACAAATATATCCAAAATTAAAGAAGATCCTAATGGAGATAACTTATCAATACATTTTGAATAGCAATATAAATCTATTAGACATACATCTATCAAAAATTAAAGATCCCACAGTGGGGACAACTTAACGACAGTACATTCTGAATAGCAATCAACAAATCTATTAAATGTCTATGTGTCCAAAATTAAAGATCCTAGTAGGACAGTTTAAACAACACATTTTGAATAGCAATAAGAATTTACTAAGTATGCATGTATATAAAATTAAAGAATATTCTGGAGACAACTCAACGACAACATATTTGAATAGCAGTCCAAATCTATTAGAAATGTATGTATCCAAATTTAAGGAAGATCCTAGATTGGATTTAATAATACATATGAATAGGAAATCCAAGTCTATTAGATATGTATCAACCCAAAATTAAAAGGGGGTCGCGGTAGTCCATTTGGTAGTGTCGCGTATTAACAAAACCGGAGGATTGCGAGTTTGAAACTCGATCCAACCATAGACCGTCGTGTATATGGGGACTAGTAAGCATTAAATCTGTCGTGGCCCCAAATGTGCTCACATTGGCGTGCAATTTTGGAGAGTGCTGCGCCAGCTCAAGTATTGACCTCGTCATCTGACCGTGGTTCAAAATTACAAGGTGTTATCCTCAGATCTTTCACTTCGGGATTAATCCAGGACCGGTTGCTCAAATGCAACGAAAATTTCACAACCTACCTACTACCAAAATCAAAAATCCAAGTGGGGACAACTTAAATGACAAATTTTGAATTGCAATCCAAATCAACTAAATATGTACTCATTCAAATTTATTACTAGTGAGTTAAACTTAATGAGAGCAGATTTAAATAGCAATCCAAATCTATTAGATACGATGAAATTCAGTTCAGTTAACAAAATGAGCTAATAGAGAAATCAGCTCTTTCTCTATTAGCTCATTAAATACCTTCCTATGTTATACTTTTAAGTAGTCCGCATATATGTTTAAATCAAACAAAATACTGTTCTCTCCTATCGAACTATAAGTGGAGTAAAAGCGTACTCGGCTGCCAATCTCTCTCTCTTAATTTAAGCTCAATTGTTTCGATAGATACACATTTACTTAAGTTCAAGGGAGGTTTCTGATTTCTTCGGAGTTTGAACATCCACAATTCATCCACAGATGAGTTGTGTCAGTGTATAGAACAGATGTCATGTCAGTACAGGATGTACAAAATGGTGTGGCCAATTTGCAGATGGAGAAACTAATGTGAAATGAAGAGATATTGTGTCTGTCAACATCAAACGCATTCACTAATGACGCAGATGAAATGCTGTGGGAGACTAAACTTGTCATGCTGGGGCAATTAGAGTTGCACTTTAATCTCTCGGTGTGGGATCTCGGACACGAACCTTTGGTGTTCCGGAAAATCTATACCGATGAGTCCCCTGGCAACTGTTTAACATATCTGATCGCGTCCGGATCACCACATTGGGAATTTGAGAGAGTGAATAAAAAATTTATCTTGTAAACTAATACTTTTTATAAAAATATTTTTTTTCGATTACAATTTAATATTAATACCAAATACTGGACTAAAGTCTTAGAAACCAGACTATAACCGCATTGGAAAAGCATGAGAATGAAAAATACGAATAATGACACAATGAAAACAAGAACAGAACCAGAATAAGAATTAGGATTCATTAAATTCTGAAGTAAAAGACAGATAAAAATACAAATAATCAGAACGAAAACTATAAAATACACTGCCATATTAGACGTATTAGACACAAGATTGGCTAAACGGTTACATCTCAGTCGAACCTCAAACGTCGTTATGTAGCCTGGAGAGATGTGCCACATCGAATCATAGACGGAAATCGAAAGAATAGTAGGTAGTTAATCAATGCACACTGGAGCCACACAACTGGCTATTGGCGACGGTCCGGGATTAATATGTACTCCTTCAAATTTATTACTATTGAGTTAATGATCCCGGGAAAACGCCTCGTTATTTTGAAACACGGTCATATGACGAGAACAACACATGATCTCGCACTCTACTCTCCAAACTTCCACACCACGCCAACGTCAGGACATTTGAGGCCACGGCAGATTTACTATACACCAGGCCCCGTGTACACGACTGTCTTTGGCTGGACAGTTCGAACTCGCAACCCTCCGGATGCTAATCCGTTGCTCTTACAACTGGGCTACCGCGGCCTCTCGAAAGAATAGGATAATTTTAACGAATGGGAACAAAATAGGTTATTTAATTTTAATGCAGGAAAGATGAAGGGGAAAATCTTTTGGGATGCTCGACGGGAATTCAGCGCGTTTCCCTACGCTCGCGAATCCTACTAGGAAGTGTTAAATCACCATTAGGAATCTAACATCGGGGATCGTCCAGCTTCACATTGGTGTAGAGCCATTGCATGATCATACTGCAGCGTGGCATTAAAGACGGTTTCCTCACTTCAGAGTCTAGTCGCCTCTCGATTTTCAAGAGTTTGGAAAACTGACGAATGATATCCGTGATGATTCTGTCAGATGAAATAGTAATATGGCACAAAGAGCAGGGCATGAACTATTATCTATCTCTAGGATATTTGACATTTGATTTTAACCCACCAAGTAATTTTGAAGAGCTATCTCGTCTATCGAGATTGAACCGTTTTTGCTAATGATGAGATATCTCGTCATCAAGACGTTCCCGATTTTCTTATGATCAAGATCTGATCAGTTTTTTTCTGATGGCGAGATATCTCGTCCATCACGATCTGGGAAGTTTTGCAAACGACGAGGTACCCACAGTCGGGACAACCACCAGGAGTCCCGAGTTACGACGAGGCGTTTAAGAAAGAATGGGGGATGCTTGAATAAGCTAGACTTTTATCATGCTGTATAGTTTTCTTGACTCCTGAACATGTTAGCTAAACTTGTTTTCTGTTACTTGTATGGAGATGCTTTGAAGTAAATAAATCAACAGTGAGCTCTGCTTAGAAGTATAACCCCGAGTGCAAATATTTGTAAAATACTTAAAGCAGCTCCTTAATATCGATGTCGAAGTAAAAGTTTAACCAAACTAGTTTTGAAATTGTTTCCTATTAAGCTCTTTAATTTCCGTTTATCGTGAAACAAAGTTTTAAAAGTACAAGGTAAACTTAAGCGTTTTTATAATCTTTTTCATTCATCGGTTCACTAAGGTTTCTAAGGAAACGCAGATATTGGAGATGTATACCATTTTGAAGGTTTTACATCTGACTTGAAGAAAACACTCTAAAGAATAGTTTTGGTAAGAGGCATGGCATGGAATGGCAGAGGAAATGGCATGAAATATTTGCATAGCAAGACTGACACTTTGTCCATTAAGTCTGCGTGAAACATAATTCATAATGTTAGTTTCAGTTCAAATAAAAATTAGTAGATATCTTTTTAATTTTTTTATATTTTTATAGATACGCCAGCATATGGAGTTGTGATGAGAAAAGCAAATTGTACTGAAATGAATTTTATGTTGACTCAGTATGTTTAGGGAACCCTGATTTAAAAGAAACAGGTGCTCAGGTCTTAACAGGTGCACTATGCTTTTTACTTGGTTTATGAAATTTAAATCACATTTGAAATACGTAAAAAGGATAAAACTACTACTCAGTCTATTTGTCATTTGCAAGCCAAACACAGACCGAAACGTTTATCCATTGAATCCATGTATCATGTGAAACATGATACTTTTCACGTGGACAAATTGACATTATGTATATATTTGATTTCGTTATATTTTTGCAGATAAAATTAATATCGGAAGCTGTGACGTACAAAAAAGCAAATTGTAATAAATTGTTTTTCGTTGATGTAGGCATAACGTCAGTTAGTCCACATGAAAATTCGTACGAATCTCTTTGATTTTGTTACATTTTTATAGATATATCTGGCGCTGTGCGACGTACAAAAAACAAAAAAATAAAATAGTTTTACGTTGATGTATGCTTTGCTCAATAAGTTTAGGGACCCCTGATTTAACATCAAATTATACTATTAACATGTACACTATAAATTCTTTACTTGACTCATGAAATAAAATCTAACTCACATTTAAAATACATGAAATAGATAAAATTTCAGTCATACTCAGTCTATTTGTCTTTTGCAAGCCAGACTGAAACTTTTCCTATTGAATCCATGAAAACTTGATACGCTACGTCAGTTTGTTCACAAGAAAATTGGTAGAATAGATACCCTGTCTATTAAAGAAACTATCTGTCTAATAAGTTTGGTTAATAGTCTAATAAGTTGGCTATCTGACAAATAAAAGTTTTGATCTAAAAGGAAAAATATAAACTGTTAACAGAGGCACCCTAAATTCTTTATTTGAGTCATGAAATCTATGTCACATTTAAAATACATGAAATATATAAAACTTCTACCAGTTTATTTGTCTTTTGCAAGCCAAACAAACTGAAAATTTTCCCATTGAGTGAAACATGATACATGACGTCAGTTTGCTCACAAGAAAATTGTGAGAATAGACATCTGTCTATTAAGGGGGGTCTGGGACTCAAAATATGAAAAAAAGTCGAAACAATTTTTATTATTATAAAAAATAATATAAATATTTCTGAATAAAATAATACCTACATTTTGTTTCTACCATCAGTAGAACCGGAAATATTCGGCTTTTTATAACATGACAGCTGCAAATCAAACAAGCCTCACCCATCAGATAATGTAAACAAACTGTTTTGGAGTCTACTTTCTGTTTCAGCTATTTTTTTTCTAACTCAAATAAACTACGCTACGAACACTTTTGAAGTAATCTGAATTGATTATCGTAATATTCTCACTGTTTTTATTGTTGAATTTGCACATTTTCGAATTTTCTGTACTATGAATATACTTCAATAACGCTTTCCATAAAGGACTGTAGGCTGTTCAGGAAAGCGACGATGAAGTCCACAAATACTTTTAAAAGGTATAGGAAAAAGGTCCAACTTGCTAAAATTAAATTAAATGAAGCAGTAAAACTAAGAAGTAATACACAATATTATCCAGGAGGATTTTAAACAAACATAAAGTATGCAAAAGTGTTTTTTAATAACTTGAATATTTTCATAATTTTAAACGCTCTTTTTCTCCTTTTCTGTTAAATGGGATTTCGATAGTGAAAAATGGATGTAACTTAAAAACTACTCGTCATGAATAAAATTTTCTACAATTACTTTTCAAATATATTTCTTTAATTTGTCTTCAGCAATTGTGTATATATATATTATTATTTTTTCTATAATTTTTCGAACTTTGTATACTATGTGTTTTATGTAGTTTTTGAACAAAATATTTTTTAAAATTTTCTAACTGTTTTAACCAAAAATCACGAAGACAGTTTAAAGTATGAACTTTTAGGAGTCAATTAGTGCAAAAATGAAGTGATTTGTTATAAAATATTTTAAGATATATCAATTTTGCCCAACGTCAAAATTTTTAGATTTTTTTAATTTTAATAAAAAATTTGAAGTTTTGAAAATATAAAATAGTTATTATAATTGCAAAATACAATGTATGCCTACAGAAAAAATTTCAGAAAAAAAACTTTGAGTCCCGGACCCCCTTAAAGAAACGATCTGTCAAATAAGTTGACTACCTAATAAAAAAGTTCTGATTTAAAAGGAAATTATATACTGTTAAAAGAGGCGCCCCAAATTCTTTATTTAAATCATGAAATCTATCACACTCAAAACGCATAAAATGTATAGAATAACTACTCAGTCTCTTTGTCTTCCGCACGTCAAACACAATTCACTTCAAATTTAAAATATATCCTTGATAGATACTCATGTAAACAGTATCGATCGTAAGAATCTAATATCACCACGGACGCAGCTCCCAAAGACTTATCTCCACTACTTTCGTAGTTCTATGCAAATACAAATGGGAAACAAATCAAGCATCGGGCGAAAGATGCAAGCTCAGACACAGCTCAGAGCTCGTTGTTCAATACCGGGAGGAGAGGAAAAGATTTACCGAACATCAATGCATCCTTCACAGCAGAGACGGGAAACCGTTTAGCCTCCGAAGGAGATGCCAATAATATCGGAACTTGTACGGCGATTCCGATTATATTAAGTTCCTAGCGGGGACTGAGGGCCTTGCAGGGTTCCCGCAGGCCCTGGCGAATTCCGGGCCTTAATCAAAGTATGAGATCTGTGTGAGGGATGGGAGTCCTTGGCCTCCTTAGCTCGCAGGTCGGAGGTATTTGTCAAATAGTTTTCGAAGGGATGGTCTCAATTGTTTTGTTGACCAAGGCCTCGGTGTAGGAACCTTAGAGATAGAGGAACCAGGTGAAGTGAGGTGTTATTGAACAGTGTGACCTGTTTTGTAAGCGTAATGAGGTAGGAATTCATATCTGTTTCATAAAAAAGCTGTAAAGTCTGCAATGGGAAAAAATCGGTGGACTGTCGAGGTCACAAACCGTAGTTTTGACATGAATACTCGGTCAAGATGGATTGTGGAATGAATCCTGCAGATATAGGAAGTTTGAACGATTGTTTAATGTGAATATTGGACAATTAATTTATTTACAGTTTAAACGATTAAAGTGCAGTTTGATATTAATATTTGAAAATAATTTTATTGATTAGAGGCCTGAGATTGTATAGCAGTTAGGTAGCTTTCAAATGACACCATTTACGCAGTTCTCACTGCACGAAATTCAAAGTTACACTGGTCCAAACCTCGTCCAGCACCGTAGGATTTCGCCATATTTACTCCCTCTCCGCATTCAGTGCACTTGCTATCCGTAAATCATGTCAGGTACGGACAATCTTTGTCTACAAGACGCTATATTTATCACCTAGATGTTTCTTCTAGTTCTGAAATCTTAATACAAAGCAGTTGTGACGCTTTTTTGTAACGCTTGACGTTTCACGCATGTCTCCAGTACAGTTCCGATTTTGAAGACGTATTCACGTCAGAAACTAATAGACTCAGTTCTGATTGATCCGTCAGTTTGGACCCTAGGACTAAGATATCCAGTCGAGTCTGGGCAGATCGGGAAGTTGAAAATGAGCCAGTAGAGAATTGTTTCAAAGCCTTCACTTAATTTGTTATAGTCAACAGGTTTATGATAAGAGCCTACATGATTGTCGAAAGTGTTCACCGGTTCACAAGAAACCGATTTTTAAAATATTCAGTTCAAACCACTACGTTCGTGTACTTGAATAAATCTCGTCAAGAGACTTAAAACGATATCACTCCCTCCACGTTGCCATGATTGACCGAGTCAAATGGGTTTATTACGCACTCCCTGCTGTTTACGAATATGTTAACACGATTACTATTTAGCTCGTATTTTTAACGCTATAACGATATAAATTGGGATCTATTTTTGTCAGGTGGTCGGCCATAATCTTATCCGTGGGATTACGTAATCTCGCGTATAGGATTAAGTAGATGGGACTTAGTGGAATTCGACGTAGTCTTACGTCAAAAAAGAAAATGTGTAATGCGACGAAATCTCGAAACACTTCACTGTAACACACTATTCAAGTTAGCCATTCATTTCCATATCGAATTCATAGGCACTGACTCATTATTAATAATCTTTTGCATTCCTCTCTCAAAGCCTGTGACTCAACCCTTAATTTGCTGACTGCACACGTCTTTCACACACTCTACTTATTCGATGATGGCCCATGATTGATTCGTTTTAATACGACGTTCATTCGTACAAGTTAAGCATTAAGTAGTTTACGCCCGTCACAAAGACCCGGTACTTCTGCTTTTAGCCCTGGGACATAGAGTGCATATATTGATGTGTTGAACGACGCTGTATTAGATCTTTGTAATTATTTAATCAAAATCAGTTTTATGAGTTATAAATTGTATGTTAAGTATTGATCTTCCTACCAGTTTTTAGTATTACATATTTACTGCTTTATCTTTATCCATACTCCCCATGATACGTTCTCAAGAAAAGAATTGATAGGTGCATATATTAAACGATTAGAAAAATTGGTTTGATTTTAAAAAATTAAATAATATTTTACTAGAATTTACATTTTTAACATACTTTTTTACAATCATAACTTGTGTGCAACATTCTGAGTCATGCTGTGCATTTTCCATAAAACTAATGGCTGATATGAGTAACACAATGCTTTTACTTTAAATTAGAACCAAAACATAGTAGTTAAGTAGCACATAAATATAACAATCAATTATAATAATTCACTTCATTAATTTTTTCCAAATTTTCGCTCATACTATATCAAACGTTTTTAATATATTTTTAGCTTTTGAGTAAAATTTTGGTTTCATTTTGAAGCCCTTTTGATAATCTATTTTCATTCAAAATTTCAGGAGTCTACGTTCATTAGTTGCAGAGTTATAGTGCGCGCAAGCGTGAAAATTACCATTCTGAGATAAATGCAATTAAAGTTGAAATAATTATAGCATTCACGTGCGTTCAAGTAAACAAATAGCTTTGTGAAATGAAGGAGTTGAGTAGTACATATTCTGCTTATATTTGTTACAGTAAAAATATTATTATTAAAACTTTCGAAAAAATAAATAGCATAATTCCAAAAATTAATAGCATAATTCCAAACCAAAACTAAGGAACGTAAAGAAACGAACAGCTGAAAATAAAATCGGTGTGTTCGAAAAATCCTCATTACGAACGAACGAATGCGAATTTTTTCATGCGGTTTTTTTTACTAGAATCAAAACATTTCAAACTATCTAAATAGATCAAAATCGGAAAATAGATTTTTTAAGGTTTTAAAGGTACTGTGCCCTCTTAAGTCGATGATCCGCCATCGGCCCCAACCTTGATCAAAATTTAGGTTTTCTCGTTGGTGAGTTACACGTCTGATAGTTCTCTAGCTACGAACTGATGTGCTTGACGCCAACGCTATTGCATATAGTTCAAACGTGGTGATATCTCAAGACACGGGGCAAATTGATAACGAGCCAAATTCTGGCCATTTTCGCGCCGGCTCAACTAGTAGCGGCGATTTATATTTCTTTTGATGCGTGGTTCTTTCTTCTGTCTAATAGTATATGCACTATCTCTGTGTCGTTGCATTTGCAAGCAGTAATGCGAAAGGGGGTTGCAGTGTTTCGTGACTCAATTCCCAAGTATAATAATGAGGAGAAAGCACCTTATGAGGAGAAGGCCGTAGCTCTGCGTTAATAAAATTATAAAAAATTTTAACAATTGCAAAACAATTGAGAAACCATTGGATATAGATAATAAAAGATAGTGCCATCTTGATTCACAATGAGAATACTAGCTAATGAATAACATGCCCTGAGGTATCTAAAGTTGAATCTTCCTTCCGGCAACGCAAAATTTATTTTAAAACCGACGTGAAAATAGATACAAAAGGTTTTAGTCGAGCGCGGGCATGAATCGAACTCTATTAGGATCCATTATCGAGTTGAAAGGGCGATTCTCAAAACACCAGTGTTTGAAACTATCAGCTTTAACTTAATATATCATAATAAAGCACTACTTGGCAGAAAATGCCTTATTATGATTATTTTATCACATGCTATATGGTTTTCAGGGTAGCTTTAGACTAATGAGTTTGGAAAATTATTAACTCTCTTCCAATTATATCAGGATGGAAGATGAAAGAATAGATCCACTGTTTTTAAGTAAAATAATTTTTAACTTTCTTATGTCCAAAAAAGTTAGGTATTTGCAGCTCTGATTGTGTCAAAAATAAAACGAGTCTTTAATCTAACAGATGCATTTATCTGAGCTTTCATTACAGGGGAGGAGCATCATATTTGGGTGTGCCTAAAAAGTCAAATTTCGCCGGAATAGATTCTAACAGAGACGAAAGTTTGACCTTTGACATTGGATAAACATATCATTGTTTTTTCGAAATTCAAAAACTTCTTAGAGAGAAGGGGTTTTCTTACAGTAGTTGAGCCAACGAATTCTGGTGTTTTTGCAGACCCACAAGACAGCGCTTGAAATGGATGTAGGCACGGATGTTTTTTCACATGAACTGTGTTAAAGTACCACAAAACGATGGTTTTCAATCGTAGAAATTCATAGAATATTTTAGGAAAGAGCGCGTAAAGATATGTCACACGTAAAACAAAATTTATTTAGATCATATCAAAATATATGCTAATCATATATGATATGTACAGTAGAATCTTGATTATCCGACGTAATGTGAACCGAGGCCACTTCGGATAGCCAGAAACTAAGATAATTCGGACATAGTAACACAAAGCAAACGATACGAAATACAGAAAGAAATTTTCTGTACTACAAGTTACTATTACTACCACTAAAATAGTCAAATAGCTAGGATTAAGAACAATCTACACTCGGATTTGTGTCACAGTATGTATTTATTGCGATAATTTTACAATATCTATGAACGTGAGTTACGTACATTTTAAACTGTCTTGAAAAAGTTTTTAACGGTCTTCAGCTTCTCGTCACTTTGTCACCCCTTTGGACAAACTGCGCACACCCCTGCTCGAAGCTTTTTTTAACTCTTTAAAAATCAAGGTATCAGATTTCGGATAACACGGACACTTGGTTAATTGGAGTTCGGATAACCAATTGTTAAATATCGTTTCTTTCCGTTTTATTTTGTATTATTAACGCCGTGGAATAGCTGTTAAAGGTCGTTTGTTTTGTTAATTTAGAGTTGCGCCGATGGCAACACGTATTGTCGTTTAATTTTTCAAAATATATAATATATCGTTTATCATTTTATACTTCAAAATGTAAATAGTTTGAATAAGAAGAATTCTCTTGTAAGTCACAATTCTATTTATCGCTTAATAGCAACGTTTTGTTTTATGTCCGTTTTGTAATTCTTTATCGAACCTTGAGGAACCGGCGAGTTGTCAATTTGATTCCAGTTATAACTGACTTCAGTAAATTAGATGCTACATGGAAATTAATCCCGTGGTCCCAATGGACTATAGATGGTCTCCCTCGTCTGGAAATGAATCGTCGAAAGCTCGGTAAAAATGTTTCAGTCGAGAGAGAAGACAAAAGCTCTAAATGCACGGCACTGTACACAACACAGGTGCATAGGAAAATCCAAGCTTTAACATCCACCCTCATATAGAGAGGTCTTGTTAAGTCGAAACCTGTAATTTCAAACACATCTGAATCTCTGGTTCTATTTTCTAAACGAACCATGGAATTGCGAGTTGCTCATCACAACATCAATATTCTACTCTCTCTATACATATATCAAAGATGTATATTATCACAAGAAAATAATGAGTCATCGTTAGCATAAATAACGATAAACACACACTTTGCGAAATCATTAGTTTTCCCGTAAGGGCCAAATTCGGTTAATTTAATAACTGAACACTGGGTTTAGTTCAGCTTGGCGTAATTACGAATCTGAGTACCTCATAGAGATTGCAGAGAAAATTAAATTGTCCATTCCATTACTTTGCTGAAACCATCTCCATACGTTCCAGAGTGCAGTATAAGACTAATACAGAGAAATTAAAAAGTAAGACATGGAAAGAGAAAGGAAAAGAAAGGTGAAAACGGAAGCAAAGCAATAAGAAACTTTTTAAGTGCATCCCAAAGTCCATATTTTTTCTCCATCAAAATCCATTTTCCGGCAGAATTCCCTAATGAGAAAAAAATGAAAAATCCTCTTAACAAATAAGAACTAATTAAAGAAGGAGATGCTAAAAAGTTTTTCTTCCAGCGAAGGAAACATTTCTCTTAATTTTGATCCCTAAATATATATCTTCCATGCTATGACGACGATGGCGAAATTTGAATTTTCAGAAGTTTATTAAAAGTTAAGATTTGAGAGTGCATTATTCAACGCTAAGGAGATTTTTTATACTTGACAATTACCTTCCATGCCTTGAAGGCGTTTTTTTTGGAAAGCGTAATTTATTTTATTCATCTAAATGAAACCTTCAAAACATACGAAAACCTTTTTTGATGACAAGGTTGTGAAATATTTTATGATCCTTTTCAGCATAAAAGTTTTTAATGTTGCTTTGAGTGGAAATTATTCGTAAAGTTAATAACATCAAATGCTAGATATAATTAGCTCCCGAAGATACGATTATACAGTTAAATGTAATGACCTGATTTTATCGTATTCATCTGAGTAATTAAGGTTATGTATTCACGCATTCACATCTATATGAGGCTATCAGAGCAAGAGTGGCCTAACCCCCCAAAACCCGAAAATGCCAAAATAATTATTTTTGGCACCTACAGTGTATTCACTCTCTTGGCATTTGATGAGTTTAGAAATGTAGATTTTAACCCTCCTCAAATCCTATTGTGGATAAATAAAAATATATAAAAAATGGTGCCAAGAAAATCACATTTATCTCCATTGGGTATGTTGGTGGGTTAGGACACTTGCTTTGATAGATATAGATGTATCTAGAGCTTCGTCTTTTGGCAACGCTCTTGGCGCGTTTTTTAGCGCACTTTCAGCAGCGAGTTAAGGCAAGTGAAGGTAACCCATCTTCCCGTTTTTACTCCCGTTTTTATGGCAACCTCGTCAAGCGGAAAGATTTAAAAAGATATATTTATAAAGATAAAAAAATATTTTTTCTAAGATTTCTTTCCTTGGCAACATAAAAAGTGCGCCAAAAAACGCGTCAAGAGCGTTGCCACCAGACGAAACGCTAGATTCATCTGTACCCTTTGATAGCCTCAATGTCGTCTTGTTCAATTAGCATAATTAATGTAAACTGATAAAACATTTGAATTAATTTCCGAATGCTGAATAGTAAAGTACTTGTAGTCCGATCTGATCAAAAGAATCAAATAATTAATATACAAAGTTTTAATTGGATTTGCGTTCTTCTATGCCTCAGAAACTTGGATAATGACCTCGAGTGTCGAAAATGCACTGCAGACCTTTAAGAGAAAGATTTTAAGAAGCATATTTGCTAGACACAGAAAAATGGAGTATAGCGATGGTTTTCGAGTTACACTATCTATACAAAGAACCATATATAGTTAAGTATATAAAATGTATTAAATGAAATGGGCTGGACATATCCGAATGCTCGATGAAATGAGTAAAAAAAATTCTGGTTAGGCTAATTGGGTTAGACTCAGAGGAAGACCAAAGCTTAGATGGATTGACTGTATAGACAGACTTTGGTATTTACAAAACTAAGTACTGGAGAACTATTGCCAATAACAGGTCAAGATGGAACAGGATCATCGAGATTGCCAAGGCCCACACCGGGTTGTCAAGCCAATGAAGAATAGTTAATTAATTATGATGGCCCATATGAGTGCATAAGGTCGTACGAAACATACAAGTTTTAATAAAAATTTAATTGTTTCAGTGAATTCTCAAAATTTTTTCACCGCTTAAACTTTTATCAACACTTCAAATGATGAATTTTAATAATCTATATATAAAAATGGATGTGTGTATGTTCTCCATACAAATCTACACCGTTTGACCAATCCACACCAAATTTGGTACACTTATACTTTGGAACCCTGAGAGCAACCGAGGTTCCCAATTAACCCCGTTCTCTTTAACCTAGGTGTGTAGAAGGGGCTAAAAACAATTCGAAATCGCCTTAGGAATAACATTGAGCATAAAACGATTGCTACACGCAGCTCAGTTTGTTTTACCACTATTGATCGAAAATCAAATTTTCCAATAAAATTGTTTTACCAGTATTACTCGAAATTTTTTTTCTTCCGAAACGTTATATTTAAACAATTTAAAATTCTAATTATGTTTGAACTGATTTTTTTATTTCTTTCCACAATATAAATAATTTAGGAAGCTCTGAAGGATGAAAAATGGATAGTTAAAATACTTAATTTTACACTACTTGCATTTTGTAATGGAACAACCGAAAAGCCAAAACAAAAAAACTCACTGATCATCAAAGCGTAACTTTTCAATTCGGTATCTGGCAACGCCAGAATTAATGTTTTATTTTATAAATAAGATTTAGAATTCCGTGGTTTGTATATTTGAGTTAAGACAGAAATGTTGCGGTCATATTTGAGCATTTAGAAGTTTCGTAAATTTGTGTACTTTTTGTAAATAATTCGTTATTATCTATCAATATTTTTCTAGCGTCTTTTTCGAATTTCTCTTTTTCAGAATATTCTCATGACTTCGAAATCCGACACGCTTGCTCAGATCTTTCCCTTTTCAGAATTCGACATTTTTCAATGACCAGAATTTCATTTGTTTGTATTTACGTGTTCCATTACTTTCCATATTAGATATATTATTTAGGAGTTAAATTGTAAGGAATTATTTTTATTTTCTGCCAAATACCACTAGATATGGGTAATTTCTTGGTTGTATATATATATTTCGACGAACTTTCCTTAAGTTTGTGGTTAAATACGTTATAGTTTGTAAAATTCTGTTTCATAAAAATAAATGGAAACCTTTTTAAGTAAGGTGTATAACGTCTTATTTTAAAATAATTGGTACAGTTAAAATAAAGTTATTCTAAAATAAGATATGTTACGTTAAATCAAAACGGGTAGCCATACGTTGTAGTTCAAAGATATTTCTAAATTTTGACATATTTTCATTACAAGACGATTAAAATCAATTTAATTTACATTTGTTTTTCATGTTTCATGGGTATTGAAAGCTGTACTCCATAGTCAAGTAACTACATCTATCATTCTAAATAGGTACGTGGTTTCCATAAGAAACTGAATCTCTCGATTGAAAAAGTACCTTAAGGATTCGATTTAAAACTAAATTCTTCTGTTGGAGGAAAGCGAATTCTTAATAAGATTTTGCTGATATTGGAATAATATCATAGTAAGAAAGTATGTAAACTAGGACTGTTGAAAAATAGAATTTTTTTGTCTTAAGTGGCAGAAGGTAGAGGTTGCTTACTTGAAGTTGAAACTGTTCGTATACAACTTAGGTACCTGTAAAACATTCTTTGAAAGCAGTGATTTTGTAAAAAGTTTAATCGATTGAGTTTGCTTTGTCTGCACTGATGACATTTGTTTTAAACAAGCTCCGTTATTCCACGTGCTGCTGAATAGAATTTTCAAGAAAAGAATGTGTGCTTCAAAATGAATTAACCACGAATGCCGTAAGAGTTTAATTTGCCGTCCTCACAGAATGATAATGTAATTCGAAAACATCGAATCCATGGTGCAAGGGTATCACAAATAATAAATATTGATTGGAAAACTGAGTGCAAGACAATACGCTGAAAGTTCCTCATTTTTACTGAAAATGAACTTAACTGGCATTCGTAATCACTCCAAAACTCAAAATCGATTTCTGAATTCATCTCAGAAAAAGCTTTTGTAGTTTGTCTTACAGCAAGAGTATGATGAATATGAAATGGATTATATGGATGGATATATTATGCATACATAATTGCGTCCGAAGTAAATTGTAGAAGCTATGAAAAAGTTAAAAATATGTTAAAAATATTTTTTTTACACCTAAAAGATGCTTGCATTTTTCTATGAAATAGAATCAACATTTAACCAATTCAACCCGAGCAACGCCGGGTAATTCTGCTAGTCGTTAATTATAAGACGATTTGAGTTCCTTTCAATAAAAGAAATAAGCCTACCATAATTGAATTCGGGCTTCGAAATTGAATTCAAGTACAATTCAAATTGTGAAAAAGAAAGTTCGTATTCTTTTCAGATTTTGAAATGTAAGATGTCACTCGCGTACCTTTAGGGGGTTAAGTACGTCCGCGCGAGTTTATATTTATAATATTACTTTGTATGTGACAAAATATCTTTAATTTCATTTGTGTTTCTAAGAGCCTCGTATTTTTTGGAGTGCCACACAATGCTTTATAAATATTCTTTTGTGAGATATCGCTTTTGTTACAAAGCATTTCGGAAACTTATTAATTCCACAGAGATTTTCAAGATTCAGTCTTGCAACAAAAAATCCTACTCTCTCGAATATAATACAAGCCAATTGGGGAGATGCTTTATTAAATGGCGTGACATACTTATTTGCTCTTCCTTTAAAGCTTTTGATGCAAGAATATTTTAAGAATTTCTCCTTTAGTCTGAAAAGTCTCGTAAACATTAGTTTCCTTGAGAACGAAAATGTAATTAAATTCAAAATTCACAGTTTAAATTACGATCTCGAGGTACTAATAGCATTGTTAAGAACGGTTTTCTTCTTCCTGCCATTTCATAGCTTTATCAAGCTGAAGGATACATATTGGAATTTGAATGAACCGCTAAACAAAGAGCTTATTCTTTGAGTTGGAGAACTAATGTGTAGTAGAAAGAGGTTTGGATAAATTCTCAGAGATTGCATACCTCATAAAAGGTCGAAATGTTGCGTCTTGCAAACGCTATTTGTCTGGGGAGATATTAAATTGCTTCAACAAAGCAATATATGGCATCCGTTCGTACCTTTACTAAAAAGATCGAGTGCATTGAAAGTTTGTGAGCATTAAGTTTCGCAATCCATTATTAACTATCAACTGCTATTTAATAGGAGTTTTGATATTTTTTCGAGAATACTAGGGGCTTCGTAACCTGCTCGATCCCCCTCCCCGCGGTATTTAGATGGGTAGTAAGTTGAATTTACACACACATATATATATGTAATTCAAAATTACAAATACAAACCAAAACAAAGAGAAATCCAAAAATTTTAAAATCAAGAAATTTAAGAAAATTTTGAAAAAAATGATGAAGTGTTGGTGGATGAGGGCGTCATCAGGGAGGAGCCTCACCCAGTCAACACAATATGGTGTTTTCTGCGTGTGAGCGGCAGTACACCAAAAGTAGCTCACACACCCCTCCAAACACCATAAGAAAATAAATTAGAAAACTATTTTTACCCCCAACTTTTTGGCTTTTTGGCTTTTTACTTGTCTGCTGTTTGATATTTTGGCATTTTGCTGGTCTGAATTTCTATTATTTTACGTTTTAATGTTTCTTATATTTTGTAATTTGATTGTTTTTTATTATATATATATATATATATATATATAAGAGAATATGAGCGAATGTGGAAATCGAAGTGGGCGTTCAGCAGCTAATTGTTGTGGCATGACTGGGGTGTGCATCATTTATTGGAAGTAAGAATACACAAGACTAGTAAGTATACAAGAAATGCTCTTTTATATGTCTGATTTATTTTGTTTCATTTAGAGGCATGAAATGCGCATACCCATGCGTATAGTCGTTGTAAATGGATTTAAATGAGGTATGAAATGTGAATAAAGACACAGCATCAATAGATATGAACATATGGACAATAAAGAAACTAGAGCAGATGCTATATGCGACACTTCTAGTTTAAATAGGGCCGCGGTAGCCTGGTTGGAAGAGAAACGCGCTAGGAACCGGAGGATTGCGAGTCCGAATCCAACCAAAGACCGTCGTGCACGAAGGGGGGCTGGTGCATGTTAAATCTGTCGTGGCCTCAATGTCCTCACGTTGGCGTGGTGTGGAAGTTTGGAAAATGGGGTGCCAGCTCAGGTGTTACCTCGTCATCTGGCCATGGTTCAAAATGAGTGGGTGTTGTCCTCGGATCTTTCCCTTCGGGTCTGATCCCGGACCGTCGCCAATACCAGGTTACGTTGCTCTAGTGCTGCGTTAATTAAATACCTACCTACCTAGTTTAAGTAAATTTGGGATAAATAAAAAGTTGATTCAATAAGTATATTTTAATAAACGTTGATGGTAGGTTGGTTGGTAGTTGAATTAATGTCGCTCGGAAGCATTACAACGGGTTGTTGGTTACGGTCCGGGGCCAGATCCGAGGAAAACACCTTGTACTCTTGAATCACCGTCAGATGACGAAATCAACACCTGACCTGGCATCCCATTCTCCAAACTTCCACCCCACAATGCCAACGCGAGAACATTTGAGGCCACGACAGATTTAACGTGCACCAGTCCCCACTTACACGACGGTCTTTGGTTGGATCGAGTTCCGAACTCGCAACCCTCCAGCTGCTAATCCGCTACTTTTCAAACAGGGCTACCGTGGTAATTAAAATTGAAAAAACTATCAATTTCACATTTAGGATATCAAAATACTACTCAAATATCCAGAAAACACTGGCAGTTAAGTTCCAAGGTGATAAAAGTTTTCTATCAGTTAAATCAATTTTATTGAAAAAAATCTGGAAATCCAATTATTTCGGATGTACTTATTTAAATTTTTTTATACTTTTCTTTATATCATTTACAGCTTTCCTATAATGATAAATTCTCTACGTGATAATAATTCCGTTAGTTATGAAAGAGATAGTGGACAGCACAACTTAAATTTGAAATCAAAATACGAATTTGAAACTACTTATGTCATTCGTGTTACTTTAAATTCCGTGGAAAGATTCGTATGTTTTCCATGAACGGATTTGATCCGTTGAGTGGTATAAAATGCTAAATTTAATCGTTTCCATACAACGTATACAAACGAGGCTTGTTCTTTGCCCTATATAAGGTAGGTTGATAGTTGACTTAATGTCACACTGGAGCAACGCAATGGGGATTTGGCGAGTGTCCGGGATCAATCCTTAAGAGAAAAATCCAAGGACAACACCTCGTAATTTTGAATCACGGTCAAACCTGAGGTCAAAACTTGAGCTTGCACCCCATTCTCCAAACTTGCCCACCAAGTCAACGTGAGGACATATGAAGCCACACCAGATTTAACGTGCATCAACCCCCACGCTCACGACGGTCTTTGAATGGATCGAGTTTCAAATTAGGCAACCCTCCGCGACCATACCACGACCCCTGTGCTATGTAAGAGAATTTTAAATTTTATGTACGAGAGGGTAAAACAAATCAGACGAAAAATGGAAATTTTACCGCCTTAACCCAAATTCTCTCTCATAATACATATCGAGGTTATCTGAAAATGTAATATAGCGCTGTTTGGGGATGTTTGGCGTTTAATGTAATTGGTATTGACCAATGAACTATCATATATTAATTTGGAATTTTTAATGGCGACGTGTTGAAATTGTATTCGAATAACCAGGCAAGTGATGTAGCGTTCGTAATACATATAGGAAGCACATTCCGCAGCCAAAACACCACCATTAGCTACATTTAACTTGACTGTAGAATCTCTCATAGATATTACAAGTTTGTAGTATATGTGAGGAAATATTTTTTTCGATCACTTCTGTATCAAAATCAAATATAGATGACTACAATTAATTTATTTTCATTAGACCTATTTTGCCAACAATGTATTCAAATTAACTTAAGTCCATATTTTAAAGAAAAATTCCTTCGTCGTTCAGCTCGTTTTTTGTTTTCCCTTTAAAAATAAAATGTTCTTATTTTAAGAGTTCTATGAGAAACAACTGTTATAGCATGCACAGAAATTATACTATGTTTTCGGACGTGAATTTTAGTCGCATCTGCTCAAAATAGATAAGGAAGACCATTTTCTTATATATCTTAAAAACCACTTTCATGGTATTGTTTACAGTGCAAACACTACTTCGGTAAAATATATTATGTTTCATGGTTGATTGATTAATGGGAGTAGCGGAATATGCAAAACTTTCTGTGAGAGTAAACGCATGTACACACAAGGTGATTCGGAATTCCATGGCCAATCTTTAATGGGTGGTAGCATGCGTAAAAATAAATATTTTTTAAGTGAATGCGTCTTTAAAATCGGAATAGTACTGGGGGCATGCGAGAAAAGTCTAACTTTACAAAAAAAGCTTTGCAACTGTCTTGTCTTGTGATTTTAGAACTAGAAGAAACACCCAGAAGATAAATAAAGCGTCGTGTTGGCAAATGTCTGTACCTGAATAACCTTCGGACCGAGTGCGCAGGCGCACTGAACGCGGGGAGAGGGTAAACAATATTCCGAAATTCTAAGGTGCTGGACGAGTTTGGGGACATTATGACTTCGAATTGCGAGGAGTGAGAACTGCGTACGTGGTGTCCTTCGAAAACTACCAAACTACGCTGCAATTAATATTGGACAAAAACAATCTCAACAACCATTAATATTGGATAAAATAATCTCTCGACAACAATTAATATTGGATAAAACAATCTCTCAATAGTTAATGTCAAACTGCCCTTTGGTTTGTGTCCTCGACACAACCTTCTTACAAATACATCTTTTGTCAAAATGTATGAGGAGTGTTCAAATGAAAAGGTACGAAACGTCGTAAAAACCAAACCGGTTGAAATTTGAATATGCCGCTTTGGGATAACGTAGTGAGACATCTAAGGAAGCGAATGCACGAGTACCGGCGTGGTTGTGCGCATGCGCGGGCGCCCGCACATGACGCAGAAGAGAAGCATGCAGTTGTGGTGTTCCGTCCAATTGACGCGGCAGTGCGTGTGAGGACATCATGGCGTTCACATTGCAAAATTCGACGATTGAGGAGCAGCGAGGTGTTATCAGATTTCTGATTGCGGAAGGTGTTAAACCGGTAGGTGAGACACTCCGTAGCCTACGCAAGTCCATCAAGTGCAAACGGCCTGGGCTGCTCACGGAGGGAGTGATTCTGCTCCACGATGACGCGCGTCCACACGTCTCCAGGGTCACACAAAGTGTACTGGCCAAGTTCAAGAGGGAGCAGCTTGAGCATCCGCCCTGCAGCCCGGACATATCGCCCTACAACTTCCATCTGTTTTGTCCGCTAAAAAACATCTCAAAGGGAAGCGCTTCAACTCGGACAACGAACTGAAGGACACAGTGGAGGACTGGCTCTTGTCACAGCCACAGGAATTCTGAGAACAGGGAATCCTTCGGATCGTGAAACAGTAGGATAGTTGTGCTCAGTCCTCTGGTGATTACTTTTGAATAAAGACTTCAATTATACCCACAGTGTCGTTTCTTACCTTTTCATTTCAACACCCCTAGTATATCAGCAATTGTTGGGATTAGGTGCTAGAAGGTGATGTTTATTTTGTTTGCAAATTGTCCTTTCAATTTTAAACTTCATTCTCTACGCTGGTTTCTCATGTGATAAAGCATTTCACGAATTATGAGATGGCTGATATACAATTATCGAACGGAGCTGCCAATGAAAATGGAACAGCTGCTCAAAGATTGTACCTTGTACGCTTCCCTAATAGGCGCACCAACCTTCTTATGAAATGGACAGAGCACGTGGAATAGACAGAGCAGTTAAAATTAAAAGGACAGTTTGAAAACAGTGTCATCTTGCACCTAAGAGTAACAGTTGATGACGTACAATCTTTGACAAAAGGCATTTGTTTTGATTCACCCTACTACCCTTTATAGCTTGGTTAGAGTTGGTGATGATCCCATGGTGCTAGATAAATTCTACACAAGACATGGAGATTGTGCAAAATTAATTCTCAGCTCTTGTAGTGGGGTAGGTATAAGGTGGGTATTTTAATTAAAGTCACACTGGAGCCGTGTAGTTGAGTTGGAGAAGATTTCTTGACTATTGACATTGATGCAATGTAGAATGTAAAGTGGAGAGGCTGGATTTTTTTGCATTTGGTTCACTGGGAGAAAGACAGTACCATCGGCGTTCGTATCATCGCCGATATGTTTTAGTTGTTCAGTGCATAAGTCTTGTCAAATGGGAAAAACTCTTCTCGACTTGTTGAGCCACCCGGGAATTTGCCCGTATAAAAATGATTGGAAGGTGCACGTCTACACTATTAATGTGTGATAGTTTGTTGGAAATCTATCTTCGTCTCAACCACAGCACGTAGAGATCTGAGAGAGGTGTCAAATACGCAGAATAAACTGGGAAAGTTATTCCGCCCCTTTAAAATTTTCAAAAATTTAAATTTTAACATAAAATTTTCAAAAAATTACCTGATTGGACAGAGTACCGTGACGTCACTGGCTGATTCCGTAACGCTTCTGTAGTGGTTTTTGACCCAACTTTTTTATTATGTCTTTTTGTCAGACTTAACTTAAATATTCGTGTTAAATTCGAGAAAAAAAACGTAGAAAATGTTCAAAATTCAATTTACACTACTTTTTCGAGCCTTATATTTTACTTCTTTAAATAAGCATTATTTTTCCTAATTATTTCACATCCAATACAGCAAATCTGTACAACTCAACTCTTAAATCCATCGTAATTTGGAATTTCAAATTGTTTACTGCTGCCTTTTTTATAGCGATTGTTTTTTGCGTTGTAATCACTCTTTTTAACGACAATGCCAAAAAGAAAACGTTCCATAACAAGCAATTTAGCTAAATATAAACTACGTGAAAGACGTCACAATGAATCTAAGAACAAGCTACCAATAGAAGACTCGTCGAAGCTGAACGTCAGGGTGAAATTGGGAAATCTACATGAAGAAGACTTGCAATGAGACTGCGAAAAATCGGTGGAGATGTCGAATCCGGGGCACTAGCGTTTTATCGCCAAATATGGTAACCTTGGTGTTTTAATCCAGCTTTATGGCAACCCTATGCAAAAGATTTTTTATGTAGGAAAGTCCGCGTTTTTTCTTAACGAACATACTGGCTTTGGACGCCATCTTGATTTGGCGACAAAAATCGCTTTGGCGACAAACATGCCCCGGATTCGACATCTTTACCGAAAAATCTAATATGTCGTTTACTAACAATCAGTTATCCCGTGTCACATTAACCATAAAACTTTTAAATCCGAATAATAATAATGATAAATTTATAGAATTATATAACAGTGAATCTATAAGAAAGCATGCAAAAAAAGAGTAAAAATCCAAGAGGGAGGTATTTACTAACACGTTGATCTCCGCAACGCGGGGCCATACAGCTAGTATTCTACACTGCTGGCCACCCAAATTGCAACACCAAGAAAGACAAGAGATATCACAACAAAATTTATTTTGTAGATAACATGTTGACCAAGTATCAAATGATTAAATTTATAGACTTCTGTGAAGTGTGGTTCCTGCCAAAATCAGTAGCCAAAGTAGCCGCCATTGTTGGAGATCACCGCTGCCACACGCCTCGGCATTGATTCAAAGAGACTTTGGATGTGCTCTTGGGGTACAGCAGACCAAGCAGCTTCCACACGTTGCCAAAGTTGATCTGGTGTGGCAGCTGGGGATGTATTCTGGGTCAATCGTTGAGCAACCAGAGACCACATGTTTTCTATCGGCGAAAGATCCGGAGAGCGAGCTGGCCAGGGAAGCAATTCAATCTGGCGATTGACGAAGAACCCTTGGACAATGCGTGCCACGTGTGGTCGCGCATTATCCTGTTGAAATATGGCTGTGGGCAAGCCCTGAAGGTAAGGAAGGACAACTGACTCCAACACCTCGGAGATGTAGCGCTGGCTGTTTAAAGTACCGGCAATGCGTACTAGAGGAGTGCGAGAGTGATATCCAATACCGCCCCATACCATAATACCCGGTGCAGGACCAGTGTGGCGGTGCATAACGCAGCTGTTCAGCATCCTCTCTCCACGGTGTCTCCAGACTCGAATCCGACCATCGTGGTGTTGCAGACAGAAGCGTGACTCGTCAGTAAAGACAATTTCATTCCATTCTGCCGTCCACATCCTTCTTTCATCGCACCATTGGCGGCGGAAACGTCTGTGGTTCTGCGTCAAGGGTAGACGAAGCAATGGACGTCTTGCGGACAGACCACTCTGCTGTAAACGGCGTCGAATGGTACGCGCAGACACTGCATGATGCGGTACAGACTGAATGTGCTGTGCTATGGTTCGTGATGTGGCTGAGCGATCCGTCACTGCCATACGCACAATATGCCTGTCATCACGTGAAGTGGTGCACTGAGGTGGATGCGATCGAACACGTCGGTCCGTCGTACCCTCCTGCATCCAACGATCACATATCCGCATTACAGTTGTTTGGTTTCGTCCAACACGACTACCGATTTCCCTGAAAGATAATCCACAATCTCGGTAGGCCACTATCCTTCCTCTGTCGAACTCGGATACTTGATCAAAAGATGATCGCTGTTTTCTACGAGGCATAATTGATCGTTTTTTTGAAAAAACCACAAGAAAAACACAATTGCCGTACTTGAAATCGTCGAAATCTCCAAGCCTTAAATAGCGCTTTGAAGTGGCGCCACAGGCGCGCGTGATGTGCGTCTGCGCTAAAATTCTAATCATTTGCATATCTCACCTCCGCTAATGCATGTTATAAATTTCATATTATTTGCATGCTTCCTTCAGGGTGTTGCATTTACGGTGGCCAGCAGTGTATAAAGGTTGAATTTTAAGCTGGACAGATGGTTTTCCTCTGAGAGAGCAATGTCACCTTTTCTGGTTCCAGGTAACACTTTTGTCCTAGATTTTGCCAAATAGACCAGATAATTTCGAATTACCTGCATTTGTTAGTTTCTTATTCTGGATATTAAACATAATCTATTGTTAAAAGTATGAAACTAAGACATTGCGAGGAATGAAATACCTGTCTACATATCGATCGAATTTGTCACCGATGACTCGTCAGAGCACAAGTCGAAATTTAAAATGCGAAGATGATTTTTATGCTATACAGAAGAAATAATTTTATAAATTACATGGGGACTCAAGTTTTAACTTATATTTTTACTTCAGGAAAAGTGACATACATTTAAAATGGCAATGTTCATTGGACTACCCAGAAAAACGAATATCAAATGATAATAAACAAAAATCTAAATTCATTACAAAAGCGCAAACTTGCACTTGTCACCCGACAAAGAGCAAAGTCATTCTGAAAGATGCACTCAATTCGGCAAGAGTTAAAATGTTGTGCACAACTTGCCTTCCAATATGGCCAGAAAACCATTAGAAGTAGTGGAACGGTTTACAAGTTGCATCTTTCCTGCATCATGATACGAAATAACCCACATATCTTTTGTGTGATAGGGAATAAAACTGTCACACAGTCAGAACACAGTCTGGAAGACATTGTTAATCACTTTAATGTCGTATTGTGTGCTCAACGTCAGCAGCATGCAAATTGAAAACTCTTTCATTTGAGGAAAGAACCGACTTTCTATTTTTAGATATCTATTTGAAATGCTATTTGCTAACCACGTAAATGAACTTTAAATTTTTTTGCGTGTTTTCTAAGAACGAATACAATTTTGGAAGATTCGTCTTATTTAATTTGCTACACAACCTCCATATGTTTTCCCACTGTGTTTTCAGTTTAAAAGATGATACTTTAACGTTTTAAGCTCAAACTCTTTCAAACGTGGTCCTGGTTTGGAGTACAACTCGTTTCTATACGGGATTTTGTATCCTACCAGAACAGGGGCAGCGGTAGCCCAGTTGGAAGAGCAACGGACTATTCGAACTAGGAGAGTTGCGAGTTCAAACCTTGGTCCAGCCAAAGGCCGTTGTGTACACGGGGGCCGTTAAATCTGTCGTGACCTCAAATGTCATCACGGTGACGTGGTGTGGAAGTTTGGTGAGTGTAGTGCCACCTCAGATGTTGTTTTTATCATCTGACCATGGTTCAAAATTACAAGGTTTTGTCTTTATATCTTTCCTTTTCGGGATTGATCCCGGACAGTCGCCAATAGCCCGTTATGTTGCCCCAGTGCAACGTTAATTAACTATCCTCCCATCTACCCGAAGACTCATTTTGGAATGTAATAAGAAATTCGCTAACAAATAAGAAAAGTTGAAAACTTATAAGATCACTCTCAGATTGCAAGACATTCAGAAGCAGTATGACAGAGAAGAACATTTCTTCCCCCTAACTTATAGCACCGATAACATTCTTTCGTAATGCTGTTCAATGCTTGCCATCCTCAAACATGCATAAAATGACTGTTAATGCTGATAGTTTGTATAAATAGAGGGGACAATAATTCAAAATTTTCAGCATTAAACAGTGTCTGGCACTGTATTATATACGTCTGATTCATATCTGATGTGATCTGTCATAACTATTGATTGAAATGTGTCGTAAAATCACATAATTGCAATTTTGATGGGCGATGCAATGTTTCGAAATCCACTGTATATTAATTCATCCTATGGAAATCTAATTTTGATATTTTTGAATATGTATGCATCAAATGTTTTAAAATCGATAATTTAAATAATACAGTAAAACAAGAAAATGTCAATTAAATATATGAATAAAATTTAAAGCTTGAATGATCCATAACTAAAAGTTACAAAATACCTGCACCGTAATGTATGCTTAGATATATAATTTGTCCCATAATTATATGAATAAATGTTCAAGATATTTATGGATAAATGCGAAGACTAAATCAGTAAGTGTTTAATCAGTCAATAATGTTACAACCTTCTTTTGCAATTGTGTCGCAATTTACAATTATTTACAAGTTTCTTTGGTGAATAATAATTTTTTCTATTGGGAGGACACAAACATATTATTCTTTTAACCGAGCATTCTTATAAATTATTCATAAGTCCCATTTTTCTGCACTCTCATATATCCATGCCATTCTGGTATTTTTAATATTAATAATTCATGGGACAAACCATGCCAGTGGAAAGAAAGTCACTGGTCAAATTCCTATGTAATGACCTAACAAAAAAATCGACACAATAGGAAGAAACTAGTCAACAGATTGAAACAAAACAAGTGAAGTATAATTAATTTTGCGTCATGAACATGTAAAATAACTTGTTCTTTCCAATATAGCCAGAAAAAAAGAAAATATTTTAACTATTTGTAATAAAAGCCGGTGAAAGATGTGGTTCCAGGTCATGCTATCAAATAACATCCCTCAACGATAAAAAGTTTCAAACTGTAAAAGGAATAAATAAAATTCATTTCCTTTGCCTGGTATTTAAGATATTTATTTGTTGTATTATAATATTGGAATACAAGTGTAACTCAAAGTACTAAGCAAGACATTTAATAAAGACAACGAGTCATCACAATGAACAAGCATACCACACAATAAGAAAAGCGGAAAAGACTGAGGCAACTGTTTTAAGTGCATATTTCAATATGGTTACCACAGAGAAGTGAACTAATAAAATAAGTACCGTTGACTAGTAATATAAACATAATTGAGTTCTAATTTTTTCCCCCAATGCCTACTTTTGGATCAAGCACGAATTAACGAGAACGTAGTCTCAGTATTAACCCGTACCACCATGGGAAGTGCTGCCACATCATTCCCACCATGAACTAACTGTGCGGGAGAGACCCGCCTTCCTGGAGGACTTTGGGGAATCTGGACCTCCTTTATGCGCCGTTTTGAAACCAGGAAACTTCAAGTAGTCAACCCGACTTCGGCACCAACCAAGTATGCTCGTAACCAAGCATTTCAGTCTATCAGTTTCTTAAGAGCGACGTCTTTAGCAGCTCGGCTACTAGTGGAGCATGTTATAGAAATTAAAACTCTGATGCACATCTTAACACTTATCAGAGGCAGTGTGACGCCACACAGAACCTGGAAACTCTGCTGATAAGCAGGACTGTCCGAGAGAAATTTATTACAGATGCGAGATGATTTGGCGCCCCCCCCCCATTTCAAAGATTCGCCGTATTGTTTCCCTCCCCTTAGAATAGCCTACTGTGAAATTAATTTATTTCATTGCGTATAATACATGTTTTATATTGCCAGGTTTTTTTCTGCCAGGCCTTCATAAGCTAATGGATTTTGTGATATTAAACACATCCGTTGTACTTAAAAATAGTTATGCCATGGTAATTGGTTTACAAAAAAGTCAATGGTACTTCTTCATTTCGAAATCATCTAATACAGTAAAGTCAACATTATATTTACAATATAGAATAATATGTGCAATACATGTTTAGTATTTCAGCAATTGAATTTCAAATCATTCATTTATTATTGAAAACAAAATACGCTGAAAAATATTCTTTTCAACTTTATACAACTTTACTTTTCTTGCTTTTCGCAAGGCAAATTCTGTGATTGTGTCGTAAAAATCCATATTTCCTGCCACCTTTTATAAAATGAATGAAATAGCAGGGTTTGTCAAACGTTCTTGCCCCATGCTAGATCGGAGGTAGTTTTTAATATGTTTCAACTTACTAAAACTGCGCTCATAGGACGCCATTGTAACCGGTAAGGTAAAAAAAATCTTGATGGAAATTTCTATATTAGGATATGGATCTTTAAGATAATGTTTTAATATACACTTTAACAAGTCAAGTTGGGTAGCTGACTCTATATCCTCAATGAGTTCCACAACTTGAATTTTGATACATTGAATTTCATTAACTAAGTCTTCAACACCAATATCCTTCGAATACTGAAGCCCAAAATCCCTCCCCCTCCGAGTAGAGTATTTAATTCTTTTGTCATTGCCATTATTATATCTTCGTGAAAAAAAGCAGAAATTCTGCCGCCTCTGAGTGGACGGCGTTTTTTACTGAGAGGTTTTACTGCGCCAACCGGCTCCCTCCCCCACCTTTGCTCCCGATGCGACCTCATCTGCTGATAAGCAAACCGCTGATCGTTTGCAACGAAGTTTTGATTGATTTGTAGCATCAGTCGAAGATAATAAATCATAAAAAAAGTAATAGACATGCCAGAAAGATGAGATATACTCGTGAAGCACCATTACGAAGCACCTTTGAAAACATGCTTCCTGTACCTCAAGTGGTGTCATACGAACAAGAAAGTTTTTGTTTTTCAAGACTTGAAATCATATACACATGTCTTTGTTCGCACGGACTCGATTCGATCTTCTCTTCAACCACCGTATGAAGGTTCATACCTAATACTCAAGCGATCTGACAAATACTTCGATGTCAACATCAAAGGTCTCAAAAAGACAATCTTCATCGATAGGTTAAAACTGTGTTTCTCTACCGATGATGAAACATTTCAAATGTCAAGTAAGACACCTAAAAAAATATGCCTCTATTTCCCCCAGCAGTACCTTCATCAAAATTTGTTACGTACTTCTGCTGATCCCCCAATATTAACAACACGTTCTGGATGTATTATCAAGAAACCCAGACGATTCTAGCGTTCAACTTGTCCACTGGTGGGGAGTAATGTGGCTACCTGGCAACCCTGCCGATAAGCAAACCGCTGATCGTTTGCAACGAAGTTTTGATTGATTTGAATGGCATCAACGGAAGATCATAAATCCTAAAAAAAGTAGTAGACATGGCAGAAAGACAATATATACTCGTACTTTTCCCCGAGAAGACAAAGCGTTATCTGTATTCCGTGGCGTTTATATGTAATAAATGTTGGTTATGTTAAAATTGCCTTCTGATTTTCTCAACTACTTTACTAGCCAACAAGGCTGAGGTATATTGATATTGCCTCATTTGGTATCCTGGTCTTAATTAGTGCTTGAGTCTTCTATCTTTTTCTTTAAACTAAATGAACGGATTTTTGTTATGTGCAGATTATTTTGATATAAGGTGAAAGGTATTTACTCTTAAAATGTTTCTACCAAGTTTTTTTAGCATAATGCCTTTCAAAGGAAGTAGCCCTGAATTCATAGTCTTAATGCTGATTACTTTTTATCACGTAGAAGGAAATTACTCTGTGCATCCCTACGTCTCTCTGTATTACTCTACATCCCGACGTATTACTCTGTGCATTCCAAGTTTTTTACTCTGAGTGCGAATATTGATACCATTGATTACATGGAAATCGGTTTTCTCAATATACGCTCCCAATAATTGTCGTTCACTCGAAGTAAGAAAGGTCTTGAATTTCAAGAGCGGAATGCCCAAACTATAAGATTACCCATAGCACGAGACAACAAAATTTGCTCTTAAAATCGATCGAACTTGGCTTCTTTCCTGTCGGAATAACTTTGCTTGAAAAGTGAAATTTTCTCTCTTCAGAATGCTTGCTTTGAAAATGCATCACTCTAACGATAGACCATGATCACCCATGACCCTACTACGGCAGAAAAGTCTTATAGTGTAATCAAAGTCCTCCCCCACACTTAGGAGCCAGGTAGATATATACATTCAATCTTTCTGTGGTATTATAAAATTACTAACTCATTAATTATCATTCACTCAAAATGAGAAAGTACTCGAATTTCAAGTGCCGAATGCCCAATTCCGAAGGATTACCCACTGCACGCGATGACGGAATTTGTTCTTAAAATCGATCAAACTAGGTCACTGTATCCTGTCAGAAATTCGTTGTTTGAAAAGTGAAATTAACATATCCTCTCATACAGATACTTACTTTAAAATATATCACTCCTGCGATAGACCATGATTTCTGATGACCTACTCTACCAAGGGAACAGAAAATTATATTTTCCTCCTCTCCTCCCTTAGAAGGTGGGTAGAGATTTAAATTAAATCTTTCTGTGGTATTTGAGAATTGGTGAGCCAATAATTACACTAGTCTACAAATTGAAAAATAATTTTCATAACAGAAACCACAATAATTGAATTTTATGCATTTGACGACACTGAATCTGAAAATGAAATCAGTTTTTCTCCATCATGTATCACATTTTTGTTATACAACCTCGAGTAATTGCTGGAAAAGTATAAAATTTGCAAAGTGACTAAATTTATCAGTATATGAAATTATACAAAATGTTAAATAAATTTGCAATACTCATAATTTATTTAGCTTATTACATGCAAAATCTTGTAGAATATAACTATAAGAGATAAAATGTACCTACAATGTGTAATAAGTGGAGTTGGAGAACACAAATTACTTCTTCCTTCTGTGTACTGTAGGGTCCTCTCTTTGGAGAAACCAACAGTAGTCACTCATCATTGATTCATCCCATCTACCTTGGTAACGCTGCTCAATTTGCAATATGTCCTGGTGGAAGCGTTCTCCCTGCTCGTCACTCACTGCACCCAAATTTGGTGGGAAAAAGTCCAGATGAGAAGGCAAAAAATGAATTTTTAATGACATCCGGCAGCCTAAATTTTTATAGTTCAACAAAAGATTTTGTACTAAAAGATCCCAATTGTGTGCTTTTTATTGCCAAGAAAACCATGGGCTAGATCCTTAAATGATTGCCATGCCACTAGCTCTACATTATTCAACTTGCTGTCAAAATTTTCGTTATTGAGTAATCTTCTAATCTGAGGTCCAACGAATATACCTTCTTTTAATTTGGCTTCACTTAACTTTGGAAACACTTGGCTTAAATATTTAAATCCTTGTTGTTCTTTATGCAGTGCTTTCAAAAAATTCTTCATCCACCCCAATTTGATATGTAAAGATGGCAAAATTACATGCTGAGGGTTGACTAATGGAACATACGTAATATTTTTCCCCAGGAGTGAAGGTGTCTATTTTGGGCCAGTCTTTAACCACATAATGTTCACTTGTTGCACGACTGTCTCACAAACATAAGAAGCAGCAGTATTTTGTAAAGCCACCTTGAAGGCCTAGAAGAAAACCGATAACTTTGAGGTCGCCACAGATATGCCATAAATGAGCATCGTAATTCACTGCTTTTAAAATCAATGACATACTTTCATATGTCTCTTTCATTCCAACAGCATGCGTTATTGGTATGGAGGGATGCTTGTTTGCATTATGCAGTAGCACTGCCTTTAAGCTGGTTTTGGACGAGTCTATGAATAACCGCCAATTATCAGTTTTATAAGGAATACTCAGAGCAGACATCAAACCTTGTATATTGCAGCAGGAACACGGCAGATCTGTCTTAGTGAAATATTGCATTAATTCTTTATTTCTGTTTCTGAAATATGAAACTATGGTATCATTATGCAATAAATTCCATACCTTTAAGCGTGAACCTAGAACTTCTGCTTGTTGTTTTGATAAATTCAAGTCGTGAACTAGATCGTCAGTTCCACTTGTGAAATGAGATGTTGCTCACTATTTGATTTTTCTGGTATGAAATCAACATCTTTTGAAGCTTGTGCCACCGCAGTATTTTCAGAACAATCCTCTTCAGAATCAGAAATTTCCTGCCACGAATCTGGGGCTGTAGGAATAGGCAAACCATCTCCATGAGCAACTGGTCTCATAGCCGATGGAACATTTGGGTACACAATATTACTTTAATTTTTTGCAGAGAAACCACTGACTTGTTAAACAGAAGTAGCAGTCGTCATAATGATTTTTTGGTTCACGCCAAATCATAGGTATAGCAAAAGGCAAATGCGTTTTTTTTAACTTTTAACCACTGCGTGAGCTCCACATAACACCTAATACACGTTAGATGCGGCGCCCACAATTTATCTTGATCTCCGAGTGGACAACCGAAATAATGTATATAAGCAGTTTTCATCAATTTTGAAATCGGCCTACGCTGACTCTTTTTTGTGAATTCGCCAGACATAACAAAATGAATTCGGAGAACTTTTACACGAACGTATTTGCCGACACATTATGTAAATAAAAACCGACGTAAAATTATAACACAAAACACTATTTTGATACTTGACTAATATTAACTAAACTTGCGTAATTGGAAGAAGTATTTTCTGAACTCGTAGAATTTAATACGGATTACCACATCCGATAATGGCCTTGGCTGCATTGAGAGATTGTGTGATTTCAAAAAGGTTCAGCTGAGATGACTCATCAGTTAAAGCATTGCTGATTGGTGCAGGAAGGATGACGCATTATTTATTGGTTCCGGGTGGGTGACTCTGTTTTTTAAGATAGCAGATCGTTTCTATTATGTGCCAAAAATGACATAATAGGGATCTTTAAAGTTATATAAATAAAAAACGTGACGTGATAGAAAAATTTTGATTACATTTTCTGTTTCAGCATTAAAAATACTTTATAAAACACTCATTGACTAATCTGTTACGAAAATCGTGTAGGCCAGTGTTATTATTCACTCAAAGTAAGAAAGTGCTCGAATTTCTAGAGCCGAATGCCCAATTCTAAAGGATTATCCATTGCGTCGATAGCAGAATTTGTCCTAAAACTATAGAACTAAGCTGCTAAACTAGGCTACCCCGTTTCCTGTCAGAATTTCGTTGCCAGAAAAGTGAACTTAAAATCCTTTCATACGGAATGCTTGCTTTGAAAATACATCCCTCCTACGATAGACCATGATTACTCTGATGACCCCCTCTTCCCCTAGGGAACAAATAATTATATTTCCTTCCTCACTTAGAGGGCGGGTGGTGATTTACATTCAATCTTTCTGCGGTATTTGAAAATTACTAACCCAATCGGACACTGACTGAAATTATTCAAAATATTTATCGACACGGAATTTCTAATGCGTCTGACAGCGAACGAGAACTGGTGGATGTGATCTCCATCTCAATCTCAAATGCTTATTTGCAATGCTCTGTTTACTCACCGAAATATTTAATGCAAAACAGGCTGGGACAATGTTCCTTATGCATTGTGATGGAGGTTCTGTTTAGTACGGAACCAATCAAGAGTATCACTGTCGCATTGGAATGATTAAATAAATTTGGAATAAGGTATAGTTTGGTAATTTTAAAAATAGCATAAGGAATCAACGAAACTAAGATCGGCATTAAACTCGAAAGTTAATTAGTTATTGAATAGTTTATTCCTTACAAGTCATAATTAGCAAACGTATTGCGAATTAGGTGGACAGATAAAGGATTCTGGGCTGCATAGTCATAAGCTACAGAAAAGGTTCCTTAATTAAAAAAATTAAAAACAAAACCTTCAAGAGGATGAAAAGAATATCTGATTGTTTGAATGAGCGGGTAGTACTCGCGAAAACTTAATCCCGTAATTTCCGATTAATGTGGTATTATTTTTACTCTACAATACGCATAATGACTAAATATTCAACATCGATTTGTTGAAAGAATCCAATGAAGAATTCTATTGTCAAGAAATCTAAAACTGATTAGAAGCCATGAAGGAAAAACTGCAGGTTGCATGGTGAAAAAATGAGTGTACGACACTAGAAGGATTATAGTTACATGATCTCTTGAATAGTGAATAAAACATTATAATTTTAGAATTTTTTAAAACTTGAAAAATGGTAGACTAAAAAAAATTTGAAAGTGGATTATCAAGTTGCTAGAAGTCATTCAATTTATCAAATGAAAAAAAATGAGCCATGCAAAGAAATAAAGTCAAAATCGTCGATCTATATGAATCACTAAAGAAAAGGAAATAGTATCTAATATTGATCCCCTAAAGAATTTGGTAGAATGACACTAAAACTTTTTTAAATAAAAAATGTTTATTCAATTAATGCCTTAGATAACTTTGACAAAAACACTGACATTTTAAATTGCCCAAGTATCAGTTAGTTTGAAATTAATTGAAGCACCAATCTGATTCATAATTAAAAATATTTTAAACATAGTGATGCATGCAGATTCTATGAAATTAAGAAAATATTTCCGTTCCCGTTTTATATTACCTATAACTCCTATACTGGTAATTTTAAGATTTTTATAATTTCTGTATTTTAATACTTGTATGGTCTAAGAATATACAAGTGATAGTTAGATTTTCAGATCAACGAATGCAGAGGTAAGAAGAGCATTTCTACATTCACGAGCATAAACTTACGAAAAAGATATACTCGTAATAAATATTTGTACAAACAATTTTTGTCATGATTAATTTTGTTCACTCTCGACTTTAGCCTGAAACAATTTTTCTTGAACTACATTTCACTGATTTTCAAAGCTGAGTCAGTAATTCTAGAGGACGAATTAAAATTTGTTCAGCGATGAACTGCATGAAATGTTGACAAAAATGTGAAAGTGCATTCTAATTACCTTAAATATAAAGCAGAAAATCCGTTTGTCTGAAGCAGAAAAAGCTCTCAAACACTGAGCCCTGGCTTCAAGAAATTTGCACAGCTTATTTTTTCTGGAATTTAAAGTAAGTGAAAGCAATTATTTCCAGCTCGCTACGTTGTTCACTTAAGATCATGAAAAATTTAAAATGGAGCATTTCGACACAAAACGTCGAAATGTGTCACGAGACGCGTAATCGGATGAAGAAAACCCGCAAAGCGAACAAAACTCAAAAATCTATTCAGCGATGAGACGAAGCTGCTGAGAAAACAGGCGTGATTTTAGTTTGTCTAAAGTAGCTAAAACTCTTCAACTCTAAGCCAAGCTCCGATGTCATGAAATTGGCTGATCTTATTCTGTCTGAAATTTCTGAGACATCGCAACAGTGTTTTCAGCTCGTTACGTCGTTCCCTTGGAACCATAGAAGTAAAATCAAATATTCACACAACTTCACACAAGCAGAGACAAATTTTTAATCAAATTCAAAGATGTCAAAAGCTATCCGAACCGAGCAATCGGATGAGTAAAACACGTGAAGTTAAAAAAACTGTTCAATAGCGCAATAAAACTGCTGAAGAAAGAGGCGTAAACTTCGTTTGACCGAAACAGCAAAAATCCTCTATGGAAGCCGGATAATAGAGCTGGTTTTTTTGTAAATGCTTATTGTAATGTAACTGGGCCACAGTAACTCAGTTGGAAATAGTAATGGATTAGCAACCGGAGAGTAACGAGTTCGAAACTCGGTCCAACGAAAGACGTCGTGTATGCAAGGACTGGTTCACTTTAAATCTGTCGTGGACGCAAAGGTCCTCATGTTGGCGTGGTGTGGAAGTTTGGAAAGTGGGGTGCCTACTCAGGTGTTGACCTCGTCATCTGACCGAGGTTCAAAATTACGAGGCGTTGTCCCCGATCTTTCTCTTCGGGATTGATCCCGGACCGTCGCCAATACACTGTTGTATTTCTCCCAGTGCGACATTAATTAGCTACCTACCTTTCAATAGTCTTCGAAACTTCGATTCTTTATATAGTCTTCGAAATGTGACCAATGATCGTTTAGCTTTGTAAACTTAGAGTGAAAATGGAAAATCGTATAAGAAATTAATCAGATTACATAGGGAGAGCTCTTCAAGAAACTTACTTTTCTTTTCCGTACCTCAATCTTCATTCATCTTTAGGACCTCAAACATTGGTTGAGAGGATAAATTAAGAACGTATAGGGGCTGACAGGTATAAAACAAATGTGACATTTGGCCTAAATGAACGGATGGTTATTGATTAGCTTTCCGTTTTACCCTATTTGTGGTTAAATTTAGACGACATGCTATTGGAATTACCCTGCCCTTTCACAATGAATAATTATGCCTTGAGAGCAATCTAACAATCCTGCGCAATTTCCAATTTGGACATCCTTAAAAAACAAACATTTATTCAATTACCTTTAGTAAAATACTGCTACACAACTTTATTTCTTATTGAAAGTGTTTAGATTTGAAATTTCACGTCTATGGCTCCCTCAGTTCAATATAAAGCTTATAAATATTTAGCAAAACTCTTTTCCTTTATTACAATTCTTCTCTAACGTGAAATTCAAGAAAAATAAAATGTAAATCTAGAAGAGGAGAAATAAAAATAATTTCTTTCTAGGGGAACATATGAAGAATTTTTTAGAATGTCAAAACATACAGCATCGACATGCATGGCGCTATTCTTATTAAAATCACACAAACATTCGAACTGAAGATATAAATGAATGTATGTTCAGCATAATCCGGAAAGTTTCTTTGCATATTAGTATGCAAAACATGTATTATGCAAACAAGTCTAGTATGCATCTCGAGACTATAACAATACTCGTGGGGAATACGGTTCTTTTGAAGTGATACAAGACACGTCTTTTTCAAGTAGAAAATGATCCTTCTGTCTACCTATATTTTTATTTGTTTTAAAAATTGTGCTTTTTATACTCCCTCATGAGAGGAATAATTCAGGGAAACGAAACAAAGAAGACGGGTAAGATGACACGAGAAAAAGAAATGAAATATTTTTCCTAAACCGACACATTCGTCGAACATGTCTGCCAATGTGTCTCGAAGTTTCTTCTATCTTTAATACCTTCACATTGAGAATCAAGGATATTTCTTTTAACCCTGCAAGTGTTTTGACGTGATATCTCGTCCAATATCTGTTCAATTTTGCTAAGGCGAGGTACCTCGTCGAAACAAAACTGCCGTGTTATTTCAGGGGAGAATGGAGAACCAAGTGGGAAAAGCAAATTGTCCCCTGCCCAGAACTGGTGACAGTTTGGAACAGGGTTTTGCACCAGAGGCTGGACACTATAGGGCAGTTTTCGATGCGTATATATGTTACCGTGAAAGACCGAAATTGGAGAATGTCGACTTTCACCAGTGAATGTCGACACATACCAAATACGTCGGTGAAAGATCGAATATTTCATTACATTCTTGTACATTCGGACCCTCACCGGTGTATGTCGACAATCACAGATATGCTCTGGTGGAGGTCGAAAAGAGAGGAGCCGAGGTTTTTTTCCGATACCCTAATTTATACTGAATGGATACTGCAGTGAATCGTGATCTTTTTCTTGAAAAGCTAAATGCATTAATTGCGGGTAAACGAGAAGACAATTGTTTTTATTTTTCTCAAGAAAAGTACTCTAAAATACTTTCTGAAATGTTGCGAACCTCACAAAAACAATTTCCTCCTGCTCAAATTGGTGATACTGTACGAATACAAGTCCCTGATGTCGACAGTGGTCGTACAGATAGCCGAAATGTGTTAGGGGTTGTTGTTGGAATAGAAGACTCCGACTTCTATAAACTGGCAAATAAAAATGGTACCCCTCAAGCAGCTTTACACACGTAATCAGTTCGTAATTTGTAAAGAAAAGTTACTTTCCATAGATGAGATTTCTTTTCAAGAAATGTCGCTGAGAGAAGCAGCTGCAGCTAATTCGAGAAGCGGGGGGCAAGGCTATACACGCTATCATTGCAAAAGGAAGTGTTCCACAAATAAATGCAGTTGTAAAAGCAATTGACTCTTGTGCAATTCAAAGTGTCATAATAGTTTAAGTTGTTGCAATAAATAAGAATTTGAATCACATAATTAAGTAAGTTTTTTATTACTATTATTTTCTTTTCTCATTTAGAATGTACTGTATAATTAAGTAAGTTTTTAATTTCTATTATTTTCTTTTCTCATTTAGAATGTACTGTTTGTTTTAAGTTCTTGGTCACTCCTCTCAGAAAGAGAGGCAAAAAAGTTACGTCACCCTTGTGACGTTTTATCGCGACTGAAATACGGAGAAGAGAATATAAATCTCCGACATGTTCAACATTCACCATTAGTGCATGGTGAATGTCGACATTTGCCGGTGTAAGTCAGAAATAAGGGTATTTAGCAAATATTTCGGACATACACAAGCTACTATGTGAATTTCGACATTCACCGGTGAAAGTCGACATTCTCCAGATTTCGGTCTTTCACTGTAACATATATACCACCAGGAGGATTTATTTTCATGGCAAATAAAACAAATGCGATTTGAAAAAACCACTTTAACTAGATATAAACTTTTCCATAAAAATCAACATTATTAACATTTTTTCTTATCCGAGACCAAAATTTTTTGAGTTCCATGATGTCCTTCCAGCGACAAATATCTAAAAGCTGTCTCGAATCATCATGAATGTCCTTCCATGACACACCGAAACACCGCAGTACGTGGTCAGGACTAACCATGCTGTTACCCAGACAGTTGTGATAGTCAGGGTAAATTATTTCCTGCCACATGTTTCATTGCTTTGGTGTGATCGGCTCAAAATCTGGAAAATGTTGTTTGTTCTCTATATAATCTAAAGTTGGCTATTTCTTCAGGTTCATGTCCTCTATACCAACAGTGTTGAGGTATCTTTTCCCAGACTATCTCTCTATTTACTAATCTACGTATATCGAAAGGGCAGGGCTCTTCCTGAGTGGTGGGAAGAATGTTCACTTGCAGGCTCTCAGATAAAATAAGGGTGACTCAAAGACATACAATGTATGTCTATGTCCGTCTCAGCGATATCCCTAGCTGGCACCACGTCGCTGGTTTTAATTCGCCAACCAACTGCCCATAAGTGTCAACGTTTAGAATAAATAGAGCAAGTGAGGTAAAAAAGCTAATTCTGCAAAGGTTGAGCACTAAGCAGTAGATATTGACTAGAATTAATCTGTAGAACATCATCTTTGATAACGAAAAGGCAAACGTTTCTCAAAATCTGTTCATCCGCTGTTAAGTCGCTGGACGTGTATGTCTGTAGTCTATGCTAACATCTTATGAAATAAACTGATTTGTTTAAGTTTGAAAAAGTCTGTCCGATTCTACAGAACCTCAGTTGTCTGCATTCAACTGAAAAAAAAAATGCCCAATAATAATTTTGACACTGTTTATTTTTATACTCGGTGGTCACAAAGTAACTTCCCCATACGTATATAGCTTCTAGCGTCCGCACTTTTCAACTATTTGCAGGGAAGAAAATTTGATATTTAGAAATTTCAAGGTATGCGTTCGAGAGTTATGTAATGAACAAGAATCAAGCTATCATGTTTACGGATGCAGTTAACAAATTTCGAATAGCAACACCTACTTTTTTTAATCGCAAGATAATCTGGGTACTGTGAAAAACTAAAAGGTATTGGGGGTATTTCAATTAACGTCACACTGGAGCAACACAATGGGCTATTGGTGACGGTCCGGGATCAATCCCAAAGGGAAAGATCCGAGGACAACACCACGTAATTTTGGAAAAACTAAAAGAAAAAGGACATTTAATTTTACTAGTGTTAACTAATTTAATCTTAATTGGGTTAGGCTCAAGAAAACGGTACCATCGCCAATTTTGGCGATGGTACCGTTTTCTTGAGCCTAACCCAATACAACACCCAAAAAACATTCATCAAAGACGTGGGCAGCTAATACCGTCGGAACGGAACAGCGAAGGGGATTCTCTGTATTCAGATAGGTAGTTAATTAACGTCACACTGGCTTTTGGCGAGGTCCCAGGATCAACTCCGAAGAGAAAGATCCGAGTACAAAACTTCGCAATTTGGAACCACAGTCAGATGACGAGGTCAACACCTGAGCTGGCACCCCACTCTCCAAACTTCCACACCATGCCAACGTGAGAACATTTCTGAGGCCATGACAGATTTAATGAACAGCCCTCTTGTACACGACGGACCGAGTTTCGAACTCGATACCCATCGGATGTTAATCCGCTACTCTTCCAACCGGGCTACTGTGGCCCTCTCTACATTTGTGTATTTTTTATCATTGTAAAGAGCTCAAGTAATTTTGTAGCATAAACTGTAGTATATTTGAGTTATATTTGATAGTTTGTTAACTGTAGTATATTTGAGATTTGAATGAAGTTTTGAGATTTCTTATTGTTGTTACAATAATTAAATTTTTCTAGCTTCCGTTTCACTAAGCATTAGTTCGAATGGAATCAATGACTATTTTACCAGGTGATTGAAAATGCAATAATATAAGCAGTAATTTAATCATTAAGTCATATAAGTAGAGTAGCAAGTTAATCATTCTCAGATTAGTTTCTAAGTTCCTGTATTTTACTTGTTGAGTTTTAGGTGACAGCGAGTTTTAGAATTATTCTAGACTGGGTTCTTTTTAAAAAAGAACTAGGAAGTTTAATTTATTCCGAAATAAATGAAGAAATCATTGATGCTTGTACAGTAGTATGTTCTGAACCAATAGAAACAATATTTAAAAAAATATCTGGAAGTTTAGCAAAAGATTGAAAAATATATGAAGTCTGAAGTGAAATTAAAATTTTAAACATAACGAGTATTTTCTGTTTACAGAAAAAAAGTCATGTACAGATTATTCAGGATCGCAACATTTATCTTTTTAGCTGAGAAACATTTTGCTTTCTGTTTGGAAGGAAAAACTACCTATGTTTGGATGATTTCAGAATCTAAATCAAACATCTCGTACATTCTCAGGGTTCCTTTCGTCTCCTTTCGGTCATTTTTTAAATACACGAATGAGCTTTCATAGGGAAAAAGAAAAGTCTACACGAACAAAATTCGCTGCTTCTCGCAATGTACATAAAGTCATTTGATGATTAGAGTAAGTATTTAGTGAGTTTGTATGAGGTAAAACTGTCTAAAAAAATGATGGAAGTCATTGATTAAGATTCGTTTCGATTAAAGGTGTGCTTTATGTCTTCTTCATTTTAGTAACTGGAAGAAAGTTAAGAGTTGGATATTGGAAATTTTTTATGAGCATCTTTAAAAAGCCTTCAAAAATTTTCATGCATAAAATGTTTAAATAATACTAATTGATTAATCGCAGTAAAAATAAATTAAATAGAATTGATTTAAGAAAAACTAACTTTAATGAGAACTGAACACTTTTTCCCCATCGTACTGATATAATTTGTGCACAAACGTAATTGTAAAAATATTGAACAAGGGTTTTTAAAAATAATTCACTAAAAATGTAATGAAGTACAATCGGCGCTTTTTAATCCGGCATTCTTCGGTTCGGCACATTCTGTAATCCAGCACCGATCGAGCCGCTCCCGTTCGGATTTTTTCGGGTGGATTCGGGCGTTTGTTGACCTTGACCGCCAGGTCGCACCACTGCGCTGCCAGCGTTTTTAGTTCGATCAGTGTTTATCGTGACTAAGTTTTCATTTCAGTACAGTGTTTCCTGTTTTCTAGCGGGTTGCATATCAAATTTGCACAATATTACAATTTGTACATAGTGTACTGTAAAATGTTCTCGAAGCCCATCACGAGTTCTTCAAGTGCTAATAAAACTAATAAGCGTAAGCATGTGACTCTCACTATACAGCAAAAACTAGAGATATTTAATCGTCTCGAAAAAGGCGAAAACATCAACTTCATTATGCGTGATTTCAATATTGGTTCTTCGACAATTTATTATATAAAAAACAAACAAAAAGAACTGAAGAAGTTTGCTGCTCAAGTGTAACAGCAAAAAATACGGAATCAAGACACACATTGAAGGAACTTAAACTTGGAATTCTTGACAGTGCCTTGTACACTTGGTTTAGTGCGAAAAGATCAGAGGGAAAACTTGTGACTGGGCCTATGATCATCGAAAAAGCAAAACAGTTTCATCGTGATCTGAATATAGAAAGTGATTGTGTGTTTTCCGATGGTTAGCTTCAGAAATTTAAAATTCGACATGGAATCCGGAGGCTGGATGTGGCTGGAGAGAACAGATCAGCCGATGAAAACGCCGATGAAAGAATATAAGAACACTTTTAGCAGCCTGTTGTACGGTGGGAATTAACCCGTTGTCAAGTTTACAATGCCGTTGTCAAGTTACAACCGGCTTTTTATGGCGTTGTTAGCCAACGTCTACTCTGGCAGATGGGGATGAAAAATGTGCTAAGGGATTCAAGAAAAATAAAGACAGATTGACTGTTTTGTTGTGTGCAAATGCTTCTGGCGACCATTAGCTGACACCTGTCGTGATTGGTAAATATAAAAACATAGAGCTTTAAAAGCAGTCTCAAAGTTGTCTGAGCATTATGATGCGCAGAGCAATGCATGGTTGACAGCAGATTTGTTTAAGGACTGGTTTTTCCATCATTTTGTACCACAAGTAAAGGAAAACTTTAAGAAACGCGGAATGTCAGAATATAGCGGAGCGCTTTTGTTGTTAGACAACCGTACTGCTCATCCTCCTGCTTCTGATTTATTTTCCGGCAATATTTTTGCAGATTACCTACCACCAAATGTCACTCCCTTGATCAAGGTGTGATTCAAAATGTCAAGTTTTTTTATACATCTTTTGTGCAAGGTCTTTTGGACTTTGAGTGTGATGTAAAAGACTTCCAAAAACAGTTTAATGTCAAAGATGCAATTTTCGCAATTGTCTTAGCGTGGAATCAGGTGAAAGAAGCGATTCTACAGTGGTGCTGGCGCAAACTTTGGTCTAATGATGAAGATGCGGATCAAGATCCAAACGTTACCAGTAACGGTCAAAGTATGGTGCTAGATTTGGTAGAAGCTGTGCCAAACAGCCCTTTCACAGATGTACCCGTGAGGAAGTTATAGACTGGATTGAAATCGACAAAAGTGTGCCAGTGGTCGAAGAACTGAGTGACGAACAGACTGTACAAAGTGTTGTGAACCCACAAGAAGCCCAGGTTCAGGAAGTGGAATCGGATGAAGAAGAAGGAGCCATGGCAGATGAAGCTAAAGTCTCGTTGGAAACAGGTTTCTGATGCATTAAATACATTTACAAAATTTGCCGAATCCAACGAAAGCTATAACTGCATAACTCATAAATTTGTGTATAATTCGTAATGATTTTCGAAGAGATCCGAATCACGAATGCAACGCGATATCAGAGATTTTTTAAATAGTAACGCTCATGTGTATTTTTCTTGCCATAGAGCAGTTTATTTTACAACTTGTTTTAAATATCATTGTACTGTATTAACTTTTCTTTGGTATTCCCGTTAAAACTATATTGAGGTTTGATAATCCGGCAAAATCGCTAATCCGGCACGGCCGTGGTCCCGAACTTGCCGAATTAAAGAGCGCCTACTGTATTTAATATTTTTCATCACTTGACAACTGTTTATTTTTCAGAGATATGCATAAATATATCAAATAATATATTTAACACAAGTATAATATGGAAAGAACTATATGACTAATTTGAAAATTGATAGTTTTAGAAAACAATAAACTAATATATTTTGAACATTTAAAAAAATCCAGAGCTGATTTCGTGATTTTCTCATTTTCGAAGAAAAAAGTTTTATTTTTAAAGCTGCTATCGTAGATCGAATATTATTTTATATTTTCTTTCAGGTTATGTACGGTAATTCCCTTCCAATTAGTCGCTCTTTGGATAATGGGCAGTCTATCTCTATACTCTAAAATATTGAAATTCTCTGAAAAAATGGTTAAAGTTAGCTATCGCCATCTTTTCTACTATGTTCTAATATGTGATTACCATTTCGAATAGCATGGAAATGTCTTTTTTGATTGAATCGCCAAATCGTGACAAAAGTCTATTCGTATGTAAATAGCTAATTTATCAAACATTAAAAACTTTCAAGTTGTACTAAAAAAGTCGATTTTAACAAATGATGGATGAAACGAAATATGGAACTTCACAAGGCACACAAAACTTTTCTTTTCATATGAAAAATAATGTGTATATTTATTTAGACTGAAAATCATAAAAATAAATGTTTTTTGTGTTTTTACACTTTCAATCACATTAAACTTTTAAAGATGGGAAAAGGTTCGGAATGTTTTTATACTTCAAAAGGGCATTCTTACTCCTCAATCCAGGAACTTTTAATCGATATCGATGCTATACTCAAGCAGCTTTGCTTCTAAAATCTAAGGCGATATAGATTGCCTAACTAATGCTGCATTTTTCGATGTTCAGTTTCTCGTTTAATCTTACCCAACACCACATCAATCATACTATCTCATGATTTTCGTTTTACAAATGCAGCTCAAGCTTCCATATATGCAAATAATAATAACTGTGCAATCCTAAAGTAATATATAATATAGTATAATTCAGTAATTGCTGGAATCTATATTATTAAAGGCAATGCATGTGTGTGTGCCTTTTAATAATATAGATTCTACAGAAGTCTTGAAATCTTCCATGGATATAGCATCTAAAAAAATCAATTATCTATCTAATATACTGATAAAGTAATTTCTAATTAAAATCTCTCACTTCTCGTAGAGAATGCTCTCTGTAACTTGAAAATTCTATCATTTTCAAAATATATTTTAGGAAATGGAAAATCCACGTAATGTGAAACATGTTTCATATTGCGTACTTGAACATTTGCAAACAAACGTATTTTACTACAAATCACGCAATCAAAATACTTATGAACTTTTCCTCTTTAATAATTAGCTTTTCAAACGAGCCCGTAAAATGTTTTCAGCATCTCAAAATACGAAGATGCTTCTATTTCAAAAAAGGATCCCGACTGATGCTCAAGAAACAGTGTTTGAAAATTAATGACTAAAAATTTAATCACGACTAATGAGAAACGATTGATTAGTTTTACTCCATCCTCATTAAATAATGATTAATTTAGTTTTATATTTAATCAAGTAATTTTGATTAAAAATTATGATTGGAATCGGGCCTCCATCAAATCTTCTGAAGCCAGTAAAAATAGTAGGCGCCTGTGTGAAGTTTACTTATCACAAGTTGAAGAAAATTACAATAAAATGAAAGGATAACATGATGACATTATTGATTTATATTTTACAGCGCAGTAAAATTCACTAAACCCCAAAAAAATCAAACTACAAAAATTGAATCAAATATGTTGGTTAAATTGGCTTGTTTCATAGCAATGAAATTCTTGAAACGATTCGAGATTAGAGAGAATCATGTAAATTGAGAGTGAAAAATACTTCTACTACAGGAATTTAGTTAATGTATTTATGAATAAAGCTAATGATTTAATGATTAATGAATAATTGATTATGCTTAATTATTTTAATCATGATTGAAAGTTTAGTTTACTTATCAACCAATTGGAAAAAAATTAGTTGATTATGCCCGACACTGGTATGGTACCTTCTACCATTTCATGCAAACTCCGAGAAAGTTTAATAATTACTTGTAAAGATACATCATGGCGATTCATATTACATGCACTTACCCTATATCTACGATGCACTCCCATACAAACTCTCAATTTAATCTCAGAAATCCTTAAAATAAGTTATGCAATCGATTCTGAAGGGAAGAATGTTTGACATCTATTTCCCGCAGATACAGATATTGTCTTGCATTTTCTAAAAGCCTAAGTTCCTATTCCAGTTCCGCTCGTTAATATACCGTCTTCGCATTCTCACATACGAAATGTTAGAATTTTCCAACTATTATTCCCGATTCGTTCGGATTGAAGTCAACCCCTCCCACATCACCGGAATTAGCGATTCGTGATACTTCGTACACAATGTCATTGACATTCAGTCTCACTGGATGGTTGAATCTTGTTGGCTCTGTTTCCGCTGACTTATGGGGGCTTATTGATAGGGTCCATAACTTCAGAAGTTAGAACACGTTGTGATAGTTTCATGAAAGGGAAAGATGACTTATATATTGCGGGGAATTTTGCTTGAGAAATGTCTCTTCCACATGTGGTATAGTGTAGAATTTGCTTACTATGCTCTCAATTATGAGTAAATTGGGAGCAGTATAATGTTTGATTAGTGGATATAGAGAATATAGTTAGATTTCAAAATTATATTTTAGTTTCATATCAATATTCATAATTACCTATTTTTATTTGTTGCCCTGTATTCCGTAATATATCTGGAATGTGTAACCCTTTAAGATCTGAGTCCTTTTTTATTTATATACAGGTAGGTAGTTGAAACGTCGCACTGGAGCCTTACAACGGGCGACGGTCTGGAATCAATCTCGAAGTGAAAAATCTGAGGACAACACCTCGTAGTTTTGAACCACGGTCAGATGCCGAGGTCACCCCCCCCCCACATGTACACGACGGTCTTTGGTTGGATCGAGTTTAGAACTAGAAACCCTCAGGTTTTTAATCCGATACTCTTCCAACCGGGCAACAGCGGCCCTTTTCATATTAAGTAGAGCCCTGATTATCCGAAGTAATGTGAATCGATTTCACCTCGGATAATCTCCCGTAGTAACACAAAACAGCTTAAATCAAACAGAAAAAATTGACTGTGCTACATCTTAATACTTCTATTACCAAAAGATTAATAAAACTAGAATTAAAAATTGTCCTCGGTGTGTGGGTGTGAGCAGACGTCTCAAAAAATACTGACATTTAATTAAATTGCGTTTATTTACAGTTTCAAAAACAGCTAACAAAATCCACCATCTAACAATTTCATTCATCCTTAAGTATAAATCACCCCGACGTCAGTAGGGATAAACGCCTCGAATCACCAGAGAAATAAACTCACCTGCAAAGTGAATCTTATCTGAGTTTCCCATAGCGTAGTTTATACAAGTTGTCTAGATCTCATCATCAGCGCATGCCATGAACTGACGCCTAGGTGAAATGACGTAGGAAAAGAAATCAGCTCCCATAGGACCTAACACTCGGATTTGTGTCAGTATGTTTTTATTCATATAATTTTAGAATACACCTGAACTTGAGTTTCGTACCTCTTAAACTATCTCGAAAAAGTCCTTAAGGATCTTGTGTTTCGCAGCACATTGGGAAAAGTGAGCACGTTCGTGTTCGAAGCTTTATTTAAAGCTAAAAACACCCTCGGTTATCAAAATCGGATCAGACCAGACACTGATAACCAAGGTTCTACTGTACTTCATTTTATACGAAGATGAGCCAACACATTTTAGCAATGCAGCTATAAATTTTATTTCAATAAAAGTAGACAACTCTCGGTATAAGAACATTTCTCAACATATAATCCCCTGCTTTTCTAAGCACCTGTTGCAGTTTTTCTTATTCTCCCCAAACGGTTTTCGGATGAGCAGAAAGCCACACATGTACCACTTATTTTAGTTCTTGGTGGGTGGTGAATGATTAATCATAGACGTGAAATATAAGTAGACTGAGTATTGCCTTTTGGAGGAGCTTCAAGAAGTGGTACCAACATGTCGACTATTAATCACGTGAAGGCTTTTTGAAAATTTGCCTTGGTTGATCAATTTGGGGCATTTTATTGCTTCGTTTGGGGTTATAACGTTTTATGATAATGACAGTGTGAACGCATCTTTTTGTAGAGTGGCGACTAAAGTGGTGAAGTCGCCAAAGCCTACTATTAAGTCGAGGGAACAATCACATGATGAATCAATGGATGGGATTATTCCACCAGACAGACTAAAGTAGTCTAAGGGAGACTTTACTATAGTTTTGGTCACTCGATCTTGTTGCGAGTTCGAGACTTGGTCCAGACAAAGGGCCGTCGTGTCCAAGGCTCCTTTTGCACGTTAAATTCGTCGTGGCCTCAAATGTCCTCACGTTGGCGAGGTGTGGAAATTTGGAGAGTGGGATGCCAACTCAAGTGTTGTTCTCGTCATCTGACGGTGGTTCAAATTTACGAGGCGGTGTCCTACGAAACTTTCCCTTAGGGAATGATCCCGGACCATCGCCAATAGCCCGCTGTGTTGCTCCAGTGTGAAGTTAATTAACTGCTTACTTACCTACCTCTAATCTGGGATTCTACCAACTGGACCCTGCGACCATTTTTGAACTTTTCGATCCTTAGTCACTAAAGCGGCGAAGCATTGTTCCCGTTTGTGCTGAAAGTCTTCGATGGATTTCGGCCCTTGAAACATCCGAAAAGCAGATCACAGATCGTCATTTTTATTCAGTGCAAACGGAAACGAAGTAACAATGGAACTGATGTTACAACTCTAAACCTGGTCCGATTCCTCCCGTGGGTGTATTTCTCTCTTCTTGATTCGTAAAATTTTCCATTCTGAGTATATCCATTACTTGACGTTGTTTTTTTGTTTGGCGAAGTATGGCCAAATTTGAACCTTGTGGTTTAAAAACCCAACCAACCAAATGTGGACAGCAGTAATATAACAGAAACTTTGCCTAAGGCTCTTGAAAACGAGTGCTACTATCAGAAAAGCAAAAATATTATTGCATTGTAGATAATTATTGGCTCATCCTCGTCTAGGTTTAAACACAAGCGTGCAAAACTTAAGGAACAACACTATTTTTAAGGGCCACAATTTTAAAATTGAACGAAACAGCCTGCAGTGATTCGCATAACCGAGGATATTTAGTAGAAAGCTGGTACATATTCAAGTTTTGGAATCGTGACGTCAGAGGCTCTTACTCGTAGATAGGAATGAGTTCTGCTTCCTTAAAAATTCATCCGCAACCCCATTCTCTGTATGCAAACGCGGTCAAAGCCTGCATTAGTGTTTGAGGGGGTCATACAGCCTTTATAAAGGACCGCCTCTTTCCTTTTTTCATAGCTATCTTTATGTCTCATGCACCTAGTGTAGTGTCACCACTTCATTTCTAAGACATTTTAAGTTTCGCTTCTATTTTTGTTAGCGTTTTGTGTTTACTCGTCAGTTCGGTAACTCTTGAAGTACTTTTTGTATCATTTCCCCACATTCAGGTCACTTCACTGCAAAGTAGCAAATCAAAACCTTATTGCTCTTTAAGTTTTGCAAGACAATGCATATTCTAACGAACTTAGAAAGATGAAGAATAAGTATTTCTGAACTCCCATGACCGTGCAAATGAGTTACATCAAAATTTCATGAGTGTAAGGCCTTAAAGGGATATGAGGTGGGTAGTTGAATTACCGTCACACTGGAACAATACGCTATTGGTGACGGTCCAGGATGAATTCCGAAGGGAAAGATCGTAATTTTGAACCACGGTCAGATGACTAGCTCAGCACATGAGCTAGCACCCCACTCTCCAAGCTTCCACACTTCGACAATGTGCGAACATTTGAGATTTAGCGTGCACCAGCCCCACGTACACGGCGGTCTTTACTTGGATCGAATTTCGAACTCGCAATCTTCCGGTTGCTAATCCACTACTCTGCTAACTTGGCTACCGGCACCATCTAGGCATAGATGTTCGTAATGGTTGGGAATCCACTTTAAGCTGGGATCCCAATCCAACAAGCCTTTGCGATCAAAACATTACAGTAGAATGACAAGCTAAAACATTTATTTACCAGTGAAGATATTAACTGGAACAATTTCTATTGCCTGATACAAAATTAAATGCTAGGGTGAATATTTTTGTACTGGATTGAATATGTCTTTAATTTCATTGTAACATTTTCACGATCTACTTTCTTAACTCTTCCGTATATATTTTGGATAACTTTTTCATGTCCCAGTAAATAATATATGAGAAAAGACAATATTAATGAGCAAAAAGTTATAAAAATGCTTTTAATGAATTCCTCCAAAACAAAGCTTATTTTCTTCTCAAAAATGAATTAGTAAATAAGTTAAAATAAATACACTGCTGGCCACCCAAATTGCAACACCAAGAAAGACAAGAGATATCACAACAAAATTTATTTTGTAGATAACATGTTGACCAAGTATCAAATGATTAAATTTATAGACTTCTGTGAAGTGTGGTTCCTGCCAAAATCAGTAGCCAGAGTAGCCGCCATTGTTGGAGATCACCGCTGCCACACGCCTCGGCATTGATTCAAAGAGACTTTGGATGTGTTCTTGGGGTACAGCAGACCAAGCAGCTTCCACACGTTGCCAAAGTTGATCTGGTGTGGCAGCTGGGGATGTATTCTGGGTCAATCGTTGAGCAACCATGGACCACATGTTTTCTATCGGCGAAAGATCCGGAGAGCGAGCTGGCCAAGGAAGCAATTCAATCTGGCGATTGACGAAGAACCCTTGGACAATGCGTGCCACGTGTGGTCGCGCATTATCCTGTTGAAATATGGCTGTGGGCAAGCCCTGAAGGTAAGGGAGGACAACTGGCTCCAACACCTCGGAGATGTAGCGCTGGCTGTTTAAAGTACCGGCAATGCGTACTAGAGGAGTGCGAGAGTGATATCCAATACCGCCCCATACCATAATACCCGGTGCAGGACCAGTGTGGCGGTGCATAACGCAGCTGTTCAGCATCCTCTCTCCACGGTGTCTCCAGACTCGAATCCGACCATCGTGGTGTTGCAGACAGAAGCGTGACTCGTCAGTAAAGACAATTTCATTCCATTCTGCCGTCCACATCCTTCTTTCATCGCACCATTGGCGGCGGAAACGTCTGTGGTTCTGCGTCAAGGGTAGACGAAGCAATGGACGTCTTGCGGACAGACCACTCTGCTGTAAACGGCGTCGAATGGTACGCGCAGACATTGGATGATGCGGTACAGACTGAATGGGCTGTGCTATGGTTCGTGATGTGGCTGAGCGATCCGTCACTGCCATACGCACAATATGCCTGTCATCACGTGAAGTGGTGCACTGAGGTGGATGCGATCGAACACGTCGGTCCGTCGTACCCTCCTGCATCCAACGATCACATATCCGCATTACAGTTTGGTTTCGTCCAACACGACTACCGATTTCCCTGAAAGATAATCCACAATCTCGGTAGGCCACTATCCTTCCTCTGTCGAACTCGGATACTTGATCAAAAGATGATCGCTGTTTTCTACGAGGCATAATTGATCGTTTTTTTGAAAAAACCACAAGAAAAACACAATTGCCGTACTTGAAATCGTCGAAATCTCCAAGCCTTAAATAGCGCTTTGAAGTGGCGCCACAGGCGCGCGTGATGTGCGTCTGCGCTGAAATTCTAATCATTTGCAAATCTCACCTCCGCTAATGCATGTTGTAAATTTCATATTATTTGCATGCTTCCTTCAGGGTGTTGCATTTACGGTGGCCAGCAGTGTATTTTGCCATGCGATTTATTTTAAATTTTAGAAAATCCTTTTATTTGTCATGCATACCATAATAATAAGTCATTCATCTAAACAGCAGATTTTGTAAAGAGAAAACGATAGTACACGAAGAATTATATTCTATGAAGAATGTGCAACGAACTTTCACGTTGACAAGATTTAATATGAAACAAAAGTCACAAAAGTAATCTTTTGGTAGAAACAATGCATTCACATCCCACGAGAAAATTTAATTAACAATTCATTATTTTATTGGATACTTCCATTTGAATCCGTTGAGTTGTACGTGATCCTCATCTCAATGCATCCGTCCTGATCATTAGGAAGAATTTATGTCAAAGTCATTCTTATACATAGATGATAAAATTCAAGATAACAAAAAGTGGAATATTAGTCGTTGAACACAAAATATGGTACATAGTTGTGCATACTATGTCAACTCGTTAGTTTTATTTACAAAATCATCCTTCACAGAGTACATAAAGGACGAACAACAACCAATGACATTAATTAATAATCTTTCGTGAAAATCCTGTCTAAATATACAAGAAAGTAAAAGAAATGGAAACGTTGTGATTTTCAGTAGGAAAAATTACGTACTTCTATCATATCATTCTTCTAATGAACAGAACGTTAATAATATAACCACTCATATGAAAAGCACGTTCACAAGCATTTGGAATTTTTATCCGAGGAGAAATGTTGATATGACATTAAAGAGTGTCTCACAACCACAAAATTACTTTCCCAGGTGTAAATAGAAGCTACCTAAGAGGATTTTTGGAGAGAATATCAATATCATGTTATTATATCTGGAGTGTTGAACATACAAAGAGCTGCACCTTTGTTGTCACAGGACCGATTTAATATGCTGCTTTTGTCATGCGAACTGAAACGTATTATGTTTACACGCCCTAATATGTGTATTCCTTTTACCATGCCTTATACAACTTCCTATTTCAAATTGGATACCTTTTTAGTCCACGATTTTCTTTCTGACCAATTTATTTAAAAAAGATCAAATCAAAATTGATATTAAATCTTAATGCCAAATAACTTAAGCGTTTCTCTTAGAACCTAAATCAATTTTGTATGAAAATAAAATTATAAACACTACTTTTTCCAATGAGAGGGATTTGCAGTGTAAAAACGAACACACCAGATGGTTGGTTATGTTTTTAGTGGCGCAAGGACCGCATTTAGGCAAGCTGAGCCAAACAACAAGTAAATAGACATATACACAAGAAAAGCTCCATTGACACAAATATACTCAGGGCGGTATCGAACCAAACAGGAAACGAGCCTACAACTCGCAGGTTACTAAGACAGCGGGTAAATCCAAAGAACCTAGGCGACTCCAACAAACCAGATGGAAAGTGAGGATACACTCCACTACCCAAATGCTCTCGCCACATGATTCATATTGGGGTTACTTTAAAATGTAGTTTATTGCCGTTTTGGTGACTTTTGATCTAATTGGCGTCGACCATTCAACTATCATACATCAATTCGGAATTCGTTCTTTGGAATTTTTATTGGCCAGGTGCTAAAATCGCATTCGAAAAGCAAGTAAAGTGACGTCACATTCGGAATACGTGCAAGAAACGCTTTCGGTTCCAAAAACACTACCGCCACCTGCAGAGCTTGACAGAAAAGGCCTCTCCAGAATGATTAGAGGGTTGGTTGTTATCTGATTTTATGGCGCATATTTGGAAACAAGACAGACAATACAATGAGGAAAGAAGAAAAAGAAAAAGAAGAGTAGGCGAGGGTAAAATTGGAAGGGAGGAAAGATCACTATTGTACCTCGGGGAATGACTGAAGGGAACGTCATTTAACAAACCTTTATTAGATATTTGTGTACTTGCAAATGTACAGAAAAACTGAAACAACTCGAGCTTCGTTAATCAAATATCTTGTTAATTCAATCATTTTATATCTTAGGTTGGTATTTAGGACAGGATTTTTCAGCGTAAACAAACTACCGGAGCTGCAAAAATATTTCCGGTTTGGTAGTAGTTTGATTTATCACCGTTTAGATGATGTTCGGCATTAATTTTTAAAAATGCGACATGCTGAAAGTATAGTCGAGGGACATGGAAAATTACTAGACTAAACCAAAACACTAGCGTCCTCTGTGTTTAGCTTTACAGAAAAACCCTCACATATTCAATCGGAATGAAACGTAATTGCTTCGAGAGCTGTGACTGACGTTTATTTCTTTTGATCATAAAAGAAAGATAGCGTGATTCGATATGAATATTTGAATACATGTGGATGTATGTTACCTTTGCAACAGAAGACCTTTTGATTTTTAGTATTCAATATGGCAACGAATTTTAAGAATTAAGTTATTGAATAAAATTATACATCAGTTGTACATCTGTTTAATCCATTAAAAAGTTTTGGCGAAGCCTGGCGTTTAATGTAATGGGCATTGACCAATCAACTATTATACATTAATTCGGAATTCATTCTTTGAAAATTTTTACTGGCGAAGTATTGAAATCGCATTCGAAAACAAGCCAGCCAACGGGACGTTCATAATACGTACCGGAAATACGTATCTGCACCTACATTTGGCTTTACAGAAAATGCCTCTCATAAGTGATTCGAATTTCTTAAAATTTCTAGATTGACTTTTAAAAAAGACATTGAATTTTCTTCATGGAAGTTGCTCTTACAAATTTGAAGAAAACACGGAAAGAATAATTTATTTTAGTTTGAAAAATTATTTTTTCCATTCACTTTTAATTTGGAAGAGAGCAGCATAATTCATTTATTTATTTCGTAAGTACATTTGAAGCTATAGCAGTGGGGCTGGCTTTCCTTCCATTGTACCAGAATTTATAATGACGGATTACACAATAACAAATTATGAGAATGCGAAAGACACTAGGAGTTAACAACATCTTATAAATAAAAAATATATGCTATTAACAATCTTTAAAAAAAGTTACACAAAAATATCAATCTTCGTAACAAAGATAAACAATGAATTACATTCTCAAAAATAAAACTGCAACTGATATAGACTGGATAATGTATTTTACTTTAGTTTCGACACAATATGGAAATACGCTTCCATAGCAGTGAGGAATAAAAGTTAGACGTATAGTAAACCTTAGAATCCCATTTTGAGAACGATTCCGTGGAAAACCTTGTGAATTTATTTGTGAATTGGATTCAAAAAGTCTCACTTTACCCTTCATTTAGTATTTATCTTGAGACCTTAAGTTAAGTTTTTATCTTAATTCTGCTATCGAATTTTCTATTACGTTCTCACTTCAGGAGAATGTAGATTCTTTTCTCCAATGTGTATCTTCATTATCTTTTTTTTTTGTAAAATATTCCATATTTAAAAGTCACCAATAGCCCGTTGTGATGCTCAAGTATGACATTAATTAAAATACCATACCATCCATATTTAAAAAAATTCTCTCTTAAATGTGTGTGCAAATAAGATATAGGGAACCGGTTCTTCAATAAATAGGGTTTTACGAGAGTGAATATTTATTAAAAATATTTCGTAATAATTCTGAACTTTCGAATTTTTCGTAATTTTGAATTTCTCAAATCGACGAATAGGCTGCTATATTTATGCAGCATTAACATAGAAAAACTACTTATCTGTGTGTGCAAACGATTCCAATAGAAATGACTTATTTGCCCAAATTCATTCAGTAAAATTATTTTCAATTTTCTTTGAAATATTTAGAGATAACTATTACAAATACATCCCAATTAAGTATGTATACGAAGCTAATTTGTCACGATTCTTTCCCACAAAGTTTTTCTCCTAAAAGAATAAAGTGTAATCACAGTAAACACTTTTATTTGATTACCATGCTATTATTGTTATAGATAAAGGTTGTGTAAACTTCTTTGACCAAGAAGCTTTAGCACCAGATAAATACTTACTGGAGTTCTCAAAAATGCCAATTTGAATATTCTATTTCTGTACCGTGATTCAATTAATTCTCATTAATTTATTAATTAAGGTGTTATTTCTCAAGTTTGAATCTCTCGAATTTAAACTCATCGTACCACTGTATTACCTTATCTTTAATAGTGAAAATAGCGTAAGAATAATTTTCAGCAAGAACACAAATATTTTAGAGAATTATTTCTTACTCTTGGCCTTTCGACTCATGGGAATTTTTTTCTGTTATATCGAAATTGCGAAGTCAAACATGACTACTAGATTATGCTCTTTGATCCATAAGCTTCCAACAGTAATAAAAAACAATACCTATATCCTAGGCATTGTCGAATCAGTATTTTTCCTTTATTCTTGGCATTTTGAAGTACAATGACAAGAATTCGTTGAATTTTTTAGTAAAAAATTCAAAGTAGTATTTTGTTCTCGTCTTATATAGAGTGGCTCCCGAAACTGAGTAAACACAATAAAGATATTTCTTTAAAAGCCTAAAACTCTAATAAAAAATAAGAAGTTTAAAGGAATGGTAAAGTACGCAATTAGAAACATATTAAGATAAAAAACAATTATACATTCTATATAATGTTTTTACAGTTAGGTTTTAAATTTCGAATTTGCAAAATTGAGTATACACTCAGCCTATTTCGGACTGAAAAACAACGAAAAGGTAAAATAAAGTTTTGTTGCACATATTTTTGTTTTTGGAGAAACTTCTAAGTCGAGAGGCACTGAACTAAGAATTTATGTTTTCTGCATATTTTTTGCCTATTTCCCTCATAGAAATGTCTTTATGTAATGTGCTCTGCAAATCATGATTCTTAACCACTTTTTCCAACTAGTTCCACAAACCTTCAAGCTCATTGTGGTGCTGAGATTACGGTGGAATGTATAGTTGATGTTTAAGGTGGTTTAGAGACTTCAATTTAACTATTTTTGCTCTGTACATTTTCTTTCTCTGCGGAGGCACAAAAATTTAACTATAATTCTAAATTTTGAGCACTTTTTAAGAAGTTCTCCAGAAGAGTTAAGTATTTCATTTTTCATGATTTCATCAGTATAAACTAAATTTCCAACCTTTAAGTCAATTTGCTCTTTAAAGTTTCTATATGCACATAGTAAAACTAAATATAACTTTTCAACCTTGTAGGGATTCGATTGAAATTTATTTGGCATAAAGAAAAAAATCAGTACAATTATGTAAATTTTTTAAATTCCTGTAAATTTGATCATGGTGCGTGAACGAAAAATATCACCCAATTAAAAAAAACAACTAGTATCATCTTTAGGCGTGGCATGTATGTTTTGTACACGACAGCAATACAGTAAAAAAGTTCGATTTGATTAACTCACCCTAATGTGTAAGTAACATATTCACACAAAAAATTATTACTTTGCAAAAATTGCGACCTAGTTTCTAATCATTATATGTCATCAATATTTTCTGGGTTGATTTTCATTTAATTATTTTATAACATAAATATTTCACCCTGAATTGATTAATTATTTTCTTCCGTTTAGAATGTCTCCTTAGAAGAAATTTAACATAAAAACCACATATCTACAAATTATATCCTTTTCTATTGAACTCCAATTTTTTTAAATATTTTTCCTAATAATAATAATAATTTCTGTGTAATATTTTTACTTTAAATTCTTAAGCTTTTAAAACAAACTCTAAATAAGTTACTTTATTTTAAATTCGAAAGTATAAGGCAATTCCAAGCAAAAAGTCTTTAGCGCTGCTGAAAGGAAATTTACAGTTACAAATACAACTAGGTATAAATTGCCACCTGAATGCAAGAACCAGGTAATTCAGTTCTTTTGTTTTTGAGATGAAGGAAAAAGCAGCTTCCACGCCAATGCCTGTTCCATATGAACCTACATTTTTCATCAGCCGATCGATAGCGCTTAATTGGTCAAAAGAGTTTCCAAGTTTTTATATTAAATTCTATATAATTACTAATTTGAGAATAACTAAAGATATCAACTTTTCGAGTTATACAGTTCTTTCGTTCATTCAGGCGAAAAAATGTGCAGAACACACTGTTATAGAGGTGTAGAATGCGTTGGAATTTAGATATTAATTTATTTAATCATTTGCAATTATGCATATATATGTACATATTATAGTTCCAGACTGATCATAAAGGCATTAAATTCTTGAATATTGCATGAAATATGCAGTAGTGGTCTGGACGTAGCATCCTGATTATAGACAGGTCTGGTGAGGGGTGAAATATGTGTAGATGTGAAGAGTTCAATAGAGTGGTACTCACCGACTGGTCTTTGGCATTGGGTGTTGGGATGGGGCTGATGCAGGAACGCTGAGATGAGGACGATGCTATGGGACCAGAATTTACTTTGGTTAGTCGAGGAAGTCTTTCTTTTCCCGTCGTACAATCTTAGCATTTTTTAGATCTCTGGGGCTCCCCAGAGGATTCCCAGTTTTGTCCTCAGTCGGCTGCTCCACCCTCGATAAAATCCAGCTTAATACCCAATGCCCGCAAGTCTACTCATCCCATATTCAATCACTGCGACTTCTTGACCCTTCCCAGTTCACCATGCTGTAAATCGTTCCATTTTGTATTGTTTGTTGCTTTTCAACTTGTCACAGTATGTTGACACACACAAAAAACAAAACAGTAAATTACTGCATTTCAAGTATGACTACAGAATGTTAAGAGGTTCAAATTTTAAAATCAGATTCATCCCTCAAGAATATCCTTTACACATTTTTAGTAACTGACATTTGATTTTAAAAAATTATTTTTGGACCGTCTGAGAACATGTGAAATAAATTAATTCAAATACGAATGCAAATTATACAAAATGACGTGCTTCGAGTAATAAATATAAGAAATCTAACACCAATAAGTTACACCTAAAATACGTCACTACAAAAATCCCATTTGATTCAGCAGGGCACAAAAACTCTGTCAATAGCATCACTTTATATTAAAAACTGAAACAATTATCCCCTTAGTGGATTAAAAGAGATCTCTCACGGACTTCAAAGCTTTTACTCTTTTCCCCTCCTTTCGCCGTAAATGCGGAGAGAAGGGTGTGCCTCCATCTGAAAATTTTCTCGAGGGTGCACCTGGATCCATTTACTTTTAAAGAAAGTTTCTTTAAAAAGTGCCGAAAGCAATCTTCATCGAAAAATTGCTGCCGTGGGACCCGGAAAAGAGAAAGAATTCCGCACTCTTTCTTACACGGTAAGAGCACTTAAGAAGGATTCAACTCAAATTTAATTTGCATCGTGTGGGGAAAATAAATCTATTGCGATATGGAGTGAAGATGTGTTAAAACAAGGATTGGGTGATAAAAAACAAATGTGGCTCACGAAACAAAAAAAAAGGATTATAGAAAACTGAGAAGAGTAGATATTTAACCAATTGAAACCCTATGAGTGGCTATGCGTCATAGTTTTTATAAGAACATTATAAGTTTTATGTTGGAGAAGAACTTTTCAAATCTGATCAAGCATCAACAATGGTAAGCTAAATAATACTTAAAAGGTAAGAGACGCGTTTGTTTGATTTGTCAATATAAAGTTGTTTTCCTGCTACACGAGAACTGCCCATAAGTGACGATACTACTCACTGAGTATTTACCTTTATCCTTTGTGTTAAAGAATTACTTATACTTAAAAACAGGACAAATTACTAAATGTTTACACTACACTTTAAGTGAAACAGGAGCATTCCACGGAATGCGCAATGACCTATAGTCAAACTATAATATTATGGCAATAAAAACCTTGTTCCATACTTGCTGTCTTTCATTTCTGTACCTTACTGTACCCCTCCATCACATCCTGGAGGCATTTACGAATATACATCCTTATATGAATACTGTTTAATTTTGTATGTTCCTTATCTCCTTTAAAGTGTGTTCGGTTGGATGAGTAATGGATTAGCAATCGGAGGGCTGAGAGTTTGAATCCAACCAAAGATAATCGTGCACAAGGATGCTAAATCTGTCGTGGCCTCAAATGTCCTCACGTTGGCGTGGTGTGAAAGTTTGGAGAGTGGGGTACCAGCTCAGGTGTGAACTCGTCATCTGACCGTGGTTCAAAATTACGTGGTGTCCTCGTATCTTTCCCTTAGGGTTTGATCCCGGACAGTCGCCAATAGTCCATTGTGTTGCTCCAGTGCGACAGTAATAACCTACCTTTAAAGAGTGAGCAGAAAATTTTGAAACACCCTGTTTTCTGAAATTTGAATGAAATGTGAGGTCTGCACTTTAAATGCTTCTACTTTTTCGGTACTAAATACTTCTACTTATAATTCATAAAAAATCTTAGATTATGAGCATGTTAAATTTTGGCACTAAACTGGTATAGTATGTTCCCTATATAATGTTCCGGAAGGGGAATTGGGAAACAGAAAATGTGGTCCCATCTTTCGAATCGTTTATCCACCGTATAGCAAGTTCATTTATTGAGTTACAAAAACAAAATTAAAATCGTTCTCATTCATACATTGTGTGAAAAAGGTGTTTTCTTTCACATCAGGTAATTTTCAATTCAAAAGGGAATTATATTCATATAATCTAATTTCTCCTTGATAAATATAATTGACTTTGTGCACCACATGGTCAATACGTATGGCTAAGTTCAAAATCTAAATTTTAAGTTTTTAATTCAAATGTTATAGCTTGCTAATCAATTCAGATGGTGCAACAGTGGTAACAGTGTTTGCCCAGAAAAAGAGCTTACTTAAAGCTGTTTATAAGAAGATAAATGTACCAGGGCATAAGGAACAGTTTTTGTCGTCAAAGATTCGAATTCCACCCTGCGAAGAACGCACAGAATCAGGACTATGAACAATAAAATCCTTTGGAGTCAAGGTTTTTTTAGCCAAAAATGTGACTAGATATTTTGTAAATCATGTAATTTTGTCAAAAAACCTCGAAGTGGTTTCGACGAGATATATCGTCCATCGAGATCTAACAAATTTTGCTAATGACGAGATATCTCTTCGTCAAGATATTACCGACTTTTTGATGATGACGAGATCAAGATTTGGCCAGTTTTCTTCTAATGATTAGTGATCGTTTTCTTCTAATGACGATATACCTCGGTGAGACAGCCACAAAGAGGGTTAAATGTCATGATCAAGACATTTATGCTAATGAGCACTTTTGACAAAAAGAGAAAAAGGGTATGGGCCTAAGTCCTCTGAAGCCCTGCCCCTCAGCAGGACCTTAAATTGAACGAGCAAGAGCTTATATGGTGACGAAACTTTCTCTTTTCACTACAACTCATGCCTCTTTTTACACAATTCAATACCATAAAACGATAATTGCTCAGCGTTAGCTAAAAAATTAACGAAAAAGTTAAGTGCAATCTGTTTTCCAAATTAAATTATAAATCAGGGATGACAAACTTGTTAAGACCAAGGGTCATATAGATTCACTGTCATTTATGGAAGGGCTCCCAAAAAACATGAAGTTATCTCTCAGATATTATTTATATTTAACGATATTTATTAGTTATAATATTGATATTTTATGTTGTTACAAAGAAAGGTAATAAAATGAAGAATTTAATTCGATGCGTGATGTTGCATTGAGTTAACAATTGTTTTAACATTTGGTTCGACTTTTTGTAGTAGCCAAGCGCAAAATTGATTGTCAATTTTCACTAGTCGAGCGGTTCCTATTTTTCAATTTGTTAATATTCATGACAGAAAAAGTTTGTTCACAGATATATGTTGACCCAAAGAGACTTGCGCATTTCAATGCATTATCTCTCAACGAAGTTTAGTGAGACTTGTTAAAGCTAAACTAATGCATGGTGGTGTGGGCCGCCAGCAAATCAATGGAGGGCCGCATGAGGCCCACGGGCAGTTGTCTGTGCATCCCTGTTATAAATTCATGATAGAGGAGCCATCGAAAAAAGTCCCAGAGGATGCGAGCGGTCAAACTGGTAACGCGATCATTGCGTTTGTCTGCTACCCAGTAAGTCCCGGATTCGAATCCCGGTTTGTAGGTGTATGGATGTTGGTGATCGTGGATGGCTCCTTCACAAACAGCCGAGGTTACCCCTGGTAATTCCGAAGGCTGAAGAGGTGAGAGATCGGGCATTAAAATAAGTATGTAAGTTTTCTTAAGAATGGGTTATAAAGGTATTTGTTACAAGTTTTAACATATCTGTCATTGCAGCAAGCCCATGAATGGCATGCGAAGATACTAACGTCTTGCGTACTTATCATTCTGAGGCAGATTATAGGTTCCTTTTCTCTACAGAGAAGAGAATATTGATACTTCATGTTTATTCAAAATGGATGTTCGTAAATTGCCTTTTGCTTAGAAAACAAATGTTCTTACAAGGCAGGTGTTCTGTCTCGATAAGGTTTGAATTCTTGTTTCATTGTTTCAAATCCCTTTTGCACAGAGGCTCTTAATCTTTCAGAGAAGAGGAAAATCATCTTACCTACAGTCTTCAATACGGAATTTCCTCGTGTGTTTGAAAATGTTAAAATATACTTTTAATAATAGATTCATTCTTAGGAAGAATTAAGATCCAATTAATCATTTAAACTCAAATAATTCTTCCTTAAAATTTCCCTTAAGAGTTTTTTAATCTGTAATGGGTGTGGAAAAATTCGTTTGATAGGCAATTTAACTCATATTAATGAAATTTAGTTGGTTGGATGTGAGTCTTTTTCTGTCAAGCTAGATGTAGGTGGAGGTAGTGTTTTCTACAGTGGAATGTGTTTCCTGTAGGTATTCTGGCTTGTTTTTCGAATGCGATTGATCCCCAATAAAAATTCCAAATAATAAATTCTGAATTGAGTGCGATTGCTGCCTAAAAGTCTGTTGCTGGAAGCAACAGACTTTTAAGGCTTGAATAAGTAGTTCAAAGAAACATTTTAATACCTTATTAAGAGGATTGATATTTCCTGTAAAGTTTACGTCAATAATAAATTAGCACTCCTATTTCATAAAATAAGCAGAGTACGAACGACTAATCTTTACACATAATAATATTAAATACACAAATGACGTGCATATTTCTTAAATCCGATGAATGCACTATACACTTCAAGTTTGAATTGATTTAATTAAAATTTGTTGTACGCAATACATTTTTAGTTGAATTTCATTCACTTGCTTATTTTTTTACATTTCTCTTTTAAGTAACTAAATTGACTATATTGGCTATAGAAGTTTCGTGCAACTTAGACCGGTACTTTTCCGATATAGCCATACCACTCTTCTAGCATATAATTATTCCAATCTACCGTTGTGATTCATTTGAAGCTGTAATTCACAAAATTCAATAGATGTGTTAACTTTTGATACCATAAATAAATGAATCGTACAGCAGTAACGAAAGGAATGAGTGATCCAGTAAACCACGTATATGTTTGGACACCTTTTTCTTACCGGCATGAACGAAGGCTACATAACCATTTTGGCTTCGAGTCACATTTTAATTTCATTAGGTGTGGTTATTTGAACACAATCTTTCTTTGTGAAGAATAACGTCTTTCTTGAAGAAATAGTATTGTCACTTGTTCATCTCTTGGCAAATCCCAAATCATGAAATCCATTGTACTAACAAAGGAATAAGATAAAATGGCGCCAACAAACAAAAGAGCGCCAAAAAATAAGCAAAATGCGGCAAATTGGCACCAAAGATTATTGGTATGGATATTACGGAAAAGTACCCTTAGACCATGACCATGTAAAAGCTAAGTGGGTAATGATCGATTATTTCCAGGACACATGTTTTCGTCACTAACTCAAACAGCTATTGTGTTTCAAACTGCATGCTATTTTTTATTTTCATACGCATTAAAAGTGTATTTCCGATTATCACACATCGAAAAACTGTTTTACTTGCTTTTGACAAAATAAGAAATTTGATAATAAAATTTCAAATACGTTTTAATACTTCCATGTTGCATATATTAATGAGTTTTCTAACTTTTATGTAAATTTGGATCGTATGGCAGGGTATAATAACATAGTAGTAAGACAAAACTAGAAGAGAGTGTGTGTGAAATGATTATTACAGAAGTCGATTTTAAGTTTTGGAGTGATTGTGAATGCCTTTTAAGTTCATTTCCTGAAAAATAGCGAACTTAGAGTATTATTGTAGACAGTTTTCCTATCAATATTTTTGACTGGAACACCACCAACATGATAATTCTGAATTCCACCATCATTATGAAAGGCTGACAAATAATTGATACGATATGTGATCAATTTCTTTTCAATCAAATAATTTTTTTGTTTGAAAATTCCATTCCGCTTGTAGAGCTTGCTTTAAAATTAAATTTTATAAAAGCTTGGTTTAAAATTAAATGTCGTGAGTACAGTCGAAATAAAGTTAATCGATTACGATGTTTCATGAAATGGAAAGTCAATTTAACAGCTTTTTTTCGAAAAGAAAATCAATTTTTTCAATGAATGTTATCGATAAAAAAAGTTGCATTAGAATACCTTCAACTCTGAAAGTAAACCTCGGTCTTCTCTCAAAACAAAAACTTAAACTTTTCAAAAGTCCTTTTCAGAATTTTCTATAACCGTGATATTACTTAAGATCAACAAATTTTTTTATTCGCTTTGCTCCTGGCATGCAGTTTTAAATCGATTCTTATAGCATTTTTTTGTCAGTTCAGACATGTGGTATATAAATAGTAAATACGTGCAATCACGGAAAAAAAACTAACCACCCTCTTTATTTCAAGCACTATTCATAGAAGAGCAAATTCAAAGATATAATTCAATAGGGAATAACATTTTTTCGAATTCAAATGCAAAAAACTTTTATCATAAAATTTTGCACAAAGAGAAAACTTTCCAATGGAAACACCCTGTTGTGATGCCTTAATCCGATTCCGCATCGTTAAATTAGTCTAAATATGAAATTTCATGACTTTTCTATCTTTATATCAGGAGATATTCAATGTTGAACTTACTGCCAATTTCAGGGATTACTCCACATTGAAAATCGCTATTCATAGTCGAGATTAACTATAGTTATAGCTACCAGAATTTCGAATTTGAACACTATTTCAAACGTATTTGTCAGCGCGTACAAACGATCCGATAATTATTATATTTATTATACAAGTGAAAACGATTCGAGAATTATGTTATTATGTTTATTATGCAAGCGCAAACGATCCGAGAATTATTACATTTATTATACGAGCTTATTCGATAATATTGTGAACTGTAACCTTGATTAAAATGTGATAAAAGAAGGATTATGGAATTGAGAACAATACAAAACGGAGAAAGTGTTGATCGATGTTCTGTATAATTCTGTATCTTCTTGTGTTCTTAATAAATGTTAATTTTTTAAATTAGCGTTCGTCTCCATGTATGCAACCAAAAAGTCTACCTGATTAATAGACGACCTGTACGAAATATAACTGATAAAAGGCAATGTATTTTAGATTATATAAATGCAATTTCCAACCATTTTTCAAAAATTTAAACATTTCTCAGGTTTGTTAGGCGTTTTTTAAGCTTTTTGTTGCCGCCTAAAATCGTCATGAGGAAAATTTAATGTAAATCAAAAACTAATTATTTTAATGAGCTGAAATTTTGTATGGTCATATTAGAAGCCCTTCTGAATCGATTCCTATTAAAATATACTAATAAGGTTCCAATTCAAAAATTTTCAAACATTAATTTAATAATTATTATTGCATACTAAAAACTATTTTTCAAATAAAATATTAGGTGGATTTTGTTTGGGTTGTTTAACAATAACATGGTACAAAATATCAGCGCTATCTTTCCAATAGAGAGCTCCAATCTTTATGTACTCATAACTTCGAAACGGTAAGACTTAATGACATGCAATTTGGTATCTGAAATTAAACTTTGATATAGATTTGAAATTGGGTGTGTCGAAATAGGGGTTTCCTATTGGAAATTATGAAGTTGGTGCTCAATTTAATATGAAGACGGCCCCTTATGCAAATTTTATGAAATTGAATTTATAGTAGACGTTAGTTGTTGTCGAAGGCCATCTTTTAATTTTCTCTATTCTTAAAATTGCTCGAATGACGGGGTGCGTTTTTTTCCGTGACTGTATCCAATTAGAATTATAAATATTGTTTCTTGACAGTTGAGTACAGCTTTCAATACAATCTAATCATATAATTTGAAACTTGAAAACAAATATAAATTTTGCTGACTTTAATTACCTTGCAATGGAAACCTACGTCAAAATTTAAAAATATCTTTGCATTACAACGTAGGGTTACCCGTCTTATTTTAACGTTAACTGAAAACATTTTATTTTATTGACTCTTTTTAAAATAAGACATTACCATCTCATTTTAAAAGATCTTGTTTTGTACGCTTGATTTATTTTTTGAAACTGAATTCTACGCAATTCATTATGTATTGTATTAATGACTTTTATGAAAAGTTGGTCTAAATATACACATACCACCACAAATGAACCAATGGTTTTAGCGATATTTCGCGCAAAATAATTTGTTATAAAAATAGAAAACGAAACAGGCTTTGCCAGATAACAACACTAATGATCAGTCAGTCGGTTTTCCGCTTGCACTTTTCATATTAATTGGACTAGTTTCCTTACAAACTGTAGGTCATGCAAAATTAAATGTTTTTAATCATTTCATACCACTAGTGCAATATTTATAAGGTATTGATAACTTGGAAAGGAATAAAAAATAAGTTCAAACGATAGTATTAGAAATTCAGTTCTTATATGCTATATAATTTTTTGGAAAATATGTTTTTCCAGTAATACTGGTAAAACAATCTGAGCTGCATACCACAATCATAATAATACTCAGTGTTATTGCTATGGAGATTTCGAATTGTTTTTAGCCCCTCTGCACACAGATCAAATAGAACGAGGATTAATATGTAGCGCCTATGTTAGCCAGAGTTCTAAAGAATAAGCTTACCAAATTTGGTGCGGATTGGTCAAATGGCGTAGATTTGCATAGATAACAGACGTCTGTCTGTTCTCTATTCAAATATCATCTCGTGAAGTCCATGGACTGATTTTTCCTGTAAATAACTGTTTTGCGTGTATATGTTGAGTTCTGTGTCGTCCCAGATAAATAAAACGTGCGTTTCACCATTCCTCTGGATTTCGGTAATTGAGAACCACACCACTGTGTGATCGTGGCACTATTATCTATAATCATTTTTATTTCTAGTTATATGTAGGGCAAAAACATTGATTTCCTATTTTTAGGGAACAGATAGTTATAATAATAGAACAGAAAATAAATATATGTGTGTTCGCAGAAAACAGTTTTTCTCTAAATATACACTACTGTTTAGGAAAATTGCAACACTATGAAAGAATCATCAGAAATAAATGAAATTTATTCCACGTATTACTTATAGTGGTTTAAATAAACGATCAAATTTACGGAGCAATAAAAGAAAAATAATGCCAAAAATCAATATCTTGTACAACCGCCAAACGCAGCGATGAGAGCCTGTGCACGACGTGGCATCGAATCATACCGATTCTGAATGTCATGCTGAGGAATGGCATTCCAGATGGCCTCTATCTGATGCCAAAGTTCAGCCGTACTCCCTGCCCGACGAGCGGTACGAGCGAGTCACAGTCCAGTGTAATCCTAGACATAATCAATGGGCGACATATCCGGGGAACGTGCAGGCCATGGAAGAAGCGGAACCTGGCGTGCACTGAAGACTTGTACATTTTGAGCAACATGTGGACGGGCAGTGTCTTGCTGAAATACTGCTCCGGGAGTGCGTTGCAGGAGGGGTAGAACTCGGGCTCCACAACTTCCCTGATGTAGCGCCCGCTGTCCAGGGTCCCCATAATTTGGAGTAGGCGGGATCGCCCATGATATCCAATAGGGCCCCAGACCATAACGCTTGGCGTTCGTCCAGTATGACGCTGAATAAGATACTCCCGGAGAAGGCGTTCACCTCAGTAGCGTCTGACAAGTACGCGTCCATCGTTATAGTCCAGATTGTAGCGGGACTCATCTGAGAAGACGACTGGTTGCGAATCGGCACGCCATTGGCTATGTTGGTGAGCCCATTGTAGCCGGAGGCGTCGGTGGTTCAGCGTCAAGGGAATCCTGCGCAGGGGAATCCTTGCACGTAGCTCATGGCCCAGCAGACGTCGACGAACCGTGGGGGCAGACAATGACACACCTACGTGCTCCAATGTTGTGCCAGCGCACGAGAGGACGCTGTACGGTCCGTCACCGCCATGCTGATGAGGTGTCTGTCGTCCCGTGGTGGCGTCATATTGCGTGGCCCACTGCCGGGGTTTCGACTTCTCCGGTTCTCCATGATCCATCTCTTCCACACACGCATCACTGTTGTGGCATTACGCCCCGTGCGAGTGGCGATTTCATGATACGAAAGTCCACCCTCATGGAGGCCGATCAGCGGCCCCATTCGAATTCCGTTAGTTGCTCGTATGGCACTCTGCGTTTTTGGCGTGGCATATTGACTTCTAATCAATCATTTACAACAGTCAAACGACGATACACACATTTTAACGCACCTTTACAGTGCTTTTTATACAAGGCTCACTTGGAAGTTCAGAGGGTGTTTCTCGGCCCACACATGCGTGATCGCTTTGTAATTCTAATCATTTGCATATCCTAACCTGTTTGGTATTTCCTGCAAGTTTCGTTTAATTTGCATGATTCTTTCATGGTGTTGCAATTTTCACAAACAGAAGTGTATAAGCATCGTGAAAAGCATCATTATTTCTTTTTACAGAATGTTGGTTAATTAAGTGCGGTTAATCAACCATGCAAATACTGTAAAAAATAAGTATAATGCAATTTTGTGTGGTAAATTAAAAATGTCCGTTACAGTAACGCTTCTCGGAGTGATTTATTCATCTAATATGTTTTTCATTAACGTAAGAAATTAAAGATTGAAGAAAAGAACATGCACTTGAAAGATCTTACTAATTCGGAATGGATTAGATTTTAATAAGGTGTGTAATTCAAAGGAATCCAAAATTCTCTTGTGTTACCACATTAGAAAGGAGACTTCTTTCAAAAAAGAAGCATGCCCTAGTTTATTTATTGACTCTGATATCCATATCTTTTCAGTTCTTTGCTCTCGAATTCCCCTTTGAAGTATTGAAAGGTTTGTTTGGAAAAGTAAAACTTTTATTCTTTCTTGCCAAGTTATAGCAGGGTAAGAGTTTCTTTTGTCTCGAAAAATAAACATACCTTAGCGAAGCTCAATCGATACTGGCAAGCCAGGATTAGGAATTTTCAAAGGAACTCGCTTAACATATTCACACGCAGAGTTTTGTACGAATTGCTTTTGAGCAGATATTCATTCCGTCCTGAGATAAGAATATTTCATTTCTTTTATGTCAGTCGGAATCGAGTCTGGAAACAAAGCTGCATATCCAGAATTTAAATCAAACGAAGACTGTTTTGTTTAAATTTATCTTTTTGATTCAGGTTATAAATATTTGAAGGTTATGAGTGTCCAATGTAAATAATAGATTTATGAAATTTAAACGAGTTCTTTTCGTTCGCTTTCCATGCTTGAAGAGTAAGTAAAGTTTGATTTACATTTTGTGTTGCGTTTGATATATAAAGGATTGAGAATTGAGAGACGTATTGAAATTCGGTTTATTTATTTACAAAGATATCTGAATATATATATTTCATCTGAAATAGTTTACATATTACGTTGAATGGTGTGGCTCGATCACGCCGGATATACACAGAATAAAATAGAAATGAATAATAAATTTTTAATCATTATTGTGAGTATTTTATATTGAAAATACTAATTATTGCTTATACTTTAATCTTTTTGTTCTTCGTATGTTTTTACCTTGCTTGTACATGTTCGATACAATGGTAATAATATTTCATGCATGGAATTAAAAATTTGTAAAAGACTAATATTTGAATCTCGAAAATTAAAGTTCAATTATTTCTTTTTTTAATCTTTTTTTCTCGAAACAAACCATTCTACACACATTTTTCTATATTTATTTATTTAAATTACCTCTAAAGTTATAAACATCTCCCTGCGTGGATCGTATATTAATTTAGTAGAAGCAAGAAATAAAGTTTATTCACAAGTATATATACTATAAATTAAAAAACAGTCAAAACAATGATACTTACGATTTAAAAATTTCGTCAATGAAACACATGCTTAGTCAGTGGTAAAAATGCTTCATCGATGGCCATTTTGGTGGAGCAAGACGTCCATCTTAATCAGAGCAGAAGTAAGTCGCTGGATGAAACGCGAGTTTAAATAATATGTTGCTCCAGAGGAGCGTTTTGTCGCAACTCACTTTTTCGACTAAGCCATTTAAAGCCGCGTATGAAGGCTGGGAAGCACTATCCTCAATCACTAGTATGTTCGACTACGTAAAAATAGATAAGGCTTTTCTGATGTTTAACTCAAGAATAGATCTCCGAGATTGAATCACTTGTACTCGTACGTCTTGCTCCACAGACATGGCCATTAACGAAGTTTTTAAATCGTGATTAGTAATTGTATTGAAGGTTTTTCAAATTTTACTGTCAATTTTGACTAAGGTTTTCATCTGTTTATCTGCTTATATTTACATTTGGTATTGGATAAACTAAGTAACCAATCAAATGCCTTCTCTGACCTTTCGGACGTCTGACAGCTATTAGTTTAACCAATAAAATATTTGAGAACTTTCCAAAGTGAATAGGGCGATTAAATTACCACAAAATTATTTATATCATTAACGGTTTGAACATAAACAAAAATAATTGATATGTAGCCAGCTAAATTTTATACTAAAGTAACTGTTTAGATGTACCCACAGGTATAATAATTGAATGAGCAGGGCATGCACAAGTAATGAACAGTCGCGGAAAAGAAACGGACCACCCCCTTTATTTCGAGCACTATTCATAGTAGAGAAAATTCAAAGATATCATTCAATAAGGAATAACGTCCTCTACAAATTCAAATGCAAAAAAGACTGCATTAGGGGCCGTCTTCATATCAAATTTTGCACAAACAACAAAATTTCCAATGGAAACGTCATGTTTTGATGCCTTAATCAGATTTGGCATAGTTAAATTAGTCTAAATATGAAATTTCATAACTCTACTATCTTTATATCCGGAGATATTCAATGTTAAAATTTCAGTCAATTTCAGGGATCATCTCTACATTGAAAATCTCGATTCGTAGATCAGCTCGTGCAAACGATCCGAGAATTATTATATTTATTATGCAAGTGAAAACGATTGGAGAATTACATGTGCAAACGACCCGAGAATTAATATCCGAGGTTTGTCAGACGTTTTTTAAACTTTTGGTTTACCCCTAAAATGGCAATAATGAGAAAATTTTAAAATAACTCAAAAACTAACGATTGGAATGAGCAGAAATTTTGCACGATCATATTAGAAGTCTTTCTGAATCGATTCCCATCAAAATATAGTAAGGTTCCAATTCATAATTTTTTCAAACATTAATTTAATAATTATTATTGCATACTAAAAACTATTTTTTAAATAAAATATTAGGTGGATTTTGTTTGGGTTGTTTAACAACATGGTACAAAATATCAGCTCTATCTTTCCAATAGAGAGCTCCAATCTTTCTGTACTCATAACTTCGACACGGTAAAACCTAATGACATGAAATTTGGTATCTGAAGTTAAATTTTGATATAGATTTGAAATTGTGTGTCAAAATAGGGGTTTTTATTGAAAATTATGAAGTTGGTGCTCAATTTAATATGAAAACGGCACCTTATGCAAATTTTATGAAATTGAATTTATAGAAGACGTTAGTTGCTATCGAATGCCATCTTCGAATTTTCTCTACTCTAAAAATTGCTGGAATGAAGACTGGTGGTTCGGTTTTTTTTCCGCGACTGTACGCACAGGACTGAACGATGGGGCATGCTTAGGACTGAGCTACGACGCCACGTAAGCAGAGAACGACGGCATTCTGTGGAGGTAGATGAGCTCCTATCTACGACGATGAACTGTATCAGCAATTTTGTAAACAACTGTCCGTTTTTTAGTAGATTCATTGAACTGTAGTTAATTTTCCCTCAAATGTCTCTTTGTGTCCTCATTCTTAGAATATTGTAAAAACACAAAAATAACGCTCATTAGTGACTTTTGGGAAAACACCATCGATACATTGGCATGCTTTCAGTTCAATAAAACAAAACACTCAAAAAAAAACATTCTCAAATGATTAATACTCTTAGTGACTTTCAGAAATAGCATTCGAGTAACTTACCAAGTTACGTCAACTTGCGGAATAAACCACGAAATACGCGCACCCATAAAACCACCATCCCCGCCCCTGTGTATTCATTTTTTTCAGGAAAAAAACCTCACGGAAAACCCAAAAATTCATTTCCCAGAGAAACTAGACCCGCGTTTAGGAAAGACGAACAGCTGTTCAAATTAGCGGATCTCATTTTGTATTGAAATGAAAAATAGCCACAAACCGAATTGAATTCCAAAAATAGCCATCTTATCAATCCCGAGGTCCCGAGGACCCGGTGCAGAACAATCCCTCCTCCCCCCCTTTGTGAGCCTTCCAAAGCTCGGGACAAGTTAAACGAGACAACCGAGAGACTTATTCGTTATTTTGGTTCTTTCCCAGCGCAATCATGACAAGTTTTGAGGGAAGGGAAGATTACCTCAGGTTATTAAAAATCCTATTTACACGGGCTCTTTTTCAGGCCAAGGCAATTTATCGGAACTTACCAAGTTACGTCAACTTGCGGAATGAACCACGAAATACGCGCACCCATAAAACCACCATCCCCGCCCCTGTGTATTCATTTTTACAGGAAAAAAACCTCATGGAAAACCCAAAAATTCATTTCCCAGAGAAACTAGATCCGCGTTTAGGAAAGACGAACAGCTGTTCAAATTAGCGGATCTCATTTTGTATTGAAATGAAAAATAGCCACAAACCGAATTGAATTCCAAAAATAGCCATCTTATCAATCCCGAGGTCCCGAGGACCCGGTGCAGAACAATCCCTCCTCCCCCCCTTTGTGAGCCTTCCAAAGCTCGGGACAAGTTAAACGAGACAACCGAGAGACTTATTCGTTATTTTGGTTCTTTCCCAGCGCAATCATGACAAGTTTTGAGGGAAGGGAAGATTACCTCAGGTTATTAAAAATCCTATTTACACGGGCTCTTTTTCAGGCCAAGGCAATTTATCGGAACTTACCAAGTTACGTCAACTTGCGGAATGAACCACGAAATACGCGCACCCATAAAACCACCATCCCCGCCCCTGTGTATTCATTTTTACAGGAAAAAAACCTCATGGAAAACCCAAAAATTCATTTCCCAGAGAAACTAGATCCGCGTTTAGGAAAGACGAACAGCTGTTCAAATTAGCGGATCTCATTTTGTATTGAAATGAAAAATAGCCACAAACCGAATTGAATTCCAAAAATAGCCATCTTATCAATCCCGAGGTCCCGAGGACCCGGTGCAGAACAATCCCTCCCCCCTCCCTTTGTGAGCCTTCCAAAGCTCGGGACAAGTTAAACGAGACAACCGAGAGACTTATTCGTTATTTTGGTTCTTTCCCAGCGCAATCATGACAAGTTTTGAGGGAAGGGAAGATTACCTCAGGTTATTAAAAATCCTATTTACACGGGCTCTTTTTCAGGCCAAGGCAATTTATCGGAACTTACCAAGTTACGTCAACTTGCGGAATGAACCACGAAATACGCGCACCCATAAAACCACCATCCCCGCCCCTGTGTATTCATTTTTACAGGAAAAAAACCTCATGGAAAACCCAAAAATTCATTTCCCAGAGAAACTAGATCCGCGTTTAGGAAAGACGAACAGCTGTTCAAATTAGCGGATCTCATTTTGTATTGAAATGAAAAATAGCCACAAACCGAATTGAATTCCAAAAATAGCCATCTTATCAATCCCGAGGTCCCGAGGACCCGGTGCAGAACAATCCCTCCTCCCCCCCTTTGTGAGCCTTCCAAAGCTCGGGACAAGTTAAACGAGACAACCGAGAGACTTATTCGTTATTTTGGTTCTTTCCCAGCGCAATCATGACAAGTTTTGAGGGAAGGGAAGATTACCTCAGGTTATTAAAAATCCTATTTACACGGGCTCTTTTTCAGGCCAAGGCAATTTATCGGAACTTACCAAGTTACGTCAACTTGCGGAATGAACCACGAAATACGCGCACCCATAAAACCACCATCCCCGCCCCTGTGTATTCATTTTTACAGGAAAAAAACCTCATGGAAAACCCAAAAATTCATTTCCCAGAGAAACTAGATCCGCGTTTAGGAAAGACGAACAGCTGTTCAAATTAGCGGATCTCATTTTGTATTGAAATGAAAAATAGCCACAAACCGAATTGAATTCCAAAAATAGCCATCTTATCAATCCCGAGGTCCCGAGGACCCGGTGCAGAACAATCCCTCCCCCCTCCCTTTGTGAGCCTTCCAAAGCTCGGGACAAGTTAAACGAGACAACCGAGAGACTTATTCGTTATTTTGGTTCTTTCCCAGCGCAATCATGACAAGTTTTGAGGGAAGGGAAGATTACCCCCAGGTTATTAAAAATCCTATTTACACGGGCTCTTTTTCAGGCCAAGGCAATTTATCGGAACTTACCAAGTTACGTCAACTTGCGGAATGAACCACGAAATACGCGCACCCATAAAACCACCATCCCCGCCCCTGTGTATTCATTTTTACAGGAAAAAAACCTCACGGAAAACCCAAAAATTCATTTCCCAGAGAAACTAGATCCGCGTTTAGGAAAGACGAACAGCTGTTCAAATTAGCGGATCTCATTTTGTATTGAAATGAAAAATAGCCACAAACCGAATTGAATTCCAAAAATAGCCATCTTATCAATCCCGAGGTCCCGAGGACCCGGTGCAGAACAATCCCTCCCCCCTCCCTTTGTGAGCCTTCCAAAGCTCGGGACAAGTTAAACGAGACAACCGAGAGACTTATTCGTTATTTTGGTTCTTTCCCAGCGCAATCATGACAAGTTTTGAGGGAAGGGAAGATTACCTCAGGTTATTAAAAATCCTATTTACACGGGCTCTTTTTCAGGCCAAGGCAATTTATCGGAACTTACCAAGTTACGTCAACTTGCGGAATGAACCACGAAATACGCGCACCCATAAAACCACCATCCCCGCCCCTGTGTATTCATTTTTACAGGAAAAAAACCTCACGGAAAACCCAAAAATTCATTTCCCAGAGAAACTAGATCCGCGTTTAGGAAAGACGAACAGCTGTTCAAATTAGAGGATCTCATTTTGTATTGAAATGAAAAATAGCCACAAACCGAATTGAATTCCAAAAATAGCCATCTTATCAATCCCGAGGTCCCGAGGACCCGGTGCAGAACAATCCCTCCCCCCTCCCTTTGTGAGCCTTCCAAAGCTCGGGACAAGTTAAACGAGACAACCGAGAGACTTATTCGTTATTTTGGTTCTTTCCCAGCGCAATCATGACAAGTTTTGAGGGAAGGGAAGACTACCCCCAGGTTATTAAAAATCCTATTGGGCTCTTTTTCAGGCCAAGGCAATCTATTGCGAAGGGTGCTATAAAAACATATTTTCTGGATAAAAATCTGTCCGTCAAGTTCGCTGGGTGAAAGGTAGGGTGGGTATCTTTCGCTCGTGGATCTGATGACGCGTGAAGAGAAGCTGGGGGAAATTTTTGGCTCGGGGTTTTATCGCTTCAACATGTTCCTGATATTTTTGTGTGTATGTGTGTGCCTTGCACTTAAAACCTATCCCTCGGAGAAGTAATATTGAGTTTCGGGGAAAGAAATAACAGTTTATTACTCCGGGCAATTGGTGAGTGTGTTGCCTTCCTTGGAAAAAGAGTAATTTTTTTTCTGTCTTGACACGCAGAGTTTCATACTAGTTCTATTATCGTTTTAAAAACAAGATATTTGAAACTCACATTTGTTTGCGATTATAAGAGGGTTTTTATGTAAATAGACTAAAACTAAATAAAGAGGGCGTTAGCGTTTTCTGGGAATGCGTATTTCTTCGTTTTATTTCGGTTGGTTGGTAGAACTTTCGTCGAATTGGAGCAACAAAACTGGCTATTGGCGATGTTCCGGGATCAATACCGAAGGAAAAGATCCGAGAACACCTCGTAATTTTGAACGTTTAGATGAGCAGGTTAACACCTGAGCTGATACCCCACTGTCCAAATTCGGTTCTTTCCTTTGGAGATTGATCCCGGACCGTCGCCGATAGCCCGTTATATTGCTCCAGTGAGACATTAATTAATTACCATTACCCACTCTCCAAACTTCCACACCACGCCAACGCGAAGACATTTGAGTCCACGACAGATTTCACGTGCAGCAGCCCCCATGTGCATGACGGGTTTTGGTTGGATCGACTTAGCAACTAATCCGCGATTGTTAGTTGCTAATCCGCGACTCTAGCAACTGGGCTACCGCAGTCCAGTTTCATTTTGGAATTGACATTACTTGGCATGTTATCGAATTCTATTTTTTGTACATTGCTGGTAAAATCAATCGTAGCTGTTATAATGTTTGAAACATTCATTTTTATTTAACTGAAAACATGTCCAATACAAATGTGTTGCGAATGACTGCTGCATGAAGTCTAGCTCTAATTGTTTCGCAAGAATAATTTATTGTCGGAGGGAATTGACACCACTTATGTCTAAACGACGATAAATAAAAGTAATAGTTCTTAATAGTTGCATTTGTTCTTCTGGTAGTTTGTTTTGATTTACACTGAACAATTCTCTTAACGGAATTTACATTTAGAAAGATTATTTTTTGTAAACTTGAGCTAACCGAAACATATTGTGTTCTCATACCATCAGGTTTGCCTACATAACTACGAAGCACATAGCGAATACGAACATAGTAAAAAGAATATAAACAAAACAAACATAAAGCAAGCAAAAGAATGAAAGCAAATGAAATACAAAAATGATGATTAAATTTAATACAGTTAATACAAAAATATATAAATGTTATTTTGTAATGTTATAAATATAAGAAAGGTGAAATAATGCAGTAAAGAAGAAAAGAAAAGATAAATTATACTACAGTAATTACAACAAAAATATATCGAAATCATAATTTTCCAAAATCATAAACTTTATTTATCAATTTTGTTAAGTTTTAAAATTCTTTAAATGGTAACTATTAAACGTAAAGTAACTTGGCTATGGTAAGAAAGTAAACGTGATATTTTGTTCTGAATTTATAAAACTTAATTATTGAAATTAATTAGTTTCCACTAATTCAAATCCGACATTAAAAGAGTCCTGTAAAAAATGTTTCAATTAGTTTCTTAATTATTTTCTTCAATTTTGTCTGGTGATATCTTTCTCGATTTTTCCGTCTGATATCTGATCTGAGAAGAGGATTATTTGTTGTCTCGTGTTTTCTTGGTTGAAAGAATCATATTTTTCTAAAAATGCCACTCGGTAAATATTCTTTCGGAGTAGTTAATAGGTGACAGAGACGTCGACTAAGAGAACGTTCCAATATAGACGGATTATAATTTTTAGAAACATTTAACGATCATTTCAAAAGCTTATATTTGTTTGAATTACTCTCAAGTGTATGAACATAGTTCAATCGGAAATTTTATAGAATTGGCTGCATTTGATTGCTTGAAAAATCTTCCGATACTACAGTAAAACGAGAATTCCGAGGAAAACAGAAATTTAAACTATCTTGAATTCGTTTGATTATTTAAATCATATTACTATTCCTCGATCAGGTATTTATTTAAATGAAATAAAATAAAATTGTAGGAGTGGTTAGGTAGTTAATTATATTAACGTCACACACTAGAGCATCACAACGAGGTATTGACGACGGTTCAAGATCGAACCCAAAATGAAAGATCAGAGGACAACACCACGAATGACGAACGACACATGTAATTTTGAACCGAGGTCAAATGACAAGGTCAACACCTGAGCTTGCATTCCACTCTCCAAATTTTCATACAACGCCAACGTGAGGACATTTGAGACCACTGCAAAGTGCATCACCCCCTCCGTACACTACGATCTTTAAATTGAGTTTCGAACTTGCAAGCCTCCAGTTACTAATCCGCGACTCTACCACCTGGACTACCGCGTCCCCATTTATAGGAGTGGAAGATATATAGATCATTCAAATGTAAGAAACATTCCTTGATTGATGAAATAAGTTAAATTTTGTAAACGTATTACAATCTATTATTTATTAAAGTATTTATCATAGATTATATTACGATTCAATAAATCTATATTTAAAACATAATGTATATCTCTTTTTGGAGTATGCAACAAACTTTTAATAAAAGTTTTCTTCCTTTTTACTGGTAATAATGATGTTTTGACGAATAGTTTACAATGCTCTCAGAAATGTTCACTTAATCTGACTTTGGGTAAAGCATGAATTGAAAATGGATTGATAGAATAGATATGAATACGAATTTATATAAATGTCCAAAGCAACAATGTGATCAGACAGTTCAAAAGTAGAAATGAATCAGATGGCATTTAGGATTTTCTGTTTTTCCTTCAATACTCACATTGTTTGCATTAAGTTAGTATACGACTATTACTCCTTGATTTTCTAAAGTTGGATTATTAACCCTTAGGAGTCCACACGTATATATTCGTTCTGCAACCTGTAGTATTCCCTGTAGGACCTCTAATCAGTTTTGACCTCCTTGACCATTTGAATCGTTTCTTGGATTCTTTACTTGGACGTGGTTATTTAGTCATTATGTAAAAGCAATACTTCACGTCTCGTAAATCGTGACGCTCGGAAGTTTAAAATGCATTGGCATTTACTTCATCTAAAGTTTTGTTACATATTATCCGTGAACACACCAACAACCCGTATTGTATTAAAAATGTTATTGAACTTAGAATGGTGTGTGTACTAAGCAGCAGTGCACTAAAATGAACTCAATCAGAATGTGTTATATGGGACCAGCCTGCTAGTTCATATCTAAAATAGCCTCAATCGTCACTGAATACTTAAGCTCAGATCGCGTTTTAAGTTAAATGCGATTGATATATAGTAACAGGTTTATCAGACCTATTTATAGGCTAAAGTAATACAAAGTAGTTATTAACTCTCCAAGTGATTTCGACGAGATATCTCGTCCATCAAGATCTGTCCAATTTTGTAATGACGAGATATCTCGTCATCAAGATATTGCCGTATTTTTTATGATGACAAGATCAAGATCTGATCAGTTTTCTAATGATCCTGATCGTGTTTTCTTCTCATGACGAGATATCTCATCCAAAAAGATCTAGTCAGTTTTGCTAATGACAAGTTACCTCTTGGAGACAATTTCAAGAAGTTCAAGCATCAGCGACAAATTCAGTCCAGTCACTGCTAGAAGATATCAACTGCTATCACTGCTATTACCATTCACTGGGATTACGTCTTTGAATTAACAGCGAAATTCAAATTATAATTACTAATCACTGACAGAAATTACATATTGATGAAACCTTGATTTGGAGTAGTCATATCCCCCAGCGTAACGATCTCAGAACGCTGAGAATAAGGTAATGCGTTTCAACAAGCATCAGTTCTTGTTTTCTTCAAAATGAAACAAAATTACAAGTTCAAAAAATTGCACCACCATTCGAATATCTAGATATGTATATATCTTGCGGGGTGTGAAAAAAGGCCTCATTTGTATTTGCTGCTTGGCAATGATTAGATTATGCATCACGTGATTCCACTCGCAAACCAAATCCATCGGTTGAAAGTAAACTCTTATCGGGTTTGAATCGTAATAAATGTGATGGGGTTGAGGGTTTCTCCCCCAAATTCGTGTTTTAAAATGAATTTAAGTTCTACTGTCGAGTATTATATTCGGTTAGAATAAAGTACAAGGTGCCATCACCAATTGACGCCAAAACCTGTCACCGAGGGCGATCTCTCCTGCTTGACGAGGGATTTGGATTTGCAATCCCGTGGCGTATTTTGATTGTGGTTACCCCAGGCTATTGCGTCATTGGGCCGCGGTAGCCCGGTTGGAAGTGCAACGGATTAGCAACCGGAGGATTGCGAGTTCAAATCCTATCAGACTGTCGTGTACAAAGAAGGCTGGTGCACATTAAATTTGTCGTGACCTCGAATGTCATCACGCTGGTATAGTGTGGAAATTTGGAAAGTGGGGTGCCATCTCAGTTATCTGACCGTGGTAAAAAATTACGTGGTGTTGTCTTCGGATCTTTCCCTTCGGGTTCGATTCCGGACCGTCGCCAATAGCCCGTTGTGTTCCTTCAGTGCGACGTTAATTAAAATACCTATAATACTACCTATAGTGTCATTTTCTTTGGCGATAAAAAAATGTTTGACTCTGAGTGTGATCGTGTACTGAACGATTACCATTATATTAAAAAGAAACAAAAACGTAATCAATTACCAAATGGACCCTTAGAGGAAGAGGCAAAAGTTGAAAAGAACAGTAAAAGATGAAATAAAGTAAAATATCTGCTCATGGCGTGATAATGATGACAATATCGAAACATGATTTGTGTGAACTTTGCCTCTCTTATTTAAGATAATTTTTCTAAAACTACAAGTGCTGCTATGATGGTAAAGTACATCCAAAATTGGATGTACTGGACTATTTTTTGATGTTTTAATACATTTGATTTCAATAATAGGCAAATGAAAATGTTATTAAAATATTATTAACAACATGTAAGGTTTTACCTCCTTAGGGTTTTAAGAACTGGTCATATATTATTTCTGGATAAATAATTGACTCCAACTCCCAAAGTCTTGCATACAGCCGTTATAGTTACAATACTTACCTTTATGTGGAACTCTACTTGCGTTGTTAAATAAAAAATACAAAAAATGTTTTTAGCAAGAGTTGCGATTGTTACAGCCATTAAAAATTTGCATAATAATATTTTTGAAGTATCAGTACGACTATACAAGATATGACTTTTATAATATAAATTGTTGCTACATAAATCCCCCCATCATTTTGCGAATCCAGAAATTTGACGTGTCGATGCAAATAATCATTCCTTTAAGACAAAATACAATTGACTTGTGTACACCTTGTATATAAGTGCTCATTTAAGTGAACACTCTGAGTCCATTCAAAATGTAATCTCAATAGCAAAAATACCAGATTCGGAATAATTGTCCACAGAATAATTGTCAGCTATTTTAGCACGAGTTCATGCACTCCCTCAAAAGCAGGCAGCCGATGCATAGAAAGTATAGTAAAGAGTTGCATATTTTTGTCCTTTGTCTGTCCCTACGCATCTCTTTTTATTTCCTTCCAGAAATGCAATCACTAATGAGAAGCCTGATTGTTCCAAATAAAGTCACGGCATGATAACCACTCGTTAGTATTGTTCCAAAAAAGAGCAAAATTTGTCTCAGAAGTGGTAATTAAACAGGAAATTAGAAAAGAGAATGTCCCTGGGAAACTTTTTTCGGAAGACTACTTTCTTGGAATCGAGCTTTGTTAATGCAAGGAAATGTAGTAATTGCGCAGAGAGGCATTTGAGTTCTTCCAATTAACCAACATACTCATAGATTGAGATGTGCTGTCAAAGTTAAGTGGGAGCAACTTTTTCAACAATCAACTGATTTGAAATTAATTTTCCTGTTTTCAAAGTTTGTAGCCATTTATGTCACTTCCTCGTGTTATTTCTGCTACTACTTCCTCGTGTTATTTCTAAACTACTTGATGGATCGAGATCTGTGCTTTTATTTTGGATGAAAAGATTTACTAAGTATGTAACAAAAGGAGGGAATTAGTATCTATGACAAACTTTTTTGTCGTGGTAATGTTTCTGACGCGAAACGTGTTTCTTGTACATATTCCTATTGCGACGTCACTTCGCTTGCTTTTCGAAAATGATATCAGTATTTCACCGATAAAAATTCCAAGGAATAAATTCCGAATTGAAACATGATGGCTTGCCAGCACCAATTAGATTAAACTCCAAAAGTCCGGAAACAGAGATATTACATAGAAAGGTAACTTCGACATGTATCATGCTAGCATTAGGATATTGGAAGTAAAACCTTCGCTTTCCGTCTGGTTTGTTTGCACTGAAAATACTTCTCATGCAATCAAATTTATTCTTAAAAGGGTAATGGAGGGTCTTAGTCACAATTGGTAAGTTTGAAAATACGAATTTGGTTGGTTGGTTTTCGTAGCTTAAAAATCTGTCCAAGCTGTCGCCAAATACTATGTGTGTGATGTGTCAACAGTTCCTTAGATCCTATGTTTCAGGTAACAAACTCTTTAGCCTTAATCTACCGTACTAGTCAAGAAGAAACAGTATCTCCAAGCTCTGTCTTTGGGTTTGTTAAAGGTAGGTAGTTGAATTACCGTCTCAATGCAGCAAAAAAACTGGCTATTTACGACGATCCGGTATCAATTCTAAGGGGAAAGAACCGAGGACAACACCTCGTGATTTTGAACCATGGTAAAATGACGAGATCAACACCTGAGTTGGCACCACACTCTCCGAACGCCCACTCACGGAAACGTGAGGACATTTGTGGCCATGACAAATTAAACGTGCACCAGCTTTCATGTACATGACGGTCTTCGGTTGGATCGAGTTTCGAACTCGCAACCCTCCGGTTGCTAATCCGCTACTCTACCAGCCGGGCTACTTCGGCCCCATGGATTATTAAGAGTTGTGTATAAAAGTATCTGATATCTCAACTCTTGAAAACAAGTAGAAAAACTCAATCCGTTGGCTGATTGCTCTTACTGTTATTTAGTGTTAATTATTAGGTATTTAGAGCGTTTTTCTGTAAAGCTAAATTCAAAGAGCGCTAGTGTTTTAGTAACCTCTTTCACAACTCTTGGTGTAATTTGGCATGGTAATCGAATGCCATTCCAACATTTCGCTTATAATAAAAATTAACACCAAGCATCATCAAAACAACGATAAATCTTAGTTGGAAGAATTTTTTTCTCTCCAGTAGTTAGTGACTGCTCTGAAAATCTTTCTCTTACTAGAGGTATTTTCAGTGTATAAACAAACCAGACGGAAAACGTAAATTTTATATTCGCTACCCAAATGGCACTTGTCATTCAGGATTACATAAAATATAGTTTGTCGCCGTTTTGGTGTTGACCAATCATATATTAATTCGGAATTCATTCTTTTAAATTTTTATCAAGGCCGTGCTGAAATCTTATTCGAAAAGCAAGCCAAGTGATGCCACTTCTGGAATACTACCATAGCCCGTTGTGTTGCTCCAGTGTGACGTTAATTGAAAATACCAATACCAATACCGGAATACTACCAAGTTGTAGGTGCCACATGTTCGATTCCTGTAACTTTCATTGGGTGTATTTCTCACTTTTATTTTAGTAAAACCTTTCTTGTGTGTCCGTTACTTGAGACTATCTTCCTTGTGTTTGCACAGTTTGGTCAAATATGACCCTTGTGCCATAAAACCCCCAAAATACCAACCAATCGGAATGCATACAGGAAGCACGTTCCGCTGTAAAGACACCTCCATCTAAAATCTAACTTGCTACAAAAACCTCTAACACAGCATATAACAATCGTCAACTCGCAATGACCACTCTTGGAGATACAGCCATATACATTTTGATAGCTCAAAGTATTCTTAAAAGTAATCACAAAATTAAATATATATTTATAAAAACATCATCTATATAGACACTTTTAAATTCACTAAATTTAATTTCTGTAAACAATGTTTTAAAGCAAAATCGAAGTAAGCAGTAAAAGATATTGATGAATGTGATTTAATTTGAAAATCGTTTAAAAATGGAATGAAGTGAATGTTTGAAAACCGAAATTAAATATCGGATAAAATGCATTAATAGAAGGTCAAATGAATAATTACTCTACGCTAATATTCACACAATCAGTGCTTACTTTAAAAAAGCTTTTTTTTGTCACGGTAACAGGTATATTCTATTTTAAAGGGCAATGAACAATACAGGTATGCCATTATAAATTGAGTATTCGAAAATATAAATAATGACTTTTCAAGGTGATTTGTGTAACATTGGAACAAAGTTAAATTAAAACTAATCGAATTTCTCGTTTTTATTTTTGAATTTATTTTCTCTCTCTCAAAACAGTAAGTAAATATTAGTGAACCAATTGCATTATGAAACAAACAGTGTAAACGAAATATGATAAAAAGGCAATGCTGTATGTACAATTATTTTTATTGCAAAAGAAGTGCAATGATTCATCCACATAAACTTATACTTAAAATTACATGCAGAAAAAGGGGATGGATTTCAGTGCACCAGATATTAATCACATCTGAATTTAACTTCGGCTCCATTGAAGAGATTACATATCCACAGTTGTGCCATTGTTTCATGCTATGTGGTGTATGCATATGCATGTGGTGGATTAGGAATTGAGAAGCATCCATTAATTTTAAAGTACTGCAATCATAAGATTATAGACCTTCTTACTGAATTATTCCATTACAAAATGAGATAGAATTATTAAAAATCATGTATCCAATTAAAATGAAAAACTGAAAAAATAACTGTTTCCCTTTCATAACATTAATCACACACTCTATACTAAGATAAAAAAAATCAGGTTATAAAAAGATAAAAATGTCTACACACAAAGAATTATATAAAAATAAATGTTTGAATTGTTAAAACTACTAGGGTTAATTTGAAGAAAAATGAATTTTATATACTAACGTCACATAGCAGTTACTTGGTGAAAAGCACAATAAAGCACTCTATATTTTGCGTGGATCCAATAGTAAAATAGAAATATGTTTCTCTTAAGAAAAAAAATCTTTTTTTGAAATTATGTTTCAATATCCATTCAATTTTCCAGATTCCATTTTTAAAAAAAATGACCTAACCCAATCTTCACTGTACCAAAAGGACCCACTAAAATTTAATAAATAAATAATATAAAATTAATCAAGCACTAAATAAAAATTGCAAATATGTGATGAAAATTAAAAAGCATTAATTTTTACATGCAATGAAAGTGATGGTATAGTCCTTGTGGTTTCTCTCTCTCTCTCCTCTCTCTCTCCTATTTTCTTCCCTCTCTATCTCTCTCTCCTCTCTCTCTCCTATTTTCTTCCCTCTCTATCTCTCTCTCTCCTCTCTTCTCGAAAATATTTGGCTTTTATAAGGTCTCTAATTTTTTTTTCTTGAGTTTAATGTAATTACTAAATATTACTCTTTCGTAAAAAGATGAAATAGACCTTTTAAATTGTATGTTCCTCAACGCCCATGCTCATGGAAGCAACAAATAATTAAGATACTAAAATTTGAAAGTGGATGGCTATGGATGCATTAAATGTTTTAAGATGCGATAGTGAAATTTCAAATTAAATACAGTGTTCAATTTAACTGAATATTATTTGTGGCACATATCAGAAATACTTTTAGTACAGAACTTTTGGCAATAGAATTTGAGAAAATATAATAAGATTATAAAAGTGTCTAATTTCCTTTCTTTCCATAAATATACTTTTGGGTTCAAAAACACATCGCGATGTCTGTTTCGGTAAGGATAGTAAAATTTGTATCACATTCGATTTCAACACTCTCATATCATTAAATTTCCCCGAAAATAGCACACATGAAATTTACATAAACGTACTCTGCATTTGCTTGTTGTTTACTCCGCAGCAGTCGAGTTTGCGCGAAGTACCGCAAATAGAGGTGCGAGGTGCTGTTGGTGTGTAAGATTTGCAGCTGGACGAGGGCCAGTTCGTCTGAGGGGGTCCGGAACACAGAGGGGTCTCCCCATAGTTCTCCCTGTAGGCCTCCTCTCTGAAAGTCTCGTTGACCAGGTGACACCTGAAGCACAGCATTTCCTTGAAGGAACGTCGGAAGTCCTGGTGGAAAGTGACGTAGATGATGGGATTGAGCATGGAATTAGCGTAACCGAGCCACAGGACACAGCTACGGACACCATGTGGCACCCACAAGTTCGTGAAAAGCGATCTGAGGAGGGCGACCACAAAGAACGGCAACCAACAAACGACGAACGCCGTCATTATGATTCCGAGCGTAATGGAAGCCTTCCGATCCTTGACGATGGCCGATATCTTGGGCCGGTGGACAGCAGTGACTGCTCTGTCTCCCACCTTATACGCTTCCAGCGTGCACATCTTCGTGTCACCTTTGTCGATGGAGGAAAACCGACGGTGGTTGTTGAGTTCAGGGGCCTTGAGCTGCACAAACACGTCCAGCTTCTCCGGCTTCGAGTCCCATATTGCCGAATAGGGTCCCGTCGTACCCCCGGTGGAGCTGTTGGGAAGATACCTTTGTGCGACGAGGCGTCCCTTTTTGTCCGATTCCACTACCCTCTTTGCTGCCAGATAAATCTTACAGTACATGATCACCATGACCAACATGGGTATGTAAAATGAACTCAGAGTGGCGTATAGTTGGTAACCGAAGTTCTGGCTGACGTCGCACGTGGGACTGTCCTCCGTACCATGCTCGTTGCCGAGAATCAGCAGAGGGGGTACACTCACCAGGGCAGACATCACCCAGGTTAATCCGATGCTGACGTAAGTTCGTCTGGAGCGACGCCTGACGCCGTAGGTCAGGGGCTTCGTGATTGCCAGGTAGCGGTCCACCGATATCATGCAGAGGTTGAGGATGGAAGCCGTGCAGCAGGTGATGTCGAAGGCCACCCACATGTCGCAGATGGTGGCTCCCAATCTCCAGTCTCCGGCCAGTTCGTAGTGCAACGCCAGGGGCATGACCAGGAGGGCCACGCACAGGTCGGACACGGCCAGAGACACCAGCAGGAAGTTCGGGGCGCGTCTCAGCTTGCGAACGAGGCACACCGACAGACAGACAAGCATGTTGCCGATGGCTGTGATGACGATCATGATACCTGAAACGAAATGAAATGAACAAATTGATTTTTTTTTAAAGTTTGAAACGAATTATACGTTTCGACTCAGAATGGATGTCGATGTGGTTATTCTTTTAATCATCCAAATGGTTTCGACGAGATATCTCTACCGTCAAGAACTGACCAATTTTGCTCATGACGAGACATCGCGTCATTAAGATATCGCCGGTTTTTTTGACTATGACGAGATCAAGACCTGGCCAGTTTTCTTCTAATGACGAGGTATCTAGTCTATCAATATCTGGTCAGTTTTGTTAATGCCTTGCTTAGTCAAAGTAGGTAGGTATTTTAATTAACGTCATACTGGAGCAGCACAACGGGCTATTGACGACGGTCTGGGATCAAACACGAAGGGAAAGATCATAGAACAACACCACGTAATTTCAAACCACATGTATGGAAATGAACGGAATATTATTTTTAATAGGATCGGATATGTATAAGAATGAAATTTACTTTTTATAGCCCTTCATCAACAACTCCCAAACAGAAAAATATTTTCCTTCTTCTGAGTTCAATTAAAATTGTGACAGCTTTATAAGTATTATACGCATTCGCTGACATATACACTTATATTTACCTTTTCCTTGCTCCAAGATAGCTCATTGCTGTATATAGTATTATAATATCTAAATATTAAAAGTTTTAAATATCATTAAACAGCCATTCATCACCCTCTTATTAGCAAAGATCAAATCAGCATAAATAGTAAAAGTTCCATGACAATCAATCAAGCATTAACAGATACATGTCAATTTTTTAAATTAGGCAGCCGCCATCTTTTATGATGCCACAATCATAAAATCATCAATCTTCTAATGAAGTAGACGGAGCATATGTGTGGAGTTGCTGTATTACGATCTCGAAAATGATCTCTTTCTCAAAAACGATCTTGCACTTTGTCTTACGATCAAAAGTGTAGGACGCATGGAAATTGATTTGGGCCTATTGGCTATCGAAATGCAAACTAGTGTTTTTCGTCACACTCGTCAATTAGCCCTATACTGGGATTCGTACTTTCTTCCAATACTACGTGACCTTCACCCAGAGATCTTTAAACTGAGTGATCGAAAGAAATAACACGAAAATGCTCGCGCATGCTCCGTCTGTTTCATTAGGTCGATGTATAAAATATATTCTGAGGCTGATGCCCAATTAAGTCAACAATATTTATCAAGGTTAGGCTTTACTAGCGCTTCTGAAAAGATTCGTGGAAATCGGTCAATTATCCGCATATATAAAGGGTTTCGTGATCGAGCGGCCACCATCTTGGATGACGTCATACACATAAAATGTCCAGGATGGTGGATGTCCACCCGAGTTAAAAATACTTTCTCACGTACCTACTAAGCATTTCTAAAAATGATTCCCTTAACACAAATTTTCCTGCAGACTTCTAGTCCGGTCCTGGCCCAAAAGTTAGCGAAGCAAGCATGGTAACGTTCATTCCAAAAGGAAACACACAACTTTAACTGCAAGATATTTCATTCATGGTCTATATTGAAGTTACATTTATTTCGACAAAAAACAGTCTACAACACGGCAGAAAAGGTCGTAATATGAAGAATTTAAAATTCAATTACTTTGAGGACAAATTAGAAGCATGAAATTTCCTTTATTTCTCTAATTAAACATAGAATATTATTTTTCTAATTGGAAGTTTATAAGGAAAGAGCCTGAATAAAAGTACATTAAAAGTTCCATTTTGTATTGTTTTAAATGGAGAGATTCACTTGTAAAATATACAATAGCAGACTCGAGCAAAGCATATGCAATTAAGTTTCTTAATTGCTAATGTCTATTGATGACTGCGTCGCTGCTCGCGTTTCATTCCTCATTTAAATTGATTCAAATTAATATAATCATAGTATTCACATTTTATACTTTCAAATGAAATGTAATTAGTCAAAAATTTTAAACGGCATTTTATTTAAATTTTTCAGATGCACTTTTACTGATGTTAATTATTTCCAATGCAGTGCATTTTAAAAAGTTTACGCCTCAGTCATGGTTGCACAATTAACTTCTGTACTTCCACTTCTGTTACCTTATTCACTTCTTCAAAAGTGATTTGATACTTTTTCACATTTAAGCAAATTTTCTGGTTGGCTCATATCTTCCTTTCTGAGCTAATTTCTAATTTCGTTAGAACTGTAAGAACTCGCCCGTGCAGTTCTAGTAAGATTATGCAGCCTCTAGTTAAAATGAATCATATTGGATATAATTTTTATAGAAATGTTAACTTAAAAATTTCATAGATAATATATTTCATATTGTCATGACCTCAAATGTCCTCACGTTGTCGTGGTGTGGGAGTTTGGTGAAAACTCCGTTATTGACCTCGTCATCTTACCGTGATTCAAAATTGCGAAGTATTATCCTCGGATCTTTCCCTTCGAGATTGATCCGGACCGTCGCCAATTGCCTCTTGTGTTTCTCTAGTGCGACGTTAATTCAACGAGTAATTCAATCAGATATGCATTGTGCCTTAAAATCAGAAGTATAACAGTTTCAAAATCGATGCATCTATTATATTTTTGAAGTCTTTTGTCCTAATGTATTTCCATAGTTCGCAAATATATTGTGTAAACAGTTAGCTCCCAAGAATTCGTTCGCAAGGATAAATATCTATTTTGTTGAATCTAGCTGGATGCGTATCAAATATTCCGTGTATGTGATTATTTGGTTTAAACACTCGCTGATTTTCTTGGTTTAAATGTGCTTGATTTGAGCCATACAGCTGCATAATATTGTTAAAGCGACACGGAATAATTCGCCACTCTAATGAAATTCTTCAGCAGTCTGATTACAGAAAGCAATAAGAAATCTGGAAGATCGCAGAAAAGAAAATATGAGCGAAAATAGGTGTATCATCAAAAAATGCCAAACCGCCTTCGATCAAGGGAATGGGTATGAAATTGACGTTCAGAAACTAATTGTGGTAACGTGACTGAGGTGTACTTTTTGCCATGAATTTTATTGGAAATAAGAATCAATACCACTAGAGGTAAATGAAATGCTGTTACATATTTTTGGATAATTTTATTTGATTGAGAGGTTTGAAATGCATTCATGTGAGCATGGATGCTATATTCATTATACTACATGGATTGAAATAAGATATGAAATATGAGTAACGACATTTCGACATCAATAGATACTAATCTGCTAGTCCGAATTTTTGCAGATTTTTACTCAATTAAAGACAATATTTATTTTATGGAACTCCCCGTATTTAGACATCGGCCAAATGACCACCTCTGCCCGCTCTGCAAATAAGCGTAGACTCGTTCGTTAAAGTAGCCCCATAGAATAAAAATCTGGCGCGGTCAAATCAGGGCAACGAAGGAGCCAGTCGACATCACTAAATTTTACTCGGCCAGGAAATGAGGTTTTTTTATTTCCTATAATTACACAATCTGAATGACAAGTTGCTCCATCTTGTTGAAATTACATGTGCTGTAAATCTTGCCATCCAAATTACTCGAAAAGGAAACGGTGCAACAATGCCTCCTGCTTCCACTCCAAAATCTCAATTGCCATTTGGTGTGGAGGCACTACGTAAGAAAATTAAATTTAAAATGTTTTATTTAAAAGTTATTCAACACAAAATGGTGCCCTTACATAAAAACACCCTGTATAATTAAAGCAAATTGCACTCAAACAACCGAAAGAACGACACAAAATAAAACAATCTACTTTCTCTTCTCAGATGTACAGTCGTATTTACCTCATATGCTTTGAATGGTATGAAGCCACCCACCCACCTTCAAAGATCGAAATTGCAAAAAGACCTGAGGCAAATGCTGTTTGCTGCATTGATCTCGCGTTTAATAAATGCTTGTATTTGCGAACTCTTCATTTTCTGGCAATATCAAAGTAAAACTAACTAGAATCGAAGATCCAGAGAGAGGGGAAGGGTTTTCCTTGATGGATGTTCCTGTGATCTAGATAAAGCTATTTTTACTTACTAATATCGCAGAGGAAAAGTATTTTAGGGTACAGAGAGAGCTCGTGAAGGTTTGCAGTGATTTTTGCCTACGCAACCTCTTCTAAAATTTGAAGCTCATTCATAAAGATCTTTCCTCTTTCAACTGTCCCTTTTGGTTTAAATGTATGCCTCTTGATTGGGAAAAGTTACTTTTTATTATAAGTTATGGAGGAGAATAAACGTAAAGCTTTTGTGAAGCAAATCAATTCTATCGAAAACAAATTTTCGCTGAAAGAGTCTCATTGAAATAAAAAGTCTGAACAAATTGAACGAGGCATTTGCATAAATCAATTCAGAAATGTGATTGAACTGAGTTGTCTGGCTAATATCGTTTCAAAATTTCGGATCAATATCGTGAAATTTATATCCTAAGTTGAACAATTTTGGGTTAGAAAAATATACGTCATTGGATTTAATGATATACACTGAATATACCTTCTTAGGGATCATAAGAAGAGAAAATTGTAAGTGAATGAATGAATATTAAGTAAAAGAATATTTCATTCAGAACAATGTGAAATTTCCTTATTTTCTACTTTCCTCTATTTAGACATTCTGTTGGTGAAGAAATCTTCCTGAAATTACTCTGCAAAGATATTTTTTAAAGATTCTACACTAAATGGTGAATAACATTCTGCTAAAGTTGATTTTTGAAAATCAGAAACGAGCTCAACAAAAACAATCCTTTACAGCTTAATTCATCCGTCTGATATTTAACCAAATCATTAAAACTTTTTCAATTTGGGTACATATACGTAAGACATTTTATAAATATTTTTAGTAAATTGTTTTGGCTTTTATATTTTCCCGACATTGTAAGGTTAACAAAGTTAAATTAACATCCAATCCTAAAGGAAATCCAAGCAGCAAGTTATAAAACATCAATACCGGTAATTTAATTAACGTCACACTGGAGCAACACAACGGGATAATTACATCAATACAGAATGGTAAGAATCAAGTATGGAAAAATAATGTTTTTAGTAATTAAAATTCATTGCAACGTATTTTTGATTCGAAAGCAATTAATTAAAACGTACATAATGAAAATAAAATGTAATGAATTTAAATGTGTAATTTAATTATTGTGCAGTTTAATCAAACCCAAAGCTTTTTTACAAAAGGCGTCACTGGGTTTCGTGATTAGCAAAAGAGAGACGTGGTTAGGCTTAAAAAAGCTTGGATAAATATTTAAAATGCACATAATTATCTCTTAAAAGGAAAACATACTTAAATGCACCACTCCAATCAATAGTTCAGGCTTTAAAAACTACACTTGCTGACAAGGTGCATTTAACCTAGTTTTTGTAATCAATTTAGAAGGGAGTGGCTACATCCCTGGATCTCTCCAGTGACAGGTATCCTAACGCAAATTAGACAGCATGCCCTTTATCATCCGAATGCTCCGTGGCATCGAATGCATCAACATTCCATGTTAATTAGCAAACAAAAGATATGGAGGAATCGATAAGACATCCGAGGATATCTTAGAAAGAAGATGGAAAATTGCAAGGGAATGAGCACTTCTTGACCGAAGAGGAAGGATTGAAAGGGCCTTTGACTAACTGGCACTTGAGCACCATTGTTCTTCGTTTATTGTATTGCTTTAAAAGAAGGAAATTTGTAAAAATACTTGGGCTAAAAGTTGCACAGGAATTAATGGAAATGAGCTGATCAAGAATCTAAAGAATCTTTTAAAAACATATATCTATATTATTGAAAAGCTTACTCTTATGCAAATTAAAAACTTCACTAGAAAATAATTAAACACACAATAGAAAAAACGAAGGAACAATATTAAGTACTTTTAAAAAAATAAATAATTAATGTGTGTTTCTTTGAAAATAAAACATCGAGCACCACTCAGATGCATCACGATCTCATTTCTTAACCCTCCAAGTGGTTTCAACCAGGCATCGACCATCAAGATCTGACCAACTTTGCTAATGACGAGATATCTCGTCATTAAGATATTGGCGAGTTTTTATGATGACGAGGTCAAGATCTGGTCAGTTTTCTTCTAATGAGAGATATCTCGTCCATAAAGATCTGGTCAGTTTCGCTAAAGAAAAGATACCTGGTCGAGACAACCACTAGGAGTTTTAAAAACAAAGGTATACTCACAGCCTTAACCCCAAAATGATTGCAAAATGGAACCAAATAATCACATACACAGAACATTTGAAACATATCCAGCTAGATTCAACAAAATATATCTTTGTCCTTGCGGACGAATTCTTGGGAACCAACTATTGACTACACAATATACTTTTGCAAACTATGGAAATACATTAGGACAAAAGACTTTAAAACTATAATGTTTGCATCGATTTTGGAACTGTTATACGTTTTATTTTAAGGCACAATGCATACCTGATTAACTTACTCGAAGAATCAAAACTGAAAATCATTGGAGTGAAAATAATGTTTAAAAATCCTCCAATCTCTCGATTATATTTTAAAATAATGTTTCAATATGGAGTCATCAAAACAATGTACATATGTAATTAGTAACATTATAAGCGCATATTTGACTCAGTGATAGTTTTATTGTTAATCAATTTTTTGTTGCTCAGAATATAACAAATAGTGAATATTGATTGCTAAAAATTATATCAACTGCTTGTTAAAAACTACGTAGTAATCAGGCTTTATTAAAATCTCCATTCTATATATTGATATAGTTACTGAAAGAAAACAAATTATCCTGTGGTTTGCATAACTTATTACTTATCATAAAAAGATTACATTCAATTGCCAATGATATTTGAAAATATGCACTGAAAAATTTATAATAGGATCATTTAAATAAATGCTCAAATTAGATATAATTGAATTTAAATGTGCAAATGAAAGAATAAAAATTCTCTGGTATAAAAATGAAGTATAATAAAATTACGGATATCTTTTACTGGCATTTATACTAAAATAATAATCATAACATTTTGTGAATATAATTAAAGAATACGGTTCTTGTGATAACTTTCTTAATAAAAAATATATAAAAATAACGTTCGGGAGGTATAGTTCTCTCGTTTTGCTAGACCATAACTCCTGAGAATACTATTCTTTCATCCATTTTAAGTGCTGGAACGTTTTCCTAATTGTGTGAAGGGGCTGCACGTAAAAGAACATGCATTTGGGAGATGTAATTAAAGAAAGGATTTGCTGGATGCAGACCCAAGAAGAAGAAAAGGACTCATGAAAAGGGGAAGGGTATATGAAAGAAATAGTAATCAGAGATGTGATTTTAAAGCTCCAACTAACATAGAAGTTAAGAAGATGAAGAAAACTACAGAAATATGATTAATTCTGTGAAGTGCATGAGTAATGTTGGCGATAAATTCGTCCGCATACTGCAACAATCATTTTAAGCAGATGCGGAATATTAAGAAATTATGAAAGATGAGCAAAATAATAGAAATAGAATATTTTGCCACATTGAATTCATCTTATAATATAGATTTATGCAAATTCAAGAAATAAGAGGATTTGGCAAGAAAATATTAGGATAAAAGTCTATCATTTTTCATTAGAAAGACAAATATTTTATTTGTTGGATTCGATTGGACTCCTAGGACTCCATTGTTTCACCAATTCAGCTTTCAGCTATTTAGTTTTTCTTACGGAAATTTTACAAAGATTAGGGATAACCAATACATATATAAAAACTAAGCATTAATACATAACATACAAAACATGAAACAAATTATGCGCTTTTACCACCAAAACACCATTACGCTCTTTTTTAAGTTGTCAATAATGCAATTTAAAAGGACCACAAATTGTGAAATTCACAGAGGTAACGCAATTGAAATGAAAAAATATGCAAACTGTATACAATTTAGGGAAGAAAGCATATGTATTATTAAATACGTATGATGTGTGATCAATCAATGCATATAAAACAGAATCAATAGTAAATCAGCATAATAAAATAATCTATGCCACCATTTTACATATTTTAGTGGGTTTAAGAAAAAGGCATTTTGGGATGAATTTCATTAAAACAATATCTTTCACACAATATCAAGGAGTTTTCAAGAGACTCAACAAAGTGTTCATTTGAAGAGTGCTTATGTGGTTTCAGTTTTAAAAAAGCTTTTTAATGGTTTAAACTGTTGGCAGATGGTATGAAATCTTTCTATCTCGAAAATCTGCCCATTTTGTTCTTTGCAACTTGGGACTGGTGAAATGAAAACATTCTGTTAACTATTGCAAACTAAAAATATTCAATTTTTAGCAAAACTCTTTCAATTTGACACAGGACCTGTCGAAAATACACGTTTCTTCTTTTGTTTTTCTTGCTTCGTTTTATAGAAGTATTTTTGTTCACAGAATAAAAACTTGTAAATTCGGCAGAGAAACTGCAGAACTCAATTTCATTTGTAAGGGTATTTTTTATGATTTTGGGGTTCTGAGGTTATTTTTAATTTATGTACCTCTTATTTTTATTAAAAAAGTTTTGAAAAATGATATGCAATTTTTTATAACTTTATTTTTGTTTTTTAGAACGTTGTTTATATTTGTTTGGTTCATAAATGCATTTGTATTGGAATTTTTTAGCAGTTTTAGGCCCCGTTCACATGGACTTTTTGCAACGCGCGTTAGATAAGAATTTTCGAGCGTTACCATGTGAACAGCACTTGGGCGCTTTTGAAGGTCGGTTTCCGTTATGCCTTAAATTGTTTTTTTATTCCCTTAATCCAAGTTGCTATCTTTTGAATGGTTAGAGATAGAGTCAAAATTTCAACGGATTTCAAATCAGCGTAAAATTTTACGTTAGATCGATACCAAAATCATAATTTTCTTTGAAAAAATTATTTTTTTGTCAATAGTCGCAACTAATCTTTTTTCAGATATTCCTTTTATACTAAGCGTAAGAGGAAGTATTGCCTTGTTTTTAAAGGGAATGTCACTTTAATAAGATATTTTGTTGCCCCTTATCAACTGTTTTAATTTTACAGCCATTAAAAGTAGGATGAAAATCTTTCTTTGCAAACCTAAAATTGATTTCTCTGTATTCACAAGAGCCTGTATTTGGTTAACTTAGAAATGTATAATGAGCAATAAAATGCCTAAAATAATCTAAAAAATATTCAAACGACGTAAAAATTTGATATTCTTTCGATTTGTAAAACATCCGTTCCCTAATTGCCTGTGAATAAAATGTTTTTGAACTTCAACCTTTATACATAAATAAATGCAATATAATCGACTTGCTGACCAGAAGTGACAACCTAAACAGGTAAATCTTTAGTAACGTATAGTATACGGTGCCAATGCCATCAACCTCGGTTGTAAATTTTTGAACGTTAGCTTTTCGTACGTTTTTCCAAATTTTTCGAATGACGGGATATTTTGGACCTAGGAACCGGTAAGAGCCAGCGGATCAGAGAATCAGTGCTTTATGTAGTTCAAATTGTGGCATTATTAAACATTTTCATTAACTCTAAAATCTTAAAGTATTCGTTTTTTACTGTCAAGACTAGAGAAAGAAACCCTATAACCTTCACTCTCCAGTGTCGATGATTCACCCACCAATAAAACCAGTAGGATTTGTTTTGTGTTAAGGGGTGATCACGGATTTTTTGGGCTCAAGAAGCTAGCAGATGAGTTATTTGTAATGCGTTTTATCGTAAAAGCGAAACTGCGTATGAAAAATTGGAATATTTCTGTAAAACTTTGATTAAGAACGAAACTGGAAAATGACCAAACAATTTCCTTAAAATTTTAAAATTGACAGTGTAAAGTAAAAATATATCCCCTAAAAACTTTATTTTTAGAACCAGGAAATTGGAAACGGAATTTCTGTTCATATGGCATTGTCTACGAAGTAATATCAAAAGATGACACGCAAACAAAATCCAGCACTGATGATAACCTTTCTTTTTTATGCTATTTTTGCAGGTTTTATCGTGTTTCCTACGATCTATAGCTAATTTTTATTTAATTTTCCTTCAAATAAATCTCTATACTTCTTTAAAACCTATCTCTAAACATTTTAATGTATCAGCACAAATAACACATATATAACAATAATTAGTTTTTAATTTTTAAACACAATTTTCCCTGATTTCCGACTATCCGAAACGAAAACTAACCCTCCAACCTACCCTCTTTCAGGGGTTTTGTAGCACAAATGGAACCACGAATAGAATGACTGGGAAATATTTCAACTAAAATTTGATTAAACCCCACGATGAAACGAGAAAATTATGTTGAAACTAAAAAAATCTCAAAGAAAAACAAAAAGCAGTATACATATCGAAAACCAGGAGATTGCTAATAGAATTTGCGTCTACACGTATATATAATACAAAAATTTCGATTAAAGTAGTAATAACACTAACTGCAAGATTAAAACAAATTCTATGAAAAAATAAGCTCACAGTAACTTAAGTTCATTTTCAAAAGTGATATCAAGTTCACTGTAACACGAGGATGTGAAAAATGAATGAAAATTGAAACTTATATTACGCATTTCACCCGTTGAGGCAAATAAAAAAATTGAATATTTAATTTAAGCTTTATTTTAAAGACGTTTACCGCACATGAAAACTAGAACGGGCAGTTGTCAGTATTCGTTATTCTCAGAAATAAAATTACCCACTATACCCTTTAGTTATAAACTGTCACCTTTTTACAAGTTTTGTGTGAAAGCAGGGAAAATTTCTTCAATAAATCGAATGCGATTAAATTTTCTCATCCTATTTTTAATGGCCATAAACATAAAGCAGTGGATTAAGACAAAATACTCCAATCAAGTTATATCTTTTCTATAAAAACGAGATGAATACTCCCTTTTGTGTTCATAATGAATATATTCGTCAAATCCGTATCGCGAAAATAGTAAAATTACAGTTGCAAAATTATTTATTTAAAGAAAATCACATTTCAGGTATCGATCTGGTGTAAAATTTTCCGCAGATTTCAAATCCGTTGAAATTTTTACTCTATCTTTAACGATCGCGAAGATAGAAACTTCTACTAGAGGAATAAAAAAGCCCTAACGCCCATCAAAACGCGTGTCATGTGAACGCTGCAGAAGAAACCTATGCTTCTCAAAACGCCTTCAAATCGCGAGAACGACCGGAGATTGTTGAAGCGCCGAAGCAGTCTAGCGCTTGGATTCTCGCGATTTCTGCATGTGAACACTCCAGTAGAACTCTATGTACTTTGGCTACCCGCGTTTTGTTTAGACGTAAAACGCGCGTTGGAAAACGCCTCATGTGAACGGGGCCTTAGGTTGTTAAAATCTTAGCTCTGGTGATCAGAAAAGGCAAAATAAATCAATAAGTAGCATTATATTATCATACTTACATCGATGCAATTTTCGCTTTACAGGCTATAAATATTCATTAAAAATAAATTACCATCTAATAAACATAAAAGGTTTTGCTTATGAATAAACATTAGATGCGTTGTATTTTTAAACAGAGTTAATGCTTTTTTTTCTCTACACCGGAAACTCATCTTTGCTTGTAATTTGTTTATGTTCAACAGAAACCATAATGCTTTGACGAAAGGAATTAGTAAATAAGATTTTTGTTTGGTTGATTAATTTCACTTTATTTTATCACCTTATTGCTGGTTAAAATTTTTTATTAGATTTTTTATTTCATTTCACAATAAAATATAATCAAGAAAACCTGCGCATCATCGAAAAGTTCATAAAGATCTCGTTTAATTTGGTAAAAGACAGTGTAAAAGCAATGACATGGTCGCGGAAGATATTTGATTAAACAGTAACGATTTTATATAAATGTTACAAATTATATCCACAGAATTTAATGTAAGAAAGAGGACACATTTCAATTCCTCGGATTCCAGGATAGCTCCAAACATTTTGTGAAAACAAATACCTGCAATATACATTTTATGAAATGAATTTCTATATCATACAGAAGAATTTATCAACTTTGCTCACGCTTAGTCCTTTCGATATAAATTGAAATTCATCAAAATCGAGTTTCATCTCCCTCTTTGAAAGAGAAATTCAAGTATTTAGGGTCTTGAAACTCAAATTAAACTTAATTCCGCTATTCTTACCACAAATTTTTTACAATAATTTCCCTTTATTAATTCCAAACACAAACACCCATGTACCTTCTATACTCACCGATATAATCCATTACACATATATGTATTTTCGAATTGCGTCATCATTAGTATACAAACGAATGGCTGGCATAATATTTGGATATGGAATCAATGATTTCCTTCTTTGAAAATAAGCATTTGTGAGTTTCGTTAAAATTTAATTCTAGCAATACGTTAAAGAATGCGTGGATTAAAATTATCAAAAAGCGGTACAGCAAAAATTGCCTATCCATTTTCGAAAAAGAACTTTTACTTGCAAACTCTCAAATAATTATAATTTCAAATTACAAAACTGTCAAATGGTAAAAGCTCTGTCATTACGCGTGACAAATAATACTAAAAACCTTTCTAAATTCTACTTTGCACGATAAAATGAGTAGAGCGACAAACCGAACCAAACCTACTTGGATCTTTCACAGGAAATAGACGAAACGTATAACCATGGTTTCCTATTACTTCTCATTAAAAAATTCTGGATCAATGAAGGTGGCTGTAACGATTTCATATTTTTCATTGCAATTATGTTTGGATATGTGTGCTAGAGAAATATTCTCAACCCATTAATTGTGACTTTTGAGTAAACATGCTTTTACTGTAGTGCGCCAACAATTTTGCTTGCTTAAGTCGAATTCACGGCAGTCATTTTCAATTAAAAGCCACATAAACTGTCATATGGAATCCGTCCATTTTCAATTCATGGTTGTGCAGTTTCATATCGAATCAGTAAAACAATGAGAAAAACACTACCCAAATTTTAGCAAGCTCATTGAGCCAAAAGAACATAGAGAATAATTTTAATTTAAAATAATAATAAATGAGTTTAATTATATCTTCTTATATTGTACTCTTTACAAACTATAAACTCTACATAGAATGAATAAACCCTCCAAGTACTTTTGAGGAGATATATCATCCATCAATGTCAATTTTGCTAATGACGAAATATCTCGTTCTTCAAAGATCTGACCAATTTAACTAATGGCGAGATACCTTGCCGATCCAAAACTGCCCTATTACTTACTACAAGGGGAATGAAGATGCAGGTAGGGAAAAACAAAATATTCCCCTTGTCCAAACTGGTGAAAATTTCGAATAGGTTTTCGTATCAGAATCTAACCAGTACAGGGCAGTTTTTACACGAAAGTAAACCAAGAGGGTTGAAGAATTCAAGGATATTATGAGCTTCTAGGAGCTTGGAACATGACTATTCAACCTGCAGGAAATGGTATTGGTATTGGTATTTTCAATTAACGTCACACTGGAGCAACACAACGGGCTATTGCAGGGAATGGTGGAAACAGCTACAAGTAAGTTCCCTCCTGAGAGGGGTGTCGAGTGTGCTCATTGAATCAAGATATCCCGAAGGAAAGGTTCCATAGATGCTACCCGAGATTTTCCAAGAATCGAACCAGCTTAATAAGTCGCCCCTTCCTCCTTTCTTTTGTGCTATGTTCTAGCGACATTTTCCAAGTAATCTTTCAGTAGGAACAGTGCTCTGGAACATATAGGTGAGAAGGTAGTCAAGTGCTTAATGGTCTTTATTCCCATCTTCTCCACAGGTGCACTACGCAGTGCAATGTAAGCTAAACCTGGACGGGTACGAAGCGAACGGACCATTTCCAATAAAAATTGAACACATTTTAAGAATGGGTGATGATCGGTGATAAGTCATACAGATCGGCTTCCAAATACCACATGCAAAAGCACGTGTATCTAATTGTTAACACATTACCACTTGAGAGAAATCATTACACAGGAGAGTCATCTTCAAATAATCTACAACATCCTCCCCCATGAACTGCTATGCGTGCATGTCCATAGCTTAATGTTGTGTTCGGTGCAGCATAGTCAATATACCCCTTGCGCCATAAAATGCAAGCCAACCAATCAACTGATGTGTCCATTTTTCATCAATTTGCATACAATCCAAATCCAAGCACAATGCTTAAATTCAGAAGTACATTGAATTCGTCAATAAGTGTCGTATTTCTAAATAGGCTAAGTAGGCTGGCTGCAGCCTAGAGCAACAAATTTAAAGGCTACAAAGTGTGAGATTTTTGTTTCGAGAAATACTTTGTGTATTAATTTAAACTATGTTATAAAATTAATACAAACTTAATATTAATTCAATCTATATTATAAAAATGTACGAACCATATTATTTTATTGTAATAATATTCGATAAAATTAGAAGCAGCCTTTGTAATTTAGAAGTTTGCCCTGCATGTGTATCAAAATAATTTGTTTTTAATTTACGTTACTAATGAATAAAAATCCTATTGCCTGCAAAAGTACATCGCTATTTTATTTTGAGTGTAGATAGTTTAATAAAACTAATTGACTCAATTTAACAAAAATAATACGGGTGTGTGTTTTATTTCGTTTAAGCTACTTGTAACGCAGATTTATTCAAAAATTGAAGCATCATCGAGATGTAAAGTTAATCTGAGTCGATTTTTTAAACGTTAGCAATTACATTTATGTCTTTTTTACCTGATAACTTCGAACACACTTTTAACACAAAAATGGTTTTGAAGTAAGAATGATCGATACGTATGTGCCACGAAGACCGAACACGTATCTAACCAGCTTAATGGAACTTTCAAACATGTTCATTGATTTTAAGTCTAAAAATTGTTTCGCAACATTTCTAAGTCTCTTTTAGTCTTTATTCAATTGTTCAAATTGTTAGAACACAGTATATTAAGGGATTTTAAATTATGCGAAGATAATTTTGGTTGAGTGATTCACCACTTTTATTTCAAGATGGAAGCAGATCCACACATCCCAATAAAACAATCTAGATATCACTAACTGCAGTATGCGTGTTGAATTAGGCAATCAGGTTTCAAAACATTTCTGAACTGTTGCATCCTAACCTTCTGTTATCAAATATTTTTAAACAAATCAAGAAATTATCTTTAAAGGCATGTCAAATATTCAAAAGGCGGTATGCCTTTTAACATCGCGTACGCTTTCAAAAAAATACTTTGTCCAGGTATAATATTAATATGAGAGATTTTCAGTGTAAACAAACGAACCAGTCCATAAGTGAAGCGCTACCCAAACATTCTCAAATGATACTTATCGTTGAAACCTTAAAATGTAGTTTATCGCCGCTTCGGTAACGTTTGGCGTTCAAACTAATTAGTTAACCAATCAACTATCATATATAAATTAGTAATTCGTTATTTGGGGGTTTTTATAGACGAAGCGAAATCGTATTCGAAAATCAAGCCACGAGACGTCACGTTCGGAATACATACAGGAAGCACCGTTCCTCCTCAGAAGAAACACTTCTTCCACTTACATTTAGTTTGACAGAAAATGCCTCTCATAAGGTATTCATAAATCATCAGCCTCTTCATGAACTACCATAGGTCACAGCGAATTTCATGAACTACATTACAAAATCATGATCAATTAGCATTGAAGAGCTAAGTTTGATAAGGTACGATTTCGAAGAGGATCATTTAAGCAGAACACTACTGCATGATTTGAAATTATCAGGAACTGGTTGATTTGCACTTTCGTGTTTCCAAAACCTTAAAAGTCATTTCACACATTCCACAAGACGGTGTATATTGAAAAGGCATCGTTTTGAATTAATGGAGATTCGGTAGGAACGAAACATTAGCGTATGTTAAACAGGCTGATTAGCAGGGTCCCTTGCCCGTCTGTTAGACTAAGCTAAAATTACCTCTTCAAGATCTGACCAGCCCATCTGTTAAAGTACTTAATGTGCCGATTCTTCTTTCCTAATGGGACCAGTATGGTTCAGTGGATTCGCCCGCTAAGTTAGCAATCTGCCTGTTGTAGACGGTGGGCGTTTGATTCCTGTAACTTATCCTGGGTATATTTCTCTCTTATGCTGCAGTACAACTTTTCCTTTTGTGTATGTCCGTTTCATGACTTTGTATTGTGTTAGGCCCAACTTAACAAAATATGGCCCTTGGGCAGTAAAACCCACATAATCTTTTCGTAAACTTCATCGCAATCAACTAATTTGTGATTTTAATACATTTTTGAAATATGTTTTTAAAATTAATATTCAAGGGTTTTATTCTTTGGTGCAAAAAGTGCAGCTTTTCTGGTTTTTGAATCGATCACTAGACAAATAGTCCAAAATATTTACAAGTAAGGCAACTATGTATAGTTAATTACAAATGCGGCACTTCAAAGTAGACTAGCCTAGAGTCTTGAAACATGACATTGTTTTTGCATAGAAAACAAATTAATTTTAGACATTAATTTTTGAAATAACTGTACAAAATATGAGAATGTACAATGTACATGAACTGTACAAAATATGAGAATGATAAACAGCTAATTAGGTTCAGGACCTTTTGCCACCTATTGTGGCCTAACCTAAAACCTGCCGCCCCTGTTTTTGATAGGTAGGTAGTTGAATTAGCGTCGTCGCACGAGCAACACAAAGGGGTTATAGGCGACGATGCGGGATCAATCCTGAAAGCAAAGATCCGAGGACACCACGAAATTTTGAACCACGGTCAGATGGAGACGTCAATACCTGAGCTGCTCATCAGTGAACAGAATATAGGCTGGGAATTTTTGCCCTACGGCACTTTTCAGCTGAAACCAGTGCGAATTCCTTAATATGAGGGTAATCTTCAACCTGCAATGACTTGACTCGTTATACATGAAATGGATTTAAACACTCATCATGCAATACACTTCATATGATGGGGTGAGGCATACTTTCATTCCGGAATTCCGGACCCACCTCCTCCCAACTCACCAAGAGGTTTAGAGTCTTTTGCGGGAGGAGGGGGAATCGACCTCCAGCCAAACACGAAGGAGGAGCACGGGAAACACAGCCCAGGCGGGCAGGGAGGGCACACGAAAGCTCCGGCACGTACGGCCACGGACCCCAGGGCACCACCATTTATTGAATCTTTAAAAATACACAAAATGACCAACAGGGTCAAACAAAAAACAAAAGGACGACCGGCACACTGCCGGTTTACAGGGACGGGGATAACAGGTCCCAACACATAAAAAACCTAAATATACATCAAAGGAAATAAAGATGGTTGTGAAGATGAATATATACAGGTGATGAAAAGCATAGAGGCAACAAGTCCCACATGAAAAAAAGAATGTATAAATAGAATATATATAAAACAACAAATGAGTGAAATATATACAAATGGATGACACGAATCCTTAAAATTCATTAAAAGTTAAAAATTTTAAAAGAATAAAAGTTTAAAATGGAGGCGGACCTAATCCTAGGCCTCTACTGAAGGGCTCAACCACCAGATGCCACCAATTTAGTCGCTGTGGAGGGCGGGGAGCCCATCCGCCACCCCTTTTGCCGCCAGCACACAATGACTGATCTTATTTCGGAGGGATTTACTTTTCAAGACGCCCCCAGCCATATGCGGCCATAACCATCCGGTTCTTTTAGGTGGTGGCCGCGTATGCATGGGCAGTGGAAGAGGTAGTGGTTGGAATCACCCACCGCCCCACAGCTGCAGAGGTCCGTGTTTTTAATGCCGAACCTGTGGAGGTATGTGGAGGCATATTTTCACTCGCAAAAGTTCGTTTGTTTGTACCAGGAATGCGTTTACTCTGGCGTAACCTATTCTTTCATGGAAGGAGGGCGCTTTGATAATCGCCGACCAGTACCACACCCGTTTCCGTGGAATATTCTTGTCTTACATAAAGTATTGTGCAAGTGCGCAAACGTTTATGATTCAGCGCAACTCTATCGGGGTAACTGTTCAGGATACAATCTCACTATCGGCTCATCCATTTCCGTTAGCTGCCCATATGCATAGTGCCTATCAACCATGTCTAAATTCGTGAAATATTGCATTGCTCACTCGAAGTTATAGTCTAAAAGACGATGACCCAAACTGATCAACTGCTGCTCTACAGAACATCTAGCATATTCAGGTGGCGCTCACATCCCTTTGTGCATGCGGTTTAATTTTGTGTTTTCTGCTTAAAGCTTCGAAGCACCCTCATTTGATCTTTAGAGATGGTAGAAACTCGGAATTTGAGTACGAAAATAAATAAAATCAGTAGGGTTACCAGAAATCGTATCCATATTTACCCAAGAAAAGTATTAACATTATTAAAAAACTGCATTATACATACTACATGCACATTAAAACTATTTAACATGTTTTATAAAATCATAGAAGCGTATTTGACTGTTTTAGCAAGACACATTGAAACAACAATAGTCCTGCGACGCTAAATGGGCTGAAATATGTTAATATACAGACATATTTTGTATACGCATGGGCCCGCCGGACGCTCACTCATCCAACCAATATATGACACGTCTTTAAGAAGCGAAATAAGTTATCATTGACTATCGTCAATAATAATAATACATTTTACATTATGTTATCATTTAAACTCTATCGTGTATCATTTAAAATTTGCTTCCGATTTCTGATGACTCTCATTTCCCACTCACTACAGATAAAATCACAAATCAAGAGTTTCCAATCTCCAATACGTTTGATTATCTACTTCACTTTATCCTCCATCTTATGCACTTTACTAATCCAAATATGAGCTCATATATTCTAATTTTTATTTACTTTGTTATTCGATTCTTTGTCGTTCGGGACGCGTTACATTTTACACGTATGCCAAAGAACTTAATTAGATAATATATCTGTAGAGTCAAAGTGAATTATTCATCAATTTCGATATAGTGCACTTCCTTCGTCTTTGGTGGAATTCGTTTCATTTTTTGGCAGGGATAAATTATTGCTCACGAGGGAAAAATAATTGACGTGTATGATTGCTTTTCACAGCGTGATGGCTCCGTCACTCTCTAATCCTCCGATAAAATGTAATCTCATTATAATGGTCTCGTTGACGACATTTATGAAACTCCCTTTCATTTTGAATAAAGATAAGAGGGAAGATGTTACATTAAGAAATAGTCAATATTTCGAGTCACGTCTGAAATACCATCTGCGATTTGAATTCACGTACCTAATCTTTTAAAATAATTCGACTGATTGTATAAATTGGAAGGCAGACTAATTTTAATCTTTCGCGGCCATTTTTCTTTGGTTGGTATTAATTCGCTATTCAAATGCAAGGCGAGACTGTGACGTCAGAGCACCGGATTTAAAGAGCACCGACAGAATTATTAACGCAAATCTGTGAAGAAAGGCGGATATAAATAAGTTAATGAATGTAGTTTTGTCATTCTTTGGTGCTTGAGTGAGTGAAAAGTGAGATGGATGAGTATAATTTATCGATTTAGGATATTTCGTGACTTGGTGGGATTGGTTCGATTCTCGCAGGTTGCAGTGGGTGTAATTTCTCTCTCCAGAGGAAAGATCTCTTTGTGGGTGTCTCATCGCTTGGGGATGATTTGGCCAGATTGGTGAGATCACGCACGAAGTCTAGAAATGTGATTCAATCAAATCCCGCGGATTTAAGCTCGACAAGGACAGTTCAAATCTAATTCAGTTATGTAATTACATTGGTTTGAATTACATTATGAATTTACGTTGCACTGAAGCAACACAAAGGGCTATTGCAGACGGTCCGGAATCAATCCCGAAAGGTTAATTGTATTGAATATAAATTTAACTAGTATAAGAGCATCGACCTTCTAATGAGATAGATAAAGCATGCGGTGTTGTAAGATCTCAGAAGGGTCAAGTCGATTCGTAAGTCAGGAGGGCTTACGGATCGACTTGGGGCCGATTGACTATCGAATTTGTGTTTTCAATCAGGCTGGATAATCACTTTACCCAATCAATAATTTGTCCATTAGAGTTCTTGCTTTTTCCCACATACACATGACATCTTCAAACCAAGCGATCGGAAGAAATAGATGAAACTACGGGCACATACTCCTATTGCATCAGAAGGACGACGTCGAGACATTTTCTGTCAAATTTAGGTGGCGGTGGTGTTCTGCGGCGAAACCTATTTCCTGTACTTAATCCGAACATGACGTCAGCTGGTTTGTTTACGGAATACGATTTCAGCACGTCGCCAATACAAATTTCAAAGAATGGTTTCCGAATACATGTATGACAGTTGATTGGCAAATGCCAAACCTCACCAAAATGGCGATAAACTATATTTTAAGATAATCCAATTAAGGTACAATGCGAGAGTATTTGGACAACGGTAGTAAAATCTTCGCAGACCGTCTGGTTTATTTCTTTACACTAAAAATCCCTCTCATAGTGATCATGGTGCTTATCCGCCACCCAGTAGGTCCAGGGTTCAAATCTCGGTTTGTAAGCGGATGTTGGTGATTGCCCTTGAAGGCTGAAGAGGTCTTAGTCGGGCATTTTCAAAAGAATATACGTGATAAATTTATTGGCTCAAAAGTGAGTTCCAAAATATTTGGATTGTTCACAGCATTATATATGGGAAAAGACTATTCTTAAGGGTTAAAAAGAGTTCGAAATACTGCCTCGGAATACTACATTACCAATCTTTTACTCCTCCCAACCTGAAATGACTTTCGAAATTACGATTTTAGATGCACTTAAAAACGAATGGTTTGAGAATAGCTCTAACTTTTTCTGAAAAGCCTTTCGGTTGTAGTATTTTTCTTTTCACATTGGTATAATTTTTTCTTACAACATATCACGTTTATGTAGAATGCTTCTGTTAATTAATGAAACACTCGAACTTTATGGCAACTTTTATTCTTTGTGACGTTCCATTTGCAGATTTTTGATGCGGATATTTCAATCATAATTGTTTTACTGGTGGTTTGAACGGACATTTGTTGTTTTGAAACATCCAATTTCTTCAATATGTGAAACGCAAAGCTTAAAAACTCAAAAATCTAGAATGTAACCATGGACTTAAAATGGCTAGATCTTAAAAAAATGTTCAAAAATATTCAACTTATTTCTAATTGCAGTTTTCAAATTATTCGATATTGTACAATTTCATTTGGTGCCCTTTGTTCACAATATGGCGCAAAAAGAAATTAATTTGAAACTCCGAATGATTGAATAATTACATTCAGAGAGAGAGAGAGAGAGAACAAGGAACGCAAAGCTCTCAGAAAATGTTCTTTCTCAATAAAATGTTAACACTATTTGTACGATTGAAGTTCAGTGACGTATCAGAATCAGATGGTAAATGAGTACGGAATCAAAAACAATTAGCAATTAAATTCATCAGGAAGCGAAACTAATAAGCAACAGATAACGTATAACTACTCTCGTAAAACTTCATATTCTGAATTAAATGATTGAATGTAGTCCTGAAATAGCGTTATTGGGTAATATATAAACCTAGGGATTATTAACTTTCCTTTACCACACAGACAAAATCATCCAATCTGAATCGTTATCACTCCAGCTTCTAACAATTGTATTAGCTCATTTTAATAGTTTTTTAACCCCACACACTTTTTTTTTTCATCAGATTAATAATAAATACTTAGGGAAATTATTAGATGAACGTTCTGGCATATCAATTTGCTTAGGAATGTTACGAGATGCAAATATGAAGAAATGCTTTTTATTAAAGTTATTTTTTTTGTACATTCCTTTTACTGAGTGTAATTTTATTAAATTCCTTTTACTGAGTAATTTTATAAAATTAATCATTATAATATCGTCAGTTGGATGCTTTGATATTCATTAACTTACCTAAATAGGTTACAGTAATAGAACGAATTTTGAGGATTTTGACTTTAACCCTCAAAAGGTTTTTACGAGATATGTCGTCCAACATCGATTTTGCTAATGACGAGATATCTTGTTCACCAAGGTCAGGTCAGTTTTGATAATCACGCGAGATAGATCGTCCAGAAAAAATTGCCTTATTGCTCCAAGGGGACGAAGATCCAAAGAGGAAATACAAATCATCCCTTGTCTAGAACTGGTGACTGTTTGGAACAGGCTTTTGCATCAGATGCTGGACACTACAGGACAGATAAATAACCAGGAGGGTTAAATAGGTAAAATGCACTGGTAATGTACACAATTTCTACCTATATGATTGGAAATAGCGAGTTTCATGCTGCATAACTTTCAAACTGCTTCTTCCAATAGACTATGAGAAAAAATGCTTCAGAAATATAAATTTAAAAAGCTATTTAAACTAAATAAAAAAATATGCGAATAATTTTGCGTCCAAATCCAAACATATTACAAAAATTTCTACAAAAATACGTTTGACATTCTTTCAGAAAAACAAGTTTCTAAAGTTAGCCGTGGAGCTATTTTCAGTTGGATCGAAACGTTTATCAAATAAAATATAACCTAACAAGTTCAGATAAATAAAGCATTACACACATTTTTTCTTACATAAATATTTTAACTAAAAAGACTTTCAACACGTTTCTTCACTGATGGAATATTTTTTGGTATTGGTTTAAGAGATAGTAAGCAAAGACGAATTTGTTGACACAAATAAAATCATGAATTTTTTAATCAACACAAATGGGCCACGATAGCCCCTTAGATCCGCGGATTAGCAACAGGAGTCCAAGACTCGATCCAACCAGACCGTCGTGTACGTAGGAATTGCTGAATGTTAAATCTGTCGTGGCCTCAAATGTCCTCACGTTGGCGTGGTGTGGAAGTTAGGAGATTGGGGTGCCAGCTCAGGTGTTGACCTCGTCATCTGACCGTGGTTCAAAATTACGAATTGTTGTCATCTTTGGATCTTTCCTTTCGGGATTGATCCTGGATCGTCGCCAATATGTTATTACTCCAGTGTGACGTACATTCAACTACCTACTTACTTTTAATTTTAAACCATGGTCTGATGACGAGGTCAACACCTGAGCTGACACCCCATTTTCCAATATTCCCCACCGCGCCAACGTGAGGATATTTGAGACCACGACAGATTTAATGTGCACCAGCCCCCGTGTACGCTACTGTCTTTGGCTTGACTGATTTCGAACTCGTAATCTTCCGGCTGCTAATCCGATAGCCCGTTGTGTTACTCCAGTGCGATGTTAATTAAAATACCTGCCTATCCACCCGGTTGGTGTTATCCGGCTGATCCTGGACCGCCACCAATACTCCGTTGTGTTGTTCCAGTGGGACGTTTATTAACTACCTACCTTCAACCGCTGCCCTGCGTTGAATGATGGAAAATAACATAATTCCGATTATTCTACAACTGGTGTGAAAAGTTATAGAATAATCGGAAAACGTTTGGTTGCCCTTTACTATACGAAATGGAATTAAATTTGCACGAAAACTCTAGCCTTGAGATCCTTTATCGAATCAGTATTTAAAAGGTTTCCCCATAGTTATGAATATGCAAATTATGGATGTTGTAGCTGAGATCAAGCCAAGAGGGTGTGGTAGGCACTTTTAACTTTGGTTGTAGACGCGTTATTATTAAGTAATGATATATTTCGTGTTGCACATTTCGTCCCGAAGATGTTTAAACTGAAGGAGTATGAAAACTGGCTTGCTATGGTAGCCGATCAGAGGATTCCAATAATTTAAATCTACCGCAAAATGCCATTTTTAGATCGTCGATTAGTTTGTATCAAGCATAGGGATCACCTTTTCTGAGTAACCTTGGAAAGGTAAAATAAAAGTTACTTTATAATGGATCCCATATCACTGTGTATGGACCTTTGCCAATAGCCAGTTGTGTGCTCCAGTTGCGAAGTAAATTCACTTACAAACAGAAGTCACTGGCATATATGGCAATGAACAAGCTGACGAATTGGCTCAGACTGTAGCACAGTTAACAATAACTTAAATTTTCTTTGCTTTTACTTAACAAGATGTTTGTATTCTCGTCTATAAAGACTAACAGATTTTCAAATAGACCTCTATAAGAAAGAACTGGAATGTTTTATCTATACTCTTATTAGCAAAACGAAGTTGTGTAGAGCTTATTCTTGATACAAAAATAAACTTCTCAAGGTATAAAATGAAATTTCGCACAAAAGTAGCTGACATAAGGAGAATGTGCAACTCGGAATTCGATTTTTGAATTTAAGAGTTCTACATAAGAAAGTCCGCGGTAGCCCAATTGGAAGAGCAACGGTTTAGCAACCAGAGGGTTGTGAGTCCAAAACTAGGTCCAGCCAAAGACCGTCGTGTACACGGGGCTGGTGAACGTTGAATCTGTCGTGGCCTGAAATATCCTCACTTTGGAGGGATGTGGAAGTTCGGAGAGTCGGGTGCCAGCTCAGGTGTTGGTATCGTCATCTGACCGTGGTTCAAAATTACGACGCGTTGTCTTGGATCTTTCCCTTCGAGATTGATCCCGGACCGTCGTCAATAGCCCATTGTGTTGCTCTAGTGCGACGTTAATTAACTACCTACCTATCTACATAATAAAAGAAGAGAAAAAAATCGGAAAAAAGAATGACATTTGTGAAAGTTGATTACAGAAAGAACGGCTTCATGAGATATCAGTCAAATACAGATTGCTTGAGCATTGCTAGAGAAACAATTTTTTCCAAAAAATTATTTTGGTGCGTTCAGAAAACAAATCTTGGAAAATGTAGCATAAGATTCTATTTGAACCTGCATGTAAGTTGGAAAACAATGTTTATTGAAAAAAAGTTTGGAAGAACAGGTGGAGTATATGCTATCATACAAATTGATTCACGGGCCATATGAATGTCGTGGAACCATTTAATAGCCTTGACAACGAAGATAAACTGACGTCAGCGAAACAGTTGAGAGCTTTAGCTACATCTACAGGGACTTATAATACCAAGTTTACTGTGCTGCACGAAATCATTGTCTCTATACGCAAAAGCCAATGATTTTTACTTTAGTGACAAGATGAACATGTTTGAAGTGATGTATAGAGCATCGTAAATGGAGAGCAACGGATTGAGGATGTTTTTTGCGTCGTTTAATTTTATTTGGAGAGATATTCTAGACCTATACTTTTGTGTAGAGAGTATAAGACATGAGGTATCTCTGGCGACAACACTACAAGAGAGACATTTAAAAGCACCGGGGAATCATGATTTGAGGTGGCATAGTATGGCCATCTACACTATGCGGGGACCTTTCAGGGCCATTCTGTAAGCGATTGGAAATGCAAGGACGAGATCTTACATCAGTACAGTCAAACCTAGTTTCGACATACGTCGCCAAGACATACGTTAAAAAATTTGTATTAACCATAGTAAATGTCATCCGAATTCAGAAAAACGCATTATTTCAACAATAAAATAAAATATTAATGTATTTACATTATTTGCTGTACAATTCTTGGTTCACAGATAAATGGAATTCTTCATCACAGATATTATACAGGTAATTCCTGACAACACAGATAATTCTTGATTACACAAATATTTCCTGATTACGCAATTTTTGTCTTGAAATAGTTCTATTATCTATTTTCGTGTTTTGGTTTTCTCGTGACATTCTTTAAAAAAATCTTTGATGTAGCTTTGATCTTCGCTGTTTAATTAAACAGATGAATTTTCACTGCCTAACAGAAAGCGGTGAACAATTTCTAAGTCAGCAGCAGCTTCTTTTAAAGAAGGCACGCTTATTCCTTCGACTTAATTGGAATCTACATTTATTCTTTCTTCTTTACTCTCTTCCACAATCAAATCTTCCATAATCTCGGACTTGGGTAAAAAAGTTTTCTGAGGAATTGTTGGCGAAGAATTCTAAATGGAATATGATACCCACGGATCTATAGAAAAACTCTTTCAAGGAAAGCAAAGATATTATCAAGAGAATAGAGTGGTCAGCCTACAAACCGGATATAAATCCGATTGAATATGTGAGGGGAATTTAGGACACAAAACATTAGAATTCCAATCCCCTCTTAATAAGCCCAAAAGCTGACGGGTTCGTTCGAATCAATTGAAATTAATCCCACAAAATATAATTATATTTAAATTTCAAGTCTCCCGACAAAATGAAGATCTTATGCAAATTGTATGCCCTTATCCAAAAGGAGAGTTATGCTCATTTTTAGTAATTATCCCTTAATAATTCACTCCAGTGCATTTACAGATTACCTTCCGCTATCCTATTTATTAGCATATAATAAAATTGATAAGGATTTAATATATGAAATGACTAAGTTTAAAGTTTTATGAATTTCTGCAAGTGACTGTAAGTTATAAAGTTGTGTACATAAAGCTGAGCATTATACGCCAAACACACAATTGTGAAGAAAATGCGATTTTAAAACTGATAAGAACTGATAAAATCCATATTATGTTCCTATTCACAATGAAAATGTTGATATATTTGTCTTAAAACTGTAAACGAATCATTTTACACTCACTCAAAACTTAAACAGAACGATAAAAAAACATTCTAGGTATGTAAGGAAAACCAGTGATAATACATCGTTGATTACAAAATTGTCTTTGTGAACAATACAGTACATGAAAGTTAAATTAACATTAGTATAATATGAAATCAAGAATCTGTACTTGTCTGTCTGTTGCAAAATTCTGTACCTGTATTAGGGTTAAAATAAAAACCTTTTTTCTCTTAAAACAAAGTCTTAAATCAACTATAAATACTTTTACTTTCAAGCATTTTACTATTCCCCAGACAAAATACATTCCAAGCATGTCCCAAGTCTTTGAAGATCTTTCGGAATTCTCTTAAAATGCCTAAAAATCTTTTTTATCGTTTTCATATTTAAGCTACCGGAAAATATTCAAATCTCTTTTGACCTTTTGCCCCTTTTGTATTCAGGAACAAAGTTTTGGAATATATTCAAGAGAGGTACAAATTTCATTTTCAAAATCTGTGACTAGACCGTGTGAACCTCAGATTTGAAACAACGTAAGAAGTTCGAATAAGTAACTAATATGGCTTTTATATTTCTCAAACACATTTCACAGTAGATGAATAACGTTTATGTATATAACCTTTGATAGTGCATGAGAAAACATCCCGGAGCGTGCCCTTAAATTAGAGGGTGATAGAGGTTTGCAGACTGACCAGTGGATATTTGAGATAAATTTAATTTGACCATCTCTAAGACTTTCCCGACGTGTCGAAAATAGAATATAAATCAAACCTCTCCTGGTTAACTCCTTGTTTATCTGGGCTGTCTAAGGTGAATTTTTATTTTAATCCTATGCTCGTCTTGGACTTTTTGAATGTGCAAGAGCTTATGAACTTGGTTTAGCTGGTTTAGGCAAAGTGGAATAAGAAACATGTTCATACACAAAATATCTTATTCAATGAAATTTATTATAAAACAAAATTATGTTAACACCATAAATTTAATTAATTACTAAATATAATATATAAGCCTGGGGGACACCAGAGAGATCGTTTAATGCCGATTAACGACTTTGCAACCGAAGCTAAAATAATCTATGTATTTACGCATTTTTCGAAAATATCAAACTTCACTTTCAAGTATTTTACTTATTCGTCTACTATCTTATTAACACGTCTCCCACTTATACTAAACCAAATTGTCACAGATGAAATGAGTCCTACGGATTTAATAGAAATACAACTTATCACTACTGCAGATTTAGAAGTTTATCCTAAATTTTAAAATACATATTAATTTATAATACTGAATATTTAAATTCAAATTCAGTTAGTTTACATTATTAGTCTAACTTATGTTCTCGACAATGTTTTCCGGTGAAGGTCACCGACCCTCCAGATGTAATAAAACACGGTCTGAAATATTATGTACTTTATCTTCTCTAAGTTTCATTATTCTTTTTTAAAGCAAAGCTGTTCTGTTCGAAATTCGTACACGAACTATATTTCGAATGAAATTCAGACAATATCGAGAGCATAAAGAAAAAAGATGATTTTTTAATTTGCTTACTAAGATTAAGTATACACAAGATTACGTTACAACGGTATATTTTAGAGTTCGAAATATTGCCACGAGATGATAAATAGCAAACTGTGTAGATGATATATATATATATCATCTACACAATATATATATATATATATACTGTGTTATATATATACTGTGTTCCAGGTTCAACAATATCGTTTTAATTTTATTGCAGACAATATTTTTACTTGAGTATTCTTTTTATTTAAATTTAAACACTTTATTTGTATTTTTGCTAATGGCATCATTTAACTTTCTAGGTAGAAGCTTCTTGTAACCAATCATCAGATGTAAAACGATTTTTACTACGTTGATTATTCTTTACTGATTATTCAAATCCACTTCTGTTATGCTTTGCTGTGTTTCTCTTTCCTCCAAATAAGAATTGGAATAATTGGAAAGAGAATAAAATTATTTAATAATTTTATTTTTCCCAATTATTTCTAGATGACAATATTTCCTTTATTATATAAAATGAAAACATAAAACTTCCTATACAACATATGCTTTAAGTTATAAATGTTTTTTATTTAGGTTAATAGTAAAAATAAATTTAAGAAGTTTAAAATGAGCGAAGTTTATGTAAATAAAATGTATAAAATAATAAAATTTAAGTAAATAGCATAAAGTAAGTTTTTATATTAAAAATATCAATTAAGTTTATGCATAAAAGTATAAAGGTAAGTTTATTTATAAAAAGTATAAGCAAATACATATTAGCTATCGATAGCAAAGAATAAAACTTTGATTCAACGAGACTGAAACGATAAAATAGAAATGGGTAGTTAAGTTTGAGTGAAATTTTGCATACAAGGATCAAGGGTGGAATATAAACGATTAAAGCACCAGATCAATTCCACCGAAGCCAAAGAGTATGTAAGCCTAAATGTGGCAATTTGTGATTTGATGTCTCGCGTTTCGGTCGAATAACTTTTAAATTTGAACTGCCTCCTAGTGGAATATCTTCTAAATTCTCAACACCTACTCATGCAATCGTTATAACGAGCTGAGGGAAAAGGGAAGGTATTCACGCAACTGGATGTCAACTCGACATTTTGATATACGGGTCAGTACGAATAACCCAGAAAGCTACTGATGGGTCTAGAAATGATTGAGTAAAGGTACTGGCGATGTAGACTGGACTATGTAGGGTACTCAGTTTAATTTAGTGACAAGTTATAACTAATCATACATCCACTCTATCGGGAGACGAATAGTGATTAGAGCCACCTTAGACTTTTCACCCGTTAAATTATATCTGATACACATGCAGAGTCGTCCATCTCTATTTTTGTACACATGAAATGCATTAGTGTTAGATTTAACACTCCAAGTGGTCTTGAGGTATCTCGTTCAATATCTGGTCAATTTTGCTAATGACGAGATATCTCGTACATCAAGATCTGGTTAGTTTTGCTAATGATAAGATACGTCGTGGAGATAAAACTACCCTATTACATCAAGGAAATGAATATTCAAGTTGGAAAAATAAATTTTCCCCTTCCTAGAATTGGTGACAGTATATAACAGGTTTTTACATCAAAGGCTGGCCACTACAGGGTGGTTTTCGATGCGAAGATAAGCCCCTAGGAGAGAGAGAGAGGGCTAATGTTAAATATCTAGTCCTAATCTTTTGGAGATGAAGTACTTTGAAGCGACAATCTCTCTAGTACTGTGTCTACCACGAGAACTAGTCCCGACACCAAGTGTGGGTGTTTGCGGTAGCTATAGAAACAGGGCTCGTTCATTTTGAATAGGTTGACTCTCGAGGATGACTAAATTCGATTTTGTTTTAGCGAAGGTTGGCGGGTCAAGAGGTAGTTTACTTATTCCGATCTACTCGGTGACAAGTATAAATCTTAACAAATATATTTCCAATTTGTCATTCAGTGCACTAATGTGACAGACTTGAATACATTTCTTCAAGCATGCCATATGGAAAATAGGATGAGATCTGTTTCTAAGGCAACAGACAGGGACAGATTGTGTCTAGAGTAATTCTCGTGGTAGACAGATGGTACTCCTAATTGTGCTTACATAGAAATAGGATAACTTTCTTTGTATGTGAAGCATTGGAGTAATGGTATCATAATCACATAAAAGACTATCAATAAATTTATATTTCGTTCAATGAGACACTATTGTATGCTTTGTGTTTTATTCAATATTTCGAAAGGAAGCAATTCGACTTATTTCTAAATTTAAAATTTGATAAAAATCCATTTCAATTTGCACTGCAGGTAAAAGATTAGTTCATGCAAAGACTAAAATCGCGTCTTTTCTACCTTAAACTAGTGCAGTCTGCTGAGACCTCACATCAACATCTATAACTACATATATAACTCGCAAATTATTTATGGTCTAAAATTGTGGTCAAAGTAACAGAAGTCTGAGAGACCGTTAGTATCATTTACGTGTCAAAAGTGTTTGCACCAGTTGATGGGTAAGGTAGAGTTACTAAGAAAAGTCTAGAAACATTATCTTGATTTTTTTACATTGTTCTTTAAAGAATTTTATCTCCGAAATTAAACTAATATAAAAATACTGAAAGCCATATACATATATATTCCACATGGGGATTATCTTATTAAATATACCCAACATTTTTTCATTCGCCAGCAAATTCTTTCGAACAAATATTGCATTTTGATTTAATTACTGAATAATTATCAAAGCTCTTAAAGAACTTACAATTTAAGACAATTAGAATTGCCAAGCAATAAATATTGCAAAGAGGATTAACAGTTCTCAATAATGGCTTAACGGCGATTCATCTGCAAAAACGGGATTCAAACATCAGGTTCTTGCCCTACAGTTTCCTAGCCCCCAAATTGTTGGAACTTATTTTTTCTTCGATTCTCGATAAGCCGTTAGAAAGCTTTTAGCACCAATATCCTTTTTATGAGTCAACGATTTTGTACGCATTTTCTCTCGTGTCTCTTTTAGTGTCTCGTCAACCAGCTTCAGTGAACCTCGGTGAAATGAGATTTCTTTATCGTTAAAGTATTATTTTTCACTGGCGTACATTGTTGCCGCCATCGTGCATCGCAGAATATAACTTTTTTTATTCGTCCAATTATATTTTACATTATATGCCTACATACTTTTCCGAGATGCAGTTTCTGATGATTTCGTGCGACAGCACATTTTTAATCACTTTTGATACCACTCATGAAGTTTTTCTCGTGTAATTCACTTATAATCTTTTCTCAAGTTAAGAAAACATTCATTATTGTAATATTTGCAGTAAACTATATTGTGAAAATAAGCTTATTTTTATATTCAGTGTGTAACAAGATTAAAGTGCCCCAGAACTCAGGTACCAGGTGATAATACGTGACTCTACCAACTGCGCTACACTGGCAATACTTACTTTGGAAAAATAATAAGAATTGTTCAAGCAAAATTTTCCAAGTAAGTTTTCCTGTTTTGCAGAGATGACCACACTTAAAAGAAGAAAGGATCTTTGTTGCCCAGTTAGAAGAGCAACAGATTAGCAACCGGAGGTCATCAAGTTCGAAACTTGGTCCAGGTAGTTTGGAGAATGGGGTGCAGCTTAGATGCTGTACTCGTCATCCGACAGTGGTTCAAAATTACGAGGCGTTGTCCTTTCTTTCCCTTCGGAATTGATCCCGGACCGTCACCAATAGCCTGCTACAGTGCGATGTTAATTAATTATCTGCCTTAAGAGAAGAAAGAAAAGTTTAGATTGAAGTTACAGCAGATGCTGCTCCGAATTCTTCTGACTTTAAGCCGATCAATGATAGCTTGCGAAAGTGTTTGAATCAGGTGAAAGGGCACGTGGTACGTTTTTAGACAAGTCACTCACAGTGGTCCTCTAATTACTTCTGCGGCACTGAATTGGCTAAAACGCGCATGCGTGCCAACATGTTTTCTGTACAGAAATGGAGTACGCGTTATGAAACGTGTGATAACACATCCTGGAAATAGTTGATCGTTACCCACTCTGAGAGGACACAGTATTTTTCCTAGTCCTGAAAACACCAGTTATTAAGGTTACACACTGGTCCAAAACACACGTTCTCCTGTTTAGCACATCGACCTTCTAATGAAATAGAAAGAGAACGTACGCGCAGTTTCATTTCTTTCCATCGCTTGATTTGAAGATCTGTCACGTGGTTGGGGGGAAAAGCATGAACCCTAATGTAGGATACATTATTGATTGGTTAAAGTGATTTACAGCATGATTAAAAAACAATAGTCTGCACCTCGATAGTCAATCAATCGGCTCAAGTCGATTCATAGGCCTACGTGACTTACCCTCCTGAGATCCTAAGACGGCGACTGTGCCCACAATGCCTGTCTATTTCATTAAAAGTCAATGATTTAGCAATGGTCTGCTAAATCTGTTTTTATTCATGCGTATCAAATGGTTGCAAAGTAATACATGTAAATCAAATAGCCTATTTTAATATTTAAAATTTAAAACCAAATTATTATATTTTTTACAAATCTTGCAAAGCCTTGGTAACTCTTTTTTAAAAATAATATTTTATTTCATAGTTCTCAAATGTTTTCTATTTCATTAGCGAGATTCAAAATCGTTGTTAACAGGGCTTTCCTTTGAGTTGGAAACGTTGCATTAACCAACTTCATCCTTTTGAACACAAAGCAAGTTTTAGCATTATTACCCATTTTATTATTACGTAATTAGTGATATTAACATTTGTGAGCTTTTTCGGAAAATGTGTGACATACTTCTAATTTATGAATAAATATGCACATAATCGACCAGGGAAGTTGTGAACATGGACCAAGTTTAAACCTTGTTTGGATTTCATTGACTATACTCCGATTGTTCTTCCGAGGATTTATATTACACCTGACTGCTCATGTTGAATAATTCTATGTGGTTTGAAAGTACTCAGAATAATTACTTTTTTTATCTCTTTCGTTGAGAAAATGTCATTTTGATTTCTATAACTCACCTCAGCCGTGGTAGCCCAGTTGGAAGAGCAACGGATTAGCAACTGGAGGGTTAAAAGTTCGAAACTCGGTTCAGCCAACGACAGTCGGGAACACGGGAGCTGGTTCACGTTTAATCTACAGTGACCTGAAATGTCCTCACGTTGGCGTGGTGCGGGAGTTTGGAGAGTGAGGCGCCACTCAGTTGTTGACCTCGTCATGTGACTGCGGTTCAAAATGACGAGGCGTTGTCCTTAGATCTGTTGCCAATAGCCCGTTGTATTGCTCCTGTGTGACGTTGTTAAATGACTACCTACCTACCTGTAACTCACCAATCGGTCTAGTGGTCAGGTGCTGACTTCTGGATCGAAATATTCCAGGCTCGAATCCGGGGTAAGGCGTTGGTGTTTGCCGTGTGAACCTCTCTATAAACAGGTTGTACCTAGAATATTTATGTTAGGTGGTATGTATGTAAAGTGAATACACCTCCCATGATGCTACAGGATAACTCTAAGTGGTTCACAAATTCGCCCTTGTATATACAGGGGGAGTCTAAATTGTTTTTACAAAATAAAGAGGGGTGATAGCACCCATCCAGACGAGCAATAATTACCATGGAACATAGGGTCGCATTCCACTCTGAGAGGCAGAAAAGAGTAAAATTAGAGTGAACTTACAACAGTGTTGAGAAAGCGAATGAACGATACCAAAAGTTGCACAATCTGATTGATTGATCAGAGAAAAACTCACAGCAAGTACTCAAAGTAGCGGCCACGCGTGTCGTTGCACAGTTCACACCGGCGAAGGAATGACTGACGCACCCTCTCGAAGATTCCTGGTGGTGTTAATTTTGTCTACGGCAACACCGATTCTCGCTACGAGATCTTCAGCCGAGTCCACAGGCGTCTGGTACACTAAAGATTTCATGTGCCCCCGGAAGTCCAGTGGGTTGAGGTCCGGTGAGCGAGGAGGCCAAGCCACAGGTCCGCCACGTCCGATCCATCGTGCGGGATATGTGGCATTCAAGAAGTGCCGGAGGTATGCTACGTAGGCAGGTACAAAACGACGTCAGAGGCGATGCATGGTTCATGCTCGACGCGTTTCGACTTTATTCTTTTCTGCCTCTCAGAGTGGAATGCGACTCTAAAAGTAAAGTTTTTAAAGTTCTAATCAACTTTCGTAGAGAATACTTCCACTGTTGTCTTGGCACGAATGTGCGTACAATATTATGCATTTATATCCCTGTATTCCATAAACGTCATCAGTGATTTTAAGAATAGTTGGAAACTTTATTTGGTAAAACATTCATGATTTTTCCTTCTTTAAAAACCTTTACTTTACATTGAAAATTCTGTTCCGTGGCGAATCATGAATCAAGAAAAAAGGCTGGAATAAAATTAAATCAATGTCTCTATTGCAGCCAGAACCACTTGACAGATACTTGGAACTACCAGATTGGTTTATTTTTGTAAAACACATTTTATATCTGTCTCACAGCATCGAAAAAGTCACGAAGCTCTACGATTGCAGAGTTTGAAAAAACCAATTTTGTTTCTTCATGTTTTGAAAGGAAGACACTATTTTCGAGAAAACGTTTCGCAGACGATTCGCATTGGAAAAGATAAATTCAATTGATAAAGCAACCTCCGAGTTAGTAATACGAAAAAAGATTTTAAAAGTATTCAGAAACTCTAGTTCGAATCCTTTCAACGATACCATAAATATTGTATATGCTAATGTAAGAGAACAGACATTAATAATCACTGAAGGTGCTTTAACTATTTGTTATTTGCTATTTATTAACTATTTGTATCTAAGATATATTTTTATTAAACATGTAATTCCAAACACGTATCGTAAACGGAATTTTTAGGGAAGTGTACTCACAAATATGTGTTGGAAGTATTCTATTGGTCCTTTCCTTAAAATGGAATCTTTGTAAAGATTCTATTAGGCCTTTGCTTGGAATAGAATCCTTTGAAGTAATTTTATTGACCCATACTGTAGAATAGAATTCTTTGGAAAAATTCTATTAATACTTTTCTTAGAATAAAATCCAAATAACGGGCTTCGTGCCTAGAACTCTGGCACTGGATTAAGCAGCTTCTGTGTTGGGATCCTGTCTTAGTATGAATGTTCGTAATGGTTGAGTCCAATTTAAGCTGTGGGTCCTGGTATAGTTAGCCCCCGTGGTTGCAAATAAATATATAAAGCGACAAACTAAGTAGAAACCAAATCAATATCCAGGTAACCTAACAAATAGTTTCGTCGTAATTGATGCAAATTGATTCGTCTTGTTCAGGTTTCCAACCCTCTGAACGTTGCGAGAATAATGAAGTATAACTTTTACCCCACAACACACACACTTAATGACTAAATAACCATATCTTTCTAAAGAATTCACAGATTCTTTCAACCGTTGGAAGTATTGTATTGGTCCTTTCCTTAAAATAGAATCTTTGTAACAATTCTTTTAGGCCTTGCTTGGAATTGAATCCTTTGAAATAATTCTACGGGTCCATTCTGGAACAATTCTATTGGGTTTTTCCTTGGAATAGAATCCTTTGAAATATTTTTATTGACCCATTCTGTAGAATAGAATTCTTTGGAAAAATTCTATTAATACTTTTCTTAGAATAAAATCCATTGGAAAGATTCTAGTGCTCATTTCCTTAGAATATAATCCTTTAGAAAGGTTATATTGGTCAAGAAGAAGAAAAATGGTTGCAAGGTGGAATATATGCGAACCCCCTTCAGAAGGTTAAAATTCTTTCACAACTTTACAATGTCACTCAACAGGCGAGAACAAATTCTTAGAATAGTGTTGACTAAGTATTTCTTAATTAAATGTGAATAAAGATTTCACGTTGGAAACATGATATACGAGTACGTATTGATTAATCTAAACCTTTAAGATTAAAACAATTTAGGCAAAATTTTGTCAAAATGTGTTTCACTAGTAGTAAATTGAGTCCACTGGGATTAGTCAAGAGAATGCTTTGGTAGACGGGTATTAATATGATTAGAGTAGGGCGCCATATTTGTTGTGGACCCCTCTTTTTAGTTAGATGACGGGCCCCCTGACAAAACAAAAATTTATATTCGAAACCCTCTTTGTTTAACCTGCACAATTGTATGCATTTTTCTCTTTTACTTTGAGCACGTGTTCCAATAATTTATTATAAATATAATGGAAAGATTTATAGAGCTTTGAAACTTAAAAATGCAAACTGAAGATAAAAATACAAAACTTTTTCATATTTCTGGGATTCCTTTTTCTCTTGGGTTCCGGTACCTTGAATTCATAGCTTTTCAAATTAAAATTGCTGTATAAAACAGTTCTCACTTTTTCCGGGATCCTAACTTTCAGGCGCCGGTACCATATCCAAACATGCGAACCCCTATGTGGAAGCCATGGATTTGAGGTTTCTTCTTAGCCCCAATCCATGTCTGAAACTAAGCAGCCTATTTCCCAATTTAAAGCAAGCAAAAAATTTTCTAAAATTAATGTGTAAGGCTAATCGTATAGTCCGGGCTTAGAAGTCCAATCGATTGTCGTTTTCTCCCGGAAAAACCTCCAGAACAGTATAATAGAGCTGATGATAAATCTGAAATTAGTAGTTTCATTGAGAGGTAGTTTCCAAGGCGTTTTAATTTTCAAACCATTAACAAATGGAAAACAGAACAACCAATACCAATGACTTCACTCAAATCATTAATATTTTAAACTGCTTATTAATTTCTTTGTACAGAATCGTGCTAAAACGCTTCACTTTCCTGTTTTTCTGCAATATGCTCTAACCTGACTTAAACAGTGAACTTTAGTGCTTATGTGTTTTAGAACATATGTTGTTTAAAAGAATATCTCAGAAAAAGAGATGTTCCTCATGGATCCGAACGAAACTATCAATCACTCCATTATGTGTCCCGTTTAAATTAAAAACCCCTCGTTATAAAAGTACGATAACTAAAAAAGATAGATTTGAGTTTTTGAATGATTATGAATGTCTCATCCTAAGTCCGCTACTGTAAGATTTTCGTAACTCGAATCTTGAAAGTGTCAAATCGATGGAGACTAACACTCTAGCACTCACTGTGCTTTCTATACTGCTTTGGCCATGCCCCTCCCCGTGTGGAGGTCATGGATTAGAGGCTCCAAATCTTTTTAATGCTTCTTCAGGTAAACGTGTTTTGGAATTAGGTCACATTTGAAGCGGGAGGATGATAAGGTAAGCTTTTTAAATGCTTTGCAAGTTCCAACAAAAATATATTCCGCCATTTGTATACGAAACGAATGTGGAAAACATTGATGCATCTGTAAAAGACGCAAAACGGATAAATAAATTGATTTTCGTTCCTTGCTCTGCAGTCACATTTTGCAACACGAGGAAAGTTAGACAGATAAATGAACAGAACTGTGACGAAGATAATTCCTACGAACACTTCATCTGAGTCTTCCTATGCCTCAGAATTATTTTTGACTATGACCGTGAGTGTCGAAAATGAACTGAAGACCTTCGAGAGAAAGACTTTAAGTATATTTGGTGGCATACAAATACAGCTTGGAGAAAAAGTTTAACTTCGAGTTACATTATCTTTACAAAGAACCAGATATTATTAAATATATAAAAATACATTGAGTAGGATGGGCTGGGAATATCATTTGAATGCCCGAATGAAATAAGTACAAAAATATTTCTGGCCAGCCAATTGGAGTTAGGCCAAGAGGAAGACCAAAGCTTAGATGTATTGACTTTAGACGAGGACTTCACAGCAGTTACAAAACTAAGAACTAAAGATCTATTGCCAACAAAAAAGGTCACGATGGACAATGCGAAGGCCCTGAACCACACTGGGTTGTTAACCCAACGAAGAAGAAACGCTTCATTTTTGTGTATATAGATCAGGTAGGATTCAGGGTAGGGAACCTGTGGCTTTAGGACCATATGCCTTTTAGGTATTTAAGTGTGGCCCCTTTTGATTGAATCCAAATTTTACAGAACAAATCCTCTTATCTTTATTAATACATTTTGTTCGTCTTTCAGATTTGTTTTATTTTTAAAACGAACGTATTTAAAATACCAAAGAGTAAAATAAGTTGCAACGAAATAATTCATCTAAATTAACCGGAACAACTGACGACTTCTATGCTCATAATTTATTTATAATGCGACTCTAAAATATTTGATAACTTCCCCCTCTGTACTGGCGACATCGACGCATAAGGTTGGTTGGCGATAGTTTATGGGGGGGGGGGAGTCGAGTAAGTCAGTCTGTTATTAGCTTTTGACAACGGTGAATGGTATTTCTGTTTGAAGTGCAATTTGTGAATAGTTACACAGCTCGACAATACTTTTAAATATTGTCTGCTTAACAACCCATCATGTCAAAGAAGACCTAGAACACCGAAGGAAAAAATCATATTTTTAATGGGAATTAGGAATTGCAATATTATCTTGCTTCGGCTAAAGACAAGACGATTTGCTTTCTTTGTGATATTGCAGTATCAGTAAATAATGAAGAGATTCAATGCTCGTCAGCATTACAACACTTATAATTACCACAAATATTTTAAATCGAGGGAAGGACACGAAAGGTCGTATTGTTGAAATTAAAAGATGAAAAGCAAAAGTAAAGACAATTTTTTCAAGCAGTAATAGGACCTGCAAATAATGCCACTGAAGCAATTTATAAAGTTTTTATGTACTCGTGAAAACAGGGAAGTTCTTCAGTGATGTGGAAATTGTGAAAGAATGCATTGTTGAAGTTGCAGGATGCTTAGACTCCGATAATGTTTCAAAGTACCAACAACTGCCTCTTTCAAGGAGAACCATAATTGATCGCCAGCATGAATTAGCCTTCAACTTAAGTTAAAAATTTAATGCAGTTCTTCAGAAGGGAAATGTGTATATTATTCAATCGCTTTGGATGAATAAACTGATGCTACTGACTCGGAGCAGGTTTTGTACTTCGTTCGGGCCCTACCAGAAATATTTACTCATTTGGACACTTACGAGCAGAACACAGGGAATAGATATCTAACATTCAAGATAAATGTCGTGAAGTTAGACTGAATTTGGTAAATTTAGTGAATGAATGTGCAGACAGTGCACCTTCCATGACAGGAAAACATTAAGGGTTTATTACAAAGATAAAAAAGTATTAACCGATCCAGATGCCTCACCTAGTTATATGACATCTTGTAACATGTTATAAATAACTATATTCGTGCAAATGCGTCAGTTTCGGAACATGCTAAAACTGAACAATGAGATATTCAGAGTGGATTTGCCGTATCATTCTAAGGTGTGTTGGTAATCTTGGGATAGGTGTTAACCAAAATTTTATCTCTACTAAAACGTAGCTACATTTTATGAAGAACAGAATCAGCAATGTATGAAAAAATATTTCTATAGGAATGCTGTATTTCTGTGTGATATCATGTCAAATCAAAACCACTTGAATATTTCTTTGCAAGGTGAAAAACAAAATCTATACATGATATATGACAAAACATCCAAGTATTTTGTAAAAAGTTATATTTTATCAAAGCACTTCTTCAAAAGGAAATTTCGGATGAACATTTTCCCAGTTGGCAAATATCATTGATGAGCAGGATGATATATGCCAGATACGTAGGAATAAATGGAAAAATGCAGTAGAATGCCCATGCCTTCGGTTACATGCCCAATAATTCTTTCTTGCTTTCCCCAACCACTTGTTTCTGTGAATCTACATTATCATACCGAGCCCAAATAAAGACACCCTAGTCACAAATGAAGGATACCCATCTAAAGAATCAACTGAAACTACGAATCTTCATTCTACAATTATTCAAATGCTTTCCAACAAAAAGCAGTCACAATAAAGTCATTGAAATATTAGTTAACTTTAAAATTTATTAATAGTTTTCATTTTTTGAAATTGCTAAGTAATACATACTAATTAGATTCTTACAAAATAATGCGCTTTTTAAATATGTATAATTGGAGTTTCTGGAATAAGGTCTCATTTGATTACAGCTAAATTAATGCGGCCTCCCACCCTTAAATTAGGCTATGCATTTCTTTCATAGAAGCTTCAATTGTGTTGTACACACTTCGAAAATTAAACACAAGTTTAAGGCTTCAAAATTATTCCATATTGAAAATCATTGACTGATAAAACTCTCCGAAATGCGAGATGATGAACTCCGCCATACATATTGCATACATTCTCGATGTACAAATTTTGGGTCAATGTGATGTGCTTGGATAAGCTGCTAACGTTTATAGGATAAAGGTTCGGTTTTCCCACTTCACTCTAGAAATGTATTAATGCAGCCACTCTGGAATATTTTAGTCCCCCGAAAGGATTCTATTACTTTTCCTCCTGTACAGAGATGTAAGGTTATTTCCTCTCTCGTCGCATTTCGTCTGCTCGAAATATCGAGATTTTGTCGAACTCTATTATTGATAAATCACGCCATATTTTCCTTTATTTCGCAGAATTCTCAGTCTTGACTCTTTAACATCAAAAGTTGACTTCGGGATTAAAATCTATTCTGCTTTTCAAAATAGACTCAAATAAATTGGTAGATGCCAGTTTCATAAACTTAGAAGAAACAAACTATATCATATTATCTGTTCAAAATGGTAGTAAGAAAGTTATGTCATAGGTACAACTTGATCACATTGCAAAATAAAATTTACAATACAATAGGAATAAGCATTATTGTTAGAATAAAAAGGGATAGTATTTTAAATAAAAGTGAAAGTATATCTGTGGCTTAGTGGAAAAAGGGCCAATGTCCAAATTCGCTGATTTTGAGTTATGTCCACGAATCACCAAGGTAATGAAAGCTACAATAGGAAAAGTGCCAATGTTTTCAATTATGAAAGAATCAAAATATTGGAAAGTATTTCTTTACGATATATTAAAAATAAAAATAAAACAATAGAGTTACTCTAAAAACTTACGAAATGGACATTGGAATTTTTCTACTAATGTACAGATATATAGACAGATGTAAAAACAAAAAGTTCTACTTTCAGAATTAGAAAATTGCGGAAGAACTAAAAGTAATCAAAATACAATAATAAATAGGAAATTCAAACATTATCGTCATATTGGCTTCAACTCTGAGTTGTCTCTAAACTTTTTCAATAAAAATACTTAAAATCTTTCAATTTAAGATCAAGTTGATTGATCCATTTCTTCATTCTCATAATATCAAAATAAGCATTTGCATATATGCTGTAATACAAGAACAACCCGCAATGACATATAAACCATAATTTCAGTTAAATTAAGTCCATGCATCCAACGATAATAATTACTGTATGACAATGATTTAAATAAACCTTCTGCGGTATTGGTAATTAATTAACGTCGCATTGGGTCAACACAACGGGCTATTGGCGACTGTCCGGGATCAATCTCGAAGGACAACGCCTCGTAATTTTGATTCACGGTCAGACTAGGTCAACACCTGAGTTCGTACCCCACACTCCAACGTGACCACCCCACTGCTAACGTGAGTACATTTGAAGCCACGGAGGATTTAACGTGCACCAGTTCCTTGTACACGACGGTCTATGATTGGACCTAGTTTCAAACTTACAGCCCTCTGATTGCTAATCCATTATTCTTCCAACAGGGCTACCGCGGCCCTTAAATCTTCTGATAATTCAGAAAGTTCTAAAAATGTAATTTTAATTACACATTTTATAAATAATTATAGACGTATTGGAAGTGACCGTTCTGGGTAACTTTAAACATGTGACGAGAAACCGATTTCAGAAATATTCATGGGTGAAGTGGGAAAGGTATCAATCAAATTCTTAGATGCTTTCTAATAGTTTTAATAGTAGTGCATTCATTAGTCAATACATTCATTTGGAATTTACTATAAATCTTTTAACAATTTCTGTGGAGATTTGTACACATGTAAACTGATGTAAAGACTTTTATAAACTTTAGGGTAATATTTTCTGAATTTACGTATGGAGAATATTATCCTAAAATAGAGTAAATTTATATATCCTATTGTTATTAATCACACTCTTAACCAAGGATTTGACTAAAATGCCCTTAAAAAATTTATTATTCCAATAAAAATATGCTAATGTAAAATTTTTTTGTACAGCTGTATCATACGCTTCGTTTGGTGGCAACGCTCTTGGCGCACTTTTTATGTCGCCAAGGAAATAATTCTTAAAAAAAATCCTTTTTTTAACGGAAAATAATAAGCTTTAGCGGAAAGTAATTAACCGGAAAAAATACAAAACTTTGAAAAGAAGTGTTTTTTATCGGAAAATAATAATTAGAAATGGTTGGAAAATAGGTTGCCTTTCACCTGCCATAACTCACTACTAAAAGTGAGCCAAAAACGCGCCAAGAGCGTTGCCACCAAACGAGGCGTATAATACGGCTGTACCAATTTTTCTTAGTCTTAACATACATACTCAACAAAGGCGATAATGAACGAATCTATGTTTATGTACTCTATAACTGAAATTCTCCTTGAATATTTTCACAAACGTTAGAATCGCAACTCAAGAATAAGAATTAGATAATAAAACTACAGAATAAAAATGAATTCAAGTTTGTAAATTGCTAATGGGGAATCTTGAATATTTAAAATGAAAATGTTTTTGAATTGTTTCCTGATGAGATACTACATATTCACATTGTAAACTGAACGCTTTCATTTACCCTTGCAGTTTTATTTAATATAACAGTATCCCTCTCTCTCGTTATTTTTCTTTGTGAAATTTATAAAGAATTACCAAATAATATCTGGAATTGCAGCGACATTAAAGAGAGATTGCAATTACTTAAAATTACAGTATGTTAAATTAAGCAAAAATATACTTTAAAGGAATGTCAAGTACACCTGCTCAAATGATTCTTTCTTTTATTCTTATAGCATACAAATAACTGCTGATCTTAGATTGTGTTAAAAGTATTGACTCTAAAATAAATTAAATATTTGAGAAATATCCTACAGAAATTTCATTATTCATTCTATTTCAAAATTCAATTTAAGCTGCGTTGTTTAAATAAAAGTTCTCACCCAGCTTTTTTTTATATTAATGTTTTACTAACACGCAGTTGCAAGATTTAGTTATTGTAAAATTATTAAAAATGAGTTCATTTCTATAAGCAAAGATTACTGTTGAGGACTGAATGAGACTTCAATTCTATTATCCTACCGACATAAATTGAACATAGCAAGAAAAATACACACACAATACTTTTACTGATTAATTATTTACTTTTAATTATTACGAAATCAGTCTTTTAAAGTTAATGATATATCAATCCCAACAGAATATCAAAGCTCGCAATGTCTGAAGTACACTGGTGTCAAAATTAAGAGAATTTGCATATTTTGTCGAAATTCTCGAAAAGTACTGAACGAAAGGTAAAACTAATGCTTCGAAACAAAGATGCAAATCTCTAGTACCGAAGATGTGAAGCGTATGCGTGCGTGTGGGCGGTGCATTTATAGGAACAGACTTTCTAAGCGAGCGCGCTTCGTTCGCTCGTACACCTCGGCGAATTTCGTGAAGGTTTTATTGCAACATTCGGTGAAATTCAAAAGTAAGCAGTTAAAATGAGTAACCACCAACGTTTGGATGATGGAATGAGGTGGCGAATCGTAGTGAGACTGAAAGCGGGGCAGTCGCAAGTGGAGATTGCTAGAAACTTGAATGTAACGCCCAGCGTCCGTGTCCAAATTATGGAAACAGTTTAAGGATACCGGACCCGTAGAGAGAAAACCTGGACAAGGTCGCCTCAGAGTCACGAAGGCCAATGAAGATTGATATTTGTCCATTACAGAGAGGCGTAAGAGGAGCACAACAGCTCTCTCGTTACCTTCGTGCGGCCACATGAAGCCGAGTTTCAAGGGTTACTATTTCCAGAAGGCTACATGAGAGAGGTCTGTTTGAAAGAAGATCGGCTGTTTACGTCCGTTCACTTCTGCGCACAGGAGAGCCCGTTTAGCATGGTGCAGAGAACATCGACTTTGGCCCAGGGATCAGTGGGGGACCGTTCTATTGACTGATGAGTCCCGGTTCAGCCTAACCACTAATTCTCGACGTACGTTCATGTTGAGAGAACCAGGTATCCTCTACCTGTCCTCCAACATCCGAGAGAAAGACCACTGTGACAGCGGAGGTTTGATGGTCTGGGCAGACACCATATTGGATGGGAGAACAGACCTCCATGTCTTTGATAGAGGCTCTGTGTCTGATTTGAGGTATAGGGGTGAGATCTTGGAGCCCTATGTTCGCCTTTCCAGGGGCGCAGTTAGCCCTGATTTCATTTTTATGGACGACAACGTTGTCCACATAGGGCTCATCTGGTCGACGAATATCTGGAAAGTGAGGATATTCGCCTGGTGGCCATTGGCCAATCATATCTCCAGAACTAAACCCTTTGGAGCATATCTGGAAAGCTCTTGGGACGGCAAATGCAACTCGCCGTCACCCTCCCATAACCAGACCTGAAAACAGCGTTGCTGGAGGAGTGGGACCGACTGCCACAGGGACTCGTAAACTGCCTCATTTCCAGTATGAATTCACGTTGTGAGAGCTGTATAACTGTAAGAGGTGACAATATCCCCTATTAAACCATTTTTTGTGTCTATATTGTAACCTCTGCTTTAGACTTTCCTGCCTTGATGAGTCCTACGTACGATCATGAGTGTGTACCATAACTGTTGCATGGTTATTTTCTGTATTATTTCAACCTATGTACATAACTAATTTCATTAAAATATGTTCAGTAGTTCTGAAGATAATCGTCCAAAAGTGAAAATTCTCTTAATTTTGAACACCAGTGTATGTGAAGTAGACAACGTATATAATTAATTTAACAAAACTGCTGGTAACTGAAATTTTCTAATTAAAATTTAAGAGATGACTAAAAACTAGAGCGAGCACGAATAGTTAACGAAGAAATTAAATAGCCAGAACACCAAGAATTCAGCTCATAGTTAATGTTTTGAGTCGGTCCTTAAAAATAAAATTTTTCGTTCGAGATTCTGTCCGAATACTTTGAAAGGTTCGAATTTATAATAGTAAAATCAGTAAATTATTCAAAACGTAGTTTTTATCTTCTGGTTTGCAAAAAGATGCGTGGTGGGTTGGTAGTATAATTAACATCGTACTGGAGCAACACAACTGGCTATTGGCGACGGTCCGGGACCAGTCGCGAAGAGAAAGATTCGAGGACACCTCGTAATTTTGAACCAAGGTCAGATGACGAGCCAAAAAATGCTTTTAAAAGATTAAAATGTTTATGAATGAAAGGTTAACAGATCTTCGAAAGAAAATTGTAGATATATTAGTAGGGAATTGGAAATAGTTCATAAGCCAGTTGGGTAGTTCAGCATAATTTTTATTGGACATCATTGAGATTCATTTGAAATTTCTATTTCTTTGCTTTCATATAATGCAGCGAATGAATGCATTTTTTCATGATAGAAATAACTTTAAAAGTACTTATTTCATTTTATTGGCAGGAAATGAACGAGCAAAGTTTCTAAACTTTCAAATTAACAATTTTGTAAATTATTTTCCTTTTTATACGACATTGCTTTCAGTTTCACACTTTAATTTACTTGCAGAATAAAACTTATTGGATATATTTATATTACAGTTTTACCTTTTAAAACTTAAATTTTACATTACAAAGGAAACTGAAGAAAAGGAACGAATAGTTGTTTTTATTCAATGCGTGATTAAATATGTCAGTACAAAGACAAGCTTCCATTTAAACCAAGGATTAAAATAGCTGAACTTTCGCACATTTGTTAACCAATTGAGACAAAACTTAAAAGGAAATATGTGTCTTGCATGCAGTTTTACAAGGGGTAGGCCAGTTGATAGTCGTGGATCAGCAACAAGAGTGTTAAGAGTTCGATATTCGATCCAGCCAAAGACAGCCATATACGTGGGGGCTGGTGTACACTAAACCTGTCGTGGCCTCAAATATCCTCACGTTGGCATGGTTTGGAAATTTGGAGATTACGGTGCCAGTTCGGGTTTTGATCTCGTCATCTGACCGTGGTTCAAAATTACGAGGTGTTCTTGGATTTTTCCTTTCGGGACTGATCCGAGCCCGTCGCCAATAGCCCGTTGTGTTGCTCCAGTACGATGTCAATTCAACTGCAGTTTTCTAATAACAAAAAGTATTTTAACCGACACAGTTGTATGTTGTTCTTACCGTACCTAGAAACGTGTCTTTATTGAAAAAAAGATACTTCATGTGTACGAACGAATATAGAAGAGACATGCTCCATCCCGTCCATATTATGTTTTTAAAAATAGATTTAAGAACTATGAGTCATGTCTTTCGAAAGATGCATCCTAGCTTTTTGTTTTATCTGATATACCCCACAAAACTAAAAAAACTTATAAAGTACTCAAGAACCTTTACAAAGCTACGGAAACAAACTACAAAAACTCCGTTGGAAAGCTACGAGTCGTAAAAAAGTTACCAAGTTATAAGTTAAATTCATGCAAAGCAAGTCTAGTTAAGTAGTAAGGAAGCCAAGTTTTATAACTAAAAACTGTACCAATTCTTTAATAGAAAAGCAATTCGTTGTTGTAATACCCGGGAGCACATCTACAGATTTAAAAATCTTATTACACCATAAAAATGCACGAGAATATTTTAAAGGTAATAGATATTCTATCAAGAAGAAAACTTCATTCATAATTTATAAACATAAGTCACGATATATGACATAATTAGACACAAGACTTCAAGACATACGTCAATACTGATTGATTTCTGAAGAATATGCATCTCCTTTCGTACTATGGTTACTAGTTTTTCAGCAACGATTTTTTTCACGGTTCCTTTCGTGCATTCATGTTTTAAGTATTTATATATTTTTGTAATTTTAATTCCATTCGCAACAATTTTGCAAAAACAATGGGAACTAAATCGCCTGTTTTAGAATCAAGAGTTCATGGATTTTTCAGTATTTGTTTAATAAAATGGAGATTTCTCTCGTCGGCTTACAAGTAACACACTAAGTCGAAATTTTCAAGATTTGAGTTTTTTAGCTTTTCTTAACCAAGACTTTTCCCGACTATTAAGTGTATAATCTTTCTTAGCATGAAGTTTAGATTCTTTTGAGAAACACACTTGGGGAGTTTAGCTCTAAGTGTAGCGATTTTCAATCTTTTGCATCTCATGGCACACATAAATTAATTAAAATTCTGCGGCACAGCCAAAAATATATTTCATTTTTTGCCGATCTGACAAAAAGATAGGTATAATTTTGCTTGATTTACAAAGAAATATTCTGGATTAACTCCTGGTGTTTGTATCGACTGGGTATCTCGTGGATAGAAGATCTTTATGGACGAGATATCTCGTCATAAGAAGAAAACTGATCAGATCTTGATCTCGTGATCATAAAAAAATCAACAGTATCTTGATGAGGTATCTCGTCATTAGCGAAATCGGCCGGATCTCGAAGAACGAGATATTTCGTCGAAACCGCTTGGAGGGTTAAATACCCTTTTTCCTTCAAAGCGGTTTTTTTATATCTTTTCGAAACGATTGGTTTATGATAAAAAATGAATTTATATGGGCATTACTTGACATTAGTTTTGAACACACTTGTCTGAAGTTCTATGCTAAACGGTTGAAATGATATAAATCGTACACAATTTAAACCGTTCAAAACGGTTTTCAAAAATATTTTTGAAACGATTTATTACGTTAAAAAAATTTTATCTGGGCATTACTTGACACTATTTTTAACACTCTTGTCTGAAATTCTAAACTAAACGGTTGAAACGAAATAAATCTTACACCATTTGAACCGTTTACCATCCATAAGGCGCACCAGTGCCATTTTTGTGGCACACCGGTTGAAAAATCACTAGCCTTAGCGGGAATTGAATCCCCTTATTTTTCAGAACTGTTTTTCGACTAAGTGTGTTTCATACGTAGGCCGATGAAAAACTCATGATAAACCATCCAACCGATATATCTTGCATAAGGGATTAGGTGCGGAATTTCTAATAAGTATAAAGTTCAAAACAGCGTTAAAAACTTTGAAAATATCATTTTCCAAGAACTTGGTCACCAACTCACCCAACATGACGAGCAGCACGAAGGAAGTCCAGAACGGATAGGGGGGACCACACGGCTCACTCTCTTCGTCCATCCCCTCGCCAGTGGCGGCCGTCCCGTTCAGGCACCAGTCCATGCCTGCGAGCCGCCACTGCACACCACTGGCAGCTCCGCTTTTCGCGGGCGCCCTTCCCCTTCGCCCCTCCCCTACTCCCACCCCCTCCAGCACGTCAGCGCCACTCTGCCAGGGGGATGCCCCGGAGTAGGGGGGGCGAGAACACTGAGCTACTTTTCTAATTGGTTTATTTCAAAAGTTCCGGGGAGGAGGGCGTGTTAACAATGAGTGGCAGAACCTACAAACATTTGAGCGGTCGGAAATTGAAATCTGAATTGATGTGTGCGTTTCGGATCCTCCGAATATTGAAATTGAACGGAATGGTGTGTGGGGGTTGAGAACGTATTTGAGGGTGGAGGTGGGGGACAAGGGGATTTTTCGATGGCTGTTGGGCTTTTGTTGAAGGTGGAGGAATCGGAAGGAATTTGGCAAGAAAGAGGTAAGGAAATAAGTAATAAATGTGATGGAAGTACACCAGTGGGTGATCAGATTATTAGAGTCACAGTGCAAAAAAGATATATTCTGATTTTTGGGTAAAAATAAACCCACAATTTTAATGTTTTGACATGATATTCTATTTATTAACTCTCCTGGTGGTTTATCTTCTCGTCGAGAACTGTCCTATAGTGAACAGCCTCTGATACAAAAACTTGTTCCAAATTGTCATCAGTTATGGGCAAGTGAGACTGTTTTTCCCACAAGAATCTGTGTTCCCTTGGACTAATAGGACAGTCTTATCTCAACGAGATATCTCGTCATTAACGAAACGTCAGATCTGGATGGGCGCGATATCTCGTCAAAACAACTTGTAGTGTTAAAGGGGGTTCAAAATTACAAGATGTCTTCGGATATTTCTCTTCGTGATCGATCCCAGACCGAAGCTCCAGTGGGACGAAAATTCAACTATCTACCAATTTATTAAAATTAGTCGAATTAAAATACACTGAGAAAGTCCAATGAAGAAAAATAAATTTCCCGTAACCACTTCTTTTGCTGCAGTTACTGCTTCGATTCTTTTGGACATGCTTTCTGGCGTAGTTTAAATTTAGCGAATCATTCATGTGGCCACGCTATCAACTACTCCATTTATTGACGTTTGCTGGTGACAATTACAAAAGCAATTAAAACTATCAAATAATCATAATAAAGACTTTTAAACAATGTGGTTGTCAGGCTGTGACTTCGAGCGCTGAAGCAAGATGGCGGCTATATGGCAGGCTGTGAAACCAACAGTGTTGCCAACTATTTATTTAAAATCTATTAACATAAGTATGTCAAAAATATTCAATGTAACTAGTTTTTTTAACACTCAAGGTGGTTTTTACGAGATATCTTGTCCAAGATTTGGTCAAATTTGATAATGACGAGAAAACTCGTTCTTCAAGATCGAATCAGTTTTGCTAATGACGAGATACCTCGTCGAGACAAAACTACCCTATTACTCAAAGGAGGTAAAAAGATTCAATTAGGAAAACAAATTGTCGCTTGCCTACAACTGGTGACAATTTGGAGCATGTCTCTGCATCAGAGGCTGACAACTATAGGGTGGTTTTCGACTCAGAGATAAACCACCAGGACGGTTGAGAACAACTGGTTTAAATGTAAAATGTTAACTTCTAAAGCGACCCTAATAATATAACCACTCTAAAAATAACAATCAACTACTGTAATAACAGATACATTATCTTAAAAAATCGAAAGAAAATTGTGTATTGTAACGTCCCCTTGACGAAGATTGCAACAAAACAGATGTTCTTGAGGATACTCCCAGCCTGCTTAAATCATCAACTCCGGTCGACATTCTCCCTCCATCAGTTCTACCAAGAAACAAATAGTAATCAATTAGTATCGGGATTTCGTATAGGTTAGAAGTCTCCTGTGCAAAGCATAGATTCTTTTGAATTTCTACATTTTCTTTCCTCTTCTCAATTCTGCATGTTAATTCATAAAATTGATGAAATATATGTGTAAATATAAATTTAATATGTAATTCCCACAAAATTTGAACCATCTCATCACAGTACGAAAACAGACGATAATAAAGTTAAAAGCATATGGGCAATTCTATGAAACAAGGGACATGTAATTGAAAATTTTTTTTAGAAAATTAACTCGTATTTTCTTTAGTTCTTTTCTAGATAGTTTAAAAAATTTAAATTGAATCTGGCAACACCTTACGCATTTATTTTATCAGTACATGGTCAGCTGTTCTAAAACTATAGATATGAAGATTTTTTTACAATGAACTTGGCTGTATTTGCAGACAAATTTTTCTAATATTATTGTCTATTTTTGTTTAATTTTCATGCTTAACAGAAAGAGCGATTTCAGTAGAGGAAATTATGTCTAATTTTGTAACAGATATCCACTACTATATTTATGGAATAATTTCCGAAAAATACTTACTATAATGTAACATGAGTCACGAAAACTTAGTTTTTTTTAATTCTTTTAAAATATTCTGTTTAAAATTAAAAATTTCACTTTTCCTCTTATTTAGTATGAAGAGTAAAGGCAAATGAAAAATTTCATTTTAATTCATGCTTTTTCTTAACAGACAGAACACATTTAATTTTGTAACGGGAGTCGCACATTAAGTTAAATGTTGTACACAAATAATTAGCTTTAATGTTTCTATTAAAATTTGAAGTGCAACCGATTTTGGATAGATTTATTTAAAACTTGTTCTTTTTCTTTATATAATATAAAAATTATATTGTGTCACCTACTGCAGCTGTAGAGTCCAAGAAAGAAGAAAGCTCAGAGAAAAACTAAATTAAGAAAGAAATTGTGACGAATAAAAAAAAGCACCGTCTTACTATGAAATACTGATGTAGAAGAGAAAAAGTTAGAAATAGAGTTAAAAAGTATCGCGTTTAAAGGAACAAAGAGAATTCAAAGAAAAAACACCTCAATCGTACAAAAATGCAAACACTTTTGGAAAAGCTATGACCCAAGCGAAGTGAGGGTTACCTAGCACACCACATCGTAATGAAGTTGTGGTGAGTAAATCGAGCAGCATTTGTAATGTGACTTTAAATGCATGTTTTGATTCTATAGTAATCATTCGGAGCATCAGCTTTGAGTAGAGATAAAATAGACAAAATTATATCGTTTTATGAACGAGATGATATTAGCCGAATGGTTCCTGGACTTAAAGACGTCGTTACGATTTGAGAAAATGGTCTAAAAATTAAAAAAAACAAGCTCATCATCTTATGTGGTCACTGAAGGAAATGTTTGAAATGTTCAAACTGGAAAATCCATCAGAACTTGGTAAGAGCAAGATTTATTAATTGCACCCAAAGCATGTTCTTTTGAATGAGATTTGAGAAATAAGATTCATCATAACGTTGCTTATGTACATGCAATGAGAATTTCATATAGGTGCTGTAAATACATTACACTTCTATATTTAAAGTGTTCCCGCTTACATTCATTCATTCCCAGAAAAAATATTGTGCAATCCTAGAAATTGTTGGCTAAGCCAATGTAGCATTTGCAAAGATGCACAAGGTTTTAAAAAAAATTATATATTGCCTGGAACCAAAGAATTTGGCCTTAAATGGTATTTTTGGAAACGAGATGCAGACAACAATCGTCGAAAGATAGAAGGTTCTGGTTCATATTTGGATTTGTATCGACTTATTTCGGGTCTCATTCCGCAATTTCTTAGGCATTTTTACTTTAAGCTCCTTCAAGCTAAGGCGTATCAATGAGTGATGCGAGTAAACTTTTCAGAAAACTACACTTGCACCTTTCAGGATGAGATCCAAGCTGCAAATTGGAAACAAACAAGTGAACTTGTTTACAGCTGTCATTTATTATTTGGGTTCCATCCATCCTGTAGTAATGGTATCAGATTATTGGGATCATTCAAAGAGGTCATTATTGAATACATCATTTTTATTACAAAGTATTTCAACTTGTGTGCAAATGTTGAAATTTGGTCTGACAGTCCATATGGGGGCAGTTTAAAAACACACATAGCAGCCTCTCTTAACACACTGGAACAAAGGTACAAAGTATCCAATACGTGGAACTGTTTTGCAACATCACATGGTAAGGGTCCAGTAGATTGAATTTGAGGCAGTGTTGAACGACATGCTTTCGACCAAGTGAAAAAAAGGAAATGTTTAGTAAATAACGTGCACGAATTCGTAGAAGCTGCTAAAAAGTAGTGATTAATGTTTTTGATATGAAAAAGAAATAGCAAAATTCATATCTAAACACAATTTTGAATCAAAATTATTATTTACTTCGCATTTTTACTGTACATAAGTATGTTTATAGGACATTTAATTTTTTAAATTGCAATTTCATTAATAAGCAGTTGTTCTCAAATATATATAAGAAAGTTCATTTTAGCACCTATTAAAAATTTCAAAAACCTTATTAAGCATTTAGTTCTCAGAATTCACAAATGTAACGTGAGTCACAAAAGTATGTAACGTGAGTCACATAAAATGTCAATTTATTTTATTAATTAAAACAGTAATTTCATTTTTCTTAGTTATAACATGACCTACTAGTCTTAGCGAAGCATCAGAATTATTTTTTCCGATTAACTTCTGCTGGAAGAAGAGAAAAACTCATTTTTGAAAGCCTAAAAATTTTATGTCCTTTTCTTTGTAACGTGAGTCACAGTCCGAAATGTTGCCATTGAGGAAACAATTTAAATTAAAGTTCTAAATTATGACATAGATGTTTTAGGAACATGTCAATGAATTTATCTATCAATTTTTGTTTAGTAATGTTCATCCATTCTTTATTTACAATAAATTTAATATTGAAAATTGACGTCTGATTGTAACGTGAGTCACATGGAATTGCCCATAAATAAAATCAGCCGGTTCAAAGGGATACTTAAAATATCTTCTTAAAGGATGAGGAATTTTGTTTTTAATGCCGAAATAGCGTTGTCCATTTGAAATATTAAAACATTCAAGTAAAACTAATAACTTAGATATTTTTGTAGTGCTTGGTCTTAAGGAATTGATATAACTAATATTTTTATTTATAGTAATTTTTAATTTACAGAAACATAATTTTATGATTGGACTTTAATTTTACACCCTAAGCCGTAGCTTCAGGTTTAATTAGACTTCGTGTGACAACCATACAGCGGCAAAGACCCTAAAGTGACAAAGAAAATAAACCAATTTCATATATTCATTTGCCTTATGAAATATTTTTTCTTCGTTACCTTTTCCAGTGAAGGCGAAAAAAATTAGATCAATTGACATAGATGAATTCATGCTGGACAATTTCTGCAATGCAATTGCAGAAATATTTTTTTAATATACACTGATGGCCATTGAAAATGCAACATCATGGATAAGAGATATCAAAACCATATATATTATACAAGTAACATAATGTACAAGGATGAAATGAATTGAAATTACAGCTGCGTCGGACTTGCGAAACCCGAAGAAATCAGTATTTTGTATGATATTATATTTCATCGGATTTATATTAGAGTGACGGAACCATCACACTGTGAAAAGCAATCATACGCGTCAATTATTCCTCTCCCGTAAGTAGTAATTTATCCCAGCAAAAAATGAAATAGAGGTCTCCAAAGTCAAGGGAAGTGCCCAGATCGAAATTGATGAATAATTCACTTTGACTCTACATTAAATTCTTCGATATTCGTGTAAAATGTAGGGCCATCGTGGCTATGTATGTCCATTACTTGGCATTGTCTTCTATCTGGAGCGGCATGGCAAAACATGGCCCTTGCGCCATAAAACCCCAAAACCAACCAATTGTGCAAAATGCATCGCATCTCGAATGACAGAATAGAATATTAACACTCCAAATGGTTTCGACGTGGTTTCGCATTCATCAAGATCCTACCTATTTTGCTAATGACGAGATATCTCGTCCATTAAGATATTGTCAGTTTTGCTAATGACGAGATACCTCGTCGAGACAATCACTAGGGAGTAAATAAAGTAACTAAAAGCTAGAATAAAGGAGCTCATATTTTTATCAGTAAAGTACATAAGATGAACGATAAAGTGGAGTAGATAATCAAACGTATTGGAGATTGGATACTCAATTTATGATATTACCTGTGGGGTAATAAGTGTGTGGAAAATGAAAGAAATCAGTAAATTTTGAATGATACGCGATAATACTTAAATGATAGCATAATGTGAAGTGTATCGTTATCAGCGCTCCTTTAAGGCAAGCCACATATTGGGTGACAAAAATTTCTGACAAGCGATTGCTTACATCTCTTCAACAGAAAATATGTCCACATGCATGCGTATTTCAGTCTGCTTGGTGTCACAGGGCTGATGCTTCGATGTGCGACCTACTTAAAACAGTCGAAAATGCCTCTACGTGTTTATAAAATATGTTACACAGTTTTAATGTGTGTGCATACTGGAGTTTTTAATAATGTCACAGTTTTTATGACACAAATGAGTACGATTTCTCGTGATTATTTATTTTCATACTCAAATTCCAAATCTCTATACGGTGCTGTTGTGGCTCAGTGGGTATGGTCAGTTGTAGGTAGAGCAGGTTCTATACCTCCCTTGGTGTATTTATCTCTTATGTTTCAGTAAAACTTTACTTGTGTGTGTATCCATTACTTGATATTGTATGTCTTGTATCTGGAGCACATGGCCTAATATAGCCCTTGTCATAAAACCGAAAAGCCAACTAACCATCCAAATATCTACCATCTCCATCAGGTCATATGGGATGTTTCTAAATTTCCACTACAAACTTTAAGGGGAGATTCAAAACGAAAAATTAAGCAGTATGCACATAGGGATGTATGTCCGTAAGAATCGCCTAGAGTGCGCTGTTCGACAGCGTCGCTAGGGCAGTTTGGTATTGAATATTGTAAACACAAACTTCAGAGGCTAAGCCACAAATTGGTTCAACATCAGTCCTGCGACGCTAAATAGGCTGAAATAAGCATGCTTAGCGACATGTTTTCTGTCCGGAAATGGGGTACGTATGTGCATGTCCGATGTTTTATCACATTTCCGATCAGCGTGCGGCTTCCCTAAGATAAAAACATTGTAGTTGAACAGTGGGAAGTTCGAAATAGTGATGTAGCACGATATATGCGCGCTATTCCTAGTCATTGATCGACTTGAGGTTGGGCAAAATCAATCGGGCACTTATAAATGAGTTCTGTGATTCATAGAGTGGATTCAACTTTTCGATTCGCTATTTTTGAAGTTCAGATAAGTAAAGTCAAGAATAATGATGGCTTAAACTCCCTATCTGCGTCAGCTGCACTGATGCAAAACATTCATTCTGAATTCAGGAAGCGTATGGTATCAACTTCGACTGTGGGTATAAAGCTTCAAGGTAAGGTCTTTATACTCGGTGGAAAGCAATTTGCATGCCCCTTACAGAGGCATCGGTGGGTGATTTTGTTACTTTGAGCGACTGCTGCATGAATTTTAAATTTGTTCACAAATCAGTTCAAATAACCACCAGTAGTTGCCGAATACTTAAAAGTAGTTCAATCAAAAGTATTGAATAAAAGCACTTATATATATGTAAGTTCCGACTATGTTGGAAATGTTATTCGGGATGTTTAAACTTACTGTTTGAAATAGATAAAATGGTCAAACTTGAAACATCAGAAAGTAAAACTAACATATCTGAAGAGTGTAATATTATGCTATGCCAAGTTGATAACTAATATTTAACTAAAATTTAGAAGATGTTCAACTTTGAAAAAGATAATACTGTTGTCAGACAAACATATCAGCTTTTTTTGCTACTTTCTAATTTTAAAGAACGACTCAATAGATTATCCAACGCTGCTTAGCCAGATTGTGTCACAAACAGAAACACATACACTAATATTTTGCAAGATTACTTTACAAGTATACCACTAATATTTTACAAGTTTTTATTTAAGGTATAAATGAATAAAATTACTTTTAATTCTATTCAAATTTAAGTAAAACTTATTTATAGGCATAGATGCAACATTATGCATTGTTACGATTCTGATGCAACACAACAGTGTTTTATATGATAATAACAATGTATGATGTTGTTTCTTATCCCCAAGGTTCAGGATAAGCCTAAACCAGGTCCATAAGACCATATCAATCTAAAATAAAGGCAACTTTCTCCTTATCCAAGACAAACTGGCCCACGGAAACACCGATGCAATCGATAAGGTGGGCAGGGGTTGCAAGGGCTGTGGAACAGGGATATCTTGAGAAGATCTTAACGCCATCCTCGAATCTCAAGTCCTTAGTATGGCCACTTCTGAGTCTCGCTAGAGAAGTCTGGAAAACTCTAGGCAACTTGCAATTCAGTGACACTCCGGGAAAACTGGCCGAATATCATGCATGTGCAGGGGGGGGACATGCCAAGTCTCTTTGGTTTTTGCTTTGAAAATAGAAAAAAATTCTGTGGCCAAGAGGTCCTTATTAAGTGGAATGGGAGGTACACAACCCTCCCTAACCAGCTAGTCGGCAACCTCGTTACCATACACTCCAACACGCGATGGAATCCACTGGATATATATGGCAACGTCATGGGCGAAATTAGAAAGAATACTAACAATATCGCACCCCGTTTTTCTTCAATCCTAGGACATGATTTGAGGTACTGTATCGAACTCCGGCAAATCTTGATGTCGTCTTCAGCAGTTCTAATAAATACACCACTACCTGCATTACCCGAGTCCAACTTACTGCCATCAGTATAAATGCTCAATGCATGGCTAGGGATACAATTTATAATCTCCAGAGCACATTGGCTGATTAATTCAGGGTGCTGTTGCTGCTTAGAAAAACTCGATGTCAATTCCTCTGGAAGATTTACATGGTTGAGAGAGGCAGTTGGGGCAGACAGCTATAAGGAACAGATGGTTCCACACAAAAGTTCAAAAATCCCTTTTTAGAAGTTAACCAGAGAGGACTATCTCCTTTTAGCCTCTGGTTGTTCGACCAGTCTAGAATGTATGTGGCTGTTATGTTATAATGGCTAAGACTTTTGAGCTTGTTAATATATTTGAACAAGTTTACATTATTTCTCATTGTCAACGGCTGAAGATCAGCTTCGTATATCACTATTTCCCTAGGGCAACTATTCCGTAAACCAGTGATGATTCTTGCCTGCTGTAGCCGTCATGGTTCCCCTTCGAAATTTCCTCTCTTAAGTGAATTCGTCGTCGATGAGGGAAGAGGCTGCAAGTTTACGACCGGATGGAGGTAATGGAATGTCTTCGTTTTTGAACTGTCGGCGTCGTAAAACAAGGTACGGGAGGAGAGGCGACGCTGAGTTTCTGGCCCCTCAACAAGAGAGAACCGTTGGAATTTTGGACGTGAACGGACGCAGAGCTGGTCTGCTCCGATGAAATCGCAGGACTGAAACCCTTTTGTTTTTTACTCATTTAGCCTCGAAATTGCCTTAAATTGTTAACTTTGTAAATAACGTTAAGTATCTAATTAAATGTGCTGTATGTCTTAAAGCTGTTTTTAATTGCCTAAAATCCACTCGCCACTTAAATTTTATCTCACGACGTTACACTGCGCTGAGCTGGATTCGCTCCAATTTGTTCAGGTTTGAAGCCGCGGCAACTTGATAAATTTGATAACCATATTCTAAGATTGGGGAATTATATATATATATATATATATATATATATATATATATATATATATATATATATATATATATATATATATATATATATATATATATATATATATGATTCTCAAAGTGGCAGCATTTGCACCCCAGGCTCTACCAGAAATAAATTTCATGATTTGCAGCCTTTCTCTTCCTCTTTTTACAAGCCGATCAATATGCTTGGTACAAAGGATTTCAAGGTCCATAGTAAAACCCGAGTAAACAGGGTGTTTAGTGCATGTAAGCAACTGACCTTTGAGGAAGATACTAAGAACTGTTTTATATAAATGCTGGCAGTAAAGAAAGTATTGATAGTAAAGAAGCTGCTGTAGGATTTAGTGGTGTTAAAATCTAGTCTATGGTCTCAGAAAACTTCTAGATAGATGTAGGAAGGAATTCAGCATATTTTCAATTTTGTTCTTGTCTGAGTCACTACACCTGTATGTATGATACCTTACATGTATGATATAAAACTTTTTAAGTGGATAACGCTCTCTGCAAATTTTTTGTTATACTCAACTGAGAAAATTATTAATTATTGTCATTTTTTATTTACAAGCTTTGATATAAGTGAAACGTTTCTGTCACTGCATTTGATTTCTGATTCTTAGATATTTTTAGCGTTCTTTGGAGAACGTTTAGCGGCTGAGTCAAGGTGTAGTTCCAGAATTTGTTGCTTACGTCGTAAGTGCATAAATGCTTTATATTTAAACTATTTCACTAACCATGAATATGTAAAACTGATCAACATTTTGCTCTTACAGTTCTTGCATTTTCATTTAATCTTATTCCATCTTTAAATTATTTCCACAATATGAATTTTGAGAGGTTTCATCAATCAAATTAATTTATGTTAATCGACATAACCATGTATGATAATATCGACTTTTTTAGCAATTCGAATTAATTTATCTATTTTGATATCTAATTATGTATGCATCTTTTTAGGGTTGGTCAGTTACTTCCGTTTGTGTGATATGTCATAAACTTATACCTAGTTCTGTTATATGATTATATGATAATAAACATTTTTACTCAACTATGGTTGTCTTCGAAACTATCTAAAAAAATGTATAAATAAATTTTTATACAAAACCATCATTCACACTCTTTTTCTACTTAAGGGAGACATTCCCAAAATCCTTTCTCACCATCAAAATAGCAAATCAGGTTAGAACATAATCGAGAATAACCGATGGAACATATCAAATTGAAATAGTAATATACATTACAGGTATTAAAAATTAATTCTACAATGTTTGGGTTTTATAATACACAAAATAATAACTTGACGATGACATTTAATTGACATTATCAATCTTCAGAGTACAACCGAAACATTTTCCGGAAAGTATTAACAACCATCTAATGTTTAACTGTTATTAATAAGTTTTAAAATGCTCTCTATTCGTTGCAGGATGATATGATCTACTGTAGTTGTGGACTATTCCTTCTAAACTCATGAGGAAAGCAAACGGTTATCTGAAAAGTCAGTCCTATTCTGACAGTGAACGTGATAACCTACCTCTAAAACCCCTTGGAACTACAAGTTCGGAATACCTCATTGGAGCAGCACAAGGTAAGAATTCAGCTGTGGAACAACTGAAATCTGATACTTAGAAATATAGTAGTCGAAAACAAGCAACAATCATTTAAGGTTTCAATGCTAATCTGAGTATGGCCGTGTTAAACAACTGATTCAAAGCTCTAATTCTTCAGCAATGTTGCAACCGAAAACAGATTACCGCCATCCATTTATGAGGTTACTTCTTCCTATGGCTTTGGTGAAACATACAATGGATTCGAAATTAGGTTTTCCATACTCTCGAATAAAAATTCTTTAATAATATGCTTAAGTTCACTGAGATAAATATATAGATCTTTCGGTATATCTTTAACATTTTATTGTGAAGAATTAAAATCCGATGTAAAATTACTAAGCACATAGTATCATACAGGGAAAAAACTGTGCTCTCTGTAAGAGTGGTTTACATTTTCTACAGCTCCTTGACTTTGTTTATTACTTTTATTTAGCTTCGACTTAGACTTAAAAAATATTCTTTAAGCAAATGGTAAAACTATTAATGCTTCAAAGTATGCAGTTTATATGAATTGATAATATTTTTTCACCTATTGTTTGGTTGGCTGCTTTGGCGTTTTATGGCGTAAGTACCATATTTGTCCAAGTTGAGCCAAACACAAGACAACGTCAAGTAAAAAATGTAGTGAAAGAGAAAAAAGGGGGGTTGGGAAACAGAGTAGTGTTATGAAAGCAGGAAGAGATCGTTTTATACTCGGGATCGCGACCACCGAGTTTACTACGGATAGTAAACCCCATAGGAAAAGAAAGGATCACCAGAGTACCTCAGGTCTGTGATACCAAATCAATCATTTGCATAATAGTAGTTAAACTGGCGAAGAATTCGGCAGAGAAAAAGTATAATTCACAGTTTTAAATAAAAGAATAAAGATGAAGTTTATTTCAATAAAATACAAAGCTTAAAATCCGAGCACTTAAATAGCTGTGTGCTCACCTGGTGATAAGAGAGTTTATATTTCACTTACCCTTCATTCCAAGTAAAGTGTCATTTAACTCACTTTCTGTTTTGTTACGAATCGTTAAACAGGGAAACAAAACTGCATGCGAAATTCAATTTGTTTCAGGGGACAACAGGGAGAGAGAGGAAGTATTCCGTTTTAAATACGTGAAATGAAAAGGAAGCGGAAAGAAATGTTGAAAATGTGTCTTTTAAAATTACAATACGCAACCCTTTGAAATTATAGCATCAAAAGAGAGCAATTTAGTCTCCCTGAGAATTAAAATAATTTAAGAGTGTAAACATTACGTTTAAAGTTCACATTCTTTTTCTTGCTTTATGCGTGTGGAAATAATATTTAGTTCTTTGCTCTACTTTGCGTGTAGCTATGTAAATTCTTTCGTTCTTTGCACTATCATACCTCTTAATTTTTGGAATGTGGAGTCGCGGAAAAAAATGAACCACCCCTCTTCATTCGAGCAATTTTATAAGTAGAGAAAATTGAAAGATAGCCTACGACTGCAACTAACGTTTACTATAAATTCAAATGCATAAACTTTGCATAGGGGGCCGTCTTCATATTAAATTGAGCACCAAATTCATAATTTCCAATGGAAAACCCCTATTTTGACAAACAATTTCAAATCTATATCAAAATTTAACTTCAGATGCCAAATTTCATGTCACTAGGTCTTATCGTTTCGAAGTTATGAGTATTGAAAGATTGGAGCTTCTAATGTTAAATCAGTTTCTCAGGATATCTTCCTAAATAATATTTCTATAGCGCTGATATTTTGTACCATTGTTAGGCAACCAAAACAAAATCCACACAGTACTTTATTTAAAAAATAGTTGTTAGTATGCAATAATAATTATTAAATTAATGTTTGAAAAATTTTTGAATTGGAACCTTACTATATTTTGATGGGAATCGATTCAGAAGGACTTCTAATATGACCATGCAAAATTTTAGCTCATTAAAATAATTAGTTCCTGCGTTACATTAAAGTTTCCTCATTAGGACGATTTTAGGGGCAACCAAAAGTTTAAAAAACGTCTAACAAACCTGAGGAATGTTTAAATTTTTGAAAAATGGTTGGAAATTTCATTTATGTAATCTAAAATACATCGCATTTTACCACTTATGTGTAGTATAGATCAACTCTACTAATCAATGATCAATTGAATGACTCACTCTTCACTTTTTGGATAATTGTAATATCAGTTCGATTGTAATAAATTGTAGGTAGGCTTTTTTGTTGGAGACGAACGCTAATTAAAAAAATTAACATTTATTAAGAACACTAAAGACGATACAAAATAATACAGAATATCAATCCGCACTTTCTCCGTTTCGAATTGTTCTCAATTCCAAAATCCTTTTTTTATCACATTTTAATCGTGGTTACAATTCACAATATTATCGTTTGAGCTCGTATAATAAATATAATTCTTGAATCGTTTAACTTGCATAATAAATGTAATAATTCTCGGATCGTTTGCACGCGCTGGCAAATACGTTTGAAATAGTGTTTAAATTTGAAATTCTGGTAGCTATAACCAGTTAATCTCAGTCTACGAATAGTGATTTTCAATGGAGAGAGGATCCCTGAAATTGGCAGAAACTTTAACACTGAATATCTCCGGATATAAAGATAGTAAAATCATAAAATTTCTTATTTAGATTAATTTAACAATGCAGAATCTTATTAAGACAGCAAAACAGGGTGTTTCCATGGGAAATTTTGCTATTTGTGCAAAATTTTATAAGACGGCCCAATATGCATTTTTTTTGCATTTGAATGGAAAATGTCATGTGTCTGTGCGAGGCTTTCTCTGTAAAGCTGAATGTAGGTACTGGTAGTGCTTGTTCACATTCTTCGTCGTCCTCAGGTTAGCGTGGTGTGTGTTAAGAGGGTGAGGTGCCAGTTCAGATGTGACCTCGTCATCTGACAGTGGATCAGAATTACGTGGTGATGTTCTCGAATCTTTCCCTTCGGGTTTGATACCGGACCGTCGTCAATAGCCCGTTGTGTTGCTCCAGTGTGACGTTAATTAAACACCTACCTACCATCCAAACATGATTGCACTTGTCTTCTTTTTTTAATACGATTTCGATACACTAAAAATTCCAAAGAATGAATTCCGAATTGAAGTAATATGATTTATTGGCGAATGCCAATTAGCTTGAACGCCAAACTGCCAAAACAACTATAGACTTTATTTTTAAGGCAACCCATATATGTATCAAACAAAAAATAATTTTGGGTAGCAGGAAATTAAATCCCCATCTTCCGTCTAGCCTGTTGGTTTTAACTGAAAATTTCTCTCATAGCCAGAGGTGTGAATTTAAAAATAGAATCAATTTCATTCTGTCATGTAATTATAATCTAGATTTAAATTAATTTGGACTTCGAAATTGCTTAAGGGCTCTAAAAATGAAATTCAGTTTTACCGTTTAACAACTTAATGTAAATTATTTTTATTTTTTCGTAATTTTTATTAAAATACAAATTATATATATAATCCTCGGAGATCAATTTTTGCAGATAGATTCAGTAAGGATCTGAAATCCTGGATTTTTATATTAACCCTCCTTGTGGTTGTATTGACGAGTCATTTCGTCATTAGCAAGCCTGACCAGATCTTGATGGACGAGATATATCGTCATTAGAAGAAAACTGACCAGATTTTGATCTCGTCATCATAAAGAATCGGCAATATCTTGATGACTAGTCATCAAGATATTTCCAATTATTAGCAAAATTGATCAGATCTCGAGGGACGAGATATCTCGTTGAAACCATTTGAAGGCTTAAACCTAAGTAACGAGATTTTTGAGTATTGCAGCAATACTCCCCCCCCCACAGAATATATAACGACGAAATAACCACATAGGTTGAAAGGATTTATTATTGGATTCATATATTGGGGGGGGGGTATTTCAATTAACGTCACACTGGAGCAACACAACGGGCTATTGGTGACGGTCCGGGATCAAACCCGAAGGGATTCATATATTGGATTGGCTAGGCTACAAATTACCCCTACTCGTTCTATTTGTCCTAGGTGCGCAGAGGGGGCTAAAAACAATTCGAAATCTCCATAGAAATAACATTGAGTATTATTACGATTGCGATACGCAACTCAAATTGTTTTACCAGTATTGCTGAAAAAAGTTTTCTCCAAAAAGTTATATTAAAAAAAATTTGAATTATAATGCTTGTTCAGCTTATTTTTTTCTCTCCAAAATATCAATAACTTATAAATATTATACTAATGATATGAAAATAATTTAATTTTATATGACTTGCATTTTGTAATGAAACGAGTCTAATGCGAAAAGAGCAAGCGAAAACCCTACTGCTCTTAAAGTGTTATTTGCTACTCGATATCTGGCAACGACAGAGAATTAATGTTTCATTTTCTAATTCTATTTAGGATGCTGAGTTAATGTATCTCAGTTAAGACAGCTAAATGATGCTGTTGTATTTGAGCATTTCTAAATGCTGTTCTTTTTGTAAATGAATTGTTGTCTAGCAATCTCGGACTGATTTTTTCCTGAGCAGATTCGAAGTCGAAATCTGATACGTTTGCTCACATCTCACTTTCCAAAAGTCTAGATTTTTTTCAATAATCAGAATTTCGTTTCTGTTTGTGCAGCTACTACTGCTGTATCTATGTGTTCTATTGTTTTGTAAATAAATTATTTAGGAGTTAGATTTTAACAAATTGTTTGTTTTGTGCAAAATATCGCTAGATATGGGTTCACTTTTTGGTTGAATTGTATATTTCTACCAACTTTCCATAGAAGGCATTGATTCAATACATAAGGATTTGTATAATTCTGTTTCATAGAAATCAATCAAGTGTATGAAACAAAACCTTTTAAAATAAGATGCTAACACGTCTTACTCTAAAAAGAGGAAAAGTTAAAACAAAGTAATTTCAAAATGAAAGAGTTAACGTTGAAATAAAGTCCTCTAAAATAAGATCGGTAACCATACTTTTTAATTCAAAGATTATTATTTTTTTATGTAGGTTTCCATTACAAGATAATTAAAACAGCCAACATTTGTTTTTCAAGTTCCCAATTATATTATTTTTATGTATTGAAATCTGTACTCAATACTCAAGAAACACATTTTAAATAGGTACATGGTTTCTATTTAAAAACTGAATCTCTGATTTGACGAAAAAGTTCCACAAAGAATCTATTTAAAACTGCATGCCAGTTGGAGTAAAAGAATTTTAAATAAAACTTTGCTGATCTTGGAATAATTTCACGGTTATAAAACATTCTAACTAGGACTTTTTAAAAGCTGAAAGTTTTTGTCTTAAATGAAAGTATAAGAGTTATTTACTTCACGAGTTGAAGCTATTCTTATTCAATTCTCCATATGAAACATTCGTTGATTTTCTTTTTAAAAGTGCTGTAAAATTGATCTCTTGTTTTTGAAAAATTGTTATCGATTAACTTTTAGTCTGTACTGAAGGCATTTAAAAAACAATCTGTTATTCCATGTATGTAATGGAATTTTGAAACAAAAAATGTATTTGCTTGAAAAAAATATTAATTCTGCATATCATATCAATATCTATTACTTTAATCATACACACTATATATATATATATTTCAGAGAGCTTTATGTAAAAGCTTATGGTTTGTAAACATAGCTATCTGATTCCGCATGGGTATAAGGCATATATAAATCATCGGGTAATGATATCTATGGATTAATGGTCGGTCATTCCCATAAACAGATCACACATGCAGTAATTATAATCTGAATGCTAAAATATACGTGGCACGATATCTAGATTAAACCAATTTGAATACATACTGACTGTATTTAACATAATTTCTCGACAACAGTAATTCTGCAACATGAGCACGAAGTATTAAATAGATAGTTTAATTGGTATTAAAAATTATAATTTCTGCAATTTGCTAAAAACTATAATTAATTTTTAATCAAAGATATAAACTTGTTTTCTCGTACTTGTGAATCGGAAGTTATTAAAATGCTAAATACATAAATTATATGAAGACTAAAATTTTAATAAAATTCCTGATGAAAAAGCAATAAGACTATAAAATAACATATTTACTAACCAATAAAATGCAAGTACAATTAATGCTAATTTATTGATTTTTTACTACATTCTTTTTTACTCCAATTTTTCCTTGGTCTAAAATTTCCTTCAGATACTTGAAGCATTTTTAGAACATTTTTGGTTATTTGTATTTGATTAATATTTTCCTTTGAAATTTTGTGTCAGTGCATTATTTATATGCTAACACACCTCCAAATGGTTTCTATGAGATATCTCGTCCAACAAGATCTGATCAGCTTTGCTAATGATGAGATAATGTCAAGACAAACACCAGGAGTATTAAATAAGCTTTATACTTCTTAATCATTCGTTTTATCTGCATTGCTTTATTTGCTGTATTCAATTGCACTTTTCTTCATTCATATATTGTTAATATTGGGGAAAATATCAACTTGGATCTTTGTAGCCAATGCGTCCGAACATTCAGCTATAAAGTTCAAACATAAAATTATACTTTTTGTCTCTAATATTTTAGAATTTTAACAATTCTTTTTGTCTATTTTATACCTGTACTAGCAGAATTACCCGGCATTGCTCGGATCGAATTGGTTAAACATTGAATGATAGCGATCAGAGTAATAGCGTTTTTTATCAGAAAAATATAAATATCATTTAAGTGAACGGAAAATAATTTTTTGAATTCCATTTTGATATTCTTATAACTTCTACTATTTACTTTGGATTAAACATCTTTCATCCATCCATATAATCAATCCCCATCACGTACATCAGCTATATCGTAAGAAAACTATAAAAGGTGATACTAAGGTGACTACTATAGAAGTCGATTTTGAATTTTGGAATGATTATAAATGCCCACTAAGTTCATTTCCAGTAAAAATGACAAACTTACAGAGTAGTATTGAACTCAGATTTCCTATCAATATTTTTTAATTTGTAGCACTCTTACAATGTAACTTAGCACTCAATCATTATGAAAGGCTGACAAATCATTGATACGATATTCATGATCAATTTCTGTTCAAGCAAATAAATTTTTACACTCTCTGTAGTACTCTTGTACCAGGGATGCTGTATTTCTGAATTTCACCATCATTATGAGAGGATGATAAATCATATCTATGACTTCCTAGAAATTGAGAGACCTCCTTTACTTTGGTTCTGCCAAAGTAAAGGAGGTCCAACCTACCAACCAAGTCCAACCAAGTTCAAATACCAGCCTACTGAGTTTCTGGTTATCCGAGATGACCATGTTCCACATTGCCACGGATAATCAAGATTCGAACTGTATTAATGAATAATTGAACAAAATAAGAACACTTCGGAAGTACCTTACGTTCTTTATTTATAAGTTGTTGGTTCATCTTTTGCTCTCAATGCAGCTTAGAAGAGCCATATGCATTTAAATGAAACTGTTTTACCTCATTTCTAGTACAAATTTGCTAATTGCTTCAGTATTGTTGAAGGAAGGTTGTCCGCTTCCAGTAGGCCAATGGCTCGCCATCGTAACTCTTGCTGTAAATGATGTCTCGAACTCATCGAAAATAGAAATCATGGAATCATGAAATCCTATGCCGGAAAAAGCAAAGCAATTCGTCCATCGACCGAATTCCGTCGTCGTTTTTGTTTCGCCCGCAGAACAAATTCTCTTAACATTCCGATAAAAAAAGTATCCTCAACCCACTCCACCGAGTTGTGAATACCAGCAATCATCTCGAGAGAGAAGAGATCGATCCGTCCAAACTTTTTTCCAGGATGAATTAAAATATCCCATTAAACTCGCATCGAGATCCGTAAGAGCGATCATCACAGAGAATCCTGGACGAGGTAAAGGCTCGGGAAGAGTTGACGTGACGAATAAAGAGCTGTTCCAGTCGTTTCAGGAAGAAGCGTGCCCATTCCCTATCGATTTTCTGTCGTAGGTATTCGAATTATTCGATATAGCGAACCTCTTCCTATAAACTGTTGAATAACTCCTTTCGTCTTAGACATAGCTGGGGGAGAGTTGTCATTTCCCCCATAAGTGGCTGGGGTTTGATTGACAGTGGAAGAAAGGAACTTCCGCTCCGATTCCTGTTGGAAAAACCTGTTTGTATACTGACGTAATGATCGGAGAAGTAAAAGCCGGATCTAGGATTTGGAAACTTGAAAAAGCGCTGCTCGGAACACCGAGGTTGAAAATTTCAAGTCATTTATGAGTTAGTTCCTAGGGTTGCGATAGCCCAGTTGGCAGAGTCGATTTTTCGCAAAAGATGGGGTTTCTTTACCCATCGGGTTTGCTTGTTTTAGTGAACACGGAGTTGCGCTCCCTGGATACCCAAGTTATCCTTTTCTGCTTACACTGCATTACTCTATTATCCAATCACTGTTTTATACCCTTTCACGACATTGTTTATTGACGTTGTCTTTTGTATGGCGCAGCTCGTTCAAATATGGCCATTGGCGTGGTGTGGAAGTTTGGAGAGTGGGGTGCCAGCTCAGGTGTTGCCTCGTCATCTGACCGTGGTTCAAAATTACATGGTATTGTCCTCGGGTCTTTCCCTTTGGGATTGATCCCGGATCGTCACCAATAGCCCGTTGTGTTGCTCCAGTGTGACGTTAATTGAAATACCAAATAATACCAAATATGGCCATAAAACCTAAAAAAAAATCAAACCTTAATTCTACCAAACTAAATTAAATTAAATAATTATGCACCGACGCGAATGAGTAAATAAAATTTGGAACCGCCAGTCCCATATCAAACACAAGGATCATGAAAATTACAAACATTAGGTCTGAAAAGGCGGAAGATATCCGTCTTGGTATGTGAACAAAAACAGTCTGCTGAGGACGTAAATTAAGCTCGTACCTGGAGATGCAAATATCTTATAAATTTGAATAACCGTAATTTCGAGGTGTTGCCAACTTGCTTGACTTGAAAAGAGAGAGTCTCACGAAGGACTAATGCGTTTTACATTTTCGAGTTAAATATGAGTGCTCGTAAAACACCGGTCTCCAAAATGGAATATCAAGCATGTAATAAGAAAATAATTTCGGGTGTAGTCTTCAGTCACGTAGTATGTTTAACTTGTCTGATTAACCAAATTTGGATTTACACCAATGAAATTGTTTTCAGAGTGTATTTTCGATTGCTTTTTAACACAAAATATCTTTCGGGAAGAGTCTCGTAGGACGCTTCCCTTGAACATATCTCAGCTTCTAGGTGCATGAACATCAGAAGCCAAGTAAGGAGCAGTTTTTATAGTCCCAGTTGGTAGAGTCGCGGATTTGCAACCGGAGGGTTTCGAGTTCGAGACTCGATCTAACCGTCGTGTATGTAGGAACTCGTACACGTTAAGTCTGTCGTGGCCACAAATATCCTCACGTTGGAGTGGTGTGGAAGTTTGGAGAGTGGGGTGTAAGCTCAGGTGTTGACCTCGTCAAGTTCTGTAAGCAAAGATGAACACTCAACAGCAAACGATAAAATGAAATAAAATAATCAAGAAAATATTCTTTATGTTTCTTTAGCTCAGGTGAGTTCGTCATCTGATTGAGGTTCAAATTACGAAGCATTGGCCTCAGATCTTTCCCTTCGAGGTTGATTCCAATAGCCACCTATAGCCTGTTGTGTTACTCTAGGGTGAAGTTAATTAATTACTTACCTTAAAATCTAGTATAGATGATAATAAAATAATATAGAATATTTACATCATGAAGACACATTTGCACTGTAAATGCCGCAAAAGAAAATGAAACAAATTTAAAAAAATTTTGAGCATACGAACCCGACATAAAATTGCTTTGGATATGAGTGGATAGATACTGAAGTTCACTCTTAAAGTCAGAAATTCAATACAATCTGTAAATGTCAAAGAGTATCATACAATTCAATAGTCCTGTTCCGAATTGAGCCTGCCTGCTCTTTTTTATTTCAAAAAAGGAGAACTAGGTTTTCTTTTCTGTCTGGGGGAAGAAAGACGAACACCCCGTAACATCCTTTTTAAAATTTATTCCTTTATATTTCTTTTCGGCAAAGAAAAAGCTTTACTGATGGTTTCAGATTTAAATGGCAGCTTTTAATACAATCGCTGCTAGAGTCTGGATGCTGAAGTAAGCTTATTTGAAATAATAATTGAATAATGAGCTCATTTAATAAGGAATGTTACGGTGAACAACCCATAGCATTCTTTATTAAACTTATTCTTTTATATTTCTTTTCTGCATTGGAAAACTTTTCTAAGGATTTCAGATTAAAATTTGCAACTTTTAATACAATCGCTGCTAGTTTCGTTGTCGAAACAAGCTTATTTGAAATAGATATTAAATTTCTTTCTTAGTAAATTTATTGTTTCCTTGTGTTCCATGGCGCAAGGTCTTTGTTAATAAAAATAACCAATACTTAATGAAAAAACACTTTTCACTAAAGTAGAAATCTATATAAATAAAAGTGGAGTGTTTGTAGGTTGAATATTTTCCACTCGTTTCAAGTTTTCTATCCCTTTTGGGCCCTTCTAATGCAAAATCCATCTTTGTGCGTTTGGTGTATGTCTGTCTGTCCATCTGTTTGTATGTATGTGTGTGTGTGCCCGTACTGCGTACAAACAGTTAAATATATTTTCATGAAACTTTACATAATGTGAGTAATTACATTCATATAGTGACTGAATTGGTTGAGTTACTCTGTCCGTATTTACGTTCTTTGTCTGATTTTGTGTCTGTGTGTTTGTACGCTTATCATAAAATTTGTTCAGCAAATTTTAATGCAATGTTCTGAATTTGATAAACCATATTTTAGTTTAGTGAATACGTTATTTAAAATTCCTTTGCTTAAGCATTTAAGAAGGTTTCATGCTAAAACATCTGAGTAACGAAACTTAAATCAACCATAATTTGATAGTTTGGGAGTAGCTGGACGGTATATTGAGCATGCAATTACTCGGGTTGTTTTACCAGCACCGCTGAAAAATCAATTATTTTTCCAAAAACGGTTTTTACGGAATTTAAATTCTAATACTTTTGTATTTTAAGGCTTATTTTTTTGTGAAACATAAACTATTTCCGAACATTTGGGACAGACGATATTTTGCAACGAAACGGAAACTCGTGTTCATTTGCCACGTGCAGTGATATTTTCTGTTTTTTTTTTTCGAAATTAATTTCGTATTTTTAAATTTTATCTAATTTGTCGTTGTAAGTTGTGGCAACTGTGCGACATCAAGAGATAAAAATGAATAACGAATTTATATCTCTAGAACAACTTTTTTCCGGCCAACTTTTATTTGTTTTATTTCGCTGTTTTCTGTTTTAAATATTTATTATTTTAATAAATGGCATTTACTTTTCATCACACGCAACACCACCACAAAGTATTCTATTTAAATTGGCATTTAAGTTAGAATAAAGCAACTTTCAAGTGGAATTTTTTCATTACTGAAAGAACGTTGATGTTAAACACATCTGAACTATGACTTGAAATATTACAAATTGTTTGCCATAGCGACAGAAGGTCAAAGTAGCTTATTTTACGAATTGGAGCCATATTTGAGCAACTTATACAAGGTGTGTTTGCTTAAAACAATGAGTTTCTTTAGAAGAAACGTTGTCAAATCGATTCACCATTAAAAATGGTAATAGGTTACCTTTGTACAGAAGACATTCAATTTTAAAACAAGTTCTTTTATTATTGCACGTTATACCAAACGGTATTTTCAAGAAAAAAATATTCTCTTTCAAGACAAACCTTAGTGATAAATATCTTATCAAAATTAAATTGCCATCTTTCCTTTAATGATAGCGAAATTCGAAAAGAGTGTCACAAATAAAAAAATATTGGCAAGTAATTTATGAGTGCGAGAGTATTCTAAGTAGATTCCTCATTTTTACGAATTGAGTTGAGCAATTTTACATGAAAAGAACTTAAGAAAGGGAATTCCTAATCCTCCCTCAAAATCGTCTTTTGTAATAGCTATTTTAGTATCTGTCAACTTTCTTTTACCTTTAGTAGGGGTGCGATATATATGAAATGTATTACATGGATGGATATGCATGTATAGGATTTGTATCCAAAGTAGGTTGTAGTAGGAAATTAAAAATGTCGAAAAGGTGTTAAAGATTATTTTACTGACACTTAAATGATTTGGCCTTTTTCTACGAAAGAGGAAAGTGATTATACTGGTCATCGTTCAATATCTTTAGTTAACCAATTAAACCCGCAGTAGGACCCGAACTTGTAGAGTAAAAATGAGTTAATTAAAAATTCTTATTTAATTTGGGCTATAAATCTAATTTTTAATCAACCATAAATTTAATATTGCAGGACATATTAAATCTTGAACTTCTTAGAAATAAATGTCAACGCACAGTCACCTTGTCACATTTTTGGTTTACAAGTTGATAAGTTCACTTCAACTTTATATCGATTTGGGAAATGGAAGTTAAAACGACAAAATGGGGATGGATAATATTTTCATTTCAGTTTATCGTCCTACTGCTTAATTTCAATCTTTGCTGATTGAATGTATTTTTTTATTCTGTTTAAGAATGAGGTTTTTATGTCAAGCTAAATGTAGATAGTTGTGTTTATGTAGGTAATAGTTTTATGTACGTAATCTATCACTTGGCTTGCTTTTAAAACACCATTTCCTCACCGCCAATAGAAATGGTAAGAGTGATTCCGAATCGATATATGACACTTGATTGGCCAATGCATGTTACATCAAACGCCAAACGTCACCAAAATGGTGATAAATCACATCTTAAGATAACCTCAATATGTATCATGAGAGTGCATTTGTACAGCAGAAGTAAAATCTTCAGACAGACCACTTGGTTAGATTGTTTACATTGAACATCCATCTGCCAACAGATTTTTTTTGCAAAATGCTTACGCTTTAAGTTTCGAAAAATCAGAGGACTCCATAACAGAATGCCTGCTTTTTGCAGCACAAACATAACACATGTAATCACTTAATGAATTTTTTATGTCAAGCTACATTCAAAACACTTAGTTATGTGCATTTGAAAAACCTTGAAGCAAATCTGCAATCTAACATTTCTTCACATTAAATATAAACTTACTCTCTTGGACTCCCACTGCCGACAATTTTAAATTCCGCATCGACATCCGAAAAGTATCCCAAGAGGCTTACCATGGTTTCTGTGAGCACGTCCGTGAACTTAATTTTTACTGCTACTAGTGTACCTGTAAACTTTATTGCGTCTTTATATTGTATTTATTAAGCACGTGTTAACTGTAATATTAGTGAACGCATTTATAATTATGCACGTGAAAACTGTAACCATGATAAAGAATATGATGAAAAATTCATGTGGAATTTGGACGAATTGGAGAAGTGTAAAAGAGAATTGGGGGATTCGCATGCTTTGTAGTTTTGTATCGTTCTTAATTTATTAATAAATGTCGAAAATGTTCTAACAAGTGTTTGTCTCCATGTGTGCATCCGAAAAGCTTATTTACAATTATTTACTGCAATCTTACGCAATGATCACCTGAAAAGTGACTAGAGAGAGTGTGCAAGCGATCCGAGAATAATTATATTACTATATTTATTATACACGCGCAAACGATGATATTGTGAACGTATTTTTAAGTATGCCCTCGCAAACTGTAACCATGATATGGAATGCGATAAAAAAATTACTCTGGGATTTAGAAGAATTCAAGGAGTGAAAAAGAGTTGATCGTTGTTCACAATGCAGACAACTTGAGACGACAGAAAAATTGCTTTGCAACTTTGTATCGTCTCAAGTTTTTTTTTAATAAACGTTTAACTTTTTTAATAAGCGTTCGTATCCATGCATGCAATCAAAAAGCAAATCTACAACTATTTATTGCAGTCGAAATTATATTCTGATCATCCAAAAAGGGAATTGAGTGAGTCTTCAACTAGGTAAATTAGACTAGGATTACCATGTAACGTCCCGATAGTCTTCATCTCCAAGTGAATTAGTAGCCGATTTGGGATACCTACACTATCTCCCGACAGTTCCTTTTTATGATATCCATATAACGATGAGATTGCCACTCGTATAAATGTTGCTATATTTCCAGTGTAAATGATGCATGAATTGCATCAAATAGAAGGAGCAGGCACATATTTAGAAAATAATTATGAAGGGCGTCCAATCTTCTCTACCGATTTTTTATTCCAATTGAGAGACGCCGTAACGCTAAATGAACATTAACTTCAATGATATTTCGACTGTTTCCAGACGCATCGACTACTTGTGTGTTAAGCGAAACTTCGATTTACTTGGATCAAGTTAGCTTCAGTGTTTATTTTTGATTGGGGAAGGGGTGTAGTTGAATTAACGTCGCACTGCAGCAACACAGCTATTGGCAACGATCAATAAACGAAGGGAGAGATACGAGGACAATGCCTCGCGATCTTGGACGAGGTCAACACCTAAGCTGGCATCCCATTTTCCAAACTTTCACACCACACCAACGAGAAGACATTTGAGGCTACAATAGATTTAGCGCCCGCCAGTTCCCGACACGATTGTCTTTGGTTGGACCTTGTTTCGAACCCTCAACCTTCCTGGTTGTTAATCCACCACTCTTCCAAATGGGCATTTTTGATTGGTTTTAACTTTAAAATATTTCGGGCAGCGCTCGAACCCTGTGGGTCCTTCATCTAAATGCGTCCTTGGTTTCTCAAGTCTGGGCGGAGATTTTGCTCGTCCTGTCCAATCCCTTCCTTTTACAGTCACCTAGCGCATAGATGATTCTTCACTTCTTGCTTTAGTAACTGATCGAAATGCCACAATACAAACTTCCACTTTGCTGCATGCTTTAGGACAGTGCAAGATTTTTCATGTATCATACTTTGCCTGCTCTATATCATGTCAATCGGTATGAGTTTGTATTTGCCGCTATAGTTTCACGTCTTTTGTAGGATTTTTCGTTTCATGTATCATGTCACCCCTCCCATCCACCTCTTGCCCGGCCTTGAGCCCTTTGTTGGAAGGCTCGATGACTTGGGTCGAAAAACCTCTAGAATTGCATCTATTTTTAATGTGACCAAAATATGTGACCAAATTGTAAGGGTGGTACAGGGAAACATTTTTTGTCAAGAATGTGTGTCCGGAAATGCGTTTAGGTGGTAGAGTGCGCTGGTTAGGTCAGTCGATAATATCCTTCTGGCGTCATCCATTGCGTAAGGCGTCATTCCCAGCTCGGAATTTCAACGGCATGCATCCCTACCCGAATTCCGAGCACCTGAGAGAGGAATGACGCCTTACGCTGCAGAAACGATGTTATCAACTGACCTAAACAGCACCCTCTACCACCTAAGCGCGGTATTTCAGGACACACATTCTTTGGCAAAAATGTTTATTTTGGGCCCCTCTGCCACCCTTTACAATTTGGTCGGATATCTTCAAAGCACTCTGTATAATTGATCAAATAATCAAATCTGTATAATTAATCAAAACATCCCTTAATCTTGATCTAAAACTTTAATGAGTACTTTTCGTATGATTTTATGACTTAAACATTCCGAACGAGAGACCTGTAGATAACTTTCAATTCAGGTAGGTATTTCAATTACCGTTGCACTGGAGCACCACAACGGGCTATTGGCGACGGTCCGGGATCAATCCTGAAGGGAGAGATCCAATTCGTCGTAATTTTGAAGCACGGTCAGATGACGAGAACAACACCTGAGCTGGCACCCCACTCTCCAAACTTCCACACCACGCCAACGTGAGGACATTTGGGGCCACGACGGTTTTAACGTGCACCCTTTGTACGCGACGGTCTTTGATTGGATTTAATCTCGCAACCCTCCGGTTGCTAATCCGTTACTCTTTCAACTGGGCTACAACGGCCGAACTTTCAATTCAGATTGTTACTTGAGAATTAATATTTCTCTGGGGCTTTTGTGGGAGGTATGTGTACAGATATGTGTTGATGCTATTTTAGATAGAGAAGGCATTCGCAGGTTTATGGTACTGAATTCACCGTTTCAAGCAAATGTATTCTGGGACCACTTCTAATGGTTTATGGAATAAATGTCGCATTCAAAATATATTCTCAGCTGAATCCTATTTTGCAAATGTTCCAGTCAGCTAACTTTAACCAAGGAAAATTCTTGCGCCATTTCTTATCAAATCGCTTTTAAATGATGTCTGATGACATCATCTACTTCTGTGCTAAGGGTTTAGCATACTACTATACATACTAAATTATAACAACATTTGAGTTATTTTAGTCCTTGGATAGAATTCTTGAAAAGTTTGAAAGAAAACCTTTCAAGAAAAAAAGAGAACGAAAAGATAAAAATGAATTTTTGTAAAAAATTCAATTTTAAATTTTATTGACATGTGCTGTTTAATTAAAAAATTATTTTCCTATCTCCATACCTAAGGCAGGGTTGACTCCTGTCCGTTCTCTATACAAATCTACAAAGTTTGACCAATTCACACCAAATTAGGTACACATATTCTTTAGAATCCTGCGGATAACGTAAGCCACATGTTAAACCCAGTTGTGCTGAGGGGGCTAAAAACAATTCGAAATCCCCATAGGAATAACATTGTGTATAGAAAGAACGCAACTCAGTTTGTTTTACTAGTAGGGTATAAATAAACCATGTTTATGTAAAAAGTTTCCTGACTTCTTTCTTGTTTTAGAATAAAAAATTATTGAGCCGCTTTTGTAAATCGAAATTAAATGGATATTTTTTAAACAAATACATGAAAATGAAATGCGAGATACAATAAATCCCATCAAATTTCGAGAATATTCATTAAAACCTTTCAAAAATAAACAATCTGAACGAATTTAATGAACGGATAGAATAAATTAAACCGTAAAATTTGAAGAACCATTTTCTAACCCCTCAATTTTAAAGAAAATAAATTCACACTTAAGTTTAAAACCCTTTTCCCCCATGAGATTTAAACAGCAATCTGAATCCTAAATGTATCCATTTTGAATATTCCTGTATTTATTCTCTTTTTCAGGAACTGAGAGAATCAAACTAACCATAATAAAAGAGGTTCTGAAATAGCATCTAACAGTTTTTGTTTCATAGAAATAAGTATTGTGGAAGATATTTTAACTTTGATTATAATTTAAATGAAGTTTGTGTAGAAAGGTTTTATCTAAAGAACGTTTCAAATATACAAAAAGCTATCTTCTCAATTATAATTTGAAAGCAAAGTATTTCGAAATTGTTTGTAAAGTCGAACTTAAATTCAAGAAAAATTATTAATATCTTTTCACAATAATGATATTTCCAAGAAATTTACCTTAAATATAAACCCTCATTTCAAAGAGGTATTTATGTAATAAATTATTACGAATTTCCATGAAATCCTGAAATCCAGATAAAAATTTTTAAGATTTTCTTTTCAGAGCATTATGGTCATTGCTTGTATATTTGTGATTAGTTTTTGAAAATATAAATGGGCGAAATGTTATTTGTGTTTTAGATATCAATTAAGAACTTGACCGGAAGATTTATTTTAGCAATAGCTATTCAGTCGTTTTAGAAGTTTTCTATGCCTAATTTATTTTTCATTATTCTAAATATTAAATGGAACCTGGAAAATATGCTTCAAATACGTAATTGAAATTGTATAGTAACATTTAAAATTTAACAGTACATTATATAGAAAATATAATCAGAAAGTACGGAAAAAAGAAAAGAAAGTACGGATGAAAGTCGTATTTTATTTTCTAAAATTTATTGAATATAAATAAAACTTAATGCTTAACTTTATATTTAGCTGAGGCACTCAAAATAATTTGATTCCCAATGGTCCATTACCTTATAGAAACATTTTCTCTCAATATAAAGTTTAAAAAACTCTACATTTTCAAACATATTTTTCATTTGTTCCACACAAAATGGATATACGTCTTGAGGACGAAGAACACTTAAGCACAAAAGAAACATACGCAATCACCTTTTTCGAAATTGATTTTCCATGCAGCATTTCTTCAAAAACAGAAATTGAAGAAAAGATTACCTTTCTGCGTGAGATAGAATTGAATTATCTTCCTATCGTTATTCCCAAATTCTCATTAAGTTTGAAATAGTCAATTTCCTTTTCCTAAAGTGTATATAAGAGAGAATAACTATTACTAGGTTAACTGACGTTGATGATAAAATCCGTTTATCAAACAACTTTTAATTAGTAATAATTCTATAAGTAGTTTTTTAAGTATACTTATGTCCTTGCATTTCTTTAAATTACCCACAAAATTAGTCGTGTCCAGCAAATATATGAAACTTATTTTTGGTATGGTACATAAACAAAACTTGGTGATAACTTTTTAACCTTACATGAGGTTTCGACGAGATATCTCGTCCATCAAGATCTGACCAATTTTGCTAATGACGTGATATCTCATCAAGATATTGCCGATTTTTTGAAGATGATGGGATCAAGATCTGGTCAGTTTTCTTCTAATGACGAGATATCTCGTTGAGACTACCACCAGAAGGGTTAATGATGATTATTAATCCTTATGTGTAGTGAATTAGCCTAATAGTCTGTTTACATTGTTACTATTGGCGTTATGTCTTGTCAGTGTTGATTATTGTCATGAAAACTTAGGTTTCGAATTTTGTTTTCTTATTGAATGACTACCAAACAGTCATATCATCGACTTCAAGCAGGAACTCATTAATTGAGAAAAGGAATATTTTATTGTACAGCTGTTTAAAGAATAACTTTTGGATTTTAGAGAAAAAATACAAATTATATAAGCATTTTGACAGTGTTCTATATCTTTTAAACAGATTGATGAAAATGTATTTCTCGTCATCATGAAAATAAACATTTAGTGTCTCCGAAAAAATGTCATTTAATGAATTTCTGCTCTAAGCCGATGATATAATTGTTTTATAAATTATTTCTATAATTAAAACAATATTGTTATCCTTACTATAGTAATAGAAAAACGATTAGTCTTTCAAGTGACCAATGAAGTTTTGATAGTATAAGAAACTCAATACCAATTCAAAAATAGAATTTGTGCATCAAGTATCGTCCTACGCTTCGTATTCTGTTTCTATTTTGCATATTCAGAACGAAAAAAATGATTGTTTTGTTATTTGAACTTATTCTAAAAATATATTTTATCCAACAGTAGGGCGTTAAGTCGTAAACCCGATCCCATTCAGCCGACTAACAAATGCTTTCGGTAAAAAGTGTCAGCTAACAGTTCAAGAATCACGCCAAAGAAAGCTAAGCCTTATGAAAAAGATAACAGATATTCTTTAAATGTTTGAGCCACTCCATAAGACAAACAGCGTTTTGTGTTTGAGTCCAAAGCTGCCATTTATTTCTTCATTATGTTCACACGTGTCTTATGCAGCCCACTTTAGCGATGGTTCTTTTTTTACCATTTATTGCAATGGGGCTTCCTTGAGTTTCCCAAGGAACCAGAACTTCTTATATTACTTGTGGGTTTTGTAACGTTGGATTCCATTTCTCGCTAACAAGCTCTCGATCATTGACAGTTTGTTATTCTTGCTTTGCTTATTCAGGGTGATGAGGGGGCTAAGGGTAAGGTTTCAAAGACCCATTAGGTGCCAGTTGAATAAATAGAGAATCAGGTTTTGTCCTAAATGTTTGACGATTTTTTTCTTCCTTTGAGTGCGCTTATGGCCCTCACACGAAGTGCTAAGGTATTTAAGAGAATCGAAACGGTGACTTTTTTTAAGTTGAAGTCTTCCTGTAAGTGGGCAGTGTGATTTTGGATGATCGAGGACAACTTCGGAAGTAAGAGTTGTACATGTACAGTATGCGTGACCTTAAGATTAACCACGTGTGCTTTGTAAGTAGGTGAACACACACTTGCTTAAATGAGGCAAGAAAATATGTTTTAGCTTATCGAAAACAAAATTACAACCTAAAAAATAGTAGCAAATAAAAACATTGAATTTTTATGCCAAATAACTTGACGTAGGACTGCGTCCAACTTCGTGGGTGCGGATAACACGGGGCAACTTACTGCCAACCACCTGTGATAAAAATAGGTTTCAATTCAAATCGTTATAAAGTTAATAATGCGTGCCGAACAGTAATCGTGGTATATTCGTAAACATAGAATCCTATTCGAAAACTGAAGTACATCATGCACACGACGCTTCCCTGAAGCCCCATTGAATGAAGAATTGATGCAATATTTCTGGGTGTGCCGCCACGTTTGATTCTATCACGGCAACCGTGAGCTCAACACGATTGTGAGTTGTAACTTTTTATAGCTCTCTGTGAGATTAATTCAATTACACGAATATTTTGAAGTGGTTGGAACTGAACAATAAAAGTTTTCCAGTGAACACTTTTGACAAAATCGTGGCTGATCTGGACAATCGTGAGCGGAATACGATTGTCCAGGTAGACCGCGATTACCACAAGCCGTGATATCATTCAAAGCTCGACCAGATCAATTCAAATATACGAATATTTAGAAGTGGTTTGAACTGTACAATTTAAAAATTGTTTTCCTGTGAACCAGTGAACAATTTTGACAAAATCGCGATTTATCTGGAAAACCGTGAGTGGGACATGATTGCTATAATTTAAAGCTTTCGACGAGATCGATTCAAATATACGAATATTTTGCAATGGTTTGAACTGAACATTTGAAAAATCGTCTTGTGAACCGTTTAACACTTTGACAATATCGCACATTGGTCAACTAACTGATTTCAATTCTCTGTTCTAAAATTGTAGCAGCGGCCACAAAAATAGAAAAATGAGTTACGTGTAGTTATTGCTATTTAAAGAAGAGGGCAGCAGCCTATTCTCCAGATCTAGCCGCATGCTACTTTTTCTTATTTCCAAAATTGAAAATTTGGTTAGATAGGAAGAAATTCTCGTTGAATAAGGATGTTATCAACTACTTTAATCCGTATTTGTATTTAACAAAAAGTACTTTTCCGACAGGATGAAAAAGTTGGAAACTCGCTGTGTAGCCCTCAATCGAGTCTATGTTCAAAAATAAAATTAATTTTTTTTCCAAAGATAAAAATGATATTTATAGATAAAACTCAGTTGGGGGAAGAGAAGAGGAGTTCGAAACTTGGTCCAGACAAAGACCGTCGTGTACTCCGGGGCTGATGTACGTTAAATCTGTCGCAGTCCCTCCCGTTGGCGTGGTGTGGAAGTTTGGAGAGTGGGCTGCCAGCTCAGGTGTTCTCATCCGACCATGGTTCAAAATTACGACGCGTTGTCCTTGATCTTTCCCTTCGGGATTGATCCCGGACCGTCGCCAATAACCCGTTGTGTTCCTCCAATGCGACGTTAATTAACTACTTACCTACCAAAACGAAGATAAATCAAATGAGTTCTTAACTGGGAGTATTTTTTCTTTTCTTCAGTAACTTGTGCTTACACTGAAAAATCTTGTCAGATGCACTGTTGTACCATTATGTACATACAATATTCATGCTTAATATTATTTGACCTCAAATAAAATCAATGAAAAACACATTAAAAAGCAGAAACGTCCACCTTCGTTTTTTTTAAGAAAGGTAAAAGGAAGGAGCATGTATAGAAACTGAAAAAGTACTTGTGAGCTAGAGTGTCCTAACAACGTAGATTTGAAAATAATTGGATAACAACTTCAACCGAGTATTTTCGTCTCCTCAACTCATTGAGTTCCTATTTTTCCTGTTGGAGTGCACCTTATTGCCTTATTACACTTGGAATCACTGTAACTCCAAAAGAAATTGTGAGTTTTTTAAGTTGATTTTCGAGAAAGTTAAATAAAAGAAAAGTGAGTGAGGAAATGAAGAAGATCGTATTGCGACGTGATTGAACTCGAATTAAAATTCTGATTTGAAAACTCTTGGGTTTTTTTTTCGATAATATTCAAGTTAAAGGTGGAACTTGATGCAGATTGAAAATATTGCATATTCTCTTTATATTTATATAATTATTAGTCATTAGATTTTGAAGACATCATCCGATTTGCTATTTATCTGTCAAGTTTCGAACTTTAGTGCAAGAATTCGATATCATTATCTTTTGAAAATGCCAATTAATTTTTCACTCTTAGTAAAGTCGGTTCATTTAAGCTGAAACATGGTTTTGAGACTTCAGTGTCTCTGAATTTTAATACCGAGACTGAAGATCAAAACTGCTTATTTAATGAATTGCAGCCAACAGAGCACCTACAACTTGCTGTTGATGCTGGATTTTGTTATAATAATCTCAACAGCAACTGGAAGTATTCCAAAATCACATCCATATTTATTGAAACGAGAAATTGTCTACTATAAAGGATTATAAATTTATTGAGGAATATGGATCTACCCTTCAGGGAAGTCTTAGTATGATGGAGAAGAATCTAAGTTCTACAAAACAACTTTTATAAATTAAATGTTTAAGAGGGCTGAGTGTTTATTGTAAACTAACTTCAAATAAAAAATCACTTCTCGTTTCTTGCTATATAACTTTCCGTTTGAAGTTAACCCCTGAGAAATTGTGGAATTACATCTGAAGGATCTTTAGTGCCTAGAAGTGCCCCGTTTCATTAAACAACTATCCGATAAACGCGTTAAACCCACAGAAACCGCTTTGGTTAGTTTTCAGAATAACTTTACCTGCAGAAATTAAACCGTGGTTTATACTTGATAGTCTCCCTTTTTATTGACAATCCAAGGTATTGTAGCAATTGCCATATATTTAACCGTCACAAAGAATTACAAATTTGACATGTGTTGTATCAAATGTAGCGGTCAACACAGCGTCAAATCATGTTCTTCTGATGTCTTCAAGTGTTCGAACTTCAAAAATGTTCACAGAGCATATTATGTCATTGTCACTTGTCCGAAACGATTAAAGGAAAAACAGTTGTCAATAATTAAATGTCGAAGCAGACTTCCCTTTGCTGGAGCTGGAAGGCAATTTTTCAAACTTGTCTCAAGGAACTACATACACTACTGTTTTATTAGCACAAGATAAATAGAAAAAGCTTTTTACCAAAGATGAACTATCTACTATTCAGGCCTCCATCATACCTCTCAAACTCAAGCTTTTGTAAATCAAGCTATTAACACTCAGTCTCAAATGTTTGCTGAACTGTCTTGGGGGAATTTAAGGCCGCACTTTTCTCCGAAATGAAAGATTCTATGAAGACACCAAATCTCGAAAATGGCTAGCTTTTCAATTGATTTCCCTGAAAGGGAAAAGAAAGGAAAAATCTCACTCAACTATAAATGAAGTAAAATCAAAGGATGATCCATTGTGTGATACCAAGACTTCGGTGATCATACCTGTTTCCGAAATGCAGATAATTACTGACATGGGTTTCTCCGAAATTCCTAGAACTTTTGTCCTGCACACAACGCACTCTGACGTTTTGTTTTTAGATTTTTCATTCTTATTAGTTTTAATGTTCATTTTGTTGTGGTGGAACTGGAAAAGTATTTGAAACAAGCGTTATCGGTTGCAGAACTCCCTCTTTTCAAATGCATCAATACTGGTTTTGCAAGAAACTTTTCTCAACGGTTCACTATGTCGCTTCTCTAGATATATCCCGCTCTTTTTCCCAAAGCACTATATATCGACTACTGCACTCTATCCCAAATATCTACAAACGCAATCACGTATTATGTAACCTCACTACCTATTAAACTATTCAGTTACTCAGTGTTGCAAGTTTTGAATAAACTAGCCGACCCATCCAGTTATCTACTCTGAAGTGCATAGTGCTTGTTTCTACTGACACAATGCCACCAATAAATTCGGAATATGTCATTCCTCATGCATAAATTATCTTTACATGAAACTAATAGAATAGTCGAATCAACCTTATGACTACTATCTCATCATTTGGTTATGTTAAGTAAAACTCTCTTTTCATTTTTCATAATGAACGATGGGAAGACGTAGTACGGATAGTAAAATGTTTAACATAATTAGGTTCATAGTCATGAATCGTATAAGAAATAAAACAAACCCAAATAAAATTGTTGGTGAAATAAACATTAGTGAAAAAAGGGCTGATACATTTAAATCTGTAGACCTAAATACAACTAGCTGATTACAACCCATCCTATAATTACCACAACCATTTATAATTAACTCAACGTATTTTTATTTCACATATCCTAATGAATGGAAAATTATCAACAGAAAATAACATTTGCGTGCTTTTACTATTGCATATTCAATTCATGTTTCCTTTTGAGTACATGATAAAAAGTATGCAATTCAGTCATTTTCCTCAAAGTCATATAGTCCTATAGTATTGTATGACATTCACTTGTTTCAAAAATATTCACTGTGTTTTTGACGTCCCGAAATTCAGTAAATTTCTATCTTCTATATTTTGTAGTGCCTTTCTTTCCCCCAGACTACTGAAGAATATCATTTGAAAGATAAGTTTTTATATGAAATTTCATTAATATTTTGTAACTCCTTAATTCAAATTAAGTACCTCTTTCAACAACAAAGTTCATGGGAAAGCTTTACTGAACTATACACATAATATCTAATCTTACCACTTCTATATAGCGCTTACATTTTTTACTTCTTTTTATAAAGCTTTTATATCTCCTGCTTTTATTGTTTTATCTTGCTTTTGGTACAGATTGTCGTTTTTGAACCTTGCGCTATAAAACTCACACATCCAATTCTATGTCGTGTTTCTATTACTAGAGCTTCCTTTAGATGAATTGAACATTTCGAACTGATATTTAGTTTTTGATATACATAAGGCAATGAATATGTATGTGTGTGTGTGTAAAAGTAAAATTCTTCATCTTCAAATTCGAATGTACTCACAGAAATACGAACTCATGTGAATGCAACTTATTTCAATACAAGCCAAATATGTTCCATGCGATGTTTTCCTTGAAACATACTCAAGGATTTGAAATTGATTCTTTGGAACTCTTCGTAATACAGACTTTAAAATGAAATCCATTTATCTAATAAAAATTTAAGGTAGTTGAAAGCGAAATGTGTAAAGAATAGAAAACTAGCGAAGTGCTGGTCGGTCTAGGACATTATCAGGTTGTAGACTGACTCAAACAACACAAATTGGTAGTTTCTGTGTATTAGTAACAAGATTAGTGAAACCTGCCCAAAAATATATAACATCCCCACTGTTCAAGGTGAAGGAAAATCCAGTTACACTAGCCCCATAAAACTATAAAATTTAGATTTAAACCCGAAAGTATAAGAAATTTATAAAAAAAGCTCATGATAGACCAAGCCGACCAACGACTTGAAATGACTAAACATTGCTATTGAGAGGAACTTCAAAACGTATGACCACCATGTCGACTAGTAGTCAGGTGACTCCTCTGTGAAAATTTTATGTGGTTGGCTGATTTGGCATCTTATCGCCTCGTTTGGATTTACAACATCTCATGACAGGGTAGGTGTGTGAATACGCATTTCTATAGAGTGGTGACAAAAGTGGTGAAATCGCCAGTCTACTACCATGTCGCGCTGACCAATCAGATTATGAATGTTCATTTCCTCCCGACAGACGAAAGTAACCAAGGGTCACGTTACTACTAGGTTTGGTCACATGATCCTGGGCGCATGAAAAGGTTACCATTACTCACTCTGCTTTTATATTTCCTCTGGAGTTGACGACGCCCAAGGTGCCGCCCGTGCAAATAAGATGCCACATAAAATCAAAAATTTCGAAACATGAGATTTTCAGCCTTTAAACCAGAATGTGGTGATCTTTAGACTGGTGAAATGTGTCCACTAATTTACGTTTTTTTTGCGCGAAGAGGAGATTTCTTTCTCTTAGTAAAAAATTTTCCCCTTCATTTTCTCAAAACTAAGTTTTTTGATTTATGAATCACTTGAAATCCGCGATATGAAATTTCTTGTGAACGATGTATTAATAGATGTATGAACGATTGCGGTAAGCTGCTTTTGAACACGCATGTTGATGAGTTCACAAAAAATATCTATCGCATGGTACGCAGTAGCGTGGGATGTTTTCCTCGATGTGGACATGATCTTCTGCTACAGCGGTACGAAAATCTATAGCTCGTACCACTACAACTATATTAATACACGCATAAACGTTGGAAACCAATTCAATTTGAAGAATGCGTTTGGCTTTGTGGTGCTCTGCAGTCTATCAGGTGATCACTTTTTTTATGTGGAGATTCCAAAACCATCAGAAAAACGCAACCACTTCTCTTCGGTCGCACATGACATGCCTTACCGAGTGCTTCTGTAAACAACCGGAAATTCTATTCGGGCTCCGATCGGAGGTGTTTCCTGAATATGAAGCAGCTCTAGCATTTGCTCTTCCACAGTTGTACGTGTGTGAGGGGAAGAAATGCGAGCTTCTGCGGATAGAGTAACAAAACGAGCCGTTAAAGTAAATATAAACATCGTTTTAGACTTGAGTGGTTGAAATTTGGCAGAAAAATCATTTTAAAGATGAGTCTTATAGGTAGTCTCTTTTTATTTTGGAAAAAAATCTTCCGGTGTGTGATAGGATGGGAAGATTTTCGAAGGTTTTTTTCATTTCAAGAATGCGAGTATTGAATAAAACATTTTATTTTTTTAGAATTCATAAACGATGGTCTTTTTACTCTTTGCGGGGCCTCAGGATCCCAGTTGGTAGAATCGCAGATTAGGTAGATATTTTAATTAACGTCGCACTGGAGCAACACAACGACGGTCCGAAATCAAACCTGAAGGGAAAGATCCGAGGACAACACCACGTAATTTTGAGCCACGGTCAGATGACGAGGTCATACCTGAGCTGGCACCCCACTCTCCAAACTTCCACCACTCCAACGTGAGAATCGCAGGTCAGCAGCCGGAGGATTGCGAGTTCGAAACTCGATCCAACTTAAGACCGTCGCGTACGTGGGGGCTCGTGCACGTTAAATATGTTGTGTCCTCACGTTGGCGTAGTGTGGAGAGCTGGGATGCCAGCTCAGGTGTTGACCTCGTCATCTGACCGCCATTCAAAATTACGAGGTGTTGTCCTCGGATCTTTCTCTTCGGAATTTATCCCGAAGTTCCGCCAATAGCCCGATGTGTTACTCCAATCCGACGTAAATTAACTACCTACCTGCCGAATTTTTAAGATAAAAACAAGAATTTGGGGATTTTCGTTTTGCATAAATGCTAGATTTACTACCCGGCTTCACTTGAGAGTTTTTGTTGCTTCAGTCGTTATTCTCAAATAGGATATTCTATATGAGGTAAATCTTACTTGTCTTTTATCCTTACATTTTAGGTTCAAATCACTTAAAGCTGAATAGTTCCACATTTATTTAGACTAGGATGATTGTCTGAGTACTCTGACAGATTGGCTCTAAGTTGCACAGCAATGCAATAGTTTTAATCCTCTGTTGATGACATTGGTATTGACAAGTGCAGTGACACTTTTTCAATGTTTTTCTGGAACTCAATGAAAAGGCTCAGTGTAAAATGTATTATTTATAAATTAAAAAATGTGTTTAATTATTTACTTTTTGTCCTAAAATATGCCATGTATTTTTTAAAAATAATAATGCGTGTGTAACTAAGAAAGAAAACGTTTGAGTACCTCTCAAATGCGCCTCAAACTCATTTGCCCCCCAAAAAACCGCGACTAATGGAGGGTTAAACATGAATAAGTCAGATGTGGGTCAAGTCTCAGCAGTTCCCCTTCAGTGAAACGAAATAGTATCACCAAATAATGCTCCTTCCCCATGTAAGCCAATACAAATAAGACACTAAGCCATAAATACGAAAGAAAAAGAGCTAAGAGAAAGGGATTCTCTGAGGCTGTTGAGGAATAAAATGTTTCGAGATAGATGTTGATGGTTACTGCAAATGGCATCTTCATGCCATAAACATCATGTTATCAAGGAAATGCACGACCTCTGCGAATGCTCTTTCCTTTCCAGTATCCTATATCCATAAACAGGCTGGGGATTTTTTAAGGGCTGTGTAAAATATTCCCTGCCCTCATCATTTTCTTATTTTGTGATCCATGCTGATATAAAATATGAGTTTTCAAAACGAGCTGTTGTTTTTGGATGGTAGAATATATCCGGGACTTATATATAGTTGCTGTTTATGTACTTTTTACAAAAGTATAAGAGATTGATTTAAATTTGCGACATAAGATCGGTCTAGAGCAGTGATTTTGAACCTTTTTAGTGATCGGCACCCCCTTGAATCTAAAAATAAGTTCTCGCACCCCCTTGAAAAATATGTTTCTATTTCTTTATTTAGGAAATCACTTCTATTGCAAGATAATTTATTTATTGAAAAATAAACACATACGTTTACATATACATACAAAACAATATCTTAATTTTTAATGGCTATGTTTTTGTTGTTTATTCATAATAATACTTTCGAAGCGAGGCTCCTTTTATGAAAGAGCCACGCGTAAGTCATCACTTGTATTTAAGCGATTTCTGGCTTTTGTTTTTATGTGCAAAAGTGATGCAAATCCCATTTCAAACAGGTAAGGTGGTGGCAAATGGTAAAAGTGTCTGTAATGCTGCTTTTGCCAGCTGTGGATAAGATTCTAACTGTGTACACCATAATTGTTTTTCAAATTCCATTTGAATACGTGCATTGGCTCGTATTTCAATAAGATCGTCTTTTATTAAATCGCCGTCGTCCATCGAAATTTCTCTCACACCCCTGGAAAGGCTTTCTCGCACCCCCAGGAGTGCACCCCCCCCAGGTTAAGAACCACTGGTCTAGAGGTTAGGGTGCTGACTTCTGGATCGAAAGGTTTCTGGTCCGAATACGGGAAAGGCATGTTTTTCCGTCCTGAATGAATATGTGGCCTCTCTCTACAAACAGGTTGTGCCTAAACTGCATGGTAATGTGAGAAGAAACGTGAACCCACTCCTTGTGGTTGCACCAGGATAAAATTAGTTCACTAATCCGCCTTAATAATGCTATGATGGAGATGTTCAATTGGCTGGGAATTAGAAAAGAAATTACGTTGAAGTAGTGTTTGCACTTACGGGTACGAATGCAGATTTTTTAGCTGTATATTTTTTAGTTCGAACCTCTCGAGCATTCCGATGCTTTTTGGAAGGGGCTCTGCCCCCAAGCATTAGGGAAGAATATTACAAATAATATGGGTGACCAAATAGGTAACGAACTGACTCATTAGGTTGTATGACTGCAATATCAGTAGACAGAGTCCAGCTCTTAGAGGCCCGATCCTCTTGGGCCCCAAAATTTTATTGGTGGCACGCCCCCCCCCCAAGTATGAGGAATAAATATTATTTTTTTTTTGTGTTTTTACAAGTAGTGGAATGTATGGACAAAACAAATGTTCCGAAAATACGCAAATTTCAAAAATCAAAATTTTTTGGTGGTTTCCAGGTTTTTCTATTTGGAATATGAGCAAACAAACATCAGTTTGTCATACAATTTGAAAATTATCATACATTGAAATAAAAGAGAGCTTCCAAGACCACCACACAACAAACTATTGTAAATAAAGATTTTTATCCCATTCATAAATATATCGTAGCCTTTAATCCTTGTAAAGTATTGTCACCATTGTAAGCTCACTGTCTTTGTAAGGTTGGTAGCATGAACGATTAGGAAACAGTGACGATTTCATTTCTTGTGTTTCATTGTTAAATTTTCGAATATTCTTGTTCATAGATGGTATTATGGGGATGAGGAATAATTCATGATTCACAGGGAAGAACATCAGTATGGATCAATACTATTTCAATAATTTAAACACAAAAAAGAGCAGAATAGATAATTTTTTACAGAAAGTTATGTACGAGGTAAGTTATATATCGTAAGTGGATGGCGATGTCAACCGTGGGAAGTTATTGTTATTCCTCTCTGTCCGATCAGGTGTGTCTCCTTGATAATAATAACAGTTGGCGTGACGTCATCTCAAGACCGGATTCGATCTTCTAATGAAATAGATGGAGTATGTGAGTGCATGTTATTTCTTCCTGTCGCTTAGTTTGAAGATCTGTCACGAGGTTGTGAGAAAAAGCACGGATCTTAAAGTGAGGTGAATTATCGTTTGGTTAAAGTGGTTATACACAGCAAAATAGTAAACTCTAGTCTGTTCTTAGCCAATCGGCTCAAGTTAGCCCACTTGACTTACCCTTCTGAGATCTTACGATAGGTGTGCCCACATGCTTTATTTCATTAGAAGGTCGATGAAGTCTTGCACTTTATTCGCTCGCTGAGTCAATAGCCATCTGCATATCTCCACAGGATTATTTAGTTGAAACTTCTTATCATCTAATATGTTTTGGACTTAGCCTAAGAGCTTACATTCCAATTACTTTAGAACAAGTGAATGATCAGAAGTTGTAGATTTGATAGTACATTTATTGCGATGAAAAACTTTTCATAAAAATTTGTATTCAAAATTAATTTTCATAAATATTAAAAAAATATTTTTTATCAAAATCTTTAAACTAAAAATCTGATCATATTTCAATCGAGGTTTTGCACACCACAGACAGCTAATTTTTCATCTTTAGAAAAACCGAGCAATACATAAAACAACAATGCATTCAAGACTACCTAGTGACATTTAATAATGGTTCAATTCACTTAATACGATTAAATTAAGAACTTATCATTATCTTCCTAGTAATCGTAACTTCGCGAACACTTAGAAATGCTGTTTTCTCACACTTAAGAACTTTCAAAACTCGATTTAATACACCTGAGGATTAAAAATATATTTTGATTTCGCTGAAAATCACAAAAATATTTCTCCCTTCCCTGCTTAGTCCCATTACCCACTAAAAGAAATAGGATAAAGAACTCATAAACAATAATCCCTTTACTTCTTAATGACATTTGTTCCAACTGAATGCACTGTAAGAGCAGCTCTTTTGGAATCTCTAATCTTTTTATAAGAACCATGTTAAGCATCGTGAAATTTACTTGGCGTAAAGAATTCAAATTCTGAAAGAAATCGTTTAAATAATTCATTTCCATCGTAAGAATTTATGTTCTCCCATAGACATGCAGTCAAAGAATGATTGGAGTAGTTTCTTGTGTTGATAACACTTAATCACGCTGTTAAAAGCGAAAGGTTTTATATGGTTTGCCGCTCTACGAGTCACTGCTTGCTACACGATACCAGGACCTTAAAGGTATAAGGACTGCTTAAGGGACTGCTTAAAGGTATAAGCATAAGGAGTCGAATAAAGTCTTGAGGAAATGGTTATTTTTTCTAATTTTTATTTATATTATCAAAGTGTATAGTTGTCTCAATATGCATTCTTCACGCGAGAATCGACTTGAAAATTTGAATTGTTTTCCCTAAAATAAACTAATCTACTGAACTGAACTCCAAATATGGGAAGTTAACTTTAATTATCAATTTTGTTTGGAAACGTTGTTTTTTGTGTAAAAATTCAATAAATGATAACGAAACGAAATTTATTCAAAACTTCTTTATCTTCATGTTTAAAAATTACCTCATATTAGGACAACAGTAAATCCAGCATATTATGAAACTTCATATGCCTTTTCTCTATCAACTTCAAATACTTTTTATAAATTTTTAAAAATAAAAATCAGTTTTCTTTAAAATTTTCTGCACAAAGTCACGGTATTCTATTTATTGAATTGTTATTTCCCTACAGAAAAAAATACCCAACTACAGAGAACCAAAAATATACTATCCAAACAATACAAGAAAAAGGATATACACGTATAGTTAGATTAAAGATAAAACATACTTCAATAAAACAATACTTATTGAATTAACATCATTAAAAATGTGTTACATGGTTTAAAAATCTATTTATAGCAAAACTGTCATGTGCATTCTTTCTGAATGGTTTAACAAAAAATAATTTCCAGTTTCTGGTAATATTGTAACTCAGTGGGACGAGTGGTATGCTGAAAAACGAAGACACAGTCAAAATACAAATAAAATAGCTATTAATTAATTAAACAGGGATTTGTGTAATTATGTTGTGGTCACAGCAAGATAAAAAATAGTCTGGCTTCGTGATAGGTTGAGAAATTTCCTATTGTATCGAATGACAATTGTTTTGGGCAATGACTTTTCACCAATCTTGCCAATCTTGAGTCGAAAAAGGATAGAACCATATAAAATCTCATTTGCCATCTGTATTCTTCCGCATGCATAATTCCATCCATACTCTGCGGATGGTTAATGTAATTTTAAGAGATGGTTCTATGCTTTGGCGTTTTAAGATTGGCAAGCCAGCGGTTGGCTAGAAATCATTGCCGAGGACAATTCTCATTCGATACTGTTCCGTAATGACGGTAGATGGCGCTCTTGCGCCAATCAGTTGAACTGTAACAATGGAAGCGTAATGACGCTTATAATCTTGGCCTCGAAATGAAGCGGAATTGTATTGTAATTTTAGATGTCATCTTATTAAATTTTGTTTGTTGAATTTTTTGAAACTGGATTCATAAATCTTGACTCTGGACATGAACATTTGCAACCTATGACACTTGAAACAGATATCGACTCTTGAAATCATTAGCTCTCCCATCCCTCCCACAGATACAATAGGAAATTTCTCAACTTCTCACGAACCCAAGATTATCACTTTCTCGCGTTCCACACGGGCTAGTCGTTAAAATGAATTCAAGAAACGAAACAAGGCGAAACAGTTTTGTCATGTAGGAGATTTAAAAAAAATTTGTTGAAGCAATGTCTGTTAGATTTTCCTCAATTGTGTTTTGAATTTTTGATACAAACCGTGATTGGGCATATTATTGAATGATTATTGGGTATATTCTTGAATTGTTTGTTGAAAACCAAGTTATCGCATATACCTACCTACCAAGAAACAATTCATCTACTCGTGCTACATCTCAAGCGAAATTAACGAAGGGTTAATCGAGAGTTTTCAGTTGAAAATTTTTACAAGATTTCTTAGAATGTCGACATTGTTTCCACCATTCCGCTTACTCTTGGCGTATTTCTCTCTTCTGTGTCAGTAAACCTTTTCTTGTGTGTGTATATGTTCATTGTTTGATATTGTCTTGTGCTGTTTGCATCTTGGTAAAATATTGTATTTAGGCCATAAAACCCAACCAATCAACCACCATTCCACAGTGTAGTTGACAAATTAAAAGAAAACGGAATGAAGAAAAATATATATGAAATTAAATAAACTTGAACATCATAGTTGTTTGTGCGAACGTGCAGGATAATTCCTTAGTGCGAATACCAAATGAATATCATTTGCGCGCGCATTGGTATCGTGGATAGCGAAGAATTTCAAATTGTTTGCAGGTTTTCAGTCTTGTTTTTATTCTTTAGACGCTAGCTATGGCAACATTTAAAAATATATCCTTAGCATCCTTATCGTTAGAACTCTTCGTGTTAAGAATTCTTCGACTAGCTGTATGCCGATCTTCATGCAAATTTTATACTGAAGCAAGCAAGCGCTCCGGCTCGACGAACCAGCATGTCCCATGCGATGTAGTAGATTCACGTAAATGAACTGTGTAATTAAAATCTTATTTATTTGCAAAATTATATGCACATTAACAGAGGTTGTGCCTCTGAAATAATGATTCTATGCGCTATTACATGGCACGGGAAAATCGTTTTACGTCCAAAAAAGATTGTCCTAAAAAATTTCGTAACTTAGGAGAAATTGTAAAAACATAGACATAGTGTACCTGTCAAATAATGCAGTACTCAAATTAAAAACAACTTGCTTTAACCCTTCAAGTAGTTCCGACAAGATATCTCATTCATCAAGATCTGACAAATTTTGCCAATGACGAGGTATCTCGTTTTCAAGATTTTGATTGCCAATTTTTTTATGATGATGAAACAAAAATCTTGATGACGAGATATCTCGTCCATCAAGATCTGACCGAGATATCTGGTCAGTTTTGATATACCGAGATAACGGGTTAGAACAACTAGCAATTCTTATTTCTGTGCAAACAGCTCTTGAAGTTGAGCCTTTAGATATTCAACTCTAAGGCCGCAGTGGTTGTCTAGCAATTCTTGCTTAGCTAGGCATGAGTTTTCTGCATTTTATTTAAATTTTTGTTCTGTGTTTATTTTATTTCTAATTCTCGACCACAAAACCCTTCGGCCTTTGGCATAAGGGGTGAAATAATTGCTAATTGTGAAGTATCGCACTATGTAAGCCTCCATTACTCCTTACAGAGACAATCACTAACGTTCAAAGCAGGATTCGAACCAGGACCAATTGGGTGTAGACAAACCTCCATACCAGGTATGGGGCATTTTGTTTGTTCTGTATAATTAGTAGCATTCGGTAATAATTGTAGTTGATGTTGCTGTATAATTGTACTTTGCTCTGTCGTATTGTTTGTCTCCTTTTTTGTAAATATGATCCTTTCTTTGTCTTATAATTGGATTAATCTGTTTGACAATCTGTATAAATAAATAAATAAACACTAAAGAAGTACCTGACTGACACAAGAATACTGAAAGGTTAAAATTTACACGTTGCGCGAGAATTCTAATTTCATTTCCAATATTTCTATAGAAAATATCAAAAACATTTATCGCAACACTTTTCTATCATTTTACAACTTTCGAAATCCACAATCTGTTCCTTCCAATAGTTACCTTCAAGATGAAGCCTTATTCGACAACAATCTTTTCATGAAGATAGGTCCTTTCTTGTATAAATAAACATTGGATTATTTGTTCCTGGATTATCCTTCCTTAAATAAATAAGTTCTGAAGAAATATCTGACGGACAAGCCCATACTAAAGGTTAAAATCTACACTTTGTGTAGTCCATTCTAATTTCATTTCCAATACTCTCATGGAAAATTACATAAACAATTTATCGCAACACTTTTCTAACATTTTATTTTGCCCGAAATCCACTGTTCCTTCCAAAAGCCACCTTCAAGATGCCTTATTCACCAACAATCTTTTCGCGAAGAGTGGTCCTCCGACGCACATTATATTAATAAGAAAACATCAGCGATCGGATGTTTACACCCCCAATCGAAAGACATCTCCCCTCCTCTGCAATTCTATGTGACAAGGGTTCGTGTTTCACCAATCTCCGCCTCCTCCCAAGATCAAGAACAACAACGGTCGACTCTTTCCAGTCGGAAAGAAGATAATCCGCAAAGTGGATTGCCGTTCCCATTAGGATCCCGATATTCGCACTCGGGGCGCAGATTAATGTGACACAGCGACTTCAATGTGGGAGGCTTTCGGTGTAATCAACTGCAAAATGACGGGGTTTCTTTTTGCGAGCACTTGCAGGAGGAAGGAAGTGTCGTATTCGATGAGGAGTGATCTGATTTCTCTTTTGTTTGAGGACAAGTTTAAGGGTGGTTATCGGAATGTTAATTCGTGTACTGACAAGTGCGGTCAATCGGATAAATGAATCTTTTTTCTGCAGTGGGAATGGAATTGTGCTGAAGTTTAGAAGCAGCAAATATTTTTGGGGCTGAGGGGGGGGGGGTAATACCAAGTGATAGAAATCGTTGAAACGATTGAAACAACTCGTCTTTTTTAAGAATGTGAGTTGTATGTTCAAAATTCGATAGTGGATTATGTATATTATGATCAACAAGATCGAATTGTTTTTCCTATTTATTTAGAAGACTTAACAAGGAGCTGGTTCAACTAGTTAACCGAACATTCGCTATGAACCATACCATAAACGTGATACAACAAGGACGTTCGCTATGGACCATACCATGAGCGTGAACAAGGAAGTTATCTTGTCAATATCATGATGCGTCGGGCATGCTCTCTCTTGGCGATCTGAAAAAAGTCGCCAAACCTCTAGTTCACAACAAATAAGCATTTACTTTAAACATGCTCCCTCTGAAACAAAATAAGTGTTATCAGGTGGTGAGTGAGTTGAGTGGAGTAAACATCTCGGGGTTAAAATTAACTACAATTTATTTACATTCTTTTAAGTATTAAGACAAAACATTTAGAAGGAAATAAGACAGGACCACAGCGAAGTGGCGCGACGGGAAGGAACCGACAGACTAACCTTTTTTATAAGGAAAAAAGGGTTGCTGGGAGTTCGAAGGCGTAGTTGGCAAGGCGCCAATAATTCAGTTTGTCATATTTAACGCTTGAATTTCGTTCCGAAATAGTGTCACATTAATAAAAAGATGGAAAAGAAAAAACTTAATCGTAAATTCAGAGGCTTGTTTTTTAACATGGTTATATATTACATATTAATCCTCCTGGTGGTAGTCTCGACGAGTTATCTTGTCATTTATTAGATTAGGTAAAAACTGACCAGATCTTGATGGACAAGATATCTCGTCACCCGAAAAAAACTGACCAGATCTTGATCTCGTCATCATAAAAATAATGGAATAGAAATAATCGGAAATATCTTGATGATGAAGTATTTCGTTATTAGCAAAATGTGTTAGATCTTTATAGACGAGATATCTAGTCGAAACACTTGGAGGGCTAAAACATGTTTGGCCTTTAATACAGCTTCAGGAAGGACTTAATTGGAAGTTAATTTTCACGTCTCATAGTTTTTCTTTCTTAATGTATACATATTTGTAGACTTCTAGATGACATCATTATACTTTCCATGCATGTTTGGATTCAAACTTTTCCATTTTTCCTGCTGGTACGTTTTAAAAAATTTTTAATTTGATTTTTTTTTGTTTACAATAAAAAAGACGATCGAGTGGCATTCTTAGATTACCTTATATCACTAACAAATATTTTCTTAATTGATTCACTTCAATTCAAAATTGATGATAATCTATAAGTATTCGAAATAAAAATATGCAAATTTGACACTTATTTTGAGACAAAGGGAGATCTTTGCAACATAAATTCCAGAGACGTATAACGATATATATTCTATGTAATAGTTTTTGATTTATCAAGTAGTATTGTTATGATCGCTGCACTTGCGTTCTAAAAAGTCGTTAAATTTTTTCATATGACATTTTTAATTATTTCTACGTGGCAGTATTTAAAGTGTCAGCGGAGAAGTAAGTTTTTCGATAATGAAGCATTGCAAAATTAAGGATTTTGGGTCTATTTTATTTATTCTAATGTATCGAAAACTTTCTCAAATGGAGAGTGGGTACTAAGTTATTGATCCACTGCGTATTATGTGCATAACATAACCATCCTATTTATTCCTAAACTACGAATTTTCCAAATCAGCCGTGATGATTCAATTTATTGTCGAATAAGAGGATATCTAGTTCAATACTGCATGACAAATTTAAAAAATTATATACTAAATATTTTTCAGAATTTATTGACCTATAGTTCAGAATTAAAACGTCAATCTGCTATTTCAAATAAGCACAGAAAATACAAGTTAAAGCTATAACTACACATTAACTATAAGACAATTTAAGTGAATAAAAGGGGGAAACGTTGATAAACTGATGGGAAGACGATGTTTTGGAAAAAGAGCACTTTTACCAATGCTTTTAATACATTATGAGAGGCTTTTTCTATCAAACTAAATGGTAGTTGGGGATAGTGCTTTTGTGGTGCAACATATTTTCTGTATGTATTTCGGACGTGACGTCAAGTAACTTGTGTTTGGAATATGATTTTAGCACGTCGCTAATAGGAATTCCAAAGAATGAATTCCGAATTATAGAATACGACAGTAAATTGGTCAACGACAGTTAGTTTAAACGCCAAATGATGCCAAAATGGCAATAAACTGCATGTTAAGGTATCCCTGATTCGAGTACCATTGTGGTAACAGGAAATAAAATCCCCGTCTTAAATCTGCTTTGTTTGTTTATACTGGTAGGTTTTCGAGTTTTATGGAGCATATGTGGCCAAGTTATGCCAAACACAAGAAAGGCAACGTTAAATAATAGATACACACACAAGTAAAGTTTGACTAACCCAGAAAATACTTCCACGGAGGAATCGAACTCGAACGAGGGCCGCCTACAACTCGCAGATTGTTAGCTGAGCAGGCGAACCCAATCAGTTACGGTGATCCCCTCCCCTCTTATACTGAAGAGATATATCAAGCATAGGACATGTTATCGATATATTAAGCATGCAAAATACTACTTGTGTGTATTTAATATCAAGAGCTAGATGAACAGTTGCGGGAAAAAAACGAACCACCCTTCTTCATTCGAGCAATTTTAACAGTAGTGAAAATTCAAAGATGGCGTTCGACAGCAGCTAACGTCCTCTGTAAATTCAAATACATAAAATTTGCATAAGGGTCAGTCTTCATATTAAATTAAGCACCAACCTCATAATTTCCAATAGAAACCCCTATTTTGAATCACCAATTACAAATCTATATCATAATTTAACTTCAGATGCTAAATTTCATGTCATTGTCTTACCGTTTCGAAATTATGAGTACAGAACGATTAGAGCTCAGTTTCTCAGACTTTTATGGATATATTCCTAAATAATATTTCTACAGCACTGATATTTTGTACCATGCAACCCAAACAAAATCCACCTAATATTTTATTTTAAAAACAGTTTTTCATCCCAATAATAATTATTAAATTAATGTTTGAAAAAATTATGAATTGGAACCTTACTATATTTTGATAGGAATCGATTCAGGACTTCTAATATGACCATGGCAAAATTTCAGGTTATTCCAATTGTTAGTTTTGCGTTATATTAAATTTTCCTCATTTTTACGATTTTAGGGGCAACCAAAAGTTTAAAAAATGTCTAACAACCTGACGAATGTTTAAATTTTTGAAAAATGGTTGGAAATTTCATTTATGTAATCTAAATACATTGGCTTTTACCAGTTATGTATCATATAGATGAACTTTACTAATACATAATCAATTGAATAACTCACTCTATTCACTTTTTGGATGATCGGAATATCAGTTCGATTGTATTAAATAATTGCAGGTAGGCTTTTTGGTTGCATACATAGAAGCGAACGCTAATTAAAAAAATTAACATTTATTAAGTTTAAGAAATATAATAATACTAAAGACGATACAAAATTATACAGAACATCGATCAACACTTTCTCCGTTTCGAATTGTTTTCAATTCCAAAATCCTTTTATCACATTTTAATCATGGTTACAATTCACAATATTATCGTTTGAGCGCGTTTAAGAAATATAATAATTCTCGGATCGTTTGCATTTGCATAATAAATATAATAACATAATTATCGAATCATTGTCACTTGCATAACAAATATAATAATTCTCGGATCGTTTGTACGCGCTCAAATATGTTTGAAATAGTGTTCAAATTTAAAATTCGGGTAGCTATAACTACAATTAATATCGATCTACGGATAGCAATTTTCAATGAGTAGATGATCCCTGAAATTGACAGTAATTTTAACATTGAATATTTCTGGATATAAAGATAGGAATCGATTCAGACGGACTTCTAATATGACCATGCAAAATTTCAGGTCATTCTAAATTTAAGTTTTTGCGTTACATTAAATTTTCTTCATTATGACGATTTTAGGGAGCAACTAAAAGTTTAAAAAACGTCTGACAAACCTGAGGAATGTTTAAATTTTTGAAAAATGGTTGGAAATTTCATTTATGTAATCTAAAATACATTGAATTTTACCAGTTATGTTTAGAATAGATGAAATTTACTAATAAATGATCAATTGAATAACTCACTATTCACTTTTTGGATGATCGGAATATCAATTCGATTGCATTAAATAACTGTAGACAGGATTTTTGATTGCTTACAGAGACGAACGCTCATTTAAAAAGTTCTCATTTATTAAGAACACTAAAGACGATACAAAATTATACAGAACATCGATCAACGCTTTCTCCGTCTCGAATTGTTCTCAATTCCAAAATCCTTCTTTTATCACATTTTAATAATAGTTACAATTCACAATATTATCGTTTGAGCTCGTATAATAAATATAATAATTCTGGTTCGTTTTCACTTGCATAATAAATATAATAATTCTCAGATCGTTTGAACGCTCTGGCAGATACGTTTTAATTTGAAATTCGGATAGTTATAACTACAGTTAATCTCGATCTACGTACAGCGATTTTTAATGTGAAGATGTTCCCTGAAATTGACAGCAATTTCAACATTGAATATCTTCGGCTGTAAAGAGAGTAAAGTTATGAAATTTCTTATTTAGACTAATTTAAAGATGCAGAATCTGGTTAAGGACCAGGCTGTTTCCATTGGAAGTTTTGTTGCTTGAGCAAAATTTTATACGAAGACGGCCTCCTTATGCAGTTTTTTTTGCATTTGAATTTGTAGAGGATGTTATTCCCTATTGAATGATATCTAATTTGCTCTATTGTGAACAGCGCTCGAAATAAATTGGGTGGATGGTTTTTTCCCTCGACTGTACAAGTCTTTAAAGCGAATTATATTTTTAGATATATTTTTACACTTCCTCCATCTGTCAGGTATTTATCTCATCATTTGACAATGATTCAAAATTACGAGGTGTTGTCCTAGGATCTTCTTCGGGATTTATTCTTGACAATCGCCAATAGCCCGTTGTGTTGCTTCAGTGCAACGTAAATTCAAACACCTATCCGTTTCTCCCCATCTGTGCATGACTAAATAGTAATTCCCTTTATTTTTCATGAGATCCTATATATTAGACTGCATTATGTGACAGGAATCGTTTTCATAAAATATTTCTTAACACATTCACAGCTTTTGGTTAGAAGGAAATGCATGTTTTTTCAAGTAATCATAAATGATAATACATGATTTTACTTCAGCACTCTCTAAATCAACACAGGTAGAGCGAATGGTTTTATAAAATGTAGTTTATAATTTTGACCTCTTTTTTGAACTATTCATGCTCGTTCGTATTTATTGTCACACAAATGCATAACGACGTGTGGAACTAATGAGATACTACAAAGTATGAGAGCTGCAACTAATTAGACTGAAAACATTTTAAATAATGAATTATGAACTGGTGGGGTCATAAGGGAAAAACTAATATCAATAAGGAGTAGCATTAAAAAGTGCTGTAAAGTCGTTAATACCACCGAACGTAAAATCCTTTGTTTATTATGAAACAAAAAATTAATACTTAAGGAATACAGTTAAAATAAATATCCCTATTGCCTCACAGGATAAAAATAGATAAAATATGTAATTTAAAATAGAACCGTCATGCATCAGTAAATTGTGTAATTTATTGTTTAATTATAATATCTGTACCTTAGTAGGAAGGGTAGCTCATTTTGCGCACTTTTAATATCTGATTTAGTAATTTAAAAAAATTGTAATATAGTAATATGTAAAAATACTTTCTATTGTTTTGATTCTTTCATGATGTATTAACAGAGCATTGGTTCTTTTTTTATAAAACTTTATTATTAGGTGATTTATGAACACAGATGAAAATCAGCGGATTTGGACATTGGCCCTTTATCTTCCAAGGTACAAATATATCATCCGTGTCAGGGCAGAAGGGGTATGTCAAAATGGCTAGTTCTCGGAATCAAGTTTATATAATATTTCACTCCTTCTCACAAATATTCAGGAAAAAAGAAGCATGCCATAATACAAATAATTGTAATTAAGATTAGTAGATTAATTTAGTTTTGATTTTAAGCACATATTATATCATTACTTAAATTAATGATGCTTTGACATTTGGACCCATCAAAATTCAGACTTAACCCCTTTTGCCCTTACACGGAAGATATATTATCTAGTTTAGCACTCCATTAGTCGCGGGTCTTTTACAAATAAGTTCGTGATGCATATCTGTTGTGCTCGACATTTTCTTTCCAAGAAACACACACATTAATTATTCATTAAAAAGTACTTTGTATAGTTCAGGACGTACTAAACAGCAAATAACTTTTAAACAAATAAAGTGTTTTTAATACAGAAATAATACAATGGTGCAGTTATTTCTTTTTCATTGTGCAACATTGAAAAAAGTCACTGGGTACCTGCCAGGACCAGTGCGGTCTTGCGGAGGGTTAATTATATTATAAGTATTAAATCCTACCATAAAATTTATTACCATATGCTTTGAAATAGAAAAAAACTTTAGAAAAACCTCCCTAACTATTTTGTGTTGCCATGTCAGCATTTTAAAAATCTGTCTCCAAAATGTAATTCGAAAAATACATTAACCAAAAACAAATATTGGTTACCGATATTAAACTGGACGATAAATATTTCATTCAATAATTGAAATGCATCAACTAACCATACCTGCATTTATCTATCTATTAACTGAGATTGGCAGGACTAACAGTCTGACAATTACAAATTGAAAGTACTCATGAATGTGAATAAATAACTTGATAAAGCATCGAGTAACAAAATGTAATTCGGTAAGTCAAATGTATTTTCGTTAAAAGATTAGAAAAATTGCTAACGTCCGAAATGTCATGAGAATATCCCAACATTCTCTATTATGGTGAAACTAACTGGAATATAGATAAAGTTTAACATAAACACATCTGCAATTTAGCAGCATTCTGGTGTTCAAATGAACACTGGAGTAAATTTAATTGTAATCCAAGAAACTCTTTCAAGACAGAGTACACACGGTACCAAATGCCTCCTTAATTATGAATGCACGAGACATGTTGAGGCACTTACAAAACGTCGCAAAGCGTGCGAACATTATCCAAATTAAACTAATATAACACGTTCTAGCTTTGCATAAAACATTAGGAGAAACGTGCTCAACGAAACAATTGGAAGAGAGTCCCCTTTAAAATCAGGTGACTCTGGGGACCAGAAATATGGTTAAAGTGCACCACTATTTTGAAATTAACTTAGCTATTAGCATTTAGCCTAAATGAGGTGAGTTTCGTATATACCTGGGGGCAATACAAAATGTCCTGATTGAAATTTGAATTAAAGAGGAGGTAAAACAAAGGGCCATTTTATACTTGGCAAGAATTTTTTATTGAATCGCGTTTAACATGTGCGCTATAGTTTATTAATTGCTAATATCTATTGATGGCAGTGCCGTTACTCAAATTTCATATCTTATTTAAATCAATTTTTAATTAATATAAGCATCGACACACACATTTCATACTTCGAAATGAAATAAAAAAGATAAAACGGCATTTTGTTTACATTCTTCAAATGCAATCTTCTGGTGTTAATTTAGATTTCCAATAAAGTGCATGGTAAAATGTTCACACTTCGGTCATGGTTACCACACTTAGCTTTTGAGCGTCCACTTAATTAATTATGTGGCTCCTAGTTTAAATTAAGCATATTTAAATGTGTTGCAAAATTGGCGAATTAATCTCGTAGAGGTTGGTTTTATATGTTTATACCCGTTTGTTGCCATTTATCAATATACAAATAACGCCGATTTTTGTGTCACGTACGCTAGAGAAAATACGTAGATTTTAGTTTGTATCTGTATACGGTTTTCAAATTTCAACTTTGATTTAATATTGTAATCGTATCGGGAATTCCAAAAATCGAAATTTGAAAACCGTTTTCTATATGAATCAGCCTTCAGAAATGAATTGAATTCGGAGATGTGCTCTCAATTTATCAATTATGCTACTTAATTTAAATATGTAAACGTTTTTTTTCTGAGAGGAAATCAATTCGACAAGGTGAAACCTTTCCTCCATTGATTTCATAAACCGCTAGAAAATAACTTTTTGCCCTTTAATTATTAGTCTAAAATATGTAGACTTGTTATTGTCATTATAATATTAAAAAGAGTAGGAAAATTCAGAGAATGTATTTCAGATATATAAATGATTTTTACAATGAAAAAACGGCATTAATAAATGCAAATTTAGTGTTCATTTTCTACACTAAAACAGTACACATATTTCATGCTAATTAATTTTTCATTTTCCTGAAAATCTTGACAGATTTATTTGAAATTTAATTTGAGGGATTTTCAATATCACATTATACGTAGATGTACTACATACGAAAAATATATAAAGATACTTTTCAATTTTTGCTCAATTCTTCCTTTTTGGCTTTATCAATAAATTAAAAATGGTCCATTGAACGCTTTAAAAAGGATATATGTGGGCACAGAGTAAAATATTCTAGATTCAATTTTGATTATGTAACTGTACTTACAAATACAGAACGATTAGCACTCACCATTCCTTTTACTCTCTTTTTTTGAGTGCTTTTGGACCGTACAATTAAGTCCATTAAGTACAGTGAACATGTTGGGGTGTTCACTATTGATAGGACGTTCAGTAACACAACAGGAAACGAAGAGAGAAGGTAGTGCTGTGGTAGGTTTAGTGTTAACTAGGATGCAACATACCATATTACACATTACATTCTAAGTTGTGTAACTAAAGAAATAATGTTATGTGCTTAGTATTAGAAAAGCAATGCGTGGAATCAATTCAAATGCAATTTTCATTGCACTGTAAAAAATTGGGAAATAGCAGGCATCAACATGGACTTACAACTTGCCTACCTTTTCAATATACATTTCAATAAAATACAAATGATGTTGTGGATGAACACATATTTTTACAAGAGATACTTGTTTCAATTCTACTGCATTTCTAATTTCGTCAAATTTGAAATTAGTATCTTATTTAGCATTCATTTCAAGAAAGGGGTAGATAGATAGATATTTAATTAACGTTTCACTGGAGCAACGCAACGGACTATTGGAAACGGTCCGGGATCATTCCCAAAGGGAAAGATCCGAGGACAGCACCACGTAATTTTGAACCACATTCATATGACGAGTTCACACATGAGCTGGGACCCATGTACACGACGGTCTTTGGTTGGATTCGGACTGGCAACCCTCTGGTTGCTAATCCGTTACTCTACCAACCGGGCTACGGTGGTCCCTTTGAGAAATGGAAGTGCCATGATAGCCCGGTTGTAAGAGTTGCTGATTAGCAACCTGAGGGTAGCGAGTTCGAAACTCGATCCAGCAAAGACCGTCATGTCGTGGATGCTAGGTCCCTCAAATGTCCTCACGTTGGCGTGGTGTAGAAGTTTGGAGAGTGGGTTACCAGCTCAGGTGTGACCTCTTCATCTGACCGTGGTTCAAAATTATGAGATGACCTCGGGTCCTTCCATTCGGGATTGATCCCGGACCGTAATAGCCCATCATGTTTCTCCAGTGTCACGTTAATTCAACTATCTAACTATATCTCTTTGCTACTATGAGAAGAATTTTCAGTGTTAAACAAATGAACCAGACGCAAAGCGGAGATTTAACTTCCGCCGCTTAAAATGCTATCACATGATACATATCGAGCTATCTTGAAATGTAGAGATGTTTGGAGTTGAATCTAATTGATGTTGACCAATCAACTGCAATTTTTCGATTCAAAATTCATTCATTGAAGCTTTTGATGACTTAGTGGTAAAATCATGATTACAAAACAGGCCAAGTGATATCACGTTCGGAATACTTACAGAGGAAACACGTTCCACTATAGAAATTCTACCACCATTTACATTAAACTTGACTCAAAAAGCCTCTCATAACTCAACTTTAATCACAACATCAAGAAATTAGCTCGATTGAACTTTGGAGTTGGATTGTACAAAAGCATGCTTAAAACACCTACTGCATCTCCCCAATGGAAGATTTCTTTTACATCGTAGTGACATTTCACACTCTTTGGCAATCGCAAGACACCTTTGGAACCTCAAGAACCTGTCGTGAACCCGAACAACAGTGTGCACATAGGCAGCACGGAAGTTCCCCCTTATTTCCCCCATTCACAGGACTCGATGAATTCTACAAGATGTAGATAAACATGGGCCTTCAATCCCTTTCCCCTACACTACTTCCTGTGCAAAATCCGAAGGAAACTTCTGTCAAAATTTATTTATTTATATCTGCTTTTCGGAAGAGTACGCCCGTACACAATTCGCCGGATTTCGTTCACGGAAGAGAAAAAAGGAGGAGGGAAAAAAGTTTTATCTCAACTAGAGGATGATTCCTTTTTATTTCTCTGTGAAAGCAATGTCAGCCGAATAGAGAAAGAAATGTAGAGCTCTCTTCTTTCTTTGTTGGATAGCGCACGTCAGAAATATGAGATGCGTTCAAAGGAATTTTTCCTTCCTCTTGGGTGAGGAACGATAGAGCTTCTCTTCCTCAACTAGATTGGGAATGATCCTTAAAACATGATTCAATATGTTTTAGAAATGCGTTACATATGCTACCGGCTTGGGTTAGATCAGTAGTGAATCATGGTCCAGCTGTTTGAAATGTTTTTAAATTCTAGTCTTTTGCGGCAACCTTAATCATAATCTAATCACCAGCAAAATAATCACTGGAGACTACCTGGAGTTGTATAGTACAGATGCATGCTTAAAATAGTTGATGTATTTCTTCAACACCACCAATAGCTTCTTACATCTTAAATTATATTCAGCAGCAAGACCTCCAGGATCTCGAGCCTCTTGCGAACTCAAAGTCTGCAGATTTTTTAAGTATATTTCTTTATTAAAAATGTAATGTCTCTTCTTTCAAGAAAGAAAAAAGCTCAACAAATATTCGAGAAGCAATATAATAAAGGACTACTTCAAAACTATTACTATCCTGGGCAAAACATTGATCGATAACAATTTGTGGACTATTTACGAACTCAACTTTTATCCGGTTTTCCAGTCTTACAGAAAAGTTACGATCGATGCCAGAGCAGCATCCAATTTGACATCCCCTAGTTTAGATTATTCTTTTAAGATTCTTGCTGTTTTTAAGCGCCTGCTGGTTTCTACATTAACCTTATCTCTTTCCAGATACCTATTTACATTATTCTACAGACATTTGTAGTCGTTAGAATAAGACTAATCTAAAATTTATAATTTTTGAATTTGCATTATGATCGTTTATATATTTTTAGCTCAGCTTTTTATTTTAGACACTAACGTACCAGAATTCTTGTTCTGATTCGGAAAACATGGCAAGTCGCTAAACATATATCTTTTTTTATTAAGTCCTGTAAAATTCTATAATTTAATGTTCATTTAAATTGGGTGATAATATGATATGCGTTATCTGTTTTCCGATAAATGAAAAATACACGCAAACATGGGCATAACAGGACTTCGTATTATTGAACTATACAGCTTTCGAAAGAAGTGCGGATAGTCAAGTTTTTACCCTAAAGCATTCAATTATTTGAGCATTGATGGCTAGGAACTACCATCTATAGCTTTCAGAAAAAAATATAGATGGCAGCACGTAAGCTAAAAAAAAGATGGGAATGGTATATAGGAAAACAAGTAAACTTCATTTTTCCTGTCCAGCAAAACAAACCTGCCTGATAACTACCGTTTTAGATGCTATCTCAAGAATAAGTCTTTAAAACATCGCATATTTTCAAGATTGAAATGTAGTATATTTCAAAAGATATGCCTACTAGATAGAGAAAATATCGTGTAATGGAAGATCAGACGCATCAGAGATTAGAATTCTGATTTGTGAAGTCATTGGCACCTAAGCATGTGTGGGGGACGCCGTGGTTCAATGAGTTTTCCCACTGCATTAGCAACCTGCGAGTGTTAGGCGGCGCAGCTTCGATTCTTGTAACCAATCCTGCGTATATTTTTCTCTTCTGTGTCAGTGAAACTTTTCCTTGTGTGGGCATGTCCAATACTTGATTTCCTCTGTCTTTTTGGCGGCTTAGCTTGGACAAATATGGTCCTTGTGCCATATAACCCAACCCAATACTCTAGGCCTGTTTAAATGGGTGTTGTGTCTCACTGTTATTTATAAAGCACTTGGATAAGTAGACATGCATAATGCGTAGAGTATCGTTTGATTAAATTGATGATTATTGTACACACAACGAAACCAAATGTAATCTAATCTTTTATCATGGATATAATTCGAACAATCGGTCGTTTCATCAAAGAAAATGCATGCTCTTTTTGAAGCAACAGATGGAATATCCCCCACTTTGTGAGTGTGCTTAGAGAGATAAACAAATGTATCTCATTGATCTACGTTGATTATCTGTACTCAAAATAAGAAAGTATATCTAAAACAGTGTATTCTGGAGTCCAACGATTCGTGAACCTTTTCCATTTTCATTCAAGTCCTAATGTGTGGAGTGAAAACGATTCCCTCCTACCAAATGAAAATAGGGTGCAATCTAATCTAAATCAGGAACTTAAACCTTCTTTTGCGTAAAGTAGTTTAGAATGGAAAGAATAAACATTCAAATGAGCTTCCTAAATATTTCGCTTTCATTTCTTTCAGAGCGCGGCTGTAAAACATTTCTAGTTCGATTTCGAAGCGCGCAAATTAACCGTGCCGCGAGAACGACTTTCATTTGGAATGTTCCTATTATTAAAATGGAATTCCTGAGCACATTGCTGAATGGCTGGTTTCATACTTTCGCAAAACAAATTTCGAAATGCGTTCTTTTTATTTTCACCTTCTCAAGCTTTTGTAGATGAGAGGAATAATAAAGCCTTTTCACAATCTATATCTTGCCGAGGAAAAAAAGGTTTTTCTTTTGATGTTTTTAAAACGATGTTCATCACCATTATGGATTCACCCGATGTTCAATTCTTCTACCTTTTTTCCTAGTTTCGATGCTTTCGTTCGGATTTTTTTTTTACTGAGTAAACGATAGAACCACCGTTCTATCGTTTTGGTAACTTTTTAATCATTGATTCTAGATTATAATGTGTGGTACGCGTATGCGCAAGTTTTCATAAAAAAGCATCATTTATATTTTATTAGAAGAACAATTATACTTTATGTAATAACTGGAAAACCTAAGCATATCATCTGGTAGGCAGTTGAATGTAAGTCCCACAGGAGGCGGTCTGGGATCAATGCCGAAGGAAAAGAACCGAATCCGAGGACCCCCTCGAAATTTTGTTGCTTCTGTTGTGTTGCTCAAGTACGATTTAAATTCAACTACCTAACTTAATTAAACATTTCATATGGAACAAAATATTTTACATGCTGTAACTGTTCTCAGAAAAGAGAGGGGATAATTGAATTAGCGTCGCACTGGAGCAACACAACGGGCTATTGGTCCAAGATGAATCCCTAAGGATTCTCCGTGGATAACACCTCGTAATTTTAAACCACGGTCAGATCATGAGGTCAGAATCTGAGCTGGCATCCCACTTTCCAAACTTCAGCACCACGCCCACGTCTCGAACTCGCAATCCTCCGGTTGCTAATCCACGGCTCTACAAATGAGCTATAAAAATAACTCCCTTCTTGGCTTCTTGTTCATTCGCCTAGGTGAGATGTATTCAAGAGAAGTGACTATGACTGAAACATATTTTATGTTAAAAAAAATCGAAAAGATGCTCTGAAAACAGTTTCATCGGCATTAATTCGAGTTTCGTTAATCTACTAAGAGAGTAAAGACCACTCCAGAAATTATTTTCTTAATACGTGCTTGATGTTGCATTTTAGAGACCGACATTTTACGAGCACTCGGATTTAACTCGAAAATATATTAGTCCTTCGTGGGCTCTCTCTCTCTCCTTCAACTCGAGCAAGTTGGCTGCACCTTGAAATTACGGTTATTCAAATTTATAAGATATTTGCATCTCCAAGCAGCTTAATTTATGTCCTCAGCACAGACTGTTTCTGATCATATACCAAGGTGCATATATTCCGCCTTTGCAGACCTAACGTTTCAAATATCACGATCCTTGTGTTTGATATGGGGCTAGCGGTTCCAAATTTTATTTATTTATTCGTGTCCATGCAGAATTATTTAATTAATTTAGTTTGTAGAATTTAGGTTGTTTGGTTGTTTTTAGGTTTATGTTTCAAGGACCATATTTGAACAATCTGCGCCATACACAAGAATGTCGAATAAAAAATGTTGGGAAAGGGGTTAAAAGGAATTGGGTTTGTACAAAGGGGCTGGTGCGTGTTAAATCTGTCGTGGCCTCAAATGTCCTCACGTTGGTGTGGGGTGCCAGCTCAGGTGTTGCCTCTTCATCTGACCGTGGTTCAAAATTACGTGGTGTTGTCTTCGGTTCTCTCCCTTTGGGATTGATCCCTGTCCGTCACCGACAGCCCGTTGTGTTGCTCCAGTGTGACGTCAATTAAATATACCAAAAGTCATTGTAGCTTACAGTGAAACAAATCACGACACAACTACAGATTATTTTTAATCAGGTTTTTGCTTAATATTTATTATTATTATTTTATTTTTGCTAGAAACTTTAGTTGGAGTAGCTCCTTCAAACACCGACAAGTCTCTTAATAGCCTTTCTTTGGTGTTTTTCGATATAAGCTAAAAAATGTCTCAATCCATTCCAAACAAATTTAAATACCACCCAAAAAATACAAGTTCCAATGCAGTAAATGTAATACATTATGGTGATATTTTACGAATCGTAATTCAATGCGAATTATATTCAAGTAAAGCGATTTACGAAAATTGAAATCTAATTGAAATAGATCTTTCGTAAAATATCACTGAACTCAGAAGAGTACTCGATATAAGAAAGAATGAAATCACTTCTTGAATCCAAATGGAACAAAGTGAACTTTCACCGTACAAAGAATGGATTAAAGTTGAGCCATTTATGAGAATATTGTTAGAAGAGTTCTATGTATGGATCAGAGAGAGAGGGAAATAAATTGATGAACCGAGATAGTTTCCTTTGAAATTCTTTTCAAAAAAGATATCCTAAATTTCAATAACGTTTTATTCAAGATCTGGTATCCTTAAACATAAGGAAATACATTATTAAATATGTTTCTAGAGTAATTACTAAACTCAATTTGTATAGAATTTTTTCTTCATTGCTACACAAAGAATCTTTTACTGAAGTTTCTTAAGTTTTACTAGGGTTTGATACCGGACCGTCGCCAATAGCCACTGTGTTGCTCCAGTGCAACGCTAATTAAATACCTACCTATCTATCCCCTTAAGTTTTACATTAAGCTTAAAACTAAAATTTACATACAACTTTGATAGTCGGGAAAGTACAAAACATTGCGATGAGAATATTTAGTTACAAGACTAAAGAGCTATATAAACCTGGCAAGAAGAGGGATGAGGACAGATGAGTTAATCTGTAAACCACAAAAAATGCGGCTCTGAAGTACAGATTATATTGACCTAGAAAACCCGCCCATAGTATTTGCGAAGAAATGTTTTCGAATATCAATTGATGGCAGTGTCGTTACTCACTTTTCATGCCTTGTTTAAATTCTTACAAGTGATAGAGAGGCTGTTTGGACATTTTTTGAACGATTTTGATGAGCTGTAAAAATTATATGCTACGAAAGAATTTTATTTTCACAGCAGTTAAATAGTTAAAGTATAACTTATCGTCTGCTAACTAAGACTCAACTTTTGTTTACTTTCAAAATGGCGCTTTTAAATAAGCAATGGATGGAAGGCTATGTTTCCTTTCTTTCCGAAGATAATTATGCTTATTCAATTATTCAAAAACGCTGTAAAAGTCATGGTTTTTCTATATCTAAAGGTACGATAAGTAATATTATTAATGAGAAAGGATAAAACATAAAAGTGAAAAAATACTTCCAAAAAGTATCCAAAAGAGAAAAAATTTCTGAGAATATTTGTAAGGTAAGATCTTTAATTTTAAAAGAGAATCCGCCAAGTCAAAGAACTATAAAAAAGTGAACGTGAGAACTTTTTCTAAGAGATTTGATTGTTGCCGGTTTTGCATATAATGGAAAATTAAAAGTAAAAAGAGGGGGAAAAATGTAAAAATCAACTCCCACATATTATAAAGACCATATTTTTATCCCCAATATTCAAAAAAGAAATACTATATCTTTACCCACAGTGCCAACAATCAGTAGAACTGCATCAGGGTAAAGCAAGCAGCCACACATCTAAATCGACTATTAAATTCTTGGAAAAAATGGAACAAGAAACCCTTTACTGATGTTCCTGCTAAATCTCCAGATGTTTCACCCATGGACTTTTGTGCTTTTGGACTTTTAAAAAGGGCATTATCGAAACGTCGACCGAAAACCATTCAGGGATTGGAAAACTGTGGAGCAAGAATGGGACAAAATACCACTGTCGATACTACAAAAGTCATTATTATCATGGAAATTAAGGTGTAGAAAGATAGTTAACAATAAGGGTTATCAGATGGAACATTTAAAACACAAAAATATCATGTAAAAATTGAGCTTCAGTTCATTAAAATCGTTCAAAAAATGTCCGAACAGCCTCTGTATAAGCATTGATATATGCATATTTCATACCTTCAAAATGAAATAAAATTATCCCCAAAATGTAAAACAGCATAGCGTGTAGTTCTTACTAGTGTTAATTCTTATTTCCAATATATCGCGTGGCAAAATGTTCATACCTCAGGTTATATTACCTTAATTAGCTCCTGGACCTCCACTTTCAATTGTATCCCCTTTACTTTAAAGCGATTCCGTATATATTTAACATCCAAAGCTATTTTCTCATTGGATCACATTTCATTTTCTGCGTTGATTTCTATCTTCCAAATTTCTCATTGCCTTCTGTCATCAGGCGGCTGAAGAATTTCATTAGAGTGGCTCGAGTATTGTTTAATAGCATTTTAGAACTCCATAGCTCAACTCAAGCACCTTTCATTTAAACGAATTGGCAAAATTAGTAGCGTTTGATTTTAAAAGGTTTATATCCGTTTATTGCCGTTCGAAAATATATAAGTAATGTAGATTTCCATGCCGCGTACGTTAGTGAAATGTCTATATAAATTAGTTACTATATCTTTATTTTGTTTTAAATTTTGATGTATCGAATACGTTTCTTTAATCTAATCCACTCAAACATACTTTTATCCAGGTTGTTTATTAGTACACTGTCCCACATATTAAAAGACACGAAAAATTTTCTATGTATTCCGATTCATAATATAATTAATGAAATATGTGCACTTAATAAATCTCATCCTTCTACGACACTTATAACAGCTATCTCTACTATATGATTCGTTAATTCATGTATTATTGAATTAAACATATTAACAATCAAATCCTGAAAAAGTTTTGCTCTAGGTACAATGCATTATTTCTCTAAAAATGTATTATATCAGAAATTTATTACATTATAGCAACTTAACAGGTCAGCTATATAAAATCAAATCAAATCTCAGGACGAGACACATTTATTGACAGACACGAAATGAAATATGCATACTCTCCAAAAGGGATACAGAACGACTATATATTCACTTTTTAACGGAACAGAAAACAAACGGGGCACATGCGCAGAAGAGAGCACGAATAGGGGTCCTTGGCACAACTGATAAACAGTTCCTCGCTCCGATTTGTGGAGAAGAAAAACACAGGTGTTCTTCAACATTCCTACACATCATACCGTCCCGGTGAAGAAGTGTCCTTTTTCTTGGGTCTACCTCTTTTTCTTAGTGGGGCAACTGGAATCGGAACCTCAGGTAATCCAAGGTAGGCTGTTAGGGATGAAGTGTGATAACTCCTAGTGGGCATACTTGGATCTTCATACGATGTAAGAGATCTGCGACACAGTATAATGTAAGGTTTAGACTGGCTCTGCGAGACATGCGTTTCGAAGTTCTTTTCCTATTAGCTTTACTGAGGGGATACGACTGTCTCCAAGACCAAGGCGACTGCCTCCAGACAAGGTCTCCAGGCGTGTATATTGGACCAGAGCGTCGTGATTTATCTGCATATTCTTTCCTACGATCTTAGACCACACCCATTCTCTTTTACTTGAAGCATGATTTTTGCAAATTTCTTCAAATGTTGTGTGATTTCCGGTACAAATTATCGTTATTAACAATGGTTCGAAGGTCTTTGTTTACATCATCAAGTGTCCGTAATTCTCGGGCAAAAGTTAAAAAAGCTGCTGTATGTCCAGTAGTGTCACAATTTCGCTGTATTCATAGCGAATTTAATCGACGGCAATCTTTCTGCCCACTAAGTATGGTCATTTCCAACCAAAATTGCTAAGCGAGGCTTTAAGTCACGATTTTTGCGCTCCACAGGGTTGGATTGGGGATGGTACGCTGGAGTGAGTTTTTGTTCAATATTTAGAACATGACAAAGCTGGGGTTGCATGAGACTGCTTATGAACTGTGTCCCATTGTCACTAATTAATCGGTGGGGAAGTTCATATCTAAGGAATATTTCGTTCAGCATTGTAATAGCACATTCCTTTCGATTGCTTGTTTTAACAGGAATAGTTCTACACCCATTTAGTAGTATAATATTCAACAATAAACACCCATCGCATTCCATTTGGACTTTCTGGCAAAGGGTCAAACAAACCTACAGCCAATGTTTCTAAACGCTGTGACGGAACAGGAGTTTGAAGCAATCCTGCAAGCTTTTGATAAGCTTTATATCTAGTTCGTTATATATTTTCTCATTCCAGTCCAGAAATAACGAGAAGAAATTCGTGGAAAAGTTCCCTCGGCTCGGTAATGAGCTGCAGTAGGAGCATCATGGTGTTCCTTTAGAATTTTCTCACGCTCATGAGAGGGGACTATTAGTTGTGCTTCCTCGGAATCACTATCTGGTGAGTATCTGTATAGCATTCCTTGGTTAAGGAAATATCCTCGACTTGTCCATCTAGCAAAATTAGTACTTCCATATGACGCATCTTCAAAACAATCAATTATTTTTCGTAGGTCATCATCTTTCAATTGTTCACTTCGCAAATCACTAGATTGTCTAGCAGGAAGATCAGTAATCACTGCACAGATTTCACATGTGTTTTCTTCTTCATCATCACAAGAAGGGCGAGACAGCATATCTGCAGTTATGTTGGATTTTCCTGGGATATAGTCTATTTTTAAATTGTAAGATTGAAGTTGAAGTGCTCATCGAGCTAATCTACCTGAAGGTGATTTTAAGCTCATTAACCGTTTTAGCGGCTGGTGATCAGAAACAACAGTCACGTTCGAATCTTCAATGTATCCACGAAACTTGTTTAACGCCCATATCACTGCCAAAGCTTCACGCTCCGTGATGGAGTAATTGCGTTCCGCAGCGGACAGCAAGCCACTGGCATACTTAATGGGGTGTTCATCAAATCATCCTCCTTGTAAGAGAACTGCACCGATAGCATAATCACTGGCATCTGATGATAAAGGGCTGGTCTTCATCCACTTGTTTTCAGATGGGAGCAGTGATCAAACAACTCTTGAGATCTTCAAATGCACTTTGTTTCTCTTTCTCCCACTTCCACTGAACATTCTTTTTTGTTAGGTTAGTTAAAGGACAAGAAATATCAGAAAATTTTGGGATGAATTTCCTGTATCAAGAACATGTCTGCAAGAATGACTTTAGCTGTTTTACAGTCCTTGGGATAGCCATTTTCACAATAGCATACACCTTTCCAGGGTCTACGGTAATACCAGAACTTGTAATCCAATGACCAAGGTATTTCACTTTTGAACAGGCGAAGTTGCACTTGTCACGATTAGCACGAAGATTAAATAATGAAAGTCTTTCAAATACTGCTTTAAGATCATTAAGATGATCTTCAAATGTTGAAGACAACACTACGATGTCATCTAAGTAAATCAGTCTTTACGTCAGGCAGTCCGCTTCTAAATCTATCCATCAGTCTCTGAAAAGTCACGAGAGCATTCCGCAATCCAAACGGCATGCAAATGAAACGAAAAGTTCCTTTATGAGTCACAAAGGCAGTTTTGTCTCTATCTCGAGGATAAACATTCACCTGGTAATATCCTATGGTAGATATATAGGAAGTAGGTTTGGCATCGTGGAGTAGATCCTCTATTCTGGGAGGCGGATTGTGTAAGCTTTAGTAATCGCATTTAATTGTCTTTAGTCAATGCACAAACGAATATCACCATTCGGTTTTGGAACTAAGACTACGGGAGCAGTAAAAGGAGATTCACATTCCTCGATAATTCCAGCCTCCAATAGTTTATCCAATTCTTTACTTAAGATTTCTTTCCTCTGGAGATATGCTATAAGGAGGAACAGCAACAGGAGCATTATTCTCGGTATTTATTCGATGTTCAATGTAGGGAGTAGGTCCTCCCCCTGGAAGAAAAACGTCCTCATAGTATTGTAATAGAGAATCAAACTTCTCACGATGATCATTGTGCAATTCAAGTCCTTCGTTTTCACATAATGACAAGAAATTTACTTTTATGTCATTGTTTTCACTTATGTTTGTCTCGGCTGCTTTCGATTGTGATATTTCCTTTTTAACAAAACGATATTATTAGGATTATCTTCATAAAACCAATTTTTGTTTTTGATATTCAACACTATCCCAGCAGTTTGTAAAAATAGGTGTTATTACCTATTTTTACAAAAATTAATTGTTAGGTGTTCCATACTTAAAAGAGTTCAATTTCCTTTGGATTTTGGTAAAATAACTAAGTTCAATTGGAACGTCTTCCCTTGAACGCCAATCTGCATATAAGTGGCTGAATTTAGATCCATCAGCTAGTACCATTTAAAGGATTTTGATTACATAAATATTGCTAAATAATACACAGCCCAAATGAATTTATGATCTAAAAACTACACAAAATGTTCTAAAAAGAAGAAAACAAAAAATAATGGCATTTTTAACACCATATTGTAAAAAAGAGGTTTAAGAAACAAAAAACATCTAAACTTGTCCTCCTGTAGGACAGAAAATTCCCATAAAAATAATTTCTTATAGATCTTGTGCAAAACTGAAAGCAATTATGAAAGAAAAATAGTCCCTATAAAAGAAAACATGAAAAGCATGAATGCAGCTTACATTTTTCGACAGCTACTTCCTATGTAAAACTGAAACTTTTGTTAAGAAAACAATTTGATTGAAAATCTTTATAGGTGCCCTATTTGCATTTGTCCTCTGTCTAGAATTGCTAGGCAAAATCATATGCAGGTACAAAAGAGAATGATTTTTTAAGGTGTGATTATAGTTTTAAATAAAAATGCCAACGTCATTTCTATTGAAACACAAAGCAGCACACTATTTATGAATATGCGTCATGCGTGAATTTCCATATACTACGTATATGTGAATTTTCATTCAGATAAAAAATTGAATTTTAGGGAAATTCATCACAAAATGTTCTTTTATTGAAAAACACCAACATATGCAGAATAATGGATCGAAAAGAGCAAAAAAATTCCTTACGATAATCGAAAAACAAGATAAAAAGCCATTTTGAAAAATTACGGAAACGGCATGCAAATGTTCCAACGAAAAAATCTTTAAGGGGTCAGTGGCGTTTCAAAGTCGATAGAAAAGTAATTTTTTAAATTTTACCGTTAAAATTAATTGATATTCCATTCTTTGGATAGCAAAAAGAATTTTTCAATTACTACAATTTTCGACGGAATTACAATTACAACTTTAAATATATTATAGATAAGACAAACAGATATAACATTACAGATATAACAAAAACACATTTTTCTGCGATTAAAATTTTTTGATATTCTGATTTCAAAATTCCAGGGCATCTGGTCATAATTGATTTACTTGAATTTTTTTTTTTGGATAATCCTTGAAATCTGTTGTATGTATCTAAGTGCAAATAGAAATTCATCATACTTCAAAATCTCGAAATATGGGTTTAAAATGTTGCTTAACCTATGCTTTGTTTGCAAAATTTTATGTGTTTTAGTATAAATTTTGTTTTTGATTTACAATTGAGCGACACACTTACCAAATGGAGTTAATTTATTTCATATGTATCCAAACTAATATGTGAATTAAAATTTTGACTTACGAGATTTTTTTATCCGGTTTTATGTAATACCTTCCATATGACTTAATATATATTTAGATCATACATTAAAAAATAGTTTTGTAGTAGAAACCAAATAGTCTGCAAATTTCGTAACACGATAGGATAATAACTGCAAAATTTTGTTTTGAAAGTTCATGGTCCCCTTAATTGACAGATTTTTTATGAAACAATTCATTCAAATAATATTTTAGTCTTGCCAAAGAAAAATCAAATCAAAATTCATCAAAATCAAATCAACCCTAAATGACAAACATCCTGAAAGCTTAGATTTGATAGAAGAAAAACCTCTGACTTAAACAAATCCATGAAAGAGCTGTTCTATGAGAATTTTCATTTGCTTCTTGAGCATATGTATGTCAATCACACACACACACACAATTTAAATATTGGGCATTAAGGAAAACTAAAAAAATACTATATTTCCGTAGGGAAAGAGAATGTACCGAAATCTCAGGATTGAATTGATCGATTAAATTATTAAAATTACTAATTAGACAAAACATCCCCATAGTTTATCAGATTCCGATAATTAAATATTTGAATTTTAATTCCAATGGAGCGAAGAAATCTGAAACTAGTTTTAAGAAAGACAAAAAAGAACTATTTAGAACTCTAGCCACATTTATCTTCGATTCCCAGTTCCTATCCCATATTTCTCAAACTCTTTGCAGTGGAAAAATTGTTGAGACAGCCAAATCAGCAAACTGTAATCACATGAACAATACTTTCTGATTAAATTCAGTGAAGGTCCGTTGAAGATATGTACCCAAATATAATCAAGCGTTTTATGAAACAATACGCGTTACATAATTTGCAATGGTACTAGTAAAAGGGTATAAACACATAGTCAAAAGTAACAAGCTAAAATCAGTAATTTGTGTCCACCTTTATCAGTTACTACTGCTGACTGCTAAAAATTCTGTATGACTATCTGTGAAATGTTGTTCCACATATATGCAATATTCATCCACAATTTGTCATTTGTGACTGTGGGTGAGTACATACAGAACAATTTTCGGGAAATTATATCCCACACGTGTTCGGTGGGGACAAATCGGGTGACCGAGCAGAAAGAAGAAGTCCTACTTCATAGTAACAGAAGAAACGTTTGATAATTCAGACTTGGGACGAATATTGTACTACTGAATGCTCCAGGGAATGTCTGTATGAGGCGTAAGAGCTTCATGTTCCAAGATCTCTATGACGTACGCTGACTGTTCAACAGGCCTGAGATCCATATAAAGCGAAAGCGTGAATGAAATTAAATAACGCCCCAAACCATTTAACTTGGAGTGAGACCACTATGACACTTTGCAATGCACCCTTCCAGATGGTGTTCTGCAATGTATCTGCGAGCAAGAATTCAGTTGTCATGGGTCACGAGACACTGTATCTAGACTCGTCAAAAAGCATGATTCGCTTCCATTCAGAACTCCAATGTCTTCTCTGTTGGAACCATTGAAGCCTCTGACATCTACGGTACAAGGTTAAGGAACAAAGCGGTAACGGACGCCAAGTTAAGCAGGCAGACATCACCTGATGCGTCACCATCCTTCTTTGTTGTACTAAAGTTGTGGATGTCTCTATGCGATTCGTAACTACCATGCGTAGCAAGTGTCTATCTTCCCTTCATGACGTAGTTATGTGTGCTCAAGATCCATCACGGCGATGCGTAGAACCTTCTATCTGTCATCTATCGAATCTTCTAAAATCTTATCTACTTCTACATGTCTATCGTCTCCAAGCACGCAAGTTAAGAATTTAGCATGTTTTCCTTTCTTTGAGGATGAACAAAATTCTATTTTAGAAGTTATATACCTCACAACAAATAATTAAATAATGCCTCACGATGAATTATCAAATGTAGCAGCGTTTCAACAATACAATTGGAAACTTGCCTTATCATCGGTACTCAAAATCCTTTATTTTAGCACTTGTTACTGAAATTTTGAATTGAGTGACATAAACTATTACTATCTATCTGTTTGTGTTTTACAATTAACAGTTTTGAGGTCAATAATTTACACTCATTGTCAAAAGTTAAGCACGAAGCGGTAAAATGCGAAAAAATCGACAAGTACAGCTTTGATTGACACGAAATGCGCCAGGAAAGTAGCAAATATGTATATGCATGAAACATAACAACGAATTACATACAAAGATGAAAATTTCATAAATTATAAGATGAAGTCATATTGGAGTCATTAATAAAATGTTTACATTCAAAACAAACAAACAAAACCGACATTAATAGGGTATGTGACCACCCCTCATCCTCATACAAAGTTTACAGCGTGCGACCATGCTTTCCATGAGGTGTGATCAATCACTCCAGTCAAGTAATCGCCATTCCTCCTGTAAAGCAGTTTACAACTCTGTGAGAATGACTGGAGGTGGGAAACGTGCAGACACAGCACGGCCGAGGGCATCCCAAAAATTTTCAATGGTATTAAGGTCGGGGAGTACGCCGGTCAATCCATACGCGCAATCCCCTCACTCTCCAGGTAGTCGTCGACGATGTTGGCTCGATGGGGACGCGCATTATCATCCATTAAAACGAAATCAGGACCAATTACTACAGCGTACAATCTCACAGTGGGTTCTAGGACTTCATCCCGATACCGGACAGCTGTCACAGAACCCCGTCAATAGATATGCAGGTCGGTGCGATATCCCAACGAAATCCCTGCCCACACCATGATGCTTCCACCTCGGAATGCGTGATGTTCTGGGGCCGATTGCGTGTGCCTTGTTCTCTCCAGACCCTTACACGCTTGTCAACTAGCTCCAGGGCAAATCTCGACTCATCCGTGAACATAATGTTGGCCCAATCAGACACAGTCCAATTCACATGTTGCCGACACCCCTTTAATCGTGCCCCTCTGGATTGGACGGATAGAGGAACACAAACTCGTGGCACCCGGACGTACAATCCATTCATGTGTAGCCTTCGGCGAACAGTAGTGGCAGATATCGTCTTACCAATGGATGCTGCAACCATAGATGTCACACATGTGGAGGTCGCTCTTCGATTCCGCTTGGCTAAAACAGCAATATATCGAATATATCGATCATCTGCGGGGGTCTTAACCCTTGGGCGACCGGCCACAGGTCTTCGGACAACTGTTTGGCTTGTTTGGAATTGTTTCCATAATCGTGAAATGACGGAATGATGAACGCCGAAGAAAAGAGCAACATCTGTGATTGATTGTCCTGCTTCAAGGCGTCCCCCAGAACGCCATCGCTCACTATCTGCCATTCGTCTTCTGGAAGCCATAGAAACACGTCTGTCTTAAAAACTAATCGTACGAAAGCTATAAACACTTTTTATCAGCACTTACATGAAACTCCTCTAACCCTTCACAATGCTGGCTTCTTATACGACTGCCTTTTTTGCATATTTCTCGACACGAAACCGTGATTGGCTGTTACAGAACATATTTGCATACTTCCATCTACCTCTGCAGCGAAATGCACCCTCTCAAATTTAGATTGGCTTCCGGAAATTAACATTTTCCTCTCCGTGCTTAACTTTTGGCAGTGATTGTACAATTAGCTGTTAAATCAAAAACTTATTGAGTGCATAGATAAATCCTTATATATACCCACAGTAACTGCACCAAGTAAAAATCGGAAATTCGAGTTCCTATCTTGAATATTTTGCAAGATACGGAAAAGAAGTCATTTACAAAGTTGTAAAGCATCAAGTAATTTGAAAGATAATTTCCTATTTTTACCGCCTGGGGCGCTGTAAGAGGTATCATTCTTTAACCCATAGTCATTGAATTATACTTTTACATCAATTTCATAAGCTATCTCAGCTCGACAGTTCCGTGGATGTAAAAGACTACTATGCACCCTGCATAGTTCACACTCGCACTTTTTAATTTCTGTAAGCATCTAAGAAACATAATTAGTATTTGTAATCAAAACTTTCAGTAACAAGCATACCCAAGGGATAGTAAAATAATTATACTAATATATTAAGATTACACAAGAGTAATCTTACAGTGTAGTCATGTGAAAAATTAGTATAAATTTTCACTTCAGTGCCGGCCTTTAATTAAAATTTAAATTAATTTTTGTTTCTCGAGGAGATAAAATTTATGATCCAGTATAGTTTTATTAAAAATAGTGTTCGCATAAAATTCTTGTAACAGGCTTACCTGCTAAAGACATTTTCTACACAGCCTTTGTTAATATTTCTTTTAAGACAAAGGCGTCTTGATAATGCATAAAAGTCGCTAACAAAAGACGTGTCGAACAACATTAATGTAACTTATTTTTTAATTTGTCTTGAAATTTTAGAGTTTAATGATACAACAGTCATATTTTTCTCAGCTGCGTCAAACAACGTTAAGTAAATGGACAAACACACAAGAGAAGTTTTATTGACACATAAGAGAGTTACGGTGTGACAGATAAGAGAGTTACACACAGGGAAAAATTGAACCTGCGCCGCCTTCACCTTCAAAGAAGTAAATGCATGGATTTCACATGGAGTGCAAATGTGTGTTGGATGTCACTGAATGGGATTTAGGGAAAGCAATGTTACTTTACCTTCTCAATTTATTAATTTATCATAAGTACCTGATTGTTATTTCATCACAGTAAAATGTACTGCAATTACTTTACAAATTTACATAACACTTCAGAAGCATTATTACTTCAGAAATCCCCTTATGCCAGTAATTAAGTTGAAAAGTCATTCTGTTAGGATTGAGGACAGGTCGTGATCGTAAATTACCTTGAAATTAAGTTGGTACTCGAGATGGAAGTAGGGTTGGAAAGAAATCCACTGTAGCTGTAGTCCGATAGAATGGTTTTGCTGGAACGTCTTGTTAATTCGAGTAGTCCGATAAGTTAAGTAATCAGTGTATATTCAATCCTACTTGTTTCCTATATTATAAACATATTATTACATGTGAAAAAAATCAAAATAGATTTAAAAAGAAGGTTTTCTAGGTTAAGAGCAAATATTTCAATTTTCAACTTGGTATGGTAGTTGCGTGTGAATCCATTCGAATTCAGGCAATAAAAAAATAAAATGGTCGCCTCGACATCTTCGATTTTTTAAAAAATTCAGTATATATTTGACCAATAGCGTATATTGAACTATGCCACATTTATTTTTTGAAAAATAATTTTTTTCGTGGTAATAAGACCCTATGAATGGCAATAAAAAATATTCAATTTTGCCCGTCAAGAATGTCGAGTAACGCTTAAAATTTTGCTACGCTCAAACTATTAGAGATAAACTTGTTTTGTCTTCTGTTCGTGACACTTAAACGTGCTGTTCGTAATAGTAAGCTAAAATATTTAAAAATTAGTTTAGTTAGATTAGTCTTTTAACAATTTATCATGGAACTTGAAGAAGTTTGGACAAGATTTTTCAAAAAAGCCATCTTTAAAAATTCTGAAAATTTTTGTTTAAGTTTATTAGAATGTTGTTAATTTAGTCCTTTATACAGCTAATGCAATTTCTCAAAGGCTGATTTTTTACAACCTTCAACGTAAAATATCTTCGAAATTTTAACCTCTGACGGGTTAAAATTTTTGACCGTTTAACCTCTGACCGGTCAACGGTATTCCTCCACTGAAGTACGCGCTCGAATCCTCGCAGTTCAAGCCCCTTTTTCGATGTGCAATATTTTAACACAATTCATTATTTCTGTACATAATATATCAATGTAGTATGAGGTATCTGAGATTTTAGATAGTTTTATTAACTCTTCAGTAAATAGTTATAAAAAAGATCAGTCAAACTCTATTTCGAATTATTGACCGCGAAAAACACGTGGAATGCATATTGCTTTGGAGCTTTCCTTGCATTACAATTTTCACTTAGTCATTAATACAGTAGCTGCGGCATGAAATTATAAAATAAAATAAGCGATAAATCAAGAGATATTACTCAAAAGGCTCAAGACTGATGTTTATTTTTACCAAACAACTGAATCTACCCAGCTGTTCATGTGGGGGTAGATTATTTACGTAGCGAAGAAGTAAATTTAAAAAAATTTTAAAAAAATTTTAAATTAAAAATTTTTTTTTCCTTTGTCTGAAAAAAGTTTATTAGTCATTCTCATTTGCTCTTATTTCAATCTTGGATTTGGATATAATTTTATAACACATAATTCATGAATCGTAATTTATTCTGGGATTCTGTGAAATTAATCTCTCAAACAAATCTATGCAGTATGTAAAATACAATTTCAGGGATTCAGAGAAGAAACAAATAAACTAAGTGTACTATTATTGTGGAAGGCACATGGAAATGTTGATGCAACATCAAAAATAGTTTTCAAATAACTAACAAGTTCACTCCTGTTGGAAGTTCTACAATGGTGCGTTCATTCGACAAATCATACACATTATCCGATCTCCGAATATTGTGACATGAGAGAGCAACTTTTCAAGAATCGAAGTGGATTGTTATTTATGAATTGCATTCGTTAAGTTCAACCTTGAAATGGTCATTTCTGGAAACATCTGTTACTGAATACTTTCTTAGAGTTGTGGCAGAAAGGACAGGCTAAACTTCACTGAATTTTAACAAACTCCTCAACTTATTTTATCAGCGTAACTAATATTCAAATTTTCAATTTTTGCTTATAGTTTTAAATAAATAGAGATCTATATTATTATTTTATCCGCTGCTAAAAAATACTGAGGTTTTGCATTTCCTTACCTATGAAGTTTTCGAATGTTTTGAGGATTTATAAATACATTTTATGCTATTAGTACGTTTTGTATATACTATCCAAATTTGTTTTAATATAGTTAAAGGAATTTATTAATATTGTATAGTATTTTAAATACGTAATTTATTATTCTGTCACCTCGTATCAAAACATTTACAGTGCATTTTTTTTTAAATTTCTTTTGTAGCGAGGAGCAACAAAACTCAGTTTTGTTTGTGGAATTCAGCGTGCATAGTTCATATATAATATTGTACGTCATAATTTTCCCAATTCAGTAAATACTGTAAATTATTACCCATAATATTCGGTTAGCGGTGAGTAGAAAAGTATTTTTAAGCAAATACGGAAAGAATATTTATATATACCACTTGAAGTTGAAGGGAAATCCCTAAAAATTTAGGGATTTCGAGAACCTTTTCGTCCTTTTACAGCTAATTTGGCATGTTCTTAGGGATTTTTCATACTTCGAAAGGGATTTTGATGGTAATTCATTATCTTCTGATCGTGTTGGGTTTCCCTATCACGGTCATTAAGCAAAATAATTTATTCAAGAGTATTCGAAAGCTGCAAAAGGTGCTCATACACCCGGATAATATACTTATTTAGGAACTTGAAAAAATACTGAGATTTTTTAAAAAATGGCCGTTTTGAGAAAAATGAATTTAAAATTGATCAAATTGAAAAATCTATATTTTCAGTATTATTTTAAGTCCTACTAATGAAATTAGCATCAATATTTGCTCCAAAGTTTTACAATTCTTTTGAAGGAAACAAAATTGAATTATCTTAGATACTTTAGAAGATATGCGATTTTTAATTAGGTGATGTATGCTCAGAAAAATAAATTTTAATTTGTGACTTCACTTTCACAGACCCGTATCTCGAAGAAAATGTTTTTGGGGAGATTATAAAAAATACGTCGATTCAAGGCCCAAAATGTGCAAAATGACATTCGATTCGGAGATGGTGAGATGCGCAGCCTTTCCTGAAAAGAATAGTTTTCCACATTGAAATATGTAGTTACTCCAAAAATCACATTTTTAGTTGAACCGCTGCTGCATCCCATAAGAGAGATAATAGCTTAATTAATAACATTTTTTCCTAATTACAGTAGCCAATGACTACTTCATTTTAATATGACGTATCATGTAGTATCATATTTCTAATAAAACTCATACACTATCTACCAATAAGTATTTGGACACCTGTGATAGAAAAGAAAAACAAAATTTACTCATATTCAACAGTTGGTAGAGCCTCCACGAGAGGCAATTACAGCCTCAACCCTCAGGGGCATGCTTTCCACAAGTCCTTGTATGACGGCTGGTGGTATTTTCTTCCACTCGTCTTGGAGAAGACATGTAAGTTCCTTCACCGATTTTGGACGATTGTTGCACCCCTTAATTCGGCGATCCAACTCGTGCCAGAGGTTCAATGCATTCAAAGTTTTAACACCTTCGAAACGCTGGGATTTTAGACAGAATATTTCGAACATAAATATTCATTTCAGAAGGTTGGTAACCTGATTGTAAATCTCAAATATTTATTCATACAAATTACCAACTACATTTATATTTGCTTACCAAGGGATAAGACGAAATAAGAGGTTTTAGAGATCAAATTATACATTCCGAAGCGTCTAAATATACCTCACACTCATTGATTTATGAAATAATTGCCTTCCTCTTAGGTAATTGAGAGGAAATATTTCGTGAAACAATTACTTTGAGGTAACTGGACGCCTCTTCGAGCTAATTTCGGAAGGAAACAAGATAAATTTGCCACAGAGACGGATTTGGCTTTATTTTCTGATTTATTCCAGAAGATGACTCGATTGCAATCTGGAGAATTCTCCTGTTTCTACTAATTATTGAGTCTTTCCGCTTGAGGAAGTCGATTGCATCGATTCTCTTCCCACCGACGGAATTTTTTTTTCTTTCTTTACTACACTGACTTCTACTCCTTGAAGAAGACACGGGATAACACTTCAGTCAAGGTTACTTCTGAAAGGTAATCTTTTAATTTCTATTGAGCATCGGATCTGTTCTATTTTCGTAGGGCCGTAATGGCAACCACAACAATGCCCTAATGGGAAAATATACGCTTCAAAGGATATATTGAATCAGTTTTTTAATCCTGTTTCAAAGCTCCTGAGATATTGACAAGAAAGGTCGGAAGTTCAATATCGACAATCATTGTTTCCTTAATTTAGTTGCATCTTTTATCACAACTTTCTACAAACGAAGTTAACGGTTCGAAATTTGTTTTCTCAATAGACATTTACCTATATACTGAAGTGAAGATTTAGGATTATTATGCAAGGCATTTTACTAAATCGAAAAAATTGATTAGAAAATCACAAAATTCATCTGCTTTTTATTATTAAAAATTGTTTTTAAAATTTTTTTCCCAAGCCCTACCACTGACCATTAGGCCTGCGGTACTTACAAGGGACGAATTAGCGGCGACTTGTGAAGTAGCACCTAATGGGTGAGCTGCCTCTACTCCTAACAAGAACAATCACTAACTCATGCACTTACAAACCGGAATTCAAACCCACGACCTACTGGATGACCAAAAAGCGACGTGACTATTCTATGAGGCTTGAGAAAATATTGTTCTACCTTTAACAAAACGGCTACTATGATGCTTGTGAACTGAGGTGAGTGCAATCATCCAGCATACATTGTAGAGCTTCATAATGAACAAATGCTATGAATGTGCTACGAAAAAGCATTTGAAAATGCTACAAATTCCGAGTAATTTCAACAACACTACATCAGGGAAATTGTAGAGGCAGAAGTCCTACCCTCCCTTCAGAGCACATCTGATGCTTTTTTACAGCAGGACAATTCCCCACCATATACTGCCAGTAATGTTAGAGCCTTCTTTTCAGTATGGCAGACACCGCTTCTTCCCTGGCCTAAACATTCGCCAGGCATATCGCCTATTAAATATGTCTGGGATATGGTCACTCTGCAACTAGCCAGTTAAGTCCTCCATTAGCCAGTACCAATGAATTGGGGATTCGCATTCAAGCAGTCTAAAAGCTATGATGAAAGCCCCATGAACACATCCGAAGTCTGATTCGATACGAGTATCATCTGTTATTGTAGCTCGTGGAGGATTCATCGTATACTGTTTTTTGTTGAACAATGTTCTGAAAATGAAAATTTAATCGTTTGTGCATAGTAATAACGGTAATATGTGGTATAAATTTCATTTAAATCGCATGATGTGTTGCAATTTTCCTAAATTCAGTTTATGAAATTATTATTTTCTAATATGAAAAAATAAATCTGTAGATTAAGCAAAAGGTATTTAAATTAAATCTACATCAGGAGAAGCCTTAATCTTTCATGAACGTTTTTCCTGCTTTCAGTTACATTGAAATGTAACTTTTGTTTTGTATCTTGGTGCTTGTTGTGTAGACATCACTGGAACTCCGAGTTTTATGTGAAACCAAAATTTTGTAGGTGTAATACAAAAACCATTATCAATTAAAAATATCCTGATATTTAAATTAAAAATGGGACAGTACCTTCTCTACAACGAAAATTGCAGTCAGTTTTCAAATCACCGCAATATAATTGCTATCACAGTGCTAAAAGTTAAATGAAACCCGATTTAGCAAGTTACAGGTATACCAAACATTTTCCGAGATTGGCAGGTATGCTATCATAAGCTACTAATGCATGTGAAATCAACAGAAACTGTATTACAAATTATATTATATTCCGAGAAATCATGTAAATCCACTCAACATACATGGTTTTACGTGGGCTTCATTTACCACCATCATTGGATAGAACCATAACACATTTGCGCTGAAAGTGTAACACGCCTCATCTAAAGGGACACCATCACTAATGACATCCTATCTGGTAGATTTTCATGCAGCGATAGAATTCCCTCGGAGTCAAGCGATTTGAATTCCCTGGAACAGACAAATTAAGCGTCACCTATTACCTTCAGTAGTTTCAAGTCCATAAAGTTTTCTGCATGAGTATCTATTACTAGATTACTTACGATTCTAGAAATAAATCATGTTCAAAGGGGCTCGGTGGTTCTTTGATAAAAATCTACAATAAATAAATACTGTTCTTTGTTGTAGTAAATACTGTTCTCGGTTGCCATAAATAATCCTTTGCTGTAGTAAGTACTGTTCTCGGTTACAATAAATAATCCTTTGTTGGAATAAATAATGTTCTGTTTCGGTTTTACAATAAATAAATACTGTTCTCGATTGTTCTTTGATAAAGTATCTACAACGAAAGTTATTACCTGATTATTCCTCATGTATATATAATATCATAATATAGTAAATGAATAACTCCAACAAGGTAAAGTGCCAAAAGGCCCAACAAATTGTAAAATTGAATTCAGATTTCATTAATTGAAGCGTTCGGCCAAATATCGGTGTAGGTGCAAATGCTTCAAAAATAATATTTAATGGAATAATGAATGGTTTGAGAAGCATTAGACATCAATTCCTACAGTTAATTCCCAAAGAAACCATTAGATTTGATGTGGTTCAGCATCTAACATGAAATCACGAGCTGAAGTGCGAACAACGCTGTATGTGGAAACACCAATCTCCCTCAACTCCTAGCAAGTTCGATTCCCCCCCCCCACCTGGGTATATTTATTTCTCTTTTCAGTGTCAGTAAAACTTTTTTGTGTGGGTAAAGATGTCGAAACCGGGGCATGTTTGTCGCCAAGCAATTTTTGTCGCTAAATCAAGATGGAGTCCAAAGCCATTTGCATAGGGTTGGCATAAAGCTGGATCAAAACACCTAAACAACCTTGCTGGATCAAAACACCAAGGTTACCATGTTTGGCGATAAATCGCTAGTGCCCCGGATTCAACATCGCTACCTTTCTGTGTATGTCCATAACATAATATTATCTGTCTTGTATCAAGATGGCCAAACATGGCCCTTGCGCCATAAAAACCAAACCAACCAACCTGCTACTGCCAGACACATTTGTTTACTGGGGGGGGGTTACGGAATCGCTAAACCTCGAGCTTGTGTTTTGATCCTCTATTTCTCTTTACATTAACCCTTCTGGTGGTTGCGATCTCGATAAGATATCTCGTCATCCGCAAAACTGACCAGATCCAGATGGGCAAGATATCTCGTCATTCGAAGAAAACTGACCACATCTTGATGGACGAGATATCTCGTCGAAACCACTTGGAGGGCTCAGATGCATTTCACGACAATGGAAGAAAGTGTAAGTGAAGCTTTCCCCGTGGCCTTTCTAATGAAATATACGGAGCGTGTGCGCGCAGTTTTATGCTATTTCTTCCGGGCACTCGGTTTGAATATCTGTCACGTGTTTGTGAATCCTAATGTGGGACAAATTGTTGATTGGTTAAAGTGATTTTAGTGGTAAAACTAGCGTGCAAAAACTAGTATGCGCTGCGATATCCAATCGGTCAAGTCGATTTCCAAGCCCACGTGACTTACCCTTCTGAGATCTTACGATAGTGACTTCTCCCGCATGCTCTGTGTATTTTATCAGAAAGACAATGGCTTTCCCAATGTGGCGTCAATTGCCTTAACAAGCTTAGCCAAATTTACGAAACAGTGAATGGAATAAGGGTCCATGTGGCACATACCCATAACATTGACATCAGAAATATCATGGAACGCTCTTCCTGTAAAATTAGTCATCTAAATTATTAGTGATTAAAGTTACATGCACCGTTATTCGGCCAAACACTTCAACCTTAATTGAAGAGGTCTGGGCAAGGTAGTGCCAAGCCCCATTTTTAATGTTTTGTGATATCAGTTTCAAAGTTTGATTAAATCCTCGAATTACATTGAATAAAATAAAGTGAGTTAATTTATTATTAATTTTTCATGTGTTCTGAATGATAATATGCACTACTTTTAAATATTTCTGTCACATATTTCATAATCAAGCATTTTTATAAGCATCGTACGAAAATCTAGTGACTTGACACTATCTTGACCCTAAATACAAACATAAATATTTTATTCAAAAATATTTATTCATTTTTCATTGTGTTCTGATAATAAACTGATGAAATTATCTTTTGAAATATTTAAAGTTTATTCCACCTACAATATATAAAGCTATCTCAAAAATGTTATTTCTTAACTTTGTGTTAGACAAGCAATCAAGACACGTTTAATAAATTTAGAACCATAACAAATATAAAATAACTAGCCACGCTTAAATTAAACGTATTATTCGGTCTCTCATTTTCTCCAGTTTCCTCAAGATCAGGGGTCACATTTTTGTAGTATGATAGATAGGTGGAATAAAGTCGAGAAATTTTAGGGCACCCTGAATTTAATTTTCCATTATTAGCAATAATTGGTGCATTTTCTCCCGATTTTACTAGTAAATTTTTGTTTGTATGCCGCGCACATGTGTATCTGCTTACATTGAAGAAAAATGTATTTTTACTGTGCAAAAACCACTCTGGTGTTTAAGTTATTTCAACGAATGGTACAATTAGCACCAGATGTGACGAATGGTACCGTTAGCACTAAAAAAGGGACGAATGGTACAGTTAACACTAGAAAAGTGACGAATGGTACAATTAGCAAAAGAAAAGTAACAGATGGTACAATTAGATCCAGATAAGTAACAGATGGTACAATTAGATCCAGATAAGTGACTAATAGTACAGTTAGCATTAGAAAAGTGACGAATGGTACAGTTAGCACCAGGTAAGTGACGAATGGTACAGTTGGCACTATAAAAGTGACTTATTGTACATTCACTAGAAAAGTTATGAATCGCACAGTTAGTACTACAATAAGTGGCGGAGGTTCTGAATAGAAAACGAGTACTTCCTCTCATTTTATAGGAATCTCATTGCTATTTATTGCTAAATATTGACTGCGTTTCCTTCAAATAAAATATCGGAAGTGTTATTATTGAGTAGACTGCTTGAAAACGGGAAAGGGTAATATTAAAAAAATTAAAATGAATCAGAGACATTGTTCAAATTATAATTACTAACGACTGAGTTGATACAATCTTCAAAAATAGATGTACTAAAATGACTAATTTAACAATAACGCTTATTCCCTTGTATAAAGCCTTTTACAAACTTTCAGTTTCTTCGTTTACTTCACAGCCTCCCACCACAACACCTCCATCACAAAGCGTGCTATTCTTATTTCCCAGGGGAACAAAACATAATTGAGCTCCGGTACAACCACACCGAAGGCATTAATGGGTCCACTCTCTTCAAATATTGACCAGAACTTAGCTCTATTCTTTTTCTCTCCCTCTCTTCTTGTTATCTCTTTACCACTTAGAGATTATTTTTTCCCTTATTTTCTTATTCACGAGCCAGTTTAAGGCGAAGTTTGCAGAGTTCTCTCCCTCTGTGTGTGAAGGTCGCATCCATTCGAGTTTGCTTAACCGTTTGTTAGTTAGGAAATGTGCAGTGGTAATTTTCTTTCAAGGAGACTAGAACGAATTAGTTGGACAATGCCAAATACGGAGTTCATTCGACTGTTTCAGTCATCGTCTTCTCGAATTTCAAGTTCCATTTTCGTTAGATGTATATTTTCGAGTGGAGCGGGGACTTTTATTGAGTGCTTCATCTAAAGAAGTGAGCTCTGCCGAATGTTTTATGTCTGTGAGAGGCTTTTTCAGTCAAGCTGATTACAGATGGCGTTAGCGTTTTTGTGGTAGAACATGTTTCTTGTACGTATTCCAGACATGAAATCACTTGGTTTGTTTTACGAATATGATTTCCAGTACGTCGCCAATAGAATTCCCAATTATAAATTCTTGGTTGTGTATTTTCTTTGATCAACTCTTAGTACTTCAGTATTAAGGGTGATTAATTTAATGAAGTCATTGTAGAAACTAACATACACACATATGAAAAATCGAATAAACGGCAATTCATCCAAAGAAGGAATGGATATACGATAGTTGATTGGTCAGTGCCAATTAGATTAATACCAAATGATACCGAAACGGCGATAAAATACATTTTAAGGTAATCCAAACGCGTATAATGTGGGAACATTAGGGTAACAGGAAGTAAAATTTTGATTGGTTTGTTTCTTTTACTTTAAAAATCCCTCTCGTACGAAATACGTAGAAAAAGTACGTTCTACAAAATCATCGACACGTAGCTTTACAGAAAAGTCTCTTGCAAATTAAGGTGTACAGTAAAGTACTCTGTTTTAAAAATCTGTTCACAAAATTAAAGTATGTAGAACATTTGATCGATCTTAATTATCTAATAAAAATCTGTTGCGTAGTGTTATTAGTAGATGTTGCTTCAATCTCAACATTACTACCATTGAGGCTCCGTTCACTTGAGGCATTTCCTAAAGCGCGTTTGACGTCAAAACAAAGCGCGGGTAGCCAAAGTATATAGAGTTCTACTGGAGTGTTTGTTCACTTGCAGAAATCACGAGAATCCACGCTCTAGATAGCTTCGGCGCTTCAACAATCTGCGGTCGTTCTAGCGATTAGAAGGCGTTTGGAGATACATAGGAATGAACTGCATCGTACATGACACACGTTTTGATGCACCCTTAGGTTTTTTTTTTATTTCGCTAGTCCAAGTTTCTATCTTCGCGATCGTTAAAGATAGAGTGAAATTTTCAACGGATTTGAAATCTGCGGAAAATTTTACACACGATCGATACCTAAAATGTGATTCTCTCTAAATAAATAATTTTTCAATTTTATATTCGCGATAATATATCGCGATAATACGTATTTGACGAATATATTCATTACGAACACGAAAGGGAGTATTCATCTCGTTTTTATAGAAAAGATATAACATGATTGGAGTATTTTGTCTTAATCCACTGCTTTATATTTATGGCCATTAAAAATAGGATGAGAAAATTTAATCGTATTCGATTTATTGAAGAAATTCACCCTCACAAAACATGTAAAAATGTGATAGTTTATAACTAAAGGGGATAGTGGGTAAATTTATTTCTGAGAATAACGTATACCGACAACTGTCCGTTCTAGTTTTCATGTGCGGCAAACGTCTTTAAAAAATAAAGCTAAAATTAAATATTCAATTTAAAAACCAAACTTTAAAGTTATATTTTTATTTGTCCTCAACGTGAAATGTGCGTAAGATAAGTTTCAATTTTCATTCATGTTTCGCATCCTCGTGTTACATAAAACTCGTGATATCACTTTTGAAATCGAACTTAATTTATAGTGAGCTTATTTTTCATAGAATTTATATTTTAATCTTGCAATTAGTGTTATTACTACTTTTATCGAAGTTTTTATATTATATGTACGTGTAGACGCAAATTCTATTAGCAATCTCCTGGATTTCGATATATACTGTTTTTGGTTTTCTTTGAGATTTTTTAGTTTAAACATAATTTTCTCGTTTCATCGTGGGTTTTAATCTAATTTTAGTTAAAAAATTTCCCTGTCGTTATTCCATTCGTGGTTTCATTTCTGCTACAAAATCCCTGAAGGAGGGTAGGTTGGAGGGTTAGTTTTCGTTTCGGATAGTCGTAACTCGGGGAAATTGTGTTTAAAAATTGAAAACTAATTATTTTTTACATGTGTTATTTGTGCTGATACATTAAAATGTTCAGAGATAGGTTTTAAAAATATAGAGATTTATTTGTAGGAAAATTAAGTATGAAATTAGATCGTAGGAAACACGATAAAACCTGCAAAAATAACAAAAAAGAAAGGTTATCACCAGTGCCGGATTTTGTTTGCGTGTCCTCTTTTTGATAGTACTTCGTAGACAATGTCGTATGAACAGAAATTCCGTTTCCAATTTCCTGGTTCTAGAAATGTAGTTTTGGAGGGATATATTTTTATTTTACACTGTCAATTTTAAAATTTTAAGGAAATTGTTTGGTCATTTTCCACTTAGTTTCGTTCTAATCAAAGTTTTATAGAAATATTCCAATTTTTCATACGCAGTTTCACTTTTACTTACGCTTAAACACATTACAAATGACTCATCTGCTAGCTTCTTGAGCCCAAACAATCCCATGATCACCCCTTAACACAAAACAAATCCTTACTAATTTTTATTGGTGGGTGAATAATCGACACTGGAGAGTGAAGGTTATAGCGTTTTTCCTCTAGTCTTGACAGTAAAAAACGAATACTTTAGGTTTTTAGAGTTAATGAAAATGCATAATAATGCCACAATTTGAACTACATAAAACACTTCTCTGTGATCCGCTGGCTCTTACCGGTTCCTAGGTCAAATATCCCGTCATTCGAAAAATTTTAAAAAACGTACGAAAAGCTAACGTTCAAAAATTTACAATCGAGGTTGATGGCATTGGCATTGCATTGGAATGCATCGTATACTATACGTTACGAAAGATTTACCTGTTTAGGTTGTCACTTCTGGTCAGCAAGTCGATTATATTGCATTTATTTATGTATAAAGATTGAAGTTCAAAAACACTTTATTATTCACTGGCAATTAGGGAAGGGATGTTTTACAAATCGAAATATCAAATTTTTACGTCATTTTGAATATTTTTTAGATTATTTTAGGCATTTTATTGGTAGTTTTTATACATTTCTAAGTTAACCAAATCCAGACTCTTGTGAACACGGGAATCAATTTTAGAATGGGAAGAAAGATTTTCATCCTATTTTTAATGGCTGTAAAATTAAAACAGTTGATAAGGGGCGACAAAATATCTTATTAAAGTGACATTCTCTTTAAAAACAAGGCAATACTTCCGCTTACGCTTAGTATAAAAGGAATATCTTAAAAAAGATTAGTTGCGACAATTGACAAAAAAAAATAACTTTTTCAAGGAAAATCATGTTTTTGGTATCTATCTGACGTAAAATTTTAAGCTGATTTGAAATCCGTTGAAATTTTGACTATCTTTAACCATTCAAAAGATAGAAACTTGGATTAGGAGAATAAAAAACACAATTTAATGCATAACGGAAACTGACCTTGAAAAACGCCCAAGAGGTGTTCACATGATAGCGCTCGAAAATTCTTATCTAACGCGCGTTGGAAAAAGTTCATGTGAACAGGGCCTGAGAATAAATTGACTGCTGAAAAAACAAAACATATATCACTGCATGAAACGAAAACATTAACTTCCGGTATAACTGCCAAACAAAGACTTAAGGATGTCACACATTGTTCCAATACGAGTCCAGTGACACTAAATTGGTTGACTATGCCCATGTGTACCGACATATTTTCTGTACAGAAACGAAGTACGCATGATCATATTTTCTCGAATGCTACTCCAGAGTGTGCCCGTGTTTAAACAATGACGCGAAATACTTCAGAGAATGACTTCAATGCATCTACGAAACAGGGAATAGGAATATAAGTGCTTTTTTGTTTCGCGCAATAGACAACCGAAAATGAATTCAAGATAAACTTGTAAATCACGATATTGATATTTCTTCTTGAACTTTTAATCTCGTGATTTACAGCTTTAAAAATTTGTGTTTCATTTGAAAACTTTCACCCCAGTGACTATCGTATATGTGTCCTTATTTTACAGATTAAAACTCTTCGCAAAGGATAAATAATAAATAAATTACTGATAATTTTTTAACGAGGTGTTATTCGAATCCTTCAAGGAACGCATTTATTTAAAATCGTGTGCTTCCGTTTTCATCTTTCCCACAAGCCCTAGAAAAACGAATAAAATGAAATTAAAAACTTCTAACATTCTTGGATGGAAAAATGTTTTAGAAAGTTAAAATATTCTTTCCCGAGCGTTGGATCCCGTAATGACAAAATAAGAGCCTCAGGATAGCAATACGACCAAGAACAGCGTATTTTGGAAAGTTTTAGTAATCCAGCAGGCATTTGTTTCGAAATGAACTCGATCTTTTTTTATCATTTTTATTGAAATAGCCGCCATTTTGAAAATAGCGTCAGGGCTTCAGGGAACGGAGACTAAATTAATAAACATCATGGGGCACTTGAAACCGTTGAAATTTAATAAAAATGACAAATGTGCTACTTTTACTTCTTTTTCGTAATGTGTTACTGTATGATGGAAGAGTAATTGAAAATCATGTCTTCAAGCAATATTTTAGGGTCACTTTTATTTTTGATTTAGTTTTAACTTCGCTCTTCCTTTTTTGCATACTATGAGGCATTAAATGGCGTAATGTACAATGCTGTGTTTAAAAATATTGAATTAAGTCCACTTTTGAATTGAATCTGTTTAATTTAAAAAAAATCTTTTATTTTTAGCAGGTTGCTAGGCATAGTTTTTGTAATATTTTAATAATTTAAAAATTTAATGTGAGGTTATGGTAAATAATATCTTTAAAATTGGGTGGTGAATGGTGAACTCTGTATAAATTTGTATAATAAAGATTTCAGGCAACTGTAACGGAAATTTGTTCAATTGTTTTGCTTAGCAAATAAAATTAGATATGTTATTTTTGTTTTAGATATCTATATAAATATTAGATATCTATGTAAATATGTATATATATAAATATGTAGATTTATAAATATGTAAATTTACATATTTATAAATCTATATAAATATGTAAATGTATTAATGAACTGATATGAAAACTTCGATGGATTTTTTTTTGTGAGGTAACATGTAAATAGAATAGTTATGAACGGACCTATGGCGTAAAGTAAAATCCAGTTACCAGATCATTTTTTTTAATAAAGCGCATGTGAATTGTAGACATAAGCATTCTTTTTGTTAAACATGGGGATGGTAAAATGAAGTGGCTATAAATTTTTAGTATTGACGATGTTGGGAGAATATACAAAAATTCCGCCATTCAAACAATATTAATAACAAAATTCTGACTGTTCTACCATCTGCTAATATTATATGTTAATATAGGCAAAAGTTGAGTTTGAGCTCCAATTAATTACTAATCTATATAACTGCTTATACGCCAATTCTGACCAATGTAAATTTACGTTAGCGATTCATAAGTGATCTAGCGAAGAAAATCCACTATAATACGTGTAATGGTGTTGAGTTAAAAGGCATTCAACATTATCTCATCGGTTTTTGCAGACGGCCTCTTTGCTTTTGCAGACGGCACTGTTCCACGCTTCTTCGAGTTTTTAACTTGTTTTCCCTTCTCCCAGCCTCAATCTTAAACCGAATCTCTTCTAATTCAAACCTAAGTGCCCATTGGATTATACTTATAATACAACCCCCAAAACTTGTAAGTTTCATTTTCGTATTACTACTTTTTGAATAGTATTATATCCTTTCAGATTATTTTTTATTGTTATTAAAAATTTTGACATTTAGCATTGAGGTTGCAATGTTTAGCATATATATTGAATCTTTTATTACGTTTTGAATGAATAATAAATTTAAAACTGGCTGGATTCAGATTCGAAATGAAGATTCGCCTTTATATTTACTTCTTTGGTTATCTGCACATTTTAGCTGTGGGATTGATGTCTAAAAATGTTCTCTATAAGAAATACTATTGTTAGTTATCAATCAATTTCCAGAAAGTTGTAATAATTTGTTAGGAAATAAAATATAAAACCCCGAACGTTTACAGTTTAATTCATTAGAAATACCCGAGTTAGGAATAGTTGGATACAAAATGCATTTTTTATGCACATTTACCAAACATAAATATTAGAATTTAAAAACATTGAAATAACTTCAATTGAAAGTAACGAAACCCACAAGATTAAACAGATTATTACTCTTGGCACACTCTTAGCCATCTTTCACATGTTTGCTAAGTTTCAAAAGTGATTTTAAAAAACCCTTTTCCAAAAAGAACTTTTAAAATAGTTTTATATTGTTTAAACATTTGTCAATATTTGAGATTGGATTTCTAAATTTTAAGATATCGTATTTCTTATTTTCGGCTGAACGATATACATCTTGATTACTTATCTATATAGCTAAAAGTTAAATACACCCATTACCTAGAAAATGTTAAAAAGAAAACGTGTTCGCACAACGTGTTATGAAATTTTATATTTCCGTGATTAGAAATTTGTATGATTATATTTTTTATCTATAGTTATCCGTCTCATAAATTATGATTCGCGATTACTTTGATCCATTTTCCTTTGTTCCTATGTCATTCCTCTTATTCCGATTCCATAGTATTTTTTCCAGATTCAAAACTATGACTGTTTCATTGACATTTCTTTTCACACCATTTATGTTGAAGTTTTACAGTTGAGCTTTTTATTTTTTAGGGATGTTTGTAATAAATTCTGGAAGCCCATCAAAGTTTTACTTTGTTATCAAATAGCTCAAATTGAAATTGAAACTTAATTATAAAACCATTTCTGAAACACCTATATGTAAAAGAAATACACTTACAAATTACACCATGCGAAACATCAAATATTCTCAGAAATCTTGGGTGCTTGCAAAATGTTATAAATAAATTTTTTCAGTCTATGAAATTGCTTATTCTTTTCAAAAAGGATTTAATTAAATTATTATGAGATTTCTGACCCCCTTTTTGGAATACCTATTAAATCTAAATAATTTCGTTTGGCATTGAATTCTAGTGATATTTAAAACAATCTATTTTTTTTTAAACTGACAGATAACAAACTACATTATAATGTAGGCTTCAATTTCAAATGATTAGTAGACAGGCCCTAATTTAAGTTAGATAAGCGGGTCTAGTCAGAACCAGTGTTGATGATACCATCACGAAATAAAATATGTATTCCAAGCTTTCAAAGTTTAACTAGCAGAAATGTATAAAAATTTCTCTTTCTTCCCTTTACACAGTTATTGTTCACCTTGATTAGGAGCACAATGAAAATATTTGAGGGAAATAGACCGCGCTGAACGTTCCAAAAAATGTTCACATTCTCCGGGTACCCTTAAACTTTGGACCCCATTATTGGTGGTACCGGGAAGATATACATCATTCTGAAAGAAACAAACATTTCTCGCAATTCAATATATCTTTTTTCCACTTTGCACTGAATGTTCCAAACTTCAAATTCACTTCGTGACTCTTGCTTGAACCATAAAATAAACACACCAGCAGTGTAGTATCGCAAAAATATACAGATCAGTGCTTACTTGGCATTTTCAAAGGTCGATTCCTACTTTCCAAGCTGTCAAAGATTTCCCATTATCTCAGTTCTTGTTGTCCTATGCTTGAGATAAGACTCTGAGCGCAGGAAAATAAGACGGTGGTTGTCAACTAAGGAAAAAAATGATAAAAATTGAGATAAGAAGCTACACTCGAAACCTATATAACTATAGAAAAATTACTTTTATTTTTGATTTTTCGTGCTTTTCATTAGGATGTGGAGTCTTGTTCCAAACTTTGAATATCAACTTTTAAGTTAGGTATTACAAATCAATAAAATACATTATTTATTATTTGTACATTGTTTTTCTGTTTACACAGCTTATGTACTATGTTGAGTTATAGTATGGCTCCCGGGAGAAGGCAGTCGACCTTGGGTCAGTTTATTTCTGAATAGGTCTGAATGCCGCGTTTGGAAAAGGATGCCATATGCAAAAGCATGAATGGCGATCGCTGTGGAGTTTTCTCCAATAGACTCAGTATCAATGCTATCGCTTTTGATGCCTAACGATAAAATTAGAACCAGAATCCGTGCTAAAGATGCCGATTAGAAGGGATTTGTTAATTTTACCACCAGTCCCCTAATTTAACTATTAAACTCATTCAAAACAGCATGAGTCAACTGCCTTCTCTTAGAGAGTCGTACTATGACTCAATTTCGTGTATGAATATTTGATTTAGGTTTGTTGGGATTTATGGCGCAAGGCCCAAGCTGCGCCTAACAGCGTCAAATAAATGGACATACACACAATTAATGACACAGAAGTGAGAAATAGGGAGGAATCGAACCTGTGTCGCCTAAAAATCGTAAGTTACCAATGCTGTAAGTAAACCCACTTAGCCACGACGATCCCCTAATTTGCGAAAGTGATCTATGCTTTGAATCTTCATTTCTCTGACTAGGAAAGGGATATTGCAGATAGCCAAATATTAAATAGTGTAGTGGATTGAAACCAGTCATTGAATCAAGCCTGGTCAACATTTTCTTTATCAGTCTTTTAATGGTCTTCGCGTCGCTATATCGATTCCCCAGTAGACATTATTGCTTTTACTACAACAAACATTATTTAGAGATTTGAAACTCCGTTCATGAATATGAATACTATATTTATTATAAGTGGATTGAAACAAAATATGAGTTACAGCACTTTGCTGTGAACAGATATAAGTAATTAAGAAGGTACAATCAGCCCACAAGATATTATGTGGGCTGATTGTTCGTAATAATCCACATACAATGACCATAAGTTGCTTATGGCTTTCGGAAACAGAGTCGACGGACTGGATTTTCTGTTGAATGCTTTCGGTGGTCCTTATTATGCATCTCTTGGGTATAGCAACGAGTTTCCAAGCGTTAACAAAGATTTTCTTTGTAGAGGAGGTTTGAAATCACAACAGTGTAAAAGAGTTCAGTGTTCTAATTAGAAACGCGTATTAAGGGATTCGAAGTTTCCCGAGCAAGAAAGGAAGTTACGCTTCCCTCTAATATACATTTGATTGCTAATGCTATACCAGTCTGCATAAATAAATAACTTAACTGGATTTGTTTGAACGAAAGCGCTTCCAGTTACTTTTCATTAGTACTGCATGATTTGCGACCAGTTGGTTGGTTTTAGTTTTACCCGCAATAATGGAAAAGTTGCGCCAAACCCAAGACTAAAGCAGCGTAGTTATTTGCAAAGTAACGCTAATCTCGGATTTGCTACTTTTTTGAATATTTATTTATTTGCTAATGAGTATCTGCTACGAATATCTGGCATCCGCATCAAGTTTCCACGCAGGGTAAACCTATTCGGAGAACCGTATCTGGTCTGCGGGCCTGACATCAATCTATTCACTACAATTAATTTATTTTACCCATACGTATTTGGAGAGTGGGGGTGCCAGCTCAGGTGTTGTTCTCGTCATTTGACCTTGGTTCAAAATTACGAAGCGTTGTGCTTGAATCTTTCCCTTCGGGGTTGATCCCGGACAGTCACCAATAGCCCATTGTGTTGCTCCAGTGTGACGTTAATTCAATTACCTACCTATCTAATGCGTACGGTTTTTGTGGACGGGCTGGTTAAACCTCATTCCGATTAGAAAAACTATTTTTCAAATAACTAATGGGCCGCAGTTATCCAATTGGAAGAGTAATGGATCAACTGGAGGGTTGCGAGTAGCGAAACTCGATCCAACCAAAAACTTTCGTGCACTTGGGGGGCTGACGCACATAAAATCTGTCGTGGCCTCAAATGTCCTCACTTTGGCGTGGTATGGAAGTTTGGAAAGTGGGGTGCCAACTTAGATGTGACCGTGGTTCAAGATTACTTGGTGTTGTCTTCGGTCTTTCCCTTGGGGATTGATCCCGGACCATCGCCCGGACCGATGTGTTGGTGCAGTGCGACGTTAATTAACTATCTACCTACCTACCTCAAACATCTAATAAAATTCAATAAAAAGATAAAAGTCAAACAAGCAGTCAAACAAACAATGAAAAGTAGTTTAATACACGACATTTAGATACACGTCATGAAAAGAAAATTAAAATAATACAACATATGAAAACGATAAATAAGGACTAAAACATGTCAGCAACATAAAAAAGACAGTACATAAAGGCTAAAATCAATAAAAAACAATAAATAATGGTAATAACACGTTTCTGGAAATGGTTCACTTTAAAGTTTATGGTAGATAAAACATAGAATTTTCAAATCAAATCCTGTGTATAAAATTAAAATTTGAATGGGGTTTTTACTCAATCAAATCCAAAGATATTTGCAACCACTGAAATGTCTTATTAGTGTGATGCATCATGCCTGAGCATGATGCATCACACTAATAGCGTAGCGGAAGTAGAATCTTCCGAGTTCTGTCCCCCTGGTTTGTTTTTTACATTTTAAATCCTTTTCATCAAAATTTGAACAACTTAAGCACTAAAGGTATGACGTGACGGCTTGGTTCAATAGCTTCACTAGTAACTGGCGATAAACTTGCAGTGATTTCTGAACCCTTAGATTATTCTTCCAAGCAACTTTTATTTTTCTATGAGAAGGATTTTTTTGTGTAAACAAGCAAATCTGATGGGAAGTGAAGATTTTACTTCCGCTAGTCAAATACACTCTCATTATACATATAGTGGTTACCTTAAAATGTAGTTTATCATCATTTGGGCGACATTTGGCATTTAATATCATTCGTTTTGACCAAACAACTATCATTTTTCAATTCGGGATTTATTTTTTGGAATTGTTAATGCCGAATTATGAAATCATATTCGAAAAACAAACCAAATGACGGCTCTTTCGGAATACGTACAGGAAACGCCATCTCCACCTACAATTCGACTCATACAGAAAATGCCTCTGCTAGCTTCACTAACAACGTGGTATAACTGTGAATTGATTTCTGGACCCTCAGATTATTTTTTCCAATAAACTTCTATTTCTCTATACTTAAAAACAACTTTTTGAGAAAATATTAACCATGCTAGTTTGTTTGCAAAAAACGGAACAGACGGATAACAAAAATGAACCAATACAATAAACAAAAATTTCAACCGAAGGGAACGCAAAGAATTATTTATGCTTGTTTTGTTCTAGCACACGAGTAAATTGGCACACCAAGAAAGGGGTTGTTTGTTTTTTAAGTGAGCTCTAAGAAGAAATAATAAAGGCATCAAACGTTTTGTTTTATACCTCGAATACATGTTTGCAGATTTTATTTGTAACTGTATGTTTTGGCTGGGCTTTATTGGACGTTTTTCGAAAGATTTGTGTCGTAAATTTTTTCCGGGTAGTGAGTTTGTGGGGATTTTTCTGCACGCTATCAATTTCAGTTTCTGCGGCGTCTCTGACAACTTGTATTTTATTACAGAAAAACCGGTTATTTTTAGTTTTCCGGCAAGGGGCAAAATCTGAGTTTTCGAATTTTTGGTATCAAAGGGATTTACATTATTGATCTGAGAAATTGGAAATAAAAGTTTCAAGGGAGATGCAGTGGAGGACATTGTTCAGCTAAATACAAATGGCGCTAGTGTTTCGGTAACATCTTTTGTAACTTCAGCTCGTCGTTTTATTAAAAATTAGCTTTAAAATAACATAACGACAATAAATCAAAGAAACTCTTTGCAGGAAGTATTTTTTCTATTCAAGTAGTTTGCTTGTGTTTTCTTTATAAAAATTATCTCATAGTGCATGGGGTCATCATGGCTCAGTGGGTTTGCCCACTGCTCTAACAACCTGCGAGTTGTAGATTCGATTCCTCCTTGATGTTTCTCCCTTCTGTGCGTCACAGTAAAACTTTCCTTTTGTGTGTACATGTCCATTACTTGATGTTATCTATCTTGTGTTTGGCTAGTATGGCTAAATATGGCCTTTGCACCATCAAACCCGACCCAACCAACTAACTTTCATAATGCATACATGATTTATGTAAGATTTATAAAGATGTTTGGTTGTTGAACTTGCATCACACTGGAGGTTGTTGAATTTATATCACACTGGAGTTTGTTAAATTTGCATCGCACTTCAGGTTGTTGAATTTACATCGCACTATGGGCTATTGGCAGCGGAGTTCGGGATCAATCACGAAGGGAAAGATCCGAGGAGAACGTCTCATAATTTTGGACCACAGTCAGATGACAAGGTATATTAAATATTAAAAATTTTTGTTTTATTGAAACACAAAACTAAATCTATATTTAAAGATGTGATAGATTCTATTCTAATTAGCTCTGCTGAAACAAAGAATGACAGCTGACAAAACAAACTCAAAAATATGCTGTCATACACATGATCTTCAAATCTGCAACCCGTTATTTATAAAGATGGAACCTTGTTTATGAGTTGCCCGATGCAGCTGTTTTCATTTCCTCATGCTAGAATACTGTTTCTACCAAAGTTCACTGCAATCCAGCTTGGTAAAAGAGTCAAGGTTTGCAAGCAACGAGTTGGCATTACTCCTCTGAGATTTTTAGCCGAAATACCCGTTTCTGTTCGTGTTCTGCGTGAAGCTCGGATTCAAATCCGCTTTGAAATCCAAGGCTTGGTTGCAGCTGTTCCTAAGTGAACAGTTGACTGAAGTGTCACTCAGGATTTTCCCCATCTGCTCCAAGTCTGCATATTTTCTTGTATTTTTCTTGAGGTGAAACAAACATTTTCTGCGCTAAGTTCAGAGCAAATACAAGAACTGTTACGCGGACTTCTCAAGGCTCTATAAATTTAGTTTTGATTGACAGAATCTAAAACACCAACACATACAAACCACAAAGCTGTTCCTGTACAAATAAGAACATTTTGTGTGCTCCAGCGTATTATCTTATGGCACTAGTGTAGACAGGATTTTGGAGAGGGGCCCAAAGTTTACTGAACTTTTTTTTATATAAAGTTAAGATCTCATTAGATTCAAAAGTTTTTTATGTCATTTTTGGTTACCTGATAATGGGAACTTTAAGAGGATTACTGGAAGCACACACACACACATACAAAGTGACACATATCAGTTACTCTAAGCACTCGAATGAAAACATTATTGATCCACACGCGATAGAGAGAGATTTAAAAAAAATACATTGAATATTATTAAGTATATATACAGACATCTTTTCTAGAAATTCCCTTTTGAATCAATATGGCGGATTAATACTATGCGTATGAGAAGGATTTTCAGTGCAAACCAGACGGATGGCAAAGATTTTACTTCGCTTACCCAAAATGCTCTGGTATGGTACATACCAAATGCATAGCCACCATACCAGATATAGTAAGGTGTTACCTTAAAATGTAGATTATCGCTGGTTTGTCAATCTTTCGTGTTTAGTATAATCGGCGTTGACTAATCAACTCTCAATTAAAAATTCATTATTTGACATTTTTATTGAAAAATATTTATTCGAAAATCAAGCCGTTGCATCATATTCGGTTGAAATGCGGACTAGAGACTCGTTCGCCGAAGAAACAGTACCGCCAGTTACATTTAGATAAAATTAGATTACATTTACGTTTTACATACAATGTCTCTTATATGTGCGGTAGATGGTGTAGTATGTAGATGGTGTCAATGATATATTAGAGCATGAACTTGATGAACAACTGTTACAAAGCTATGTAAAAAATGAAAATAATACTATTCCAAAATATCGGAAATCTGATTTAGCAACTTTGAAAGATAAAAATTCCAAAATCGTCAATCGATTACTAAAGAATTTAAATAAACAAAGAATGAACAAATTAGTACACCGTTGTTACACGAATAATATCGTTGTAAGAATACACCCCATCAAATAGTTTCGAAATAGAAGTCCTTAAATAGATATTTTATCAGATTTTACTAAGTTTTCTTTGACTTTGCATCGCTCCTAATTTTTCAACGGAGGCTATTGTTCTTATCCATCAAACCAGTAAAAATATTTTCTTAAAGTTTTATTGAATTAGCTAAAGAAGAGTGTTCTTAATTGATCCAAAGGAAATATTTGCATTTAAACGTGAAACTATTGTTCATCGTATGTAAAATTCTTCATTATAATTTCTTAATGAACTTAGAAGCAAATTAATCTCATTCTATGCATTGAATGTAGCGTCTGCATTTTTAATTTACTAACTCAATGCCAAGAATTTTAATAAAGGGTCTTACTGTTTAATTATAAAATTCTGATACAATTAATTCATAATATTTGAATTTTTAGCTACCTCTAATTTATCAATAGAAAGCTGAGTATGCAAGCAAAATTGAAATAGATGAGGGATGAAATATTGTATTCTGTATCAGGCTATATATATACACGCTTTTTAAAAGCATACGCTCGCCGATATGAGAGCCATTTTCTGTCAAGCTAAATATAGGTGGCGTTTCTGCGGCTATACGCGTTTTCTGTACGGATTCCGAAAGTGACGTTAGTTGGCTTGTGTTTCGAATAAGATTTCAGCATTTCGCCAATAAAAATTCCAAGGAATGAATTCATGATTTGAAGTATGGCAGTTGATTGGTCAATACTAATTAGAATAAACGCCAAACGTTGCTAAAGCTGCGATAAGCTACATTTTAAGGTAATCCCTATGTGCATCATGCAAGCCATTTGAAGTAAAACGAGTAAAATCTTCGCAAACCACCTGATTTGTTTGTTTGTACTGAGAATCTATCTCATATGTAAAATCGAGTTCAATTGTGTATGTTAGGCAGTGCTTCCCAACCGATGTGCCATGGCACACTGGTGTGCCGCGAAAGGACTGGAAATGTGCCGCTAAAAATTTAACCGCAAAGTCCTGATTATGGGGCAAAAGTACCGAAGGGGTATCCATCAGCGAAAAGACTATAAACATTATTTTGCCATTTGCTACAATATACATGTGTGAACAAAGTTTCTCTTCTATGCCCACTATCAAGAATTTAAAGTGATAATCATTGAAGTCTTCATCATGAATTGTGTTTAGCTCTTTCGATCATAGACCCAGATGCACCCATGTCCGAAATTATCTTTACATACATAAAATCACAGATTTCTCAGAAACTGTGAACTATAATTTTATGAATTTGTGTGAAATGATACATAACATAATAACACATAAATGCAAAGGAAAAAATTTAAGAGCACTGCATATTATATAAAGCTGTAACACGAAACAATAAAAATGGCAATAATATGTGGGGACAAGGAGAGTTTAGAAAAAAAAGAAAAACTCAGAAAAAAATTAAGGTTTATGAATTTAATATGGAATGTGATATCCCCTGACGTTACACACATATCACAACGTGTTTTAATGCTGGCAATAATGTTGTTAACCACAGTTTGGGAAATTAAGTTCCACTCCTCCAGCAATGCGGTCTTCAGGGCATTTATATCTCTAGGAGGAGGATGTCTCCGTGCAACTGCTTTTCCAAGGTAGTCCCATAACTCTATCGGATTCAGATCAGGAGATTTTGCTGGCCACGGTATTCGCTCAATGGCTTCACTTTCAAGGAATTTGTCAACGAAGTTTGCTCGACGTGGACGAGCGTTATCGTCCATAAATAAAAAGTCAGAACCGTATGCACCTCTGAAAAGTCTTACATAAGGTTCTAAGACCTCATCCCGATATCTCTGGCCGGTCACAGATCCGCTGTTGAAAACGTGGAGGGGCGTAAGTCCATCAATAATTATTCCTCCCCATACCATCACACCTGCAATACCGAAACTGTCACGTTCCATAATGTTCGAAGGAAGATTTCGTGTTCCTGACTCCCTCCAGATGTAAACACGTTTAGAATCGGATGTTAAACTAAACCTCGACTCATCAGTAAAGAGAACATGGGTACATTGGTGTTCACTTCAGTTCTGATGTTCTTTGCACCAATTAAAGCGATCCCTTTGTTGTTGTGAAGAAGTGAAACACATACCCTTGGCTTTCTGGCATAAAGGCCTTTTTCATTAAGCCTTCTGTATATAGTTTGCCGTGATACAACAGTTCCAGTGGCGGCTGCAACCTCTGAACTTAACTGCCGAGCAGTAGACTTTTCCTGTTACGACGGGCAGTTATTACCAGATATCGATCTTGATAAGCAGTTGTTATTCGTTTACGACCTTATCCAGCCTCCTTACAACAGTTCCAGAGTTCTGAAATTGTTTCCACAGCGTAGAGACTGCCCGTCTTGAAATATTCACACATCTCACTGTTTTCATGGTTGTCTGCCCTGCTTCTAAATGGCCGATAATTCGCCGTTTCACAGATTCTTCCAAATAATACTTCGGAGCCATAACAAACTGTTTTGAGTCCTTACACACTGAAATCAAACGCTGTATTGCAGAAATTCACTCAGATATTCACTTTACGTAAAGCTCTTGATTCACCGTTGTATGACGTAACGCCTTGATTTGCATATCATAAACCGTTTGATCACTTTTGATTGGATAATGCTAATTAGGCTTGTCTTTCACATATTCCCTGCAAAAATGGATTACATCGATTAGATATTTCATGGAATATCATTAATTTTGCGTATGTAACGATAAATTTGGATAGAGTGTATAAAAAAGTGGTGTTCACAGAAACAAGCCCAAGTATCTCACTGAAATAAGAAGGTAATATATGTATTTAACTGTGGCAAAAGAATATTTTGTAGATATTTATATTAATACTTAAAATATTTATTTTGTCATTAAATTATTATTATTATTAGCATATTTATACACAATTAGTAATTCTTTTGTGTATAATTAATTTTACAATTTGTATTTTCACATCATCTTATAAAATAAGTGTTCTAAAAATTTAATCACAGTTTCACTCAGTCAAATCTGATAATTTAGTTCATAGATGAGATATAAAAACTATGTCCAATATCAATTACTGAGGATGTATGGATTAGGTATTTTCATTCCATTTGTTTCGTTTATTTCGTGCTTAATACTGCACATAAGACTTATCTGAAACGAATGTCTAGCTGGAATGTGTGTGTTTATGTATTATAATACAAAAATATTTGAAAGAAAGATCTTATTAATTGAATCCCTAGTATGAGATAGAAGAAATTAATCATGTTAATAGAAAAATGTTCCTTCATAGTGTGTCGTGAAATTATTTATGCTTGTGTGAGAAGTGTTCGTAAAAGTTAATCACGTGGCCCTAGGTTTTCAAAATTTAGACACAAAACTGAATTACATTATTAATGTATTTTCTAATTTATTTGAAATTTACTGAACTGAAATCGAATATGCTGCAAATGTTGTTTATTTTACTCTTTCGGCACTGGTATTTTGCGAATACTCACTGTTTTTCTCAAACAGTAGTACACCTATACCTCGCTATACGGCCGCTCTTTATACGGCATTTCGTTATAACGGCCTTTTTTAATTAGGCACTTTTTCGATTTACGGCCCACAATGTTTCGTTATACGGCCAAAAAAATGCTCTGTACTGTTAGCGACCTTCTGTTTAGTTTCAGCTTCTCCCTTTAGGCGGCACTGCTACTTGTTGCCTCACGAAAATATGAGGAACGTTGGGCACAACATTGTCATCATTTTACTGCGTTGTCACTTTAGTGTAGTTAGACGTATTTATTCTTGTTTGTTTTCTGGTTGGGTTTTGTTTCTGTTTGTATTAATTGGTGAATTGTAAACATATTTGGTACGTATGTATTAGAAAGACTGTATTTTCATTACATATTTAATTAATTCATTAATGCTTTTAAATATAATCGTCCCTTTATAAGAAAAAATGCCACCGAAACGTTCATTGAATTTGGAGATTGATACTGATAAAAATAAAGAGAGAAGCCGAAAATCTGTCACGCGTCAGATTAAAACAGTTTTTAAACATTTTATTTTATGTTTTTTAAAAAATGTATACATATGTGCATGATTTCTTTTGTTCTTTTATTTTATATGTTTATTTTTTGAATTTCTGTTTATTATTGCATTTTGTACTTTTATTTTTATGTAAGCATTTTTATAGGAAATAAAAAGAAAATGCTTTATGAACTAAAAACTATATTATTTTATAAAAAATTGGAACAGATCCAAATGAATTTGTATGGGTTTGTATCAAAATAATTGATTCGTTATACGGCTTTTCGCTTTACGGACAACTTTTCCGGAACGTATCTAGGCCGTAAAGCGAGGCATGGGTGTTCAAGGAATTTATTTCACTATTCTTTCCAAATAATAAATAAATAGTTTTATAAACATAATTCTTCTATGAATTCATGTAAGTTCTAATTATCTTGCTTACTCAAAGGGAAAACAAGTTCCTTCAAAATTATACAACCTATAAATACCCTTACACGAAGCATTTTAAATATTTCTTCCGAAACGCATTTAAAAAAAGCATCGTAATCACATGTGTATTGGGAGGTAATCACCCTAATAACTTAGGGAATAGTCTCTTTTAAAGAGAGTTTAAATATAGTGCTTTATTTTTACAATGTCAATGTAAGAGAAATTATAAACTTACAATTTCAAATATTATTACAAATACTGAAGTATATTAATAATCGTAGATTTTTAGAACGAGTTTTGAATGTTTAACCCTCCAAGTAGTTTCAATGAGATATCTCATCCATCAAGATCAGACGAATTTTGCTAATGACATATATCTCGTCATACAGGTATTGCCAATTTTTTATGATGACGAGATCTGGTTAGTTTTCTTCTAATGACGAAATATGTCGTCGATCTAAATCTGGTCAATTTTCTTCTAATGATGAGATATCTCGTCCATCAAGATCTGGTCAGTTTTCTTCTAATGACGAGATACTTCGAGACAGCCACCACTAGGGTTAATAGTCTAAGGTAGTCTAGGGTAATAGTCTAGGGTTCCTAAAGTGTGGTCCGAGGACTTTCAGAGTCAAAATTCAAGATTTTATATACTAGCCAAAACCGACAAACAAAAAATATTCCATAATATACTCCGATTTTTTATGTTCTAAAAAACATTATTATATTCTAAAATAGTATTACTAAAAATATCTATTTTATGTTCTAAAAATGAGCAATTAAACCTGTAACTAAAGGAGTATTTCCCAGTGGCTGATCGTGATATATGACTCCCGGGTACAATACCTCCATACCTAAAATTAATAAAATTCTAGTTTTATATGTAGAAAAACTAAACAGGTGCTTCTGCATGATGAAAAACTGCCCACCGCAGGAGTCTGCAGTACGGCAATTTTGCAGCATTCAGAAGCAAGTATTTGGTCTTTCTACACATAAAGCATAAGTTATAAATAATAGCTTGAATAATATTTTATTTCGTAACTGTAGTTTCCATCTATGCTTCGGAACTTTAAATTGTCACACTAATCCTAATGTGAAGTTTTAAAGTCTTATAATATATTTAATATACACTGTACTGACAAAAGTCATCGGACATATGGAGTACAAACAAAACAGCATTTATTTTAAAGTCTGACTATAAATTTAAATTTTCAATTTCAGAGTCCACGTTCGCATGGATAACTAGAGCTAACTATTAGTTAGTACAGACTGAAATTTAAGGAAGGAATGTTCGATAAGAAATGTACAAACGTTTTATATCAAAATCTGAACACTGAAGTAGCAGTCACTTTATTATCCCTAAATATACAAGTCCTAGGGGACTGAACTGTGCTGGCGCCCCTGCATAAAATTACTGACTAGCCAAAATAGTTCAGTCCTTGTGCCCATGTGGTACATATATAACATTCTAAATATGGATATTTATGGATAATAAAGTGACTGCTACATCAGTGTTCAGATTTTGATATAAAACCTTTGCACATTTCTATAGGACATTCCTTCCTTAAATTTCAGTCTATACTCGTTAGTAGCTAGCTCTGTAGTTACCCAGATGAATCTGGACTCTGAAATTTAAAATTATAGTTAGACCCCAAAATAAATGCTGTTTTATTTCTATTCCAGGTATTATGTATTTAGGTACTTTTTTGATTAACGTCACACTGGAGCAACACAACGGGCTATTGGTGACGGTAAGGGATCAATCCCAAAGGGAAAGATCCGACGACATTACCACGTAATTTTGAACCACGGTCAGATGACGAAGCAACACCTGAGCTGGGACCCCACTCTCCAAACTTCCACACCACGCCAACGTGAGGATATTTGAGGCCACGACGGATTTAATGTGCACCAGCCCCCTTTGGTTGGATTCGAACTCGCAACACTCCGGTTGCAAATCCGTTGCTCTTCCAACTGGGCTACCGTGGCCCTTTCTACCCCAGGTGTCCGTTGGCTTTTGTCAATACAGTGTAGACGAAATTTTATATTTTTATTTATTACAGATATTATTTTACTCCCTATGTTAAGGTTAAATTTGGATAACTATGGTCTTACATAGGTCTACACATACCCTATTCAATTTAAAATCGCAAGAGGTTCAAGAAGAGTTTTAATTTTCATTGGTGTTTTTGGACTGAAATGTTTGGGTGTGTAGGTAAGTATTTAATTAACTTCGCACTGGAGCAACGCAACGGGCTGTTGGCGACGGTCCGGGGTCAAACCCGAAGCTGAAATGTTTGGTCTAAGGGATTTGGAGTAATAATGTGTTATTAATGTTGGTTTAAAATGTGTATACATGTTGTCCTCGTCTTCTGAGCATGGTTCAAAATTATGAGGTGTTGTCCTGGACTCTTTCCCCTCGGGATTAATCTGAGACCGTCAACAAGAGCCCGTTGTGTTGCTCCAGTGCGACGTTGATTCCACTACCTATCTACCTTCCAAAAGATTTATATGTTAGTATACCAAGAAGAGTTTTCATTAAAATAAGCGTTGAAACTCTGTCTGATCCATAGTATATGTCCAAGAATTGCATTTACTTCTTCCAGGAAAGGTTTTAGGAAGAAAAATGTCCCAAAACACTTACCCCTAGAATTCTTACAAAAATGTAAAACCTTATCTCTTTATACACATAACCGCTTTGGGCGAAAGGATGTTTATCTCAAGTTTAGGCGGAGTTTCCCTCAATAGGATAAAACTTGTTAGTATTTTTTCACCGACAACTTTTTAGACTTTTAGGCAGCCCAAGATGCGTCAAGAGTGGCATTTTTCTGCACTTGAGACATAAAACGATTTGCTTTCATATCTCATTTTTATCATCTGGAAAGTTTTTCATTCATTCATGCTTAAGAAAATTCTTCACTTGTAAAAGTTTGGAATAATTTTATTTTCGGGAGTAAGATCACAGGTTTTATCACTTCCTTATCCTTATATATCATACTCCTTATCCTTACATATCATATTCCTTATCCTTATATAGTCCTTGTCCTTAATAGATATCTATAATAATAGTTTTCCAGATATTAATCGTCACTATAATTGCTAAAATCAAATCGCTTATTTGATTTAAAAGACACTTTTCTACCCACTGACAATTTACAGAATATTACATCAAGATTACCATATCATTCTTTAAACTACCATAGTTGACGTTTTAGAGATTGTGCATATTTAAAAGTGCTCTAGCTTACAAATTTAGCTACTATTCATATACTATTTTTATAGGTTTGTAACAGTGCAAAGTAGTGTATTTATAATTATATATGTACTTTTTTATTTTGATTTATTCTGATTGCTAGCAGCCCCCCGTTGCTTGGGCTGAAACGACAAACCTAAGGCGAAGAACCTTGAACTCAGTTTTCCTATCAATATTTTGACATGTGGCACTGGCATCAAGGATGCGATATTTCCGAATTTCGACATCATTAACTAATGAATGAGAAATTAATTTGATACGATATTCAGGATTAATTTCTTAAAGCAGACACACTTCTTGAAAATTCCATACACTGGCACATGAAACAATAGAGCTTGGTTTTGAATTAAATATCTTCAGTATGTGAGGCTTTTTCAGTAAAGCTAAATGTTGATGACGCTTGTTTTTGTGATAGAACGTGCTTCCTGTATGTCTGCACTGGGAAACCAGAAGTAAAAATCCTCGTCTTTCGGTGATTCATTTCTTTACACTGAAAATCTGTCATAGAAAAAGCAAAAGTAATCTATTATAATTTTCCAGAAAACGTAGATCGTTTAACATTTTTTGTAAGAAAATCACTGTTTTCAACAAAAGTTTTTCAGGTAGGGAGCATAAAAATAACTTCAACTCGTGGGGTATGCAACATCGACTTTCTGCTGTGAAGGCAATTCTTTTAAAAAGCCCTGGTTCGTAAATTCTCTAACATTTCTTTAGTCACACGGACATGCAGTTTAAAGTCGATTCCTTATGGTACTTTTTTAATTCAAAGATTCGGTTTCTGAATGGAAATCACGTCTTTGTTCAGAAATATACATGTAGTTACTTGACTGTGGAGTTCATAGTTTAATAAAACCCAATAATTTAATTTGAGACATGAAAAATAAATGTAAGTTTTACTGATTTTAATTGCTTTAATAGAAACCTATATCACAATTTTAAACAGAATAATTACAACGTACGAATAGCCAACAGTCTTATTTAAAAAAATATTTTGTATATTTCATTTCTTTTCATGGAACGAAATTCTACCATATATCGCTGTTTAGGAAGAACAATGACGCAAATGCAATTCAATTTATTCGGAAAAAGAAAATTAAGAATAAAGTTCATGATTAATATTAATTACAACATGCAAGAAGCACGGAGAATTGCAACATGATTTGATGGTAATGAAATTGGGTTATTAATAGCATATTCTGTTTTAAATAATACCAGTCATGCTACCACTCATGGAAATTCACCACAATTTTGCAGTTGCATCGTTGTTCTTCCGGAACTGCAATATGTTAAACCAAGGACCTTTGAGGAAAGTTGCTCAAAATGCATACATACCATCAAGAAATGAACTCCCGTCTTAAGCGACATTGAGCACAAAATAAATAATTGGTTAAAATTTAATTCATAAATAGTTTTTATTTACGACATATAAAGTAATAGGACACTTAAATGCACCATTAGCTGCTTAACAAACAGAAATGAGATTTCTGTCAATCAAAAAATTCTGAAAACCTAGAGATATGAGCAACTATCGGATTTCAACTTCCGGTAATTATTTACAGCTTCCTTGCAAACTTAACATGGCTGGCGTCATCATTATATTTTATCGATTTCAGTCCATATAGTAATCGCCTTTTTAGTTGCGAAACTCGAACCTCAACAAGGGTGCCAAGTACTATGCCCTCGAACTTCTTTCTCTCCTATATTTCTGACTGGAACACAGCTCCCCAAACATAAGTGAGATCAATGTAAATAAATATACTGATATAGTGTCTGGTGAGAAGGACAATGACCTTTTGCCAATCCACTTCTAGAAAGGTGGTAAGCTTGCCAGGGGAAAGGGCTGCCATATGCAAAATCATGCGATCATTTGTTTCGCCATCTCGTAATCACTACTATAACTTCCGGCACCAAGTAATCGTGGAACTACTGTCACCTAATTTAACGAATGGGTTTGCCCAAAACCATGCGATTTAAATGCCACCTAGTCAGAGCCGTATTATAATATGAATAGCCAGAAATGAGATTCTTTTACTCTCAATAGGTCGTTAGATCAGGAGACAGAGCCACCAAATCCTAAGGATCATGGCTTCTTGGGACCTTTCCAATAATTTTATGGCAAGGGGCCCGGTTCCAAACATGAGGAATGAATCTTATAAGTATACCGATGATGTTGCCTAATGACCTGTGTAAAGAAATAAAGTATCCCGAAAAGTCATACAGTGAGGCCAACTTGGGGAAATTATAAGGTGAAGAGTAATACCCCCTTGTTGCTTTACCTTAATTTGTATTTATTTTTACATTTTGTTATGTTTATTAGCTGGAAATTTGTAATATTTATCTCTCTGATCAGTTTTCTTCTACTGACGAGATATATGGTCCATCAAGATCTGGTCAGTTTTGCCAATGACGAGATACCTCGTCGAGCCAACCCACCAGGAGGGTTACAAACATTTAAGAACCTCGTCAAGCCAACCCACCAGGAGGGTTACAAACATTTAAGAACCTCGTCGCCGGTGCAGCAAAGATATTTTCTTTACATAGATTCCGCATAGGAAAAAGCAACCACCGATACACTAAATGACGCAGAATATCTATAAGAAACCTCCACAAAGCTGAAAACTACTCGTCGAACCAAACTCCTCCTCCCCAAACCGCAGATTAAGTACACGCGCTGAAAGATAAAAACATTTCTTGGGCAATCATTTCGCTATCATTCTGCAGCAAACGTTTCTTGTTGCACCAGCGGAAGGGCAAACAAAAAAGACGGGGATTATCGACCGGCAAAACCCGAATCTTTTCCTCGAGTCTTCCACTGTGAATTTAACTACAGGAGAAAAAAAAAGATTTCAAAAAAGCTCTGAGATAAGCAAACTTTTAGCTGGAGAAGGAGCAAGGCGGCATTCCCCTGTTCCCTTCCCGATAGCTTTTGACGGCCGCTGAAAATATCCCATATTTGCTATGACAAGTAGCGGAAGGAGAAAGTTGCAGATGTCGTTAAGTTACTCTCGCTTTTTTTATTATCATTTCTTTTTTAAGGAAGAATAAAATTTTATGTCAATATAGTTTGTTTTTTATTGCTGTGTTGCGAGCAGGGTTTATGCAGTCCTTGTGTATCGGAGACCATCGATTTTGTGCGCGATAAAGTTTTCTCCGCAACTTCTGTATGTGGAAAATTAATTTTTTTAACCTCTTATCGATTTTGATGTTTTAAATAGGTCATTGTTAACCCTCCTGGTGGTTTATCTTCGAACCGAAAACCACCCTGTAGTGGCCAGCTTCTGATGAGAAAACCTGTTCCAAAATGTCATCAGTTCTAGGCAAGGAACAATCCGTTATCCTACTTCCTATCTTCATTCCCCTTGAATAGGGCAGTTTTGTATTGACGAGATGTCTCGTTATTAGCAAAATTGACCAGATCATGATATCTCGTCGAAACCACTTGAAGGGTTAACAAAGCTATTTGACGGATAAGTCACAGTAGAATAAGATACAGAATAATAAGATATGTTGGTTGGTGCTGTTTTATGGCGTATAAGCCATATTTGGCCATTCTGCGCCGAATACAAACCCGACAGCTTCAAGTAACGTACATACACACACAAGGAAAGTTTTACTGACACAGAAGAGAGAAATACACCCTTGGGGGAATCGAACCTACGCCCCTACAATTTTCAGGTTACTAGCGCATAAGGCAAAACCACTGGGCCAAGACGGTCCTTAATGTTGGTAGGGTTTTATTTCGTATTTGGCAAAGCTGCGTCAAACAATGTCAAGTAAATAGAAAAATACACAAGCAAAGCTTTAATGACGCAGAAGAGAAATACATTCTGGAAGGAATCGACCCTGCGATGTTCCCCTCGCAGGTTGCTAGGGCAGTGAGCAAACTCACTGAACCACGGTAATCCTAGAAGAGAAACAAGGTAAAATACAATGTGTATGAAGTAAAAACTCAAGTTCTCTGATCTTTTGTAATACTTGCGGACAATTTTAGAATTTACCCTTTTAAATTTCCAATGTTTTAAGATTTTGTAGAAAGCATCCAGAGAGACAGAGAACTGCTTGTCTGAATACCACGAATCGGTGTGTTTGTATGTGTCACTTCATTGGACACTTGTTCATTATGCTAATGAAACATGAGAATGCCTGTCTGGAAACACCTGTCTGGAAACGCCTGTCTGGAACGTGCGTTTGTTGCGTTAGAAGAATGCGTATACTGAGTGTGAATTATTTTTAAAGAGATGAATATTGATGACAACTGAACGATTGCAGATCGAAGTGCAATTTTTTCTCGTTCAAAAGCATCGAGAGCTTTTCAATAATAGCCTAAACGCCTAAACATACGAGCATTTCACATAAGCAGCAATGCTGAAGAAAGCATTATGGAGGATTTCTGAAGAACACATTACGGAGCATTTGTGGAGTGGTGAACATTTGTGTCGTTTATATGAGAAAGAGAGATCGGAGAAAAATGTTCGTTATTGCATGGACTAATAGAGAGGATCCACACTATACAAATAGCACAGAATAAAATAATATCACTAGCGAAACATTTAGAACGTGCAACTCGCCAAACATTATTACGACTATGATAGCAAATATTCGTGCAAATTCTCTTCTGTAAAAAATTGACAAATATGGTGGTATTGGGCAAAAATGTGTTGAAGTTGGACTAAATTTGCACCTTTTTCTGGTTATTGCATGTCTAAATTAAATCGAAAAGTGTACAAACTTCCGTTTATAACAGTAAGTTTTGTACTGGAAATGCAAAGGAAGACATGAACTTGCTAAAAGATACAACAGTTTCACCTACAATCTAAATTATTTAAAAAAACGTATACAGCATAGTGCACACAATATTCAACCTTTTTTCATATTTGTTTTTAATGAATAATTTATTTAAAAAGTAAAGTTGCGTGTGTACAGACTTTTTTCCTTTAATATTTACCCCTACATGGCCTTTAATATTTACATTAGTAGCTGTGAAATCCAGTGTGGTTGCAATTAAATCAATCAAAATATAGCATGACATACAAGAAACAATAACATAAAATTAAAAATATTATTAATTCGTTCCGCCTTTCGATACACAAAAAATGGTTTTAATACACTGCTGGCCACCCAAATTGCAACACCAAGAAAGACAAGAGATATCACAACAAAATTTATTTTGTAGATAACATGTTGACCAAGTATCAAATGATTAAATTTATAGACTTCTGTGAAGTGTGGTTCCTGCCAAAATCAGTAGCCGCCATTGTTGGAGATCACCGCTGCCACACGCCTCGGCATTGATTCAAAGAGACTTTGGATGTGTTCTTGGGGTACAGCAGACCAAGCAGCTTCCACACGTTGCCAAAGTTGATCTGGTGTGGCAGCTGGGAATGTATTCTGGGTCAATCGTTGAGCAACCATGGACCACATGTTTTCTATCGGCGAAAGATCCGGAGAGCGAGCTGGCCAGGGAAGCAATTCAATCTGGAGATTGACGAAGAACCCTTGGACAAAGCGTGCCACGTGTGGTCGCGCATTATCCTGTTGAAATATGGCTGTGGGCAAGCCCTGAAGGTAAGGAAGATGATCGCTGTTTTCTACGAGGCATAATTGATCGGTTTTTTTTTAAAAAACCACAAGAAAAACACAATTGCCGTACTTGAAATCGACGAAATCTCCAAGCCTTAAATAGCGCTTTGAAGTGGCGCCACAGGCGCGCCTGATGTGCGTCTGCGCTGAAATTCTAATCATTTGCATATCTCAACTCCGCTAATGCATGTTGTAAATTTCATATTATTTGCATGCTTCCTTCAGAGTGTTGCATTTACGGTGGCCAGCAGTGTAAATAAATTTTTCACTTTTTCTTAAATTGCGAACACATATTTCACAAATTGGAATTATCATTCATTCCTTGCTTCACAATCATAATGGACAGAAATTTTTAACAAAATTAAATAATATGGAACAGTATCGCGCAGAGTTAACATTTGCTTTTTGAAACAGAATGTTTACTTTTAGGGTCAGTACCATTTATTTGTTTAACTCTGAACTTGGATGTGCACTGTTTAATCATTACATACTTAATTGTTAAAATATGTTGTAGAATCAAAAGTTAAAAAATAAATTCAGTTAAATAAAATATGAATTCTATAGAGTTCGTTACGATCGGTTTCAGTACCAAAAAGAAATTTATTTTCTCTTTAGAATCTTTTGATAGGTAAAGTTATTTTCGTTTGCTTAGTATAATAGCACTTACCTAAACCTTTCCATATTTTCTCTTTTGAGATATGAGCAGAGCATATCCTCACGACTAAATGAAATTAAATAATTAAAAATAATTTATTTGATCCCATTGTCTTCCACACGAGTCGACTTGGTAGTTTATGTTTCTCAAGCTTATCCCCCGAAATACCATCAAAGGACACATCTCGTACAGAAAACAAAGTTTATTTTTGTTTACTTTTGTATATACTTGTAATACAAATAAAATATAAATACACGGAGACCTTCCCTCAACTGCCTGGATGTCAAAATTGGTGATATCCATCTCCAGCCCGATATTTTTTCAAGAGTAAAAATATTAGGAAGCATTTTCTCTTACGAAGAGGAATTGGAATATTTTCTTTAGTAAAATACTCGCATTCTTATGCGAAACAGCTCTGCGTTTATTTCCTCGATGTTTATATTTCCATAAGAGTTCTACGCGCATTTTTCTTGCAACGCTGTCGCGTTTTGGGTAGAAGAAACATGGACCGCACAGGATGCTGTAATATTTGCATATGCGTGGTCTTAAGTTTCCTTTACTTTATTAAATGTCAAAAGTCAGATTGCTTTTATATTAAAACACTTATAAGATGGTTATGAATTGGATTTCTAAACGCTGCGGGGGTTATGACTTTTGGGGAAAATTATTTACCCTAAAACCAAGGTAAGGCAGACTTGGAACGACTAATCTCGACAAAGTTTGTGTTGGAACCCGAAGAGGGGAAAATATTCTTGTCCGGAAATGAAGCCGAACGGATGTTCTGATAACTTCAAAGGGGGACTATTCATTAAGCGAAGTCATAAACGCATGTTTTAACTATTTGTTTTCATATCTGTTAGAAGCTTTCTCTTTGCACACACGATGATTACGCTTTTCATTCCATTACCTAAATAAATGTTTTTCCTTTTCAATGAGCGCATGTTAATGCATCTTCCATCACACGACATTTAATGTTGAATTTTTAATCATAGAAGCCCTGAAAATTTTCTTTTAAACGAGCGATAGATTTGACGAGACATAAATGTTATTTATTTCAAAAGATAATCAAGTGATATTTCGTGGTTCCAAACACGAATCATGATGTTCTTAAGTTCACGAAGGAAATTTGATTTCTTTTAGGCAACTCCAGGTGCCTCTTAAGTGTCAACATTTTCCCAAAGATTAAGATATCGGTTATTCTCTAGTCAGCTAAAAATCGATAATACTGATCATAGAAGCAATAACTCCCTGAATGTGATACGTCGTATTGGTTTAGAGGGAGCATCATGGTTGTTGATAGGTATGGTGAAGGGTCAAATATGGATAGATGGAAAGTTCAAGAGAGTGGTACTCACCCACTGGTCTCTGGCATTTGGCACTGGGAATTCGTTGATTGAGGCCACGTTATGTTGACAGCGATTCAACGGGGACCGAAATACTTTTACTTCTGGAGTTGTCGAGGATTTAACGGTCACCCACTCTCAACATTTTTCAGATGTCCGTGGTCTCCTGAGAGATTCCCAGTTTCTATCTTTTGTCAATTGTTCCACTCCCAATAAAATCCATCTTCATATCCAATGCTCTGACCAATGCCAGAAAGTTCACGCCATATTCAATCACTGTGGCTGCTTGAACCCTATTCCTTATATTCAGAATGACGTAAGTCGTTCTATTTGGTATTGGTTGTTGCTTTTATGCGTTCTCTTTCACCTTTCAACTTGTCACGCTATGGTAACAATTATCAAACCTGTAAAGCAGAAAATGACCTAAATCAACTCCAAAAATGTCTATCTACATTTTTCACCTGGTGACAAAAATCAATGTCGTCCTGCAAGTTAGTACTTCATTGGTTGTAGTGGTCTCTACAGGTTGGATTAGTTGGATTTTTTGGCGCAATATTTGGCCATGCTGCCCCCAAACGTCAAGTAATGGACTTACACACAAAGAAAGTTTTATTGATACGAAAGATAGAAATACCTTCAAGGTAAGTTACAGCAATCGAATTTGCACCTACTACAACTCGCAGGTTGCTAGGGAAGTGTGAAACACACTGAAGCGTGGAGGCCTCTTCTACAGGTTGGGATTAATTTGTCTAGTATTGCCAGGTATCCACGTAAAACTTTAAGGAATGCTGCATAAATTTCATCTTATCTACTGCGCAAAGTGCGTGCGTGTGTGTGAAATGACTCCCTTAAATAATTGATATTGTAATTTATTATCTATGGATATAATATGCTGCCCTTGATAGAACTCTCTGAAGATAATTTTTTTTTACTTAAACATTTAATTTGAAATCGTTTAAGTGCATCCTACGAGATTTTAACTATCAGGATTTATTGTTTCCTTTTATCAGACAAACAATGACTATTTAATCGTATCATTACGATTGACTTTTACTGACGTACTTTCACTTCTCTCTGCAGCTCACTTACATTGTAATGAAACTAATTTTTCTAAAACATAAAACATGTAGCGCGCGTTTAAAGAATAGCTCTTCTTCAAAGGATAATAATTCATATTACACTGGCATAATTTCTTTTAAGAAAATGCATGTATTTAAATGTAATAATTCCGAGTCAAGACCAAGTCCAGAAGACATGTTTTACAAGTCGCACAGCGACCAACACCTGTTCATCCAGAATCAGTCCCAGAGACAATCTAAACTATCGGAAGGAGTTGCTAGGGTACCTTAGCATGGAGGAAAAACTGACCATAAATGGATAGACAACCACCTCCCCCAATATTTTCACTCCGAACCCAGAACAAGAAAGATTACGGACCCCTTTTGAAATAAAAATATATCTCCTATTCAATATTTAGCGTAGGTAAATGTAATAATTTTTTCTCTGCTTTTTCTTCATACACGGGCCGTGGTGGCTCAGTTGCACGAGTAACAGATTAGCAACCTGAGGGTTGAGTTCGAAATTCGGTCCAGCCTAAGACCGTCGTGAGCACGGGGGCTGGTCACGTTTAATCTGTCGTGGCCTCAAATGTCCTCATGTTGGCGTGGTGTGAAAGTTTCCAGAGCGGGGTGCCAGCTCAGGTATTGACCTCGTCATCTGACCATGATTCAAAACGACGCGGTGTTGTTTTCGGTTCTTCCCTTCGGGATTGATCCCTGTCCATCACCGATAGCCCGGTGTGTTGCTCCAGTGCGACGCCAATTAACTACTTACCTAGCTACCTTCATACAATTGTTATACACTTATGTAATTTCAAGCATAGTGAAAATACTTAACTTTGAAACAGAAAAAGACTGCAATACAGTTCGAAAGCTTTCCGTGTTTCCAAGAGGCTTTCCCATTGGTCACGGCCCCCAGATTGAGGCCCTCTCCTAGTTGGGAACCCTCAACGACAAACCAAAAAAAGCAAACCCTCAACAAAGCACTTGATGGTAACATTTAGATAACAAATTCCGATTCGTATTTCAGAACCATAAAGACCAGTCGCAATTTCGGAAAGAATGCAATTTTTTTGTCAAAGTAAAGTTATTATTAATGGCGTTTTAAAACTAGATTTTCTTTTTCCAAAGATCTAACATTCTAGCGGAACTGTAAGAAATTTCAGACATTCTAAATTCTAACTATTTACGAGTACATAAGAAATTCATGAATGCAAACATTTTGTCTCCAAGAACTAACCTAGTGTTATTTTCTTCTAAAGCAATCATACCGTCTCGTGTCTTTTTTTAACATTTTTTTTTTTGAAAGAATACATACAATAGAAATTTTTCTGACATTATTCAAAACAAAGTAATTGTTAAGAACTATTTCAGACATGAAATGAAAACAATAGTTTCTTGCGCAACTAACTTAATACTTCTTGGGGTAGCTCAGTTGGAAAAGCATCGGATTAGCAACCGGAGGGTTTCGAGTTCGAAACTCGGTCCAGCCAAAGACCTTCGGGGACTGGTGCACGTTAAATCTGTCGTAGCCTCAAATATCCTCACGTTGGCGGGGTGTGGAAGTTTGGAGAATGGATTGCCAGTTCAGGTGTTGTTCTCGTTATCTGACCGTGGTTCAAAATTACGAGGCGTTATCATTGGACCTTTCCCTTCGGGATTGATCACGGACCGTATCCAATAGCCCGTAGTGTTGTTTCAGTGCGATGTTAATTAACTACCTACCTTAATTTATGGAAACCAGTGTATTTTCGTTTTGTTACCTACCTACCTGCCTAAATACCTTAAGGAATAAATGAAATCAGTTTATTATCATTATATTTGTTAATTTATGTTTGTAATTCAATTATCAGAGAGATAAGGAATCATTATGTGCAATTTTTGCTAGAAAATATGTTAACTATAATTTATATTTTATTTTTCAATTGGAAAATAAAGTTAAATTTAAGTTTAGAAAGTTCTACTAATTAATAAATCTTTACAAATATAAATAGCTTTTAAAGTTACGCGGCTGATGGCAAAATTCATCTGATGTATTTTTTCTTTTTCGTTTGAAAATGATATTCCATCTTGACAGAGGATCAATTCATATAAATAATGTGAATTCATTATTCTCAGCATTCCCAGTAAATTTGTCTTCCAAATAAATTCAAAATTTCATTTTAGGACACCCAAAAATGATTCAGTTTTGAATAAATATTGTATCTCAAAAACTTCTTAAAGGAATAAACTAAAAATTTGTTCTCGCCTGTTTGAGACGCCGCTGAGCCAATTGCACTCGAAGTTTGTAGATACGTTTCAATTCATATTTTTCAATTATGGCGGGTAGTTGAATTTACGCCGCACTGGGACAACATAACTTCAATTATGAATTAATGAATTGATAGTAATTATAAATTATTGTTTTGAAAATAAAAAAGGATACAATTTGGTTGGATTATTTAATAGTTGAAATAACTTTGATTAGCTGATAATTTTTGAAAAATGAAGAAAAGAGTGAAACACTCATTTAAAATTAGAATTTGAAAATTGATAACTTGAAACTTCAACCAATATTCACTCACATTTGATTAAAATTGAAGCATCTTGTATGAATTCTGACTATATTGACCCAGAAAATCAGAATATGCAATCAAATATAGGGGTTTCTTTTTGAATTTTATACAAATTTTGATGTGGAGGCATGCCCTTATGTAATGGTGTACATTTGTTTATAGAAGACACTATTCCAAATTTAATGACGCTTTTGGTTTGTTTGTGCGATTTCAGGGACGGGAATAACAAGAGGTGTTCAGTTACTTTTTAAATCGACTTTGCTTATCTGTATTTACCTTGTGATTTGAGCCTGCCTTAGCAAGTCTCGTGGTTGTGAAACACAAGGATGTTTTTAAAAACTTTTCTATAAGAGCTTTGGGTAAGAGCCTGTAGCCAAGTATTCTTCAAGTCGACTTTTCGTGCTTCTTACCAGGTTGTTCAAAACTTACGTTCACTTATCACCCGAATTGAAAAGAAATTAGACATAGATCGAAATTTGTGTTAATCGCACTGCCGTTTATTTTCATATATTACTTGGGGCTTCGGAAATATCTGGCCAAATTCTAAAGAGTGGTAGAGGAGTCCAAAATAAACATTTTTGGGGAAATAATGTGAGTTTGCAAAAGTCACGTTAAGGTGGTAGGGGCCGCTGTTTAGGTCAGTCGATAACATCGCTTCTGTGTCGTAAGGCGTTATTCCAGCTCCGATTTCCAACGACAAGCTCTGAATTTGTGTGGCAATGCATGAGCGGAATACATCTCATGTCTTCAAAAATCTCAATAACGAATTTGGTTCGATTTCGTTAATTCGATTTAGCTACAGATGCCGCCAAAGAGTGAAAGTTTTTTTAAGGCCACCATGCATATTCAACTATCACCCAAAAATTTTTTTCACAGAATTTAAATTCTAATTCTTTATGCTTGAGCGTATATTTTGATATGATCCAAAATATGAACAAGTTCCGAATATTTGAAAGATGTATCGCAGGAATTAAAACATTTAACTTTGGAAATTTCATTGTGATGGAAATTCATTGTAAAGATCAAATTTTACCACAATTACAATTTTAACTTTCACATTGTGCCGCACGAATCCGTACTTAATAATAAAAGCGCAAGAGAAAAACCCAATTATAAAATTTAAATTTGTTTCTCGATATCTGGTTATGCCAGAATCAATGTTTTTTAAATTATATTTAGAACTAGAAAAATTGCCCGACCTCACTAGAGTTGAATTTGTTAACTATAAATTGAAAGTGACCAGAAATTAATCACTTTCCTCTTTCGTAGAAAAATGACAAATCATTTAAGTGTGAGTAAAATAATTTTTTTAACACCTTTTCGACATTTTTATGATTTCTACAACCTACTTTGGATAAAAATCCTATACATGCATATTCATCCATGTAATGCATTTAACATAATATGTTGTATGCATGTACGTATATTGCACATCTGCTTAAAGTACACTCTTGAAACAGGTTTGCGACGTTTTCGAATTTCGCTTCATTAAGGGAAAGATGACAAATTAATTTGATAACATATTAATCACTAAGTTTGTTTAAAAATGGATATGCGTTGTTTCTTGAAAATTCCGTTTTGCGGTACGTGTGCAATAATAAAAGAACTTGTTTTAAAATTGAATGTCTTCGGTACAAGGTAACCTACATATCATTTTTTAAATGGTAAATCGATTTGATAGTTTCTTCTAAAAAATCATAGTTTAAAAAACCTTCCTTATATAAGTTGCTTCAATTCGTAAAATAAGCCACCTTGACCTTCTGTTGCTATATGACAAAGAATTTGTAATATTTCAAGTCCTAGTTCGTATTTTTTTTAACATTAACGTTCTTTCAATGACAAAATTCCATTTTAAATTTGCTTTACTCTAACTTACATGCCGCTTTAAATCAAATACTTTGCGGTGGTGTTGCGTGTGATAAAAAGGAATTACAGTTTATTAAAATAATAAATATTTAAAACAAAAAACAACAGAAAATAACGAAATGCAGCAAAGTAAAAGTTGGCTATAAAAAAGTTCCAAAGATATAAATTCGCGATTCTTTTTTTGTCTCGCACAGTTGCCACAACTTACAACTAAAAATTAAATAGAATTTAAAAATACTAAATTAATTCGGAGCGAAAAAAATATCACTGCACGTGGCAAACGAACATGAGTTTCCGTTTTGTTGCAAAATATCATCTGTCCCAAACGTTAGGAAATAGTTTATATTTTGCAAAGAAAATAAACAAGGCTCAAAATAAAAAAGGATTTGAATTTAAATTCTGCAAAAATAGTTTTTTAAAAAATAGTTGATTTTTCAACAGTACGGGTAAAGCAATTCAAGTAATTGCAATGCTCAATATGCATTTCGTACAAACACACAGACATAAAATCGAACACAGAACAGGAAGACGGATAGACAGACATACGCAACCAAGTTCAGTCACTAAATGAATGTAAGAACTCACAGTATGCAAAGTTTCATGAAAATGTATTCAACCGTTTGGACGTAGCATGGGCACAAACATACAGACAGACACCAAACGCATAAGAGACGGATTTTGCATCAGAAGGGTCCAAAACGGATAGAAAACTTGAAATGGGTCGAAAATATTCAATGTACAAACACTCCATTCTTATTTATATAGATTGGGTAGTGGCAGTCCAGTTGGAAGTGTAACGGATTAACAAACGGAGATTGCAATTTCGAAACTCGATTCAACCAAACACCGTCGTGTACGTGGGGGCTGTTGCATGTTCTGTCGTGGCCTCAAATTCCCTCACGTTTGCGTAGTGTGGAAGTTTGGAGAGTGGGGTGCCAGCTCAGGTATTGACCTCGTCATCTGACCGTGGTTCAAAGCTACGAGGTGTTTGCTTCGAATCTTTCCCATCGGTATTGATCCCGGACCGTCGTCAATATCCCTTTGTGTTGCTTCAGTGCGAAGTCAGTTCAAGTACCTACCTATCTAAATATTTAGAATTTTTACATTTTTACATACATATTTACATTTTTATACATGTGAGTTAAGAAAACAAAATGCGTTCATATTTCAGCATTTCAAGATATTGTGAATGTGTTCTACTGGTAAATAAATTAATTTTTTCTGTATTTCATTCTGTGTGTGTGTGTGTGAGTATTTTTGAAATTACTTTACTCCTGAGTAAATTCGAAGTTGATTCTTTTGCTCACATGTTTGGTTTTCAGAACTCTACACTTTTTTAATGACCGAAATTTCATTTTCGCTTGTTAAGCTGCTACTGCTGTATTTATGTGTTCCATTATTTTATGTATCGTAAATAAATAATTTATTAGCTTAACCAATTATTTATTTTGTGCCAAATATCACCTAAGTCGTGAGTTCAATTCTAAAGTAGAAGTATGTGGTTAAATAACTTTTTATGCTTTTACAAGACTTTTCTTGAAATATCATTCCAGAAAAAAGTACTATTATATTCACCTAAAGGAGAATTTTAAAGTGAAGACATGGTACCTGGTTTTAAATTTTCAATTTAAAAACGTACATTTTTAAATGTTATTTCTATTTTTAGAATTTACTTACAAATTTCTCAACTAATTCATTGTAATGTGTGAAGCACTGGCATTGATTAAGACAGATTAACCAATTTCAGAATTTTTTCCCTAATATAATGGAAATTCTGAATTACAAAGTAAAAACTTTAAATTCAATTCTAAATGATACAATACATATTTCTTAAAATCAAGCATTTTATTGTGTGCAAGGCAAAAAAAAAGCTTCAGTGAATGGATGTGATAAGAATCCACGCTTTTTATTTAAAAAGTAATTGAACTTCCAATTTAGTAGTTATTAATAATGTTAAAAACAAAAAAGTAAACAAAAAAAATCTCTTAATTCTGTTGCTCTCTATAATTTTACACCATTACATGTAACAAGAGATATGTGGTATTATGAAAAGAGCCAGAGTTGGCAGATTTTCTCGACTTAGGTTGAAAATGCTACACTTAAAAAATAGTATTAAATTAGTAAGATAGCATTAAATTTTTCCAGCACAGCATTGAATCGATTTGTATTAAATTACATTTTATTAAGGTAGGCAGGTAGTTTAATTTACGTCGCACTGGAGCAATACAGCGAGCTATTCGTCGCACTGGAACAATACAGCGGGTTTCATAAAGGAATGTATGAATTGATTTTTGTTTTACCTTGGTCTGCAACGTTTCTCATAAAATTGTCAAAATACCTGTTAACAGTCATATGAACATGACTTAACTTTTAATCTTAAAATGCATTTATCTTATCTCCAAAATCGTCAGTTTCACTCTGCGGCAAAATTTCCCCTTTGCTGATAAACATTATCGCGATCGGTCACAATGTTCTTCCCTTTTATATAGGAGAGGGTAACTCTTAACTGCCAGTATCCAATTGATTGCCGTCTATCGCACTTCCTGTTAGTAACTCCGAAAGAGAAACTAAATTTGCTAATCTCGCAGATTCTACTACTACGCATCTCACTCAGTCATTGGACTCGTGACTGGACAAGGGAATTCTCCGATCGTGTTCATAAGTTGATTCCGATAGCAGGTGCGAGGGTGAAACTTCAGCCATGGATGCCTTATTAATCTCTCGTCTGGTATGCATGTTTGCTTTGCTGTTTGGAACTGTGATATTCGGAATTATACCCCTCTACGTTCGAAAAAGGCTGCGTTGTGATAGCGCCGGCACCAACTGCGAAGCCGACTGTAGGTGCAAAAAAGGTAAAAGGATCACTGCTTTCCTCATCTTTTTCGGCGGTGGTGTCCTTCTGGGAACCACTTTCCTGCACCTACTCCCTGAAGCTAGGGAGGGCTTCGAGAACGACGACGCCAAAAACTGCACGGGGAACAGCACGGATGGCGATGGTGAGGACCACGAGACCTTCTCCATGCCGGAATTCATCGTGTGCTGCGGGTTCTTTGCAGTCTACCTTTTCGAAGAGATCGTCCACCACTTCTTGACTGGAAGTGACCACTCGCATGTTCCGTGCGAGACCACTGCCATCAATGCCAACTATGGCTCGTGCTCGGAGAACACTGCCAGCATACCTTCCTATGAGCCTGGATCCGGACACGTCACTACGAATTCATCGACCCCACTGATTGTAGACGATCCTCACGTCCGCAGTGTGATGTCTAAAATGTCCCTCGGAGCCATTCTCACCTTCGCAGCCCTGTCCTTCCATTCATTTTTCGAGGGATTCGCCGTGGGTCTTCGTCCGGACGTCATCAGCACCTGCATCGTGTTTATTGCCATCGCCATCCATAAGTTCGTGCTGGCCTTCGTCGTAGGACTCCAGTATGTCGCAGACTGCGGCGGTAACATGCGCAAGCACTTGTTCATATATGTCACCATTTTCGCTCTAATGTCGCCTATAGGCATGGCCATCGCCATGATCACCGAGATCAATGTCGAAGACAGCAGTCCGTTGACCATCAGTGTTCTGAACGCCATCGCGACGGGGACGCTAGTGTATGTGACTTTCTTCGAGATTCTTCGGGGCAATGAAAACAAAGATCTGTCCTCCTGGGGTAAGTTCATTGCAACGACGGTCGGGTTCATCGTGATGGCTCTCATGCAATTCGGTAGCACCTTTGCTTGATAAAATTAACTAAGATTGTGAGGAAAATAGAAAGGATAGTTTTCCACGTTCGGATTGTGCAAATATAGAATTTGAATTCGAAATTGAAGGAATAAACCTTATCTCCGGTGCAATTGAAACTCACTACATTCTATTTGATACATGTTCATACTTTATTTATGTTTTGTAATTACTGATTTGATTTTAATGGTCTGGGGAGTTAAGACTCATTTAGCCGCTCTGTAACCTGAAGTTTTTCCTGCATGACTTGCAACTAATTTTGTCCTTCAATTAGATGTGGACAACAATTAGATGTGGTGGAGGTGTATTATTAGATTGGGAAAACAGTGCTATAGTACTCAGAAATCTCATGAGGGTTAAGAATGATTTTTTGTATTTGATTATGTGTGCTCTTTTTTTTAACATTGCGCGTACAGACTAGCCTTTTTGCTTATTATATTGAAAACACCTGCTTAAATTTCCTCAGAGGAATGGGATATTTATAATATATCCGAAATTAAAATAAGATTGTATATAAATTATTTTGAATGGCACTATACATTTTAACCCTCCAAGTGGTTTCGACGAGATATCTCGTCCACCAAGACCTGGTGAGTTTTGCACATGACGAGATACTTCGTCAAGACAACCACCAGCAGGGTTAACATGGTTTAATACATGCGTGGAATTTAACTACAGAATTTAAATGATTTGCTAAAGATGTTCTGTGATAACAATTCAATAAACACCATTAATTTATTAAATTAAAACGGAAAAAAATTTCTATATTACAATTGTTCTATACACAAATTATTCTATATTACAATTAAGAATTGTTTCATTCTAATGCGTTTATTTAAATGTAATAATTGTCTGTATTCTGTATTGGTAATTGTCATCTGGTATTAGAATAAGAAATAACTCCGATTTCCATCCTGAGATGTAAGTTAATTCATCATTCTGTTTCTAAGCTCTTAGGTGTTACTCTTAGTAATATAGTGTTAATTTAAACACCTAGCAAATCATTTTATATGAAATCTTAGTGCGTATGTGAAACTTATTGTACATATGCTTGATACGTTTAGTGAAATTTTTATTGATGCTTCAATTTAGCTTACATATATACAGAAAACGAATGCAATGACTGATATTCTTATTTTATTCATTTTAAGTTACCTCTTTTCAATTAAAATTGGCTTGGGTTTGAAATATTTCATACACTACTTTAAAAATTAGTCTAATTTTATTGCATATATTTTTCGAATAAGGATCGCTTCGAAAGAAAATCCCACACATATTTCAGTAATTAAGTACCTTTTATCCATGTACATTAAATTTCTATGCAATTTATTTTATACTTTTCACATATATTTATTGCTTACTACTGGACATTTAATAACTTCTCTTGGCATTCAGTTATAACATAATAAAACATGTCTTTGATATTTCATTTGGGAAGAAATGTAATAACATTAAATATGCTCATTATATCTCTGCAAATTCATATGTTGTGCATTGCACGATTTGTGTTCGTAATCAAGTCTTCCGGTTTTATGTTCTTTTTGTACTTTTGAAACTTATGTTCATCGATTATTACCTCGGTAGTGAAAAATGTAAATGATGTGTCCAAATAGGTCATGTTAAAAAATAAAGAAAAACTGTTTTAATTTATCAGAAATTGAATTTAGAGAGGACTTTTCGCGCGTCCTTTTAGTGCCATTTATTGATAAAAGAGGGTTCAGATTTCAGGGGCCCAAACTGCAAATGAAAATCGAGACCATTGATAAATGTTTTAAACCGTGTCTTACAATGGTAGCAATATTTTGTGCGATGTCATTCTATGAATATTATTTGAAGTTCCAAAATAAGACAGAAATGGATTAATTATATTTGTTGGGTCCTTTTTTGGTAAAATATGTAGGTTCGAGTGCAAGGACTCCAACTGCAATAATCGATCGTATAGTGGAAGAAAAGGCTTAATCGTGACCAAACTTGCACTAGCCCTGCTCGCAATACTGTGTGAACAGAGGACAGATATCTCAGTTCATCAAAGTTCATTAACACCTTATCGACATTGATAACCAATAAAAGGGCAAAGATAATTCATAGTTAAAGATTAACAAGACAATGAATGTATTTAATTAAGGGAAAAGAACTCTTGGCTAAATAACATGGCAATACATAATCACAACATTAAAATAATACTTCGCTCACAATAAATACATCATGATTATAGATTAATTTGGTGACGCCGAAAAATAAAAAAATAAGAGGATAGCGGTTTGGGTAAAAAACGCGAAGGAACGAAGATCAAGGAAATAGAAATGATCGGGTGAGTGTGGACATACTGTCCTAAGAACTATACACCGATGGAGTTAACTCCGATCAATTTATAAACGAAACATGCTTACCTGAAAGTTACATGGGCCCCCATTCGTCTGAATGCCATCTCAGCATATCGCTTCTTCAGTTACCGCGTGACGGAAGGCCACGTGGGTCGGCTGTTGTTTCAGCCTTTTTCTTTGCGAATAGAGCCAGAAGAGAGTGCTTGATGTGTTGATGGTTTATGGAGCACATGGCCCGAAGGGGCCTTTATCTCCGGTGTTGAACTTGAGGCTTGACGTTTTGGTTTTACCCTGGTATTTAAATAATAAGAAAATCGTGTAAAGTGATTGGTCATTGGATTCTGATGATTTAGTGTTGATGATATCAGCAACACATTGCAGAAAGGCAATAAAAGGTAATCGGAAGAATTTAAATAATTCAAAATTAAAATTTAAAAATTTGAAACATGAAAAGTGGGTTTTCAGCTCCTATAAGGAAGGGTTCTTCGTGGTTTGTTCTTATTGTGAGGGAGGGTCATTCAATTTCTTGAATAGCTGCATCGTTGTTGTTCTCAACTTGATTGAAGAAATTTTGTGACAATTTGTTAATGAAGGGTTGGATGAAAGGTATTTTGAGGGAATTTAAAATATCTTTATTGCGGTAAAACCATCTGGATTTATTGATTTGCCTGATAAAGAGATTTTGCTGCTTTTTTATTCTTTTAATATTTGTTTCATTAGTACCCCCAGAAGAGAGTGTTTTTCCCCTTTCGGCGCTATTTATTTGCTTCCTTTTGGGTGTTGTTAATCGGGGGAGTTGGATCTTCCCGATTCGTTGTTTCAAACTAGCTTATCTAATTTGTCAAGCGGGCGCACATGATGCAACTTTCTAGACGATTCCTTGAATTTTTAATGAGCGTCACTTGAGCGAGGGAAGAACGGAAGAGGAAATATGGCATCACTGATTTCGCGTCTGTCACCTTGCGAATTGGATTCAATCAGATTGCAGTGGTGTGTCCGTGAATTCGGCACACAACACATTACCTTAACAACTACTTTAATTAGAAGTGCATTTCCTAATAATTTGCGAATGAAAAGGAAATTTAATGTGTAATTTGCAAGGAATTAAAATTTTGAATAGCATTAAAAGTTTTAATGATGTTCATAATCAGGTTAAATATATATATTTTTAGTTTTAGCAGCAGCACTTTAAATACATTCGTTCACTAGAGTAAACACTCAGCACAAAAACATGGAGACAAAGAACAAAGGAACAAAAAGCAGTTAATCAGTCTGTTGTAGGCTATGAAACAGATATCTTGCCTTTCAATATCTTTAAAAAATACCTCCCGACAATTTTGGACAAACCCCAAGGTGGTTGGAGGTTGGTGGGTTTCGTCACTACCTCCACACAGGACACAATTTGGACTGAAAATTTTGAATCTAAACAGATACTTGGCTAAGCAGTCACGTCGAGTCTCCAATCTGAAGGCTGAAACAGTATCTCGACTAGAGGTAGCCGGAATCAGGTTAAATATAAATGCATACCAGCTTATCACTTTTGGGATGCCTTCATACGTTATATTATATTTGTAAATGTTTGAAGTTATTTGATTGCATTGCTTAAAATGCTGTTTTATTTTTGAAATTCAACTTACTGCTTTCATTCATTTTTAATTTCGAAAACGTTTTGGCTTAATAACACCATGTCAAATCGTTTTGTGCGAAGAATTATCGAATTTCGTGTATAACCTGAATTCTAAGTGATAGCTTTAGAAATCCGAATTCCGCTCCTTTTCTTTAAACAGCTTTTATCAGTGACGCTTTTATCGTATTTACATTTTCTTCAGTTGATAAAATCTTTCAAGTACATAAAAAGAATTCCTCCAGTGAAAGAAAAATGAGATATGAAAAGTTTTGAAATCACTTCTTTTTAGAATAGCTTAGGAAGGAAATCTACTATTTAAAATTAACATAATTTCTTTGTACAGCAAAAATGACACTACCAAAAAACATTTGTTTAGAGCATTATGTTCGTTAGTAATGGGCATTAAAATAACAGAATTAATCTCATTTTTATGTGTCTCTTATTGTTTACATATGTCCCGATTGAAACTTTAACAATAATGACATCGAATGCTTTCATGTTTTGTATAATTCTTTGGATGACTATTTACACCATAAACACTTGTAATAGTAAGTTCACACAATTTCTGAAGCAGTATGAGTTATATGCATTCTATAATGTTCCAGGTTTATTTTTTCTGATACATTTTCTTATTCAAGACATGAATAAATCCCCTAAATAAAATTTAAAAATAGATACCATCGACATGACTTACAAAATAAGGTATACCAGATATTTTATTTATAATATGTGGTAAATAAAATGTGATACAAATGCAAAATACACGGGACATTTTATTTCTTAATCAAATTTCTAATATTTTGAAACAGTATTGAATGAATTCTGTTAGTATTTATTTGAAATGATTATGATTGAAGTCCACTTTAACATAAAAATCTAATTTTTGAGCTTATCTGATTTATTATTCAACTACAAAGACGTTGAATCATTATAATAGAGAACTGATTCATTAAATAACGGCATTTGACTAATTTTATACTAATTGACCTACTACATAAGGTTCAATCAAAACATTTTGTTGTATATAATTCGTTTTGAGACATTCAAAAGGAATTTTGTTTAAATTTTAATGAAATGTTAACTTGATATTTTAATTTTTTATCTTTAACCAGTGCTTACTGAGTTTTCATGTTTAATGAGTGAATTTGTAGTTGATCTTTGAGGAAAAATTATCATATTGTAAGCAGATCGTATAATATTGATGGTATTTCTAAATAGATTCATATTTTGTCTATCAAAGTGAAGAAACAACGACTGAAATTGGATAGCTTTAAGTAGTACATTAATAGTGCGAAAGAAGAAACGTAAAGCATTTATTGTAATCCCAATTCATATTTTTTCAATTTCAGTTTGTTTCATGGAATTTTCATTTGCATTTGCGTATTGTTATTTCCATTTTTATAATTAACAATGAATTTTCTCATAGCGCGATGCAAAACTATTTAATTTAGAATTTTTAAGCTTGAAGAAAACTTCTTTGCTTTAAAACTAAAAAGAATCATTTTCATACATTTATGTGATGGGGATTTCGGAGTAAACAAATGAATCATAAAGGAAGACGGGGATTTTATTTCTCGTTACACAAATGCTCTCGCATGACACGCATTGGTGTTACATTAAAATGTAGTTTACCACCTTTTTGGTGACGTTTGGAGTTTAATCTAATTAGCATTGACCAATTAGATATCGTACATGAATTAATTCGTATGAATTTTTGTTGGCGACGTGTTGAAAATGTATTTTTTAATACGATATTTATAATGAATAAATAAGAATTAACTTTTATCACGCTTTCGTGTTCTATTTCCAAAAAGAATAAATGCACACAAGAACCTACAGAATTCTACAGCCATCCAAATGTGCCGATTGTGATCATATTTTCATATTTGCCAATTCTGATGATGTGGCTATGACAATATTGAACCCATTAATTTATTAGGAAAACTAAGGACAGGCACAGGACAGAACATTAGACAAATCTCTATATAAATCAGAGTTGGCATCTGTCTGTTCTCAAGATAAATCTACACCGTTTAATCAATCCACAACAAATTTGGTAGATTTATTCTTCAGAACCCTACGGGTAACATAGGCTAAATATTAACACCCGTTCTATTCCAGGTGTGCAATAAAGAAAGTAAAAATCAATTCGAAATCCCCATAGGACTAACATTGTGTATTATTACGATTGCGATATAGCTGGAAAAACAATTTTTTCCAAAAAATTATATTTAAAGAATTTAATATCTAAAACTTGCACAGACTTAATGACTCAGTGCAAGTTTTTTCACTGGGATAAGAAAGAAAAGAATATCTAATATGTGTTTCTCAACTTATATATTTTATTTCTTACCGAAATATCAATCTATATAAATAAAAATGTAATGTTCGTTTCTTCCTAACGCAAAATCTCCCAAAAATTTTCACCGATTGCCTTGAAATTTTGCCACAACGTTGTATTCGAATACGCGCATGTTTTAGTCTGCTTAGCTATATAAATAAAAATGTAACGCTAGGAGGAACTGGTAAAACGTTCCTAATTAAATTGATTATGGCCGCAATCAGATCCCAAAATCACATTGCCTTAGCACTTGCGTCGTCCGGAATAGCTGCGACTTTGATACCATGTGGAAGAACTGCTCATTCCGCTTTGAAATTACCATTTGACATGCAATTCATTGAATCCCCCACGTGTAACATTTCCAAAGCATCCAGCATGGGAAAAGTATTCCAAAAATGCAAACTTATCGTTTGGGATGAATGCATATAATTTATAAATATTAGACTGCTCATATGAAAAGATTAAAAGCATTTTTATCTTTGCAATGCTTACATTTTATAAGGAAACTAATCTATTTAAGTGGAAGTGAAAATCCCACTGATAATGAAAGTGTTATTTTGCTACAAGGGGTCTACAGTGCCAAATTTAGTATTTCATTTTCTAATTTTATTTAGAACAGGCAAAATTACCCGATCTCACTCGGGTTGAATTGGTTGATTACATATGGAAAAGTAACCAAAATATATATTATCATTTGTCTTTCGTAGAAAAATGCCATATCATTTAAGCGTGAGGAAAATAACTTTTTAACACCTTTTCGACAGTTTTGTAGTGTTTACATCTTACTTTGGACACGAATCTTACACATGCATCCATGTAATGCATTTCACATACATCGCATCCCTGCTGTATAACAAAACTACAAAATATCGAATGGTGACTCAAAGGTCTACATAAAAACGATTTCGAGGGCTTTTGGGGAGGGATTAGAAATGCTATTTCTTAAATTCGTCTCCTGTAAAATTGCCACAATTCAATTCGTAAAAAATAACAAATCTACGGCGAATACTTTCGTACTCCGTTTACCTACCAATATGTTTTAATTTGTGGCAACTCTTGTACCAAGCCATTATCTGACGATGGTTCAAATTACATGGTGTTGTCCTCGAACCTTCCCTTCGGGATTGATCCCGGATCGTCACCAATAGCCCGTTGTGTCGCTCCAATGCGATGTTAATTAACTACGTACCTACCTAAATTTTTGGATATGTGTGTACTTCCAAGACAAAAAATATTACACTTTAATCAAACCAAATGAAAAACATTGATTGGTGTTGTAAGTAGTTGGTAGTTAGTTGAATTTATATATATATATATATACGTCGCACTGGAGCAACACAACGGGCTATTTGCATCGGTCTGGGATCAATAGAGGAAGGAAAGATCCGAGGACCACACCCGTCCTTTCGAACCATAGTCAGATGACGAGAACAACACCAGTGCTTGCACCCCACACTTCCACATCACACCAACGTGAGGACATTTGAGGTCACGACAGATTTAACGTACACCAGCTCCCTCGTACACTATTGTCTTTGGTTGAATCGAGTTGGTTTCGAACTCGCAACCCACCGATTGCTAATCCAGGATTCTACCAACTGGGCTACCGCGGCCCACTTGATTGGTGTGGCATCAAAAGGGAACAACACAGAGATTGTGAAATAACGATTGGGCTCAGCTATTTCTGAGTAAAATCTGGACTCCATATAAGTGCTTCCCCACCTGTCTTCTTTCTTGTGAGAAAGTTTCCAAACCATTTATCTTCCAGAAACTTGTATATCGCTGACAATTCTAGGGATTTCTTTCGATAGATTTCAACACCATTGTCGCCATCTCCATACATTTCCTTCAAGTAGGTATATTCGACCATCAAAGGGAGAGATACATGACCACCTCAAAAAAATATTTACTCATATATCATCAGATGACGTGTCATGGCGTTCTTCAATTCCAAGGTGGGTCATTTATTATCGGTTGGCATTTTATTGTATATCGCTTGATTTATAGAAATTTGGACTTGACGGAAATAGGTTTTCTATTTCAAAAATTATTTAACTACTAGCTGTATGGCCCGCGTTGCGGAGGACAACGTGTCAGTAAATACCTCCCTCTTGAATTTTTTACTCTTTTTTTGCATGCCTTCTTATAGATTCACTGTTATATAATTCTATAAATTTATCATTATTATTATTCGGATTTAAAAGTTTTATGGTTTAATGTGTCACGGGTTAACTGATTGTTAGTAAACGACATATTAGATTTTTTGCCGTCTCATTGCGTCTTCACGTAAATTTCCTAATTTCACCCTGACGTTCAGCTTCGACCAGTCTTCTATTGGTAGCTCGTTCCTTATATTCATCGTGACGTCTTTCACGTAGTTTATATTTAGCTGAATTGCTTGTTATGGAAGGTCTTCTTTTTGGCATTGTTAAAAAGAGTAATTACAACGCAAAAAACAATCGCTATAAAAAAGGCAGCAGTAAACAATTTGAAATTCCAAATTACGATGGATTTAAGAGTTGAGTTGTACAGATCTGCTGTATTGGATGTGAAATAATTATAAAAAATAATGCTTATTTAAAGAAGTTAAATATAAGGCTCGAAAAAATAGTGTATTAAATGTTTATTTAAAGCAGTAAAATGTAAGACACGAAAAAGTACTGTATATTGAATTTTGAACATTTTCTACGTTTTTTTCTCGAATTTAACACGAATATTTAAATCAAGTCTGACAAAAAAAAACATAATAAAAAAGTTGGGGCAAAAACCGCTACGAAAACGTAACGGAATCAGCCAGTGACTTCACGGCACTCTGTCCAATCAGGTAATTTTTTTAACATTTTATGTTAAAATTCAAATTTTCGAAAATTTTAAAAGGGGGGACTAACTTTCCCAGTTTATTCTGCGTATTTTGACACCTCTCTCAGATCTCTACTTGCTGTGGTTGAGACGAAGATAGATTTCCAACAAACTATCACACATTAATAGTGTAGATGGGCTTGAAAGTTAAATAGCAACAGCTTCATGTTTATTATGTTGATTTGGTTATTTTAGACTACAAGGCAAACCAAAACAGCAAAATTTGAAATGCATATTTAAAAATTCGCATAAGTGAAATATGAAGAAAAATTGAGTCTTTTGTAACCATTAGTTTCCTCGAGCTTTGAACTTTGAGTACTATAATTTTTGAGGTAGGTAAGTAGTTAATTAGCGTCATACTGGAGCAACACAACGGGCTGTTGATGACTGTCCTGAATCTATTCCGAAGGCAAAGATCCAAGGATAACGCTTCTTAATTTTGAATCACGGTCAGATGTCGAGAACCACACCTGAGTTGACACCCCACTCTCCAAAATTCCGCACCACGCCAACGTGAGGACATATGAGGCCATGACAGATTGAATGTGCAACAGCCCTGGTGCACACGACGGTCTTTGTTTAGACCGAGTTTCGAACTCGTAATTTATGTTATTTATTCGCCCTATAATTTTTAAGGAATTTTAAGGAAGGATTGGTAGAGGTCAAGATAATAGGGTGTATTATCTGCTAGACACCCGATAAGCGAAAAACGGAGTCCATTTATAATTGCCTGATGATTGATCTTAAAGATAACTCAGTGATGCAAGATGAAGGTGTTTACTTTCTTTTAAAAATTATAAACTTTTTTGCAGTTCGAACTTTTAATGGAAATAATTTATCATTAGGAAAACGTTCGTGTTACATAATTATGTAAAAATTTAACGTATTTCAATATACTCTTCATAATATTTTATGTTTATAACAATAACTAGCTTTGCTAAGGGGCTTCACCCGAGATTTCTTACTGCTTCGACAACTAAGTTGCGCCTGTTTCCACAGCAGTTTCGTTGTTTTCCGCTTCAGATTGGCTGCTCTTGACTTCTTTTGACGTTTGAATTGATTCGAGTTTGATTGAAAATTGGTCTTAATTATATGTCTTCTGAGGGAAAAGACCGAGCTGGAAATAGTTACTTTGACCTAAAAATTCCACACAGAATAAGCTATTCAAATTTCTTGACGCCACAACAGGGACGTAACTAGGATAGTTTCCACCCGAGGCAAGAACTCGCCTTGGCTCACCTCCCCCCACCAACCAACCAACCAACCAAACCAAAACTCTCCCCGACAACATCTGATATCGCCACCACACACATTAATTCCACTATTCCAATTTTTTTTATTCAACTTAGATGGTAAATGCTCGATTTCAAAGGTAAATACTAGATTAATTTGCAGTAATTTCATTTTTAGTACAATATAAAATAATTAGTAAAATAATTTGTAAAAATTTTAGTATAATATAAAAATTCTAAGATATTTCATTGACAAGTAATCTGAGAGTAGCATGTTTGGTATATTCTTTCACATTTATCATAATCGCTGCAAATGAAATGAAAAGGTTTATCAAATGATATCGGGATATGTGTACGGTAAGAATAGCATTAATCACTTTAAAAATACATTCACGCACAGTTTAGTGCCCTATCCATCCTCCCCTTCTTTACTCGCATTAAACTCATACTCATGCAACACTTCACACATTCTGCATTTAGCTCCTTTTATAGTTTTTGTAGTCTACTTTTTCCTCTTCATTTTTTATCATACGTAAATATCTATAGTAAAAAACTACTCGGCCAGTTTAGCACCCCTCCCCCCAATCCGGCGCCCGGGGCACATGCCCCGTCTGACCCTCCTAGTTATGTCCCTGCGCCACAGCTCACCACTCCAGAGTGTTTGCTGTTTTGGAGAAACAAGGTAGTTCCTCTGTTTCTCAGCAATTTCTTAGCGTCGTTGAACATGTTTGAGCTTCGTTCAGTTATCTTACTTGTGTTTTTCCCCTTCCGGTTGCTCTACTTATGGCAGCTTTGGACTTTTGTGTTGATTGGTCTCTTGCGCAATGTTTTATATGAAATTTTGCTGCTATGGTTCTGAAGAACGAAGTTTTTGTTAGCATTTATTTGATACTGTTGATTTAATGATTTCGTGATCACATTTATAACGAATTAATCATTTATCCAATAAAACTTTTAAATATATTTAAGTTTACTGTTCAAAGTTGCATGCATGTCGCTCATGGACTGCAATAGTGATCCTACGAATAAAATATGACTTTTTTACCTCTCTCAATGTGAAAAAGTATTGCTTCCATCGAGAAACTGGCAAATTTATAAATTTAATACTTGATCGCTAGTTGACAGAAGTGCTATAGAAGATCGCTTTGACAGAATGCTATATATTTTCATAGTAATGAAAACTTCAAGCCCATTTATGTACCAAAACGTCAATTTTTGAGTTGTGCCACTGCTGGATTCATGAACCATTTAACGATATTATAAACAAGAATTTCGGACCCCTGGTGTGAGACGTTCAAACTACCTGGAGTCTCGAAGACAGAGTCAAGTATGTGCAAGAGCATTAAAGGTGAAAGAACGAACAACAGAAGAAGGGTAGGTAGTTAGGTAGTTGAATTAAAGTGTGAATGGAGCAACACAACGGGCTAGTGGTGACGGTCCGGGATCAATCCCGAAGAGAAAGATCCTTGGACATCTCGTAATTTTGAACCACGGTCAGATGACGAGGTAACAACAGATCTGGCATCCCACTCTCCAAACTTCCACATCATGTCGATTACTGCTCTGTCACGAGACATCTCTGAAAAATAGACTAGGTTGTGTCCAATTCTAGGCTTCCTATCGCCTAGTTTGCGATATAGCGTCGTATGACAGGGTAGATGTGTGAATGCGCATTTCTATTGTGTGGCGACAAAAGTGGTGAAGTCGCCAAAGCCTACTATGTAGTACGGACTAATTAGATGATGAATCAATGAATGGGCGTCTCCTCCAGTCCCGTGAACCAATCAGATTATGAAGGTTCGTTTCCTCCCGGCAGTCTAAGGGGCACGTTACTACTAGTTTTGGTCAAATGAGCCTAGGTACATAAAAAGGGTATCGTTATTCACTTTACTTTTATATTTCCTCTATGATTAATACAGCTTCGGTTCTTTTTTACTCATCATATTTAAAATTCCTTCTGAAATAATAAATAGGTAGGTAGTTAATTAACGACGCATTGAGCAACACAATGGACTATTGGCAATGGTCTGAGGCCAATCCCTGTGGCAGGGGTGTCAAACTGGCGGCCCCCGAGGTAATTTTTTGTGGCCCTCGATGCTCTGAAATAAAATGAAAACAGGACAATATGTTACGAAGAAAATAGCACTTAGGGGAGATCGAGGCAATACCGTACACACAATTTTAATTAATTGATTTCCAGAATGATTCGGTTTTAAAAGACATATCGAGAAGTAGGAATTCCCAAAATATATTCTTGTTTAGGTGAAAAATACCCGGAAATTAAAAAGTTTGCTGCACAAATTTTATGCTATTTGGGGAGTACGTACTTGTGTGAGCAACTATTTTCGTTCATGAAATTAAATAAAACGGCATACAGATCTGCCATAATGAAGATTGTTTGTTCTCAGTCTGAGTCCAGATATTGGAAAACTAGTAGGAGGAAAGCGCTGGCATTTCCGGTAAAAAAAATTTAGTTTTATAAATACATTAAATTAAATAAACGTTTAAATAAAAGCAATTATATAGCAATATTATAAATTATTACCCTAAATTCACTTAATTACATAATGCGTTTTAGTTATCCTATCCATATTCCTGAATCCTCACTTCAAAATATAATTTTAAGAAAATTTGTAAATGTGATGTGGCCCGCGTGGATCTTACCAGTTGCATTAAATGGCCCGTGTTTTAATTGAGTTTGACACCCCTGCCCTAAGGGAAAGATACACCAGAGCTGGCACCCCACTCTCCAAACTTCCACGCCACTCCAACATCGAGAGGACATTAAAATCCGAGACAAGTCAAGCGACGATCTTTGGTTGGACCTAGTTTCGAACTGGCATTCCTCCGGTTGCTAATCCGTTACTCTTCCAACTGGGCAACAGCAGTCCCCAGAAAGCCGCAAACCCTCACGAAGGCTAATTTTCGCTCCTAAGCAATCAAAGGTAGAGAAATCATTGATCCTTATATAATCAGATTTTATTGAAACAATGATATCAGTTTTGAACAAATTATGCTTCCAGAAAGGATTTTGAACCTCATCTTCTTGCACAAGATAAAAGAAATTATCGGGTAAAAAGCCAAAATTGGAAATCTCATTGAAATACTTTTCATTTTTGTGAATATCTCTTTTCAAAATAATTTTCAGATAAGAGTATCTAGGCACTTATTTTTTCAATAGATGTTAAGTTTAGTTTACAAAATCCCATTCTGTATGCAATCATACCGCAAATAGAAAAATATTTAAATGCATGCCTTGTTTATTTAAATTAAGACTGCGTAATAGGATTAAGTACAGTTTAATCATTTGCTAATTATGTTTCTTTTTAGCAGTGAGCATTGAACTATGAAATGTTCTCTTAATATATGCAATGTTTCCTATCAGTTCTTTAAATTTCTTTTAAGTTTTAAATCGAAATTGATGAGCATTTTTTTTCTTCTCTTGTTTTTATTTAAATTGAAGTTTGGTATCATTTATTGAATACTATGTCAGAATAAAACGGGGGAATGTTACGTTACTGGTCACGAGAAAAACAGGGCAAATTTTAACCATCAGAAAAATAAGTCTGTGTGGAAGATTTGTAATCCACCACTTCGTTCTTATGGCTTACTGCCAATTAACTTTGATTGAACACAGATTATTTATAAGAATAATTGTGTACCATTGAGTGCATTTTGTATTTCAGAGATGCACAGACCGCGACTCGCTGGCCTCACGCGGCCCTCCATTGATTTACTGTGGCCCGCCTCAGTATGTATTATTTTAACTTTAACAAGTCACACGTCTTCGTTGCTAGATATGCATAAAAATGCACAAACCTCTTTGAGTGAACATATATCTGCGAACAAACTTTCTCAGTCATGAATATTAACAAAGAAAAAAATTGGAACAGCTTCACTAATAAAAATTTAGAATCAATTTGCTACTTCAAAAATCGAACCAAATTGTAAAACAATTTTTAAATCAATGCAATGTCACGAATCAAATTAAATTCTTTATTTACTTTTATTATCCTTCTTTTTGTAACAATGTTAAATATAAATAATAAATATTATATGATAGTTAACTTTCATGTTTTCTGGGCGGCTCTCCCATAAGTTACAGTGAATCTATGTGGCCCTTGGTCTTAACAAGTCTGTGCATCCCTGTTGCATATAAACCATAGTCCACTACATGGCGTTTTGACCCTAACTATATTTTACCATTTTGTTTTAAATTCGTAAGTCATTCTTTTTTTGCGATTTATTCACAAAATTAGCGTATGGTCGCCAGATAAGATGAGGTTTCATGTCTTTAGATGAGGTTTCATGTCACATTTCATGTCTTTTTAAATCCGTTACGTAAGCATGATTAGGGAATTCAACTTCTCTCACCTTGATGTAGCTGTGTAAATAATGATGTCAGCTAATTTTGAGTCACCTGAATTAATTCGTACGCGAAACATGGTAAACAGCGTTCAAGGGAACCAGTATTTCTAGAGCAATGAAAAGAGATACACGCTCTAGAAAGCTTTCAGATTACTCGATGAAAACAATCTATAATGTTTGATGTCAGGATAGCGGGGTTTCTTGAGATGACCAAAACACCCCTTCTATCTTCCTCTCCCACGTGACTGTGCTCCGATTATCACTCATTGTTTCCGTATCTTGCCGACTTCAGGTATAATACTTGGAATCTCCCTCTCAAAATGATACTGCTACTTATCGCGCAGCCGTTTCCATTGTTTTCGTCTGTTATCACTGGGGGCGAGCCCGGCATGCCAAACAAAACTTTCCTTCCTGCACCGTTCGTCCTTTTCCAAATTCCCCTGTGTCGAAGTGAACAGAAGACTCGGCATGGATCCCGCTTTGTTAGCCTCTCGCCTCGTATGCATGTTCTTGCTTCTGATCGGGACTTTTCTGTTCGGAGCGTCGCCGATTTACGTCCACAAAACACTGTTCCGGTGCGACTGTGACGGCACCACCTGCAAGCCGAACTGCCGTGCTCGCAGGGGCAAGCTGATCACCGCCTTTCTCATCTACTTCGGAGGGGGCGTCCTCCTGGGCACCACTCTTCTTCACCTCCTCCCAGAAGCCAGGGAAGGATTCGAGCAAAAACCGGCCCACAACTCCACATACGAGGAAGGAGACGAAGAGGAACACGAACACCACGAGAAGTTCCCCCTTCCCGAGTTCATCGTGTGCCTGGGCTTCTTCGCAGTTTACCTGTTCGAGGAGGTCGTCCACTACTTCCTGGGAAGTCACACGCACGTCCCTTCGGAAAACCGAGCCATCAGGACCTTCTCTCGCAGTGGATCGTGCTCCCCGCCACCAAGCCTCGATTGTAGCCTGACCAACTCTGGGAAACACGACTCCAGCCTTGGCTTAGCGGCACCAGTGATCATACAGTCGAACGCGCCCGGTGCTCAGACCGAGCCTCACCACCACCACCACGATCTTCCGAAGACCATCTCGATTGGAGCTCTGCTGACAGTTGCCGCTTTGTCCTTCCACTCTCTGTTCGAGGGCTTTGCGGTGGGCCTTCAGCCCGACGCGAAAGGTACGTGGATTGTCTTCGCTGCCATCTCCGTCCACAAGTTCGTCATTGCCTTCGTAGTCGGTCTCCAGGTGTTCACCACAGCTGGCAAAATCCTCCAGGTGATCATCTACATGGGCGTTTTCGCTCTTATGTCGCCCGCGGGGATGGCAATCGCCATGATCACAGACGTCAGTGTCGAAGACAACAATCCTCTGACGGTGAGTATTCTGAACGCCATAGCCACAGGGACTCTCTTGTACGTTACTTTCTTCGAGATTTTGCAGAGAGAAGAGGAGAAGGACATTCCGACGTGGGTACAGTTGATAGCAACGGCGGCGGGATTCACTGTCATGTGCATCCTGCAGTTAGTTAGTACACTTGCCTGATGAGGACAGAACAGACTTACGAAGATTTCATGCCACGAGATTTTGGATATTGAGTGTCGTGTTTTATACGTTTTCAAGTGTTGGAATTCATGTTCACTAAATGTCTTTCACAGTTTATTAAATATTCGATACATCATTCAAAGGTTTTTCTTAGTTTTTGAACAAAGGTACGAGCTAATGCGTTTGCTTTCATACATTAATCCATAGGTAAAAAATTTAAAAACTCAACTATTATTTGGGCAGTTCAAGAACTAAGTTCATGGACGTTGTGTTGTGCCATTGAGAAAATAATCGTAATTTTTACTATGTTCGTAAGGCTTGTCTTGAAAGTTATGGTTCTTTGAGCATAAACTAGACGCAGGAAAATACGTTCCGTAATGCTTTTCATATCTTAAGTATCCTTCAGGGTCACTTGAGTGACAAAGAGAATAAGATAACAGCATTTACGTGTTGTATAATCAAATCTATCTTTGAAGAAATTCCACTCTTCCGCCTTATTCTGTTTTGGTAGCTTGATTTGATGCAAAGTTACAGCTTTAATATTTACTTTTTCTGTACTGTGAAGTGGTTCAGCTTAAATCATAATTTAAAAATAAAATAGAACCTATAAAATGGTGATGCGTAACGACAATGGTGATGCATGCATGTCATTGGAAAAAAAACTTGTCGGGTAAGCATTATCACACTTATTCACAAATTAGGTTTTTCTATTAGTAAGACATTCCGTTTTAAACATTTAACAAGCTTAAAAGTTAATACCTTGATTTGGATTTTTTCATACACACACAAATTTATGATCTCTTATAACATTAAACTAGTGTATTTAATTAGAGTTGTAAATGCGTATTCCTTCAATATTGAAAACCCACTACAATGTCCCAGTTTGTTTTATTTGAATTTAGCAATTACTTATTATTTCCAGCTGTATGAAGACGTATTATAATCATCAGCGGTTCTCTTTTAATTCTTTCTGAAGAACAATGATTGTCTCAGAATTTTTCTGAAGGCCTTGATTTGGAATATACTTAAAGTAAAACGTTTTTACTTCACTACTTTGTTTTACACGGTTAACTATAACTATATTAATTTGACTAGTTTTGCAACCCTAATCAAAGTACTAATGTAAGATGTAAACAAGATACAATATATACTAATATAAGATTAGTTTAATATATTCAAATTGCTATTCGGTAACTTATAAGTGTAAGACAGTAAGTCAAAATTTTCTGTATGAATTTTTTTAGCATTTCTAGACTAGAATGTTGGGATCTTTAGACTGGTGAAATTCACGAAGTCATTTTTTTTCTTTGCATGAAGATTACATTTCTTCTTTAGAAGTATACTTAGTGAGCATATAGCATAGTGAGCAGAATTGTTTTCCTTTCGTTTTCTCAAAACTATGTTTTTCGACATTGTATTTCACTTGTAAGCCGGCGTAATAGTAGATTTCCTAAAAAGATTTGTATCACAATTAATATCATTTTTATAAATATCCTACCATCATAACTTCTATAACATTTCTCATATAATCCCATGAATAATACAGAAATAATACAGATCATTTTTAGATGTTTTTTTACTAGTAAAAGTAAACTTAATCACGAGTCTATAATAATTTATTAAAAAATTAAAAAACAGCACGAGTAATTTATAAGTGCTTTAAGAATTTGCCTCAAAACACAAGATTCATTGAATATCTAAGTTAAGGAAACTTGAAATTAATTGTAGGCAACAAAAAATGTGATTAATGTATAAATTGCCCACAGTTATATTATTCACTGAATATCTGCATTTCAGAGATCATGAACTACCTCTTTTACTAGTAAAAAATAAGTTATATTTCAGTGGGAATTACCTAAGGTTTCATTTGTATTGTCACCCTACGATTATTTTTTGCTACACTAGAGCTAATTAAACCAACATAAAAAAGGGAATATATGAGAGAAAATTAAAGGCGTGCTGGGTGCTAACAGCGCAACTAACACAAAACTTCGCATACACGTTATTAACAAAAACACTTCCACCTACTTTCGAACTTCAATATACCCATCGCTAGAAAAACAAGTCTAATTGCCTCCTACAAACACTTCCTTTCGTGGTTTCACCCAACACGAAATTTAGACACCCAGAGCCATTAACTCTTTACCTTCGGGTTAAGAGCAAATTACTAACTCTTAACTTTCAATGTATTTTTTATCATATATTATAAACTATATGTCAGACTAGTTTATTATATATATATATATACCTTCCTATAAATTCAATCTCAGATTTATATACTGGTTGCATTACATGTGAAAACCTTTGTCTGTCGAGGTAAATGTAGGTAGCGGTAGGTTTCCGCGGTGATACGTGTTTCCTATACGTATTCCGAACGTGACGTCACTTGGCTTGTTTTTTAATACTATTTCAGCACTTCGCTAATTAAAATTCGAAATAGTGAAATCCGAATTGATGTATGATAGTTGATTGGTCAACACCAATTAGATTAAACGCTAAACGCCGCCAAAACGACAATAAAGTACAGCATTTAAACACACTAGGGGGCTGCCCCCCCTGCCAGCTTTCGCTTGCCAACCCCCCCCCCCCCAGGAACTGCTAACGCAGTTCCTTTCGGATCGTTCCGCGATCCAAGCTCGCTTCGCTCGCCTCACCGTGTACTGAACCATTTTAGTCTAGTAGGTGAATAGTTTTTCTGTTTGTAGCAGATTCTTGACAATATAAATGAAAAATAAATTGTCTATGCAAATTTCAATAAATTACATTGCAAAGCAGTATATAATTTTTTACATAAATTATCATGCAATAAGTATAAATGATCAACTCCCTAATTTCAGGAAACTTCTACATTTTCAACCTCTAATAAATCTATCTGGACATGACATGGATTGTTGATAACATGAAAAAAAGAATTGTCTAAAAGCATGCATATGCATGTTTAAAAATATAGCAAAAAATACACCTGGTAATCAATCACAGAAAACTTCATAAACACAATTAAATATTTCAAGTTTGGGAGCTACTACAGAAACTGATTCAAAAGATCGTGCTCTTGATAAACCAACATAGAGTTGTCCATGACTAAAAACAGGTTTATTGAACACCAAACATCTTTTCAAAAGTTTGGCCTTGCGACTTATTAATTGTCATGGAAAAGGCTAAACGAATGGGAAATTGCATACGTTTAAATTTGAAAGGCATCGCATAATCCTTTAGAGGGAGCTAAATTTCTCAACAGCATTATAATGCAACCCGTTTTCAACTTTAACTCATATGGAGATATACCTGTTGGTGTCAAAGAATTTAAAAATTCTTCAGGAAATGTCAGTTGATCTTGAGGATCTTCATTGATGACCATATCAACTGCTTTGTAAACAGTTTCACTTCCGGGCATCATTCCAGCACTTTATTATTGATTTCCATGGATCGCTCATTGGTAACAGTAAAGATGGCTCGACCTTTAAGCTCTTGTGGGGTCACATTGGAAAAATCTATGTCACTGTACAATTGCAGTATAGGGTGTTGTATTGAAAGGTAGCATTGCGAAGGTAATTTAATCGTTGAGCCACTTTTTTCTCTCCAATGTACAACAACCAAGCACCAAAATCCCTTTCAGATTCAAGGGCACGCATATTTTTTGTCAGATATAACTTATGGAATTTCAACCAAAGAGTGTTTTTTAAGGAGCTGGCAACAGTCAATGTTCTTGAACCTCTTAAAATAAAAGGAAGAACTTGGCGAAAATCTCCACCCAATAGCATGACTTTGCTCCTAAAAGGTTCTTTACACTTTGTGAGATCTTGTGAAAGTCTGTCAATACCTAAGAAAGCATGGACATGTGTAATGGGTGCTTCATCCCACACAATTAACTTGGTTTTCAAAACATGTCTGCTTCTTTTATATCAGGCTTCAAATTGCAAGTAGATGTTGAATTTAAATAAATTGGAATTTTAAAAACAGAATGAGCCGTTCTTCCCCCTATTAATAGAGTTACCGCAATACCTGTAGATGCAACAGAAATAACATCATCACCTCTACCACGCATTGTGTGAAGCAAAGTTGAATATACGAAAGTTTTTCCAGTTCCGACAGGACCATCTAAAAAACAATACTTGGGTGTATCTGGAGAGTTGTTATACACTGCGTTTAATATGATTTCAACAACATTCCGCTGTTCACTATTTAACTTTGCAGTATAACTGTTAGCTTTAGTCTGCTCCTCCACAACATCAAAGTTCGCTTTTTTCAAAACACTAGTAGGCAAATCTACAGTTGGCAGATGCAGTTTTTGGAAACTTAATTGTAGGATGTAAGCAGTTCCTCAATATCTGCAAGTGCATAGTGAGGTCCAGTCTCTTCAGAATAACGATGCACAAAGTCCTCACAAAGTGAAACTTGATGCTGCATCCATAGATCAGGAACATCCTCCACTTCTCCAAAGCCACAAATCATTGCGAACAGCATGCGCAACTGTCTCGGAGATTGAAATTGAGCGGCTTCAAAGCATCATGCCACTGCTAGATAATGTATGTGCTGTGTAATAAAGTCACCCCGAACAAATCCATATACCTGATATGCTTGTTAAAATGTAATGCATCTCAATCCATTTACCGTCAAAATATCTTGAAAACTGACTGATCCTGACTTACGCAATAGTAGCATCGGTAAATAGTACCTCTCAGTATCCTAACTACTGGCAATCTCCCAATAACTTTTCGTCCACCACGTTTTCGCCTCTTCCAATTTGTGGTACTCTTATCAAACACATAATATTGTGGAATATCTGAGAAAGAAATGTTGTGAGCTTCAGGATAATTTTTGTTCAGTTCAAACCATGATGTGAGTGTTGTTTTTCTTAAAGCAGCTCTTTCAATTGCTTGCACTTCTTGACCGTCTTGGTACATAATCGGCTGTTATTGTGGTAAATGTACAGCTAGGCGCACTATATGTGGAATTTATCTGACAAACTGAATTCATTTGAACGCCACCTGGCTTCAGGTGCACTTACCTACCTACCTTCAACAAAATTTAAAATTTCATCATGATCAAGAGCACCTTTTTGTATTTTTACCGAGGCTGCATCATGTCCTTTGTATACATATTTATATAAGTATTTAACACTTTTAAATGAAGCACAAACTTCAACATTAATATGTGCATTAAATGTTTTAAGCAATCAAGGATTATATGGGACAACCCATCTGTTGGGAAATGGGCCGCGGGATGACTCATTCTTTTAAGTGTAGTTTCAGTTCTCACTTCTTGGCTCCTCCCCCTCTACTGGTTTCAGTTCGTACTTTCGCGAGTGCGAGCTTTGCTTTTTTACTTGTTTGTTATTTTTATGTGCTGTCTGTTTCTATGTTGCATTTGTTGATGTTCATGTATGTGCTGTGTAATAAAGTCAGATTTGAAATAACAATCTCGGAGGATGGTTGTGGATCTTTTAGACTCCTTGTTCTTTCGTTTGATAGAATCATTATGCGTCAAGTTGACGTGAACGTCCCTACAACTTTTATTGAAAGGGAATACATTTTGTTTTAGAGAGTTGTTCCCTATACCATCTATTATCGATGGAATATTTCCCTACTTGGACAGGTTCAGTGGCTCTTCTGCTATAAATAGGGTATCCATTAACATTCTCCTCGATATCATCCTTGAATTGTTTGTGAAAACTTTTGCAGCACTGTCCATCTTTTATGCATGGAGAAGATACATTTATAGTTCCACATGGGCCATGTACCATGCATTTTGTCACAATTTGGAAGAGTCTAAGATCAGTGCTAGGATCTGGAAGTTCTGTCCTCACAAACTTGTCAATGTCATCTTTTGTGCGAATTTTGGTTTCTGAATCTAATGTTAGAATAATGTGGGCATGAAGCAAACCTCGCTTTTGGAACTCAATAGCATAAATATATACCAAAACAGTTCAAAGTATCCCATGCTTGCAAATATCTTCTAAAAGTTCTTTTAATTTTATATTAAACATACGTACAACAATATCAGGTCGATTTTCTGGACGTTGTACTCCCTCCATGCAATTTAAAATTTCAGGCCAAGATGGGTTGCAAGTAAACGTCAAAAAGAGATCTGGCTTACCAAACTTGCGTACCATTGCCATTGCATCGTGTTAATTATGTTGCATATGACGTGGGATCCCTTGTAAAGAAGATGGCAGTATAATAAATTTTCCTGTGCGCATATTTTCATTATGTGCTCGACATTCTAAAGCTTCCAAAAGCCCCCGATAAAGTTCAATTCGCAAATCTTTTTGATTTTGTCGCAAAAAATGTAAACGTGAGTCTTTAATTTTCACATACGCATCAACAGTATATAACTGAAAAAGTTTACCTGTGCGTAATACAGAAACCATTTCGCTGGGAAAGTCTGCATGCATAATATTGTAGTTGAGTGACACGAATGCGCTTTGCTGTTCTCCTCTCTTCCACATGTTCCATTCCAGTGTTCCAACTACACTCGCCCCTTGGAAATAGCAAAGGATAGGTCATTGGATCACAGCATTGATTTAGTGGTGAAATGCTTTGGCATGTATCACCGATTGGGTACACAAAAATGTCTAGGTTGGCTGAGGGCTCTCCATTATCACCAACAAATAAAGCTGCAACTTCAGTGACAAAGTAGGAGCATTATTATAGCGCCGCATATCTAAATTTTTATCTTCCAAAAATACCATTTTTACAGATGTAGTTGTTCTTGTACCAGTCGGTGCATTTGAAGATAAGACTGAGCAAAGAGATTGATTTCTCTTAACATAAAATCAAGTTTTTCAAATACATGTTGCAAGCAATTTTGATTGTTACTCGAAGGTTTCTCTGTTGCCTCACTTGAGTCGAATATATAAAGCTGCCCGTATCCTTCTTTATGTTGGTCACTTGCATAGAGGGGGGAAACTCTGTCGTACACTTGACCATGTAAACGGTAACAATATGGTCCAGTTCCATGTGGTGGCTTAATTTGTGCTACCATCGAAGTGAATGCTAATACAGAGTTGTATTCACGAATTCGCTGGCAGTAAGTTTTAGCATCTGGAGAATTTTCAGTTAGCAATACTTTTAATAGTTCCGGTGAATCAGATAATGCCGGTAGCCGAACCTTTCCATCATGGGAACATTTGGTAGTTACTGGCAGTATTTAGCTCTTTCTTCCAATAAAGAGCCCCACAAAAATCGCACTGTTCGCACATAGTTCCACAATTATGTTCGTCAACATCGTTTCGAATACACACACGTTTTGCGCGACGGCGATTATCGGCTTAGTTTCGAATTGATCTTCTTAAACTGGATTCCTGAACTGTTTCGTGGTTCCGTTCAGTTTGTCTTTGTTGATTTCGGATAAAATATCCGACAGCACGACTTAAATTCATTATTTTTCCCAATTTCCAACTGATAATAATGATTTTCTAATTAACAACCGATAACTGATAAGCTTTTCCTTGAAATCCAACGCAAACGTAACAAAAATAAGTTAAGATATTACATTTCAAATTATCCGATCACACTATCACGTGACATCCGTGCTAAGCGCAAACGATCACGATTGTTTATGCTTACCATACAATAAACGTGCATATGCAGTTTGTTTGCTCTGACCGACGAAGTTGCCATCGGAGATTTAGAAATTCGACCCCTTTTTGTCGCCACGTAAGAAAATTATATATATATTGGGTCATCCGGAAAGTTCTGCGGTTTTTTATGAATATCAACGAAGCAGTACAAAAACTTGAGAAAATGTTATTGAATCACATAAGCACCATTTTGTTCTATGACTTTCTGCCATCTTTCCGGCAGCTGGAAAAATTCCTTTTTTAAAAAGTCATTAGGCTTATTTGTAAAGATGTTATGGAGGTGCTGTTTGGCAGTCTCCAAAGAATTGAACTCCAGGCCCTTCAGAGAATTTTGAAGTGATCTGAAGAGGTGAAAATCTGAGGGGGCATGGTCTGGTGTATATGGGGGTGACACAAAATATCCCAGCCATACTCAATGAGTCTGTCTGACATTCATTGTCATGCTGGAAGACAACACCTCGACGATTGGTCAGTTCTGGCAGCTTTGCTTCGATTTCTGCTTTTAATCTGCCATTTGAGAACAGTATTTTTCCGAATTTATTGTCTGATTTTGTGGCAACAATTCATAATGAACAATTCCTTTGTAGTCCCACCATACACAAAGCATTACTCTTTTGGGTTGCAACCCCCTCTCGAAGTTAGTTGGGGAGGTTCATTTGGCTTGCCCCATGATCCTTTTTCTTGTAACATTATTGTACAGTATCCACTTCTCATCTCTAGTAATGAGTCGTTTAAAAAAAGGAGCTTCTTCATTTCGTTTCAGCAATGAATCACATGCCGAAATTTAAGCAGGCATATTCTGTTGTGTTAAAGTATGGGTACCCATACATCATAGCGGCTTACATACCCAATCTTCTTCAGATGATCATGAACTGTACTTTTTGGAATATTTAGTCTGTGTGATAGTTCCTGAACTGTGTAACGTGGATTTTCAGCGATGACATCTTTTAATAGGTCCTCGTTTACAGAGGATGGTCGTCTAGAGCGGGCATCATCGTCGAGGCTGAAATTTACGCGCTTAAATTTATCAAACCACCTTCAAACTGTGTCATCAGAAACAGCACTTTGTCCATATACAGCACAAATTTTACGAGCAGTCTGAGTAGCATTTTTCCTTTCTTAAAAAAAGAGCATAATATGACGAAAATGAACTTTTTGGTTCTCCATTCTTAGCACTGCAGTGAAACAAAAATTGTGCCACAACACAAGCTAGAATTATGCAGTGAAAGCAGAAAAGACCGAATTTACACATCTGCTTTAATTAAGGTCACTCCTTATAAGCAGTAGCAAAATAGTAATAAGAAAACGCTCTTCGATTTGAAAAACCGCAGAACTTTCCGGATGATCCTAGATAAGCAAAATCTTCGCAGACCTCGTCTGGTTTGTTTCTTACCGCTGAAAATTCCTCTCATTCGATATAACCTAAACGCAAACTTAAAAAGTTCCTGAGTCATACCTAATTATGAACTCCTGCGCAATATAAAAAAACTCTTTTCTGTCAGGCTGATTGTACATAGGTGACGGTAATATTTCACAGAGGAACGTGTTTATTGCACGTAAATCGGACGCGACGTCACGTAATATTCCTAAGAATGAATTCTGAATTGATAAATGAGAGGGTTAATTGTCAACGCCAATTAGAATAAACGCTAAACGTCGCCAAAACAGCGATTAACAACATTTTACAGTAACCCCAATCTGTATAGTGCGAGAACATTTGGGTAGCGTAAGTAAAATTTTCCTCTTTCGTCTGGCTTGTGTGCACTGAAAACAACTCCCCCATATCTCCCTCAATCTCGTTATCAACTTTACGGATAATTTTGTATGCCAAATGTAATTTTATCTTCCGAATCTATTTCTGCGATTTTTCCCGGATATCACTACTTTTGCAAAGAGATGGTTTGCGGCGATCTCTTAACTCCTCTTCAAATTAGAAGGGTGAATTTAATTAGAACAATTAAACCAAATGAAACAAGATCCTAATTTGAAAACTAGCTGAAAATTAAGCATAAATGCAACGAGATATAAATGTGACATAACAAACATAAAAGTAGAATTGGAATATAATGACGGTCTAAGTAATAAAATTAACATTCCATATCACGATTACAGTGGAAATAAATTATTTAAATGCGTACACGAGAAAAGTTTCACGCGCACAGTAAATATTAAAACGGTTAAATCATGATATAATGGAACAAAAATTGAACCACTCGCCCAAACTCACTAGCATTGTTTTACCAGTTTCTGACTTAAGTGGAGAAGTCCAATAGTCACCCCAGTTGTATACCGTCCCTGACATAATATGAACCTACAGAGGGTGGACAAAATAATATGAACACCTGTGAAATGAGACAAAATCTTTATTAATAGGCTGTTGGCCCTCCTTTTGCATCAATTACAGCTTGTATCAGTCGTGTAATTGGCAAATACAAATCATGCATAACAGTTACAGGGATTACGTAGCCACTCCTCCTGCAAAAAGGTCACTAATTCAGAAAGTGTCGTTGGAGGTGGAAACCTACTGCGCAGTTTGCCCTCCAAAATACCCCACAAAGGTTCAATTATATTAAGATCAGGGGACTGAGGGGGCCATACGAGGTGTTGCAGTTCATCAAGCCAGTCTCCGACAATTCCAACAGTGTGAATGGGCGCATTATCATCTTGGAACACAGGTCGAGAATCAGGGAACAAAGTTTGCACCATTGGATGAAGATGGTCAACCAGAATACTGACATAAACCGGTGCTCTAACCCGCCTTGCAGGGCAACAAGTGGGCCGAGACCACGGTGAGACATCGCGTCCCACAGCATCACTGATCCCCCCCCATGCTTAACAGTAGGAAGAAGACAGTCAACATCAAAGACTTGTGCTGGCGTTTTCCAAACGTAAACACGTTCGTTAGTCTGGAATAATGTGAACGACGATTCGTCTGACCAGATGACATTCTCCCATTGTTGTGTCCAATTCTTATGGTCGTGACACCATTTTCGTCGTTTCAAGGTATTGCATGGTGTCACCAATGGTTTTGGAATAGCCGCTCTACCGTGTATGTTTGCTGCATGCAGTTCACGGCGGATAGTTTTTGTCGATGCACCTTCCTGTAGATGTGTTCATCTCAGATGATATCTGGGATGCTGTTGTCTTGTGCTTTCTGGCCACAATCCGCTTCAAAACCCTTCTGTCTCTATCAATCAGCTTCGACTTTCGTCCACTGTTATGCTTGGCAGATGATATCTTTCCTTGTTTGCTGTAGGCTGTCATTACCGTCGACACGGTACTTCTCCCGACACCAACAAGGGTGGCCGTTTTCGTTACTGAGGCTCCGGCAAGACGGGCTCCAACAATCATGCCTCTTTCGAAATCTGTGAGGCCAGCCATAACGAAGTTTTAACGCCCCAATATACAGAGTGTCCTAAAAGTTCCCGTACTGAGGATTCGTGAATTTATTATACAAAAACGACAAACTTTAAAACAATTATTTTTATGCTAATAGTGAAAAGCACTTTTAACATAACGTTGGAAAAAAATTTGTGAACTCACATTTATAATAAATGTTCAAAATGTCCGCCCCTTTCTTGGAGGCAAAGCTGAAGTCGTTTGCGCATAGTTTTAGAAACGCGTTTCAAGATGCTGGGAGTGACTTCTTGTATCCTTTGAGTAATGGCAATTTTCAGATCATCTATTGTTTGGGGATTATCTTCATACACTTTGTTCTTTAATTTTCCCCATTCATTAATGCAAAAACCTTTACATTCTCAAAAAAATTGGCGTTGGTGTGCCGTATCACGCAAAAGGATTGTTGGGCTTCTGTTTTTCCAGTCAACTGTTGATGGCACTGTATAGAGCTCATTCAACAATTTGTTGCATTATTAGAAGTGAATTAACGAGATTCTCAACAAGACGGTGCAACCTGCCTTACAAGTTCTGAAACCATGGGCATGCTTCAAGATTTTTTTGTCGATCGACTCATCTCCAGAAATCTTTGACCACCTCGTTCCCCTGATCTGAGCATCCCTGACTTTTTTCTGTGGGGATATTTAAAGAACAAAGTTTATGAAGATAATCCCCAAACAATAGATGATCTGAAAATTGCCATTACTCAAAGGATACAAGAAGTCACTCCCAGCATCTTGAAACGCGTTTCTAAAAATATGCGCAAACGACTTCAGCTTTGCCTCCAAGAAAGGGGCGGACATTTTGAACATTTATTATAAATGTGAGTTCAAACTTTTTTTCCTACGTTATGTTAAAAGTGCTTTTCACTATTAGCATAAAAATAATTGTTTTAAAGTTTGTTGTTTTTGTATAATAAATTCACGAATCGTCAGTACGGGAACTTTTAGGACACTCTGTATTTCGCATCTGAACGCTATCACTGCTACTAATAGACTGATGTGTGCACATTTTCCCCCGCTAGGTGGCACTCTTCCACACTAGAGGCGGGAGTATACGACAGGTTCCGTCGAGTGTTGTTTTTCACAGGTGTTCATATTATTTTGTCCAACCAGTGTATATTATGTGAACTGTCCAGTGCTGTAATGTTTATTGTCCTTCATTGCCACAGGTGTTGTCCTCGTCATGTGACCGTGGTTCAAAATTACTAGGAATTGTCCTCGGATATTTCCCTTCGGGATTGAAGGCCGCAGTAGCCCGGTTGGAAAAGTAACGGATTAGCAACTGGAGGGTTGCGAGTTCGAAACTCGGTCCAATCAAAGACCGTCGTATTCATGGGAGCTGGTGCCCATCCTGGTACCTGGCCTCTTCTCCGGTATGGGGAGCCATTGGATTCTACTCCTGCGCCCACTTAGAACTCATTGCCAGTACACTCAATAGCCACTGCTACATCTCTGAAGTTTTTTAGCCTATTGTCCTCCCTTATCTTCAGGATTAACCTATGTCCAGTTTGTAAACTGTGTTTGAAAACTGTACATAGATCAGTTCAATGTACGACCACACGTGGCATGCAACGTACAATAATTCCTCAGTGTCCACGACGTTTCACTTCTTCCTCGGCCCGCCCGTTCACCAGATTTGTCACCCATCGAGCAGATCTGGTCGATGATCCCCAACGACTTGTACACCACAGACTACCCGCAGCAACGCCAGATGAACTTTGGCATCTGTAAAAGCAACATGGACTGACACACCCAAACACACATCTAAAGCCTCTTTCTTTCAATGCCGAGACATGTAGCAACAGTTGTTGCCCCCTTGTGGCTACAGAAAATACTGATTTCTTCGCGTTTCGTAAGTCGAACGTAGTTGTAATTTCAATCATTTCACCCTCGGGTCATGTTATTTGTTTAATTTATATTGCTTTGATATCTCTTGTACTTCATGGTGTTGCATTTTTGATTACCATCGGTGTATGTATTTTTTGAAAATTGAGATATACACAAATAAATAGTATTAATCAAACAGAAGGGATATAAAACAGCGCAATCAAATGCAAAATCAGCACACAAAATTCCTCCCAACTAGGCAAAAACTTATTTGTAAAAAAATGCGGTAAAATTTTGCAGATGTGGGGAACGACCGAACCATCATCGATGTATTTGCGATTACTTTTCAGTAGTTTTTAATTATTTTATAGCTATATATAATGAAATGCTAAACTAAAATGAAATGCTGGATGATAAAAATAGCTTAGTTTTAAAAGTTTATTGGGATAAATGAGTAAAGTTTGTAAATAAACCTGTTTATTCTAGATTAAAGTATGCGCCTGATTTAGTCGAAAATTCTCCTTTTGATCACCAACAAATTTCCATGTATTCACACGAAATTACAAAAAAATAATGATTCCACTTAAGAAATCTTTTACAGGAAGCCCATTTCTCCAGTGGTATTATATCCAGAAACATTAAATCTAAGAAATCTGTGTTTTATTTCCTTTCGAGCTCACTTCTTGGTTAACTAAATTACTTCTCTTCTAAATTCATGCTCGGGGCAAGTACGGACAAAAAGATACAATCTGTTTTGAAAACGTTCATTCACCATTTTACTTTCAAACGATGTTTTCCTAATGCCCTCCGAATATCTTTGATTAATTCGAATAAGTTACATTCACATGGAAGGATTATCTTCGAATTGGGAGATTTTTCCATCTTAAATGCTCGAAATAATTCATTTAAATGTGGAGAATTGCTTGGGGGGTACTGCTGGAGAGATTGTCCTTTTAATTAAATGAATCCTACAAATTATTCTGCTAATGCATCTGTTTTAACTGCTAATTCTAAATATTTAAATCCAGAGGTTCTGCAGCAAGCTTGAAATCTTTTATGTGAGAATTAGAAGATTAATCTTAATGTCCTCTTCTTTTAACAAGTGAAATAAAAGCTAATGAAAGAAAATATTTATTATCGTAAGCATTTGTTTTTATGCGTTTTGTGGGGTGTATCTTACTCTTAATTTATTTTAAATTGTGATAACAGTTAACAGTATAATTGATGAGTAAGACTGTTTTCAACGTTTCATGCCCAAATATTCTACCTTCTAAATATCTTTCCGAGATCTTATGAATAAAAGATTTTTGTACTTCTTTGTAAGTTTTTAATATATTGTTTTAATGATTTCTTCTATTTAAAATACATAAATAAATATCAATTGAAGGCAGTCACGGAAAAGAAAACGAACCAACCTTCTTCATTCGAACAATTTTAACAGTAGAAAAAATTCGAAGATGGCGTTCGACAGGAACTAACGTCTTCTATCAATTAAAATGCATAAAATTTGCATGAGGGGCCGTCTTCATATTAAATTCAGCACCAACTTCATAATTTCTAGCGGAAACCACTGACGCACAATTTCAAATCTATATACAAATTTAACTTCAGATACCAAATTTTATGTCATTAGGTCTTACCGATTCGATGTTATGAGTACAGAAAGATTGGAGCTCCTAATGTTAAATCAATTTCTTAGACTTTTATGGATATCTCCCTAAATAATATTTCTATTTTGTACCTTGTTACTGCTGAACAACCCAAACAAAATCTACCTAATATTTTATTTAAAAAAATAGCTTTTAGTATGCAATAATAATGATTAAATTAATGTTTGATCAAATTATCAATTGGAACCTTACTATATTTTGATAGGAATCGATTCAGACGGACTTCTAATATGGCCATACAAAATTTCAGGTCATTCCAAATTTAAGTTTTTGCGTTACATTAAATTTTCCTCATTATGACGATTTTAGGGAGCAACAAAAAGTTTAAAAAACGTCTGACAAACCTGAGGAATGTTTAAACTTTTGAAAAATGGTTGGAAATTTCATTTATGCTTTTTAAATCTTAAATACATTGGCTTTTACCAGTTATGTGTAGTATAGATGAACTTTCTAATAAATGATCAATTGAATGACTTACTCTATTCCCTTTTTGGATGATCGGAATATCAGTTCGATTGTATTAAATAATTGTAGGTAGGCTTTTTGGTTGCATACATAGAAGCGAATGCTAATTAAAAAAATTAACATTTATTAAGAATACTAAAGACGATACAAAATTATACAGAACATCGATCAACACTTTCTCCGTTTCGAATTGTTTTCAATTCCAAAATCCTTTTATCACATTTTAATCATGGCTACAATTCACAATATTATCGTTTGAGCGCGTTTAAGAAATATAATAATTCTCGGATCGTTTGCATTTGCATAATAAATATAATAACATAATTATCGAATCATTGTCACTTGCATAACAAATATAATAATTCTAGGATCGTTTGTGCGCGCTCAAATATGTTTGAAATAGTGTTCAAATTTAAAATTCGGATAGCTATAACTACAATTAATCTCGATCTACGGATAACAATTTTCAATGAGAAGATGATCCCTGACATTGACAGCAATTTTAATATTGAATATTTCTGGATATAAAGATAGTAAAGTCATGAAATTTGACAGTGTTAGACTAATTTAACGATGCGGAATCTGATTAAGGCATCAAAACAGGGAGTTTCTATTGGAAATTTTGATGTTTGTGCAAAATTTGGTATGAAGACGATCCCTTATGCATTTTTTTGCATTTTGAATTTGTAGAGGACGTTATTCCCTATTGAATGATATCTTTGAATTTGCTCTACTTACTATGAATAGTACTCGAAATAAAGAGGGTGGTTCGTTTTTTTCCGCGATTGTACATTTAGAAGCACTATTACTTTTCTTTATCGATATTATTCTTCATATTTTTATCTAGACAATTTCATTTTTTGAATGACTGCCTTCTCATTTGATGAAATAATTTCGATTTCTTTGTTACAATTCAAAGATCTTGTATTAAATGAACTTCCGTTTACTTTATTTAAGTTTTGCAAGAATGATCCTGAAATATTGACTGATCCCATGCAGTAAACTACTTTTGTTCTCAAATACATCCAAATAAATCGCTACTGGAGGGGTTTTTGTAGGAAACAAACAAATCAGACGTAAAGCGAAGGTTTTACTTCCGCTAAAATAGCTATAGATATCGGGGTTACCTTAAAATGAAATTTTATCATCATTTTTGGCGATGTTTGACGTTTAAAAATCAACTATTATGTGTTCGGTGTCAGGGCAAAAGGGGTTAAGTCTGACTTTTGATGGAGCCAAATGTGTAATTATAATTTAAAAAATATAATATGCTTAAAATCAAAACTAAATGAATCTACGAATCTAAGTTACAATTATTTGTATCATGACATTCTTATTTTTCTTCCTGAATATTTGTGAGAAGGAGTGAAATATTCAACTTAAGATTCTAAGAAGTAGTCATTTTGATTTAAACCCTTTTCCCCTGATACATCAAAAACGGAAGATATATCAATTTGGAATTAATTCTTTGAATTTTTACTGGAGAAATGTTGAAATCCTCTCACTAATCGTACTAAAAACACAAGCACGTTCTGAATACGTACAGGAAACACTTTTCGCAGCAGAAACACTACCTCCACCTACATTATGCTCGGCAGAAAACCTCTCATATATAAATGTTTTTAAAATTTTAATGAAAATCGAAATACTCGGTTTACATTATTTATCCCGATCGAGAAAGAACTTGAAAAGTTTGGCCAAGTATAATAAATATTTCAAAATTTATTAAAAACCTAATGTGTTCACTAAATTTCAATGTAAGCTCTCATATCTATCTCTCTGAACCTTCTTTTTGTTTCCAAGTATCAATTTATAAATAATGTACACAGTGAAATACAGGGTGATTTGAAATTCCTGAGCCAAACTTTAAAAAGGTGGTAGGTTGTAAAACTGAAAACATATTTTGTCAAAGATTATATCGTCGGCTTAGAGCAGAAACTCACTAACCGACATATTTTCGGCGATACTAAATGCTTATTTTCATGACGATGAGAAATGCATTTTTACGTTGTGATCTAGTATTTAAAAGAAGCTTGCTTGTGATGCTCATGATTATGATTTATATTTTCTTACCTAAAATCTAATAGTATTTAAATAGCTGTCAGTAAAAATTTCGATTTGTCAGTTAATCAGTTTCTGCTCTAACCGAAGATATGTCTGCAACTGTTGCGTGTTGGTACTAGAGAACGCGCTGCGTTATTTGGCGCATTTGCAAACCGTTTCTTCCAAAAGAAACCTTCGTCGTTCGCAACTCGGATTTCGCACGTGATGAAGCATTACATGAATTCCGAGGTGACTGGCATGAGGCGTGTCACAGCAAAAGGGCCTATATCCACTTCCAGTGATTTTCCAGTATTTGCGAAAAACTGTTGAGAATAAAGTATAAGTGGTAATAGCTACAAAACTCTTTTGAATTATTCTTACCAGCTCATAATATCAAAATGAACAAAGAAAGTAAACGTAAAATGTATAAAAGAGATGTAACGTAGCTTCAAAATTTGGATATGGAATCTTTTGCTGTAACCAAATGGATAAAGGAACTTTTGTGCCAACAACATGAGGATATAGGCCGTTTTGACACTATAACGTACTCAGATACAATGAACTAGCTAACCTTTATTTTCATTATTTGAAATCATTACTTGCCTACAAAAAACAGCACTAAAACTCTTTCTCAAAAATCAACAACGTACGTTTTAGAAAACAAGTTCTGAAAACATTACACTCGTTCAGCATATCGCTCATCTGCATGCCCATCAAAAAACTCATCTTCTGCTCCGAGGTCTTCCGTGTCATCAGCTGACATCTCGGCCGTGTTCCCCAAGACCACATTTTTATAGAAAAAGCATTCTGCCATTGTGTCCCAGGTTTCGCCAAAGTGCTTCTTTAAAAGGTTTTTAACATCATTAATCTTGGCTGCTTTCAACGTGACTTCCGATGGTATTTCATCTGGAAATGCGATCGACCTTATTTTAACTCCCTTAACAATCAATAGGCATTCTACCAGTAGTCAGAAATTTCTAGCCAAAGACTGAACTCTCTTGCGTGATATTTGGAGGACATTGACGAAGGCTTGCTGACACACACACATAGACAAAATTTGTCGGTACAGGAAACTCGAATGTAGAAGTTCGTACTAACTTTTTCGTAGAGTTACTACGATCTCCAGGCGTCCGTCTAGCTTTTCCCGGTTCCTATGGGTAATACTATCGTTCATATTCACTAAACCAAAGAAATGTTACCACAATCCAACACTGCAAGACTAAAATGAACATCGAAAGACACCCGTTGCTAAACGTAAACAATTATTACACACAATGGCACAATAAAACCAGACCGAATGAGTCAACACTGACGAAGCTTACCCTTCTGGCGGAATTTCGAGAGATCTGATTGGTTCGTTGGATATAGGCCTGTTTGACGCGTTCATGCTTGTAAATATGGAACCTTCTGCCCCGACACCCGATGTATTTTTCCACGGGATAAAACCCTCTTTGACACATCAACAATTTACCAGTATATGCGTCGAGCTGCACAGCTGTTAAAACAGCGTTGAACTCATTTTCAACCGAAAATGGATATAGGCCCTTTTGCAGTGACACGCCTCATATATCTAACATATGATATATCTAACATATGTTAGATATATGAGGCTTAACCCCCCAAGTGAGTGGTTTCGACGAGATGTGTCGAATGCTCTATCTTTTTGAGATATCTCGTCATCAAGATATTGTCGATTTTTTTTTATGATGACGAGATAGAGATCTAGCCAGTTTTTTTTCTAATGACGAGATATCTCGACCATCAAGATCAGGTCTCGACGAGGCATCTCGTCATTTACAAAACTAGTTTCGTTAATAACGAGATACTACGTCGAGACAACCACCAAGAGGGTTAAAATGGAAACTGAAGAGATTTAAGATCGTATCTTGAACGCTTCCCCAATAGGCGAGTGCCGAATAGTTGGACATTTGAAGTTTCTGCCACCAGCTGTGTGAAACCGGAAAAATTCCATATCAGCAAACATGATGAGGGATGGCTGAGGTTCAAATACTTCAGAAATGGAAGACATTTTATTTGGGGTTAAGAAAAACCAGGTACGATACTATCTTTGAGCAGCTCTTCAATTTCCCTTGGCAGCCGCATGCATTAGATGCGTGTAAGCCATCCTGGAATTTATGCAATGCTCCATCAAGTGGGAAATCAACTTTATTGAAGTGTTGTTTCTCCTCTTGCTGCATTTGTGTGGAGCAATGTAGGTTCTTGCGTGAAAATATTCTCTCTGATAATAAAATAGAAAAACGATAAAAGGTTATTATAAAATTTTATATTTTCAGTGCAAATAAGCAAACCAGACGTTCTGCGAAGATTTTATTTCTGCTGTCCAAATGCTATCGCTTGATACATGTCGGGGTTATCTTAAAATATATATAGCCATTTTAGCAGTAATTGGCATTTAATTTAATTGGCGTTGACTAATCAACTATCATTATCTACTTAGAATTTATTTGTTAGAATTTTTTTAGCGAAGTGCTGCAATCGTATTCAAAAAGCAAGCTGTGACGTCACTTTCAAAATACGTACAGTAAACAAGTATCATCTTAAACAAGTATATTACGGCTACCTATATTTAGCTTGACAGAAAATACCTCTCTTATCCCATTTGTAATTTTGAATGAATAATTATCGTGATAAAATATAAATCAGAATTTCTGCTTTTGAATAAATATCGTCTGGAAAAATGTATTCCTTATATTTTTCTCTCCAACACCAATATTCCTTTAGTATGCAGTAATTCCAACTCGATGTGAATTATTAGTATAAATATAATTATAATAGTAATAGCAATTATGATTATGTTAGTTTATGTATGAATCACTTCTTAAATCGTATTTTTGTGTTATGGCGGTAGAGAGGATGCGATATAACGATCATCAGTCATTGGGAATCCTTAGCTGCAAGTTTAATTGCTCATTTTTTGAACATATAAAAGACCTTTTTAATGATCATATTTTAGAACATAACAACGTTTTTAGAACATAAAAGAATCGGAGAAAATAATGGAATGTTTTATTTTTTCTTTAAAATTCTGGGGGGTCACTTGCCACACTTTGGGAAATACTGGTATATAGAAATATGTCTCATAAAAAATTAAGCTGATTGAAGTATCTTTTTAAATCATTTCCATGCATTTTCTTTTATGATTTCAACACGGGGTGGCATTTTTTCAAGTTTTACGGTCATTTCATGGCATTTCTTAGTATTTCTGATAGTTATTATTGTTTCAAAAATTAGTTTTATGAAATTTAATGTTTTTGTTTTGTGTGCCAATCCTATTTTGTTCGTATGCCGCCTACCGCATTTGGCAAAGGAAGTAAAATTCCGGTCTTCCGTCTGGTTTGTTTACACTAAAAATCCCTCTCATAGACAAACTATAGAGCAACGTGTAATAATTCTTATTAAAAATTATTTTAAAACATTAGTTTAAATAAAAGTTTTTACACTTCGTCAGTCATCATGAGCTAAGAGTTTAAAAATGTGGATGATATTATATAGAGGGGAAACAGAATGAAAATTGAAAAAAAATTTCAAAGTAGATTTTAAATTTGAAAAAAAGTAAGGAAAATCCCTCCCACACACACTTCTTGAACAATGCTCAATGTTGTCGTTTTTTGCTGCTTGGACATTTTTTTCGAGTACTCTGTTTTTTTATTCTTAAAACAATTGTCGAGATGAAACTTAAATAACAAATAAAGTTAAATGATTTTGTAAAGTAAATTAAAGTAAATCAACATTCACATTTGGTGGAACATAAATATAAAATAGTTCGTAAGTATCAAATAAGAGGTTGATAGAAAAGACAGAAAACACGTCCTATTTTACGTCTAGCAAATTTGTCTTTTATTTGCTCTTCGTATATAAAAACATTTCGCGTTGTTCTCTTAAATCAATTACCTTTTAAGAGATTTATTTTTATAAACTAATTTTTTCCCATTCTTCTCATATAATTGAGTTACGCCGATGTTTCCTTACTTCAAACAAATTTTTTCACGGGTTATAAATTGTTCGGTACGGCTATTTAATGGTAGAATATGACCAAGTTTTAAGTGTATGCTTTCAAAACTTTTTAAAAACAATTTTTTCCTATAGGTTAGCAATTACCTTTAAAAATCATGAATTTTCATTCCTAGTTTTATATTGTTTTCAAAACTAAAACATAATCAACTCACGTGTCTAAAAGCATGTAAACATTCGATTTCGTTACTAGGATATTTTTGATTATCTCTCTTATTTCTTTAGTGGCATGAACGTAATACAGTCAAACTTCTTTAAGATGAATTTCACGGGACCGTAAAGAAATTCGTATTAACCGTAGTTCTGTCTGGTTTGTTTGTTTACTTTGGGAACCCCTATGATAGTTTAGAAAAACATATTAAAATATTTACCACCATTCATGCTCGTTAAAGTTAATTTTCACCAAATAACTGTAGTCCGAATGGAACTTTTTAGTTACTAACGACCTGAACAGATTATTGTTAGAATTTTCAGTCACATTAGTCTTCCATATAAATTTCAGAACGCATATCAGAATCATTAAATATTTAGCTTCTCCAAACCCCATCTTCAATAGGCAGCCTCGTTTAGTGATGCTTACCACACATCATCGTGTTACATGGGGAATTAAGCACCTTAATTCACTGAAAACCTCTCAGATAAAGCTGGAACACCTATATTCTTACACCCTATCCATAAGAACAGGTCATATTCATTTGTAAATTGAATTTGCAATCATAGCAGCCTTACAAGACTTCTATAAACTCATCAGATCCAAAGATATGTGAATATTCAACTTCCCCATATAAATGGGCAGCTTCGTTCAATGAAACGTACCACACATCATCGTGTTACATAGGGAATTGAACACCATAATTAGCTGAAAAATCTCTCAGATAATAAATCTTGGACACTTATAATCTCACACCCTCCGTAAAAAACAAATCACATTCATATTTATAGGTTGAATTTGCATTCATAGTAGACTTAAAAACTGCCTAACGCATATCAGATCCAAAGAATCAGTGAATATTCAGTTTCTCCAAAATCCAGCCTCGTTCAGTGATGCTTGTCACACATCATCGTGTCACACAGGGGATTAAGCACCACAACCACTGATAAAACTTAAAGACAATCTCTCGCCCTCTCCAAAAAAAGAACACCAATTCGCATTCATCCCAAGAATAATCCCAGTTCTATCCCAAGAATTTTCCGCTGTTTCCATCACGCCGGAAAGGAACAGCAATTTTTTTACGAAACAGAGAAGCCAAAATGCTACGAAATGAATTCTTACCAACCTTACATCTTACCCTTCACTTTAACCCTCCCAGAAAACCCCCTCAACCCTTTCAGTTCCATCTCGCAGTTAATTCGTCTCCAACAAAGAGTTCCTTTCGAGCAGCGATGCGACTAATGCCCGTCGCTTCGGTGGCAAATCCGTTCGTTGCTTGTTGGAGCGGCTTCGCCGCTCCTGCAAGATTATAAACAAGACGAAATTTAAATAAGGGCTGACGCGTGGGGCTCCGATTGGAAATGAAATTATCGCTCGTCGTTAAGCTGGGAAGTGCGCGGCTGACGCCTATCGACGAGTAAATGACGATTAGATCGGTGATTTTTCGGGGAATTGTCGCTGTTTGGGGAAGTTGTTTTTTAAAACGCCTGGAGAAATATCGGGGTTTGTGGCTCCTAGAAGAGGAGTTTGGGAATGAAAGTTTGTTGCATCTTAAGCTGATAGTCGGATAAAAGTTTAAGATCATCACCATCAGATTAGATTTTGTTTGTCTCTTCCATTTAATTACGATTCGGAAGGATTTTTTACTTCGCGTATATCAATTTAATATACAGTAGAAACTTGATTATCTGAGGTAATGTGAACCGAAACCGCCTCGGATAGCAAAAACTCGGATATTACTGGCGAAGTAACGCAAAACAGCATATACGAAATACTGAAAACGTAACTTCACTTCATGTTAATACTACTGCCACTGAAAGATAAAGCTAGGATTAATAATAATGTATATTTTAAGTTTTAAGTTATTTAATTTTCGTATGTGTAATGTATATTTTAATTTTTAATGTTAAAGTTTTAGGGGGACAAGCATAATTTCCAAATAGAAAAAATATTCTAAAAAATCGAGTGATGTAATCAGTACACATAAACGTCTGTATTGTTTGACCTAATTGTTACATGATACTATGAATGATCTTTTTGAATTTAAGGTCACTGAATTTGGAACACACGCATTTGACCTTTGAAAATTTTTTTTATTTTTCTAAAAACTACCTGTGAAAGCTACACGCTTCCTATATTTATTTTCCAAAAGTTTCAAGCTGAGACACGAATTGGTTCATAGAAAAATAATTATTCGACGTAAATGGAATCATGTAAGCAAAATCTATAAGCCCTTGTATCTTTTGACCTGATTGTCCTATCAAGATTAAATAGATTTTTGTAGATAAATACATAACCTTCCTAATGATATATTAGAAACCTTTTGGGTGACTTAAGGACCTTTTATTCCAGGTCATTCAATTAGATCTTTTACTCTGAATTTCGAAAAAGCTCATATTTTATTTTTTATGGCAATTATTGTTCTATTTTTGATATTTCATACATAAAAAAATGCAAATACATTGTGTAATACAATACTTTTCATTGAACAAATGCCGTTTCCCAACAAGAAATTTACCGAAAGTAAATGTAGGTATAGATGTAACATATATTTTTTAGAAAAAAAAGTAAACACACTTATTTTGTAATTCAAGGCAAGTCAAATTGAGTGACCTTCAAATAAAAAAAGTCATTCACAGTATTATATAACATATCACTAGACAGGTTATACTTTTATCTACAAAATAAGCTGTATATGAGTCCGATCGGACGATTAGGTCAAACAATATAGATATTTATGTGTACTGATATGCCATTCTATTTACTTCGAAATTTTTTATTATGAACCTATGTTTATCTCACCTTGAAAATTAATTTCAAAAATCGAAGATAAATATAACGCGTACTTTTAATATATATTTAAAAAATATATAAAAATACTCTTTCCTTATTAAAGGTCAAAGGACAAATTTAATTTAAAACTAGAAAGGTCACACAGAAAGTCGTGTTATACATCATTAAACGATTCTACATTTATCTACAAAATACGCCCCACTTTAGCCCGATAGATCAATTAGATCTGGAGATACGGGGAGTTAGTAATTCTAGAATCATGGAAAAATTGCCCAATTTTTCAAAGTTAAAATTAATGTAAATAAATATATAATGCAAATAGGAAGATAAAATTTACTACAATTTCTTTTATTGTGATGGGCGATGAATTAGCCGTTTATAAAAATATCGGAAGGGGTCGGGTTGAAAATACCCCTTTTTGTGTGGTTTGGCATAGAATGACACATATATATTTTAATTAGGGCTCCGCATATGGAAGGGTCGATGGTATCATTATACCGTGGCCAGGAAAATGTGAAGCTTTTTTTGTACAATCTACTTTCTAAATTAAGCTGACTTGACTTTTGGTTGAATTCACAATATAGTAAAATTTTTCAAGAGAAAAGACACAATTTTATCTTTCTGCGATTAAATATTGAGCACCAGGATCAGACAGTTCTGTTTGTTCAGGCGTCTCTATTTTTATACTTGGATTGGTCATTCAAACTGTTACTAGGGCTAGGACTGCAGGTGCATGATTTTAAGCAGCATTCCATAAACTTATGTGTACACGTGTATGTTGTTTTCACCGCATTCATTTATGAAACAAAAATTATGTGTTTGGTTGCGCAATCAATATTTTCGTCACATTTCTATTTTTCTCTCCGTTTTGTGACATTTTAAAGGCAACTTGTTTCCGCCTATTAGTCTGTATGTATCTATGCTTGTGGAAACACTACGCCCTTACGGAATGTTTATTTGAAATTTTGTATATTTTAAGAGAAGGCGTTATCGGGCAATTAGCTGATACTAAAAAATAGTTGCGAAAAATACAAAAATTTGGTGTTGACCAGCAAGCCAACGGCTACCGTTTTGGAAATAATGGAGGCACTCCTGGGATAGGTGAACCCTGTGTGGCTGGCCCTTATCTGGCTGGTAAATAGCCCCTTGGACAAAAAAGGGTCAATGAAGGTCAAAAAAGAAAGTTGTAGGATGTGTTAGACGTATCGTTGTGCTGTCAAACAACCTCGTACCACTATTAGAAGGGACCGACTGTTGTACGTGATTGCTCCCCGCTTCATTGCGATAGGAGTTACAGCGGTGTGCCTCTCGACAGTAAACTGAAAATGGTAACGCTGGCCGGGTCTCCGCCACACGTAAGAATGCGGTGATCATCTGCCCCAGGGCCGAAGCGAATTCGTCTCTAAACATGATACTCTGCTATTCCTGCCTGTCCAATACTCTCCGGCATGGCACCGCTGCAGACGCAGTCGACGGTGTTGAATAGTCAACGGAAAAAGTTTTAACGGACGGCCTGTCTGCAGTCTTGCCTCCGCCATGCATCTGGCAATGGATTGTAATGCTACAAGAAGCCATATATCCGACAATATGCATCATTGGATGGTCTACAAGGAAGCTGTTGTAGCAGTTTCAGCTTGTCTCACTGCCAGACTATCCTCTCTCGTATTTTTCCTACTGGTGTAACGTCCTTAACAACGGCTCGAGATCAGGGGTCAATACCACTGACCGAAACCGTAAATCCCGAAACATCTCCTTACGGTCCAGATGGTCTTAAGAGGTGCAAGACGTCCCTCTGGGATTGAACTGCCTCCCATTGAATTGGCGAGACAAGATACAAGAATTGTTGCAGAGCTCGAATTGAGCGGAGGTTGGTTCTTTTGGTGCTCATTCGAGACGGCCGTTTTTGAGTAGATCCCATTTTCTGTTTTTGCAGCGTCCACAAACAGAGTCACAAATCCTTAATTGTAAATACTGTGATTTCAAATGAACGTCAGTTTAATTGTAATTTTGGTTGCGTCGTCGCGTTTCTTAGCACACTTGGTTCAATACGTTACACTGAGAAGACCACAGCTCATAGACCTTCTAATGAAATAGACGCAGCTTTATGTTATTTTTCGGGTCGCTCGGTTTGCAGATCTGTCACTTGGTTGTGGGAAAAGCATGAATCCTAAATTATTGATTGGTTAAAGTGATTACCCACCGTGATCAAAAACACTGCGCTTCGATAGCCAATCGGTTAAGTCTATTCGTAAGCCCGCTCGATTTACCCTTCAGAAATCTTACAACAGCGACTCCCCCAAATGCTCTGTATATTTTATTAGGAGGTCGATGCCACAGCCTTCGTGACGTGCATGTGTAGCTTCACTCACCCACTGCTGTTAACACCTTGTCAAGGCATTCGATGTCATGTGGGACGTATCCCACATGGCGATTTGTCAACAAGACCAATCTGCTTCTTGCAGTCCCACAATGCGACCCTTTTCAAAGTCGTTCATTTGAGTATAGGTGTTCGAGTGAGTCGTCCAGGCATTCTTGGTCGCCCCAACTGAAGTCATTCAACGATAACACCAAACCAAAATATCCACAGCGACCCTCTACCTCTTCAATAAGCCTCACAATGCGCACTTCAAGCGTACTAGGGGTGCCATTGCCGTTCTTTGGCGCCCAAACTTTAATTTATTTGCATGTCTGATATTGAGGATCTTGCTCATCAAATTTCATGGTTACCGAGGAATGTCTACGGGTGTCTCGATTGTTTGGCACAGAAAGAAATTCTGGTGTTCTTCAGTAGAAGTAGGTAGCTAGGCAGTTAATTAACGTCGCACTTAGCAACACAATGGGTTATTGGCGACTGTCCTGGATCGACAACGAAGGGAAATATACAAGGACATCGCCTCGTAATTTTGAACCACGGTCAGATGACAGGGTCATCTAACCGTGGCACCCCACTCTCCAAACTTCCACACCACGCCAACGTGAGGACATTTGAGGCCACGACATCTTTAACGTGCACCAGCCCCCGTGTACACGACGACGGTCTTTGGCTGGACCTAGTTTCGAAATTGCAACCCTCCGGTTGCTAATCCGTTGCTCTTCCAACTGGTCCACCGCAGCCCCTCTTCAATAGAGGTATTCAACTAATTTAATGTAATATATAAAAGTAAATTAAGCTTAGAAACACCTGAATATCGTACACAGCCTACTTATAAAGGTATAATAGTTTAATTATAATTATATGCATATAAGCTATAAGAATATAAATATAGGCATACATACCGATGTATTTATTAATAAATCGAATTTAAAATCACATACGGAGAATTCGAATACAGCAAATTTCTAGGCCGTTTAAAGGTATTACCATATCTTTCACTGTAACCAAGACACAAGCTGGGGGAGTATAGATTCTCTTTTGTTAAAAATGCTACATTTTCTTGACAATAACAAACATGTGGGAAGCATTGTAAACATCATTAACAAACAGCCTTTTATCATCAAATGTATATTTTTACGGCTTTCTTATTTATTTGAATTCAAGGAGAATGTTACAGCCCACGCCCATTATCTGTTTGCTAGTTTTGTGTAGGCGTTTTCTATTCAGTGAAATCATTATTTGGAAAAGAAATTAGGCTGTGCATAATTTGGAAAAGTTATTGACAAATACATTCCATCGAAATATCCATTTTCAGAGAAAATCTTGTTTATTTTCTTATGCATTTACCTCTTAAAGGCATAACTCACTGAAATTTATGTTAATCTGCTAGTTTTGGAATTCTAATAATACCCAATTCCCCAATGGAATTTTTTAATGAAAACTTTTAATGACAAATATTGTTATTGATGATCCGGGATCGAAAATATTATTTAATCGAGTTAATTAAGACAAGACGACAACAAAGAATATTTTCTAGTCTCATCTGACTATAATATATAAATAATTTTATATAAAATAACAATGAATAAAACAAGTCTATAAGTTGTATTAAGGTAGTCTAAGTTCTATTAAGGTCTATAAGAGATGTAAAATTTATGTGCATTTAAACGTACGGGCTTTTGATTGTACTATCATTATTTCAAAAGAAAGGAAATCTAGTATACGAGATTTTTCCTTTGCATGCCTTATGGTCTTTTTCACTATTTTTTAATGGCACATCTTTTCATAAACTTCCAATATATCCCTTTCTGACAATCAATGCAGAGTGTAAAATATTTTGTTCCACGTAAAAAAAACGTTTTATTAAGGTAGTTGGTAATTGAATTTACTTTGCATTGGAGGCGTGGTAGTAGAATTTCTTTTCATGAAAAGAAGTAAAACATAGAGCACGAAACTTTTTGAATCAACACTGGTAGTAATCGAATTTATTCAAAGTATTTTAAAATTTTGACATGGGTAGGTAGGTAGTTGGATTTACGTCGTACAGGAGCAACGCAACGGGCTATGGGCGATGGTCCGGGATCAATCCCAAAGTGAAAGATCCGAAGACAACATCTTTGAAGCATGGTCAGATGATGAGGTCAACACCTGAGCTGGCAGCCCACTGTCCAAATTTCCACACCACGCCAACGTGAAGGCATATGTGGCCACGACAGATTTAACGTGCATCTGCCTCCAAGTACATGACGTTCCTTAGTTGGATCGAGTTTCGAACTCTCAACCTTTTGGTCGCTATTTCGCGATTGTACCAACTGGGCTACAGCAAGGACAACAAACACTGAATTCTTTCCACATTCCTTTTATTACAATATCATCTTCAAAAGATAATGCAGAAAAGAGAAAATTGGCAATGTTATCCTTTGAAATTAAATTAAATTAAGTTATAGTTTAATGGAACGCCAGGTTTTAAAAATTCGGAATCTGTTATAGTTAAGCCAGTACTGGGCTTTACGTTGATGAACGCTTTTAACCACTATCATCAATCACTCAGAATAAAAATGAGTTGACTGCCTGAAATTAGAACAATCGTTGTAGGTTTAACCATAAAAGCTAAAACAAATATCAAAGGCTGAATAATATAGCTTATCTGACAGCTATACAGGATAACGTTGTTATGAATATTTCTGAAAATGTAAAATCTGTCATAAAATACAGTGAAGGAATTTATTCAATTTAGTGTATTTGCTGAAAGTGTACGATTCATTGAAAAAAATTTCTCGAGTAAACAGTTTTGAAAACTAAATACAGTATGATCCAAATTAAAAAATAGGAAAAATCTAAGGCCTCTGGTACTATAAGGGGCGAACTGACGGTTATTGGTGAAGGAGAAACCCATGGGTGAGCCTATACTACTCCTAATAAGGACAATCGCTAACATCCATGCGCTTACAAACCGGGAATCGAACCCGTGACCTCCTGGGTGTCAGACAAGAGCTATGACAACTATATCAGTTAGGCGGCATATACAAAACTTTCCTGAGTATGCGTTTTCAATTTCAGAAGAAAATAAATAGCTAAAATTTCGGCCGCTAGGAGTGAAATTTGGAGCTGCGGTCCAGGTAATTTGCATTTTGCCGAACTTATCTCACATCCTCCGCCTATACAGGATGATTCTACGGTCATGGGACAAATTTCAGGGGGTGATAGAACACAACGAAACAAACACTTTTCCCCATAGAATGTATGATCGCAAGTGCAGCGGTTGGCCGCTAGAGAGCGCAGTCAAACGCTTGTATAAAAGCGTTACGTCGGCGATGCGAGGCCTGCATCACAGTCCTCCCGTAAACGAACTAGTTCCTCCATTGATTTTCCTCCACTCCCCCAACCAGTCAAAAAACTAAACGATCACGATTTCCAATTCCCAAGGAAAGGCCAAACGGCCAAGCCCATAATACTTAAACCAACAGAAAATATCGAAACTCAAAATCGATTCGCTCCTATAACTGATAACACTAACTTTATATATATATATATATATAATGACACCCCCAAAAAATAGAACCAATCATGGTTAAACTTGTTCCCAATTCTACGTCCTTCCTAAAAGAAATAAGAGATAAGTTTGGACATGGAATCACTAACAAATTGTCAGGTGAATTCTTAAAAATTTTTTGCAACACCCCAGCTCAACACAGGGGAGTCACTCTCTATCTCAAAGAGAAAAAGATCGAGGGATATATTATCACCCCCTCGTATGACCGACCCATCAAGGTAGTCATTAAGGGTCTCCCACGAGACACAGATGTTGAGGAAATAAAAAACGATTTAAAGGACAAGGGCATACCTGTCATTAAAGTGGCCCAACTCAAACAGGTCAGGACAAAGCTTCCCCTACCAATATTTTTAATCGAGATCGTAAAGAATCAAGAGGGTGAGGAGATCTTTAATATCAACGAGTGCCTATATATGTCAGTCACAATTGAGAGCTACCGTAAGAACGGAGGGCCGTCTCAATGCTTTAACTGCAATGGTTTTGGCCACAGCTCTGCCAATTGCCTCATGAAGGCCAGATGCTTGCGATGCGGTGATGAACACCGTACCTCTACTTGTGAGACCCCAAAATCGAAAAATCCCAAATGCATTAATTGCCAGGAGATGGGCCATGTTGCCTCCTGGAGGGGATGCCCCAAATACCCCAAAAAATCCGGTCCACCATCCTTTAACCGAACCGAGAAATTCCCTAAAAACTTTTACTCTAGACCGGTAAATGAAAACCTCTCCTTCGCTGATATAGCAAAAAATGCAGGGTCAATCACCTTAACTACCCAGCCCCAGACTCTACACCAAACAACCCAAAACAGCGCGTATCAAGTTACGGCGCATCCGAATCCAGCAACTCCCCCCGCCATGAAACCCACCCCTCCAGTGAAGGGTGCAAACGACTTGCTCTTCGTACTTACGGAGCTCTCAGACATATTCAAACCATTCGGAGGAGTCAGCGAGATAGCAAACAAGCTACGCTCAGCTCAGACTCCAATCGACAAACTGTTCCTACTAGCTCAATGTCTTTCCACTAACACCTGATGGGTCGAACCAACACTGGGCTTAGCATATGTTTTTGGAACGCAAATGGTATTTGCAACAAAATTATAGAACTTCGGGAATTTGTCAATACTCACAATCCTGATGTGGTTTGTCTGCAAGAGACCCACCTCAGACCCAACATTAACATACACATCCCCAACTACAACATTTACAGGAATGACCTAGCCGTACCCACTAACTCTAAGGCCCGAGGAGGGACCGCTATCTTTATTAAAAAATCCATCCCCCACCATCAAGAAATTAATCCAGCTTTAAAACATGTTCAAGCTACAACGATTTCTGTTACGCTCCCCAAACTCAAACCATTCTCAATTACCTCCATTTACAATTCCCCGAGTAAAAAAACCGATTTCATTGAAGACATTGAATTACTTTTAAAAACTCCTGAGCAAGCAATTCTTTGCGGAGACTTCAACGCTCATCACACTTTCTGGAACTGCAATAGGAACAATGCCGCTGGCGACAAACTTTTTAATCTTGCCACCCAAATGGGTGTCTCTATTGCTGCCCCTAATAATCCAACAAGAATCGATACGCACTCTGCAAGTACGATCGATTTTGCCCTTCTTAAAAGATTCAATTACAAATATTATATTGACTCCATACCTGAACTCCCCTCTGATCACAATCCTGTGTTGATTAACTTTGCATTTTACCATATTCCCACCATACCTTCACCTCATAAATCTACTAACTGGGCTCGCTTTCAGCAGACCCTTAGCACAAATGTCACCTACCCAACGCAACCCTATCCTCTAAATAGCCCAAACGACATAGATAACGCAGTAACTAACTTAACACAAAACATTCTATCAGCCTACAATGAATCATCTAAACCAGTTACGACACCTAACAATTATTCCCTCCCTACTGAAATTAAAACTCTTATTAAGATCAGAAACAGAACCAAAAAACACTGGCAGAAAACAAAAAATCCGCAAACTAAAACCCTTCTGAATTATATTCAAAAGACCATCAGAAGAAAAATTTCTAGTCACTCCCAAGAGTCTTGGAAAAACCACCTTCAATCCCTCAGCACTGAAGATAACTCTATATGGAAAACTGCCAGATCCATCACCAAAAAACGTAAAAACATTCCTCCACTTGTTTCATCACATCAAACAGCTGTCTCTGATAAAGCTAATTTGTTAGCAGATAGCCTGGAAAATCAATTGACCCAAAATAGTATTAACGACCCTGCTACAACAAGTTCTAAATTCGATTCAATCCTACAATAGCAAACCCGATCAAATCTGTAATATTACAATTCTCCCCTCTCATATAACTCGTCAAATTGAAAAACTAAATGTGAAAAAATCACCCGGTAATGAAGGGATCACTAACAAGATGATCAAAAAGCTCCCCCCTAAAACAATTCTCATGCTTACAATGATTATTAATGCCATTTTTAAAATTAAATACTTTCCTCGTCCATGGAAAACCGCATGCATCGTTCCTATTCTGAAACCAGATAAACCCCCCCAAACACCAACCAGCTACAGACCTATTTCACTGTTACCCACTCTAAGTAAAATTACTGAAGCGGTCATTCTTGAGCACTACAACACCTTTATAAACACAAACAACATAATGATTCCCCAACAATTTGGCTTCACCCCCCACCTCTCCACTACTCATCAGCTACTTAGGGTAGTTGAATATATTCAGTCTGGAAATACAAATAAACCGAATAAATACACTGGGATAGTCTTTTTTGATATTGCCAAAGCCTTTGACAAAGTCTGGATTCAGGGTCTTATTTACAAAATGATCTTATATAACTTCCCTGATTATATTATTAAACTTATAGCCTCATATCTTACCAATAGAACGTATGTTGTTAGAGTCAATAATCAGTTATCTTCGAAAAGAAATATTTATGCTGGAGTCCCACAAGGATCCAAACTCGGACCTTTTCTCTTTAATTTATATATGAACGATATACCCCAAACGGATAACACTAAAATTAGCATGTTCGCAGATGACACTGCAATTTTTACTCAGCATAAAAATTATAAAATACTTATTGCTGACCTTAAAGTCCATATCTACTACCTTGAATCCTGGCTTGTCAAATGGAAAATACTACTCAATGTTGAAAAGACAGCTGCAATCATGTTCCATTGCAGAAATCCCTCAAAACTACCCAAACTCCAACTTTATGGTCAATCAATCCCTTGGTCACTTCAAACCAAATATCTAGGACTTATCCTAGACTCAAAATTAAACTGGAAGCCACACATACAACATATACAGGATAAATTTCGTAAAATCACTGCCACTGTTTACCCTCTCACATCCCGGAGTTCAACACTTTCTATACACAACAAGAAAATCATATACCTTTCATTTGTCAGGCCAATCATAACATATGCTTGCCCAATCTGGGGTGGGACTAATGATGTGAATCTAAAGCGCATCGAACAGCTTCAAAATATCTTTCTTAGGCAAATATCGAATGCAAGATGGTATTATCGCAATAGCGATATCACCAGAGCCCTCAATATCCCAACAATAAGAAAATTTATCTATAAAATCTCTCGCAAATTCTTCCTCCAAATTAATAATAGTCACAATGCAGCAGTGCAGGAAATACAAATCTACGACCCAACCCTTCTTCAAAATAAATCCAGACCTAGGCGCAGCCTCACACTGGGCAGCAGAGATCACTGACTTATCTAATTAAAATTTATCCTTATTCTTCCTAACTCCAAAATTTTACCAGATTCTTTTTTATTATTAGCTAGCTTTTAATTTCAATACTCAACTCAACAAGACAAATTCCAATAAGTCAAGCTCTATGTTCAACACCGGAGATTTAGGCCCCTGCGGGGCCATGTGCTCCATAAATATATCAACACACGCGAGGCCTGCATCAGGTGTGGTGGTCGACATTTTGAACAGCTTCTGTAATTGTGCATTTGCGTTGTACTTACCGACTGATGTTTGTACATGTTTCATTTCCATGTGAAAAGTTTCTCATGTTTTATAGATGTCATTTCTTTGTCCGTTGTTCCTTGTACTTATCTTTAATTTATGCAAAACCAATTGTATTATTTCGTTTTGTCAAGCAGTTATTGATGTTTATTTGATATTAAAGCGTTGTTTCCATATTTCATGCCTCATTCCAACTTGCGTCGGACCGTGTGTTTGTGCCGAAATGGAAAGCGCCCTCTAGCGACCATACATTCTATGGTGAAAAGTGTTTGTTTCGTTGTGTTCTATCACCCCCTGAGGTTTGTCGTATTAGTTTAGACTCACCCAATAGACATTCTATGGGCTTTTATACAAGCGATTGCGCTCTCTAGCGGCCAACCGCTGCACTTGCGACCATACATTCTATGGGGAAAAGTGTTTGTTCGTTCCCCCTGAAGTTTGTCCCATGACCGTAGAATCACCCTGTATATATTTACTTGTTCGTCCGCGCTCAGCGTGGAAGGACATATATGTCCGTTACCTGTTCCTATTATCTTGTTAAATAAATTGAATGTTGTTAAAGTTTTCAAAAAACTTGTCTGATTCTCAAGTGCTCAGCCGCGCGTTCACAGGTAGCTTTTTTTAATTCCAAACCATTTCGGGGAAAGATTCGCGAGGCCCGTAGGTTCCCTGAATACATCTGAGGTTCTCCGGTTAGGCACTGTGGAGTGTTGGCCGCAAGGAACCATCTGATCCCCGAGGGACGAAGGCTGGTTGTCCGTAAACGGTCATCAGGGTGCTGTGAATGAGAAGGGGAAAGAATTACAGGGTTGAAGGGGAACTCGAATATTGGACACCCCGACGAGGAAGGACGGATGAAGGGTCGTTCGAGGCCACGTCCACGAGATAGAACAATTTCCGATTTGTCGTAAATATAAAATATGTAAATGCCATATATGATACTCAAAATTGACGAGGAAATTTTTTATAAAAGTGTACACTGTAATGTTTCCGGTCTCTAATTAGGCGTAAGACTGTTTACAGCACAAAATATTTATCTAGAATAGAGAAATTTAAAGATTATTTACATATTATACGATTCATTGAAAAGTATGAGGGTACAGCCTAATAACGTCGAATCTGCCAAGGAGCCAGGGGGCTCGCCAAAATCTGAGAGTCTGAAGGATGCGACTGCTCCTTTCGTGGTTTCAATCTACTCTGATCTTTTGAGGGGGGAGTCCGTCTCAGTCTTGGAATGTTAATCCCGGTGTTTCCATGCCATCTGCGACAGAAGGTCATGAGAACCTCCACAGCTTCCCGACCCGAGGACAGATGTAATGTCTTTCTGGTCCGGATTTCCACAGAACTGTAAACAAGTGTTCTCCTGGGGGTGTCCCGTCTGCATTCCACTCAAGGAGGGCCCAAGATAATTTAGGTGTTGACAACTTGTTTTGCAGTCGAGGGAGATCTGAATTCCAGATGTGGGAATGCCAGACCGACCGGTACAACACCAATAGAAGCGCCATCCTTAAAGTGTAGAGAAAGAAAAGAACCGTTACGTGCAAGTTATAAAGCCTCTGTCCTTGATGTGAGTGTATCTTGAATATTCTAATTCAAATTAAATTAAGGACAAAATACACAGATTCACAAGTATCTTTTACTACAATCGCAACAAGAACCTACAAGAAATGAAAAGGAATAAAATCGATATTAACGGAAAATTTATCATGTTTGTTTATTGGAGGCATACTGCGCCTGTCTTTCGGCCGCCCCTATCTTTTCGGACATTATTTTGGCATTATTTTAATAATGGGACCACTCCATTCTTTGGGAGTTGCTGTTATAAGCATTTCTGAGATTTCACTCCATTTTCATGAATCTAAACTAATATACATCAAGAATATATATACTATATAAATCTGCTTGCGCAAATTTCGACGTAGCTGTTTGCGAATAAACGTTAATTTCAGATTTACTACTTTAATGCTCATTTTTTTTTAATAAGTATCTTCTTAGATAATCTATCTAGTATCCGTTTCTAGCCGGTAGACCGAAAAAACTTTTAAGGAGAACCCGATCTGGCCGGAAGTCTTGTTAAACCTTTTCGTATAGGCGCATCTGGCAGGTTATACTTATTTTGAGGGCCGTACTTGTTCTGCTGGCCGGTTAAATCCATTCGGAGGGCCGTATCTGGTCTGCTGGACGGTTAAATCTATTCGGAGGGCCGTACCTGTTCTGCTGGCCTGTTAAATCCATTCGGAGGGCCGTATCTGGTCTGCTGGACGGTTAAATCTATTCGGAGGGCCGTATCTGGTCTGCTGGACGGTTAAATCTATTCGGAGAGCCGTATCTGGTCTGCTGGACGGTTAAACCTATTCGGAGGGCCGTACCTATTCTGCTGGCCGGTTAAATCCATTCGGAGGGCCGTATCTGGTCTGCTGGACGGTTAAATCTATTCGGAGAGCCGTATCTGGTCTGCTGGACGGTTAAACCTATTTGGAGGGCCGTATCTGGTCTGCTGGACGGTTAAATCTATTCGGAGAGCCGTATCTGGTCTGCTGGACGGTTAAACCTATTCGGAGGGCCGTACCTGTTCTGCTGGCCGGTTAAATCCATTCGGAGGGCCGTATCTGGTCTGCTGGACGGTTAAATCTATTCGGAGAGCCGTATCTGGTCTGCTGGACGGTTAAACCTATTCGGAGGGCCGTATCTAGTCTGTGAGCAGATTTACTTTGTTTGGAGTGAGGTATCTGGTCTACAAGTCTGATAAAAAAATATTTGGAGGGCCTTGGATCTAGCCTGAAAGAGATCTCTACCCTGAGCCTTGATCTCTGGGTCTGAGATCAATTTATTTGTAAAATTTATTTATCTTACTCGTACGGTCTTTTGTGGAAGGCTGGTAAAACTTGGCGACGAGAACAGCTATTTCTCAACTGGCTAAAAATTCATCTCCGTGCCAACTAAGTAACGCCCATTATTTTTCAAATATTTCAATTTCTGTATTTTCTTTTATTCAAACCCAAAACCAGATGTCTCGAAATGGAGTGATACCACTGTTAAAATGAACGCCTCCTATTGTAGAATTATAGTACATTTTGTTCTGTTTAATATTCCACAGCGTCGAGAAGATGCTAACTGACGCATTTATGGAGATCGTAGACGCGATAATTTTAATGTAATTAACCTATAAAGTCAATTAAACTAACATTAATGCGTTATTAGCTTATAGAATGTGCGGAGAGCGAATGAAGTGGCATGGTAGTTTGTTAAAGTGTATGTACGTTTAACGATTCATTTGCATGTAGCAGAGCGGGATTAGACAGCGCAGCTTCTAAAAGTATTTTATGGTTGAGATTCGTTTCACTACTACAATATTGCAAACTAATTTGTGTAGTGATGGCTAAGGTCACTTAGTGATTCTTTTATATTAATGTTTTATCCTCTCAGGGTTCACACACATTTATTCGTTCTGCAACTTGCAGTCTTCCTTGCAAGACTACTTACCAGTTTTGACCTTTTTGACCGATAGAACCGTTCCTGGGAATCTTTCAATCAATTGATCTGTCTATTCAGTCATTTTGTGTTGTGGGTAGGTAGGTATTTTAATTAACGACGCACTGGAGCAACGCAACTGGATATTGGCGACGGTCCAGGATCAACCCCCGAAGCGAAAGATCCGAGGATAACACCACGTAATTTTGAACCACGGTCAGATGACGAGGTCACACCTGTGTTGGGGGATAAAAGCAATAGTACTCTGCGTGAAAATCTTGCGACGCTCAGGAGGTTAATTATCTTAGATACTGATAAAGAAAACAAATTTCAAAACCTCTAAGTTCTTTACTAATTGTGGTGGTTTTTGAATACCTGAAGCTACTCAATTTCATGATTTAAACAGTTCATTGATCTGTGACTTTGATTACCTTATTCAATGACGGAATTGCTTTGCAAAACTTTATATCGGAATAAAGTTTTTTATTTGAACATTTGCTCTAGTTTTCTTATAAAAATGCATGCAGCTTGGCTGAGTTTTCAAACACAAAAGGGGGTGAGGGGTTATTTTTACAATTACTCCATTGTCTGATGTTTGCTTGGACAAATAACGGACCTCTTAGATGCTCTTTTACGACTTGGGTGCGCAGGAGAGCCTCCCACATTTGTTTTCCATTTGGAAAAATGTCGAAAAAGTTTTTAGAAGTGGTAAATGGAACAAGTGTGTTCGAAATCAGCTGCGAAAATGAAAAACCTTTTATGAGTCTAGACAAAGGATGCAAGGCCATTTACGATCGTCAAAAAAGATTTTTGGAACTTTTTTCCAGTGCGATCGCTTTTAGAAATTTAAAATTCTAGATGAGTTCAATACATAAAGTATTGCCCAAAGTTGGAGCCTTTCAAAACTATTACTTTATTCCAAATTAATGAAGAAAGGATGCGAGGAAAGAGAAAGGTACTATGTATTCAACGTTTATCAAAAATGTAACAGAATTTCGTAAAATTTTCTTTTAAGGACTACAATGTTAATGACATCGAAATATACGAATTTAAGTCGACATCAGTGAAAAGATAAGCGTATTTCACTAGACACTAAGAGTTTAATACCGATTTCCTTTTATACTATAGTGAGCAAAGAAGAATACAAATTTCTAAGTACTTTTTAATGAATTCAATAGATAGAACCTACATAATTTTGTTCTATATGCTAATTATTGTTATTCGTCAACATTTTGATTACCAAGAATCAAAATGCCTTCTCCATCATTGGACATCAGAGATGCACCCAAATATATTCACTCCCATCTCTAGTAATGAAACAGGCCTTCGGTAGCTCGGTTGGTAGAGAAACGGATTAGCATTCGGAGGGTTGTGAGTTTGAAACTCGATGCAACCAAAGACCATCGTGTACACGGGGGCTGGTGCACTTTAAATCTGTCGTGTCCTCAAATGTTCTCACTTTGGAAGTTTGGAGACTGGGGTGCCAACACTGACGTTGACCTCGTCATCTGACCATGGTTCAAAACTACCTGCCGTTGTCCTCGGTACTTTCCTTTGGGGATTGATCCCAGACCGTGTCGCCAATAGCCCGTTGTGTTGCTCCAGTGCGACGTCAATTAGCTACCTACGAAAAGGGGAAAACTTCAGTCACAGCCTTTTAAAGTAATTATTATGCCCGATTCCCGATATGAGAAGGTTTATTTGTAAAGAGGAACACACACGACGCTAGTGCTTTGGTTTCCTCTTTTGTGATTTTCCATGTTACTCGAATACACTTTCAGCATGTCAAGCATATTAAAAATTAACACCAAACATCGTCTAAATGATGATAAATCAAATTGGTTCATAATAGGAAGTCTTTTGGGGTAGTTTGTTTTTGTTAAGGCTGAAAAATATCCTCTCGTAAATGACAATATCTATCTACAGTGTGATTCTACGGTCATGGGACAAATTTCAGGGGGTGATAGAACACAACGAAACAAACACTTTTCCCCATGGAATGTATGGTCGCAAGTACAGCTGTTGGCCGCTAGAGAGCGCAGTCAAACGCTTTATAAAAACGTTACGTCGTCGATGCGAGGCCTGCATCAGGTGTGGTGGTCGACATTTTGAACAGTTTCAGTAATTTTGCATTTGCGTTGTACTTACCGACTGATGTTTGTATGTTTCATTTCCATGTGAAAAGTTTCTCATGTTTTGTACTTGTCATTTCTTTCTTACCCATTGTTCCTTGTACTTATTTTTAATTTATGCAAATCTAATTGTATTATTTCGTTTTGTCAAGCAGTTATTGATGTTTATTTGACATTAAAGCGTTGTTTCCACATTTCATGCCTCTTCTTTCCAACTTGCGTCGGACCGTGTGTTTGTGCCGAAATGGAAAGCGCCCTCTAGCGACCATACCTTCTATGGTGAAAAGTGTTTGTTTCGTTGTATTCTATCACCCCCTGAAGTTTGTCGTATTAGTTTAGACTCACCCAATAGACATTCTATGGGCTTTCATACCAGCGTTTGCCTGCGCTCTCTAGCGGACAACCGCTGCACTTGCGACCATATATTCTATGGGGAAAAGTGTTTGTTTCGTTGTGTTCTATCACCCCCTGAAGTTTGTCCCATGACCGTAGAATCACCCTGTATACATATAAAGCAGAGTTGGCATCTGTGTGTGTCTGTTCTCTATAAAATCTACACCAAATTGGTACACTTATTCTTTGGAACCCTGCGGGTAGCGTAGGTTACATATTAACCCCGTTCTATTTGTCTTGGGTGTGAGGAGGGGTGTAACGTCCCGTCATCCTGGACGTAGCACTTGCTAGGAACCACTCTCTCCCGGTCTGGCTGGGCAGATGACGTCCGAACATTTACAGGAGTCGCCTCTCAAAATGACCTTGGAGATTTTTAGAATCTTAGAGTATGATGCGATCGCAGATGGGTGCGGTTGCGCTGAAATTCGCTCAGTATCATATTGTTTATGTATCCCGTCTGTAAATACTTAAAGTGTAGTTTTATTATTGGAATGTGAATTTTCATGATAACATAAGATTATTTTCACAGAAAGTGGTCTTTTTTATCGTCGATATGGTGCAGGGAACTAAAGACGATTCGAAATCCTCACAGGAATAACATTGCGTATTTATATAATCAACGTCAGACCAATTCACACTCAATTTGGTACATTCAACCTGTAGAATTCTGCTGGACACAGGACACATAGGCTATATATTACCTCCCGTTCGATTTTTCCTGGGTCTGCAGGGGGGCTAAAAACAATTCAAAATCTCCATAGGAATAATATTGAGTAATATTACGATGAATTATAAGCAATTCAACATGGAGCAACGCCGGGTTATTCATCTAGTCTATACATATAAAGCAGAGTTGGCGTCTGTCTTATGTTCTCTATACAAATTTACACCGTTTGACCAATCCACACCAAAACTGCGGTAAACTACGTTTTAAGCGAATGATATATACTTCTATATATATCATTCGGGGTAGACAAAGTAAAATCTTCTCCTCCCTGGTCTGGTTTCTTGTTTACACTGAAAATATCTCTATCATCAAACAAGTCGTTCAAAGTACTGCTTGAAATCATCATTTAATTCGATCTCGATCTCCAATATTTACTGTAGTTTATTGCCAAAACTGCGATAAACTAAGCGAATGGAAAAACTTCGAGAAAATCATTCGGATTAGCGGAAGTAAAAAAATTTGAGGAAAGAACTTCGCTTTCCGTCTGGTTTCCATTAAAAATATCTCATAAAAACACGTCGTTTAAACTACTGCTTTAAATTGACATTTCATTCGTTCCGAGGCCGCCAATATTAACACCATTACTGACACAAGGAACGGTAAACCTTCGTAAAAAGTAACAAATCGACGCCTTTTCTGCATCCAAGTGCCTCGCCATTCAAGAAACGTGTGGAATGCAAATCGAAACGGTGCTGTGAATGAAACTGCTGATCTCCAGCAAAACTTCCTGCTCCTCACTTCATTCTCCGAGGGATCCATTCAATTATTCCGCGATCTTTTGTTTGGAGTCACGATTCTTTCAGACTGTGCTATCGATGCCCTTCGCTATCACTTCTGGCACAGTCGTCTCATATACACTCAAAGCGAAAAGTTCTTTAGTTTGGCTTTTGTTTTCCTTAGTCATTGCTTCGAACGGTGATGAGGGAAAATGACAGCAGAGCGACAAATCTAAACCAAACCAAAGGTCAAACATTGGTTTCATCAGGGTCCTACATTTCCTTTCTGCACCCTAGTAGATCACGAACCCCACTATATATTCCAAGATAATAAATACTTCTTATATATTGCAAGTAATAAATACCTCTTCAGTATTTATAAAGATAGGTATGGCAAAAACAGCATAGACATGTTTACAGTAAAGTGGGCGACTGGTTTGCTAAGAACGACACTACAGAAATTCAATTAAGATAATTATTTATTATTCAGAGGTTTTGTACCACATACATTTCATATATTCATTTATTTCATATTTATTTGATGTTTTTTATGATATATTTTATTTGATATATTTATTTGATATTATTTATTTTTAAATTATGGTCTATGAGAAACATGAATCTGGGTTCCTTGGCTGCGAGCGCTGTAAAAATGGATTAACCCTCCTTTGTCTTGACGAGATATCTCGTCATTAGCAGATATTGATGGGCGAGATATCTCGCCTCTTCTCAACGACAATCATAAATTCGTACCTCGACAATATGCCAATATGCTTCATAATGCCAAAATATGTGCAAACTGAATAAAGCATTCATTTTTCCTTACGAAAAAAGGATCCCAAAGGGTTCGATCCTGTCGCGATTTAAATTAAACCTCGTATATCAAAAACTAAAACTAACTAAACTAAACACAAAAAGCAAGAAACATTAAAACAAATCCATATATAATGCGATAAATTATAAGGACTCTTTACGAGTACGATGAGCATTTACATTTCATGAAGCATTTGCATTAGATGGATTTTAAGCAAATATAAATAATAAATACTACAAGATTGCTTATAAAGCTCGAAAGTAGTGGTTACATATTCAAATGACCCTTTCCAATTACTTAATTTAAAAAAGGACAGCTTGTTTACTTAAATTATTGACTTTCATCTCAATACGTTATTTCCATTAGTCGTCTCTCTACCCCAGAGTCAGAGATCATATCAATATTTAATCATGGACTAAAAGTGCATCTTATAATCGGAAGAACATTTCCGAATTTTCGGACGTGTACACAAAATGGATCTGAATTGCTTAAGTGCAGCATAGAAAGTGGAAAGCAACCTCCTTTGCGTGAGTTTCCATGTAATTTAATTCTAATGAATGTTCATCTCTGGATTATAAGAGTACTGATAGGAATTCTTAAAATTTTTCTCAGATGGAATCAAATGCCGATTGAGAACTGTTTTATTAACATCACAAGTCGCCATCTGAGCTTATCACCTTATTTCTCATCAAAATGGCATTATAAAATATGTAGCATTTACTATGAACTGAATGTATAAACATGCTGAATTTTGATTAAAAATATCCTAAACAACTTCAATATATAGAGTATTTTTTATGTAAAAGCGCCATTTTGTTTGGAATGACTTTTAAATAAATACGAAACCACTTGGAGGGTTAATGGACGTGAAAATAATAATGATCAGTAGTAAGCACAAAAAATGATGCTTTGCATTGCTGCTTTTTTTTTTCATTTGGAGATATGAAATGCGCATATTGTATCATATATTCATTGTAAAGGGATTTAAATAAGATATGAAATTTGAGAAATGAAACTGTCATCAATAAATATTAGCAATCAAGAAAATGTAACAGATTCTATGTCTGCTAGTAAGATTAAAAATGTTTTCTTCTACGTGAAAATAATTCACTTTGCGGCAATTTCAAGAGCATGAGCCTTAATTAAATGATTGTAGCCATTTTTCTCAAGACACTTCGGCAAAAAAATCTCTTGCAATCCGAAAAAAGTGGATAGAAAACCTCCCAAGTGAAACAACCGAATTTATGAATGAAAAAACTATTAAAAAAACCCGACTGCACTCTGTGGCGTTTAGACCATTTTCTCCATCAAACCAATTTACAACACTCTCAAAGCAAGTACTTCCAAATCTCTAGCAAAAGTAATCTCCGAATTGCATCCAAGGCGAGAGAGACGGGAAAAAAGGTGGAAATACATTCCCTAAAATTTAAAAAGGGGAAGCTAATAATAATACAAAAAGAAAGGGAAATGCAGCCTTTTCCCTGATCAGAATGAATGTCGAAAGGGGTGGATTTATTTCCCCTCACAGAATCCATCTCGACGGTTGAAAATTTTCCCCTTTCAAAATGTCACGATCCAAGTGCGAAACAAAATCGTTCAAAAAATTTCAATCTGAATCCCTCCTTATTTTTTCGTCTCCAATCTCTCGTATCGCGCAGTCAATTTTCTTGGTGGTTCCCGAATTCATCCCAAGACAGCAGGATTTGGGAACACTTGTCCTTTCTGTTTCTTTTTTCCCAACCAAAGACCATGATACGGTTTTCTTTTCCTGTCGCTTTTCAATTCCACCCGCCTTGGGATATTTCTTTTCTTCATCATTAAATTTCATTGACAGGAAAACTCGAGATTAAATGCGTGTCTTCGACTCGTTGCCGAGGTTGTTGAAAGTTTTGGTGGGAGTAAAATATCCGATAATTTCTTTTCCAAACGCATTTATTTGTTAGACATTTCGTGCTGTGATGCTTTTCTATAAACGCTAGATGTAGATGGCAGTACTTTTGTGGGGGAACGTGTTTCCTGAACGTATTCCGGAAGTGACGTCACTTAATTGTATTTCAAAGTAACTATTCCGTGTCTGCATAGAGAAGATTTTAAAGTAGAGTTATGGGGTAACCTCTTTATTTGCCCAGGATCTTGTGATCAAAACTAGTAGTCACGTGATCCTTAGACTCTCCTCTTTCACGCGCACATAGCTTGCGCTTTCCCTCTTCGTAATATTAAGCATCCACAAAGTAATAAAGAAACTAATTTTTTGAAAGTTAGGGACAAATTACTGATTGAAAATAATTTAATTAAAACGCAAATGAGTTTGGCAAACCCAAGTAACCTCATCCTCATGTGCATTCACACATCTGCAAAGTGTTGCATCGCCAAGAGTGGCGATAAAATACCAAAATGAGCCAACCAAATCAATTTCTTACAGAACACTCAAGTGACTACTAGTCGACAAGTTGTTTACAGTCTTGGAAGCGTCTCAATCTCAATGTTTTGTCTACTTTTATTTCACATCTATAGTTAAGTATCGAACGAGTGCATTGGATAAACAATCATCGTCTTCCGATGATTTGTTTTATTACACTTAAAATTCCTTTTATTTTTGTAACAAGCGATATATATTTATTTATGAACAAAGTACTTTTTCGACCCGCTTTCATAGGGATTGTCAATTAAGACAAAAATATACGGAAAGAAACAGTTTCTTTGAAATTTGCTAAGGTTTAGAATCCTTCATACATGGCGCTTAGTAAAACAATAAATTTATTTACTAATTCTCTTGGAAAAAGTACCATTTTCCACAAAATAAACATGTCTAATTCTCTTGGAAAAAGTACCATTATCCACATAAAACATGTCTAGTTAATTCTCTTGGAAAAAGTACCATTTTTCATTCGTAATTCAATGCCATCGGTTGCTAGATTGTTATCAGTTTGGTATCGACTCTTTAAGACTAAAGTTCCTACTAAATTAGTGCCAGAAATCACTCCATTTGTTATTAACACAAAGATCTCAAGCTTGATTAATTTCATTCTTTGGTCTGGCGAGTTTTAAGGCTGCTAGGACTGTTAAAAATGATTTGAATTTGCCATATATATTTTTATTTTAAATCATGAATTAAGTCGTAAAATTTACCAAATTCATTGATATGATTTTATTGATTTGATTCTCTGATGTTCTAAGTTTAAAGCTGTGTGAGTCTCAATGTCCTCCTCAATTTTGTTGTACCCTTTCTACTCATTATTTGTTTTATGGGGTGTCAAGTATTGCGGTGGAACATGGCGCACAAAGATTTAAAAAACCCTTCTTTTAGAAAGTACCAAATTAAAATTTGGATCAGATCGGCATCTATTTATCTATACATATCAAGCAGAGTTGGCATCTATTTATCTATACATATCAAGCAGAGTTGGCATCTGTCTGTCTGTTCTCTATACAAATCTTCACCGTTTGACCAATCTACACCAAATTTGGTACACTTATTCTTTGGAACCCTGGGGGTAACATAGATTACATATTAACCCCCGTTCTATTTGTCTTGTGTGTGAGGAGGGGTGTAACGTCCCGTTATCCTGGACGGAGCACTTGCTAGGAGGCACTCTCTCCCGGTCTGGCTGGGCAGATGACGTCCGAACATTTACAGGAGTCGCCTCTCAAAATGACCTTGGAGGTTTTTAGAATCTTAGAGTATGATGCGATCGCAGATGGGTGCGGTTGCGCTGAAATTCGCTCAATATCATATTGTTTATGTATCCCGTCTGTAAATACTTAAACTGTAGTTTTATTATTGGAATGTAAATTTTCAGGGTAACATAAGATTATTTTCACAGAAAGTGGTCTTTTTTATCGTCGATGTGGTGCAGGGAACTAAAGACGATTCGAAATCCTCACAGGAATAACATTGCGTATTTATACAATCAATGTCAGACCAATTCACACTAAATTTGGTACATTCATCCTGTAGAATTCTACTGTACACATAGGCTATATATTACCTCCCGTTCGATTTTTCCTGGGTCTGCAGGGGGGCTAAAAACAATTCGAAATCTCCATAGGAATAGTATTTAGTAATATTACGATGAATTATAAGCAATTCAACACGGAGCAACGCCGAGTAATTCATCTAGTCTATACATATAAAGCAGAGTTGGCGTTTGTCTGTATGTTCTCTATACAAATCTATACCGTTTGACCAATACACACTAAATTTGGTGCACTTATACTTTGGAACCCTGTGAGTAACGAAAGCTACATATTAACCCCGCTCTCTTTAACCTAGGTGTGCAGAGGGGGCTAAATCAATTCGGAATTGCCATAGGAAAAACATTGAGCATAAAACGATTGCGGTACGCAACTCAGTTTGTTTTACCAGTATTGATCGAAAATCAAATTTTCTAAAATTGTTTTACCAGTATTGCTCGAAAAAACATTTTTTTCCGAAACGTTATATTTGAACAATTTAAAATTCTAATTACGTTTGAACTGATTTTTTTTATTTCTGTCCACGATATAAATAATTTAGGAATATTTGAATGATGCAAAATGTATATTTAAAATACTTAATTTTATACAACTTGCATTTTGTAATGGAACACGAAAAGCCAAAACAAAAAACTCATTGATGATAAAAGCGTAATTTTGCAATTAGGTATCTGGCAACGCTAGAATCAATGTTTTATTTTATAAATTAGATTTAGAGAATTCCGTGTTTGTGTATTTGAGTTAAGAGAGAAATGTTGCGGTCATATTTGAGCATTTCTAAGTTTTGTAAATTTGTGTTTTTGTAAATAATTTATTATTGTCTATCAATACTTTTCAAGCGTCTTTTTCGAATTTCTCTATATCAGAATATTCTCATGACGCCGAAATTCGACACGCTTGCTCAGATCTTTCGTTTTTCCGAATTCGACATTTTTCAATGATCAGAATTTCATTTCTGTTTGTATTTACGTGTTCCATTACTTTCCATATTAGATATATTATTTAGGAATTAAATTGTAATAAATTATTTCTATTTTCTGCCATATACCACTAGACATTGGTAATTTCTTGATTGTATATGTATATTTCGACGAACTTTCCTTAAGTCTTTTGTTAAATAAGTTATAGTTTGTAAAATTCTGTTTCATAAAAATAAATCGAAACCTTTTTAAGTAAGGTGTATAATTTCTTATTTTAAAATGACTGCTAAAGTTAAAATAAATTTATTCTAAAATAAGATATGTAACGTTAAATCAAAACGGGTAGCCATACGTTGTAGTTCAAAGATATTTCTAAATTTTGACTGATTTTCATTACAAAATGATTAAAATCAATTTAATTTACATTTGTTTTCCATGTTTCATGGGTATCATTGAAAGCTATACTCCATAGTCAAGAACTGCATCTATAATTCTAAATAGGTACGTGGTTTCCATATAGAAACTGAGACTCAATTGAAAAAAGTACCTTAAGGATTCGATTTAAAACTAAATTTTTCTGTTGTAGGACAGCGAATTTTAATTAAGACTTTGCTGATTTTGGAATAATATCATATTAAGAAAGTATGTAAACTAGGACTGTTGAAAAATATAATTTTTTTGTCTTAAGTGGCAGAAGGTCGAGGTTGCTTACTTGAAGTTGAAACTGTTCGTATACAATTTAGGTACCTATGAAACATTCATTGCAAGCAGCGATTTTGTAAAAAGTGTAATCGATTGAGTTTGCTTTGTCTACATTGGTGACATTTGTTTTAAAAACAAGCTCCGTTATTGAGGCTGAATAGAATTTTCAAGAAAAAAATGTGTGCTTCAAAATAAATTAACCACGAATGCCGTAACAGTTTAATTTGCCATCCTCTCACAATGATAATGTAATTCGAAAACATCGAATCCATGGTGCAAGGGTACCACAAGTAATAAATATTGATTGGAAAACTGAGTTCAAGACTACGCTGAAAGTTCCTCATTTTTACTGAAAATGAACTTAATTGGCATTCGTAATCACTCCAAAACTCAAAATCGCCTTCTGAATTCATCTCAGAAAAAGCTTTTGTAGTTTGTCTTGCAGCAAGAGTGTGATGAATATGAAATGGATTATATGGAAGGATATATTATGTATACACATTTGGCGTCCGAAGTAAATTATAGAAGCTATGAAAAAGTTAAAACGATGTTCAAAAATATTTTCTATGCGCTTAAATGATGCTTGCATTTTTCTATGAAATAGAGTCAACATTAAACCAAACCCGAGAATCGCTGGGTAATTCTGCTAGTATATTGATATAAAGCAGAGTTGGCGTCTCCTCTATCCTCTATACAAATCAACACCGTTTAACAAATCCACATCCTCTCCCCCCCCCCGAATTTGGTTCACATATTCTTTAGAAACTTGCAGGTAATGTAGGATACATATTAAAACCCGATCTATTTGTCCTAAGTGTGCAGAGCTGCTAAAAACAATTCTAAATCACCATAGGAATAACATTGCGTATGAAACGATTGCTGTACTCAAGTCAAGTTTATTTTACCAGTATTGATCGAAAAACCTTTTTCAATAAAATCGTTTTAGCTTGCATTTTTCTATGAAATTGAATTGATTAGTCTGATCACTTTTCAATCAACATTTAAACAATTCAACCGATTGAACGCGGGGTAATTCTTCTAGTTACTTATAAACTTCAATAATCAGAAAGAAAAGATTATCCTTTTTGGTCTTCTAAAATATATCTGTCATATAGAAATTGAACTGTTCGTTATTCGTTCGTTACACCTTCTATTATTGAGAATAATAAATGGGCCCATCATTACATTGTATTTTCTTCGAACACAGCCTTGAGGCATTAAAACATGACTAACACGTAAAAATATATTTATGTTCAAATGAACGAGACGTTTATTTTTTACATGTCCTTTGACTTCAAACGAAGTGGCAGCGTATTAACAGGTGAAATATCCCGGTAAACACCGATTTTGTTGACACAGAAGCGCTTTACATCTTGCGTAATTGCTACACAAGAGACTACGAATCATCTCCGTGTATTTTTTACTTCTCCAATCTGAATAATATACTTCTGCAATATTTCATATTTAAGTTTTGTCATACCTCCAGGGTGATCCCTTATGTGAAACTCAAATAACAGGTTTGTTTTTACATTCCTAATAAAAATACGCCTGGTCTTGATACCTAAGGGGAGTTGAGATAAAATTACTTGCTTTAAGATGCTATGGAACTGTTGAGATCAAAGATTAAAAACAGGCATAAGTATCTAAAGACATACGCATTTAGTGTGAAAATAAAACTTTTAGTTTAAGATGACGTTTTATAAAAAAGATAGTATCTCAATTCTTAATCGTTCCTCTGATGTATAGTTTCTATCATTAAATTAGGATTCAAATGATTAAAAAATTCATTTGTACTTTTGTTTGTTTTTAATAATTTCATCGCTTCTTCATATCGCTTTGCCTGTGATATCATTCTTGTTATGTCCTCACTGATTCTGAAAACATTAAAAAGAAAAAACAATTATTTTAAGAATGGAAAAACCCATAATTATTTTAAGAATGAGTCCCACCACCACCCGACATGACAGGGCATGTCGCCTCAATCCTTCCACCTCACTGATTATTGCTTAGAGAGCTTCATGATACACTGTGTTGAATGTTCTTCCATTTGGAGCTAGGATCTAAAGATTCTCGGCTTTTCAGACTCTTGAACAACCCATATACAGTTGACCGTGAGAGAAATACGGTTCAATGAGATCGAGTCTTACAACTTTCATCGATTGTCCTTGTGCCTTGTTGATGCTCATGACGAAACTTAAACGAACTGGGAACTGAAGTCGTTTAAATTGGAATGGGAGATCCGAAGGGATGATCGGAATCCTAGGAATGAATACATCTTCTCCTGTGGCATGTCCAGTCACGATGGTGGCTTCAATAATATTCGGCATCAGTTTCTTGATAGAGTCTTCTTCCATTGCAGAGTGAGGTGGATGCAGATTTCTGAGAAGCATAATCGGTGCCCCAATTTCTAGCTGTAATATGTGCGAGGGTATTAAAGATGGCTCCAATGTATTCAAAAACTCTGTTTAATACTCAAATGGCTCCAATATGTTCAAAAACTTTGTTGTATGGTTCACAGCCTCATCTGTGTCACATGTAGTGTCGATAGATTTGTATTATACAAATACAGAAATTATACAAATTCAAAAGTAAGTTATGAAATAACCACTACTGAAATAAAAATATGATTCAATCTTCAAATATAACGTTATACTTTTAAAAAGTCTTGTTACCTCACTGATTACGACTAACAACCTAAATGAATCACAATGTCAGCGAAATCAAAACCAAATTAAACAGTAATAAGCACTGTTACTCCATTTCATGTAATTTATTAACTGAGTTGCAGAAACTTTCTTGATGGTAGGAACTTGGCAATTGGAGTTGAACATGTAGGGGTGGGTGGAGATTCAGTTGTTTGCTTTTCACTGGTGGTTCGGAAAAGGACAAAACTGTGACAATACAAAGAAACCAGAGTTTCAGAATTGAAAAAGCTGCATAAAATCAATTAAATTTTTAAAAATAATTCTGTTGAATTTAAGAAATAAAAGATGTATTTACTATTTTTAAAAAATAGAGGCTAAAAATAAAAATTAACCGTCGGTAGGGTTCGAACTCAGGTCTCCCTCCAAAGCACGTACCACGATTTAAGTACGTCGCTTTATCCACTACACCATCATTTCAATGTGAAGAGGGGTGTTTTAAGTGAAGAGATAGCATGAGCGATAAGTATCAGATCGGTCTGCGTAGATACGTCATAGTGGAGAAGGGGCTACACGCGCAGCACAAAATATTAATTAAAACATTTTCTAGATTAAATTTTAAAATTCGGGTTTCGATGGACATTCAGTCGCCTTTAGGACTACCTGTGTGCCGAATTTCATGGCTGTAAGTGCTATAGATTCGTCTGGACATCGCACACAGACACACACAAACACTTCTTTTATAATAGTAGAGATGTAGACCAATTTTTATTCAATGAAATTAATTTCCTTTTGCGAGCAATTTAAAAACATTTCAAAACTTCCATTAACTGAAAGATGAATGAGTTTTCTAATAATTTGAAAATAATTAACTACATTCTGGATCTCTTTTGGCATTCATAATTCTACCACTTCAATATTTCCATCCAATCAACCCAGATTCTCTTTTGTATTTTATGCAATAATGCGTTGATATTTCACTAACGTACGTGGCACAGAAATAGACATTTATATATTGGCGAACAGACCAATGATAAAAATATCATAGACAATAGAATAGAGTAAACAACAACAGAATAGACCAGAGATGAGTTTTTCGTGTTAAATAGATTTGTTTTATTAGAAACTAAGTTATGTAAGAAACTAAGTTATGTAAGAAACTAAGATATGTAAAATTAAATATTTTAAATATCCTTATATCAATCAAATATTCATATTTTTTGTTAAAAAATAAAAAAATCAAACATAAGTATTAGAATTCAAATTGTCAATATTATTCAAATGTCTTTTTTTTAATTGCTCTAGTTCAGAATATATTCAGGAAGTCGAAATTCGACACTTTTGCATATATCCTTCTTTTTTCAAAATTCTACATATTTCAAGGAACGGAATTTCGTTTCTGTGTGTATTTATGTGTTCCAGAAATACATATTGCAGATATGTTATTCAGGAGTTAAATTTTAATGATTTATTTCCTGCAAAAATATCAGACATGGGTAATTTCTTGGCGGTATATGTATATTTCGACCAACTTTCCTTAAAATTTTGAATGAATGCTTTGTAGAATTCTGTTTCATAAAAATTAATAAAATATATAAAACAAAACCTTTTAAGTGAGGTGTGTAGCTTCTTATTTTAAAATGACCGGTAAAGTTAAAATGAAATCATTATTTAAAATAAGTTAGGTTACATTAAATTAAAACGGCATTGACATAGATTTTCATTACATGACGATTAAAATCAATTGAAAATCAGTTAAAAGTTAATGAGCCTCAAGTAGCGAAAAAAGATCATAGAGTGACAAACCAAGCCATACATTCACCACAATTTTAATTAAAATTAGGAATGACAGAATAAGATATAACTTCATGTTTTATTTGCAGAATTAATGAGACTACTTATTAACAAATAATAATAGAAGTAAAGTATTATGCCAATGTAAAGATATAAACCGTTGAAATAATAAATAAAAATAGTATTAATAAACAATAATAAATCTAACAATACAATATAGTATAACAATAATAAATAAGTTGATAAATAGTTTGTTTCATGCAAACGCACTTACCTAATAGAATTGTAAATAATAATCGAATGCTGTTTCAGAAGCGCCGTTGAAATATTTTTCACTGTAAAATTAAAATCTATTCTTTCCATGATATGATTCCACAAAAATATTTGGAAATCAAACTTATTTGTTTCGACAAAATACTCAATGATCGTAGATTGGACCGTGATTCAAAATTACGAGGTGTTGTCCTCGTAATTTTCGAGCTGTTGTCCATCAATCCCTAAGGGAAAGATCAGAGGATGACACCTCGTAAATTTGAATCACGGTCAGATGAAGAGGTCAACACCTGAGCTGGCACAGCACTCTCCAAACTTCCACATCAGTGACAACGTGAGGACATTTGAGGCAACGACAGATTTTACGTGCACCAGCCCCGTGTACACGACGGTCTTTGGTTGGACCTAGTTTCTAACTCGCAACCCTCCGGTTGCTAATCCGTTACTCTTCCAACTAGGCTACTGCGGTCCCTATTTCTTTTTCTTGAAGCGAGTTCCTTTTTACGATGAGTATTTAACCTGTGCATTACGAATATTAACCATGTTAATAGAATATTACGAATATAATCGTTAAACGAATGTTGAATTTTATTATGAATATTAAACTGTATTCAATGAATTGCAGCGATTTCCAAGCTAAAAGTTCAATCAGTTGTTTTCAACCAACACATTTATGATAAAGTAAAAAGTACTTATACGAAAAAAATGACGAGAAACACATTTTCATTGTTTTAATACTTGCGAGGCATTATCTCCAACAACCCCGTCCTCAGGCTGATTATAGGTCCCAGTCTAATTAACGCTCGTGTAACAGAAAATCGAACTTAGAGCGACAAACCTGCGTTAACCAAAATCCAGGCTGATCACTTCATCAGTAATTGAATCAAACACGGCTTCTCTCCGTGAAAAGTTTGTTTCCAGGGTGTATACGATCTAAGGAAGTTCATACGCATATATCCCTTTAGCAATCTGCAATCCTTCCTGCATGACTTCTTATCCTTTTGTCCTTCACCAATTTCCTATGATTCTTTCAACCAATAGATGCAGCCATTTGGTCATTATGTATATTGTGGGGGGAAACACATATAGTCAAACCTCATTAAGACGAACTCGCTTCGAATTACTGATTGACGAACTAAATTCGAATCCCGTCGAAAAATCTATGTTCAAATATTGTTAACTCATTCATTTAAGAATTCGGGTTATACTAATCTCCGGTTAAAACGAACAAATTTTCTAAACATAAGGACAAACGGATTCTTTTCAATCTTGTTATCAGATATATTATGTGACTCTGAAGATTTATTTCTTTAAGAGAGTGAAGAAGAAAGAATAAATGAAGATTCCGATGAAGACGAAGGAATAAGCGTGCCTTCTTTAAAGGAAGCTTAGAAATTATTCACCGCTTTTGTTAGGCAGTAAAAATGCAACTGCTCAAAAAAACAGCGTTGACAGCATCAAATATTTTCTTCAAGAATGTCACGAAAAAAACAAAACACGAAAATGTGAATAGACTATTCCAAGATAAAAATTGCGTAATCAGGAAATTTTTGTGCAATCCCAGAATTATACAGGGTGATTCTACGGTCACGGGACAAACTTCAGGGGGTGTTAGAACACAACGAAACAAACACTTTTCCCCATGGAATGTATGGTCGCAAGAGCAGCGGTTGGCCGCTAGAGAGCGCAGTCAAACGCTTGTATAAAAGAGTTACGTCGCGCGATTCGAGGCCTGCATCAGGTGTGGTGGTCGACATTTTAAACAGCTTCTGTAATTGTGCATTTGCGTTGTACTTACCGACTGATGTTTGTACATGTCGTTTCATTTCCATGTGAAAAGTTTCTCATGTTTTGTACATGTCATTTCTTTCTTACCCGTTGTTCCTTGTACTTATCTTTAATTTATGCAAATCTAATTGTATTATTTCGTTTTGTCAAGCAGTTATTGATGCTTATTTGACATTAAAGCGTTGTTTCCATATTTCATGCCTCTTTCCAACTTGCGTCGGACCGTGTGTTTGTGACGAAATGGAAAGCGCTCTCTAGCGACCATACATTCTATGTTGAAAAGTGTTTCGTTGTGTTCTATCACCCCCTGAAGTTTGTCTCATGACCGTAGAATCACCCTGTATGTACAGTCAAAAATTATCTATATCAAAAATCATTTGTATAATCAAGAATCATTTGTATAATAATCTTTGTGAAGAATATCATTTATCTGAACCAAGAATGGTAATGCAATGTAAATACATTAATTTATTTTATTTTTGAAATAATGGTTTTTAATTTGAATAACACGAACTACGGTTAATGCGAATTCTTTTACGGTCCCGTGAAATTTGTCTTAACGAGGTTTGACTGTACTACACTACTCGGAAATCTCGTGATGCTCTGATGGTTAAAACAAAATGCATATCTGCCTGCAACATGTATTTAAATTCTCTGCCAAAGAAATTTAATTTTATTTTTGCAAAATCTTTCAAATGGATGCAAAAAAAATTCAGTATGCAGAATCAAATGAATATTGTAGAAAATGAATATCAACCAAATTTCAGTCACCATTATTTAAAACGCACATAAAATCTAATGGGAAAAATAAAAACCCAATCAAAACTCGGAAGTTAAAATGACCTTATTTCGTTCTTTAATTAATTTTGTATTTATTTTATTCAAAGTGCTCTTCTTGCAAACTGAAAGACCGAGAATTTTCAGACGTCGGTCTGGGAGACCATTCCTAGACGGGTCGTAAAAGTGTAACTGGAGAAGTTCGAAGTTCCTCTGTCTGGATGGCCATTCAGATAACAAAGATAAACTGTAAGTCTTTATGCCACATGACCCCAGCTGCTTTTATTCCTTCCTTATAAAAATACAAATGTTTTCATTGCCCAAAAATTTTATAGCGAACTATTCGGAGGACATAGTTGTGTGCTTAACTAATTTGCCATAACTAATTTCGGTGTAAAATTTATCTAAAACTTTTCCATTATAATTCATTCAATTAAGCAAAGGTGTAAACAAATCTCTTAACGTCAACAAGACAGAAAAGTTAATGAAAAGTATGAATACTTTAAAATACCATTCGCAAAAAAATATGTATAAAATAACATAAATTAATTCTGAAGTTATGAAAATATATTGATAACTTCAGAATTAATTTATAGAGCTAAATTTTTCTTGTACAGTTGAGGAAAGGAACGAATCACCCTCCTTTGATTCTTGCTTCGTTCATAGAAAAGCAAAAAAGAATTAAAATTAATTCTTATTAAAATTATTTATTCAATTAATCAAGTAACAATGCAATGAAGTATAAATAATTTTGGAGTAAAATTTATCTGAAACTTTTCCCCCATCCTGATATATTATTCATTCAATTAAGCAAAGGTATTATTGACAAATCTCTTAACGTCAACAATAAGACAAAAGTTAATGAAAAGTTTGATTGCTTTAAAATAACATTCGCAAAAAAATATTGAAATTATATCAATAACTTAAGAATTAATTTATAAACTAAAGTTTTCTTGTACAGTTCAGGAAAGGAGCGAATCATCATTCCTTGATTCGTGGTTCATTCATAGTAGAACAAAAAAACATTTCTCATTAGTAAAATTAGAAATAATTAATTTATTAAAATTGTTTCTGATTATTAAAATTATTATTTTATTCGATTAATCAAGTAATAATGCTTTTGTTGATAAAATACCTTTAAGACTAATATCTAGTATAATCTTATGACTTACTCATATAAAAATGTAAAATCCTGCAAACTAAATATAAATTACTTCGAATGGGAAAGAATATTTTCTCCGAAAATTTCATTCGAATTTCAAATTCGGAGCAAAACCCATAAAAGTTATTTAATGGTGAAAACCTAATTTTAAGCTAAATTATTTTACCGTCATTGACGGAAATCGAATGAAATATCTAAGCACTTATTTCTTTTTAGGGGATACTTTGGAAACTACGCCATTACAATCTTTTTTAATTTAAATAATGGTTTCTTATAAAAAAAACTGTAAAAGCTTTCGACATTTTAGAAGTCATATTTTATTCCTTGATTCAATATTTATACAAAGAATATTTGCATTTAAAATAATCTACAACATCGATTTTTAGAAGCGTGGACTTGTACCTGCTGAGTTTGATTATGTAACATTCCTTTTGTCTCCAGGGTAAACTAACACTATCACACACTAGTATCGTGATACACTGTACCAGTTTAAATGAGTGGTGGGGATGAATAGAGCGTGCCCACCAGTGACAAGTCTATTCAGAATGTTAGGGTTTTCGCATATTAATTACATCCTTGCATTACATCTATACATTTCACTGCACCTATATATTAATAACATCTGTATATCATACTACAGTGAAACTTCGATTAACCGTCACTCTTTTAACCGTCAGTTTCTGTTAACCGTCAGTCCGTTATTAAATATTAAAAGTTATTAGTACATACACACATACTGTACTCTATGTACAGTAACCAGATTGCCACGAAAAATGTACCGAATGCTGAAGACAACGCCAGCAGAAGAGTGGTTGGGATGTGACAAATTGGATGGAGGCTTTATCATTTTGAGCCGATGAAATTGTTTCCAGTGTGATTGACACCGAAGAAATTGACGAAGACGAGTGTTATAATTTGAATGAAAAAACTACGTTAAGCCATACAGAAGCAGAAACAATGTTATCAAAATGCATTGAGTGGTTTGAGGGGCAAGAGGCAAACGCAACGCAGATACTTCTACGTAAAGTACGGAGCATTGCAGCTCAGAAAGCACGAGCCTCGAAGAAACAAAAGAAAATGAGACTATTTTAAAATTTGAATATGTATGTACGTCTAGAGCGTAAGTTCATGTAACAGTATGTACTATACTTAATTTGAATTGTATATTATTTGTTTCTGCAAAATAAAATACATGTAGTGTATTTCCAGTTCGTAAAAGTGCATTTTTTATCATTCGTTCATATGCAATGGATGGGGTGGGTTGTTGTTTAAGGTTTTTCTGTTATCCGTCTACTCGATTAACCGTCACGGTCCCGACCTGACGGTTAATCGAAGTTTCACTGTACATTATACTGGATATATGCAACATACAAAAAGTCAATCTCTTGGGATTATCAAGTCTTGATGAGTCTGAATCTCACCAATAATTTTGATCCTCAAGTCCTTGTTCCTGAGACACGAAATAGTCGACTGGTGTCTTAATATGCCATGATGCTGTAAGGGTCCAGACTGTGATGTAATGCAGAAGTGTTCCAATTTCACCACTGGGGCAACTTTCCGAATTTATTTTTCAAACTTGTTTAGGTAGGATCTGAATGGGCCATCGGTGGCATCCCAACCACACTGGTAGTATCTAAACACGGGAGTGTGATTGTGGCCTTCCTGGTTCCCTCCCCATCCCATTCATTTTGCCACGCGTTTCCTTCCTGCAATGCCTTCTGGTCAGTTTCACTTCATCTATGTATTCCGTTGTGGTTGCCTCTTGCTAACCTATATACTTCTTCGTTTCCATCATGACCCCATGAGCTTTAATCCAACCTAAGGTAATTTCTTTGTTGTTAAGTACTAAGCTTTTTAAGTGCCAGGAGACCACCTCGACTGTCCGACCAGATCTGGACATTTTTGTCTTCTTATGCTTCTGCTGCTTTTATGGCTGATCCCTAGAGCTCGGCCTGGTAAACGGAGTTGTCCTGCATCCTCGTGAACCACTTCTAAGTTATACGCCCTTCTTGTATAGAACGAAAAGTGCTCGCCACTCTATTTTCCATTTTGGAGCCATCGGTAAAGTAGCTTATGATGCCGGAATGAGGTATTTCCACTGCTGGGTTTATCCTGTCATTTGAAAGGGCTGGATTATTAGCTGGATGTGAAGACCAACCTACTGCCCTTTCCTCATAGTTATTTGTCGTTATCTGCGATTCCGATCTTTGCGTTTATTTCCTCATTTGGACTCGCCTCTTCTTTTTGAAGTGTAAGATGCAGTGGTAGACTTACTGCAATTGTTTGAAGGGCTAGTGTAGGTGCTCTTCTATAACTGCCTGTAATTGGAATCAGAAATTTTATTTGTATTTCATTTAGCTTTCTTTTAGTTCGTTGAGTTGACACCAGCCCACTGGGCCATGACTCAACATTCCGTCACTGATTTGTACAAAAGCTTTCGAAATTTCTGCCTTATTTCACGCATTATTCCAGCGATTCTTTGTAGCGTTTGAAATTGGAATATGGCTTTTGGTCCCAATTTGTACATGAATCGCCTAATTTAGCTTCTTGTCTATAAACAGTAGGTACTTTAAAGTACTAGTTCGTTTTTATCTTCCTTTTATACCAAGACAGGTTTTCTTGAGATTACTAAGAGGTAAGTTTTTGCATTGGACACGGGTTCAAGCCTTGCTGTTCTATCCAGGTTTTTAGCAGGTTCACTGCATTTGTGGCTAGTTCGCCTAATTTGAGCTGATTTTACCGCAATTATAAAGGAAGTTGTTCGCAAATGCTTGCATGTGAACTTCTGGTTATGACATATCCCTCCCCAATACTTCACGATTCCACAGCACTGGTCCGCTGCACGATCCCTGTGGACGGCCTTTTCTTCTACACAAGACATACGATATCAAGAAATAGACATACACACAATGAAAGTTTTACTGGCGCAGAAGAGAGAAATACACCCAAGGAGGAAGGCACCCGACAGTATAGATACTTATGTGCATTCTTTATAGTGACCATGTGATTCAACTACTACATTGAGAATTAACAATTGTTTACTGTAGTGCTAAAGACTAATTCAAATATAACAATTATTTGAGGCTTGGTTCAACTTTCTGCAGTGTTATTTAACATTTTCAAGCACAGAATATTTTAGTCAACTTGGTGAAGACCAGCTAAAATTTCTATTCAAATAGCAGTTGACTGTATTTGAACAAATTTTACGCAATTGATCAACAGATGGTGGTACTGTAAAGCATCTATCGTATGGTTACTTGAAAAAAAATTAGCAAAGGAATTCAAGGATGGTTTAGGAAGTTCAAGGGTGGTTTGGCAATGAATTCATTTCACTTGAAAGGGTTAAAACTACAATCTAACCATATTATGTAAGGAAGGGTACAGCAGTATTAAAATGTAGACTTAACACCTGAAGCTGTATACCCATTATGCAACTTATTTTTTAAATACCAAGAAAAATTGCAACTTAATAAAACAATATTTATTGTTCAATAGGCTGGATTTTACAAAGCTTGCTGAAGATACATTTGTTCAAATTATTTTTTGACTAAATAATAGTATTTTTGATTTCACAATACTTCAATTGTTCTAGTCTGTATAAATAAATGAATACTAAATTTCTTCAATTTAATACAGCAGAGGAAGTTCTACTTTATTAAACAAACAATAAAGCTTCTAGTTATTGTTTATCCACAAACTAAGTGAAGATATTTGAAACAGCTATTAGTCCAGTTTAGATAGAGAAAAATCGCAGTTGAACCAATTCAAAAAGAGCTGACCTGAAATCTAATACTAAATTTCTATAAAATCCAGCACTCAAAAACATGGATAAACTGAAAAGTGCAACTCTTTTCTGTGTTTGACTTCAATAAGAAAATTAAATAGAATCTCAATTTTCATCAAACACAAACACTCATTCAAGGAAAAAATTTAATATGCTTACTTTAGCTAACATTAGTTATTACTTCAGAAAAGTGAATTACATTATATAACACAACTAATGTACTTGTAGAACACTATAAGCATTAGAAAACAGCAATTGCAATTACATTGCATAGATCGAGTGGCCCCCAAATACATCAATGTTACAGAACTATACATAGTATATACTCACACATATATAATCACGTTTTAAACAATTTTAAACCAATGACAAAAATTCATATACATAATGAAGGGCTAAGTTCAGCTCAAGATATATGAAGATTTCAAATAATCAACATTTCAATATTTAAAAAAGAAATTTTATGATACTATTGAACTAACACCATGAAAAAATAATGTGAACAAATAAAATACAATTACCTACTGAATTTTTGAAATTTTTTCCAAAAGATAGAATTCACTGAAGGGCGGCCATTGAATATACAGTGTGCAGTCTTTACAATGCTAACAATTTTGATGAACAATCTTAATGTATAAAAAATTACAATTTTTAAAGTTCAAGAATATTTCTCTGATCAGAAAATTGCACTTTACAATGATAAAATCCAAAATTTTGTTTTCAAGCCAATAAATGTTGATTGCATTAAATTCTTTCAGTTAAATCTAGAATTAGTAAATTTTCATTGAAGATAAAGAATTCTAATTGGAACAAAACAAAATTGTTTTATACATTACAAACCTGACTAATTTATTTTTAAGTGTTTATTGTAAAAAATATAAAGTGAAAGATTACTTTTATCTCGTAAAGTATACTGTTTAGCCTGGTCTAATGTTGACCCGGATTTTAATAATGACCCAGATTTTAATTTTTCTCTAAGTACATATAAAAATGTTTCTATTGTGCTTGATTCTAATTTTGAAATTTTCATGAATAAAATAGATTTTAAAGATCTCTAAATTGGAAAACATTTAGAATATTTCGACCTTTTTAAAATTCTGCCTTGATTGCAATTAAATTATTTTGCAATTACATAAGGAATATTTGGATATGTATACTTGAAAAAATAAGAGTACTCTTAAAATTATAAACAAAAAATTTATTCAAATGATTTAGTTTGAAAATAATCGATTTTTGGTTTAATTTGAACTTAAAACCATTACAGAATTTCTTAATATAATTCCTCAGTCATTAACAAAATATGTGTATATAAATAACACAACTTCATTTCTTCTTAATAAAAATTCATTTTCACTTTCATGATAAACTAAATTTGACAGTGTAATACACACAAGTTTACACAAAAGTGTGTGGATGTCGGTGTAGTATATATTTTTGTCCCCATTAAGATTCAAATCATACATTGCTCAACACCTAAATAAGTTATTAAATGTCTCCACCGTGTCTTGAAATATCAGTATTTTGATTTTAATATGTACTGTAATTTAGTAGCTTTTAATATCAATTTCCTTAAAAATGTACCAATAACACAACCTTCATTGGATCGGGATGTTTTAACCCCTGCAGTGATAACTAACAAGTTTTTCACATCTCTTACCAATCATGTTTCAACAGGATTCTTGTAGCACATACGAATGATTTAGTCTTAAATGTGATGCAGGGTAAAAACAATACCCTTCTTAGAATGTTTAATCTTAGAGGATTAATCATATTTACCATTCAAAGATAGAAGTGTAAAACAAGCATAAGAAAGTATTGGCTGGTAAACATTCCTCAGGACCATTTTTTCATGAAAACATCAACTGGCTCATAACGGATTTAACTTAAATTTCTTATCAATACTATTTATTAAATGCACATCTTCAATATAAACAGTATTAGATGGATACTGATATCTGAATCATTTTTTATTTAAATTAGGATAATTAAAATAAAATAAACAAAAGCAATATATTCACCTGCCATTCTCACCGGGCCTTGGAACATCACATATAACCCTGATACTATCAATTATTTTTAATTTACTTTTGCACCAGCAAAAATATAAATGGTTTGAGTCAAAATATAACACAAGTTAATAAATGTTATTTTTCATGACAAATATTCCAAATTAAAAAATAATTTGAAAACATTTTTCATGAAAATGAAAACCTGCAGTATATTCATACATTTTTCATCCATTTAAGATTACATTAATATCTATATTGAATGACCAATAATTTTATCACAATAAAATTAAACTAAGATTAAAATTGGAAGCAAAGCAATAACAGTTTACTATACTAAAACAATTATAATTGGTGCATTCAGCATTTCAATTTTTCAGTTATGTAATTGGCCATTAAAACTGTATATACATATACTCCATAGAGGTTGACAGATGGGTATAAGACAATATATTTCTGGCATACCTGCATTAAGTTTCAATTTTTTCAATTCATATTTGTCACCCTCTTGTAATGCATCATTATTTAAAAAATTAAAAAATATGATCAGAAATTATCACTTTTCTACAAGCAATACACATTTAACACTTTCAAATTCCTATAAAATTTTGAATGAGTTAGATAAGTATGTACATCAAAACCAGTGTTGCACAATAAAAAAATGGACAGCAATCTATATGCTACTAATTGAAATCTTTTTACATGAAATGGTTTTATAAAATTACAGCAAGTGAAAATAGAAACACTGAATATACATGAAGCAAACATACAGAAGTAAATTCAAAATTGTGACTAACATTAAATGGATGCAGTAATTTATATTTGTTAAATAAAACATTCCAAATTTTCAAACAATTATTCTAAAATGTATCTATGCAAAAATATGAAAATAGGATTTAAAATTCACAAAAGCTTATTAAAAAGGTAATAAAATAAACTATACAATAAATAAGATAAACACATTAAGACAGACTATAAATATGTCAATGCATTCTTCATAATGAATATAATTTACATGCAGATTATTTAAAATTCACATAATGGGTAGTGTGTAATATATAAATACATATATTAACAATGCTAGACAGAGATCAGATATTATGTACATTGGTGAATAGTTTTGATATAGATTGTGCAACTTAAAAAAAATCTAGGAGAAAGACTGAAATGAAATATATCATCAGATTACAAGTGAAACGCATTGTCAAAATTTGCAAGGTAGTGATTTTTAGTTCTTCTAGACCAGAATGCAATGACCTTTAGACTGAAGTCCATAAGTCAATTTTTTGCATGAAGGTTTGATTTTTTTCTTGAGAAACATTAAGAAAACTCGTTTGAGAAACAGATAAATGAATTAATAAAAATACATTTATTACAATTTCATTAATAAGTTGCTATATTAATAGAAAATCATAATGAAAGTTTCCTTCTGAGTAATTGATGAATTGAGTTTATACAAAGTGTAATAAAAAATTGTTAAAACAAAATAATTTTCACATTGCTGAAAATTAGAATTCATCTCCCAGTTTTCTCATAACTGTTTTCTTGACTAAGCATATTTCAATTGTGAGCTGACGATGTTTGCTTCATATTTATATGCTTGCAGTTTTCAAATTCTTCCTCACAAAGTATAAAATTTGTAATGAAAAATTACAATTGAATATATGTCACATTTTGGATTTTATAATTCCACTCCACTAAAGTCTGATCCCTATCCATTACTACACTAATACATTTTACATTGATATAATTTTAAATAAAAAGGGACTTTATTTGCAAATGTTTACATTTCAGAACAGGTTATCACATGTTTACATTTATTTCATGGACAGTAGAGTTTGCATAATAAAGTGTCATATTTATTAGGAAAGTTCAATATGACTATATATACACAGAAAATGTTGTATATACAAAACATAATGGTTTATTTCACACAGTACAAAGTTATGCATAAGGCAAAACAGCCAAGTATCTACAACAGAAATCGTATGAAAAATTTGTTTGAAAAAAATTCAACCTTAAAAGAATTATAAATAAAATTTTATATATTTAATATAATTTATAAATCATTAAATATATAAATTGTATTAGGATCACAGAAGATATCAATTTCATTAAAACTTGTTAACGTGTTATAGGCAAACGTAAAAGACGAATTTAGAATAAGATGCATTTCCAGCTGCTTAATAAAAGTAGTTTACTCAAAGAAAGTAAAAAATGTTAGTAAAGTGCAATATTTCAGCAGGATGTTAAAAATTCAGAAAATCATACACTCATCAATTACAAGACATTATTTATAAAGTGCGTGTGATTTCTAAGAAACATCTTTCAAGTCTAAATAGGTAGTTAAATACAATTTTATAAAAAAGTTTTAAAATTAAAATGTAAACTTTATTTACCATTTTTTTAATTTTAATTTGAGGTGTTTTGTTAAATGGTAGTTTAATCTCTTTTGCACAGACATTGTATCTATTGAGCACAACTGTAAAGTGAAAACATAAAACTTAAATATAATTCTGAAGTATATAAATGTACGTTTTGTCAATTGAGATGAAAAATTTGAAAAACACTTATAAGACAAAACTGTCCAGAAATATCAAATTTTAAAATCATTTTTCAAGATTTAAGTACATCCGAATTATAATTCTACAAAAAGAATTGGGTTACATATATAGCTAAGAATAAGTAGATAAAGTATCTAGAAAGCTCATACAGATTATAATTGGTATATTACAATAAATATACATTTATTTTAATGAGTATACTATGATATAGAATATACAAACATGAAGATTAGCCTAACAAAATGATAGTTATGAACCCTTGAAAAGAATGAAGCATGCATATACAGAAAATAATACTTAGAAAGGAAAATGCAAGTTAAAATAACTTTATTAAAATTACATAGAAAAAGACTTACAGAATACATGTAATTCTACATGTATTATGCAATAAAGCACCTTATCACCCCATACCTGAATGTAATTTTTAATATTCGACATTCACAATGTCTTCTAAAACAAGATAAATTTAAAATATTAAAACCATTGATATTTTCATAGCTTACAAATAAAATTATTACACATGCAAACATGTCTTAAAGTAGAAATAAATCAAATCGCTCTTTGCAGTAATTTTCAAAAACTGTCTCGGTAAAAAATCTTTTTTAAAAAATTCAATCAATATCAGCATTGTTCACACAGAAAGTTTAATACTTTAAATATTAAAGAAAAGGCACAGCAGAAGAATACATGCTAGCTTTGAAAAACATCTTTAACTGTGAAGACGAAAGTAAATTTTCAATGAAACTACTTTTATTTAGCTTAAAAAGTTTACGCTTTGAAAAATATTGGAATATTTATTAATAAAACAATAAAAGTGATGTTTGAAATATTCAATAACTAATAGTTATGTTCATGGTGTAATTACCTCCCATTTATGATTTCATACTTCCAATCAGAAATTAGGGAGAATTGCAAAAGGGTTAATTGCTTCCAGAGGTATTTGCAATAAGTCAATGAGGAGGTTTGATAATTTTGTTTAGTCTTGTCCAGGCCAGTGTTGTTCAAGAAACAGACATTAAATCAAACTAGGGTTATACTGATTACCTTATAAGCGCAAGGTAGCAAATGTGAAACACAAATATTGTTGAAATTCCATACTAAAAAGGAACACGCATGTAGATTCATGCAACAAATATTTTTGAAATGATTTCTAGAGGCTCCAGCAATAGAAATTGTTACTTTCCACCTAAGATAATTGATATAATTATTAAGAATAAATTTAATGATTGTAAAGCTCTTGAACAAATTTCTATAGACAGTTTATGATATAAATGAAAAATTTTAATTTTAATATCTCAAATTTTATTTTAATACTCCATATTCAATACATCAATTTAAAACAAAAAGCAGTTAATTACATATATTATCCAACATTTTCATAAAATGATATTATTACAAACTGATATAAATAACACACAACATGATATTTATTCTATGATAAGGATAATTAAGCAAACTAAGGTGAATTTGAAAATAACAGAAAAGAAAATTCATAATATAAAAATGAAGAGATAAAGCTCATCATAATAAAAGCTAATTGTTTCACAGGTCTGATAATACACAGTATGCAATTCTTCCGACTAAGTTTAGTATACTTAGATGTTGATGCAATTTCCATTCAACTATCTATTCGACAAACTGTCAATATGTTGCTGTAAGACAAAAGAAAATGATTTCTTATTCACAGTCATTCGGATGGCACTAATTGAGTGGAACAGCTTCTCTGCGTCAATGTCTTCTGGGAGCTTTGTGAGAAACTGTGCTAAATGGATAAAATCCATCTCTAACAGTATATCCTCATACATTCTCAGGATACCTAAAGCACAAACAGTATTCATAGTTAATAAACAATAATATTTGCACTTCTGGAAGTAAATTAACATCATTTTGAAATTTTAATGTAAAATATGTTTATTTTAGGTGCTGATCAAATGCAATTTTTTCAAAATAAAAGTTTTACACACAGCAACATTTTTACATAGTACTGAATGGTACAAATCCATGTCATGTATTTTCTTGTGTCATTATTTCATTTATTCTTGTTTTGTGGTTAATAAATAATAAAATATAATATTTATCGTCTTATTGAAAATTTTACCAAAAATAGTTGAATGAACTGCTTCCTTTCCCATTGCTATCATTTTCTAATTTACAATGGATCACAAAAGCATTCGTCCACCTCACATTTCTAATGATTTTCATGTATTTCATAATACACGATAATGTACAATGTTATATTTTGGCATCAGCAGTGAAAACTACACTGCTGGCCACCGTAAATGCAACACCCTGAAGGAAGCATGCAAATAATATGAAATTTACAACATGCATTAGCGGAGGTGAGATATGCAAATGATTAGAATTTCAGCGCAGACGCACATCACGCACGCCTGTGGCGCCACTTCAAAGCGCTATTTAAGGCTTGGAGATTTCGACGATTTTAAGTACGGTAATTGTGTTTTTCTTGTGGTTTTTTCAAAAAAACGATCAATTATGCCTCGTAGAAAACAGCGATCATCTTTTGATCAAGTATCCGAGTTCGACAGAGGAAGGATAGTGGCCTACCGAGATTGTGGATTATCTTTCAGGGAAATCGGTAGTCGTGTTGGACGAAACCAAACAACTGTAATGCGGATATCTGATCGTTGGATGCAGGAGGGTACGACGGACCGACGTGTTCGATCGCATCCACCTCAGTGCACCACTTCACGTGATGACAGGCATATTGTGCGTATGGCAGTGACGGATCGCTCAGCCACATCATGAACCATAGCACAGCACATTCAGTCTGTACCGCATCATCCAGTGTCTGCGTGTACCATTCGACGCCGTTTACAGCAGAGTGGTCTGTCCGCAAGACGTCCATTGCTTCGTCTACCCTTGACGCAGAACCACAGACGTTTCCGCCGCCAATGGTGCGATGAAAGAAGGATGTGGACGGCAGAATGGAATGAAATTGTCTTTACTGACGAGTCACGCTTCTGTCTGCAACACCACGATGGTCGGATTCGAGTCTGGAGACACCGTGGAGAGAGGATGCTGAACAGCTGCGTTATGCACCGCCACACTGGTCCTGCACCGGGTATTATGGTATGGGGCGGTATTGGATATCACTCTCGCACTCCTCTAGTACGCATTGCCGGTACTTTAAACAGCCAGCGCTACATCTCCGAGGTGTTGGATCCAGTTGTCCTTCCTTACCTTCAGGGCTTGCCCACAGCCATATTTCAACAGGATAATGCGCGACCACACGTGGCATGCATTGTCCAAGGGTTCTTCGTCAATCGCCAGATTGAATTGCTTCCCTGGCCAGCTCGCTCTCCGGATCTTTCGCCGATAGAAAACATGTGGTCCATGGTTGCTCAACGATTGACCCAGAAGACATCCCCAGCTGCCACACCAGATCAACTTTGGCAACGTGTGGAAGCTGCTTGGTCTGCTGTACCCCAAGAACACATCCAAAGTCTCTTTGAATCAATGCCGAGGCGTGTGGCAGCGGTGATCTCCAACAATGGCGGCTACTCTTGCTACTGATTTTGGCAGGAACCACACTTCACAGAAGTCTATAAATTTAATCATTTGATACTTGGTCAACATGTTATCTACAAAATAAATTTTGTTGTGATATCTCTTGTCTTTCTTGGTGTTGCAATTTGGGTGGCCAGCAGTGTATTATCCTAGAACTGCTATTGAATTATCTCCGTCATGAAATAATCAGTTACATAATAACAGGAGTATTTATTACAGTATATGCTAGGTCAATAATTACTTAAAAATTTAACAAAACAAAAAATAATGCCTCATATGATTAAATATTGTAAATACAGAGATGCTTTCAGTAATGATTAGTAGAATTTCCATTCGATAATAACATTTTAAAAATCCATTTAGACAATTGCACCTTAATAAATATTGTGGTAAACAAATGTGAAAAAATATTGTACACATTCACGAAAACCTGCAATCAGTCATGGTGACTTATATTTACATAACTAATAATAAATTGAAGGTGTAACAGATATATCATTCCTTGGTCATAGAGGGTAGCACAAATAACATGACATTGACGTAGTTGACTTTTGTACACAAGAATTGACAAAGGTATGGGTGAGCGGCGTAATATCCAAGATGTCGGGGTTTTATGATTCTGAAAATGTGTAAATATGTGTTGCGTCCAAGTCGTTATGTAAAATACACAAAACGAGTGTTTGTTAGTGTCAAGAGTCTCGCTTGTATGCCAGATCCAAGAGATTCTCCACAGCATCAAAGGTGAAAATCAGTAATGATTACGAAAAATACGTATTGCTTGGCATCTTCAAATATTTTGACCTTAGTATTTTAATACATAGGATATTGTTTTTTGCACAAGCATGGAATTCAATGTAAGCAGTTTATTCTAAAAAAATTCATGTAAAGGTTACAAATTGTAAACTTGATATTCAAAATAAAACGTAAGGTAAAGTTTTGCTTTTCATTTTAAAAATTAATATTAACAAAAACTAATTGTACTTGTGCAATATCAAAATTTTTTTTTTTCAATTTGGGAAATTAAACTGCAATGAAGCAGAGCACAAAATGCAACAATCAGTGCATTTTAAGGACTGAGCACAATGACAGAATTTAGACATGCATTGGTAACAAAATTCAATAAATTTAAGACATGACTTTTAAGATTTAAAAATAACACCTTGTATATATAAAATGAATGATGGAAAAGTTACCTAAGGCTGTTTTGACCAAAAACTCTTCACCATCCCTGAGATAGACATCCCAAACTCTACATGCTACATCCAATGGCAAAGATTTGCTATACAGTGTGTAGAGCCTAAAGTGAAAACAAGTACGGATTCATTACTAGAAAAATATTTTCATTAGGTTCAAGGAATTGAAAATTTCAAAGTTCAACGTTACGAAGTATATGAGAGGATTTTCCTGTGTAGACATACAATCACAAAAGCACAAGTGCCATCTACATTTGCTTTAGAAAATAAACCTTGCAGAGAAAAATAATTTAATTTTACATAATTTATACAAATGCCTAGAGCCTTGATAGTAGGTAGACATTTTCATTATTTTGTTATAAATAAATAACTTAGGAGTTAGATTCAGCAACTTATTTTTGTCTAATATTGCTAAAGTGTGTTTATTTCTTGATGACATGCTTATATACCAATTTTCCTACACGTCATTGGTGTGGCACATGTGGTTATAGAATTCTGTTTTATGAAAAGAAATACAACACATAAACACAAAAGTTTTTAAAAAACTGATAGCTAATTGTACACTGCCATTATTTAATTTTTTTAAAATTTTGACATAACAGGGATTTTCAGTGTAAACAAACCACTAGAAGATGAGGATTTTAATTCAGTTATACAACACGAAATACATATATCTTCCATTGAAAACACTAGCACCATTTGCATTTTCCTTTAAAAGAAAAAGCCTCTCATACAGTGCAGAGCATCAAAATAGTATACTTTTAAAATATAATTGTGCATATATGTGAAGGTTTAATCAAACACAAACCTTGATCTCCAATTGAATTTATTACACATCTTATAATTGTTTACAATATGAAAATAATATACTGATGTAGGCGCACGAAGCACCTTTTTGTGGCGTCCTTTTTCTCTAGGTGCATCATGGGGATAGTCTCAAACTGCAAGGCAGGAAGGGGGAAAATGACGACAGGGCATGCGCTATCGGAATTCCGATAAGTTAAGTGGTTCGCCAAGAGGTTATTCTGATTAAGAGTCTTTATGCCATTATATATATCTATTTTGAGATTTCTGAAGAGCTTTTGAAGATTAATCTAGCACACATAATCTTTACACTCAACTTTGCCACAGGAAATTAGAAGAATAATATTATAAAAGTACTAAATAATCAGATATGTGTACATACCAATCAACTAAATACAAATCTGGGCTTAGATTTTGCTTGGTGAATAAGTTAAAAAGTTTTGGTAAATTTTCTTTGAAATATTCTTCATAAACTGAATAGTATGCAGTCATCTGAAATAGTTAGATATTGTTACATTTCAAAAACAATAAGACAGGAAACAATATAACTTTAAAAACTTGAATACATTTTAATCAGTAATGAGCCATTTCACAAACATCAACGTGCCACTTGTAGTAGGAGTGATGAAAAAATAGCACAAACTGATGAAATTTGTAAAATTACATAAGGAAACACTTTATGTAATTTGTAGTATGCCCCCTAAAACCCAATTGCAATATGATCTGTTGCAATGGTAGGTGAGCAGCGATTTTAACTTCTCAAATTGGTTACTTTGGCTAGAGATGTAAAAATTGTTTTAAACTGTATAGTAACAATTATTTTGCAAATGTGTATAATTCCATTAATTTTCTTATGTAAAAAAAAATATTTTTTTTCATATAATTAATTTCTAGTGGTAGATATAAAAGTCCTGTTGTCACACATATATTTGAATAAAAAAAATTTATAAGTAATGACATTCTAGTTATGGATTTAGTTAGTTAATATATATTTTTTATTTTGAAAACCTAAAGGAGACAAAAAAATTTTAGATTACACATAAAAAAATTGATTGGGTGAAAGTATACAATAATTACCATTTTTTGTTCTATTCTAAAGAATGACAGTTGACACTGGCGATTTAGCAAATTGCAAAAGCAAGTAAAGGTGTCTACAGCATCCATATTCAAGAGTAACATGGCAGCTAAAAATGACATTCCCTGCACCTGAAAAATAAGAATAATTTTTTAAATATGTAGAATGAATGACATAGTGACGAAGTTAGAAGTAATTTTGTTTTTGTTTCCTTTTCGCTGATGATAATCAAGCAAATATAAGTACTCCTAATTTATCACATCCATTTCCTTTTCTTAAAACTAAATTATAAAGATAGTGTAACATTTTGTAATTAGACTTTAAAATGGAATAAAGTGAACAATACCATAAAGATATTTAAAGAAAGAATACATGTAGCATAACACAGGATTTTGTGTCAGAAATTTCAGGAGACACAAGTCACTAAATAGTTATAATCACAGGCTAAATTATAAAGCTAAATTACAACGGCTAAAACTTTAATTATTAATTCGTTTTTAGTTCACTCACCATTTGAAAACAGACTAGTCTTTTATTCATCGTATTCAAATTTCTTCCCAAAATTTCTTTTAGTTATAAAGTTTAAACTAAAACATTAGATTGCTTTAATGATTTTGGTGTATTGTTAAGAGTGTGGTTTCTAGAATTGAATTAATCAGCCATTAATAAACATGAGGGACTTAACATGGTAGGGCAAATTTTTACATTTAAAAAAAATTTCACATAAAAAGTACTTTTCAAAACAGAATATGTATCAAATCTATTAAAATTTTATTTACATATGTATCAAATATTTTCAGAATCTTTTTAAAATTAAAACTTAAATTAATTTTGTGACTTGTTACTGTCATAATTCCTCATTTAAAGTACATTTTATTTCAAATTCATAGTATCACAGATTCCAGATTAGAAATGGATAAGAATCCTGATTTAAAAAATACAAAATTTACTTTTAAAACAGAACCTACTGCACTGTACTTAAAATCTTTATACAGAAAAACTAAGTCTCCTGCTCTTTAAATATGACTAGTTTTGAATCTATTAAATCAAAAGATAAAAATATTATTTTCATAGATGCAGAAGCTGCTAATGCAATGCAAAAAAGAGGAAAATTCACTGAGTTACTTTTATGATAGCATATATAAGATGTTAATGGCCAATATTATGGCTTGGGATTGCATTCTGGGGTTTAATGGCACAAAGTGCAAAAACAGACAAGCTGCGCCAAACATAAGACAATATAACCCAATAAAAAATATTTACAAATTAATAGTTTAAGACAAAGAGATTTAAAACATGAAAAATGCAGATGGATGGATGTTTGGGTTTTATGACACAAGGTCCAAAAGCGAACTGTGATAAGAATAAAAATATTCAAACAGATGGTATGGTTTTGTCTAATTTGTTTTATCATCATTTGCAGTATAACTAATGAATTTAATTTACCTATGCATAAAATTTTAAAGGTGAAATTTAAAAGATTTAATTATAAAAGAATTTAATAAAATAAATTTAAGTCATTTTGAATTTGGAAAAAAATTAGATTTAAAAAACCAACTTGACTTAAAAATGCGAAAAGGTTTGAATGGGGATTTTTTCCAATCAAATCTCCCAGATTCAAAATTGTACTTGTAAAAATTTGAGAAGTTGATGATTAAAAACAGGACAGACAATAAATGTGAAAAACGGAAAAGGGAGTAGTGCATGAGTTGCAATTGGGTATGCTCTCTCCTAGTAAATGACGATGGGTAAATTGTGTGTGTCCAATGTGCAGGGCGGTCTCAGTTTGACATCAGTCCTCCGCACTGGAGACACTGATGAATAATGGGTTTTACAGAATGTAATTTGATGGTCACTTGCAGGTTCCACAACTCTTCCCACTAGGAGTCGACATACTCCTTGGTGGATATCTTAATGTCACTAAGAGAAACGGCTTGCTGAAATGGAAGAGAAGGTGCCATTACAGCACTGACAGAAAGCTTGTTACCCTTTATGCATGAGTGACTAGGGACCCAACAAAACAGAATACCAAAATCCTTGCTTTGCAAGGTATGCAAGATGGTAAATACAGGGTGATTCTACGGTCACGGGACAAACTTCAGGGGTGATAGAATACAGCGAAACAAACACTTTTCACCATAGAATGTATGGTCGCTAGAGAGCGCTTTCCATTTCGGCACAAACACATGGTCCGACGCAAGTTGGAAAGAAGAGGCATGAAATATGGAAACAACGCTTTAATGTCAAATAAACATCAATAACTGCTTGACACAAGGAAATAATACAATTATATTTGCATAAATTAAAGATAAGTACAAGGAACAACGGGTAAGAAAAAAATGACATGTACAAAACATGAGAGACTTTTCACATGGAAATGAAAAGACATGTACAAACATCAGTCGGTAAGTACAACGCAAATGCATAATTACAGAAGCTGTTCAATATATTGACCACCGCACCTGATACAGGCCTCGCATCGCTGACGTAACGCTTTTATACAAGCGTTTGCCTGCGCTCTCTAGTGGACAACTGCTGCACTTATGACCATACATTCTATGAAGAAAAGTGTTTCGTTGTGGTCTATCACCCCCTGAAGTTTGTCCCATGACCATAGAATCACCCTGTATATGGCTTGGAAGTAATTATTTGACAATTTGGAATAATGCAGCACCCATTTGCAATGAAAGCTTACATTTCATTAATTCTGAGCACATTCAAATAATTTTGCTGATATTTATTTTGCACATAAACCAAAATTTAGTTAGGTAATTCTGAACTTTATGTGAACAAGTAAAACTAGTTTCCAATTCTGAGGTTAATCAAATTCATTCAATAACAATTTGGATAAGACACAAGATCCAAAGGTTATAAAAATGAAAATTTGATCATCTGAAAATATGAAGGTCAGTTATAATTCACGAACACATGTCCACAAAATGGAATTTGAGCTTTTTTTTTGGAAAATCAAAACTGAAAGATAAAATACAAAAGGCAAAAATTCAGGGATCCATGAAAATTTTCATCCTGATAATAAACAGCTGCTTTAGGGGTGACTTTTTGCTTGGTGCTACACAACCACTTGAAACTAAATTAGCTCTCTAATATACCAAAGGAGACATCTAGGACATAAATGAATCCCAATCCATATGCGAGTGTTCACAAAGGGAACAGGCGATTTTCATGCTAAAAGGGTCATAATTTTACTTATGTGTTTACTTATTTGAATAAAATAACATGCATCTTATCCAATTTATTGAAATTTCATTTGGTAAAAGTTGATGCAATGTATCATTAGAAATAAAATAAATTAGGATAAAGAATTTCTAATTAATCTCTATTTTACTTTCTGAATAGATTATAAAAGAAATATTTAGTAAGTGAGAACAGATGGTACAAAAAACACAATATATTCAAATTATAAGACCAATAATTCAGTGAGTCAAATTTTACTTACGTATCCAATATCTGGTCTGTAAATCACATATGCACCTAAAATGCCTTCTAATGTATTATGATATGGTCCTCCCTGCAAAAATTTCAGATATTTACATTTTAATAAAAAGGCATTTATTAATAGCTAACATTAATGGATATCATAGAAAATAACAGCAAAAAAGTATGTTATTTCTTAAAAAATATAAAAGCAACCTCCAAAATATTATCAATTTTCTTTTAAACCTATCCCTTTAATGACCTCTTTGAAAACCAAGTTGGTATTAGTGGTTAGTTAATTCTACAGATCACAACAAATTTTACACTACATTTGTTTGTTTGTGAGGGGTTTACTCAGGATCATAATTCTGTAATTTCCCATTAGCATTCTATTTAAAAGTAATAGTTCATGTACACAACAAGATATTTGTTGACAAGATAGCTGCAACATGATCATTCGGTTTTGAATGCAAGATGAGGGGTTTTGTGATATTTTGGATGATGCAAGTAAGGAAGTGATCTTTTAAACATGTAGGCATCCACTGCAAATACACCTTCTTTTACAGGTATACAAAATACAAAAAAATTTGATTTCATAGTTTGATTCTGTCCATCTAAAAAAATGACAATTTCAAAAGAAATGTTAAAATGACCAATGGTCAGATTTATCATTAAAAATAAAATTCCTGTTATTTCTTTTCAGATTTGAACTTGCTCACCAAATTTACTGATTGTTTTGAATCAAACTGATGCTTTTAGACAAATTTAGTATTGGAGGTTAGATATCAATATAGTTATTCAGGCAACAAATCAGAATTCATGCCTTGGCCTAGCATTAAACATTGAATAGCCTAGAAAATAGATTTAGGTTAAACCAGCCAAAACTAAAAATTGATGGTTTTGAAATGCTGCCAATCACACATGTTCATCAAGTAGAGCTTCATATTCATATGCAGTAAACTATGTAATGCCTTTAAAAATTCATTAACGCCTGAATTTCCAAATTGAAATGAACCTGTTTAAGTATATCTTTTCACAGTAAAATGCTGAGAAAAATCAAAACGAAGCTTAAGCATTACTGAAAAAGGTGTGCAACCAGATATTCAGTTTTTTCACTATGGAAAGAAATTTATTTCCCTCCCTCCTGACACATTCCAATACCTTTAATATCAAAATCTCCATTTTGACAGTAAAATTAGCGAAGAAAAAGTTTTCTGGAGTTCATGTTGCAAATTTCGTTAACACTGTGCCACTCAGAAATCTTTTAAATTTTCAAAAAGCTCATAAAACCTAAGTAGCATTTACAATGTCATACCTTGCAGTTTTTAATAAATTAGTTAAACACTATCATAAAACTCAACCTTGTGGTAGTTATATGGGTCATTCCATATCAAAATGAACAAAAAAGGGTATTTTCTTCAACCCAATCATCTCCAAACTTTTTTAAATGGCTAATTTGTTGCCCATTCACAAAAAGAAATTCTTAAAAACTTTAGCCACCTTGCAAATAGTTTTTTATTTACATATTTTTTTAAATTTGGCAATTTTTCCATGATTATAGAATCACCCACATCTCTGGATATAATTGTTTGATTGAAAGAAATTAGAACTTATTTAGTAGATAGATATACAACCTTTTTAATAATGTATTACATTACCTTCAGAGATTCAAGGTAATTCAATTTGAATTGGCCTTAAATTACAAAAAGTATATTTTTTTCTAAAAATGTCTGCTAAAAGTACTTTATTTGATCTTTGCTTTCTGGAAGTTTCAAGGTTGCATGGATTCATAATAAAAAAATTGAAGTAAATAGAATGATGTAATCAGTGCTCATAAACACTGGTATTATTTTATCCAAATGTCTGATTGGGCTTATATAGAGCTTTCTTAGTAGAGAAAAGTATAACTTTTCTAATGATTCTTATTTAAAGGTCACACACTTTTGACCTTAAATTATAAAAAGTGTTTTCTTTTCTAAAAATGTATGTTTAAATTAGGTTAAACATCTTTGCTTTCTGAAAGTTTTAAGGTTAGACACACATATGTTTACAGAAAATATATTCAAAGTAAATGGAATCATGTAAACAATATAAACACCTTTCTTTTGCTGGGATTGTTCAAGCAAGATGAAATAGGGCTTATTTTGTAGATAAATGTATAACCTTACTATCTACAAAGTAAGCCCTAATTTAGTCCAATTGAACAATTAGATTTGGAGATATGGGCAAATTAGTAATTCTAAAATCATGAAAAATTGCCCAATTCTTCAAATGTAAAAGTAATATAAATGAAAAACAATTACAAGTTAAGATTTTCACGAATTTTTCATTTGTAGTTGGGCAACAAATTAGCCATGCTTTAAAAAAATCGGAGAGAGTCCAGTTGTAGACTGCAGTTTAACATGGAATGACCTATATATAACACCTGAATAACGAATTTAGCAGAGTGAGTTACAATACAGGTTCAATTGCTGGTACCTTACTTTCTTTCTAAGTTAATGCAATATGTATGTAAATATAAAGTTACTTTGTAAGTAAATACAATGTAGTTCCATAATAGTAAACGGTGAAATTCGCAGCAAATAAGTTTATATTTTAGAAAATTATGACCTCAGAACCACTAAGCTGTTATGCTTTTAATTTGGAGAATGTACACCAAAACAAGAATCTCAGAATTAAGTTTTACCAACAAAACAAATTTAAATCATAAATATAAAATTTAGACAGAAGTGGTCATTTATGCAATACCTCCTGAAATATTCCAAGTTGTGGAAAAGTTCTTGACACATCTAGTTTAATAAAGTCTGCTGCATTCTCATTTACTTCTTCAGAATCTGAAAAATGATTGTACAAATGTTGAAAAAGTTCAGTGATTTCATTTAATAAAACATCATAGTTGAAACAGTACAAAATGTTGAAGTAAACAAAACTAAGACAGATGCATGTATTTCATTTTAATATAATTAAATATTTAAATTCATTAAACGAGTTAAATTATGCTTCATACTAATTTGAAAAATATAGAAATAGATTAGATATACAAATGTTTAGAGACAACATAAGCACCATGTACTTGACAATTTGTTTTGCAAATGCCAGCTACTTGCCAATGCATTTTGGCCCTTTAAACAGTATAGATATTGTTTGCTGATATTTAAAATTTCATTTATAGAATTTTAAGTTCAATTATGTGAATTGAATAGTAATAATACAAAGAATGTTGTGTTATTATAAATCTAGTAACAAATTTGAAAACTACAGGTTTGAGGATATTTATGGCAAAAAACAACAAAGCATCTTTTAAAATATATGTCCTCTCACTATTAAACTGTAAGGCTTTATTCTTGATTCAGATAACATGGAGTTGAAATCAATTCAAATTTATTTCATTGTTTTCAAATTTAAAATGAATATCAAATGAACTTTTGACTTATAACTTTCCTTCATATACCTGCATATAATTACTGTGCACTTCAGATTGATTGAATTTTTATGGCACATGAGCCAGGTTTGGCCAAGCTGTGCACTTCAGTAATGTATATAAATAACTGGCTAAGAATTTCAATTCAGTAATGTATCAACTTTATCCTTTCTAACAATTCCAAATTTATGTCAACAAGCAGTCTTAGACATTTTTTTTATTCCATGTAAAAGTTTCCTTTAAACAGATTTCTTCTGCCTTGTTTGGCTTTGCAATAACAATGTGAGCTTGTGTGAATCCTGCATCTCAACCTTTCTTTGGCAAAGGAATAAAGGAAAAAGTTCAGTTGAAGTTAAATCACTAAATACTTAACAGAATTTAGCCCTTTCAAACAATATTCTATAAGCTTACATAAGCAAACTTTATTTGTAAACTTTTTATCAATTTATAGTTCACTAAACTGAAAGAAATCTTGATGATTTGTCTGAATGTTTCTTAGTTAAAATTAATTATAAGCTGAAAATTATGTAAAGCAACATACCTACATCGAGATGGTTTAGGTAAACTCAAATAAATCCAAATCCAAAAAACATGAAGTAAAATTTTTAGGGCAATTATTAATCTTGAAATTAAATACATAAATACAATTTTGTATTCACATACCATCGCCACTTTCACAGGATGTAACATCTGTTGTCACCCAAATTTTTTCTTTAGATCGTGCAGTACAAATATCGAACAATTCTTGTGTGATGTTCAAGTCATTGCCAATGGCTAGTTCCCATACACGGCCTCGAATACTTGGAGGAAGCCCCTTCCACCACAAATCTCTAGTTTTCCTGTTGTCTTTGCTAAAATTAATATTAAATAATAAACATTTTCATTCCAGAAATAGTATTAAGAATACTTTAAGGTAAGCTTTTAAAAATTTGAAAATGCAGCTTGAATGAAAATTTGAAATATTACAGCTTGGTATACAAAGAATTGAATCATGCAAATTAGGAACTAATAGAAACAAATTTAGATAGGTTAAAGTGTACCCTAGTAGATAAGTGTCATGAGGCACTCAATTTAATCTTGTTAATCCTTTTATTGGTTAACTTTTAACCTTCAGATATAGGCCCCTAAAGTTACATGGAAGAGAGAGAGAGAGATCATGCATATCTGATACACAGATCTAATTTTAACTCATCTGTAAAAACATACAAGGATGCAAAAAATAAAGCTCAGATTCTTTTATAAAATACATTAACATGCATTTTTATATTTTAAGAGGAACTACCTATATCCCATGCCTATGTGCACCTAACAGTAGGTTAACAAATTTTGTTTTCATCATGCTTGTTTTTACTGCCTTAATGTATTTCATTCACAAATTTAGAGTCCATTAATTCTGGCATAGTTATAAGTACATACACAGTAGTCCAGCTAGGCAAAATGTCTTCATTCCATGTTTTTGTAGCATTAATCAATTGTTCTTCTAGTTTCTGTTGCTGATATGCTTGCTTCTTTCTATACTTAGCATCTTGCAATTCTAAAATAGAATAAGATATGTCCATCCATAAATAGATTAGAATCTTGAAATTCATAACTTTAGACAAATTTCAACTGTGTTCAGAAACGATAATATCCAAATGTGATAAGAAACAATCAAAGATTTTGCATTAAAATTTTTTAATTTTTAAATCATTGTTTAAACCAAGCCTACTTGCTATATAGGAATTCATTATCTACACAATTAATGTGTGATAGTTTGTCTGTTTGAAATCTAACTTTGTCTCAACCACAGCACGTAGAGATCTGAGAGAGGTATCAAAATACAGAGAATAAACTGGGAAAGTTATTCCCCCCTTTAAAATTTTCAAAAACTTAAAATTTTAACATAAAATGTTCAAAAAATTACCTGATTGGACGGAGTGCCGTGACATCACTGGCTGATTCCGTAATGCTTCCATAGCGGTTTTTGCCCCAACTTTTTTATTATGTTTTTTTTTGTCAAACTTGACTTAAATATTCGTGTTAAATTTGAGAAAAAACGTAGAAAATGTTCAAAATGCAATATACAGTACTTTTTCATGTCTTACATTTTACTGCTTTAAATAAACATTTAATACACCACTTTTTCTAAGCTTTTATAATGGAAAAGTGAAAAGTTTAGGAACTAACCAAATAAATTTAATTAAGAATGGGTTTAAGTTTGTATTGTAATTTTAAAATTTTGGTTATTACAAATCTTTCAATATAAGTCAGAAAAAATACCTTTTTTTCGAGCCCCCTTTATCATTTCTTCATACAATTGTTTATGCTTTATTTCTTCTTCGACAGATTTCGCAGGTAAATTACTGTAAAAAATTTGTATGTTAGAAATGGTATCAACATTTAATATTTCAAAAAGAACAATAACTGTAGCAGAATATAAAGCTGCGCAAAAATAATTCCAATATACAGTCCTAGGACAAAGTTTATTTCATCACATTAAAGCTGGCCTTATCAAATAGCATTTCACATTTTTTGTAGTTCTAAGCCTCAATGTAACTTTTACATATTAATTGTTCTAAAGGGAAGTAAACAAAAATAAATTTTACACACTAAGAAATGCTTTAATATTTGCCATTCCATACAATCATTTGAATTTGTGTATACAGATTTTTAGATACTTTTTATTAACAGGGCTTAGATTTTGCTGAATTTTTGCTCCTTTTTTCTTGCTACGCAAATGATGCACATAATGATAGAAATTCTGTTCGCAATCTCCAGACTTTAGAAATGGTTTGATAGTTTTAGGACAGAGTTAGGGCTTTTCAGGGACATTTTAACTCGTTTTTCATTTTTCAAGTTTTTCGCAGTGCTTTAGTTTTTGTCACTCGTTTATTACCTCATTTTTGGTGAAATGTTTGCATGTCCTAATCATTCATCCAGTTTAAATTTTACTATAAATAACAGATTAAATCACAAAAATTTATCATCTGTTAGCTTCTAGTTCCAATAAATTCTGTTATCTAACCTTTAATGCAAAACAAATCTGTTTGATAATTTTTTTTATTGATGGATGAAATGATCAATGACAGAAAGAGTAAGGATTGCTTTTTCGCTAGCCTTGACAGAATAAAATGAAAGATCACATTAAACTTTTGGATCTTCGAGTTATAATTTGAAATGCTTAATAATTTTAAAATCTGAACCAACTAAAGCATGGTTTCCCAAGCTGTGATGCATTGTTCCTAAGACAAAAAAAAGATCATCCAAAACATGTTAGAAAACATACAAAATGCTTTGCACAAAATGTACAACCGAGACTGACAGCAATAGTATTGCACCAGAACACACTGTATGTCCAAAATAGGATTTATCGCTTTGGATAATAACCTCTCAATAAATGAGTGGATTATATGGTATTCATATATAGAGAAAAAGCGCAAAAACATATTTTATTTACAGGAAATTAATTAGAAAAAGAAAGTATTTTGCTAATTGAGAGCATGTCAATCAAATTTATTTAAATAATTTTTTCATATTTTTGGGTAATTTTTATACATTTTTAAAGTCAACAAACTCCAGACTCAGATTATTAATAATTTTGAAAGATTAAACAGAAAATGAATCAGCTTTATGAAAATTTAGAGGCACAACATTTTTTATGTTAAAAAGGAGGGTAAAGGTACATTAAATTCAGAATTAACTGGCTTAAAGTGCATTTGAACCTTAGAAATTGAACCTTGGGAATTGTCTATAGTGTACTAGAATTTGTTGCTCAATCTCTATTTATTAGAATAATCTGTGCGTAGGAATATTATTCAACAGGGCTCTTAAATGTTGGCCTGTATTTTTCATATTGTCATTCCATAATAAATGAACCCTTCAATTAACTGCAAAAATACTTACGGGGGTCGATTTTCTAGAATGAGAGCTGTGGTGGAACTTGGTATGCATTCATCACTCCTGCGACTACTAGATGAGCAGGCTGATGGACAACGCTGAATTTGCTCCAATTGCTCCTCTTCGTCTTCGATAGGTGATTTTGATTTCCATGGCAACCTACAAGAATGGGATTATGTTAATACAAAGTAACAAATAAAATAAATTTCTCTTAAACTCAATCAATAGAAAATTCTAACTGTTGAGAAATTTCTTGAAAATATAAATGAGCAACACAAAAATAAAATATTTTATTTTAATGTAAATAATTAATTATATTTTCAGAATGAGAACTTTTTTAAAACATTGTGCAACTACACAAAAACTATAAATGTACGAATAGATAATTGTACATAAAGATTCGTTAAAACTAACAAAATAATTCACAATTTGTATTGAATCTATAAAACTGAAGACAATTTGTTGTTGAGTGGTTTGGTTCACAGTTTTCTTTCAAGCTATAAAGGTTAATTAGACCAGAACTTATGGCGAAAGTGGATTCTGAACCACGACAAACATCCTTGCCGTCACCGGGACTCGAACCCAAAGCCTCATGAACCAAAGCCAGCACTTTATCCCTTTTCATTTTAAATGTCTATAAATAAATATGCTTCTAATGTTTACTGTGCATTCAGAAGCAACTCTAGCAAGCCATATTTGAAAGCATGAATCTCAGTTAGAAATAGAGAAATTAACTACATTATTTGTCACACTGCTGCAAATGACAATCACATAAAAGTATTATTATTGCATAATATATCAATCTGTGATATAGTAGAGATCGTAAATTTATTTTAACTGTGTACTACTTTGTACAGTTAGTCAACACATTAAGCACTGCAAAAACGATTAACAATGAAAAAGAAATCAGGCTGATGCAGTGTAAAGTAAAAGCCAAACATACAAAAGGTAAAAATTTGCATTTGAAAATAAAATATGCAAATTTTATTTTCCAAAACTAGAAAGCATAATACTTATGAACTTCTAGCAATCATTCCCAACCATTAAAAATGCTGATATATTCATTTTGGGAAATCTGGAAAACTTGCAACATACATTGAAAAGTTACTGTGGGTTTTAAACAAGGTTTAGTTTGCTGCTTTATGGTCACTTTTTGCCATATGAGGGTTAATCAGCCTGGGGTTGATGGTTTTTCCTATGAACATTTATGCTGATATAAATGCAGAACTTTTAGTTGGCAAAAAGTATTGTTCATTCTTTATCCACTTTGCATTTGTGTCTTTTAAACATTCAACTAATCAATAACACAAAAGTTTTAATGGCTGATTCTCCATATGTGTTCATTCACCAGAAGCTCATGCAAGTTGGCATTTGCATTGCATGGTTTTGAAGATTATTCATTAAACTAGGTAAAAGGTTAAATGTAAATAGTAAATGTGCTTTCAAGATTGATATCCTTATCACGGATTCACGTTCCAAGTGTATTATTGTTCAATGCAGGATTATGAGCTGGTGAAAAAAGTCACCCACTGCAACTGCCATACATGATTTTTGCATACAGAAGTCCTTTTCCAAAAGGTGAGCTTACCATTTTACTCAAAGTGAAACTATAATTGCTGAAATGGACACCCCCAAGGTCATCTACCTTCTCACCAGCCACACTGCATATAATACTATTCATGTTTTGATAATCAATAACACAAAATGAAAATTTTCTCTTTTCACGTTCCTTGCTCTCAAAGATGGTACTAAAATAACATGATTCAATATTAAAATATAATAGGTTCAAATACTCAAAACATTCCTTACTTCAAAAACAAATTTGAAAATCCCCATTTCTTTGGCTTAGCTCCTTTATGCAGATCTTCATGTAAATTTTGCAAATTATCACAGGAATAACAAAGGGAAGGATTCGTTCGAACTTGAGTCTCTCCAATGCCAAAAGAATGCTCGGTACCCACAGAAGATATACTAGTGAACGAAGAAGTGTCCGTGTGCTGAAGCGATGTGGCGGTGGGTGAGCGTGGTACGTGATTTTCCACAGGTACAGCACAGGCGTCATCACTACTTCCATTCATCATGTCTGCTTTTTCCTCCTCTTCCACTTGCCTATCCAGTGTTTCAGCTTTTTCTCGGAATGAGTACTTGGTTTTGCATCGGGTTTCAGAAATGTCCTCGTCAGAGGATCTTTCTCCTTTGCAGCGGTCCCTGTGTACAAGGGAGCCAACACGATCCATTGGAAAACAGGTTCCATTTCCGTTCCTAGGAGAAAAATACTTCGAGTTCTTGATGTGAGAATCAGAACGAGATTCAAGCTCAAGTTGTTTCGTGAAAGGATTGTAAACTAAAGGAATGCTTCCCAACACTTCATCCAAAGTAGGTTTGTCTTTTTTGCCAATTGTATTATATACTGGTGATCCTTTTCTAGTGATTAAAGGTCGCTCATAGGGTAATTTCACATCTACCTCACTCCTTTCATTTCCTGCGGTATTTATAAGCCTGCATTTCAGGTGTAGCAATTCATCAAAATCTTCTTTACTCTCAGCTTCTAGATCTGTTTTGGACAGAGATTTGATTGGTAACGTCAAATGTTTCTTTGTCCACGCCTCGTTAAAAGAATGAACTTCAGTTCCAGAAGAAGGCATCGACCATTACGAAAGATAACAAGGATGAACCTGTAAGACAAAATTGTAAAACTTGATAAAAAATTAATAAATCTCTTTCAATAGAATTTGGGATAGCAAGAGACTTCATCAAAATAAAAATTGAATTCATATAAGCATTACAAAATTTAAAAACAGAACATTTACAATCTTTTCATTACAATAGTTTCCAAGCAATCAGTATTTACTTGGAAACTGTTAAGCTATATAAAAATAAATTTTTGATCTGGAAACTAAATATGTGGAACACTTGTGTTGTTTATTGTTAAAATTTTTGCAGATTGCAGCACATTTGGTAAAGCAAAAACTTGCTGACAAAATTTGTAGGTTATTCTAATATTATTCAAAATATTAAAATTATTTTTTTATAATGGGATTATATTCCAGATAAAACAAGTGCTATCAATTATTTTTTCTATCATATTCTAGAATTAACATAGTTGGAGAAACTGATGGAATTTGCAGTAACTGACTTTAGTTTAAAATTAATGCCAAAGAATTGTTTAATATTGTAACATTTATGAAACTTAGCTTATCTATTTTAATTAGTTTACATGTTTAACACTACTACTAACCATTATTATCATGTTAACTTGGTAAATATTCAGTTTGATGTTATGAAATTTTCATTAGAATATCATGAAAAAGTGTTTAGCCTAGCTTCATACAAATGTACTGGTGATTGCTAAAATATTTACACAAATGTTTAAAATTTGAATTTTATTCAAAATAATAGTGGTCAATTACTGGATGGATAATGGTCAATTACTGGATGTGTGGTGGTCAATAACTGATTTAATCACTATTCTGAACTTTGACATAAAATCTAAAAATTATCAAACATTAACTTGTACTTTTGTTCATTTGAATCACCATCTTTTCATATACTAAGTACAAAAAACTTGAAAGTGCAATTGCAAATTTGCTCTAGTGCATTTTTTTATAAAAATTAGCACAAACTGGTCAATTACTGGAAGGTTCGCCCTATTTTTGTTTAAGTAATAGCAAAGTTAAGTGCTTAATTGACATCTAGAGCAATAATAAAATTTTGAAAATTACAAATTCAATAATTGTTGATTTCAATCATGGATTGAAACTAATCTTCAGTCAACGCTACTTTTGGTACATTACACTTTGTTTACAACTTTTTTTGGTAGTCAGGTTTTGCAACACAAAAGCAAATATACCACTTTTTGTTAGGATTTTAAAATGAAAGTAAATCTGATACATAATTTAAATTCATCTACATGGTTGAATTGCTCATGATTCATTCCAAGTCAAATTTCAGACTTACCATCCTCCAATTGTAATTTTCAAATGCGAGTTTAATTTTCAAATTCACATTGTCATATTTTAAACTTTTGAAAGACATGTTTGCTTGGAAAAATTACTGAATGTCAAACATAGTTATGAAGTAATATCATTAAAAACTGAATATTCAACCATACCATTTTACAGTAAGTAATTCTAACACTTCTGAAATATCATTTTCTTAGTCTTAATCAAGAGTACAATTTATAATTTCATATTAGATTATTCATAGTTTTGAGTAAAATATTACAAATACAAAAAGGTAATATTTTTGTTGAAATTTTATTATCCTTGTATCGATAATGCAAGAAAAAATATTTTGTTTGCCAAAGAAAACACATTTTGAATAAAACAGATTGATAACTACAAAAATGCTCCAAGACTTAAATTGCCCCTCAGTATTCACATATATTACCACTGTATAAAATGTAATAAAAATATATGTATAACAAAGTATAAATTATTTTACAGCATTTGTCCAAACAGTAAGATTACTTGTGAGAGCTGATTAAAGCAAATTAACATTTGGAACATAAATGCATACCTACTGCATCTGACTATCGCTCAAAAAAATAATCTTCGAATTTGTCCCCTTTGCAATCATGTCAACCATTGCAGAAAACATTTTGTAAACGTAGTAAAAATCCATAGAAAAACATTTTCCATTATACTTAGAACTACATGACCAGACACTGAAAATTTAACTCGAAATTCTTTTAATTATGACAAGGAACATGCAAATATTAAAATGCGTGTTATTCAAATACAAATAATATACTTCATATAAAATAAAAATCCTATGAAGTATGTTCAACTTACTCATCGTACGGAATATTGAGAACTTAGAATATCAATTGAGGTCGAGAAAGCAAACCTTCAACAAAACATAAAATTTTTTGCAGAATTTTGAGGTCAATGGCAAAACGGGTACGGAAATCGAATTATAAGATCTCGAGTTCTACATACGGCTAATCAGGAGCAGAAAAAGTAGCACACTAATAAATCAGAACAATTAGACGCAATTGACAGCCACTATTATGCTTCAGGTCCGATTTTTTTATATCAGCTGTCAATACAGAAATGACGCATTATTGCACTTGTTAAGTCGAAATGCAAAAAGCAAACAAATAATTTTTAAAGCATTTTTCGGAAAATAGATAAAAGGCACACAAAAACAAACACATAATACACAAAAAGTTCACATAAATTCTTTATCGTTCTTACCGTGATATATTGATATCCGTATTCTCCAATATACAATAAACTATGCTAAACCAACATATTTTCCAAACTCACAAAGCTACAAGCTACGATTCCTAGATTAAATCCTAACTACGATGTAAACAATCCGACTATACTTTTCTTAGCATTCCATTTTGATTACTACATACGATCATATACACTTGACTGGCACCCAGGAAACACCCATTCGACAACAATCGTAATTCAGTGACGCTTGCCCCCCTCTCTCCTTTCTCATCTAATCTATTTAATCTCAAAACGGCTGGCTGATAGCTGGTTTGGGTTCGCACTAAATTCGAAGACTCAACTACTTGTGTTTGTAGAGTTTCACAACTGGCAAACCTTGAGTGCGATTCATGATGTTGCTTTAGTTTGTATAAATGCCGCTAAAACTCGCGCCCAAGAAATGAACAATACGGATATTTGGTAAGATGGCAATGGTAATTAACTAATGTCGCACTGGAGCAACACAACGGGCTATTTGAGACGGTCCGGGTTCAATCCCCAAAGGAAAATAAGAGGACAACACGTCGTAATTTTGAACCACGATCAGATGACGAGATCAACACCTGAGCTGGCACCCCAATTTCCGAGCTTCCACACCATGCCAAAGTGAAGACATTTGAAACCACAACAGATTTAACGTGCACCAGCTCTCGTATACACGACGGTTTGGGGTTGGACTGAGTTTCGAAATTGCAACCTTCCGATGGCTAATCTCACGTTGGCGTGGTGTGGAAGTTTGGAGAGTGGGGTACCAGCTCAGGTGTTGCCTCGTCATCTGACCGTGGTTCAAAATTACGTGGTGTTGTCCTCGGATCTTTCCCTTTGGGATTGATCCCGGACCGTCACCAATAGCCCGTTGTGTTGCTCCAGTGTGACGTTAATTGAAAAATACCAATACCGATGGCTAATCACTCTTCCAACCCGGCTACCACGGCCCTAAGGATATTTGGATATAGATTAGGGGATAACTGTACTTCTTCACTATGCAATTTTCTAGCTACTTGAACTTAATTAAAGCTTACTTTGTTATTTTTCTTTTGAACCGGTAACTTTTACAGTGGTGTGATCAATGAGTTCAAATTCAGATTATGGTAGAAAGGTAATTAACGTCACACTGGAGCAACACTCGGCAACGGTCCCGAGGGAAAGATCCGAGGACAACACCACGTAATTTTGAACCAAGGTTAGATGACGAGGTGAATACCTGAGCTTGAAACCCGACTCTGCAAATTTCCACAACATGCCAATGGGAAGATGTTTGAGGCCACGACAGATTTAATATGCACCAGCCCCTTTGTACACAACGGTATTTGGTTGGATTCGAACTCGAAACCCTCCTATTGCTAATCCTTTTCCAACCGGACTTCCGCGGTCCTTGTTCAGAGGATGGATACCAACCAATTGATTGGTATCCATCGGAAGGAATCGAACCTCAGGGTATGGGCATTATACGAGAGGGATTTTCAGAGAAAACAAACAAACCAGGCGGCCTGCGGAGATTTAATTTTGCTATTCAAATGCTTTCCCATGATAAATGTTGGGGAAAAGTTAAAATATAGTGTTCATTGTTTTGGCAATGTTTGGCATTTAATCTAATTGGTGTCGACCAATTAGCTATCATTTAGCGATTCGGAATTCATTCTTTGGAATTTTTATTGGCTATAGTGCTGAAATCGTATTCGAAAAACAGGCCAAGTGACGTCACGTTTGCAATACTTATAGGAAACACTTTCCGCCGCATAAACAACACCATTACCTAGATATAGCTTGACAGAAAATGCCTATCATACGGAATAGATGGTTAGTTGGGTTTTATGACGCAAGAACTATATTTGGCCAAGAGTTGCGCCTAACAACGTCAATTAAATGGATATGACACACAAGTTTACGTTTTACTGACACAAGTAAGTATGATAGGTATTTTAATTAACGGCACACTAGAGCAACACAACGGCATATTGGCGACGGTCCGGGGTCAAACCCGAAGGGAAAGACCGAGGACAACACGCAATTTTGAACCACGGTCAGATGACGAATTACTGACACAGAAGAGAGAGAACTACACTCAGAGAGCGCCGTCTACAATTCAGTTTGCTAGCGCAAAGGGCAAACCCACTGAACCACAACGACTCCTTTACGGAATAGATATCTAAGATACTCTTAAGTAATCTGAAATTTACTGTCGCTGATAGCCTGTTTTGCTCCATTGCGACGCAAACATTCAACTGCCTAAGTACCAACAAAAAGTTTCAGACTTCGGTAACCCAGTTGGAAGAGTAACGGATTAGCAACCAGAGAGTTGTGAGTTCAAAACTTGGTTCAAACAAAGACCGTCGTATACACGGAGGCTGGTGTTAAGTTATGCTTACTAAAGTTATGCTTGATAATAATTTTTACTCATACTAAAGCAGATATTTTACTGGCAATTTTCTTAATTAATAATCACGACCAATAAAAGAACCTTAATTAATAACTTTATTGTTTGTAACCTTTGGTAAAAGAACTTTTAAAAACCCAAATTTTAGTTTAAATGTTAATTTAAAGCTGAAATATGTCTTTAACTCAACTAACAGAGCAATTAAGATTCGTATAATTCTTTCAGAATTGTGGAAAATTGTAAAGGATTGAGTAGGTTTCATGACGCAAGGGCCATATTTTAACAAACTGTTAAGGAATAAGAACATAAGCTATTCGCCCTCGAAAGATGGATACTAATTGCAAATAGAAGAATCCGAATGCGAAAGGCTAAATCGGAAAAATTATAAGCTTTGGAACTTGCAGGAAAGCATCCTATTTCATTTGTATATATATTCGGTTGTTTTTCTCGGTGTTCGTATGTTTGATTTACATATTATTCCCCGCTTCTTGTAATTAACATTTGGTGACGTCCGTAAAGAAATGTAATAAACCCTTTCAAAGTAGAACACTAGCTATTTTCGACTAATAATTCTTTTTGACCGGGAGCAGTAAATGACAAGTTGCAATTCCTGTCGCTCATTTTACATATTGTTGAAATTAGCAACTTGTAGATGCCTATGGCATTTGTTTCATTAAAAACTATTCCCACTACTTGTAAACATATCCTGCTTTATTGGCCCTTCATCACCCATATTTTGACATTGCATTCGTCGAGTTCGAGTACGCGCATTTGCGTCGATGGACATTGATAATATTCAGTAGGACAGAAATATACGACAAATGTGATAGGCTGCCTTAAAGTTCCATGATTATCATATCTTTCGTGTTTCTTATTGTCTGTTTTGTTTCCACATTTAAAAGACAACGATAAACTTAGAAATAGAATCCGAGCAAAAGACTCCAGTTGTGGAAGGGTTTTGTTTACGTTCCAACCTATCACCTTACTTAAAAAATAGACTTGTTCAAAACCCCGTGACTCAACTGCCTTCTCGCTGTAGTCGGACTATACCTTTTTTAAAGACTGATATGTATATATTATATATACGAATTGTATAGTATTTTGTAATAGTAAATATTGAAGCTACATGATGTTGTGGTTTAATTAATTGTATTTTAAATTGGATAGTTATAAGAGTGCATTCGAACCTTGGTTGGTTGGGTTTGATATCATAGTGAGCAACTGCAAATTCATCTTGATGTTCGGAAGTTTTATGTAATACTATCTTGGTGTAATTAAAATATGTCTAACTTTCATTAAAAATTGAACTTTTTCGCATAAAAATGAAACTATTCCTGAAATTCGAAATAATTAAAGAATTTCAAATATCAAACCTTGAAAATAGAAATTAATTTAAACGATAAATAGCATTTTACTACTCAAAGGGAACTTTTTATAAATAAAATTAAAACAAAAACATAGGAAAGTGCTGTGTTTAGAAAAAGAAAAAGATGTCAAGAATATACATAAAAACGTTCTGAGAGACATTTTTTAAGTAACAAAAATAGTTTTAGAATTTTTCCTTATAAGTACTTAAACATTTAGGAACCCTGAAAATGTACAAAATTTTGAATTTCAAGTTGTTAAGTGAAATATGGTTCAGTAGGTTTATACGTTTGGGCAATTGATACTTTTAATGTCCTTTGATTGTAGTATGCGAGATCTTTCTCTAACATAATATTAAGAAAACTGGTTTATGACATGGCAAGTGACAAATCAATATTGTACAAGCCTGTTTAGCCTTTGTAACATGTCAAATAGAAACAGTAATTTTTTACCATATATTTAAATATTTTGAAGTGACATTGTCTAGTTAAATATTCATTAAAAGGGAAGTTAAAAATAACAAGACACCAGTTTAAGGCAATAATCCCTGTTTCTCTGTACTGAATGTTCCAAAACATGAAATGAGACTTGTTCAAAACCACGTGACTCAACTGCCTTCTCGCTGTAGTCGGACTATACCTTTTTTAAAGACTGATATTATATATACGAATTATATAGAATTACGTTTGGTTGTTTGGGGGTTTTATGGCGCAAGGGCCATATTTGGCCAAGCTGCGCCAAAACACAAGGTTATTTCAATTCAAAAGTGTCGTGAAAGGAGAAAAAAAGAGTGATTGCTGAACCGAGTAATAGGATGAAAGCCGAAAAAAATCGCTCGAGTACCCCGGGAGCGCTAACCCCGTGTTTCCTAAAGACAGCACCATGTGAAAAGAAAAGATCACTATAGTACCTTGGGCCCTTGAAGCCCGTACTCACCTAAAGGAGATGTACCCCGAGGGCCGCAGAAATGAGAAATGTCAAAATGATACAAACTCAATATATTGGTTTATAAACTCAATTCGTATATGGATTACGAAATACAAAAGAAAAGAATCATACGCGTTTAAGAAACTTTATTAATCAATCAGGATATTTATTCAAAAGCAGGTTGCGTTGTAAAAGTTGAGAAACCTGATGGCAAAAATCTATTCATCCGCTGAGATAGCTATTGGGTCATGAATTTCAATGAAAATATTCGCATAAAATTCCAGCTTTCGCAATTTACACAAAAAATACCTTTTTAATGCATGTATTTTACAAAACAGTCTTTATTGATCTAATTTCAGTATGTATTTCATATTAAAAATATAAGTACGTAGGTTATTCTACTTGGAATTATACTAAGTAGGATGGTGACCTCATTGTAACTTATTTTTCGTGCAAAATGAATGTGAGTAGAATAAATTATTAATTAGATGTCAGATCTGATGTGTCGTAAAGGAAATATGATATTCCTACTCTTCTTCGACAGCGGTGCCACAGATGATCTTGACGTACGATCCAATATCGATCATACCTTCTCTGTCGGTAGGCGCTTCTTTAAATGCCTCGTCAACCTGAAATTATCGCGAAACAAAATATTAATAACAGTGACCGCCAGCTTCAGGAAATTATTAAGATTTTATTAGTTCATTATTAAAAGACGATCCCAGTTGTTTCATATACTATATACGTGCGACGGTTGATGAGATTTTTGTGTAAAAAGAGGTATTTTCTTTTTCTGAATTTTGGGTAAAAATGGGTGGTGGCTATATGGCAGTTTTAAAAAGACAACAGTGTTTCCAATTATTTTTTAAGCATACCAATAAAATAAAAATAATTAAATGTAACCTGGTTTACTTTTTAATAATTTGTTGAAATGTAAACATGTTAATTTAATCAGGTGGCTTTAATAATATGTTCATCCTGTATTTTTCCGGTACAATTTATTTTGATTATACACTTCATCATTAATATTGTCTGCATATTCATAATATCTATCCCTCATGTGTGTGGGGAGGATTGCGAGAGACAACTCCTAACCATAAAAATATTTGATGGAGCAAGGGGTCCAAACTTCTAGGAGTTGACACCCTGATGAGAATATTTCCCTATTACCAAGAATATATCGAAAAGCATGAATTTATAAGCCAGAATTCCAATTTTAAATTTAGAATTATACGTTACTGTTTTTAGAGATTAAAATCACTGAGACACAAATATTTTCGAAACAAGCATATTAAAAAATACTGGAATAGTCGACGATTTTTAAATGGTATGATCAGGTCAACACACAAAAGTGTATGTGTTTAATTATTCCATTAGACTGGTTAACAAAAGAAAAAATAGAATAGTTTAGGTAGGTTGTGTCTTATGACTATATTTGGACATGCTGTATAGAACATAAGACAATGTCAAGTAATGGACATATGCACAAAGAAAGTTTTATTGATCCAGAAGAGAAAAATACACCCAGTGTTTAGGAAAGAATACAAGTATTTAAAGAAGGAATTAGTGTTCCTCTGGAGCATGTTACTTACATTCTATATTAATTTATTGCGTTAAAAAGCAAGTTTTCTTTCCCAACTTATGAAGTGCACATGTAACTAAGTAGGACGTGAAATTATAATTCAACCTTCATTTCGAGTATTCATATCAGAGTATGAATGCGAACTATATAGTAAAAGATTAATTTCAGGATTTAAAGTTTTCTCTAATTAACCCTCCAAGTGGTTTGGACGAGATGTTTCGTCCATCCAGATCCGACCAATTTTGTTGATGGCGAGATGTCTCGTCATCAAGATATTGCTAATTTGCTGGTGATGACGAGATAAAAAATATGGACAGTTTTTTTCAAGTGATGAGAAATCTCATCCATCTAGATATAGTCAATTTTGCAAATGACGAGATACCTCGTTGAGACAACCACCAGGAGGGTTAATCGAGCACCTACTCTCACTGAAGTAACCTTTAAAACCATATATTACAACACCCTTTCATATTATATGCAAACAACACAGTTGAAATTATTGCGGTTTAAGACTTTTGGTTTGTGTTATTTGCATAAATCATCATAATTAAAATTTTGCTCTTGGGAACAATCTAAAAAAATTACAAACATTAGAAAATTTGACATTTTTAAAACTAAAAATTAGGATTCTTATTTAACAAAATGAAAAAAAATCGAAAATGAATAAAAATGTGTACATTAAAAATAAAAGTACATGTACAAATTCTTTTTACCTCGGAACTGGTCAATTTCTCTCCCCATGTCATAAGAGCTTTTCGCAATCTGAAAAATTGGCAAAATTTCAATTCAAAACTTTGTGCATCACTTTCAACTTTCGATTATAAAAAACATGAAATGTTATAAAAATCACATGAATTTTACTAGTTTTTAGAGGCTTGTTTTACGTACTATTTGCTTGTTAATATGAATATTCCTTAATGTTCTCTGTTTTGTCTAATTAGACCGAGATCTACAGCTTAAAGTGCACTCGAACACAAAGTCTATTTAACCGAAGGTCAGAGTGCTAGTTTTTCAGATTTATAGTACACACAGGTTGGTAGGGGTAGGTAGTTTAATTTATGTCGCACTGGAGCAACATAAAGGGCTTTTGGCAACAGTCCGAGATCAATCCTGAAGGGAAAAATCCGAGTACAACACCTAGTAATTTTGAACCATGGTCAGATGAAGAAAACACCTGAGCTGGTACCCCACTCTTCAAACTTCCACACAACGCCTATAAGATATTTAAGGGAATTAAAAAACAAATGTAGGTTGCAAGAATTATTTGAAACCAGGGAGGGGATGATCAACAGGTTGAACGGGTGTTCGACTGTCTATTTATTGGAACCTATTTGTGTAACGTTACCTATTTGTGACGTTACACAAATAGGTTCCAATAGGTAACGTTACCTATTGTGTAACGTTACCTATTTGTGAACTACGGAACCTATTTGTGTAACGTTATTTTCCCTTTTGTCATGGTTGACTTTCTTTGGTTTAGTTATGCACATATGAAATCATATCTATTCTTTGACGTGTTGTTCGCATGATATATATCTGCCCAACCAATCTATTTGTGAAAGGCATTACAAGGGTGCCACCCAACGTCAGGTTGAAGAATACCGGAATCAAGCATAAAATTACGATAAACATACTCACTTGCCAAAAATAAACTTGTTTTGTTTTCTACAGTACGTGCCAAGAACATGCATGAGTGATTCTTATCACTTCTGATATCATTCAGATTATTTCTTTTAGTAAATAAAGTAAAATGTTTTGATAGCGAAAACAACGTGCTCTTGCGGTGAATTCTTTTTATATGGTTTTACCACATTACTTCTAAGTCCATTTTTGGGTATTTTTCATTACTGTCTTGAAACTGAAATGGCAGAATTGATTATTCGCAAAAATATCGAATCTACTATGCGATATTATCTGCGTATTATTTGCATTCATGAAGCGAAATATATTGTAATCAGGCACGAATAAATTTCGGAGCTATTTATACGTAACTATGAGAGGAATTTTCAGTATAAAAATAAACAAACCAGAGACGAAATTCTTCTGCTGTCCAAATACTCTCGCATGATACATATAAAAGTTGCCTTAAAATGTAGTTTATAGCCGTTTTGGTATTGATTGGCGTTGAATATATTTGGTGTTGACCAATCAAGTATCATGTATGAATTTGTAAATTGCATAAGCTAAGTACTGAAGTCTATTAAAAAATCAAGCTAAGTGAACGCACGTTCAAAATACGTACAGGAAGTACTCTCCCCCGTATCGGCGCAGAAACACTTCCACCACCTACATTCTTGGCAGAAAATACCTCTCATGTTGGAGTATGAATAAGCATACGTTTTTCCATAAAAGTATTTTTGGGAAAAAGAATTGAGAGTTCATTTTTGAAATTTTTCTTGGTTTTTAATTTTTGTTGGGTTTAAATTTTGGTTTTTGGTGAAATTCCACCAACCTTTTTTCGAATGTTAAAATCCACAGAACCATTTTGACATGCAGAATGAATAGTTGGGGCATTTTCGAATTAACGAAATAGGATCTTGGAAGATGAAATTTCCAACTTATATTTGGGCGTTCCAACTGAAATTTAAGGATATTATACCCATAATCAAAGAATGAATTCATCAATATTATAAAGACAATCAAAGAATATAAAAATGAAATATCTAATAAATATTTTCGTGGCATTGGATTCAGCCCCAATACAGTTTCCCCAACACATCTTAATTTTTTGTTCCTGTAAATGAAACATTGAGCTCCAGACAAAATCACAGTGAATCATGAGGTTAAAAACCCTCCCGTTAACCTAGGAATTAAACGATCTACACAAAATGTATTTTGAATAAATACGAGAAATCCAGCTCTGACAGCTGCGTTCCCGGTAGTTGCTTTCAAGATAAGTTCTCTGAAAATTTCGGCGCAGATGGTTATGACGACGGCGCAAATAACATGAATCTGATGACTCAGCCGTGTGACTCAGGGTTTCTCTGCGCTTAATAACACAAAGTTGAATTACGTACCTCTTTTCGCTAATCTTTCCTGCGCCATCAGGGTCAAAAGTCTTGAATGCCTTTTTGATGACTTCTTCTTGGTCAGTTCCTAGATTACACACATTGTGAAAAGTTAGTGTCTGAGCGAGACATAAATGTCACAGTGAAATATCCTCTATTGTGGAATGCTACTGAGAAAAGCTGCGATGAGAAATTAAGTGTGGAACATTGTAGAACACTTTTCGTGTTCAAACCGATTAAATCTTACGAGACTGTTGATTTTCGTATAATGAATTGGATCTTGGAAATTGGATTTCAAATGAAATTATTTCCAATGTTAAATATGAAGGCATGTTTAATGGCGGTATTGTTTCATTTCCGTTGTGTTTCAAAGTTAAATAAAAAGAAAATTCCGTAGTTGAAATATTTGTTAAAATTAAAGTTGGCAGAGATAAAATGCAATATATTTTGTCTCTTGACTTGGGCTTTATAACAATGAAGTGTGATCCCAAAAATGGATTAATAGAAATTTCCTGAGAAATGGAGTTATACCTATTAAAATTATGCCTTAAAAATCTTTTATAATTCAGGAGTAGGCATTATGGTCACATTATCATGAAGTGAAAATGTTAATTCGAGTTAACATTTTTAAATATTAATAATCTACCGAGAGGAGAATTCTATAGAAGTTCAGGAGAAATAATTTAACTGATAAATTTGGCAAGTGAAGGCGTTACTCTAACGGATTTATAGACATTTTATAGGTTATTTTTAGACATGAAATGAAGAGAATTTAAAGGAAATATATTGTTTATATATTTCCAAAATGCAACTGTGTAATATTTTACATGGAGCATTTCCCCATTGTATCAAATATGTATATTTTATTTAGTTTTGGTTTTTACCTTCATTTGAATCTGACTAGTACGATTCAGAAATCCTATTGTCCAAAAATATCTCATAGTTAATAACTACAGCTTTTTAAAAATATCTTCGAATTAAAGGTATTGGAATAGGTCAGGTGTTGTAAATATGAAAATATCTTGAAGTTTCCTAACTGAAAGTTCTGGTCTTTGCCAAAAGTGCTGCAGTTTCTGGAAATTGACCTTTATAACCTTAAGGTTTTCTGAAATAAGTGATGTAAAAAAATATAAATTTCCTAAACTAGGTTCGAGTTCTTTAGAGGAATGATGTTTCTTGAAATAGTGTTTCTTCAATATTTTTTACTTATCCATTTTATTTGCAGCGTTTTTTTTATAACTTTGTAGGTACTTTGAATGCACTAGTTAATGTACTTTTCAGTCATTTCATAAAATTTCGATTCAGAACATTTAAAAAACAATTTTAGTCATAAATCTTCTTCCTACTTTCTGAGTGTTAAGTAAATGTGTTATAGGTATATTAATATATAAATACTTTTTCAAGCTCACTATATATTTGTTTATCTTATTATTCTTTTGTTTGGAAAAAAAGATTTATGAATGCTTTTATATAAAAGTTGCACATACGTGTAGTGTTTTCGGTCTTTGTAGTGTTATATAATTTAATGTCTGTTGCATAAATACAGAATGCTCTAAAACATACAATACTTTATAATAAACCCTCAAGAAATAACCTGGTTTAAATATTACTACAATGGAAAGTTCAATTTTTAAAACCATTCTCATAATATTTTCCTTACATTCGACATAAGATTAGCACATTGAACAATTTTCGCGTGGAAATGTGGTTGGTTGTATTGAGCTGACTCAGAAGTGAGAAACACAACCAGGGAGGGATCAAATCTGCGCCGCCTACAACTCACAGGTTGCTAGCGCATTGGACAAACCCACTGAGCCACGACTGCCCTGAAGCAATGTGATACTTTTTAATGTAAATTGTAAATTACGTAGATTCCAATTGTGTTTAGAATTATAATGAAGCTATTTTACCTGATATTCTTTCTCCAAAAATTGTAAGGAACATCGTAAAATTAATCGGTCCAGGAGCTTCCGCTATCATGTTACTGAGGTCTGTTTCGTTCACGACTTTTCCTGAAGAACGAAACATTAACTAGTTCAAGAGGTGTGTTTATAAGAATAAGAGTGTACAATGAACATATATTTGCTTTATTTAGCACACAAATGTCTTGTTGAAATATATACAGAAAATAAATTTGCATAAGCATCTCAGTTCCGAGTAAATTTAACCTTACACAAAATAATATTTTAAAATTCTCTCAATAAATTATAAATTAGTATTTTATCATTACAAAAATTGTTTTCTTTGTTTTATGTTTGGTTAGTTTTTATACGGTTCAAGGGCCATATTTGGATAAGCTGCTCTAAAACAAGACAATAAACATGAAGTAATGGGAATGACAAAAAGTCTTAAGTTAGGTATAAGAGTTTAATGAAGTACAATGTAAATTATACTTTGTAATTATTATTATTAATTCTGAATTTTAATGCGAAGAGTCTATGAATTTAACATACAACAAAATCCCTATCAAACAAAAATATTTTTGTAATTATAATACACATACTTTGCTCATTTCTTACCTAATGAATCAAATGTAGCCCTTAAATCATTTTTGTCTATTAAACCATCTTTATTTGAATCTATAAGCTGGAAAGCCTGTAATAAAAATTTGAAAAAGTACTTGCATATCAAATTATTACATGCGTACATTCTAAGGAAATGAAAATCTTCCGTAAAACTTCTATGAAACTTTACAATCAGATTAGTTCTAGTCAGTACATGATCTGCGACCTTATTGAATTTAAAAAATTAAATTATTCAAAGTTGCTCTCAAAAGATCTTCAGGGTCTCTAAATTGCATTTACTGTTTCTTCATTTGATTGCTATTGTTCAATTGAAAATTAAATTTCCTAATATGACGAAATAAAATTTTCATTTTCTTCATGGACGGAGAGATTTAAAATCTCATTACGATTGTCTGTGATAGATTGATTCAATTCTTTGAATTCTTTTAAATTTTTGTAACATTGATTATCGATGGGACTTTGCGATTAAGTATTACATTGCTTGGTATGAAGGAGATTTACGTGTGATGCAACAAACACTTACTTAGTGAATATTAACGAACGTGGATTTCATGAGAGGGATTTTCGGTGTTAAAAAACAAGCCAGGGAATGGGAAATGGACATTTACTTCCGCTATCAAATGCTCTCACATGCATACATATAGGGGTTACCTTAGAAAGTAGTTTATCGTCGTTTTGGCAATGTTTAATATAACTGGTGTTGACCAATCAACTATCATCGATATACTTGGAATTCTTTCTTTGGAATTTTTGTTGACGAAGTGCTGGAATCGCATTCGAAAAACAAGCCAAGCGACGTCATTTCCGGACTACGTGCAGGAAACATGTTCCAAAGAAAAAGCGGTATCCCGGTTGGAAGAGCAATCTGAGGGTAGCGAGTTCGAAACTTGATCTAACCATAAACCATCATGTGTGGGTGCTGGTGCACGTTAAATCTGTCGTTGCCTCAAATGTCCTCACGTTGGCGTGGTGTTGAAGTTTGGAGAGTGGGGGTGCCAGCTCACGTGTGAACCTCGTCATATGAACGTGGTTCAAAATTACGTGGTGTTGTCCTCGAATTTTTCCCTCCGGGTTGGATCCCGGACCGCCGCCAATATCCTGTTGTGTTGCTCCAGTGCGACTTTGGTTCTTATCTACCACCACATATCTCTACTTTGACTGAAAAACCTCTCATAAGTTATAAAAATCTTTCATTTCTGAATAAAAATTCAGCAGCAAACTAATAAATGATGCTGAATATCATGCGAAACGAATTAATTCCTTGCATTGCCGAACTGTCGCTTTTATAAATATAAGAAATTTTGTGTTTGTTTTGCACATTGTTGTTGAACACGTATAAGCTTTCTTGAACACTCAAGCACAACTCCCGATTAAGATCTAGAAAATAGAATCAATGCATAACATGTGTCTTACTTCTTTGAATTCCATTATTTGGTTTTGTTCAAACATTGCGAAGACATTTGATGTTGCTCTTCGGGCTGTTTTCTTTTGAGATTCGCTCTTTGTTTTCTTCGACTGAAATTGAAGATTTAAAAAAGCCTTAGAATGAAACAAACACAAAAGTGTAGTAAGCGAAAGAAATAGTCTTTGATTTCGTCTGTAGTGTTTTAATCTTCGTAATCGATTAAGCAAATTTAAAACAGAAGTATTGTTTAATAGAATCATAAAAACTCTAATGAGCATTAACATAAAGGAACGATCACTTTTTAAATTTCTAAATCTAAACACATAAGTTTGAAATTATATAATTTTACTATACATAATTGTCATTAAAACAAGTTTTCCTGTATATTTCTCTCAATGATATTTTTTATGTTGGTTTTGTTCTTTTTATAAAAATACAAAAAAGCATTCACTAAGAGAATTATACATTAATTTCTTTTAAAAAATTCTGCATACCAGAAATACGAATTTATTTATATTTGAAGTACTTACATTTACAAAAATGTTTTTATCAAATTAGATAGGTGATTGTACATTTGAATGCTGTACAGTCGAGAAAAGAAATTTGAATTACCCCTATTTAACCGTGTAACGTTCATAATACAGCAAATTAAAAGATACCATTCGATAGAAATGTACATTTTCTCTACAAATTGATATGTCTGAAATTGCATAAAAGCCTATTATTATTATTGTGAGCATATCATAATTTCCTATGGGAACACCCTATTTTAAAGCCAAATATCGAACATGTATCAAAATTTAACCTTGGATACCAAACTCAAGGTATTTGATCGAATCATTTCTACATTATGAATAAGTTGTTTTGAGCTCTTAAATGTTAACTAATTTCTTGATTTTAATTCATACCTTCCGAAATAATCACGCTGATTTTCATTACTCTACTATTATAAAGGAAACCAAATCAAATCTACTTAATGTTTTTTAAATTAATTAAAACTCTTTCGCAAATTTTAACCACATAAGTTGTTAGATAATGTTTTTCCTACTTCAATGGTATCTTTATTTGCTCTGCAATATGAGATTCTCGTTCAGAGAGTTGGTCCTTTTTTGTACAATTCTACTTTCAAGATCGACCCAGCTTACCCATTATTGGACTTTGGACCATAAATTTCTATCAACCAATGTACTTTCAAGATACATAATTATAACATTTAGTTATAATGAAGATAGGAGAAAGAGTTGATTAACGCTTAAAAAATTAGAATACTAATATTAATGGGGTAATTTTAAGTTTCAAATAGGGAATCAATTTTTGTTTGCAGGCAGTATGGTATGAAGCAAACTTGAATATAAAGCAATTGCTTAAAATAGAAAAGGATGAAAAATATACAGGAAGCATATACAATATGCATATACAGTATACATATCGAGTGCATATCTCAGACTATATAGTATATTATCTGTGGTCTTGTTCAGCAGAAAATGTTGGAAATCCAGGTGTAGTGATGTTGATGCACGTTTTATGCATGATTTCATATTAACGATATTGTAAGACGACGAATATGAAAAAATTGAGGAAAGTATCGAAAATTAAAGGCTCATTACCACTTTCATTTGATTGGCTCAAAATTGTATAGAATAATTATTTCTGTACTTGATAGAAAAGGGGTCAATACCAATTTTGCAAGTTTTGGGAACAGCTATTTTAGTAACATTTATTTTTTATAATTTTTAATACATCATACAGAAAAACACTTTCCAATGTTTTGATTATTTCAAAGTGTATTAACAGGAGAGCATAGGCCCTTTTTTCTATTATAAATTTCACTGTTTTAAATTGATCTGTGGACATAACTTAAAAAACTTGGCCGTATGACTTTTTCTACCAAGTTGCGGATTTGTACTCTTGTGCTTAAGCAATCCTTTTTAAAGGATCGTTAGTGTTAAAAATTATATGAAATGCATGTCATGGAAAAGTTTTGCATTCAAATAATTTTCTTAACTTTGATGTTGAAAAAGCTGAAGCATTGTTTGGAACCACGGCCATTTTCATTTTATGAGGCATGATAGTATTTTCACTTTTTGGAAACAAAAGAAACAAGCAATAATAAACCGGCAATTCGAACGAAGACGTAAATAGAACCAGGCATTAAGTTAAATATTCGATGAACATCTTGCGAGAAGAATAGAGGTTTTGAGAAAAAGTTTCTTGTTTAAAAGCTTCTCGGAACCATTTGATGACCAGTCGTAAAACAGTGAAACATGTTTTTAGCAAATCGAAATTTTGTTCTTTTAAAAATTGTCTATCAACATCATATAACCGATATTAATTTGTTTTTTATTTTCTATGAAGTCATTTGGTGATTTTGTAGATACATATATTGCAAAATAGTAGTTTATCACATGCTTTGCGACTTAAAAAGGATCGATGACACCATTTAGATGAACGTTTCTTATTATCTTGAACAGTGTTTGAGCTGTTGATTTATTGTTTTTCGACTTGTACAATTATATGTAAATTTCAGCACAAATTCATTGTATTTAAGTGACACAGCTACGTATCCAAACTGCATGTGAAATATAAAATATGTGTATCCTGAAACACCTTTCTTTAACACTATCTATATTCGCTAATCATTTCTCGAACCAGTTTCCAAGCAGACTCATTATTAATTCAATGCCATTGCATTCCAGTGGCGGCTTTTCAGGGGAAGGAAGGGAAGTACCACTTCCCCAACATTTTTCATCAAATTCATTTTTCAAATTACATTTCTCAAATTAGTCTTTTTTCAGTATTTCATATATATATACATTTTAAATACTATTTTTACGTAAAATTTCTCTTTTCTTTTCTTTTACAAATTACTAAAGTACTTACAATATGAACTAATTTAATTTCGCACAGCGCGTTATTCAATTATTCAATACACGGAAAATATCTTACAATGTTTACGACTGTAGTCAGCAAAAGCTTAACACGGAAGCTTTTGCTGAAAAATAGCTGCGCATATTCCGTAAGCCAGATGTTTGGTATGACAACACGGCCATTAGCAGCCGAAATGCATTTAGACTGTCGGCTCCGAAGGAAGGCGAAAGCTAGAAACGCGATTCTCCTTCCTCTATAGGATTGCCGGTTGAAATCTAAAAATAGATGTCCCTCGTTTCCCGTACTGCCGAATATCGCTACATGAAATAGAGCAATGATTTTGTTGACCATTTTGTTTTAGATTTTTCAGCGGAATGAATCCAATTAATGATACTGTGTGTAATTTACTGGAAACTCCGTTTAGCCCGTGGAAAGACGAAGACAAAAGGGACGTATTACGTCAAGCACGTCCAACGGATTTATTGATGACTATGGCCAAAAAAGAAATTAAAAAGAGTGGTAAGTCGTACAATATTAGTTTTCAAGAGTGTTGATTTACTCAGCATAAATGGCTATGCAGTAGTATAACCTAAAAAAATTATTTTATTGGCTGTGCTTGCGTTTTAGTAATAAACTGTTTGGAATAAAGACGGATTCGCAGACTTATTAAACATAACACAAGCACGATGATTCTGCTGAACATCTGAAGTGTGAATTAGTGCTAAAAAATTTAAAAAAATCAGAACACGATTGCCGATGCCCTGAGGGAGAATATAGGTTTTTTAAAGTCATTTCAATGAAAACGTTCGTTTGAATAGACTGTTTCTACAAACAGTGATTGATGCAGTAATATAGTTGAGCAAACAAGAAATGACATTCCGGGGCCATAATGAAAGCAGAGACCCCATAAATCGCGGAAATTTCAAGGAATTACTAGGATTGTTGATATCAAAAAGCCCTTTAGAAATTCAAAATCATTACAAAAAGATTAAAAACGTCTTCACTGGTGACTTCAAAACTATTCAAAATGAAATGATTGAATGTATTTCCGATTATATAAACGATCACGTCAAAGATGAAATAAACGGGGCTAAATTTTTTTTTATTCATGTGGACAACACCACTGACATAAATCAAACTTCCCAGTGTTCCTTAATATTAAGATTTGTGAATTCTGAAGGCGTATTAGTTGAACGATTTTTGAGTTTCCATGATGTGAGTGAAGACAGAACGTCAGAAATGGTATACAAAACGTTGGACAAAATTTTGGATCCGTTTGATTATCAACACAAATTAATAGGACAATGTTACGATAGGGCCAGTGTAATGTCTGGACACTTGAATGGACTCCAGAAAAAAGTCAAGAATAAAGCTCCTTAAGCCGTTTTTGTCCATTGTCTAGCACATCGTTTTAATCTTGTATTGCAGCAAAGTTTTCCTAAAATTTCTAATTGTCGAATTTTTTTTGCAAGCCTCAGCGGCATTCCTTCGTTTCGTCATCATTCGGCGAAGCGATCGTATGCTCTTATATCAAATTCCGCAACACGCATACCAACCATAACACACTCGATGGTCCTCCAATTCGAAATTAGTGAATGCGATTGTTGAAGATTGGGATAAATTAAAAGAAATATTCGAATTTATGACAAACAGCGAACATTCAGACAAAACAACAATTCAACTTGCAAAGGGATTTTTAAATGATATGAACGATTTTGAATTTACATTTTTGGCAGTAGTATTCAGCGAAATTTTTGGCCTTACGTATATATTATTCTAAATTCTCCAGAAAAAATCACTAGGTTTAAACTATTGTGTATCTAAAATAAAATACATTCGTGAACTATTGAGCCTTAAAAGGGACGATGTTTTTAAAACACTCTTTGAAAACACGCGTAAAATCACAGAAATAGTCCAATCTAAACAGAAATATGCCGCTCTTTCACTAAAAACAATTTCTCAAAATTATAAATAGCTATATTTTTAAATTTTAGACCACAGTCTTATGGAAATAAACACAAGATTTCAAGATTGTGAAAAACTTCAATTTATCTGTCTTGCTGATACAACGAAATTCGAACAGTTTAATTTGCATTTTCCATCTCAGGCACTTGAAAATCTTCAACAGTTTTACGGCGATGTGTTTAAAAAACCCAACGCCTTAAAAATGAACTGTCTTATAGTATATGCCAATGGAAAATCTAGAAATATATCGACGTAAAGACTTCTTCGAATGATTTATGATGATAGAGAAATTTTCACAAAAGCTTATAATTTGTTTTCTCTCGTCTTAACAATTCCTTCTACAAGTGTATCAGTGGAGAGGAGTTTTTCTTGTCTTAAAAGAATAAAAACTCACTCAAGAAATACTATTTTGTAAGAGACTTTCTTTAGCAAATATTTCTATTCAAAAAGACGTATTAGTGACGCTTATGAAGAAACAGTCATTTTACGATGACATATCAGACAGATTTGCAGCATTGGACAGAAGAATTTATTTAATTTACAGAAAATAGGCTAAATAATTTTCGAACTGCTATCTTTACATATCACTGGCATAGACAGCATTTAACTTCGGGGGGGGGGGATGATTCCGGGAAGATCCTTCCCCTACTTTTTCAACCACGAGCCGCCGCTGTTGCATTCCACTTCCAGAAGCCTTGTGAACCAACCCCTAAATTCGATGATCATGCACTTCCACTCGCCTTTTTAGCCATTTTGCACATACTTTTCTCTTTTGACCTCCACTAATCTCGAATGCTTCACACCTGGGTTCTCAGCCCTCGATTGGCATCATTCATGTTCATGATGTTATATTATGTCTTAATAAACAGCTCTGTTACCCCTCCATTAATCGTGAATCTTTTTTAGCAAATGAGATTGGCGATGTTTTCTTTACTATAGTTACATATGCATTAATTATTAATTAAAAGAACACGGAGTATATTTTAGGACACTAAAAGACAAATAACTGCAAAAAATACATTATTTAAATTTGTAAATAATACATTTTTTACAATTGTTCTTTACATCGCGTGACATTGAAAAAAGTCACTGCGCACATGTCACATGCTGCTGTCATTGTGTGACTAAAGGACTGTTAAGTTAACTATACTGTTTATTGTTATATTGTTAACTATTCGTTTTGATGCACACATACACGAGTTTTTTCTTTTGTAAGACTTCTCATATCAAGATCTTGTTTCACGTTGTGAGGTTTCATTACATGGGAACACGTTTCTGATGAAAAAGAATACGCCGTTGATTGATTTACTACATGCTAACGAATAATTATAGACAGGATGCGTCATGTGGTTTATCGAGTCTTAAAAAGGCTAAGGCATAATATCCGAAATAATCGTATATCCATATATGAATCATTCACAAATTATCAGCATACCTACACCCATAGCTTAGGTAACAAACCATGGAATTTTGGATTGTTGTGTTGAGAAAGAGAATTGCAAAACCTTTGCATAAAGTGAATACCAAATGATTCAGAGGTACACGTTTTATCTATAAGCCATCAGGAGGCACAAAAAGAGAAAGCAGATGACAATCATACTATGCGTCAATTCTACGTTCTTGTGCGGAAGGTAAAATCAAACATCCGTCGCATACGTATGGTAAACGTAATCTCTGGGGTGTATAATCAGCTGATAGCAAAGCAAATATTTTTTCTTTTGCTTCAAATCGACAATGGAAGGAGTCTTGCCATTGTTATTATTTTCGACATCCTGGAGTGCAAGTTTATCAATACAATAATAGGGAATGAATGGATGGTAAAAGAAGCAAAATATTTAACTTCCTTATCAGTTTCCTTTTCCAAGTGAATTCATTCAACTTAGGTTTTCGCTCTCTTGGCTTTTTGAAAACAAATTCCTCAAGCGGTACAGTTTTTAAAGATTTTGTTATTTACAGAGGACCTCTCACGAAACAATAACAATAACCACCCTGAAACAATAAAAACAAAAACAATAGGTAAGTAGGTAGATAATTGAATTAACGTCGAACTGGAACAACACAACGGGCTATTACAATTACAACAATAATAATTTCATGACAAAATTTGATTTTAATGGAATACCTCAGTCTGAAAAAATTACTTTATTTTCCTAAAGATTTAGCAAAACAAATTTCACATAAAAAAGTCTGAAATATTATCTGGGCATTAGAATTCTAGAGCGAAAGTCCTAAACTTATTGAGACATATAAGGATATTCAAAATACTATGCGAGTCAGATAGAAACAGACACATGTATAAAACCCATCGTTTACAGGAAACGTAATTCACATATGTGTAAAATGTTGTGTTAGAATACATGTACTGAGCAATTTATTTCAGCAAAAAATTTATGTAAAATAAGGTGCAAAAATTCCAATTTCTTTTTTAACCATCAAAGTTAGTAAAAAGGTAACGTTTCTAAGAAAAATGAAAAAGAAACCATTTTCTGCCTCAGAATAATATAGACGGCGATCTCAATAGGAATGCGACATTTCGTTTCTAACCAAACACATTAAATTTTATTTTTAATTTTGTATTTGGCAAATTTCACTATTATTTGTGTTGATATGCCCGAGGGCTGCAATTTGGATATAGTTTTTCAACTGTTTCAGAATATTGTATTAGAACTTTCGATGCTCAATTTCAATATTACTGTTTGCTATTTGGTACATAAACATTAGAAATAAAATTCTATAGATTCTATTGTCGACAAATATTGAGATGTTTGCATACTCAAGGACTCTCCAGTACTCCATTAAGTCCGTCACAGTTAATAAGATATGTGCACACGTCCAAACTACCAGCATTGAACACAACTTGTCTAGAGGTATAGATACAGTAGAACCTTGATTATCCGAGCTCCGATTTACTGAGGGACATATTATCCGAGCCGAGTTTTTTTTAAAGTTTTAAATAAAGCTTCGAGCCTGAGTGTGAATATTTTGATCTTGACTGGTCTGATTTAGAGGGCAGATGGTTGGTTTGGGTCTTATGGATCTAGATCTAAAAATGGATGAACTGTGCCAAACGCAAGACAAAACAAAATTAAATAAAAACAGATTTTAAATATCAGATTAACAACCAGACAATAATTTAAAGCACGATAAAACATTTAAGCAAAAACTTGAAAACAAGGTATACACTTCAAAAGCATGAGAAAAGTAAGTATAGTAAAAACACCCCATCATCAAAACATGAGAACGTGAAATGTAGTTTCAAATGCATTGATGTGAAAGAGATGAAATTATGCGTGTGCGAAAGTGTTTTCGAAACTGAAGAGAGAGACCGTTAAGGAGTTTTCCATCAGAGTTTAAAAAGTACGTAACTCACATCCACATTTTCTTGAAATACATCTGTGACTTAATCCTCACTATGAATCTTTCAGTAGCAGTAGTAGTAACTTGTAGTATAGTAGTTTTTCTGTATTTCGTGTAGGCTGTTTTGCCTTACTGCCTCTCCGAGAATCTGGTTATTCCAGGCCCACATTACCTCGGATAATCAAGATTCTAATGTTTCCTGAAATTGCTTAATCAGTGCTTTTAAAAGAACTTTAAAAATGGAGAACTTAAAAGCCACGTAACTCACATCCACATTTTCTTAAAATGCATACTGTGACATAAATCCGAGTATAGATTATTCTTAATCAATCTTTCAATAGCAGTAGTCGTAATAACTTGTAGTACACTATTTTTTGCATTTCGTAAAGGCTATTTTGCGTTACTGCCTCTCCGAGTTTCTTGTTATCTCAGGTCCACATTACCTCGGATAATTAAATTCTAGCGTTTCCTGGAAATTGCTTAGTCCGTGTTTTTAAAAGAACTTTAAAATGGAAACAAAAACATACCATTTTGTTTCGAAGTCGTGCTGAAGAGTCCGATCAGGTGGTATGTCCCGAAGTGAGAGCTCTTTCTTACCTAGACTTGTTCAGGACTGACTCCACGACTGATACAGTTCTCTGGGACGAGACCCGTCATCGTTTCTTCATTTCTCATGACCATAATTTCTGTCTCTCGCCCTCTCCCTTCTCTTCCTGCAAACTCGCCCTAGAAAAATACCAAAAATAAAATGCAAAGAAAACACTCGTCTGGGTTTGGATGCCTCTGGAGCCAAATATGGCGTCCGAAAGAAAAGCTAAACGTTCCTGGTCATTCTTCATGCTTTCTTACTCATTTAGTTCTGTGTAAACATGAGTGAACTTTTTGGCTAGAGGAGAGACGAGCACATTGCGGGATTTGATTGGGGTGGTTTTTTCTTTCATCGACTTCTCACACATCTTGGTGCAAATCCATTGATTTCATGTGAGGGCAGATACCAGGGATTTGAATGATTTGGTAAGTAAAGTGATTATAGTGTAAGGAAATGAAAGTCCAATGATCGATAATGTTAAGTTGCTTAATTTCTATGTATTTCTTTCTCAGAAAATGGTGAAGATACCTTTTTAATTTTTTCTGGTTTTCTCCAAAGAGATATTTCCTTATATACTGAAGTAAGGATTTTAACATAAAAAATTGCTTTAAAAAACTTTTCTGTGTTTTTTAATCATAGAAATGTGAAAAAAGAATAATTTCCATACATCTATTATAATGCTCTTTTCATTATAATCTACGATACTTGCAGAACGCGTTTAGAAAATTTTATTTACAAGATTAGATGTGTAAAAAGAATACTGAATCTGCATAATCTGCTAACGGCCATTTTAGTGCAATCTACCATACTTGTAAAGTGTGTTGAGAAACTAATATACAAGGTTAAAGCGGTTTCTTAGAAAATTTACCTTGGGCAGTTTGTTGAGAAATCAAAACTTTCAATAATTTCAAAGTTTGAGTATATTTGAGTTCATCGTCACTTTTATTTACAATATAAAAATTCTTATAGTAGTTGAAAAATGTATAAATTATAAGTAGAAAGAGCATAAAATAGACTAAGGGAATCTCAAAAAATCTCAAAATCTATATTTATAAAAATTTTGGTCTCTAACCCCCTTAATAGCGATTGTTTAACTATTAAAAATAGATTGTAAGATTGCTGAACTTAATAGCAATTTCGTAGACTCAGGAATATGACAAATGTGAAAAATCGTGAATTTAAAAACCTGTCAGTTAACTTTAACTTTTATAATTTTCTTGAGATATAAAAAGCTATCACCCTTGCAGATTTAACAATAAATCAGAAAGTATATTAGTAATTAATAATATGTAAGCTAGTATGTAAATACAAGTAATATTTGCATTTATTAATTGGCTTATATATTTTATCAATTCTTGTTAGTCATGACTGCTGAATTGAAACGAAATTGATTTTCTTTATTAGTTGCATTTTTAATTTGTTTTTATATTTTTTCTGGATGGATTATTGTTCTCCCACGAAAAAAGAAAATTATACTTTTTCGCGATTTTTAAATATTCGGTGATGATTTCGAATTTAATATTCAATATTTTTTGCTAAATTGAAAATTATTCTATGCCTCAATGACATAAGAGAAAACCTCTGGAAAAGATGTCATGTCTCATTAAAGTCCGAGACCATGTAAATAACTGAAGTTTATGAGATCTCGAGGGCTCGAATTGTATTTTAAAAACGGTTTATAAGTCACCTAAAATTTTCGAAACCAATTGTGATCCTACGAACTTTTAATCAAAATGGTTTTTACCGAAAATCGAACTTTTTAATCAAAATTATTTTTATTCATAAAACAGGTTTTTAGTAAAACGTATTTGAAATAATAGTTTAATAATAAAATAATAGTTTAATAGTAGATAATAGTTGAATTTTAATAATAGTAAATAAATAATAGTTTTTTTAGTCTAAATACTTTTACATTTAGATGAGTGAATTTCACATAATTTGCTCTAAATGTTGAGCATAAAGTATCGAAAGCGTCACACGTGATGCACAGTTGTACTAAATTTCGTTGAGTAATTCGTTTGAATGCATTTAAACTGCAGAAGTTTTCGAGAAATGGAATACAAGACTAGAAAAATATAAATAAATTTTATAATCAAACTTACTATTTTGTTTCTATGAAACTAAACGAAAATAAAGCAAACAGCAATTCTGCTTAAATTCATTATTACAATAGTAGAACAAATCATTGCACCACCTTTTCAAAAGTGACATATTCAACTATCCATCCGTCACATGAAGAAGTTTTATACAATTGGTGATTTTGATAATGTCAGTGATGCAGATATCCTTTTGGAATAGTATTGCGCTACTAAATGGCATATAAAGCGACAAATGAAATAAAAACATTTTATCCGTCCCTTTATGCAGCATTACTGGAATCTGTTATGAGTTACCCGAAACACCATTGTAAGAATTTGAAAAATTGATTAAAATGAGCTAATTATATGATTTTTGTAATCATAAAACAAAGACATATTTCATTAAATCTTACTTTCCCTTAAAGACTGCTGTACATATATGCGGCATAGGCTTAATCAAATTCTGAATTTAGGTTTCGTTTAGATGATGGTAAAGAACATGATTAATTCCCTTGTAACAGTCTGCTTTGAGGCCATCCTAATTGAAACGTTCCTCCCTGGCACTGACCAGTTTTTTCAAGTTGTTAAGGGCTATTCTCAGGACAGGAAAATTCTGTTTTGTTTCAATCTCTGAAATGTTTTCACCCCTGAATCCGGAAAAGAAAGACAAGTAGGTAAGTAGTTAATTAGCGTCGCACTGGCGCAACACAACGGGCTATCGGCGACGGTCCGAGATCAATCCCCAAGCTAAAGATCCGAGCAAAACACCACTTGATTTTGAACCACGGTTAGATGACGAGATCAAGATCTGAGCTGGCACCCCGCTCTCCAAACTTCCACACCACGCCAACATTTTACGCAGATTTAACGTGCACCAGCCCCCGTGCACACGACGGTCTTTGGTTGGGCCGGGTTTCAAACTCGCAACCCTCCGATTGCTAATCCGTTGCTCTTCCAACCAGGCTACGGCGGCCCATAGAAATCGTGGAAGGAAGCGCATGCTTTCTATTAAAATTTTCAAATAGCGCGTAAAGATTGCCTTTCAAGTGTCTCAGTCAAAATGCAGTACCCAATCTTGTGTTTTTGCCTCTTCGGTACTTCTTCCTAAGGTACCATAGCCAAGGCTTGGGGGACTCGGGCTTCATAGACACGAGGTAGTCTAGTGATCTTTTCTTTTCCCATGGGGTTTACTGTCTTTAGTAAACGCGTTGGTCCTGCTCCCGGTATACACAAGCGATTGATCTTCTGCTTTCATTCTACTTTTTATTCCCCAATTCCTATTTATTCCCTTTCACTTTATCTTTTACCGTGAAGTTGCCTGCCTTGTGTTTGGAGCAGCTTGACCAAATATGGCCCTATCGCTTCAAAACCCCGAAACAACCAACCAACCATAGATCTAGAAGATAATGTCTGTTCGCAGCAGCGCACATCTTTCTTTCACCATAGCTAAAAACAAACTAGTTACCGGCATCGACTGCCTGAGCGTGCGAAAGACGCCAACAGGATGAGCCGACGACGGTACAAAGGTTTTTTCGGCGAGTGTGAAAACGGTCTAAAGGCAATTAAGATGCATTTTTTTCGAAGTTCGACGAAGCTTTTCAATCGGAAGTCAAATTTTTGCTTATGGGTAGCTAGATAGTTAACTAACGTCACACTGGAGCAATACAATGGACTGTTGGCGACGGTCCGCGATCAATCCCTAAGGGATAGATCCAGCGTCTCGTAATTTTGAATCACGGTCAGATGACGAGGTCAACACCTGAGCTGGCACCCCACTCTCAAACTTCCACACCACGCCAACGTGAATTAAATAAGGTACTCTGTTTCCTGGACATAATGCACGTTCACCTCAAGCGTCTCAACTTTCTCTCGTCTTCCATGGCAGTCCCTCGCGTGTCTCTTTTCTTACTCCGAAATTTTCTCCGTTTCCTTGAAAGATCCCTTTGACCGTGTCAAGGATGCCTCCGCCTGTGTATCCATCTGGGATGAAAAATGCAATTACAACGCCTCGTAATTTTGAACCACATTCAGATGACGAGGGCAACACCTGAGCTGGCACCCCACTCTCTAAAAATCCATGCTATGCAAACGTGAGGACATTTGAGGCCACGGCAGATTTAACGTGCACCAGTCCCTGTGTACACAAGGATCTTTGGCTGGATCTAGTTTTGAAATTGCAACCCTAATCCGTTACTCTTCCAACTGGTCTTGTTTTTCTAAATACTACTCTTTTTAGTTATGTGTGGTCCCTTTCTTTGTTTTTTTATCCACGTGAAGTTAGCTTACTTCATTTTTGACAATAGCTTTTTCGTAAAACATTGTGTAGATACCCAACCAGCTAAATTGAATACCGAACGGTGTTAATTGCTATTTGTCGTTCAAATAAATCTTCCCAAGCCAGTGTCACACGTCAGTACATGTGGCAACCCAATTTATAAGCGAAATTCTCCTCAAAATACGATCCTTCAAAGATAGTATTGATATCTTCGTCCTGCTTTACCTTTCATTCGTACAGAGCAATCAACTTCTTTCCATTTCTGCAATTGCACTGCACGCTTATACGGATTCCCAAAATAAAGTAATTACCACCCTCTGGAATAGCTTTCTCATTTAAAAGAATAAGAGTATGAGAAAATGGGTACCACCCTATTTAGATATATTGTTAATCCATAAATCTATCTACCATCAAAACTACTGACGAGTTGTTTATAAATAGATAGAAAAATAGCTGGATGAAGGCAACTCGTCAACATATGAGTAATGTTTTTATGAGTATTATTTCATTTTATCGATGGTGGCAATTGTCCTAACAGTTATTTTGGGTCCAATAAGCTAATGCGTAGGAAATTATTACCTTCATTTCAAAACATTAAAAATAATTTCTAATTTGAGCTCAAGGAATCATCGATTTTAAGTATACTAAGCAAAAGAGAGTGAACACAACACATATCGGTTACGGATATTTTTTGTTTCACGGATTGTTTTTCTATACATCCCAAAGATCTACGTCTGGCACATAAAGGAAATATCCCAACACGATTGCTGCTCGTCCTTATTCAGCTTAGTATTTCTTCATACATTGAAGTGTCAGAAAAACTGGTTCAGACGAATCTGTGCAAAATACATAGCACTCCACATAGGCACTTCATTGGTTGCGTCTGCCAGTGCATATATAAAGCAATATACACCTGAGAAAGCATCTAGAGCTGTTTCTGTCTTGAGAATGACAAGTTATAACGATTTATGCGATTTTCAACGCGGTTTAATAGCTGGAGCTCGTGAGTTGGTTCATATAGTTTCGGAGGTAGAGAAGTTGGATTTTCACGATCTGCCATTTCAAGAATGCATCTGCCATTGCAAGCGTGACTACAAGAATTCTGGTAAAACCTGTAACATACGACAGTAGTGTGTCCATAAGACTCCGGGTGAACGTGACTAGTATCGGCTGACAAGAATCGTTCCACGCTGTAGGTGTAAAATAGTGCCTCAATTTAGCTCATCGGAACTCCCTCAACAAACATTAGCGGAAAGGCTATGCAACGTTTTCTCAAGGATCTGGACTTTTGGAGTAGACACCCAACTCAAATGCTCTTGATGAGTACGCGACATAGAGCTATGCGCCTCGCTTGGGATAGGGAACACCGCCACTTGAAAAGTGATGACTGGGAACGAGTAGCCTGGTCTAACGAGTCGCGTTTCCCAGCTGTTTCGGACAGATGGAAGGATCCGTGTGGGGAGAAAATCATTTCTCCATGAAGTCATGGATCCCGTATACCAACAGGGTACAGGTTGGTAGTGGCTCAGTAATGGTATAGCTCATTTACTCAGCTGGTATTAAATGAGACCTTTGGTACGTCTACAAACGTCTCTGACAGGTGAACGCTATGTGTGCATCCTTTCCTACAAATTACACCAGTTCATGTCGTGTAGTCATTCTTATAAGTTTGGCCTCTGTCAACAGAAAAATGCCCCTCCACACAAGTCTAGACCACGACAAACTGTGGTTAGAGGGACACTCGTCTGAGGGTTTAGGGTCTCGCCATTCCCACCTTAGTCACCTTATCTCAACGTTATGCCACACATCTGGGATGCCATGCAACGTGCTGTGGAACACAATAATCATACATCTCTGAATACAACAGAATTGTGGTATTCACGGTCAGGAAGTATTCAATGCCTACAGAATACTTCCGCAAGCTCGTAGAGTCCACGCTAGGTCATATTCCGACAGTTCTCAACTCCCTTGGGAAGCCTACCAAGTATTAGACTGGTGTACCAGTTTTTCTGTAACTTCAGTGTACAACTAGCAGACCCATGCATAGCATCTACCCTAAACATTCTTAATTGCTTGTATCTATTGATGACCAAAGTGTCGTTCTTCACTTTCACATGTTATTTCAATCCATTTATAATAAATTTAGCATCACGCAAATGAATTTCCAACCTCTAAATGAAATAAAATAATTTAAAAATATATAACAGCATTTCGTTTACTTTTACTGGTGTCAATTCTTGTTTCCAATAGAATTCATAGCATAAAGCGCACCTCAGTCACGTGTGTTACCAGAATTATATTCAAAACGTCTTCCATTTCATCCCATCCCCTTGTTGAAAAACGGTTCGATATTTCTTGGTGCTAAGCCCATTTTCGCTCATATTTTCTTTTCCGCGTTGATTTCTAGCAGATAGGTAAGTAAGTGAATTTACGTCGCACTGGTGTAACACAGCCGCCTATTGTCGACAGTCCGGGACCAATATCGAAGGGAAAGATCGAGGACATCATCTCGTAATTTTGAATCACTGTCAGATGACGTGCTGATTTCTGTCTTTCAGATTTCTCATTGCTTTATGCTATCAGACTGCTGAAGAATTAAATTATAGTGGAAGGCTTTATAACCTGTGGTTATTCTACCGTGTGGTTTTAGCAAATTAGGCAGCCTCATAGGTCAAACGAAACATATTTAAATAAAGCGGCAAATTTGGTTAATGAACCCCTTAACGGCTGATTTTATATTGCTTATATTTATTGTTGCCATATGCTATGTTAGTGAAACAGATTGAAAACCGTCATTATGATAATCACGATGAAAATATAAACTGTTTTGATCCTAGAAAACAAACAACGCAGTACGGTTTAAACACTTTGCACATTTAACGGGAACCCCCTAGAACTCGGGCCCAGTACCATGACACCGGTACCATGACTTAGGGGCCCTGTCACATCTAAAAATCTTTACAAACATGTTTTGGGCTTTCATTTAAACCCGCGGCATTATTCGCATTTTCACGCAAGTCGTGTTTATGTTGCTATGATACACTGCTGAAGTATTTAGGGAGTATTTTGCTTATTTCGAATAATGCAGCATTCGAACGAAACAAGCAAATAGAAAAGTCATTAGTTATGACAGTGGTTTCTAAGCCCCAGGTACCTCCAATCCCTTTTCCACATAAAAACTGCCACGCCTTCTCCTGACTTTTTGATAACCGTCTGACTTTGTAAATCAATTTAGCTGATGGTTTATTTAATAATGCAATATTTTACAGTTATATATCAGCAAAAACCACAAAGCGTAACTTAAAAAATACATTGATAATAATGTGATTTTTAAATATGTTCAGAGAAATTTTAGTTATTAACCACAAAAAATACATGATTAATACCACCGTTATTCTGCTTTTACTGTTGGCGTAGTGTGAAAGTTTGGAGAGGGGTGCCGGCTCAAGTGTTTATTCTGCTGTGTTTAAGTGCTCAATTCTTTCGTGGATTAGCAACCTGAGGGTTGCGAGTTTGAAGCTCAATCCAAACAAAAGACATGAAGGCTGGTGCATGTGATTTTTAAATATGTTCAGAAAAATCTTAGTTATTAACCACAAAAAATACATGATTAATACCACCGTTATTCTGCTTTTACTGTTGGCGTAGTGTGAAAGTTTGGAGAGGGGTGCCAGCTCAAATGTTGACCTCGTTATCTGACAAAATTACGAGGCGCTGCCCTTGGATTTTTCGCTTAGGGATGGATCCCGGATCGTCGCCAATTGCCAGTTGTGTTGCTCCCGTGCGACGTTAAATAAATACTTACATTCCTCTGCTTTCCCTGCAACGTTGCGCTTGTTTTACAGCTCAAAACGAGTCAAATTGGCGGGTTATTAAAGAAGTTGCTACTCCCAATTCTTTCGTGGATTAGCAACCGGAGGGTTGCGAGTTCGAAGCTCGATCCAAGCAAGAGACATGAGGGCGGGTGCATGTTAAATCTGTCCTGACCTCAAATGTCCTCACCATCATGTGAGGTGCTCCGGCTTGACAAGAAAGAATATGGGCCGGAAGGAGCCATTTGATCTCCGATGGACATGTAGGTGGGACATCCTTGAGACGGTCAGCGGGATCTTTCACAGAAGCGAAGAAAATTTCGAAGAAAAGAGACTCGCGAGGGACTGCCATAGAAGACGAGAGAACGTTGAGACGCTTGAGGTGAACTTACATTATGCCCAGGTTATGGCAATGGAAATTAATTAACGTCGCACTGGAACAGCACAACGGGGTATTGGCGACGATTCGGGATCAATCCCCAAGGAAAATATTCGAGGACAACACCACGTAATTTTGAACACAGTCGGATGACGAGATCCACACCTGAGCTGGCACCCAACTCGCATTATGTCTAAGAAAACAGAGTTCCTTATTTAATTCGTAGAAACGTAAATCTGTACAAAGTTAATTGTAAAGAAAAATTTCTTGATCGGAAATAAATTAAATGCTTTAAATAGCACACCGTATATACCAGGGCCATCATTCTTAATAGAAAGCTATCGAACCATTTTACAGGTCATATACTATTTAAGGGGACAGTGAAGCAAAATCATCAAAGTGATAGAAAATCGATTTTTTAATTTTAGAGTTAAAATGATTTGCTATCAAATTCTGTGGATAGCAAATATGTTTCAAGTGAGATAATTTTTTACGGAGTTACGTGTACAACATTAAACGTATAGTAGGTAAGTATAGGAAGGTTACTACATAAAAGCTTTTCTCTCCGAGTCTGATTATTTGACATTCTTCTGATCTCAAATTGTTCCCTGCGCATCTTATCTTATCTTATCTTATTTGACTTGCTTGAATTTTTTTGGATAATCCTTGAAATCTGTTCTATATATCTAAGTGCAAATGAGAGAAATTCTTCGCTCTTCGAAATTTTGGTTTAAATTGTTGCTTAACCTATGCTTTTTGTTTGCAAAATTTTAGGTGTTTTAGTACAATGTTTTTTATTTTCAGTTAAATACACTTACCAAATGCAGTTAATTTGATTTATATGTATACAAACTATTATGTGAATTAAAATTTTAACAACACATGAAAATTAATGCGCATGGGATCTATTCATTTTTTCTAATTCATCAAAACTTTTGACCATGTTTAATGTAATAAATAACTTCCAATGACTTTTTTGGGCCAAACTTTATATCTAGGATATTTAGTAGAAAAAGCAGTCTGGAAAATTCACAACAATCGGATAAAAGCATAGTTTTTGTTGTTTGAAAGTCCACTCACTGTCACTTCAATTCGGAAACAAATTCTAAGAGAATAGGTATTTCACTTCTTTATCATTCGTGTGTTGTTAAACACGATATACATATCTTGTAAAACTCAAGAATAGTTTTTATCACTTTTGATTGTTTTTATTAGACAAACTCAATGGACAATGACAACAATAAACAATAGTTTCATCTCTAAATCTTGATGCCAAGTGCACACAATGATATATCATAAATTCATTTAGATATAAACTATCGAAATCGATTTCTGTATCAGTAGAATAAAGTTCGCTGTGATGAAACTTTTCCCTTAGGTTTTGATCTGGCTTACATAATGTCTAAAATCACGTATTTGAAACTTATATTTTTAATTTGTTTTGGGCTTGAATGCTGATTTATAGTCTATTAGAAATTATTTTATTCGACTCAAGAAAGATACTTGGTCCAAATCTAAAACGTTTAATAATTAATTCCATTACCATATCCAGTCCAATTTAAATACTGATCCATTTCGACATGGATCAAATCTGGTTTTCAACTGTGGTTTAAACCTGGTTTTCAACTGTTTGAATAAAAAGTGGAAATTAAGCACTGTATGTGAGAATCTGGATGACTAAATTTGTACTAAAATAAAAAATGTGATTTTTAATTTGGAGTAGAGCAATTTAATTTGAGTTCATTAAAACATATTGTAATCTATTCATCAATTATGAGGCATTCGTTTTAAAAATGAAAAGTTTAAGTATTGTCAATTATGCTTTTAAGTGAGACTACATTTAACCCTTCGGATAATATGAGCGTCTTACGGCAGACTCCCTGTTACAAAAATAAGTCCTTATTAGAATTGTTATATCGTTAAAAATACGTGCCGAACTGCAATCGTTTTAGCATATTCGTAGTCAACATGGAGTCCAATTCACATACTGCGCAATACATCGTGCGCACGACGCTCCCCTCGCACCCCGCTGGTGACATTACGCAATATTTCCGGACGTGTCATTGCGTTTGACTCAGTCTATCTCGGCAACCTTGAACGCAAACACGATTGTGCGTGGTATCGTTTTAAAACTCTTAAAGCTATTTCTCTGTCGCTTGAACTGAACATTCAAAAAACAGTTTTCTTGGAAACTCGTAAACACTTTTGACAATATCTCGGTTTATCCAAACACTCGAAAACCCCCTTCGTCTTGATAGCTATCCAAACTCACATAGCCTTCCAGAACGATTTCCACGTGAGCCGGCACTTGAAGTGGTATAGTCTTGCAATTTACAAGTTCAAGCGGCTTCTTTCGCTGCTACTTCTGATGTTATTGACCTTTCTTGGCTATAACAAATTAAATAAGCTCTTCGAAACAGTATTCGTCTAGCTCATTTCAATTCTCCGATCTGCAAGTCATAGTCCTACGCTCCAAACTGACGGCTCAATCAGAAGTAAGCCTATTTGGTTTTTTTACTCGAGATCATCTCAATATTTCTCCTTTTTAATCCTCCTGGTGGTTGTCTCGACGAGGTATCAAGCCATTAACAAAACTGACCAGATCTTGATGGACGAGATATCTCATCATTAAAAGAAAACTGACCAGAACTTGATCTCGTCATCATAAAAAAACCCGACAATATCTTTATGACTAGATATCTCGTCATTAGGAAAATTGATCGGATCTTTATGGACGAGATATCTCGTCGAAATCGCTTGGAGGCTTAGTAAAGCCATTGCGTCTGAATTAATTAATTTTTTATATAAATTAATTAATTTAAAATCTAGTCATTTCTTTTTGCAGCATGAATAATTTAATTCTTAATAGTTTAATCAACAACACTGCCCTCAGAGGTACATCTGCTTTAGGACTCGAGGAATTCAAGTGCTCTTTTTTACACATGGGGGTTTAATGCCTTTAGCAAGCACGGGGATCCGCTCCCGGGATACCCAAGCGAACTTTTCCTGATTTCATCCTGCTACTTTGTTCTCCAAATCCTTCTCTTTTTTCCTCTTTCATGACATTTTTCACTTGACGTTATCGCGAGCCATAAAACGTCTAACCCACCAACTCAACAGCAAGATGTCGCTTTTTTGATGCAACCTTTCCTCCATCTTTTGAACCGCTTTTGCTTCCTACTTAATTATTCTCAATGTAACGAAAAACTGTTTGATTAGGTCAAGGATAAAAAAAAGATGTACCCAAAGGTAACTAGAAAATTCCGCCTGTTGTATACACATTTAACTTTTAATTTCGTTTATCCCTATTATTTACAATTAATTCCTTCGCTTTGATTTTATTTGTACAGCTTTCTTTATCTCCTTGTATTGCCATTTTAAGTAGCAGTTGCTTTTCCTCTAGCACGAGTATAGCATTTGTTATTGGTTCTACTTCATTCTTAGAGACAGCCCAGACAAAAACGATTATTGAGTTCGTGCAAAACTAATGGTTGTTGTTTGCGCCAGTATTATTCAAGCAGATTTTTCATTTGTAGAAGACAAAATCATCTCATTCTCTTTGGAATAACTATTTTTACATGACAACAACACGGCGACTCATTTCGTTTTGTAGCTTTATTTGCATACTTATTCCTATGCGTGCTATTTAACTGTATGAAGAACCTCGAGTTTGCGTTTTGAATGCAGCATACACAGTGAGTAGTACCGGAAAATATTTAAGTTCAATGACTTCGTATAGACACTGAAATCAGTCACTTGTATCTCAACTGAATAGACGGGGTACCGAAAACATTAATGCAAAAAAATCTCCAAATAGGCGTCTTAGATCATATATAAAAGTTAATGCTTGTGGAGAGGTCTCTGATCAAATAAGGATATGATTCCGAGAAGATAACATCCGATTTCAGAGAATTTTGATATCGATTGATACAGAACAAAAACATGGAATTCGTAAGCAACATTTCCTCGAAAATAATTAATTTAGTGTATTAAGAATTATAATTTTTGAGAATTATTTGAAGTATTAAGAATTGTTTGAAGAATTAAGAATTATCAGCTATATCTTTTAAGGTGTCTGTATACACTAGAAAACACGGAAGTCGAAAAGAATATCGACTTTTTATTGCTTCAAAATATTTTTCAACTCCTTAGCTTTCAAACGATACTAAGATCTGGTAAATAGTCGGAATATTTTTCTAGTTACAAGGGTTTTTCGTTAGGTACTGTCAACATGTACAAACATGTTTCCAAAACTTTAAACCTAATTTCTGAGGAACTGTGTTTTTACATGATGCTTTGTTCAAACGATAACTCAACGATGAACTGATCTAATATAAATATTTTTGTATCATTATAATCTATTCAATACAGTGAATATTTTGATCCTCAATCACAGTTATTAGTTAGGAGATGAAGTTTTAATTGATTTTTAAATGTTAAACTCCCTGAAATTGTTTTGATTTTTTATGCTTCCTTGATGAAAAAATTGTAACAAAAACCTATTCCTTCTACCGACTTAATTGAGGGCACGAAGAATAATATAAGGAATAATTTCCAACAGGTATTGTCTTTCTGAACAAATTAGAGTTTGAGATATCACTTTTCAAAAATCATGGCAATTAGTTAATTATATATAAATTAGGAAATTAATGATTAGCATAATCTGATTTTCTAACACTGAAATGATTTTAAGCATAAACCAATGACCTGTACAAAAGTTTTAAATTCAAAATTAAAAGAAAATCCTCTAGTGTATACAAACACCTTAAAACACTGATCTTTTATTCAAAAATTGAAGAGAAAAGCATCGACTCAATATTTTTACACTGGCTATTTTGAGCATTCTAACAGTGATCTGTGTAGATTTGCTGTTGGGTTTGACCTATTGCTTACTTTCCTTTAGCCTCACCAGGAAAAGAAAAATCTTAGAGAAGACAGGAAAATCTCCATTTAATGATCACCAGTCTTGTCTCGACTGGTAAGATCGAAAGACTTTTCGTTCTTTGTTTATTTAGAGATTTTCTAAATTTTAGTGTAAGATCCTTGCCATATTTTTACTTCGTAGGTATTGAATTTTAAAGTTTCTAATAGAGAAATATCTTCTCTCTTTTTCTTTATTTTGACTTTTCGTACATTCATTTATTAAATAGTGTTTTTTGTTTTTAAAACAAACATATTTTTGTTGGTTTTATTATCACTATTGTCAATAGTTTTAGTTTATCGTTTAACTTAATAGAAATACAGCTTTGTAAGTTAGCTTTGCCTTGTGGGCAATTTTTGTATGTAATTGATATTAACTTACATCTGTGAGTCTAATGGTATATTTTGTGGTGCCCAAGGAGATTTTGATGAGATTTTTGGACCTGAAATTTACTTTATCCCTGATTTCTATAGTTTTTTTGTTGCTGTTACTTATTATTCTTGGACTAACACGTGCTAGACCAAGTCTACGAAGAAAAAAGTCCAAAACCATCACAGGATTTTCAAAACAGTCTTGGAAATTCAAACCGACATACTAAATCAAGTAAACCAAGGAAGCATGTGAGTTCGTGCATTTAGGAGAAATTTTATTTTTGAAATTTGAGTGTTAGTATGGCCACTTCTGAATCTCGACAAAGCTGTCTGATTTTCGATCGCATAACACCTTCATAGCCTGGGCGAGTTTCCTTATACCAATCATGAATAGGGGAGTTCTCCATATAATATTACTGCAGGTCTTGGAATGTGAAAATTTCCTGGGACGTTAGTTGGTTCAATGCCGTTAGTCTCCAAGAAACCGTGTTTAGCTATGTAATTTCCCTTAATAATGTTTCTATCATTGAAATTTCTCACCGTCTTGCGTTATGTTTAGATACGATAAAATATTAGTTAAAAATCAAGCTCTTATGGCATATTTAAAATTGTGTGCGCATTCAGATTCATAAGAAATATTTCAAGGTGTAAAAAGTATCATTGTGTTTTATACTGTAGTTTTCGTCCTTTAAAATGTTGTTTTGGTATGATTAGTGCAAAATAGCTGTATAACATAACTTAAAAAATTAATAAAAATGAAATGTGACTTTATTTATAGTTACAGAAAATACAAAGAAATTTCTTCTAAACAGTGCATTTATTTGAATTTTTGTCAAAAATAATTCCCGATGATAATAACAAATATATTATTAAATTTAGACATTTTAGGTACAAAATAGAACAATTTCGATCTCAGCCTTTTTGTTTTTAAGCATTTCTTGAGCGCATCATCCACAGAAGAATATTCGAGGAAATGAAGAATGAATAGAATAGAGATTGATAAAAAGTAAAATCGTTTGCTTTTATTTCAAGATAGATAAGCGGATAGAAATTTGGTACACAAAGAAGAATTCAAGGCGACGGATTCACCAGCAGGCCTTCACAAACTGTCATTTCAAAGGTATGAGTTTCTTTCTAAAGAGAAACAGTAACAAAAGCACAAGTGGGTGTAAATCTGTGCTGTTCTGATAGGCCATTATAGCTGTAAATGTTTCTCCTTGAAATCTTCGTTCTGAAAATAACAAAGACTCATAAATTTTACATCAACATCAGTGTATTTATCAGTTATGTAGTTTGATATTCAATGTTTAAAATATTACGATCTAAAACAAACTATTAAAAGCTTTCGCAATTCTGCTATTCAAGCTAAATTTTTGCGAATGGTATTAATGCTATTTATTTGACACATTTTTGTTTCAGAATCTGTGGAATGTTTAATATTTGTGAAAAAACTGTCTTTACAATTCCTACACATTTTCTGAAAAATGAATAGTACAAGTTTACTTTGAAATTCTTATTAAATTTTAGAAAGAGAAAGGTACAGAAGTATATCTTATTTTTGCAACAGGATATCAAATATATTTTGAAAACTAACGACAGTTAACGGAATCGACAAAAAGATTAATTACTTTATAAAATGATAATCAATATAGCTCTCTTGATATAAAAGTAAAACATTGTATAATTTTACTTTACAGGAAAATTATTTGAACACTGTTATAAAAGGTATGTAACGAATACGTATGTTTGTAATACTTTATAAAAATTTTCATCGTCGAATAGATTTTATAGTATGTAGAATGATTGAATTAGATAACAAAAGAACCTACCTGATAGAATGATCCTCAAATTTAACCTCCCTCTTCTTCTTCTGCTCCCTTGGTGAGGATGTTGGCGAATTTCTTGATGTCAATGAGTCCGTTGTTGTCAATGGGAGCTTCAGAAAGAGCTTCATCAACCTGGCAAACACAAGAATACGTTCATCAACAACTCGTTCCTTATTGTAGGATGATAGCATTAAAGGCATTTTATGTAGGCTAAATGTAGGAAGCTGCAGTGTTTCTGCGACGGAAGGTGTTTCCTGTACGTATTCCGCGAGTGGCGTCAGTTGGCTACATTTTCAGCACTTCACCAATTCAAATTCCAAAAAAATTAATCAGAATTGATATATGATAGTTGATAGGTCAATACTAATTAGATTTAACGGCAAACGTCACCAAAACAGCGATGAACTACATTTTAAGGTAACCCCAATATAATATCATGCTAGAGCATTTGTATAGCGGAAGTAAAATCTTCACTTTTCGTCAGGTGTGTTTGTTTACAATGAAAATCCTCATGACATAACTAGATTTTTTACTAGTTTCAATTGTAGCGTTATTGATCAAAACAAACTTCCTAGTCAGCATGGAATTCTTTTAGTTAGCTATGTATTAAAAGTCCAAATGTGTTGAAATTGGATTATTTTCTTTAAAACGCTTTTGCGGCGATAGAAAACATATATATGTGTAGCTTCTCTTTTCGTACAACACTGCTTACATTTTTGAATATTATTAAATCTAAAGTAATTTAAATACTATGTTACGCATTTATGTTTCACTGCATCATGTGGTTAAACGACTTTAGAAATCATTGAAAGGAAGAGTAACTTCACAGAGCTTCTAAGACACTAGCTACTAATTCTGCATTAGCATTATGTGTAAAATATCCACTATCAAGCCAAATAGTAAAGACAAACTATGTTTGTGATTGAAATATCAATACTCTAATTTAGTTTTTTAAAAAAAGAAAAAGGGCCTGTAACAATTACCTCATTTTCAGAGAATTTCTCTCCCCATGTGGTCAATGATCGTCTCAGTCTAAAAGAGAAAATTAAGTCTTAAACTAAGAAACTAAGAAATAAATACGAATATCAATGGGGGGTATCACAATCTATACAATCATAACAAACTATTAATTTTAGTCGTGCTATTAATTCCTAATTTAATTATTTTTTTTTGGAAAAACTAAGTCATATAATTTGTATTTATGATGTTCATACAAATTCCCTTAAAATAATTCAAAGGGTGAGACAAATATTTTTAAGGGCACAGAATGTTTATAAGATGACTTTATGTCTTATTTCCCCATAATTCACATTAAAGTATAATGCTTTTACTTGAGCTTGAATAAAGTATATGTTATGCTGTAGTATTACTTTTGAGATAGAGTTTTATAAGTAAATCGAAGTAAGGGAGAATCTTTGATATCATTTATAGAAACAACATCAAATTTACAAATGATATACTTATCTTTAAGGCAATTTATAAATTTATAACTTACGTTTCTTCCCTGCATTTGCCTTCTCCTTCATCGAACAAGTTGAAAGCGTTGACGATAACATCTTCCTCATCGGCTCCTGCAAGAAACGGTAATTTGAGATAAGTTTCTCAGGAACTAAAACCGGTCTTTTACATATTTTTAACACGGGGAATAAATATAAACCTAAAAGATGTACTAGATTGTAAGGTAAAACCCAAGAGAAAACATGGTACCGGCCTCTCGCTAAATTGGTGACTAAAATTTCTGTCATCTAACGGTTATTTGCTTAAGCCTACGATGCATTACCATATTCTGTAATTATGGCGATCAACTGTCAATTGGCGATGGTGTTCTTGAGTTTACCCCATCTGGTGGTTGTCTTGACGAGGCATCTCCTCATTAACAAAACTAACCAGATCTTGATTGACGAGTTATTTCGTCATTAGAAAAAACTGACCCGATCTTGATCTCGTCATCATAAAAAATGGCGATATCTTAATCAAACGGAATTCAATCGGCATTCTTTATGACGAGATGTATCGTCATTAGCAAAATTGTTCAGGTCTTGATGGACGAAATATATCGTCGAAACCACTTAGAGGGTTAACCGATTGAAACTTAAAAATGTGGAAAGTATCGACCTTAAATTGGAATAGATGGAGCATGTTCCAGCAGCTTCATGTTATTTCTCGCGATCGCTCGGTTTGATGATCTATATAGTAATAATGGGAGAAAGCACGAATCATAATGTAGGACTAATTATTGGACTGGTTAATAAGATTATCAAGAGTTATAGCAGACTCTAATTTTCACTTCGATAGCCAATCGGCCTAACTAGATTTCGAAGCCGTGATCTACATTTCTGAAATCTTGTCTTTGACTCCGCCCACATATTTTGTCTATTTATTAGAAGTTCGATAAAATATTTGCTTATAGTATCATAAGTCATGTGCTTTGTATGTTCTCTACATACCTTTATAAAGAAATGTGCACGATTGACGTAAATATAGTTTGTCTATCTAATAGATTGCAGAGTAGAAAATCCTAAGCATGTTAATTGGGTTTGATCCCGGACCGTTGCCAATAGCCCGTTGTATTGCTCCAGTGCGATGTTAATCAAATACCTACCTAAGCATGTCAAAATTTCTATTTTGTTTAAAAGCTTTTTAATGTGTTGATGTCCAGTGACATTTTCCCTTTATTCCAATATTATAAATTTTCCAGAAACATGTGTATGGATACGAGAACTATTTTTTAGTTTTCATGACAATCTAGCAATTACAGATTTCGATGTTTCTTTTCATGGTTGCTACGGCTTGGTGCCCAAACTTTAAAATTGGCTTCCCTTGGAAAATTTTATACAAAGAAAAATATGAAACAAATATTTTTCCGTCGGCCTTTTTGTTTAAAAAGGGACTAAATTTTCATTGTTGAATTAAAAAAAATCAACATTTTTGAAATGTTGCCAACATTTTGAAACTTTTGGAGCTTTTGAGACGATTTTGCTTACAAAGATACCCCAAGTCGGCAAGGTTGAAAAATGATAGCAAAAAGTCGCCTGTGGCAGCCCTGTGGATAGTATTCGTTTATGAACGTACCAGATATCCTGTCACCGAAGATGGTAAGGAACATGGTGAAGTTGATGGGGCCAGAAGCTTCAGCTACCATGGATTCGAGCTCAGCTTCCGTGGACAGACGACCTACGAAAGAAAGCACTTGTTTAGCGAAAAAAAAACACGCAATAATGAAGACGCAATTCGTTTATCAATACGCGTGCTGAGGGCTTTAAATTTTACAACTAAAATCTCCGTGAAATTTAGTTTACTTTTGGAGATCTTGCATCGAAAGATAAATACCAGAAAGATTCTTCAGGGAAGGAATGGAATATACACTTTACAGCACATATGCATAATTAAAGTTTTTCTTTTTGGACTATTCAAATATCTTCAGGAGTTGAATATTAGAATGTTTTCAGTCGACAATGACTGTTAAATTTGAGATAAAATTTAGTTAAACGTTAGGTATGTGATTTATTTACTATCGTATATAATACCATCTGAATTATATAATATAGCTTTTAAAGATTAATAACTACGAGTCTTGGTCACTTACCAAGAGAATCGAATGTAGCTCTGATATCATTTTTGGAGATGAAGCCATCCTTATCTTGGTCAATGAGATTGAAAGCCTGAAATAGGGTAGAAAAGTCGATTTGAATTTTAAAGTCTTAATTTTTATGTCATTAAATAACTGTAACCAAATACAATCATACACTAATCTAGCACAAAATATGTATATTCATGTTCAATTTTAAGTTTAATTTAAAGGGAAAGCAAGAATCGTAAAAATCTTAACACATAAAGGGCTTTCGCTGCTTCTGTCTAGTTTAAGTTATTGTTCTTGATTCCCTTATACTATTTCAATTACTTTCGAAGTAAATACATTCGTAAAAATGTGCTCAAGAAGAATCATCTTTAGGTGATTGAAAAGAAGAGTGTTTACAATTTTACTCGATTAATTCCTTCCTGATAAATAAATATTGCTCTAAGTACATTGGTAATTTATATTTACACCTATTTATTTCAATTACCAGATTAGTTACATTTTTTATTTAAAATGATGTATGTATTTCACAGTATGAAATATAGAGAAATCAAGTTGTTTTGTGGAATCTCAGTTAGCAGAGCATTTTTATTTTTATCAAGCAGTATTAAGTAACTAATTCTATGTTACCAAGAATTGAGAGGCTAAGTTTTGAAATACGAATCTAATACAACTGATTCAAATCTTTAATTTTTTTTTGGTTTGTGATATGTAAGCTAAGGATATAAGCCTAGTTAAAAACTATTGTTTATCGAATAATATGTTCATATAAATATATCGCTATTTTTTAAATTAGAAACTTTTTATATGAAGAAAGAACCAGAAATTTGGGATAAAGATGAATTATATAATACAAAATGGGTATCAGGAATTCAACTGGATGCAAGGTTTTCCATAAGAGAAGACTCACTTCTTTGAATTCTTGGACCTGGTGGGGTGTGAATTGAGCGAAGACATTACTGCCTGATCGCTGCGCCCTCCTCTTTTGGGAAGCGGGCTTGGAAGCTGGGGCAGGGGCTGGGGCTGGGGCTGCGGCAGGGGCTTCACCCTCTTCTTCTGCCTTCTTCTTGGTCTTCTTCTTCTTCTCTTTCTTGTCTTCGTCACCCTGGAAGAATACAGAAAAAGCACATTACATCTCTCTCCATCCTCTGCAGTGTCAATTCAATATGTTTATGGAAGACATTGCACAATACCAATAAGTTGTGTTACAGGGAAAAGAGGAAAAAGACGTGCTGAAGTATGTCCGTGATGAAACCGAAGGAAATGATTTATTTGTATTGCCTCATATATTTTGTTTGGGTGCTAGAACGCGATTGAGTAAAAAACCTGTGGATTGCACCTGTGGAAAAATTTGTCAACGGACAATCTGACCAGATTTGGTTTTCATCTTATTCAGAAATATAAGAGAAAGGGTTATGAAGGATATATATAGGTTACTAAGGATCTTTCTTTCCTTGATGCAAATTGTATCTTCAGAATAAATGCTGATTTGAATTGCTAATTGGAGACCAGTTAAGTTTAAAAAAGGAATGGTGTTTCATAGTATTCGACTGTAAAAATATTTAATGCACTTGAGAAGTTTTCTAACCTTATAACTGTTCACATATCATCAGATTACAAGAGAAACACACCAAGTCAAAAAACAGCTCTGAAAAACGAATGGTGTGTGTGAAATTATACTTCCTAAGCTTTATTAAGTGTGTTCCTCAAGAAGAAATCTAACCTTCATTCGAAGAAAAAAATAACAGTGGACTTTACACCAGTCCTAATATCACCACATTCTGGTTTAGAAGAGCAAAAAAAATCCCTCATATCTTGAAAATTTTAACTCAGTGTTTCACTTGTAAGCCAACGATACATATTCCACATCAAATTCATCAAGTAAATTATTAGTGTAAATCACCAACCTAAACACAAGGAAGCTTTCATTGAAATTAAACAAGTAGAACCGAGAGAGAGATATATATTCTTTTACACCATGGCAATGCGATACTTCTACATTTGAGCAGAAACGTCAGCTAAGATGAAAACACCTTCTGTAATGTATCAATACATTTCTATTCACGCGACTCTTCCGTCATTGAAGACATTTTCCCCCTGCATTCTCTCATTTCCTACAGTGAGTTCCTGGCAAGAACTTTTGAATTCTTGTTGAGTCATCGACTCACTAGTTCCTGCCATCACTATCCTTCTTTCCCCCACCGGGACACTAAAATACCGCTAGCGCCTGAATAAGCACTTTATCCCTTTCCCATGTTCTATTTCTGGGTAAACTACCGTAGGATCCTCTGACACACTCTACAAAAACCCGAGCTGAAGAAATGCCTGCCATCTTTGAATCTGTTCTTCATTCATAGTCTGCGTGAAAGAAAAAAATGCCACGTTTGTCTCTCGGGTAGGGTAAATGGGAACGCTCGAAATATTAGGCCCGGCATATACTACAGAATGATTGATATTATTGCTAATGAATATATCTGACTATATAAAAGTATTGCACTCAAAAGCCATCGTATAAATTTGTGTGGAAACCAACTCCTATTTTCTGCCAAGGAAGTTCAATGAGCTTAATAAATCATCAATGGAAAACATTTCTAGATTTTAAGTACGTTTCGGTTAACGTGGAATTGTTTTAATAATTGAATTGACTCAGATATGCATTTAAAGGATTTTTTGGTACATCTTTGTATTTTTAACCAAGTCACAACTTAAACTCGTATTACATTTTACAAGTTCATTAGCAACAGGGCATTACAAAAATATTCTCTTGATGGCAAACATTTTCTGAAACAGTGGATAGTGCTGAAATGAAGAGAATTCTACGTGCTGAATTTTGGCTCATAGATAGCTGCACTCTAAATTTTGTTAGAATATTTCAATGTTAGTTATAGATGTAAATGTAAGGTGATATGAAAATCAAAAGCTAAATATTTCTCCAGTGTGTGAATGCAATGAATTTAGTCTTTCGTGTATTTATTTGTTTTGATGCACGAGCAATTTCGGTATTTTTTGGCGCTTTACATGGTTTGCACTTAATTTATTCTAATTTAAAATTAGCCTCCTTATTTTAGTGAAATTTAATAGATATATAATTTGCAATTTTTCATTAATTATGTTTCTTACTTTATTGTCCATTGAATAGTAATCTAACAGGAAATCTACGCAATATAAGAATTCGATGTTAGGATACGCTCACAGAATTCTATATGTATAGCTATTGTTCTTCAAACAACTTTAGTCCTGGTCAGATCTTAAATCGTAGGAAAGATTAGAATTAGTCAAGTATCGTTATTAACCAAATTAATTTTTTACTTTACTTAAAAAGTGAGCAAAGTAAGGACAAAAGAAAAAATTTTAAAGTTGAAAAAGTTTCGTATAAGCAAATCATGCCTATCGTATAAGCAATTTTCTTTTACGAAGTTAGAGGCAAATTTGATGTTTCGACTTTTAGAGTAACAATTATTTATTTAGCAATGACATTCAGTATCAAGGTGTAGCAAGTCATTAAGGTAGAAATAAAAATAGTTGTTTTCACTCCATGTAAGTATTACAAGTTAATTTCCATTAAATGATTAGCTGCTTGATTTAATTGTTCAATACTATTCATTTGTCAATCATATATGGATGATTAAGCATCCAATAAGCTACCACACTTCTATGAATTCTGAGTTTTCCTAATTACAAAAACTTCCAACTATAAATTAATATATATAGTTCATTACTCATGCTGAACAACGATAAAGACTGAGTAAGCCTATAGGACTTCCAGACAGAGAACTTCGAGGAAGAAAAAAAATTTGTTGCCAAAGCAAATAATCTGGAACATTATTATTAGAGCACCCTCTTTTCTGAGGTCGAAACGCAGACACCCATAAGGAAGGACCATCCATCCCCACTGGTCCCAAAATAACGCCCTGCCTTGAACGCAGAATGCTGAGGATAGAGAAAACTGAGAGCACAAAGGAAAAACGAGCGCCATTTTGAAAAGCCATCTTTGGTGATGCTATAATTAAGCACAAGAGGGGTGCTTGGTTTCAGACGAGACGCATCACTACTGATGCTGGTGAAAGAAAAAAGATTCCTTCTGGCTTTTACGTCTTCTAACGAACCTGCACTTCTGAATCAATTTGGTTTTTTTTGTGCTTAATCATTCATTTGGTTGTGGCCTTAAAAGCAAGGAAGTTATCTGCAGTAGTGTGTTCCACAACAGCCATGAACCGGAATAGATGATTAGACATTGAACCTTTTCCAATTGAAGAGGAGTACAGACATTTTTTAAACTTCATTCGACTATTAGTAGAAAGCAATGGATTTCACTCACAGAAATTGTGCACAGATGATTAATTTTTTTGGGACTGATGTTCGGGAATTTTCAGTTCGTTTGTTTTCTCCAGTTTTATATATTAAGCAATGTATCACCCTATTGTTGCAGTGGGTTTTTTGAAATATTTTAATTGAAACATAAACATTCCAAATTAAATGCAATTTGAAAGTAAAGTATTTAGACCTTAAGTAAAAGCTTCCAACTATTATAATTGAATAAAATTAATTTAATAAGTTATTTATCTTTCAAGTAATAGATTCCTGGTTTGCTTTGAAGTGCTTTATAAGAACTTATCGGAACATAAAAATTTAAGAAACACTCATTTAAGCCATATTCCGAAAAGAAAAGATCGTCATTCATTTTAAAAAGTGAAATATGATGCTCAATTGCATTTTCCAAGCTTAAGAAACATCATCGCAATCTTTTTCAAATGATAAATTATGAACGGCATCCACGGTAGTCAAAAATTATTTCTTCATCACTACATGATTAAGATCCAGTATCCCTGACATTGATGAAAGTTTGCGATTTCTTCCGAGCGCAGAAAGCATACATGAACCAACTACGCGAATATATCTTAGATGAACTCTTTTTAAGATGAGGGATGGTATTTTAAGCGCTTAGAAGTTGAACTGTGAACACGGAACGACTGGGATTACAACGAAAGTAATTAAAAAGTTGAGATTTGAAACGAAAGAAAAAGCAGAATTTTCATCAAAACGCAGGGGGAAACTTGGCATACTGTCTTATATCAAGTGAATCTCTCCTCGTCGCTTCCAGTGTGCAGGGTATTTAATCCGCTAAGGGGGAGATACAAGAATTTTTTTGCTCATATTTTCTTTCGTAGTCTAAACATTCTTGCCACAACTGTCATCATTACAAACAGATGACTTCTGACTTCCAGAGCCGCCTCTGTGTGTCTTGGAGATTTTTTAAAACTGATGATTCAGCGATTAATTGGTTTTTAATTGAGTGAGGATGCTTTTTGAAATATCTTTTCGTGGTATCATAGTTTAGAATTCTGGAAAGATTAAAAGTATTCTCGAGTCATGTTAGCAAATCTGGCATTACGTTTTAAGTTAAGGAAACTTTTATTGTAAAGAACTCGTGCATTGTTGATTTTAGCAAGATAGGATTTAAACTCTGATTCCAAACAATTAGAAGTACTTTTTTGATAAAACATTTTGTTTTTAATACACAAATTATTTTTTCTTAATTTGGTTTACAGTTCAGAGTTGAGAATTTTGGGAAAAAACGGATATTAAACGAGTTCTCCATTCATATTAACAAATCTGGTATTACGTTTTAGGTTAAGGAAACTTTTATTGTAAAGAACTCGTGCATTGTTGATTTTAGCAAGACGGGATTTACACATTCCAAGCAATCAGATATACTTTGCTTATTAGTGAGAAAACATTTCGTCCCTAATACACTAGTTATTTTTGTTAATTTGGTTTGCAGTGCCTCTAATATCAGCAATACTCAATTTTTCATACACAATTTGAACATGTCTGCTCATTTGTCATGATGTCTTGAATTTAATAATACTTTAGATGAAAAAATATGCGGTAATCGAAGTATACGATGATGATGTTAGATAATATAATTAACAAAGCAGCTAAAAATGTTAGATGAAGATGGATACTGTGTGTATTTTAATGGAATATAAGTTTTTTAAATGGATTACACCTTGAAGTTCTTTATTTCGGAGAAATCTGTATGTCTTACATGGTGTTGTTATGTTTTATTTAAACAAAAAGTACACATCCTTTCAATGTCTGTATACATTAAAAGTATTTTTTTCAGAATATTTAGTCCAAATTCCTGGTTTTGCTTTGATTTAGGGTGTTTCGCTCTAAAATCCGGATTACTTAAGAATATAATGTTTATTTTCTCGTTTTCCTTTGGAAGTGTTTTCATTAAAATTTCTGCGTGGTGTAACAAAGTTTAGAAATCGTAATTCTGGATAAAATTTTCTTGTGTATTCAAAATTTCGTATTCGTGTAATACATATGATATATTGATCGTGCCCACCATCTTTTAAATCAATCATGAATTTCTTTCTCTCAAACCATCGTCACACATCTAAGTAATCAATTTCAAACTGAATATATTGGTATTTAAAAAAAATCCGAGTACCTCGTGTTGATTTTATTAACCCTTGGCAATACGCCACAAGGCTAAGAGCATTAGAATTCTATTCTCAGTTCGGTAGTGGGCCTGAACGAGGAAGTGTTTTTGTAAACTAGTGTCGAAATTATATAGCATTAAATCTACTTTCGGTAAATTCACAAGTTATTGGCTGATACCATTAAGGAATGCTTAAATTTAAAAAATTTAAGGGAACGAAATTTATTCATTGTCAGAATGCGATTAAGGATAGAATCTGATTTCTCTCTCAATCACATATATAACATCATTACCTCCTCAAATAATTAATTATACAAGAATTTTCTTATGTAACTTTTTCTTTCAAGATAAATGTCATTAAAGTCTAATGTGTTCTGAATGTAAAAGAAAACTTTGGAAATACCTATTAGAGACTATTATTAAACATGTTTTCAATAAGTATACAGTACATCCCCCATACTTCCACATCCTTTTCAATTCTTTAACACGCTTGAAACGACTTTTATTTGTGTTTACTCTATTTTTAAAGCTCATTTAAAAATACAAATTGAAGAACAAATAGAGAACACAATTCATTATTGTCAAAAACTACCGAGGAATCGTTAATATTCTCTGAACGAAATCCTGAAAATGAAGAATCATAAAAAAAGCCCCACTCGCAAACATTACTTAATGTATCAGAATTATAAAAGGAAACCTATACAAGACTATTAAAGACAATACGGTCGACTCAATTGAATATTATGTGTCTTTTGTCCTTTTATAAAATAAAACACCACGTTCATTTGCTTTTCAAAGACTAAGTGAATTAATTTTCGTACTTCCAAATAAATGCTATTGAAGGTAGTTCTGTTTTTAAAACGAAATCGCTCTTTCAGATTGAATGTTATTGATTTAGATTTAAAAGGTTCTGTTCAATTTATAAGTCCTTAAGTTTTAAAACCTTCTAACAAATTATAGTGTCTGAACAAAATTATCACCATCCATTAAATCTCTCCTAACTCAACACCGCTCTCAAATTAAAAAACTCTCTAATAAATTTAGCTTGGTTCCATACTATAAGACATGTTTTATCTTTCAATAGAAAGCACATTTGCTATTATTGAAGGCATTAAATTATAAGTAATGAGGAATATTTCATTTCACCATTAGATTTAAATTCTATTTAATTCCATTAGCATGAATAAAGATTTGTATATTCGTTGGTGTAAGTTCCTATCATCCACATTTTCAAGATACAACAGTATGAGTACAGGCATCTAGTTGAAAACTAATTGACAAATTAAAAAAGATTTAAAGAATTTTAATGTTTTACAGTATAGGAAGTTGATGAAAGTTTGCTAAGATTGTGTAAATTACTTGGAAATGGTTTGGAAATTTTAGAAAACTATATAAGTTTATAACTGAATTTTCGCGATTATTTAAGAGTTTGATATGTTAGAAGAAATATACAATCAAAAACTAAAACGGAAAATTAACATTTGTAGAATAAAAACTTTCAGAGAATTATTCCACTTTCACTGCAGTCTTAGAATTACAAAACAAAAGAAAAAGAAATTTTGAAATGCGAAAAATTTCATAACAATGAAGAATTGAGGGAAAGGAAACACAATGGGTATTGAAATGTGCCTTAACTTTCTTATTACATAATAAAAGCATGATTCGTAGAGATTATTTCGTTTGTTATTTATGCTTAAATCTTTAGCCCCAAACAGCTCACTAAATAATTTACTATCTCTGTTTATTTGGCATATTGGTGAGCGTCCTAAACTTCATTTATTATCATAGTTCGAATCTGCTTTTTCTTTATCAAAAGTAGTTACAATAAGATAAAGGTTGTTTATGCAATATACATTGATTACAATATTCTTTATTTTGAGAAACGATTAAATTAGAAGGTAAGTAGTCATAATTAAACCTTTCCTCAATAAAATACTCTCATAAAGTAGGCACTGAATTTTCTTTACTAATCAGTCATTGAAAATTTAATCATGTGTACAAATTGAGCAATCCTCAGTTGGTCGATATTGTTTGCACGTATTGCACATATTTCATAATCACTCATTGGAATCAAGGACTTTCGAAGAATATTGGGTGAAAATATAGTTTGCTAGTTAGCTTCAATAAAGCTGCTGTAATGAAAGCAATGTTATGCTACAGTTAAGCAACCAAATCAGTAAGTTTAAACTCCAATTGAATACAGGTAATATTTATTTTTTGTTTGCTATTAGAGCTAATATGTTTAGTATTAGAGTAGAGATCAACAAATTCAAACTTAATTGAATCCCGGTAATACTATTTATTTAAAATTTAGTATTGGAGTAGAGTTTTAAAGTTTGTTTTCCTTGTGTCATTGTTTACGATGCAGAGTTAATTATTTTTTACTTCATTACAGATCCTTCATCTACAATTTCCAACTTATGTGGAAGTAGACGAAATTGCTTTCAACTTCTTGGTACAAAGTACGCAGAGTGGTTCATAGCCAACCTCTGACTTCCTGGTATCCGGTACAATCTCTAACTTCTGGTGCATAGCACAATTCCTAACGCATTTGAATAAATGTCTTTTGATACTTAAAATGGATGCCAATCTTCGACACAACCTGAATCTTTCCTGTTAAAATTGAAAACCTTTTACTGGATAAGGTGGAAAACCGCCCTGGGTATTCCACCCTGTCCAACGGTCACTTAAGATTGGACATTTCCAAACCGTTTCAAGTGTTTAAAGTAATCCAACGGCAACTCGTGGAAAGATTTGTCTTCAATCGCAATGTTGGAGGATGCAACGGAAGTAAACACTAAGAGAGAGCAATAAATCCAATGTACTCACCATGGCGAGTTAGTTGATGGGGAAGCTTAACCGAAAGAGAGAAGATCCTCAGTGGATGGATGACTAGGAAGCTAGGAAGAAACCCGGCTCAAGACATCTCGTTTTGAGGCATCCCCTCAAGTAGCCCGTTTTCCTCCCCCCTCCACGTGACGTCAGCTGGCTCCCCCCTTGCCAATAATACACTACGAGTTGGAAGCCCCATACTTTTAGGGAAGTGTGCCAGCAGCCAATGGTAAGTGTGGAGGACGTGCATACCGATGCAGCCAGTACAGCAGCAACCGATATGGAGCACGCTAAAAATGGAGCTGGGTGTAGTTAGTTGTTCTTAAGGTTTCTTTTCTCTCTGGAATAAAAGGTATGAGACGACTGCTGGTGGTGGTGGAGGCTTTTTTGTGTTCCCCTTTGCGTCGCCCTGGATTGTCTTCTGGTCCCGGAAAATGGGTTAACAGGAGTCAAGGAATAGGTTTTTATCAGGATATTGGGGCACAGTGATGCAAAATCTGCTGGGTCACCATACCTGAAAATGTATTTAGAGAGTTATATATAAATGCTTTAGTCATGAACTTGAAATAAAAAATTAAACGCGTCCCATTCACAGACGAGACTGGGTGTGGGTGCCAACTTATGCAAAATATTAGAATGTACCGAGCCTGGTTTTTTTACGCAATTAAGTAGTGCAGTCGATTAAACAAACTGAATGGAAACATCTCTAATGGAATTAAAATGTTACTTTACTTAATGATGATGACATTTCGCGTCAAGGTCGGACAAAAAATTGCGGCAAGAATGGTTTGGAACACCTGCTCTTTATCTCTTAAAACATTCCTCTTTCTCAGAAATATATTGAATACGAAACTTGTAAATTAAGTGCATAATGAATCTCAAATTCAGCTGTAAGTCGCTGTTTTATCAATGGTTATGCCCGTTCCTTTTCAAATCTATTTTAAAAAACTTAGAAGTCAACATTTTTATGCTGTTGGCTTACAATGAAACACATTGACAAAATTTTCGAGGCATGAATTTTTCAACTTTTCTAGACCAACATGTAATCCTAAGACTTACTCCACTGTCATTTTTCTTTACTTGAAGGTTAGTTAAATTTCTTCTTGAGAAACACACTTAGTGAGTATAGCATAATGGGTAGAATTGTTTACCTTCGTTTTCTCGGAACTGATTTTTGACTTAGTGTGTTTCATTTGAAAGCCCACGATATACTTCATAATTTTTTTTGGATACTTAAGATTGAATTCTCAGGCATTTTTACACCTATATTTTTTACCATCTACATTCTGTACTAGAAAAATGCTTTGCAAAATGCTTAGCAGAGAAATTGTATTTTCATACCCAACACTAGATGCCTTAACCATTAGTATTTCATTTTCATGGTTAATTACATACACAATTCTAATTTTACAGTTAATCACACGCTTATGTTCTCTAAGCTGAATGAAACGAAAATTTAGCTAACACATTTTGATTCATGAGATCATTCGTGTGAAATAAATAAAATCTTATGAAAATATAGCCTTTCAAACTCACAATAAATGCAATAACTTTTATTTGGTGAATACAATGAATTTTGTTGAAGTTCAAATTAGATACGTTTCTTTATGTTGTGTACAGAATAAAATGTTGGATGTGGGAGCGAGCGTCTTCCTGTTGAACCAAGGATGTTAGGGATGGCCTGTAATAAGGGTATCACTTCAACGTCCTAGATGTGACCCTTTATGTTCAGTGCACATGCAGCGCGTTTTAGAAATGAAATGCACCATACCAATGCAATTCACCCTTTCAGGTGCATTGTACTGAACATGATAGTCAAACCAAGACCTTCTAAATCGATTGTAAGTGATGTCGTGAAGAGTTAAAGGCAAAACGATGCAACTAAGCACAATCACAATTCGGGATGATACGCTAACATAACGGATCACGATAAAAATTCTCTGGCAAATATCGTTGAACAATTTCGATTTGTCTCTGACTACATTACTGCTGAAGTAGAAAATGCTCTCGGTAGCTAAGACAATTTCTTCAGAGCAGAAAATTTGAATTATGGTAAAGATAAAGGAATGGCCCATAAGCCATGCATTACTGTAGTTAATTCAAAACGTCGCTTAGATTAGGGTGTTTCTCCCTCACTACAGACGACTGGAAAGCTCTAGTTCAAAAAGATGCATCACTTTTTCACACTTCCAATCTCATAGAGTAATTGGATCTGGTAGCAAATTCTTCTAGAACTATTGTTTAAACAGTAAAATTCATTGGAGGCTCAACACTGGTACAGAGTTGATTTTGAGAATAGGACTTAACATGTTGGTTATAGTTCCACAAATCATGAACTCAAGTGCACATTGACGTTCTGGACAATTCAACGATGTGACAACAGTGACCGTTGCCTCTTGCAACATGAGAGAGGCTATAGACCACTTAACCTATTTTGAAATGCGCTAATTTACAGCATTTAGGTGCCTCCAGAAAAGGATAGAGCCCCTACTTTGTGCAATGGTATTAAGAGCTTACTAAGAATATAGTAATGGTAAAAGGGCTTAGCAGGAACTAATTTTTTGTTGGCGGAAATAACTTATATAATATAGGAATCATGAAATTATTCAGAATTAGAGGGGTCAATTAGAATTATATTCAGGCTGATAGAGGCAAATTCAGGCGAATCAATAAAATTTCATGTTTACACTCTGTGTAACATCCTTGAGCATTCGATAACATTCATTATAATGTGATTCCATAAATTATCACGAATGAACTATAAAACAAGACATGCAACCATATTTGTCTGAAAGAAATCGAAGAGCGAGACTGTATTTGTTAAATAAACTTGGAAATTGGATTGTCATCTACTAGAAAAGTATTGCGTGGTTTGATAAAACCAAATTTTGCCCCAAAGGAAGGTACAAATTTGGTGTAAACAATTTAAATCGATTATCCAATCGAGACAGATCAGCATAGTACAGTTCGTCAGTGGCCGAATGCGTGAGGACTGTTTCGTGGACAAACTTTTTGGGTTTAATAGCTTTTGATTGATCTTTAAAAATTACGACCCTGAGGGACAATGTCGCAATCTAAGTTTTCCATCTAATAACTTATTCAGTTAATGTATCATGTCAGTGTGACGAAGCATCCTGTCCATATAGTCGTAAACTAATTTCAAGAATAACAGGATTTCGATTTGCTTCTTTAGTCTGTACAAATGTTGTTCTATTCTACATCGAGGCTCGAAAAGATTCTCTGCATATATTGGTTTTGAAAAATGTCTTTTATATAATTTACTCTAAGTCATACTTCAGAGCCGTAGCGTATGCAGAATTTTACTTCGGATGGTGCCCAAAGTTAAAGCTGAACGTTTTATATTAGATAATATTGGACACATTTCAAAAACAGCGGTAGGATAGCTGTCATTATGTATAGTATTTTTAAGCATGTTATAGTGTTTGACGAAAGCTCGATATAAGCTATAATATATAAAAGGGGCACATCTCAGTTGATGCAAGAAAAAAAAAATCACTTAACAATCAGTTACGTTAAACAAATACTAAAACCTATATTTGGAAAGTCACATTTTCGTTAATACATATATGCAAACATGAAATTATTGTGAACCAATTTCATAATAATTACTAAAATAGGAAGTAATAAATAACTATTCAGAGCTATTAAAGAAACTTTACTATAGAGTTATTTCAATAATAGAATATATAATGTTTATAAAGAATAAAAAAATGTATGTAAATCCTTAATAGTATATTCGTAAATAGACATCTTAATTCTTCAATGACTTCTAAGAGATATTTCGTGCATCAAGATCTCATCAATTTTGCTCATGACGAGATATCTCGTCATTAAGATATTGTCGGAATTTTTTATGATGACGAGATCAAGATCTGAACAGTTTTCTTCCAATGACGAGATATCTCGTCCATTAAGATCTGGCCAGTTTTGCTAATGACGAGATACCTCGTCGATGCAACTACAAGGAGCATTAAAATCACAGAAACGAACATTTATTTTTGGGGGGATGGTGCCCACAGTGTCATCCCTCTGGTTACGCCACTTGGTCAGCTCTATAATGTAAATTTTTTAAACGTGTACAGAATAGATTGAGAGCATTCCAAACTAGCATATGGGACCGAAGTGGCTCAATGATTTGTCGACAGCGCTAGCAACCTGTGTGTTGTAGACGGCGCAAGCTCGGTTCCTGTCAGGTTCGATTCCTTCCTGGATGCATTTCTCTCTTTTGTGTCAGTAAAACTTTCGTTGTGTGTGTTTGTCCAAAACTTGACGTTGTCTGTAATGGATTGCTTCTTATCTTTGGCGCAGCTTGGCAAAATATGTCCCTTGGAAATCAATTCACCCAAACAACCAAATTCGCATGACGAGTTTGTTGTTAATGTTATCCTACATTTCTAGAAGAACATAATTTTCATCCAAAGTCATTTTAAGATATGGAAAGAAAATACTCAAAAAGGTACATATAGCAAAACTACTCAGCTTCGACCGAAAGTTTTTCGTGTGTCAGAAAAACGGAATCGTGCCTTTTTCCTCAGTAATTTTGTTGTGTCATCGAACAGCTTTTTGAGTTATGTCCTCTTCACGTGCTTATGTTCTATCCTCTTCCAATAGCTGGGCTCGTGACAGCCTTTGACGTTTTGCGTTCATTTGAGTTTGATTGATTAAAAATTGATCTCGCTCTGTGTAATGTTCTATTAAATTTTACTTCTATGGCTCTTGAGAATGACGTAGCTAGCTGAAAATAGTTGACCTAGAAATTCCAGACAGAATAAGCTGTACAAATTTCCAGAACTCAGCATAAGAGAGTTGTTGCTACTTCAGACAGATTTCTGATTTAATATAAGACTAGCTGAATTTACCCGCCGTTGCTCGGGTTTAATTGGTTAAACTTCGGTTGAAAGTAATCCAAAAAAATCACTTTTCTTTCATAGAAAATGCAAATATAGAGAAAAAATAAGCGAGCGCAAAATAATTTTTAATACTGAGATTTTTATAGCTTATACAATTTACTTTAGATCCATTTCACATACTGTAGGTAAGACAAACCTACAAAAACTGATATTGAGATGACTATATAGTTGATTTTGAGTTTTGGAGTGATTGTGAATGCCCTTTAAGTTCATTTTATTAAAAAAAATTACATACATCGTATTATTGCAGTCAGTTTTTTTCTTATAAATATTTTTTTATTTGTAGCACCTTGCATCAGGAATGCGAATTTCGGAATTCTACCATTATTATGAAAGACTGACAAATCTTATTGATACGATATCCTGATCAACGTTCCAAGCAACTACACTTTATGCTTGAAAATTCCATCCCGCATGTGAAGTAACAGCTTGTTTTAAAATCAAATGTTTGCAGTACACAAAGTTAACCGATTGAACGGGAATAACCCTAAGAAAGATGGGTTACTTTTAGAAGCCATAACTCGCTACTAAAAGTTCGTCAAAAAACGCGCCAAATGCGTTGCTGTTAGATTCTAAAAAACCTCGTAGGTCATCTTGAGAGGCGACTCCTGTAGATGTTAACTCTGACGTCATATGCACAGCAAAACCAGGAGAGAGCGCCTCCTAGCAAGTACTCTGTCCAGGATGACAGGACGTTACACCCCTTTGCACACACAAGACAAATACAACGGGGGTTAATATGTAGCCTACGTTACCCGCAGGGTTCCAAAGAATAAGTGCACCAAATTTGGAGTAGATTGGACAAACGGTGTAGATTTGTATAGAGAACAGACATACAGAGGCCAACTCTGCTTTATATCTATAGACAGCAGAATTACCCGGAGTTGCTCGGGTTGAATTGATTAAATGTTGATTGAGAAGTGATCACACTAATCACTTCTCTTCCTTAAGAAAATGCAAGCATCATTTAAGTGTAAGGAAAATAATTTTTTGACATCGTTTTAACTTTTTCATAGCTTCTGCAACTTCGGATGCAAATTTGTATATTTGATATATCCAACCATATAATCCATTTCATATTCCTATTCTGTGGTAAGACAAACTACAAAAGCTTTTTCTAAGGTGACTATTACAGAAGTCGATTTTGAGTTTTGGAGTGATTACGAATATCACCGTACGTTCATTTTCAGTAAAAATAGTGAATTTTTGGAGTATAGTCTTGCACTCAGTTTTCCTATGAATGTTCTACTCGTGGCATTATTGCCCCTGGTTTGCGATGTTTTCGAATTTCATCATCAATGATGGTAAATTAAATTGTTACGGCATTCATGATTAATTTATTTTGAAGCAAACACACTTTTTTCTTGAAAATTCCTTCGTCATCTGACTGTGGTTCAAAATTACGTGGTGGTGTCCATGGATCTTTCCCTCGGGGATCGATCCCAGACCTTCGCCAATAGTCCACTGTGCTGCTCCAGTGCGACGTTAATTAATTACCATTACCTTGAACAATCCTTTCTGCGGTACGTGGAATAACAATGCTTGTTTAAAAAACTTTTGTCATCAGTGTAAACAAAGCAAACTCCTCCCCCAATCAATTACAATTTTTCAAAAAACTGAAGGTCGAGTTTACAGCGCTTTTAAAAAGAAAATCACTGCTTTCAACGAATGTTTCGCACGTATCTAAGTTGCGTAAGAACAGTTTCAATTTGTAGAGTAAGAAATCTCAACCTTTCAATTTTTCAAAATTTCTAACTGATATTCCAAGATCAGCAATCTTATTTAAAATTTGCTTTACTATAACAGACATTCAATTTTAAATAGAATCCTTATGGTACTTTTTTAAATTCATAGATTTGGCTTCTAAATGGAAACCGCGTACTTATTTAGAATAATAGATGTAGATACTTGACTACGGAGTACAGTTTTCACAATAATACACATTAAAAACAATTGTAAATTTAATTGATTTCAATCGTCTTGTACTGAAATCTACGTCAAAATTTTGAAATATATTTAAACTACAATGTATGGCTACCCTTTTAATTTAACTTAACCCGTCTTATTTTAAAGTGATTTCTTTTAAAACTTTACCGGTCATTTTAAAAAAGAAGTTATACACCTTACACAAAAAGGTTTTGTTTTGCTTATTTAACTTATTTTTTATGAAACAGCATTCTACAAACAATTACGTATTCAACCGACGACTTAAAGAAAGTTGGTCGAAATATACATACAGTGGATAAAAAAAGTTTTCGTTCGGAAATGTAAACGCCTTATAAATTATTATAATTTCTAAAGAAATCTCACCAACGATTCAGAAACTGCACAATAAACGTATTTCATACTAGAGAATGTGTTGGAAACAAAAATTACTTAATTTTCACAAATGAAAGTAATTAATTAAAACTTTGAGAAAAACATAACAAAATTAAAGGCAATAAAAGTTTCCTTACGCACTATGCAAATTGTATAGAACGTACAGTCTAGTTGTCCCGAATTCAATTATTATAACTATCGAATGAAAAAGAACTTCAGTTTAGTGTAAGTAATAATTTCAAACGATTTTTATACTAGTGGATTACCTAAAATGAAAATTCCGAAAGCTATTCGTGTGTTAGTGCTAAAGTTGAGAAATGACGGTTTATCAATGAGGAAAATATTGGCGAAATCACAAAAAATCTAAATCTAAGGTAAAAATTTTTGAGATATAATGAGGTTTATCAATGGAAATCATCATCAATAGATCATCAACTGGAAAAGAGGAACCGACCGGAAGACCACAGAAATTGAGCCATATACACGAGGAATATTCTGTAAAAATTTCGCGATAATCCACGAATTAGTGTATCACAACTTCGTTCCTTGTTGAAAACTGATTACAATCTTGAAATATAACCTCAGACTAAGAAAAGTAATAAAAAAGTTTGCTATAATGGACATGTTGCACGTAAGAAGCCATTCATTAGCAAACGTAACAGAAGAAAGTGTCTTGAGTTTGCAAAAAAGCATGTCAGCCCGTAACTTTTTGGGATTTTGTACTTTTCAGGGATGAATCAAAATTTTGTCTATGGTTCAGATGGACGAGTTATGGGATGGAGAAAACCAAAACATCAAAATGTGCAAGCAAAGAACTTATGTAGAACTGTAAAACACGGCGGAGGAAATGTAAAGGTATGGGGTTGCATGAGTTCTGGTGTGGATAATTTATTTTTTGTTGAAGGTAACATGGATAGCTATGTGTACCTAGACATTTTGAAACAAAATGTCCTTGCCAGTGCTACGAAATTGTCTCTTGGAAGATCATTTATCTTCCAAAAGGACAATAATTAAAAACACTGCAACGTTCTGTAAAGAATGATGTCTTTACCATGTGTCGCAGCAACTTCACACACAACCAGTCTCCTGATTTAAACCTCACAAAACACTTATGGGAAGAAATCGGTCGTGAACTGAAAAGTGCCATTATGGACGTAGGGAAAAAATTACTTCAGAAACAACAAAAAACTTGTGGGAGTCATGACTAAACTTCTGAGAAAGGACATTAAAAGCAAAAAGTAGGTTCAACTGACCATTAAATGATGAAACATGGTGGGGCAAATAACATTTAATGAAATATTTTTTACCGTAAAGAGACTTTTTGCTTTATATTTGCCACACTTTTTGTGTTATTGGGAATTATGCGTTAAAATATATTAATAATTTCTTTTTAAATGCAATAGAAACTTTCTATGCAATTATGCTCATCTATTTTTCCATTTTTCAATATTTATATTCTGCAAATAATAAAGCCATTTATTTCAAATAGTAAGTGCGTACGGAAACATTTTTTACTCACTGTATACAGTCAAGAAATTACACATGTCTGCTGATATTTTGCAGAAAATAAAAATAATTCACCTAAATTTAACTCCTAAATAATATATCTGCAATATGTAAAATACTGGAACACATAAATACAAACAGAAACGAAATTCCGATCATTGGAAAAATGCAGAATTCTGAAAAAAGAAATAAGAGCAAATATCTCGAACGTAGAGCAAACGTATCGAATTTCTATTTTCTGAATACATTCTGAAATAGAACAATTCGAAAAAAGAATTTTGAACAATATTGATAAAAACAATGTGTGATTTATTTACAAAAAGAACACATTTTTATAATACTTGGAAAGGTACAGCTGTATCTAGCGCCTCATCTGGTGGCCACGCTCTTGGCGCACTTTTAGTAGCGAGTTATGGCAGGTGAAGGTAACTCATCTTTATAAGGGTTATTCCCATTTTTATGACAACCTCGGCAAGCGGAAAGATTTATAAAGATGTTAAGATTTTTTTAAAGGTTTCTCTCCTTTGTGACGTAAAGAAAAGTGCACCAAAAAACGCGCCAAGGGCGTTGCCACCAGACGAGGCGCAAGATACAGCTGTACCCTTAAAAAATATCAAAGATGTCCGCAACATTTCGCTGTCAACTCAAATACATAAACACGAAATTCTAAATCAAATTAAAAAATAAAACATTAATTCTGACGTTGCCAGATACCGAGTAGAAAAATTACTCTTTATGATCAATGAGTTTTTCGTTTGTGCTTTTCGTGTTGCATTACAAAATGTAAGTTGCGTAAAATTAAGTATTTTAAGTATCCATTTTTCATCAATCAAATATTTATAAATTATTTATATTATAGAAAGAAATAAAAAATCAGTTCAAACATAATTAAAATTTTTACATTGCTTAAATATAATGTTTTGTAAAAAATTGTTTTTTTGAGCAATACTGGTTAAACAATTTTATTGGAAAATTTGATTTTCGATCAATACTAGTAAAACAAACTGAGTTGCGTACCGCAATCGTTTTATGCTCAATGTTATTCTTATGAGAATTTCGAACTGTTTTTAGCCCCCTCTGTACACTAAGTACAAATAAAACAGGGGTTAATATGTAGCCTACCTTACCCGCAGGGATCTAAAGATTATGTGTACCAAATTTGGTGTGGATTGATCAAACTGTGTAGATTTGTATACAGAACAGACGAACGTCAACTCTGCTTTAAATATACAGTAGATGAGTCTTATATCAAAGTACAATTGCAACGCTCATTTATTGTCACCACATCAATACGTAGTTCACTATAAGACCTTGTGTAAAACTGAAAGCTGTTTGTTTGCTAAATTTAATTTGTCTGTACACACCGAGAACAACCTTATAAATTATCTCGAATTTCTGTCGAGATATCACGTACTTTAAACATACGAATTTGGAAGTCATATCCACAGAGCGAACACTTTAATACTAGCATTATATTATGGGTTTATGAGGATGTTAATTCTCATATCCCATATGAAGATATTTAATGGTTCAGTGAATAACGAAGGATGTAAAAACAGTAACTTTAATAAAAAGTCATCATACGTAAAATTAAAATAATATGCTTAGTCTACCAGCATAACGTCTTTTCTCAAAGTGAAGAGACAACTTGATCTAAAAATCTCAATCATTTTATTGCTGCAACCAAACGATATCCGTATTTGCAGTGCGCATGCGCAGTGCAACTGAAAGAAAACGATCATTTAAATTTAATCCGTTGCCAGATCCACGCGAGTTATTTTCATGCGTGGACTGATGCCACCACAATATTAAACGGCCATATACTCAGCATTTGTACGCTTACTGATTCGGTCAAAAATGAATTGAAGACGGTCCGAATATATACAAGCCCTTTTCAGAACTTCGTCATGCAAGTTTTGAGAATTCATTCTTCAGCTACATAGGCGAGTGTCACGAGACGATAATTATCGTTTCCTTCGTGCGACACGAATTATATCAGAGCGTGGAGAGAGAAAGCATCAGTTAGTTCTAGTCTAATAAAATTAAAGCATGACAAAAACTTCTCTCTCCTCAAATATCATTCGAAAGCAGATGTTCCAGATATTGACACGAAAGTAAGAGTTCGGCGTTTCTGTCTCGTAAAACACTACCTGAGAGACATCGTTTGGTTTTATTGGTGAGCGATAACATCTGAAATAAAACCACGCTCATGTTAGAAAGGAAAATAAATAGTAATGCCCCAAAAATTCCGTTCTGTAAATACGGATTCGTAATCAGTCGAGCAGATGTTGGGTCGTGAACGCGGAAAATAATTTGTTTCATAAACCACTTGCCGCAATTTAAAGGTCGACATTGCTTTTTAGTCATCTGATCAGAGCCTCTACATTTACGCTCTGGGTTCCAGTACCGGCTTAGATGATTGGCAACTCATGCAATAGAAGATATGCATTCCCAAATATACTCGCTATTTAACCTGCAGGTAGTAGGTAACCAAAATACCGGCTTAAATCATGGCTCCTCATGCTATAAAAATATTCCCGTATTCCAAAAATACTCAACTTTTAACCTACCGGTAGATGGTAATCTGAGTACTGGCTTAGATGATGGGCACCTTATGAAATAAAAAATATGTATTCCAAAAATGCTCGATACTGAACATGCCGGAAAAGGGTAGTCTCAATATAGCCAAGATGATGGGCTCCTTATGCAATAAAAACATACGTATTCCAAAAATACTCAATTCTTAATCTGCCGGTATTGGGTAGAGTGAGTATTCGCTTTTCATACGTCTATATACGAGAGATAGAAATAAAAAATAAAAGTTGTAATTTGTAATGTGAGGTAAAGTAACTAAAATTTAGTAGTGAAAATTTTATAACTTCAAAACATTTTCAATTTTAATCGCTAAATCAAAAGCTGCTGTTCTGCAAATTTATTTATGTAAATTCGTTCTTACTATTATTGGTAGGGAATAGATGTGCAGTTGGGTAAAGTAAAAACTATTATAACCAACGAAGGTAATTTTAAAAAGTTCATTTAACGCACTCTCCAATGCTAACATTCACAATTTTGTAACCATTCATGCGATCAGAAATGGAAAGACTGATGTGTAAATATCAACTAATCGGAGCACGTCATTATTCTAAGAACAATTGATCGGTATATAGTTTCGAACATTTAAAATTTTTAATGGATGAAAAGATGAATTAATTTATTTAAAAAAGTAATATTGCAATTTAAGGAACGTGACAACAGTTCACTTGTTATTGTCCACCACTAAACCCTTTTCTTGATTCAGAACAATATGTTTTAAATGCTGTAGTTCTTTTATATGAACAAGACATTAGATTGTTAGGTGAAAAACCGATCTGTAAAATTTGTTTTTGGGTCATTCCATGTGAAAACACCCATTTTGAGAAAAGTTGTTCGTGTGGTGCAATATAGTCATTGATTTTTTAAATTATTTTACCATAGATAGACATTACAGTGAAACCCATAGATTTCATTTAAATATTTTGTCCAATATTAGCTGAGATACAGGAATTTAAAAATGGATCGATTTTACAAAATGGCGGCCATCTTGGATTTGCCACACTGTCTATAAATGACCCTAAACTGAGAACTAATATTTCAAATTTAGTAATTTTAATACCAAATGGTGGCCATTTATTTCGGGAGTATATATAAGCCACAAAAGCATCGTCAGTTTTACATAGATTACTTAGATTTTTTACATGTAAAAAGGGAAAAAAGCACTCTTTTTCAAAAACGGTTGATTTAAAAGAGCTATAGAAAAATGAACCCTCTTATTTCTACTAAAACGTTGTGGAAATATTAACTAACATATCTACTTTAATCTGACAAAAATTCAGATAGGTAAACTTTTGGTTTCTGAATAAGAGCTATTCTAATGATAACATATGTATTTCAAAACGGTGGTCATCTTACAGTGCAGAAAGGACCATAGCTTAAAAAACAATGGTCAAATTTGAATTTTTATGAAGTACTAATTCACACACAAAGCAGGCTCACATTAAATTTAAAAATAGCAATATATCATCAAATTACAGTCCTATGTAATTATTATTATTTTTTATCATATGGTGTCTTTGGAAAAGTATATTAAGTATCATTGAAGAAAACTGTTTTTAATTTATTTAAATTATTTTCAAAAATACTTTACAAAATGTAATGCTCTTTAAAAAATTTAGATTACATAATTTTATTAAATATGTTTACATTTATGCTTATTGTACATTATTTCAAACTTACACACATACACAGAACAAATTTTATACTTCTGAATTTCTTAACTTAATTAGGTATACAAAATTACTTAGCCCCAAATATATAACTCAATTACCTATAATTATACATAAATATAAATATCAGCTCAATATAATACAAAATATATAACACAGTTGACATTACTGAAATATTTTAAGCTGATCCAGTATTTTTTTAGAAACTTTGTAGAAAATGTAATCACACATGGACTTTAAATTGATAAAATAAAATTTAAATTTCTGGGCAATGGAAATTTTATTTTATTATGAAAGATTTATGTTTTAAAAAATTTCCAGTGCCCAGAAATTTTTTAAAACATAAATCTTTAAAGATAAATAAAAAAGGCCACCATGACAAATTTGAAAGCATTATTATTGTGTAATTCAATTTTTGGAAGTTTAAGAGCAATAGTTCAATTAATTGATTTTCATCAGGAGCAATATAAGTTTTTCGTGTTGTAATTGTGGGAGAAGACAGGATTTTTATTATGTATTCATAAGGAATCCAACATGCGTCTACAGCTCTGGCTAAATATAAGATGCACTTGGTAATCTTTCCACTCCACCAATTAATTTCATACACTCATTCAACATATTGTTCATTTTGGAATGTTGGTAATTAGATGGTTTTCTCCAGTCCCATGGTAGCAACGAATGATGTTGAAGAACCTGAAACTAGAAACCTATATCTGACTTTTGTTTATTGATGTAAAACAGTTATTAGTTTTTCTTCCTGTTATTGGTATTTGGCATTGCGTTAATTGACGGATAGAAATTTGAATTTTAAATTTCGGTACGAAAAGGTATCTATTCCTCTAATAGACTCGTGTAAAGCTGTATAACCAAAAGTATCTAATATTGCATATTTGCGTGGGAGCTTAAGGCTTCCTTTGGTGGTCATATGGTATGGTGCAACCAATACCATCACAAACACTTTTTCCATGGAAGAGGCAAAAAATACCATTCGGCTTTTACACCATGGTCTTTTTTATGATGACAAAAATTAGTTTTTTTAATTCATTTTTGTATTGGTCTGAGTTCTCGCATCAATATCCCAACTTAGAGTATTTTAATTTGAATTAGTGAAGTGTCAAGTACTAAATTGTCACTCATAACACACAGAAACAAATTTCGCACGAACAAGATACTTAGAATACACTAGAAAAGGATGAACTGTTGCCTGCTCGTTTTTCTAATGAATGTTTTGAATAGAATTTTGTATAATACAGGAATAATTTTCAGAAAAATCTGCCTCAATGATAGCAGTATAGATTCAATGCTTCCTTTTCTTGTAAATAATGGTATCGAGATTTTGTAGCAAAATGTGATGCACACATAAAAAATGAGTTTTTCAAGCAATTGAAATGAAAATATGCATAATTTTACTAACAAAAGTGGGTACTAAGCATAAATGTAAATATATTTAATAAAATATTATAATAGCATATTATAAAACACATTACATTTTGTAAAGTATTTTTGAAAAATAATTTAAATAAATTAAAAACAGTTTTTCTTCCATGATACTTAATATACTTTTCCAAAAACACCATATGATTAAAAAAATTTAAAATTACATAGCAATGTAATTTGTTGTTCTTTTGCTATTTTTACATTTAATGTGAGTCTGCTTTGCGAATTAGTACTTCATAAAAATTCAAATTTGACCATTGTTTCTTAAGCTATGATAATTTTTGCACTTTAAGATGATCACCGTTTTGAAATACATGTTATCATTAGACTAGACTTTTATTCAGAAACCAAAAGTTTACCAATCTGAATTTTTGTCAGATTAAAGTAGATATGTTAGTTAATACTTCCACAAAGTTTTAGAAAAAATAAGAGAGTTTATTTTTATAGCCCTTTAAAGTCGACTGTTTTTAAAGGTGCTTTTTTCACTTTACGTGAAAAAAATTCACTAAAATGTGAAGCTGACATTGTTTTTGTAGTTTAGATACACTCCTGCAATACATGATTTCCATTAGGTACCAAAATTACTAAATCTGAACTATTAGTTCTCAAGTTAGAGTCATTTATAGACAGTGTGGCAAATCTAAGATGGCCACCATTTTGTAAAATCGACCCATTTTTAAATTCCTGTATCTCAACTAATATTGGACAAAATATTTAAATAATTGAGATCTATGGGTTTCATTGTAATGTTTATCTATGGTGAAAACTTGAAAAAATCCATGACTATGATGCAACACCCATCATGAAACACCCATATGAAATGGCCCTTTTATTTTTCTTTCTCCAAATTACTTTTTCGTTTTCAGCGAAAAATATTTTTTATCCCTTTATCTTTTAAATAAAACAATAAAATAGATTAATGGCTTATATATTTATTGTTATGGATATTTACTATTACGTAGATCAATTTGATGTCATGAATCGTAGATTAAGTATTTATGAGACCAAATTGCACATTACAGCAAGCCCCAAACTACAAAAGTGGTTTACCCTTGCATTCTTTGAAGAAAAAGCTATTTATTCAACAATATTATTTAGCATGCGTGTGAAAAATGTGTCTTTCGTTAAAAGACCTCATGATAATAACAGTATTATTCAAAGACGCATGGAACAGTTGCATTGTAGTTGTGAGCGCGTGCAAGAACTACTTGAATTTAATTTCAATTGTGCGCGTGCAACTGCTGCTAACGTATTTGTAAATATCTTACACACAGTGTAAAAAGCTACATACTCTGTGGTCTTGTATATTATATTTAGAAAGCACGCGAAAAATATAATATTAGTAAATGTATTTTTAATTATGCCACCTGCAAACTATAATGATATGGAATGTGATAAAAAAATTTAATTTCAAATTTGGAAAAATTGTATGTGTTAAAGAGGTGATCCATGTTTTATTTATAATTCTGTATCGTCCTTAGTTTATTAATAAATGTTTCAATTTATCTAACAAGTTTTCGTCTCCATGTGTGCAACCGAAAAGCTTGTCTTCAACTATTTAATATAATCTCCCTGATACCCGAAAAGTGACCAGAGATAATCTTCATCTCCAAATGAATTAGAGACCGACTTCGGATCACCATGCTATCTCACGACTTAACACTACAAGTGGTTTCGCCGAGATATCTCGTCGATCATAATCTGACGTACTCGTCCATCAATTTTTCTAATGACGAGATATCTCGTCCATCAAGTCTAGTTAGTTTTGCTAATGACGAGATACTACGTCGAGACCAGGAGGGTCAAATGGTGACAACGTTGGGATCATTAAATAACCCGATAGTAGTGAACATCTATTTTTATTTCTCATAGTAATTATGTATCAGTTTTGTAAATAAATAGAAACTTCAACTCTTGATATTTCAGCCATGAAGAAGTCAGTAAGTAGTAAAAAGATATTTTATAAAAAAATATAAAATTTCGAATTTTCCCAAAGAATGTGTATCAGAAAACAAAATGCAAAACATCTGTCAGGAATTGTGTCTACTGACGCGTAGTTCTGATGCAGCTAATACGTCATATGAAAACGAAAGAAATTTGGCGACTGGCCATTTTCCACTTCAACTGATTATACGCGCTGGTAGACTTTCATGTCACGAGATACAATAACAAGAGGAAAAACTGCAGAGGTCTGCTAGTAAGAATTCAGAAGTGTGGAAAATAGGTTTTCAGGGAAAACATTTAGCCTTGATTTGGGACCCGTTTTGTTTTGTTACGTGCCACTCACAGATTTGAATGAACACGTCACTGCAGCAGCAACACTTCAGACGAAATACTATCGAAACCAGTTTCATAAACAACGGGCTTGTTTTCTTTTTATTGCGAAAATGAGCGAATCCTGGTATTTGTAGCTGTCCGTTTGTATTCTTTGCTTGAATCCATTGTTTCTAGTAAATGCGGAAATGAAGAAGCGAATAAGCCTTTTCGACATGTATTTTGTGTGTGGATTGCATAACACCCGAAGTGCTATTTAGCTTTAGATGATGATTTTAAGTCAGGGATGCGCAAAATTGTTAAGGCCAAGGGCTACATGGATTCAATGTGATTTATGGGAGGGCCGGTAAAAAACACGAAAGAATCTATCATATATTATTTATTTTGTTTGCATTTATCATATATTGTTAAAAGAGAAAGATAATAAAAGTAAATAAAGAATTTAATTTGATGCTTGACATTGAATTTGTTTCAATATTTGATTCGATTTTTGAAGTAGCCAGGCGCAAAATTGATTATAAATTTTCATTAGTCAAGCGGTTAATAGTTTTCGCTTCGTTGATATTCATAACTGAAAAAGTCTATTCAGTTATGACCCAAAGAGGCTTGCGCATTTTAATGCATTAATCTAGCAACGAGGTTTTAACCTAAATTACCTGTCGTGTGACTTACTTAAATAATACACAGTGAGACGGGCCGTCAGCAAATCAACGGATGGCCGCAAGAGGTCCCCGGTCTGTGCATCCATTTTAAGTGGTGGTAGATTGAAGATTAATTGGTGCAGAACCCCCACGCAGAAGGGGGCGCTAGCACCATGAAGGGATACGGGATCCGAAAAATGTGAAATGTCCTTTGTTCTGTACCTTGCAATATGTTCTCCAAGTTGAAAATTTATTTTTCATTTTATATTTCACATATTTTTAATGCAAAGAAGAGCCCTTCTAACTGATACAGGCGCCTTTTATTTAAACTGGCTTATTAAGCTTTGTGAGGTCGATCATCTAAAATGTTACCAGGGCTTGTCTTGAGCTGGACTAGAGGTATGGATCTGTTCAGCAGTCCTCTACAAATACCTCTACATAGAGGTTATCACTGATCCTATGGTAAAGAGACCTTCTACAATTAGAGACAATCCATCTGCCCTGATTCATTAAGGTCATAACAGATATGGGGATAGTACCCAAGGAGTTCTCGCAGTGGGTACCTAAAGGACTCTCTGGCAAGCAGGACTCTTTCTTCGAGCGTGGAAATTAAACTTAGCCATCGTCATCCTGACGTGGTGATTTGCCATGCTCCACTTCATAGTATCTGCACGGCGCCGATGGTTCGCCGCAGTCCTCTTAATGAGTGATCAGTAAACATAGTCAACCCTCCTGATGATTGTCTGGAAGAGGTGTCTCGTCATAATAAAAACTTACCAGATCTTGATGGATGAGATATCTCGTCATTAGAAGAAAAAGGACCAGACCTTTATCTTGTCATAAAAAACGTCAATAATTTGATGTCGAAATATCATGACATTAGCAAAATTTATCAGATCTTGATGGACGAGATATCTCGTCGAAACCGCTTGGAGAGTTAAGGACTCCAAGTGTAGTCCCCTACTCCTCTAGGTGCCCTTCAGGCGTATGTTTTTGGCCATTTTCGCGGGGGTCGGTTAGAGTTCTTTTCCTCCATTCCACCGATTAATAGACTTGCTAAAGCTTGAGCTTACGAGGCTCGATTGAAATTTCTTCATTTTAATTCATGTCTTACTTCCGTGACCATCAATTGTTTAGACCTATGTGAAGCTACACGCCTTGTCAAGGTCCATATTAGTAAAACCTGTGAGAGAAAGGGTGGACCAGGGAAATGAGAAATCTATTTGTACTGAAATGTGCAGTCTATTTTCTAAATTTGAAAGTAGTGTCCTTTCATATATCTATAGCGATACGACTGAAAGAATTGTGCAAAAGATAAAGATAATAATATTTATTAAGGATTGAGTGCATATTGGCATTTCATAAGGGGACCGCCATCTAACAGGGTAAAGGGGCCATATAACATGGTACTGGGGTTCATTTTGGTGCTGCGAACCGTTATCTTATTTGGTTCTATGGTCCGTAGTGCGGATGTGGGAGACCAGTTTATTTAAAACGCAAATTTGATATTTTAATTCTTAACCTCCAAGTGGTTTCGACGAAAAATGTCGTCTATCAAAATCTGAACAATTTTGCTAATGACGAAATATCACGTCATCAAGGTAATGGTGATTTTTTATGATGATGGAATCAAGATCTGGTCAGTTTTCTTTTAATGACGATATATCTAGTCAATCAAGATCTGCTAATTGTTTTCCTAATGACGAGATACCTCATCAAGATAACCACCAGGTGGTTTAAGGAAACTAGTTACAAAATATGAGGTATAAAAATGTGCTGTTCTACAGTTGGTGGAACAAATTTAAGCTTAGGGACTTTTTCCTTCACTATTTTCCTGTTTTTCTGACCTTTAACACAAAAATTATTCAGATACAAAGGTTAGCATCAAACATTATTCTGAAGATTATGAAACCTTCAAATTTCAACATTTTGACAGTAGCTAACTTTCTGTTGTAGCCAATATGGACAGATTAGGAAAGATGTTATCAATTTACGGGAAGTAGTTGCATGTAAATGCAAGACAATGGTATTTTTGTGCTTTCTTAGATTAAGTATATACTTTTTGGAAAAAGTCATAAATAAATATGGAATAAAAGCTATCGCTAAATTTTAAAAGCTTATTCATCGGGTTTTCAGTATGAGTTGATGTACATTTAGTGCATATCTTAGAGTGAGAACACAATTATTTGAACTTCAATATCTTAGAGTGAGAACACAATTCTTGGAACTTCAACACCGTACGACAATTTATTCGTCACGCTTATGTTTAAGATAATGAGTTGCTTCCAGGTATAAGAAGCTACCAAGTGTAAATTTAAAATTTGGTTATGAAATCAATGGTGGAAGATCTTCTAACCAATGATATATTGAAACATTATAATAAAGAACACCAATGGATGTGAGAGAATGCAGAATATGTTAAAGAATTCCAATTTTCAGCTCTTCCTGCAAAATTCACATTTTTAAAATACTGTCATTTTCTTGATATTTGATTTTACTTATGTAAAGTTTTTGTGCATTGTTTTTATACTATGTAATGTATTTTAAACAGATAAATTCTTAACTTTTTCTGAGAGGGGCAGTCTATAATTATAATTAAATATAATTTTGATTGAAAATTTCTTTTATGCAAAGTTATTTATTCTACTAAATGAGAATTTTTGAGTGGAATAGAAGTAAAATAATTTATTTTAACACAATATTTTCTACGGTAACTTTTGAAATTATGCAATGTAAAAGTATACAATTTTCAATAAATATAATTCTAATAATAAAAATAATTTAAGGAATAATTTGATTAAATACAAAGGAGAGTAATGAGAAATAATTTTTAATGGATTCGTAGGTTTTGCAAGTGTTGCGTAAAAGTCAAAATGAACAAAAACAAAATCATATGTAATATGTGAATTTTTCAGTCTTCGTGTTTTGAGGATCTCTTCTCCGTTAACTGATTCCAGATTATTGTTTGAAAATCATATCAATAGCGATTGTTCATATCTTAGAGTGTGAGACAATGAAAATCTCATCTCTCTGAATTCAAGACTACATTGAAACTAAAAAGCAGCTGAAAAGTTATTATTTATAACGATGAACGCCTATCTTAACTGTTGAAAATACCGTTCACGTTGAGCGACTTGTTAAGTAAAACTGTTGGAAGCACATACAAAACAAAAAAAGACGGAAGAAGAGTCATTGAAAATAAGGATGGCCTGATTTATTACAGGCCACGGGGTCTTTGCTGATTTTTTTTTGATAAATCAAATATTTGTATATATGGTGAGTCAGTAGAAAATGTAGAACATGTTATTTATGACTGTTCACAATGGACGGATTTTCGTAGAAGATACTTTCCAAAAAACTTTAAAAATGTATCAAAAAAAATTATTGTGTATGAACCAGCATACTGTTGGAAGCATACAAAACAAAAAAAGACGGAAGAAGAGTCATTGAAAATAAGGATGGCCTGATTATTACAGGCCACGGGGTCTTTGCTGATTTTTTTTGATAAATAAAATATTTGTATATATGGTGAGTCAGAAAATGTAGAACATGTTATTTATGACTGTTCACAATGGACGGATATTGTAGAAGAAACTTTCCAAAAAACTTTAAAAATGTATTAAAAAAATTATTGGGTATGAACCAGAAATCTAGTACGGGTTTAACTAAGATAATTACAGCAATTTTGGAACAAAGATTGGAGGAAAGGCACGAAGATGACTATTTGAACTGGTGCAGGGTTGTATAATAATTGTTTGATTCTATTTGACCTGTACACAATGAATTGATCTAGAATGGATGATCAGATGACAAAACTATTGTGATTTATACTATATAAAGTCCTTTATTCGTACAATACAAAAAAATCTAATTAATATTAGAGATTGATATATTGTTTCATGTATAATTTATGTATTGTTTGTATGAATTTATGTATTGTTTTGTGAATAAAGGTATGTATTGTTAATCTTATTAGCCTGGGAAATGGCAGATCGAGCGCTATTTAATGAGGTACATGTCGTATTATTAATTGAATTATTTGTTAAATTGTGTTGATATGAATTATTGGATTATCGTGTCACACACATAGTATTGGAGGATTTCTGGAATTCCCTACGGAACCCCTATATAAGACTGGTAAATTGTCTCTCTTGCTGATTAACTTTGGATTGTGGGGAATCTATTGATGTGATTTGGTATTTCTGTGGTGATTATTGAGCTAATTATTGGTGATCGAATATTGTAATAGTATCACATTGAGACGTCTACGTTGGACTGGATTGGGCCTAACGGTATTGTATTGTTAATTTTATTAGATATTTAATTAATGTGAAAATTATACGCGCTGTTACTGTTTCATTATGAATGTAAATTGTAGGATAGGACCTGTAAAAAATTGTTTATGAAATAAAGGCGTTGTCGCTGGTGCTGAGTGGGATTGTTGTCGCAATCCCAATATATACCGAATGGCTAAGGCCGGGACGGTATGCAAATTAGAACTTCTCCGTTAACTGATTCCAGATTATTGTTTGAAATCGTATCAATAGAGATTGTTCATATCTTAGAGTGTGAGACAATGAAAATCTCATCTCTCTGAATTCAAGACTACATTGAAATTAAAAAGTTGAGAAGTTATTATTAATAACGATGAACGCCTATCTTAACGGTTGAAAATACCGTTCACGTTGAGCGACTTGTTAAGTAAAAGTGTTGGAAGCATGCAGAACAAAAAAAGACGGAAGAAGAGTCATTGAAAATAAGGATAAAAATAGACTATTCTTTGGAACAAACTTCAGCTATACTTATTTTTATCTCATTTGCTTAAAAAACGAATGGCGGGAAGCGAGGATTATAATTCCCATCTCAATCCTCTTGACCATTGTCAAATCGTTTTGTAAGTCCTCATCTATAAGTAAATATGGCGATTTGTGAGCATATTTTCCCTATTTATGGTCCATTGTTTTCTATTTGTATATAATGCTCCCGATTTGAGAGAGAAAAACGGAAGAGTTTCGAGTGCAGTATCTCTCTCTCTCGAAATATGCCATGAATAAAGATGAAATAGATATTTCTTGCCTTTTTACAAGCTGGACCAATGCTAGAGTTTGTAAATTACCGACATTCTTCTCAACTTATAGATGACAATTAATTTTCAATGCCAACTTTCACACCAGCGTTTAGTTTTGGTTTTATATTTAAAGGGAAAACTGTCGGACGTTAGTTAAAGCACATAACTTACGTACATTCAATGAAAAAGATAAGGCCATAAGTAATAAATATAAAATAGTATCAATATTCAATAGGTACTCCACAAATCTTGGCAGTGTCGTAAGTTTGAAAAACATTAAAACCATCAATGGATTTTACTTTTATGAAATTATACTTGACTTTTATAAAGTTGCAAAAATGATACAGCATTGTCTGAAGCAGTAAAAACTCTTGATCTCTGAGCTCTGGCTTCATGAAATTTGCACAGTTTATTTTGTCTGGAATTTCTAGGCCAACGAAACTATTTTCAGCTCGTTCCCTCAGAACCATAGAAGTAAAATTGAATGTAAGACATTATGCAAAAAGATATTCCAATTTGCAATCAAACTAAATCAACACAACGCATCAAAAACTCTCACGAACCGATCAATCGGAAGAAGGAAAAACACAAGAACGTGAAATGAACAAAGTTCAAAAGGCAGTTCGACGACGCAACGAAACTGCTGGGGAAACAGGTGCGACTTGGTTTGTATGAAGCAGAAAAACTCTCTGGCAATGACGAGTAGCAAACTTTGTTATAAATATATAAATAAAACGAAAGCTTTCATAGTGCATCACATTTACTCCAAATTCGATCATCGGTAATTTTTATTCACTTCTTGCGAAGTTCTCAGTGGCACGTACACTAAAAAAATATCTTAAAAACTCAACATCGAATGTTTTGGGCAGCAATCGAAATTGAATCTTTGAGAATTGCTCTTCTTCGACAGATATTTCTTAAAGTTAAGGAACCGAGAAGAAAAGAAGAGGAGAGTAGGAAAACTTCAGATAACCAGTACTAATATTTCGATAACGGTGTTACTCATGAATTTCCAAAACCGATCTTTGATACCCGAAATAAAATCTATTCCACATGCTGAATTTCTTATTCGAAGTTCTCTATGCTAACTCCAAGAGCTACCAAATAACACAGATAGCGAGCGCAGTCAGTCGCTAACAACGGGTTAGTGATCACTGCTTTGGACAATTTACTCTTCAAGTTGGAACTACCGTAGGAACTAATAAAAAGCGATACACCGAGGTCCCAAGCTAGTTGGGAGCGACTCCAACGGCGAGATACGTCGACAACAAATCCACAGCCAAAGAATTTCGCTTACTCGATGTATGTAGCAGGAAGTTTACTCGAGATCGAGCATTTAGGATATCAGAGAGCAATAAAATTTCAACTAGTTTTCTCACTGAATCGAGAGAGAGATAAAGGATGTACATAAGAGAAGGCACAAGAGAGAGAACAGGGGATATTTATTTTTAAACACTTCGTAAACCGACACTCCAGGCAGAGTCCATTTGTGTTCTGCAGGGAGACAAGGTCCTTTGATATTGCACGCGATACGGTGTGAACGGCTGGTGGTTAAGTCTCTGAACTATTGTTCCTCACGCAGCTGTGCCTCGATGCCGTTCGGAATATTCTAAATTAAGTAGTTAGTTAAACACAGTGGAACAGGGAATCTAATTTGGTGTGCTGACGCTGTGTCGTATTCTTGGGGAAATATTTAATGTAGTTTTATTCGGGCGTACGTAAAACTGCGGGGTGACGTATTGATTGTAGTAATTCTGCGAAGCTATTTTTAGGAGGAAAATAATCATTCTTGAATGGCGGAAGTGATTATTTGAACATTATTTTTTTGCTTTAAAATATTTCTGAGTATTTTCTGGATCTGTGCCATCAAGCTGTTGGGCGATGAATGAAAACTAAGCTAAAATGTATATAAAAGGAAAAATTAACTGAATTAATAAATGAAGACCATTTTTCTCTCAAAAATTCAATACAGCTATCTCGTAAGAACTCAACTATTTCAAAACTTGTTTCCAATTTTTGATGAATAATTCAACGCTCACGTTTCTGCTTTATTGGTTATTTTGTATGTATCAATCAAATTATACAGAGTATTAAGTCGTGTGTGAAAAAATATTCAGTTTTTTAAATTCGATTATTAAATTCAAACTAGACATTTCGACCGTATCATTTGATAGTTGATAGGTTTATCTAATATACTAATTAAACAATGAGCAGACCAGTGAAACGAACCATTCCTTAATTGTTATGTATAAGTATAAGTATAATTGTTATGTATAAGTATAGGGAATATACATAACATAAGTAAGTTATGTTATGTATATTCCCTATATTCATTTATTAGTTTATTATTAGCTCGTTTTCTAATAAGTGATTATGCATAGATTCATTTACTAATCGTTTTGTTTAATATCAACTGAAATCGAATTGCTTCTACTTTCTACAATTAAATTAAATGCTATGTTAGAGTTCTAATCGTATGTGCGAATCCCTCCTCAATATAAAATGTGTACTCTTAAAACTGTAAATAATAAATTTTACTTTAAAACCTAAAAGGCAAAAATTCATAATTTCGTCTAAGAATACTATAAAAACTATTTTCAACGCAATTAAGTTCCATTGGATGTAACACGTAAATATCACAAAAGTTTGACGAAAGTGTAAAATAATTTATTAATGAAATTATCGTAAAGTTATGTATCATTCTTTTTTGAAAATCATCTGTCAATGCGTACTTTTAATATTCTGTTAATGTCATACTTCAAAAGGATATGCCTCCATTTAATTAATCCGTTGGTTATATTATTCATTTGGAAAAGCTAAAAAAAATTGTTTTTGAATGTGACACAGTTTAGGAAGAATTAATGTTGTAATGCTTCCTTTTGATCATTCGTTTGATTTGAGGGAAACTGAATTATTGGAGTAATCGATTATAAGAGCTATAATACAAATCTCGTAAACTTATTACAGCTGTTGAGTGTCACATGTAACAAACACATTTTTTAATTCTATTCTTGGTACTTTAGAACACTCGCAACTCATAAATCAATGAAATCATATTTTCTTTAATTTTTAAAAACTTTTCCAGATGAATAAATGTAATCGAAGGATAAATTGATTGAAGTTATATACTTTTGAATGAACAGAAAATTTTAGAACTCATCGACAAATGGTTTTTTGAAAAGAAGCGAAAAGACTGATAAATAATTCAGATTTATTTCCTTAAATTAGTATTATTAGCATCCTTTTACATCATCAAACTTACATAATATTTACATATTTTATTTATTGGAACTCAATTTTCATTGGAAATGGTTTTTGTTGTGTTCTTAAACAAAGGTATCACAACTTTTAGATTTTAAATTAAAATTTACTATTTAAGCTTCAAGTAAATACATTAAAGTAGTTTCTTAGTACACATATTCAAAATTTTAATTTTTTTATTAAAGGATTCATCGCATACGATTAGAACTCTAGCATAACTTTAATTAGTTGTAGAAAAAGTAGAAGTAATTCGATTACAGATTGATATCAGGTCAAACGATTATCAAATAAATCCATAGCTATTCATTTAAAGAATAATTATCCGATTCATTCTATTCTCACCATGACTACTAAACGCATTCTCATTCGAGCCCAAAACAAAGGTTCTTTTTGTATAATAAAATCGTTGAAATGTAATGAGAATCACGCACCCATAGAATGTGCACTGCGACCGTGACCCAGAAATCTGACCTTCCTGTGACCTATCTAGAAAGAAAATAAAGGGGTGAGTGTCTGCTGAGAGTACATCTTCGCATGGCTGAATTAATTGCCCCTGTTAAGGATAGCGTTGCGGCAGATAAAAAAAACGAGAGAAAAGAAAAACGAGACGGGAGCTGTAAATGTTCCAGAACAGAAGATGGCGATAGGGTGAAATTCAGTGGTCCAGTTAAGAAAAAAGTTTAACAGGATGCACCAATATCACGTCATTTCTCGATATCTGTCCAGTGCAGGATCTTAGACGCATTTCTAAGATTTGTGTTTATAATTATCCGCATTTTCTTTGTATTATAATCCATTTTTTCTTTATATTAATCCTCTTTCTCACTGGTCTTTACAAGTGCAGTGACATTTTCTCAATGTTTTTCAATGTTACCCAATGTAAAAAATAATTATGAATTTGTGTCACACATTTTAGTTATTTGCTTCTTAGTATGTCCTAAAATAAACTGGAGCCCGCGGTAGCCCAGGTGTTAGAGCCCCGGATTAGCAACCGGAGGGTTGCGAGTTCGAAACTCGATCCCACCAAAGACCCTGTCATGTACGCGGGGGCTGATGCACGTTAAGTCTGTCGTTCTCAAACGTCCTCACGTTGGCGTAGTGTGGACGTTTTTAGTCAGGGATCATGGAAGTGAAATATAAGTAGACTGAGCTATGCTATTGAGAAGAGCTTCAAAAAGTGCGACCAACTAGTCGACTAATAGTCACGTGACTGCTCTGAGGGAAAATAGATTTGTTTGGTGGATTTGGCATCTTATCGCCCCGTTTGGCAATATAACTTCTTATGACAGGGTTGATGTGTGAATACTCATTTCTATAGAATGGGGACAAAAATTCATGATACATATAAGGGTTATCTTAAAATGTGATTTATCATAATTCTAACGACGTTTGGTGTTGAATCTAATTGGCGTCGAGACTACTTAACTATCATTTATCAATTCGAAATTCATTCTGTGGAATTGTATTCTGTGTACATGTATATGCACAGAATAAAAAAAGTATTCGTCCCTTTTGCGCTTTTTACTATTTTAAGGAATTTTATAGAGATATAGTTAAAATTGGGATTTAAAATTTTACTATTTAATACCTCCGTCTTTTTATTTTAGGCTCCCAATAAAGTAATTGAATAATTATTAAATGTTTTGCTAAACTATTTCAAATGTAACGTAACCCCATGATAAATCAGATTTAAAAAGTATTCGCCCACCTTCAATAATAAGTACAAATGTGAAACAAAAACGTGAAAATCAATGTCTGTAAGATATTTATTTTGCATTTTGTCTTATAGATTAGATTGGTTTAAGTCTTAATATCATTGTTTGCACCAAGTATTTGGGTACCAATTTCATTTTATTCTTCATGAAGATAAATTTTCAATGGATTTCACTATTTTATGTTATAAATAATGTATGATTTCTCCCAATTTCCTCATAAAGGTAATGATAGGATGCAAATATTTGAAATGAGGTAATATTTTGAGTGGTTTTGATCTTCTTTTGCCCATCAGATGCAAAGCACTACATTTTGGATCATTTTGAAGATTTGCATCCTATCATTACCTTTATGAGGAAATTTGAATTAATCGCAGATTTTTATCTAAAATTGTAAAAACCATTGAAAACCTAGCTTCAAGCTAGATGGAATGAAATTGGTTCTAGTTTGACCCAATACCTGGCTTAAACAATGGTATTTAGTCTTAAAACAATTAAGGTGAAAGACAAAATACTAACATTACCTTAGACATTTATTTTCGTGCTTTTGTTTAACATTTGTATGGTTCGATTCCTGCTTAGGTGTATTTCGCTCTTCTGTGTTAGAAAAGCTTTTCTTATGTGTGTACGTCCATTTACTTGTCATTGTTTGGCGAAGTCAAATAAACATTGTTAAATAAATAAACGGGATGAAGTATTTTTAATGACAAACGCATTTCTTGTACACAAAGCGAGATTCAAGCAATGCAACAAACGGTTTGAATAGACAATTTCTCTGAAAAATCCGGACAATTTATACTTCCCGGAGGGATCCGGGCAACGCACGCAAATTCTGGACGTCTGGTTAGCCCAACTCGGGTAGCAAAAAAAATGACCACAGAGCGAACCCAAACCATGTAACATCAACGCCTCGCGGTACACCAATGTTTGTGCTTCAAATGTGAAGCCAAGAAAACCAAAAGAATCCCTTCAAACAAAGCCTCTTGAATGGGAGTCGAGACCTGCAGTTTTTCTACAGATTCATTAGCAGTGGCCACGAGACAAACACTGATAGATTGGGAAAGCACCGAGACGTAACCTGGGGCGATCCGAATGCCCTTAAAAGCACAGACGACTAATCAAGCCCCAAACCCCAGTTGAGTAGACACGCTTTAGTGAGTTTCTTTTCACACATCGAAGAAATTGTAACAAATATTATTCTTACATGTGCACTGCCTCCAGGTCTTTCCATACAGAAATCAATCATCCGAACACATTGGGGAGTTTTATTACCTTTCGGTAACAGTCCGACAGAATTTGAATAAAACTAATAATCACATTAGGTAATGAAAGCCCTTTCTTTTTTTTGAGATAATAAGAATTACACAGAGACAAATATGCCCAGAAGCATATTTGCCCTTGATTACATTGTGGTTGAAGTCGTAATAGATTAGAGTGGATTATTGTGTCTCTCGGACATAATTTATGCAGAATGTTTCGAAAATATCTGGCCAAATTGTAAAGAGTGGTAGAGGAGCAGAAAACAAACATTTTTTGTCAACGAATTTGTCCGGAAATGCCGTGTTTGGATGCTAGAGGGCACTGGTTAAGTTCTGTAACACCCTTTCTGTGGAGTAAGGCGTCATTCCCCTCTCGGATTTTCCACTGTATGCATCGCTACACACGAATTCGGACCTTGCCCTTAGGGTTAAGCTCCATTCCTATTACTTCCCATTTAAAATGAGTAATACGTGATGTACTTTTTGAGAACCTAATTATCATGGAGAGGCGCTATATTTTTTATCGTGGTCATGCTTTTCTTACCCATATTCACTTATACCATTTCACACTTTGTTTCAACTGATATCATCAAAATATGTGATATAGTGACAAGTATTTTGAAAACTCAAAAATTTCAAGTATTTGTACACGTTTGATAGTAAGTAATAAAAGCAATGGATGGTGACAGTAAATTTGTGATATAGTGTATAGTATATGTGATAAATAGAAAAAAAGTATTTTGATGTAGTGAGATATATATATAGGGATATGTGATATAGTGTATAGTATATGTGATATAGAGAAAAGTATTTTGATATAGTGATATATAGGGATATGTGATATTGTAGTGATATATATGTTACTGTGAAAGACCGATATCTGGCAAATGTCAATATTCTCCGGTGAATGTCAGCATTCACATAGTCCTTGGTGTATGCCCGAAATATTTGCTAAATATCATTATGTCTCACGTACACCCGCAAATGTCGACATTCAGCATGCACTGATGGTGAATGTTGAATAGAAATATTTTTGTAACGTTAAGACAAAAATGCAACTTTCAAATCATATTTTATTATTAAAACATATTATTATATGTCAAAATAGGAGAAAGCTTAAGTAGCAGCACATGTAAATAAACTGTTGAACCAAAAACGAACAGTACATCGTAAATGAGGAAAGAAAATAATACCAATAATAAACTTACACATAAATTATGTGATTAACGTTATACAATCTTATTTATTGCAACAACTTAAACTGGAGGCGGCCTCTCTGGCTGTGGTCTCTCCGCCTTCTCGTTTCGACCCCCACCAGAGCTTATCTGTGCTTGTCGACATACACCAGTCCGAATGTATAATATCACCAGTCTTTCACCGACGTATTTGGTATGTGTCGACATTCACCAGAGAATATTGACATTTTCTAATTTCGGCCTTTCACGGTAACATATATATGTGATAAATATTTTGAAAACTCAAAATTGTCAAAGATTTTCTTGTATATACATTTGATGGTAAGTAATAGAAGCTATAGATGGTGACAGTGAACTCGAATTTAGAAATGCAGATCATGGTTTGGTGTTTGATCAGAACTTCTGGCCATCAGAGAGGCTTTGAGATGGGCTGTCTTATGGGAAGGAACCCATACGGCTTACAACGTACCTAACTAACTAACACCAACTCACATTCCCGTGCCTAGTGTCGTGAGACACTGTACCAGTTTAAATAAATGTGGTTGGGATGAATAGAGCATGCCACCGAGGTGACATGTCTATCCAGAATTTAGAGCACGTTACATTTATACATTATTATATCTATACAGTAATTACATCTATATTATACTAAGTTACACTATATACATATATACAACATGAGAGAAGAAAAAAAGTAGGTTTTTCAGTCTCTTTGGATGATCAAGTCCTGATGATTCTCAATGAATCTCATCATGTTAATAATTTTGATCCTCGAGCCCTTGGTAGTAGCAATGTTCCTGAGCCATGCGATTTGAAGGTGGTCGGCAGGCGTCCTCATATGCCATGATGCTGTAAGGGGGCTTACAACGTACCGTAAGAGTTCAATACAGTATCTTAAATCTTAGTCTTATATACTGAACAGAACTAGTCGATATATTATTCTAATCTTTTCGGAATTGGCGCAAACGGGCTCTATTTGCTTGAAGTGGATACCATCTCAGATTGGTTCATTTGGTAACGAAATAGCTGATTTGCTGAGAAAGGGTTGCGTGCAGATCAGATCTCACCGCCAACTAAATTTACTCCTCGTACAAATAAAAAAACACACAAATAATGGTATGTTCCTTCCACACGTTTTTGATACCGGCAAAGTGCCCTGGACTGTCTGTCGTTGCATTTTAAAATCGTTGAACTCAGCTGCTCTGGCAAGAATTAGAAGCGAGCACGCAAGTTATGTGACCATTTTGAGAGGAAATAAGAGCTTTCCAACTTGTCCATGGTCCGCACGCAAACTCAGGGCTGTCGTGCCTCAGTGGGTTTGCTCACTGCGCTAGAACCCTGCGAAGTGTAGGCGGATCAGGTTCGATTCCACTCTGGGTGCATTTCTCTCTTCTGTGCCAGTAAAACTTCCTTTGCGTGTGGGAATGTCCACTACTTGACTTTGTTTTTGTGTTTGGTGCAGCTTGGCCAAATACACTGCTGGCCACCCAAATTGCAACACCAAGAAAGACAAGAGATATCACAACAAAATTTATTTTGTAGATAACATGTTGACCAAGTATCAAATGATTAAATTTATAGACTTCTGTGAAGTGTGGTTCCTGCCAAAATCAGTAGCCAGAGTAGCCGCCATTGCAATTCAATCTGGCGATTGACGAAGAACCCTTGGACAATGCGTGCCACGTGTGGTCGCGCATTATCCTGTTGAAATATGGCTGTGGGCAAGCCCTGAAGGTAAGGAAGGACAACTGGCTCCAACACCTCGGAGATGTAGCGCTGGCTGTTTAAAGTACCGGCAATGCGTACTAGAGGAGTGCGAGAGTGATATCCAATACCGCCCCATACCATAATACCCGGTGCAGGACCAGTGTGGCGGTGCATAACGCAGCTGTTCAGCATCCTCTCTCCACGGTGTCTCCAGACTCGAATCCGACCATCGTGGTGTTGCAGACAGAAGTGTGACTCGTCAGTAAAGACAATTTCATTCCATTCTGCCGTCCACATCCTTCTTTCATCGCACCATTGGCGGCGGAAACGTCTGTGGTTCTGCGTCAAGGGTAGACGAAGCAATGGACGTCTTGCGGACAGACCACTCTGCTGTAAACGGCGTCGAATGGTACGCGCAGACACTGGATGATGCGGTACAGACTGAATGTGCTGTGCTATGGTTCGTGATGTGGCTGAGCGATCCGTCACTGCCATACGCACAATATGTCTGTCATCACGTGAAGTGGTGCACTGAGGTGGATGCGATCGAACACGTCGGTCCGTCGTACCCTCCTGCATCCAACGATCACATATCCGAATTACAGTTGTTTGGTTTCGTCCAACACGACTACCGATTTCCCTGAAAGATAATCCACAATCTCGGTAGGCCACTATCCTTCCTCTGTCGAACTCGGATACTTGATCAAAAGATGATCGCTGTTTTCTACGAGGCATAATTGATCGTTTTTTTTTTTAAACTACAAGAAAAACACAATTGCCGTACTTGAAATCGTCGAAATCTCCAAGCCTTAAATAGCGCTTTGAAGTGGCGCCACAGGCGCGCGTGATGTGCGTCTGCGCTGAAATTCTAATCATTTGCATATCTCACCTCCGCTAATGCATGTTGTAAATTTCATATTATTTGCATGCTTCCTTCAGGGTGTTGCATTTACGGTGGCCAGCAGTGTATATGGTCCTCGTGCCACAAAAACTCATCCAACCAATCACACGCAACCTCAACAACTCCTACTCATATTTTACGGATCTTCCTCTTCGGGGATTGATCCCGGACCGTCGCCAATAGGTCGTTATGTTGCTCTAGTTCGACGTTAATTAAATACCTACCTACCTACTCATGTATTGGATTGTATCTGTGTTTTTGTGGGACAGCTCCTGGATGATAGGTAGGTATTTATTGGCGGTGGTCCAGGATCAATCCCTAAGAGAAAGGTCCGAGGACGACACCACGTAATTTTGAACCACGGTCAGATGACCGAGGCAACACATGAGCTGGCGCCCCACTCTCTAAACTTCCCACCACGCCAGGACAGTTGAGGCCACGACAGATTTAACGTGCACCAGCCCTCCTCGTACACGGCGGTCTTTAATTGGATTCGAATTCGCAACCCTCCTGTTGCTAATCCGTTACTCTTCCGCCCTGGTTACCCCAGTTCTTGGATGAAGAGGAGTTAGTTGGTCTATGTGTGACTTGAAAAACATGGTATTTTGGAATTGGTTTATCGTATACCTTGACTAAGGGTTCATTAGGTGGCAAAATGTCACTTTTAAGAAATCAATCATTAAACGCATTTAAAATTCTCTTAATGTGAATTCTCAACGCTTGCATCTTAAAAATATTGTTAAGGAATACTTTTCGAACTGCTCAAAGAAAAATAGTACATCATTTTAAAGCTTGAAAACTGACTGAAAACAAAGTCTCAAAATTAAATTGATTTTGTAATTGATTGTGACTGTGTAATTGATTTTGTGATTACTTAATTCTTCATACGTAAAGAACTTCACAATTACCCAGAACAACATTTAAATAATGTGATGAAACTTCTAATTCATGCTCATGATGGATCTTGTGATTGTTTACTCTCCATTTTATACGTTAAGAAATACCCAATTCTAATCAAACGCATGTTTTTATAACTTCTAAGTAATTTTTATAAATGACTCAAGTCAACATCGTGTAATTGACTGAAACTTCTAATTCATGCTAGACTATTCTTAACCATCAATACTAGGATCAGAATTCTTAATACGTTTACTGAATAAATAATCAAATATTTTTAATCAGAATTTGTAGTGTTTTCAATATATGAAAAATATTTACAAATTAGAATCGAAGTAGAAAAGTTCCATTCAAAAAGATCAGTTTCAAAATGAGTTTATGGAAGTGTATTCTATAATGTATTTGTTGAAATTTATATGAAAGTGTATAAAAGAATTTTGAAAAATTAGGTTTAGCCTCCATTGTTCTGATCTAAATATTGTTGATTTTAGAATACAAAAAAGCTGTACGGATTTATAGTACCTATCCTCAGTTTTGGAGGATATGAAAACAATATTTTAAATGTAGATGTGGTTTTAAAACATTTTTAGCTCAAGTAGCACATTTAAAATACCTTGAAAAATAGTTCAAAGTTGCATAAGAGTTGAAATATTGTTGAATCTTTAACATTGAAGATGCAACAATTTCCAACGTTTAAAAGTGGTTGAAAGCCAGCATTTGATTAACTTTGATGTAAAGTTGAATCTTCAGCGTAGATAATTAATTGATGTCCAAACATTAAAGAAATTTCGAAGGATAGTTTAATCTTCAACGTTGAGTCTAAAGTCGTTATTTCAATAGCGGTAAAACTTATCAAGATATCGGTTTTTAAACTGTGAGGAAAATTTAAGAGTTGAAATGTTTAAAAAAATTAGACTTTAGGATTGGCTGTCAAATTAATAGTTTCTCTTTTATTTTGGTTTAGATTTCGAGAAATGTGACCAGCAGCAATTCCAGGAAAAGTGGAATTGTATTGCTATTAAAGTAAAACCTTTATATGAACTAAACGTCTTTTATGAAATATCCAATATGGAATTTAGTGGTATAAATAATAATGTATTTTTCAATTTACGCGTGATATTCATAAGTAAGAAGATACTTTTACTTCAACTTATGCCTGTACAAAGTATTAAACACAGCATGTAAGTCGGGGTAAAGCTTTTCAGTCTCATTGAGTTGTCTTATGCAAAGAAGGCATTCAACTTTTTTTTTAAGGAGGAAAGAACTTAATTAAAAATTAGTTAATTAATACTAATATAAAATCCTTATAATTTATATAAGTTAGAACTTTAAAAATAGGTAACATACTTTGTTGGATTTAAAAAATATTATTCATATAAAAATCATAAGCAAATTGTATCTAAATGATAAAACTTATGTTTTAATTATTTATATATGAAATATATTATAATTTTTCATTTAAATATTTCAATAATTATTTGTCTGATAGGAAAATTTGGCTTGGAAAATCGTACCTTTTTCATTGCAAGTCCGTCACCCAGTAGAGAGCAATGATTATGAAATGCTTCCCTATAGAAGCATTGGTAATCCCGGATGTATTGAATAAATAAAGAGCTCTTCTATTCAATCATTTCTAATTAACTTTTAAATAATGGTTCTTTGTTCAAATTAGGAGTTTATTATTTTGAGGTTTTATAAAAGTTCAGAAGATGGCGCCACGAAAGATTAATTTGGATTTTCGAAATGAATACTAAATTCACGAAATCATTAGGCTCAAATATAAACCCAAAAACTGCATGGTTCTCCCTCATCAGATTTAAAATTCCAAGATGTTTTTCGACGAGCAAGCTTAAATAGAAAATCATTCAAAACTTATGTCTACTTTATATGTTTGATGTTTTAATAATTTACATTTATTAAACATTAAACATTTACATTTATTACATTTTTCAATTTCCCCTAAAGTAGTTCAATTATTTTACGCTAGTTGACCCGCATCTGCGCTGAAAAGGGTGTATTCATGCACAATGTTTATGACACTATTGAGCAAAGAATCAATAGAAAAACACAAACAGCATATTTCTATATATTATGTATTATTTATGATTCCATTCGTTGGTTAATCAGAGTGGTCAAATAAACATGCAAATAGAATGAACGATAGTTTAAAAATATGTATGTGTAATATTACTTGCCAAACCGTTTACAGGAAGACATAAAATCCAATATGAGGGGTCGACTGCATATTGTGCGTTATTAGAATTAGCCCCCAATTCGCAACAAAATAAATATGGGAGGTATTGGTTAATATGAGATAGATGTGCAAAATACAAAAGATATTTTTTCAATTCGCTTGACCCCAAGCAACCTCTTTACATAATTTATTTTGTGTTTAGGATTCCAATCCTTTGTACTCTTAGTGTTATCGCCGTTTTGAATAAAGCTCTATAAAACACTTTTTGAAGCAGATATAACTCTGTTCTGCTTAAAAGAAATAAATTTCACGAGACTGTCTGGATAAAATAAAACTATCCGTTTTTAATACCATTCCCAGTTAAAACTTGCATAAACTATTTCTGATTTTTCGAACGAGTACACATCCACCCAGATATAAATCAATAATTTTACAATCTATTTTATTCCAAGATACATTTAAACGTTTTCTTTTAAATGCCACGATGTTATCTCGTGTTTAAAAGCAATACATTACTTTTGATATGTACGAACAAGGCTGTTTTTATTGATCAGGAACGCCAAATGACTCAAACCAGAATGAGTAAGTAAACGAAAAATGGAAAAAGTGATAAAATAATGTCCCTTTTAAATGAATTTTTAGATACAATTATAAGAAATATAAATAAAAAACATCTGTATACATTGTGAGTTTTGAGGTGTTTAGGTTTTGTGTACCTAAAAGTCTAACGCGGTAGGTGGGTGATTTGGTACAGTAATTTAATATATTTTATTTATATCAACTGTTTGAGAAATAGCTGTTATTCTCTGCAGGGTCAGGTTTAACCAACCCGTCTACAGAAAACATACGCTGTAGCGATTAATTTCAAGCCCGGAGACCATATCCGGTACACTAAATATTGTTACCAGGGTTGTTCAGATATGGGCCTCCGGATACGTTTACCAGGCCTGCAGGCCAGACACGGCACTCCAAATACTTTTTATCGGATTCGCAGACTAGATGCGGCCCTCAATTCAGATATGGCCCTCTGGACAGGTTTACCCATCCCACAGGCCAGATACTGCCCTCCAACTATTTTTATCAGACCCACAGACAGATACGACTACCAGATATCCCTAGATACACCGAATAGATTTAACCAGCACACACAGCATATACGGATACCAGATATTCCCAGATGTTACTCTTTCATAGAAAATAAATATTTAAATAAGTAGAATTTTATCTCATTTGACTTGCTCCCAAAATAACACGGGGTCTTCGGGATGGCCTGTAATGCCATAAACCGATCCTCTACCGAACTCAATAACGACTCTTTCCAAACGTCGATGCAAAGGTCAACAGGAGAAAAATCCCCCTCCATCTAATGGACCTCCCTATAAACTAAATGGTGCTCCCCATGCGATGTAATGACTGGAATCAAATTAATGGCACTTCCTGCTCCACCACTACACTGGGATTCTTCGGTCGGCAGAGAATAAAAGGGTTATCCTGTGTCCCTAAAGAGGTTTATCCGCGAGGTTCTCTCAGGATCGTCCATCAGTCTGTGATTTGATATTAGCCAGCCCACATAGGAGGGGTGTTTCCATCGAAGTTTGTTGGAATTGTTAGAGTGGCTGGAAATACCGATTTCGAAATTTAACTCATGATGGAGGTTGTGTAACTCCGGAATGGCGTTGCTGAAAATTAAATGGCGAGTGCGTTTTTTTTATTTGAAAATAGTTGTGACATCGGTTTGATTGTTATAGTTTGCAATTTGGAATTATTACGTGAGGAAGTGTCGTTTAATGTTCAAGGTAATGACAACATTTTGTTTTGGAAAGAACATTTTTGTTTTTAGCAAAGGATCATTTATTCAAGTTCTAAGACCGTGTGTGATCGTTTAGATCAATTCTAAACTTAACAAAATGTACGGATCGATAGTTTTAACTTAAGGTGTTGCGTTTATTTTAAAATTAAGAGGCATTTTGTGCCTAGCTAAATAAAAACGGCGGTAGTGTCTTAAACCACGTGTTTCCAGTACATATTCTGAACGTGGCGTCACTTGGCTTAGTTTTCGAATACGATTTCATCACTTCGCCAATAAAAATTCGGAGGAATGAATACCGAATTCATGTATGACATTTGATTGCTCAACACCAATTAGACTAAATGCCAAACGTTGCAAAAACGGCGATAAACTACTTTTTAAGGTAATCCGATAAGTATCATGCGATAGTATTTGGACAGCAGAAATAAAGGTTTTGCAATTATTAGACTGGCTGTGAATTCTGATTTGTAAATTCATCTCTTGATAGGGATTGTTTAACTCGTGAATTTGCACTGTTCTCTTTTGTGATAAATTAAAAGGTGTATTTTTAAATTGAAAATAATACCCGTTTATATTGATTGGATTGTTATTTGTCTCAGTTTTCAATTTGGTATTAGTAGTATCGTTTAAGTACAGGGTAATGTAAGGGCACTTTTTGTTTTGGAATAACTTTGAAATGTAACTGTTTTAATTTATTTTCAAAACATAATATTTACTCAGAAAATGACAATTAGCAATTTGGAGTGAATGCATTATTTTTGTTACGAGGATGCCAATGGAAAATGTGGTTACTGTCAATTGTGAACGGTGCGATGGAATAAAATTTCTTTCTGCCGAAATGGATCGACACGCGGTTTCAATAAGATGGATCAACATCTCATACAGCCCGGAAACTGCGCGAATTGCGAAAGACACCCTTCCTGGTGGAATAAAATTTGGTGATGTCGATTGGCACCTTGCTTCAATGATTTGACCTCGGCTGATGTTTTTCTATAGGGCTACTTAAAGCAACGGAGTCTACGCTAACAAGCCGACAACGATGCAAAAGGTTAAGTATAAAATTCGCGAAATTAAACAAATCACTCAGGAAATGTGCTAAAAGGTAATGGAAAATGTGATCGAAACAGCCCTTATTTGCAGAGCGGCCACAGAAGGTCATTTGGCCGTTGTCCAAACACAGATAATTCCATAAATAATGTCATTAATTGAATAAACAATATGCGAAAGCAAATTTAATTAAAAGTGTTTTATTTATGTTATTTCAGAACAAAATCGTGGCCTTAGATAAAAAAACAGCTTATATTATGGAAGCATATTATCGTCAAGGCTAATTCTAAATTCAACGCCATGATTGTTTAAATTTAAGACGTTAAGTTTATTTCCAAACTTAATGCTAAAATACTTACATCTTATAAATAAAGTTAAGTGTTTTCAATATGTTTTACATTATGATTGAAAAGTGAAAGATCCTCAGGATTTCATATTTTTCTTAAATAAAAAAATTTTAAATTTGTGGGAGGTGAAATTAATGAATTACTTTCCATCTTTTGATGGGCAGAAACTATTAAAATTTTTTTTGTTTATATATTTCATTCTGAATGTCAATTTTAAAAAATGAGCTGTGACAAGCTAGTCCTGTTACCAAGCATGTCATTAAAATGCATTCACATAAAAGGAAATAACAGTAAATATCTATTTTTAAATTTCCCTCCTTAAAATCTTATGATTTTTTAAGAGGTCATTTTTATTAATCTATAATTGTATTTATCTTTCAAAATCACTTAATTATTTGTCACTTAATTATCTATCTTTTTACTGGCGGTTTTGGAAAAGTTCTTTCAAATTACCTTTGAAATGCGTGAAGGTATATCACTTCGATATATTGTCTGAGTAAGTTTTAATATTAAGATATAATAGAATGAAAGGGTGAATATAAAATTGTAAAATATAACTATCGAATCTAGAGCAGTCAAAAACAAAACGCACCTCAACAGTTTCCTTATTTTGTGCCCATGTGTGTGAAATTTCAAATAAGCGATATAAATGTTTCATTAAACAAATGTTTTATTACAAATTAAATAAATTTGTAGTAAAATGTATTAACATTGGCTTGTAAATCATCGAACAAATGTTTTTCCTAGACCAGTGTAAACTCTAATGTAACCAATAATCAATTACACACAACACTTTTTAAAAACTGGACAAAAAGTATTGTTTGTTATTCGTTGTGTATAGTTACGTTAACAAATGTTGATTTGTTAGAAATATTTCTTAGAATATTTGGTGAGCGTAATCAACTTCAAATTTCGTGCTGCCATCTATTGTTGAAAAGAAACTTAAAAAATAATATATTCGATTGGATTAGTTTAGCTAATTCTTTCTAATGAGATAATTTTACTAATTCCACCAAAGCAGTTGTATGCTTTGGTGAATTTTTTTTTCAGGAATATCCTTCGCTATGTTTCTAAAATTGTAGAGTTGCTCGTGATAATTTTGGAAACTAAAAATACGATTAAAAAGCAGCTTTAATAAAATATTTTGTTTTCGTTCCAATTTTTCTTCAACAATGTTTCTAAACGTGTATGAATTTACCAATTCAAAGTATTACATGTTTTACACAATTTATTTGTGATTTTTTTGTCTATATTTTTTGTGATAAATTTACAATACCAATCTTAATCATAACTAATAGCAGATGACTCCCTATATAGTTTCATCGTGTTGTCTGCCTTGTGTTTGGCGCAGCTTGGCCAAATGGCCCTTGTACCATAAAACCCGAAAAACACCGCCACTGTATATAATTGATTTTCAACTAACCACTCTAAGAACTTTCTTATAAAAATGTGGCTTTGAATTAAGTCGATACTTTTCTTTTATTAATATGAAAAATAGTAGGTTGTGTCGAAGACACATACCATAGTTTTGACGTGAATACTCAAACCTGATGTCGGATTATGAAAACTGAAGTTTGGAAGATTGTTTTAGTGAATATTCAACAATTAATGTACAGTTTGAACGTTTAAAGTATAATTTGATATTAAAATTGATGGATAATTTTATTGATTAAAGGCCTGTGATTGTAGTTTAGTTCGGTAGCTTTTGAGTGGTGCCACTCATGCAGTCCTCAATCCACGCAATCTAAAGTTAGACTGGCCAAAACTCGCCAATCACCGTAGAAATTGGACATATTGCGAACCCCTTACAATAAAGCTTAATTATATGCTAATAGCGTATTTAATTTTATTTACTGAGACATAATTTATTTTTTTGCAATGAATATCAACATGAGATTTACGTTATCCGTTTGATGTGTTAATTTACATCCTTCAAAATTAGAGATGATAGAAATCTAAGATCATTTCCGCAATCAGCACATACCAGTCTATATAAGAAACGAAAATTAATAGCATTTTTCTAGTTATTTTTAAATATCTATTTATTTTCGAACTCTTTAAACTGTTGTTCAGCAGACAACTGTTAAATTGTGTCTGTATTATTGCATCAAGAAATTGAATTTGTTCAACTCATCTATTTTTGTGCAGGTTTTATGAAAAGGAATATTTTTCGAAACGTTGCCAGGCATTTGTAAATCCGGTACAATTGTGTCATACGCATTTCTTGGTGGCAACGTTCTTGGCGCCCTTTTATGTCACCAAGGAAAGAATTCTTAGAAAAATAGGTTTTTTTTTAAACGGGAAATAATAAGCTTTAGCGGAAAGTAATTAACTGCAAAAAATGCAAAACTTTGAATAAATATGTTTTTTAATCAGACAATTTAACCGAAATGAAAAGAACATTCTAGAATATTCAAAATGAAAATTTAAACTTTCCTAGGTTTCCATAAAAACTTGAATAAACTTAATAAAGATGAGCTGCCTTCACCTCCCATAACTCGCTACTAAAAGTGCACCCAAAAACGCGCCAAGAGCGTTGCCACCAAACGAGGCGTATAATACAGCTGTATCGTAACACATTTTGAACTATAAATTTTTGTTAAACTGTATGTTACATGCAAATTATATAGGATCGATTTAGAGTGCTAATAAGGGCAATGGAATAGTATTTAAACTGATACAGCTGTATCATACGCCTCATTTGGTGGCAACGGTCTTGGCGCATTTTTGTCCCACTTTTTATATCGCCAAGGAAAGAATTCTTAGAAAAAATTGTTTTTTTTTTAACGGAAAATAATAAGCTTTAGCGGAAAGTAATTAACGGAAAAAAATACAAAACTTTGAAAAAACTTTTTTTTATCGAACACTTTAACGGAAATGAAAAGGTAGGTATTTTAATTAACTTCACACTGGAACAACACAACGGGCTATTGGCGACGGTACGGGACCAATCCCAAAGGGAAAAATCCGAGAACAAAATGTAATTTTGAACCAAGGTCAGATGACGAGGCAATACCTGAGCTGGCAACCCAGTCTCCAAACTTCCACACCAACGTGAAGACATTTGAGGCCACGACAGATTTAAGAGCACCAGCCCCTTTGTACATGACGGTGTTTGGCTGGATTCGAACTAATCGGTCGAATTCGTTGCTAATCCGTTACTCTTCCAACCAGGCCGCACCGGCCCGGAAATGAAAAGAACATTCTAGAATATTCGAAATGAAAATTTAAACTCCGCTTGCCGGGGTTGCCATGAAAACAGGAATAGCTCTAATGAAGATGGAGCTGCACTCACCTCCCATAACTCGTTACTGAAAGTGCACCAAAAAAAAGCAAGAGTTGCCACCAAACGAGGCGTATAATACAGCTTCACCGTTCTTCCTCTATTCAACAGTATGCACTATCTCTGTGTTCAGTTTTGAGCAGTTGTGGCAAGAGTAGGTTGCGTTATTTCGTGACGCTTAATACCTTCTAGTGAGGAGAAAAATTTCCGTAGTAAAGGGAAAGATCCATGTCGGAACTCGAATCATTACAATTACATTGTGCAAAGACATTCAGTCATTGACATAAAATGCAAAAGTGCTGAGACTCAATCCTTAGTATTTAATCGGATTCAACTGTAAGTGGTGCAATATAGGATTCAACCTTGTATTTTAAAATGTAAGCCACATATACTCTTTGATGATTATTCAGAAAACAGCGCCTGTTATTATTGAATTTACAGAATCGGTGGAAGCGAGAGAATTACGGGTTATTACGGAATTTTTCCTAATGATCAATTGTGTGACTGGAATCCGGAAATTAGTTTCCCTTTGATTTCGCAAAACTTCGCTCTTCGCTGATCCGTCATTAACCCAAATATCCCAAATTTTAATGAGTGAAGAGTGGACTTTAACAACTCGGGTTTATTCTCTCTAAGTCCACATAATTGAGTATAATTGTTGCTAAATTGATGTGGAGTGAAGCGTAACTACATCTGCGAATAAAAGTGTTCGAGAACGTCCTAAAAATAAGTAGCGCGTGAAAATATACAGGTACACATCACAATTATTTCTAATTATTGGATAACAAGTTAAAATAAAATTCCAACAATTAGAGATGAGGATTTTCCCCCATAAGCTTCATTCAACTTAAACAACGGGCAATGGGATCAATGAAAGCAAGAATTCTATTCAATGCAAAGTTTCTCACCCTTTACTTTAAAAAGCAATATTCCCCTGATCTTTTTCCATTCTCGTACACAAGTCCGGTCAAATTTCCCTCGTATATCAAAAATAACCTTAGAGCGATAAACCAAACCTAACCTAGATTCTGTGTCAGTACGTTCAAAGACGTGTTGCACTGCTATATATGCTCCTGCATTCTAAGTTAATTTAATTAAGTAGAGGTGACTAATTTCTCCACAGTACTCTCCTACTAGGAGGGCCTCGGTAGCCTTGTTGGAAGAGTAACGGATTAGCAACCGGAGAGTCACTAGTTCGAAACTCGATGCAACCAAAGATCGTCGTGTACACGGGGGCTGGTGCACGTTAAATTTGCCATGGCCTCAAATGTCCTCACACTAGCGTGGAGTGGAAGTTTGGAGAATGGGGCATCGGCTCAGGTGTTCACCTAGTCGTCTGACCGTGGTTCAAAATAACGAGGTGTGAGCCTCGGATCTTTCCTTTCGGGATTGATACCGGACCGTCGCCACTAGCCCGTTGTGTTGCTCCAGTGTGACGTTTATTCAACTACCAACCCCACTAGAGTATAGAATTCGATAAATGATGCCACTAGTAGATAGGCGTTCAGTTGCATGAAACTGCCGTGTGAGAGCTGCATTAAGATCACTGGTATCCCTAGTCGTGCAATGGCTGATTTCGACCATTTGACCACCCTGAGTTCCTTTCAGCAGTCACGAGCTAGTGTAGGTCGGTACTTTTTTTATTGGGGCAGAGCGGTAACGAATATTGAACACGTGATGGGAGTAGAAGCAGTGCCTCTTGTCACAGATTCGGATAGTTGTTGGAAGTGATATGCATCGCATTAGCAATTCAGTTGTTCATCGTAGACCATCCATGAAAATGCGAGCCGATTGAGGTGAGTGCCATCTGGAATTCGTCGGAAGTGTTATCTGACTTGTTTCAAAGCGTGCGCGTTCATATACACATCAACCACTCACCAATTTAGCAGAATGTAGATTGACAGCGCAATGTCAGTGGATACAACCTAAAGACACTGTATGGCGGAGAAAGGTTACACTGCTTCTGAATTGCAAGTTAATTTTTGTAGCAGTGACTAATTTCTCCACAGTACTCCCCCACTAGTATTTAGAAGTGGATGTATTCGATAGGTTCTACCACTACTAGACAGATTGCCAGTTGCATGAAACCGTGAGAGTATTTAGATCACTGCTGTACTTCCGTATGCGTGGTGCAATGACTGATTCTGGCCACTTGACCGCTGTGTTGCCTTCAGTAGCCACGAGTGAGTGCAGGCCGAGAATTTTTGTAATGTGGCAGAGCGGTTCGCAATTCAATTCATCGTAGACCATAAATCAAAATGGGAGCCGATTGAGGTGAGCTTCACCTGGATTTGTCGGAAGCGTCATCTAGCTTGTTTGAAAGCGTGAGACGTTATATGCATATTGAGGGCCGCGGTGGCCCGGTTGGAAGAGTAACGGACTTGCAACCGAAGGGTTGCGAGTTCGAATCCAGCCAAACACCGTCGTGTACAAAGGGGGCTGGTGCACGTTAAATCTGTCGTGGCCTCAAATGTCCTCACGTTGGCGTGGTGTGGAAGTTTGGAGAGTGGGGTGCCAGCTCAGGTGTTGCCTCGTCATCTGACCGTGGTTCAAAATTGCGTGGTGTTGTCCTCGGATCCTTCCCTTTGGGATTGATCCCGGACCGTCACCAATAGCCCATTATGTTGCTCCAGTGTGACGTTAATTGAAATTCCTCCCCTCCTCCTTATATGCATATCTACCATTCACCAGTTTAGCAGAGCAATGAAAGACATTGCAACTTCAGTCTATTAAAAGGTACCCCACGGTGAAGATAGACTGTACTGTTATATATACTCCTGCATTCTAATTTAGGTTGTGGTGACTAATTTCCTCACAGTACCCACATGGGAATAGGGTAAGCATAGTGTATATAGTACTATAGGGTTGGTATAGAGCAGTACAACGTGGATCCAGGGGAGTGCTAAAAGTTTTGTATTGTAAGTGCAGCCTGTTTTGTAGATTAAATTTTCCTTTTGTTTATAATAATAAAAGTGCACAATCGTATAAAGGAAGGGAAGAGACTATACCTTCGTCCTAGATTTATTTTGAGTATGTGGGATATATCTATTTTAATTTCACGTGGAACCAGTCACCTAAACTATTGGGTCGCGTCATATAACTTGGTGCTGGGGTTCGGAGTATAGATTTGGAGGGCCAGTTCCAAACAGATCATTTTAAAGTTCCACAAGTGCTAGCTGATAATTTCAACTACAGTTGGAAAACAATTAATAATCTAATTTAATAATGGCTTTATAGACCAATGAATTAATAAATTTAGTTAAATATTTCTGAATGTAATAGAGGAAACATACTTTCTTGCAGGAATTTAAAGAGCAAACCAGCATTAAAAATAAAAATGCTGATAATTCGACCAAAGCAGAAAGGATAGAGCCTTTAGGACTCATTCCAGAACTCTGGTCTTTTATAAATAATGGTTTTAGCAACCAGTATAGCCATTTATACCCAGTTAGGCCAGCATTTTTTTTTATCAGGAAACAGTTTCTTAATTTTAATTTCAAAGTGTTAGCAAATTAAGTATTTCCAGTTCTTATAAATTCCGACTTTTCACATCGAAGCTATTTATTGTTTGGAAGAAATCGAACACTTCAGCTCTCAGAGCAGATAAAATATTCAATTCCGTGACCTCCTTCTAAAGGTTTCATGATTTAGATTTTTATTCATTATATTATTTTAAATATAAGTGTATTTTTCTTCATAAATACGCTCAAAGTTTCACTTTCATAGTTTACTTACACTGTTTCAGCTACACATGCTTATTTCTTATTCATTGTTTAAGGAGGTTGTAATTTATAATTACTGCTTCAACTTTCATTTTTTATCGTTTGCTCATGAGAGGGATTTTCAATGAAAATAATCAAACCAGATGGAAAACGGAGATTCTACTTCCCGTTACCTAATGCTCTCTCACGATACATATCGGGGTTTCCAGGAAATGTAGTTTATCACCGTTTGGGCGACGTTAATGGAATTGGTTTTGACCAATCAACTATCATGTATCAGTTTGGGAATTCCTTCTTTGGAATTTTGTTGGCGAAGTGCTGAAATCATATTCGAAAAATAAGTCGAGTGATGTGACGCAATGGATAGGTACAGGAAGCCCATTCCGTAGCAAATACACTACCGCCACCGTTTCTGTTAAGTTAAATAACTAAGTTAAATAACTTAACAGAAAAGCCTTTCATAGAATGCTACTAGCATTTCCAGTTAACGAATATAAATTCTGTTCGTAAACATAACAGTTTCTATAAATATACGTTCCATTACCTTTTCCGCAGCAAATAAATTATATAGGAATTAGATTTTTAGTGAAATATCTATTGTGCGACCAATATTGCTAAAAAAGAAATGGCAATTAATCAACGTTGCACTGGAACAACAAAACGGGCTCTTGGCGACTGTCCGGGATCAATCGCCAAGGGAAAGATCAGCGGACAACACCACGAAATTTTGAACCACGGTTAGAGGACGAGGTAAACATCTGGGCTGGCATGCCACTCTTCAAACTTCCACACCACGCCAACATGAGAATTGAGGCCGCGACAGATTTAGTGTCTCCCAGCCTCCTTTGGTGGACGGTCTTTAGCCGGATCGAGTTTTGAACTCGCAACCCTCCGATTCATAGTCCGTTACCCTACCAACCGGACACAGCGGCCAGCTAAAATGGAGAGTTTTAAGCTGAAATGATGTTTGGACGAATATTTCGCAATGCCTGTATATTCTAAGCTCACCACCACAATGAACTCAGACGGCGAGAGTTCTTTCGCATATCACCTTCGATAAACCCCTGCAGAGTTCAATAGATTAAAAGGCCTCCTTTCAAAAGGATCCGTGTAGTATACAATCATACATCAAACTAAGATTACTCAATCAATAATGCATTTACCACTTCCATCTTGTCAGGAATCGCTCGGAAGATAGTTCCTTTTCTTCCGGCTCTACGCTTTTCCGGAACGAAATCTAAATGAAGTTTCATTTTCATTGCCTTCTTCCTCGCGAGGTTATTTTTCTTGCGATACCTAACCCAACTGATGGTTCCAAAAGCCTCATCAATCTGAATAAACCGTCACCTAGAATTCTCTATGTTGGCCGTTTTTTCTCTTTGGTTTCTTCACCATTTCTATGGGTAGAAGGGAGGGGAATATCGATTTCAGATAGTACAAATTCTTGTTCCCATGGACACAAGAGGACTTCTGTACGGGTAACTACGGAGCTGTTGGTCAAGGAACTAATTTCACCAAAAGCAGAAACGGAGATACTTTTTTTATTTTCATTTAATCAAGTATCAAATTTGTAGTCCCCACACCAATTTAAAACGTCTCTCCTAATAGAAGACCGGAGCCGAGGTAGCCCATTTGGAAGAGCAACGGGCTAGCAACCGAAGACCTCGGTTCAGCCAAAGACCTTCTTAGACACGGGGGCTGGTGCACGTTAAATATGTCGTGGCTTCACATGTCCTCAAGTTGGCGTGGTGTGTTCTCATGTGTTGTTCTCGTCGTCTGACCGCGACTGATACTTTTATAAATATATTTGCCAAATGTTTCGATTCTAGGACGCATTGGGAACAAGCGAAGCCAGATGGTTCTCACAGAGAACCAATGAAGATTGATGAGCAATTTTGGCAGGTTAAGTGGGTTGGGTTTTTGAGTTTTGTGACGCAAGGGCCATGCTGCGACAAATACAAGACATCGTCAAATAATGAACATACACACACACACAAAGAAAGTTTTACTGACACAGAAGTGGATATTTCTCTTCAGGATTTATCCTGAACCGTCGCCAATAGCCCCTTGTATTACTTCAGTGTGACATTAATTAACTAATAGAACCTAACTACCTAATAGAATCTAACTAACTACCTAATATATATATATATATATATATATATATATATATATATATATATATATATATATATATATATATATATATATATATATATATATATATATATATATATATATATATATATATATATATATAGAACCTAACTACTTACCTAATATAACCTAATTAACTACCTAACAGCAGACCAGTAGAATGAAGCTCTGGGTTGAAAATTCAATCCTCGGTCTGATTGGCCACTTGGAGATTTCCTGGTTTTCCTTACGCCTCCAAGTGGACCAGAATCTCCTCCAGATCTCCTTGATGGACAAGATATCTCATCTATCAAGATAGATCTGCCCAATTTTTCTACTGATGAGATATCTCGGCATCAAGATACTGCCGCTTTTTTATATGACGATGAGATCAAGATCTGGTCAGTTTTCTTCTAATGACGAGATATCTCGTCCATCAAGATCTAGTCAGTTTAGCTAGCTACGAGATGGATCGCCGAGACAACCACCAGGAGGGTTAAGCAATGCACAAATGCCTTATGACTAATCGATAACCTTTTAAGAAGTAAGAGGTAACAAGCCGAAAAAGTTGATGCTAGAAAATAAAAAATTCTACGTAATTAAGGATGATTTTTCATTTGATATTCTGATATCAATGAGTCCTCTGGATGGGTCATGAGACATACTGCGTCCCACCTCCCCTTAGAAAACTAAATTTTGTTATACTCAAAATGCATTCATGTAAGGTGACTGGTAATTGATCTACTCGCGTAATGACCTCCTTCTCCATAATTTATTTAGCGTAGTGTCCTTCAAAAAGTTTATAGTCCCTTAGGAAGTCCAGAAGATATCCTCAAACGAAACATTCCCAGTCGTACTAGTACCTAGTATCAGGTTGAGTAAGGCAAGAATTTATCACTTGAAACAATTTGTAAAACATTTGCAAAAATATATCACCCATAGCAAGAATGTGAAATTGATACTAATTCGAATTACACGAGATGTGTTGCGAAGAACTTCAATGAAAATTTGCATAAATTGTATGTTAAAAACTAATGTAAATTTGTAATAAATGCAAATTTGCTATTATTTTGAAGTAGAGTGAGAGGTAAAACGTAAATGTAAAGTAAAAAGTGTGCAAAGGTGAAATGTAATGTGTACTACATATGTATGCGAATTCCTAATGCTTTTCACGTGGTAAGTAATAGGTTAAAATGGTAAAAGGTAAGTAATATGTTCAAGAAAAATGAAGACTGTTAGGAGGCTAGATTGTAGATTTAAAATAACTAATAATTTGTCATAACGCGTGAGGCAGAATATAAATTCTCACTCAAACTTGGAGTAATAAATGTGGCTTGAAAGTAGTTTTAGAAGAATTGTTTAATCATACCGAAATTTAAAGACAACTTAAATTTTTGTCTTTCAGTTTTAAAACTCTTTATTTCCAATTACTTTGAACATTTTTTCACAAGTATGATACTTGTTTACACTTTTCATCAAGGCAAAGGCTTCTCTTCAGCTAACAAATTTTCAGCCAGATGATTCAAAAGAGATTATCGATAGGTTATTATTCAACGGAAATTGAATAAAATTAAAAAATTGTTTTTTGTGTGCAAAATAAATTCTATTTTCATATTCCTCTTTTTCCTATGTGCGTGTATGTGTGTGAAGACATTAAATGATAACGGTATATTTTTCAAAGGAGCATTTAAAAGCGCAAAGCATAATTTCACATCAAAATAGGATGTATTATTTTATACGAATCAAGTAAAAGTGGTAGCATAAATTAAATTAATTAATTTACTATATCACTCACAAAACTTTCACAATCATAAAATAATTAGTTTCTGTATATTTGATAAAAATATATTCGTTAGATTAAAGCTTAGAAAATAGGTAGAGTAAAATTAAATTGCGGGATTTATCTACTATACGCAATATTTTAGGTAAGTAGGTAGTTAATTAAAGTCGCACTGGAGCAACACAACGGGCTATTAGAGACGATCCGGGATCAATCCCTAACTGAAAGATCCGAGGACAACACCTCAGGATTTTTAACCGCGGTCAGATGACGAAGTCAACACCTGTGTGTGTGTGTGTGAGCTGTCGCCACACTTTCCTAACTTCCACACCACACCGACGTGGAAACATTTCTGGTCACGAGATATTTAACGTGCACCAGCCCCCCTCGTACACGAGTTTCGAACTACGTAATTCCGGTTGCTAATCCGTTACTCTGCTAACTGGGCTACCGCGGAGCCGCAACACAGGTTTATCCCCTTTTAACAATTCACAATAACCTTTGTAAGAATTTGACATTTGCAATTCAATTTTAAAAGCTATCTTCTTTGAACACTTTTATGCGTGGTTTTTAAAAAATTACATCATGAAGTCAATAGAAAACAAGTGTGATTTTTGATTAAATGTTTAGTATTTTCTTTGGAGTGCCATGTGAACCAAAACATATAGGGAGCTTAAAATGCAACTTTTATTTATCGTTTCCCATCAAAAGAGGCTTGGAAAGTGTAACAAAAGATGAAAAACACAAAAAACCATAATCCTCAAACAAAACTCAACGATCGAAACACCTTGACGGTATAAATAAACAAAGCAGCTCATAATCACTTCATCTCGGTAACGATAGTTGGATTCTTCAACATAAACTTCCGTCGGAAGGTGTCAGCAAAGCTTGGTTGGGTAAGCGATGACGCCTGCTCAAAGGCGGGTGTTTTGTTGCCAAGGCTACATGAGTCTTAACGGATTACAAACTGGGATAATTAGATCGGCAGAAGGGTAATCTGAATATGTCTTGTGTCGGCTCCAATGACGTCCCAAGTCTCGGAAGGTGATGCATAGTACTGTTTGCGAAAAGCTGTTCCATGAATCACGATTTGTTTGTTTTACCACGTTGTTACCGAAATTTGATCATTTGTTTACTGAAGGGGTTTCGGGGGATATCAGGGAATCATTCATCAATGGAGTTTTTCCGCTACTTTATGTTTTGAAGAGGTAGTAGGACGTAAATTGGGTGAGAAAAGGTTTCAATGATTAAAGGAACACTTTTGTGCTGTGGTTTACCGAACTATTTGTATGGATTAAAACGTTGTTTTTGGTGGTGGTAAACGTTGGGGCGGGAGCGTATTGAACTGAAGACTGATATGAAAGTTTGGATTCTTAATCTTCACTTTGAATTACTTTAGGTTGGTTTTCGGAGTAGTTGTGGTTCCACGGCTCGAGAAGATTAAGGCACAATAAATTCCTACACGTTATAGTAATTAAAACTTCAGCATCTCGGTGATTTATTTACAACGAAAATACAATTTTAGAGTTACGACAGTGTGGATATTATTTAGAGATTTATCGAGCGTCTCAGAAATTCCAATGAATATATAACCTTACTCGGGACAGGAGACTTATAAAATTCCCAAAATCATTTTTTAAAGTTTTCACTTTAAAAATTAATTTATACCAAACGCTATAGATAGCAAACGAATTTTCCGATTATGATAATTTTTGACGGATGTACATGGAACACCATAAATAAAAAAGATAAATATAGTGTGTCTTTTTTCAAAATCGCGTTTTCCTAACATTGAGGTTTGGGGATATTTTGTGGATTTCGAACTACTGCCTTCGCATCTATATATATATATATATATATACACTGCTGGCCACCGTAAATGCAACACCCTGAAGAAAGCATGCAAATAATATGAAATTTACAACATGCATTAGCGGAGGTGAGATATGCAAATGATTAGAATTTCAGCGCAGACGCACATCACGCGCGCCTGTGGCGCCACTTCAAAGCGCTATTTAAGGCTTGGAGATTTCGACGATTTCAAGTACGGCAATTGTGTTTTTCTTGTGGTTTTTTTAAAGAAAAACGATCAATTATGCCTCGTAGAAAACAGCGATCATCTTTTGATCAAGTATCCGAGTTCGACAGAGGAAGGATAGTGGCCTACCGAGATTGTGGATTATCTTTCAGGGAAATCGGTAGTCGTGTTGGACGAAACCAAACAACTGTAATGCGGATATGTGATCGTTGGATGCAGGAGGGTACGACGGACCGACGTGTTCGATCGCATCCACCTCAGTGCACCACTTCACGTGATGACAGGCATATTGTGCGTATGGCAATGACGGATCGCTCAGCCACATCACGAACCATAGCACAGCGCATTCAGTCTGTACCGCATCATCCAGTGTCTGCGCGTACCATTCGACGCCGTTTACAGCAGAGTGGTCTGTCCGCAAGACGTCCATTGCTTCGTCTACCCTTGACGCAGAACCACAGACGTTTCCGCCGCCAATGGTGCGATGAAAGGAGGATGTGGACGGCAGAATGGAATGAAATTGTCTTTACTGACGAGTCACGCTTCTGTCTGCAACACCACGATGGTCGGATTCGAGTCTGGAGACACCGTGGAGAGAGGATGCTGAACAGCTGCGTTATGCACCGCCACACTGGTCCTGCACCGGGTATTATGGTATGGGGCGGTATTGGATATCACTCTCGCACTCCTCTAGTACGCATTGCCGGTACTTTAAACAGCCAGCGCTACATCTCCGAGGTGTTGGAGCCAGTTGTCCTTCCTTACCTTCAGGGCTTGCCCACAGCCATATTTCAACAGGATAATGCGCGACCACACGTGGCACGCATTGTCCAAGGGTTCTTCGTCAATCGCCAGATTGAATTGCTTCCCTGGCCAGCTCGCTCTCCGGATCTTTCGCCGATAGAAAACATGTGGTCCATGGTTGCTCAACGATTGACCCAGAATACATCCCCAGCTGCCACACCAGATCAACTTTGGCAACGTGTGGAAGCTGCTTGGTCTGCTGTACCCCAAGAACACATCCAAAGTCTCTTTGAATCAATGCCGAGGCGTGTGGCAGCGGTGATCTCCAACAATGGCGGCTACTCTGGCTACTGATTTTGGCAGGAACCACACTTCACAGACGTCTATAAATTTAATCATTTGATACTTGGTCAACATGTTATCTACAAAATAAATTTTGTTGTGATATCTCTTGTCTTTCTTGGTGCTGCAAATTGGGTGGCCAGCAGTGTATATATATATATATACGTATATATATATACATATATATATATATACATATATATACATATATATATATATATATATATATATATATATATATATATATATATATATATATATATATTGGGTCATCCGGAAAGTACTGCGGTTTTTCAAATCGAAGCGCGCTTTCTTAGTACTAGTATTTTGCTACCGCTGATAAGGAGTGACCTTGATTGGAGCAGATGTGTAAATTCGGTCTTTTCTGCTTTCACTGCATAATTCTAGCTTGTGTTGTGGCACAATTTTTGTTTCACTGCAGTGCTAAGAATGGAGAACCAAAAAGTTCATTTTCGTCATATTATGCTCTTTTATTAGAAAGGAAAAGATGCCAGTCAGACTGCTCGTAAAATTTGTGCTGTATATGGACAAAGTGCTGTTTCTGATGACACAGTTCGGAGGTGGTTTGATAAATTTAAGCGCGGAAATTTCAGCCTCGAAGATGATGCCCGCTCTGGACGACCATCCTCTGTAAACGAGGACCTATTAAAAGATGCCATCGTTGAAAATCCACGTTACACAGTTCAGGAACTATCACACAGACTAAATATTCCAAAAAGTGCAGTTCATGATCATCTGAAGAAGATTGGGTATGTAAGCCGCTACGATGTACGGGTATCCCATACTTTAACACAACAGAATATGCTTGCTCGAATTTTAGCATGTGATTCTTTGCTGAAACTAAATGAAGAAGCTCCTATTTTGAAACGGGTCATTACTATATATATATATGTCTAAATTGTTTTTACAAAATAAAAGGGGTGATAGTACCCATCCAGACGAGCAATAATTACCATGGAACATAGGGTCGCATTCCACTCTGAGAGGCAGAAAGGAGTAAAGTCGAAACGCGTCAAGCATGAACAAGCCATCGCCTCTGACGTCCAGCACACTTTTAAAGCAAGGTCCGGCACTTCTTGAATGCCACATATCCCGCACGATGGATCGGACGTGGCGGACCTGTGGCTTGGTCTCCTCGCTCACCGGACCTCAACCCACTGGACTTTTTCTTCTGGGGGCACATGAAATCTTCAGTGTACCAGACGCCTGTGGACTCGGCTGAAGACCTCGTAGCGAGAATCGGTGTTGCCGCAGACAAAATGAACACAACACCAGGAATCTTCGAGAGGGTGCGCCAGTCATTCCTTCGCCGGTGTGAACTGTGCAACGACACGTGTGGCCGCCACTTTGAGCACTTGCTGTGAGTTGTTCTCTGATCAATAAATCAGATTCTGCAACTTTTGGTATCGTTCATTCGCTTTCCCAACACTGTTATAAGTTCATGTTGAAATTCTAATTTTACTCTTTTACTCTGCCTCTCAGAGTGGAATGCGACCCTATGTTCCATGGTAATTATTGCTCGTCTGGATGGGTACTATCACCCCTCTTATTTTGTAAAAACAATTTAGACTCACCCTGTATATGATTTGGCGAAGGCGGGTATCAATGAACCATTGTCCGATACCCACTCATTGACGTTTTTTGAGCTTTACTCTACTAGAAAAAATCTTGATAAGAAGGCATGGATTCTCTCGGTACACTCTTGGTATCGTGGGGATCACCCCGGAAGATCTCTTGCGCTCAATTGCGACAGACATATTCAGACAGCGCTCTCCCGCTATTTCAGTGGCCATCTGAGGAGTCTCACATTTTGCTGTGTTCGCAAGATTCATCCTGTTTGTCTTAAATGCAAGTCCGACCCGATTTCCCAGCACACATTTGTGGATTTGGTCTAGCTGGAGCTAGACGTGGAGATTAACAACAATGTATATAAGTAGATTTAATTAGATTTATATCGATAAAAAGTATGTAAATTAAAGTAATGATAATGCATGGAAAACTCATATGCGTCTACCAATTGTTAATTCAGCAAAATGCTTTACCACACATTTTGTAATAAATTCCACACAACTTGATAATTTTGGACCAAATTTCATAAATAAGCTTATTAGTAAACATCAAATAATATGCGCAGATTTTATAACAATTGGTTAATAACGTCAAAAGTTTGCGTTTAAAATCCACTGCCCATATAATTTTTCCGAAAGGATACGATTTAATAAAAAGGATTCACTGACTTTGGCTTGTATGAACATTTATTCTTGGAGATGACTGCTCAACATTCATCACAAGATCGAATATAAGATCAAATTGAACTTCAAAAATTACCATAAGTTAACCTTTCTTTGGAAGTGTATCTGGTGAGAAATAAAAATATACAGATAGCATGAAGTCAATTTTTTGAAAATAAAGTGAATATATTAAACTTCAGAAAACTAGACGAAACAAAGTTGATTCTGTTCCAAGTTTTTGTATAAATTACTCATTTAAAATGAGCGAATGCTTCTTAATTTTTGGATTATTTATCTACAGCATTCAAATTTTGGATTATTTATCCAATTTATTGAAGAAATAGGTGGAATAAATAAGAAATAGAAATCATATATATTCAAGAAATAGGTGTTGTAACTCCAAATATTGCTTTTATGAAAAAAATATGTTAGCTCATTACAAAGTTGCGGTTAACTTCATAACTCGATAGAGATAATTACGTCAGAACGTAACTTCTTTTGTAGACTTATGTGTGAAATGTGTTAGTTTGAATGAAAACACAATTGTCCGCGCAGGCGACTCTTGTTTTTTTCTTGTCTTGTGTTTTTTTTCAATTTTTTCACTCATTTGCATTTGATTCCTTTCGCGATTCAATCATTTAAGAACTACTTTATCTTGTCAGCCGTTGTAACGTTCATTGCTAGGATACGTTCTGAATCTACTCTTCCTGATGTGCATCCTTGAAAGCGAACATAACAAGTACCGAATTTAAATTAAGCATAATTCAGAAAAGCTGCCTACTTGATTGCGACAAATTGTTCTTCGCTACATAGGAGAGGATTTTGATGTGTAATTTTTTTTCGTGAATCAAAAATAACATTCTGTTTTAAGCCTGTCTTTGGATTGATTAGTCCTCCAGGGAGTTAAGTAATTATCACCTCCATGTAAAGAAAAATAAGTAAACGGATGAAATTCTAGGGAATTTGAATTAAACTGGACTCACGGATTGCAGCTGTGGATTTATGGTGTAACTATATGCTTCAAACTCTGCCTGTTAGCGCTTGCCAACCACCTGCGAGTTGTAGGTGGATCGGGTTCGATTCCTCCCTTGGTGTATTTCTCTCTTCGGTGTCAGTAAAACTTTCTTTGCGTGTGAATGTTCATTATTTGACGCTGTTGTTGAGGGACATATTTGGTGCATCATGGCCAAATACGGTCCTTGCGCCATAATACCCAACCAACCACCCGCTTGTCAAGATCCCAAAATTACTCAGTAATCTTCATTGGAAGTCTGAGAGAACCAGGATCGCTTCTCTCGTTCCCAATGTGTCCTAGAATCAAAACATTTGGCGAATACTTTTAAAAAGTATCAATTCAGAAGTGTAGAAACGAACTTATCGATTATACATTTAGAGTTTCGAGATACATCCGGGCTTTGGTAGCCCAGTTGGAAGAGTAACGGATTAGCAAAGGAGGGTTGCGAGTTCGAATCCAATCATAGACCGTCGTGTACAAAGGGGACTGGTGCATGTTAAGTCTGTCGTGATCTCAAATGCCCTCCCGTTGGAGTGGTGTGGAAGTTTGGAGAGTGGGGTGCCAGTTCAGGTATAACCTCGTCTTCTGACCGTGGTTCAAAATTACGTGGTCTTTTCCTCGGGTTTGATCTCGGACAGTCGCCAATATCCCGTTGTGTTGCTCCAGTGCGACGTTAACTTAAATACCTACCTACCATCTGGATACATCCAGAAAACCGTATGGCCCTATTTTAGGACAAAATTATGGTAGTATAAAAGCCCATTTCTTGATTTATTTCAGATAAATTTTTAAGTTCTCCATTCAGTTAGTCAAATTAATTAAAACGCGTTGACAGCAGAACTTGCATTTATTTTTAAAACACGAATTCGAAACTGAGCTCGATCCGTGAGCTTAATTTTCATTGTGCGGGTGCAGCTGCTACTAGCAAATTTGTAAACGTTGAAAACTCATTTGGAATTGAGAAGAATGGGTAGGTAGTTGAATTAACGTCGCTCTGAAGCAACACAGCGGAATATTGGCGACGGCCCGGGATCAATCCCGAAGGAAAAGATCCGAGGAAAACACCACTTCATTTTGAACAATGGTCAGATGACGAGGTCAACACCTGTACCCTACTCTCCAAACTTCCACATCACGCCAACTTGAGAATATTTGAAGCCACAACAGATTTAACGTGCACCAACGTACACGATGGTCTTTGGTTGGAACGAGTTTCGAACTCGCAACCCTCCTTGAGAAGGGGAGACGGAGTGAAAAAAAGAGTTTTGGTTGTTATTTTTTGTAATTTTGTATCATTTTTAGTTTCCCTAATAAATGTTTAATTTTTTTAATAAGCGTTCGTCTTCATGTATGCAACCAAAAAGCTTATCCACAATTATTTAATGCAATTGAACTGATATTCTGATCGTCCAAAAAGTGAGCAGTTTTCATCTCCAAAGAAAATTAGGACAGAAACACTCATCGCAATTGTTTGAAATTCTGCAAAAAAAAAGATGTATATCAGTAGATTTGATTTTCGAGCGGAATACATTGTACGCGACCCAGTCTGTGCAGACATCGACCCCTAATGAAACAGACGGATCATGTCCGCACAGATCCATGTTATTTCCCCCGATCGATCGGTTTGAAGATCTCCGGGTAAAGGTCACGTGGCAAGAAAGCACGAATCCCAATGTCGGACCTATTGATGACGATTAAAAACCTAGTTTGCGTTTGGATAGCCAATCAGCTCAACTCGATTTCCAAGCTCATGTGAACTACACTTCTGAGTTCTTTCGATAGCGACTCCGCTCATATTCTCCGCCTATTTAAATAGAATTTCGATGTCTGTTTTCAATGCTGTTATAACTAAATCTTGCTATTTACTAATATGCTCTTCATTTTTCCTTGCGGAATATTCGTCATCTGACCGTGATTCAAAATTACTTGGTGTTGTCCTCGCTTCTTTTCCTAGGGATTGATCCCAGACCGTCACCAATAGCCCGTTGTGTTGCTCCAGTGGGACGTTAATTACTTACCATTACTATTACCTCTGGTGGAAAATAGTTTATGTAGTTGAATGCAAGCCTTCTGTGAAATCCTGCATTAGTTATGTAGTATAACCTTAAATTGAAAATACTTTTTTCATCAGAACACACGAATTGTCAATTTAATAAAATAAACCAACCAATCGGTCTGGTGGTCAGACTTCTGGATCAAAACGTTCCTGATTCAAATCCGGGGTAAGGCATGGTTGTTTGCCCATCTAGAATGAATGTGTGGCCTCTAAAAATAGGTTGTGCCTAGAATATGTGGACGCACGTGAGTTGTATCTTGAACCCATCTCCAGTAGTGCATGAAGGTAAAGCAAAATGGTTCACAAGGCAAACCTTGTAGTGCAGTAATGATTAAATTAAATCGGCCGTTTATCAGAAAAAAACCCAGCAAAATAAATTGAATGACTGGTACTCATAATGAACAGAAAGACATCGAATATAATTATATTTTGTTGGGGCATTGAAAAGACTTCGGAAGTTATAATAAACTGTAATTAAAGCTGCAGCTAAATTGAACCAAAGGCTGCACAGTTAAATTTTAAAATATAGTATTTACATACTTTCATAACCAGGAACTAGTTGCAATGTTGTTTTGTTTTCATTCAACTTGGTTCATTCCAGATTTCTAGGATAGTGGCAGATATAATGTACGCTCTTTCTTTCAACCTCTCCCACAGAAAAGTAATCATTTAAGTTAACTTTGAAAAGCGAGGTCTGCTGCCGACAGTTACGAGTTTATTTTCCGCTGCGCATGGAATGTTCGAGACACGTGAATCCGAATGGATTCATTTATTTCTAGTCTGACCAAAAGGTTTTGAGAGGTAATTTTTAAGCCCACTTCACAGAATATTGATAGAGTATTAAACAATATCAAGAACCGCTGGCATGTTTGGGGGTCCTGGAACGATGAGGAAAGAAACATTAGGAATAACCTGAAAATCGCAGCACATTAGTTGCTAATACTGTAGTTCTCCATTGCTTTAGAGAACACTGCCACAGATTATTTTTTGATGTCCCTTTATTTTCAAATAGTTGGAGAACATGTAATATTCTTATCCTTTTTCATTCAGTTTTGTGTTACAACTTAAAATTCATACCTTACGTTTTGTAAAAACTTACAATCTTACAATCACCAGATACCATGGGTATATTTCCTGTGGGGTAGTCATCTATATAAATAAGAATGGAGTGCTTGTACATTGAATATTTTCGACCCATTTCAAATTTTGTATCCGTTATAGACCTTTCGGTCTGAATATATTTTTATGAAACTTTGCATACTGTGAGTACTTACATTCATTTAGTGATTGAACTTGATTGCGTTAGTCTGTCTATCCGTCTTCCCGTTCTATGTGTTTAATTTTGCGTTTGTATGTTTGTACAAGTATTACATAAAAATTATGTAACATATTTTAATGCAATGTTCTAAATTTGATACACCATATTTTAGTTTAGTGAATGCATTATTTAAAAATTTCTTTGCTTACATATTTAGGTAAGCTCCATGTTGAAACATCTGAGTAACTATACTTAAATCAACCATAATTTGGTAGTTTTGGAGTAGCTGGACGGTATACTGATCATTGCAATTACTTAGATTGTTTTACCAGTGCTGTGAAAAATCAATTATTTTTCCAAAAACTATTTTTACGGAACTTAAATTCGAATACTTTATTTATTTTTAGCCATATTTTTTCTTTCGAAATATATAATTCTTATAAAATTCTGAATATTTGGGATAGATGATAAAGAGAATAAGAAATTATAAATAAGATATACAGAACAAGACTTTTTAAAATATTACTGGTAGCTAATATGTCAACCTTAGTACTTTATAATCGCTTACTTTTTTAAATCTATGTCCGTTATTTTCAAGAATCTATTTTATAGTGAAAAAACAGATACATTCATTAGTTTTCGCTCGAAGCTTTTTTAAAAATCTGTGTTAAGATGTATTTCAGCATTTTCAATTTTATGTTTTTCGTTCAATATCTGTAATCTAAGTAATGGTTTAATTAGTTTTAAAAACATTTTTAATCATTGTATGATAATTTTATTTTTAGATGACATACAAGGCACACTCTGAACTATTCTATGCATTGTGTATAACATTGACACTCTAGAGACTTTCTGTCTTACTAAAAATTTAAATTCTGCATAAATGTAAAATGTTGAATATTACATTTATTTATATTTCTGAACTTTCCCGGACTGTAACCAATAGCCCGTCCTGTTGCTCCAGTGTGATGTAAATTCAAATACTGTAACGTCGTGAGACACACACACAAATTTAAGTGGCGTGTGGATTTTAGGCAATTAAAGGCATACAGCACATTTAATTAGATTAATTTGTATTTACAAAGTTAACAATTTAAGGCAATTTCGAGGCTAAATGAGTAAAAAACAAAACTTTCGAAGGGGAACCATGACGCTACACTACCAATTTACCAGACTTCCTTAAACGGGACGTAGGCTCACATTTCCAAAATTCGACCCACGACTTCGAATAAAATTCTTTATTTAAATGATATACTTAAAACCTGTTCATGGGTGTAATGTCTTTCTTCTTCAAGTGGAGGTGGTCCATCCACTCCGACTAATTAAAGTCACTAACGAAATTAGGAAGATTCCAAATAGTTCTCTTAGTGGATCCTGATAGGCGCAAACAAGAATCTATTTACACGGGTTTGGAAACTTAACTCAGTCATCACCAGCCAGTCTTGGAGACAGAATACTTTCCTTTGTAAAATCTACCGCACCGACCATGGCTTGCAGCCGTTCCCTTGCGCTTTGATCAGTAAGAGGACTTATGGACACTTAGTGTAATCTCCTGCTCTTTTAAGTGCTCTTCAGTGTGTTGCGTCTTTAAACCGATTATCAAACTAAATTACCGACATTCTTCCGAAATTATCGACGAAAATTCCCAATACGGGTTTTTAGATCAGCTTTTAGTTCTGGTTTTATCTCCAACCTTTCAATCGAAGAGATATCTCATCAAGATCTGACCAATTTTGCTAATGAAGAGATATCTCGTCATAAAGACATTACCGTTTTTTTATGATGGCGAGATCAAGATCTAGTTAGTTTTCTTCCAATGACGGGATATATCCTCCATATGATCTGGTCATTTTTGCTGATGGCGAACTACTTCGTCGAGACAACCACCAGGAGGGTTAAGCATGATATATGCATGGGGTTGTTGGCTCTTTTATCATTGATTTGTGTACCCGAACAAAATGAATTAATTACTCAGAGTGATAACATTTTAACTAGTAGGCCCCGATCTTATTAATCACCGAGTAGAAAAATGACAGTAATCTCAAACCCATTGCGATAACTGAGTTCTGATATGGAGTCCATGTATCATTCTTTGGCGAGAGTAACTTAAAATTAATTGATCTCGCGTTTTCAATTAAGAAATTATGTTAAAGTGTAATCCAATGATAATCAGTTATTCAAAAGCTAATGAAAATAAAGCTAAAACAAACTCAAAATGGAATGGAAATAAGTTTCAAGTTAACTAGTCTTATCTTTCAAATGTTCTTATATATCTCTCGGATATTTTGTATTACTTGTGTAAGAAAATGAGAAAATCGAGTAAATATAAAAGAATATTGAGTTAAGCAGTTGGACGGTATTGAGAAAGGAGCACAAAGCATAGTATAATTTCCTTTATAAATCGATTGTCAAAGAAAATGTTAAAAGAATATATCCTCAAGACATATTTTTTAAATGTAACGTCATTTCATTATTTTCATGGGTCGGAATTAATGTAAAATAATTCTTTTCATGGAGAGAATTACGATAAAAACCCAACACATTTTTTTATTAAAATGTTCCATTAATCATCTGAGCATCACGAGAATTCTGAGAAGTGTAATAGTACTTCCCCACGAAACATAATGAACAAATAATCACAACTATTTGTTGAAAGAATCCTAGAAAAGATTCTATTGATCAAGAAGGTCAAAAGGAAAGTTCCTATTGGTCAAGAAGGTCACAAGAAAAGATGAAGGAAAGATTCTATTGTCAAGAAAGTTAAAAGAATAGATGAAGGGAAGATTCTATTGGTCAAGAGAGAGGTCAAAACTGATTCGATATTATGCAGGAGAGATCGCAGGTTGCAGAACGGATATATGGGTGTGAACTCAGAGGTTTGAACTGGTTGGCTTAAATTATGACGAAGAAGCTGTGCGAAGTAATGTTTTTTCTTCAACTTATGGATATGCACTCACAAGGAATGTTTTACTGATACAAGAGACAGAAATACACCCAGGGTTAATAAGTCCCCTAATCCAATAACCTTTCTATAGATCCTTAACCTCACCAGAGGATAAATTTTTAACTATTCATTCTTTCACGAGCCCTTTTGAGTTAGGAGCTCAGAGCCGTTCCAGACACCCTATACTCAACAGACTCCTCCATGCATCATGATAGGTTGATATGTTACCACTTGGAAACTTTACTAGAGAATTTAATGAAAGGTTTTCATGGAATTTTCTGCCTGTCTACTCGTGGATACTCATCACTACACACATCCCAATGGAATCACTCTACGAGTTCCAACACCATCCCTGCGACATGTTATTATGACATGTATATACAGGTAACCCCCGTATAACACGGGAGTTACGTTCCAAAAAATTGCCGTGTTATGCGAATCCGTGTTATACGAAACAAAGAACTAGTACGAAAAGGGGGTTAGGTTCCAAAAATTAAAAAATATGCTATTATATTTTCATAATTAAAATTTTCTTAAGTAATACATATTAATATGAATTAAACAATGTTTTCTTCGTCATCACTAAGTACTATTAACCGAGGGTGTTTTCTTTTGGCAAGATATCCTCATCCTCTGAGTGACAGCTACGAGATCAGTGATGTCATTTATTTTTAAGTCCTTTATTTCTCAATTCCATTTTCTCCCTCGCTCCTGTGACGCTCATTAACTATGCTAAGAATCTTCCGGAAAGTTACGCCATGGCATGGCATGTGTGTCCGTCTAACAAATTACAGATGAGCTAGTTTAAAAATCAGGAAGTACAGCTCCCTTGATTGAGAAGACCATCTCCCCTGATTTGTGACCCCCTGAAAAACTGACAAAACGCGTGAAGAGGAAGAACACGCTCTCTTTTTTTCGCCTCAGTCCAATGACCTTGCAGTTTTGTGAGAAGAAACGAGTTACGCGTTCTTACCACTTTTTCTTTTTGATGACGAGCGGGGATCCCCAAGAGACAAATGTCTCTTCTAAGCTAAGTTACTTTCTATTTGATTTATTTCGAGATAATATTCACGCGTGTAGATCTTAGAATATTCACATGCTACACCATTTAAATTAAACTTTCATAATGCCCGTCTTTTTCGCATCGTTGTTCCAATCATTCCATAAAAGCACCGTGCTATATGGGGATGTTCCCAATTCTCGAACCGTGTTAGAGTGAATCCGTGCTGTAGAAGTGCCGTTTTATACGGGGGTTACCTGTAGTCTATAATTCAAGAACAAAGCGTCTTTTGACGGGGCAGGGATTTTAAATCTATTTCAATTAGTCTTCAATCAGGCTTCGTTATAAATTATGAAAACATAATTACATTAAAAAACATTTCGGCGTTATTCCGGATATACGCGTTTGCGCGATGTAAACCTTCCACGTAGCTTCGACGAGATTTCTCGTCCATCAAGAATAGACCAATTTCGCTAATGACGAGATACCTCATCCATCGAGATCCGATCAGATTTGATAATGACGACGTACCTCTTAGAAGCCACCACCAGGAGGGTTAATTGTGGCAATACTACGCAAATATCGATTAAGAGTTATAAAAGGTAATTCCTAGATATTAAAAATGTTTACATTTTCCTGAGAATGGGAGAATCGAGTATAATTATTCCGATCCTTTTCAATCCGTGGAGAATCGTCCGAATTCGAACAGCTCTGAGTAATTTTGCTTGCAAGAATGCAGCATTCCCAATATATCGCGCCTGCTGTCCCGGAATAGTGTCAAGCTGTGTCGTATTCTTAACGACATTGTATTTCATGCTCTGAGCGTAATAAAATTAATTCTCCCAAAAGTTACTCCGCCTGGACTTACTGCGGCTCTGTTGGTAACGTGAGAATGGATCGAATTGGCTGTGGACGGAACTTACTCGGGGGAAAGGTAAAACAATTATCGGTGTCTCGGCCATCCCAAGATGGCGGAGAATGAATAGACAATGCTCTTCTTTTCAAAGGTTCCGGATCTCCTGATTAGTGTTGTGCTGAATTTAAATACATTTGATGTTCAGAAATTGGTAGCCGAATTAGATAATGGGCGTTGTATCTATTGGGGATAATTACTCGAGAGATACCGTTCCCAGGTTTGGCTTAATTCTTCTTTATTCCATGTCTTGTCTCTACATAAAGGTAGGAAGGAAGGTAGTTGAATATACGTCACACTGATGTAGCACGACTGGCTATAGGCGGTGGTGCAGGATCAATTCCAAAAAAAGGTAGGTAGGTAGTTGAATTTACGTCACGCTAGTGCAACACAACGGACTGTTGGCAACGGCCTGGGACCATACCCGAAGGGAAAGAGTCGAGGCCAACACTTCTTAATTTTGAACCTCAGTCAGATGACGAGATAACCACATGAGCTGGCACCCCACTCCTCAAACTTCTACACCACCCCAAAATGAGGACATTTGATGCCACGACAGATTTAATGTGCATCAGCTCCACGTACACGATGGTCTTTGAGGGATCGGGTTTCGAACTCGCATCCATCAGGTTGCTGATCCGCTACTTTGCAAGAAGAGGAAGAGAAGATTAAACTCTCGAGACGTGTATTTTGATTTTTTTGTTGGATTAATGCTCTATGCTAAATGTTTCCCCGAGTTATATGCTGCTTTTTGGGTTCTTATTCTTACGGATTTATGACATAACTTTTTAACACTTTCAAACACACTTCTATTTAATCAACTTGGTTAAGTAGCGTCTAAAATTTCTATTTGATTAGCCGTTGAATGCATTTTAACAAAATTTACAAATTGTTCAAATGCATTCTAAAACCATTGATCGACAAATGGTTGTACAGAGCACTTATCGCGTGGTTACCCCTCTATATAATTAGCGTGGGAATTTTTAAAGTGCGTTTTCGCTGTGAAACCACTCTCTTGAAAGGGTTAAAGTACAATAGCATGCGTTTTATTTACGCTTTTATGACATTTTCACAAGTGAAGAGCCCCGGGCAACTAAATGATGAGCTAGAGTAATCGGTTACGTGATGAAAAAAAGAAAAGTATTCAAGAGGATCAAAAGAGCTTCTTATTGTTTGAATGAGTGCTTAATACTTGAAAGTGTACGATAACGGAACCGCTTGAATAGTGGATAAACCATTGTAATTTTGAAAATTGTTCTGAGATTTGAAAAAGGGTTTATTAAGTAGCAAGAAGGCCTTTAATTTACTAGAGTGGCAGTGACACAAAATACTCATTCACAGAAATTTTCGGAGAAAATGGTTTGAGAACACCTAGGTACTCTGGATTATTTTTTCATGGCGACGTCTTAGAATAAAGCATGGTAATGAAAAGGTGCATTCAACTTAGCCGAGGATGAAACTTGATATTGTAATTTAAGCAGGAGGGGATTATATACCTTATATAGGTTCGAAATCAAAGTATTTTTAGTTGAATTAGAGCATAAATGGTAAATCAAGTATATGGAGCTTTTAATATATATCTGGTAATATTAAAGGTACTTTTTTATATTAGTCTTTGGTTTAACATAAAAAGTTCATGTCAGAAAGCAACTAAGATTCTAAAGTTAGAATGTAAGTATGCAGGACGTTTAAAAAATGTAACCCTTCTGGTGATTCTCTTGTAGAGGTATCTCGTCATTAGCAAAATAGACCAGATCGTGTGCACGAGATATCTCGTCATTAGAAAAAGCTGACCAGATCTTGATCTTGGCATTATCAAAAAATCAACAATTTCTTGATGACGGGTTGGTAGGTAAGTTGTTGAATTAACGTTGCACTGGAGCAACACAACGGTCTATTGGCGACGGCCAGGGGAAAAGTACCAGAGCGAAAGACCCGAGGACAACACCTCGTAATTTTGAACCACGGTCAGATGACGAAGTAAACACATGAGCTGGAACTCCACTCTCCAAAATTCCAAACCACGCCAACGTGAGGACATTTGAGGCCACGACAGATTTAACGTGCACCAGCCCCGAAGGTCTTTGAACCTAGTTTCAAACTAGCAACCGGATTGTTGCTAATCCGCTACTCGTCCAACTAGGCTACCGTTGCCTTTTGACGGAGTGGATATCTCGTGATTAGCATAATTGGTCAGATCTTGTTGGCGAGTATTTCGTCAAATCCACTTGGAGGGTTAATAGGAGATAGGGGACAGACAATTAAACCATATTCACACAGGGATCTATGTTAACAAGGGCCATATGGATTTGCTAGAGATCACTGCATTTGGCCATTTTGTATGGCAATCACACGTGGACGCACGCAGCGTCAGATATTCACTGTCGGTGGGCACGACTTCGAACATTACTGTGAAACTAACTGGAAGTGTACAACTACCGCCAAACTGGAATATTATGCCAAATAAAAATTTTCGCCAACTTGTCTCTCATTTTTGCACTTTAGTGTACGCTTTCTCACATCCGAGTGTTGCTTGTACAGAGCGTCCTAAAATTTCCCGTACTCCAACTTTAAAAAATCATTTGCCCGTGTCTTTTTTAATTATGGAATTTTATCGTCTGCTTATAATTTTATGGATTCTTTAATTTTTATCGTTTGGTTTTCTTCTCGCTCAAGTTGTGCGATAACAAAGTTCCATGTCATTTTGTTCTTCATTGCAAAATGAGTTTATCGCGCATTCAGAGAATTGCGCTGCTTGAGGCTTATTTTGAATGTAAACCATATGAAAGATGTAAAGAATTTTGGCGACATAAATATCCAGATGATGCAATACCGAATAAGGATACGCTATATCAACTCTCGTTCGCCGATTTCGTTAGAAATTGTTTTCCTAAGTTATGTTAAAAGTGCTTTTCACCATTAGCATAAAAATAATTGTTTTAAAGTTTGTTGGTTTTGTATAATAAATTCACGAATCGTCAGTACTGGAACTTCTGACACTCTGTAGATATATATCCCTATGTGAACACTGTTAATTTATGTATTCCCTATCTGCCCTTAACGTTTGTACAAGAAGATTTGAAAAACTGTACAATCACTGAAAGAGCTGACACCTCGAATCGCTTAACTTCAAACATTCAAATTCATGACATATTGTAGTGCGACAACTCTGTGCCAACAGGAAACGACACTCAGAAATCCTTTAAAATAGAAAGCAGTTATTTTGAGCAATGCATTTTATGTCCCACTCCTCCCAACTCACTGTCTGGTGAAGAGGAACTACAAGGGGAGGCGAGATATATAGTCAAAATACACGAAGAATGCTAAAAAAAAATTCATCGTGCATTTTATAACAAACTTAGGAACTGAACATGTGATCTATTCCGAAGAATTCTTTTACTGCCAGTTTATTCCCTCATTTCAAAAACCTATAAAACTGCAAGTTTGAGTCTGAAAGGTTTGAAATTTTTCTGTGCAACAAATAGCACAGTGTGAGGGTGGGACATTTAAGAATTCATGTCGCGTTCCAACCCTTTTTCCGCAGATTTAAAAATATTTTCAGTGAGGGAGATAAGAAAAAGCCCCACCCGTAAGAACGCTGACATATATTTCAAGATTCTTCACAGTGTGGGCAAACTTGAAAGAAAAATGAATCTTTTAAAATCCTGTAGCTCCCTCTATCTCTAAAGATGTTACCCTTTCCTGTCACGTCTCTGGTACTGAGAAGGGTCGAAGTATTTCTTTGAAGTTTGAAAAGTAACTCAACTTCATCTGCTTAATTTGTTTTCATCAAGGATTTTTTTAATAGGAACAGACTTTTAATTAATAAATGTTAGATAGTATTCCATTCATATTTTCAAATAATCAGATGTGTGATGCGAGAAACACCCTCAAATAAAACCTCTATTTCCCCAGAATACCTACCACGTGTTAGCTTTCATTAACTCCGATACCACCACGCCCACGTCGATTTCATCTTACAAGGCTCTTATAAAACTCAAAGCTTAAGTACACCTATCTTCTGATGAGTTGCTATACAGTACGTTAGTTTCTGAGATACAGTAGTCATAATTAAAGAGGAAGTGCTTAGATCCCGATAATCAAACGTACGTATATTAAGCTAAACTCAACCAAATTTGGTATAAATAGTATTGGGGCTACAATAAAAAAAACGGTTTCCGACAGCCTCTACTAGTAGTTTTTTCTCCAGTCCAGTTGGCCATGGTTGGATACATTTACTTTGTATCCTTATCTCAAACCTTATCAATAGTCCTGGTCTTCGGGCGAGTCATATTTTGATCTTACATATGATTTTATAATATACATCTAAGAACTCAGATCAAAACGTTCTTCCTTATATTTGGCTATTTACGGTGAGACAAATTTTCTCTCGTATTTTCGCCTCACAAACGAGCTCAGTATCTGGAAAATACACTCAAGCAAATAGTTAGGGTATTGAGGAAAGGAAACCAGAAAGAAGCCAAAAACTGAGAATGTTTCCATTTCTTCGATACAAATGAACGAGCCTGGTCCAGACGAAAATCGTACACAGAGAAAATAAATAAATAGCAGTAACGATAGACTTCTGGTCGAAGAGTATTGAACTCTTTTTCCTCTTATCACTCTGGATTTTCCCTTTCCATATCTCGCTTTTGATTGCTGAGTAAAGTCTGTTAAGGTTTATTTCGGTGACGATGAAATGGCGAAATCAGTAGAAAGACTCGGAAAAAAAAGCGAACTCATAAAAAAGCAAACTTCTCGAGAAATTGAAATTTCCAATCGATGAAACATGGGAGGGGGATCTTTTCCCAATCGTTTTCAAATTGAGTTTGAGATTATTCTACACTGCTCGTCATCGAAAATGTAACTCCGTGAAAGACAAGAGATATTAAAGCCATATTTTTAATACAAAATAACATAAGGTACAAAGATAAAATGTTTGAAATTACTGCTCCTTTCGACTTACGGGACGCGAAGAAATCCGTATTTTGTGTAGCCGCCATGGGCTTCAACAACTGCTGCTACACGTCTCAGCATCGAAAGAAAGATATTGGATGTGTGTTTCGGGTATGTCAGTTCGCACTGCTTCCAAACGTTGCCAATGCTCATCTGGCTTAATTGCGGGTGGTTTGAGGTGTGCCGTTTGGCGATTATCGATTAGACATGTTCGATAAGTGGCAGATCTGATGAACGGATGGGCCATGAAAGAAATGAAACTTGGTTGAAAACGACCATAAACAAGTATTAAAATTAATTATTTGCATATCCATCAGTGATCTAAGAGGCTATGCATGGTGCAAATTTCAAGGCTATTGGATGCTTCCTTCATGGTGTTGCATTTCCATTGGCTAGCAGTGTATTTCGTGGCATACAAAATCGACATGATTTGTTTATTGCTGAATGGCAGCAACATATATAAGCCATGTGAAATCAATCTTAGCGGGATTCATTCGCCAATTTTGCTGCTTAGGTTAATATGCTTTATTCGAGCTAGGGAACTACATGACATTGCTAAAACTACACGGGAGAGCTTGGCACTCATGAAATTTTTCTGCTCAAAAGATGTGAGCTAGTGCAAAGATAGGTTTAGCATAAAAAAATGACGAAACGCCTTGAACAAGGGAATGGGATGAAATTGAAGTGGATCATCAGAAACGAATTTGAGTAACTTAAATGAGGCATGAACTTTCCGTCATGATTTAATTTGAAATATAAATATTATTAAACCAGTAAGAAGTAGACGAAATGCTGTCATATTTCTGGATAATTTTATTCCATTTAGAAGTTGAAATGGGAATATGGATGTTAACATTCACTAAAATTGATTTAAATAAGATATTAAATGTGAGTAAGACACTTAGCTAAAAATGAATTATGCAAATTTAACGCTGATGATATGCGGGGGTCTACTAGTATCTGGGAAACTTTGTCTGTTGTCGCCTGTACAAATAGACAGTAACTTTATGAACTAGAAATTAGGCATCAAAGATCAGTAGTTCTTTACATGTGTGTGGTTTCGGTGTTGTACATCTATACATATAAAGCAGAGTTGGTGTCTGTATCTATACATATAAAGCACTAGCAGTACCCGCACGGCGTTGCCCGTGGCATCATTCTTGTTTGTCCTCTCTGATTCTGAAAACATTAAAAAGAAAAAAATAATAATTTTAAGAATGAATCCCACCACCACCCGACATAACACGGGCATGTCGCCTCATTCCTTCCACCTCACTGATTCTTGCTTAGAGAGCTTCATGATACACTATGTTGAATGTTCTTCCATTTGGAGCTAGGATGTAAAGATTCTCGGATTTTCCAAGTCTTGAACAACTCACATACATTTGACCGTGGAAAAAACACGGTTTAATGAGATCGAGTCCTACAACTTTCAGCGATTGTCCTTGTGCCTTGTTGATGCTCATGGCGAAACTTAAACGAACAGTCGTTTAAATTGGAATGGGAGATCCGAAGGATCCTAGGAATGAATACGTCTTCGCCTGCATCATGTCGAGTTATGACCATGGCTTCAATAATATTCGGCATCAGTTTCTTGATAGAGTCTTGTTCCATTGCAGAGTGAGGTGGATGCAGATTTCTGAGAAGCATAATCGGTGCCCCAATTTCTGGCTATAATATGTGCGAGGGTACTCCAGATGGCTCCAATGTGTTCAAAAGCTCTGTTGTTTAGTTCACAGCCTTATCTGTGTCACATGTAGTGTCGATAGCTTTGTATTATACAAATGCAGAAATTATACAAATTCAAAAGTAAGTTATGAAATAACCACTACTGAAATAAAAATGTGATCCAATCTTTAAATATAACGCTATACTTTTAAAAAGTCTTGTTACCTCACTGATTACGACAAACAACATAAATGAATCACAATGTCAGCGAAATCAAAGCCAAATTAAACAGTAATAAACACTGTTACTTTATTTCATGTAATTTATTGCTGAAGTTGCAGAAAATTCCTTGATGGTAGGAACTTGGCACTTGGAATCGAACATGTAGGGGATGGAGCTTCAGTGGTTTGCTTTTCATTGGTGGTACGAAAAAGGACAAAACAGCAACAATACAGAGAAACCAGTTTCAGAATTGAAAAAGCTGCATAAAATCAATTAAATTTTTAAAAATAATTGTGTTGAATTCAAAAAATAAAAGGATAAAGTAAAAGTAAGTACAGAAAAAATTGGAAGGAGTATTTTTAATATTGTTAAAAAATATAAAAGCGAAAAATAAAAATTATCCGTCGGGCAGGATCAAACTCAGGAGGCCTCTCTCCAAAGCACTAACCGCGCTTCAGTACGCCGATTTACCCACTATGCCATCGTTTCATTCCGAAAATGGGTGTTTTTAGTGGAGAGATAGCATGCGCGATAAGTATCTGTCAGATCGGTCAGCGCAGATACGTCATAGTGGAGGAGGGGCTACACGCGCAGCTCAAATTATTAATTAAAAATTTTTGCAGATTAAATTTTAAAATTCGGGCTTCGAGAGACATAGTTACCTTTAGTTCTACATGTGTACCGAATTTCATGGCTTAAGTGCTATAGATTCGTCTGGACACCGCACACACACATAAACACTTTCTTTTATAATAGTATAGTTGGCGTCTGTCTGTATGTTATCTATACAAATCTACACCGTTTGACCAATCCACACCAAATTTGGTACACTTATACTTTGGAACCCTGCGAGAAACGCAAGCTATACACATTAACCCCGTTCTCTTAAACCTAGGTGTGCAGAGGTAGCTAAATCAATTCGAAATTGCCATAGTAAAAACATTGAGCATAAAACGATTGCGGCAAGCAACTCAATTTGTTTTACCAGTATTGCTCGAAAAACGATTTTTTCCGAACCGTTAGATTTAAAAATTTAAAATTCTAATTATGTTTGAACTGATTTTGTATTTATTTCCACAATATAAATAATTTAGGAATATTTGAATGATGAAAAATGGATATTGAAAATACTTAATTCTACACAACTTGCATTTTGTAATGGAACACCGAAAAGCCAAAACAAAAAACTCATTGATGATAAAAGCGTAATTTTGCAATTCGGTATCTGGCAACGCTAGAATTAATGTTTCATTTTATAAATTGGATTTAGAGAATTCCGTGTTTGTGTATTTGAGTTAAGACAGAAATGTTGCGGTCATATTTGAGAATTTCTAAGTTTTGTAAATTTGTGTTCTTTTTGTAAATAAATTATTCATTGTCTATCAATACTTTTCAAGCGTCTTTTTCGAATTTCTCTATTTCAGAATATTCTCATGCCGTCGAAATTCGACACGCTTTTTCAGATCTTTCGTTTTTCAGAATTCGACATTTTTCAATGACCAGAATTTCGTTTCTGTTTGTATTTATGTGTTCCATTACTTTCCATGTTACAGATATATTATTTAGGAGTTAAATTTTCTGCTAAACGTAATTTTCTGCTAAACGTATATATGTATATTTCGACGAACTTTCCTTAAGTCTTTGGTTAAATACGTTATAGTTTGTAGAATTCTGTTTCATAAAAATAAATGGAAACCTTTTTAAGTAAGGTGTATAACTTCTTATTTTAAAATGACTGATAAACTTAAAATGAAGTTATTCAAAACGGGTAGCCATGCGTTGTAGTTCAAAGATATTTCTAAATTTTGACATATTTTCATTATAAGACGATTAAAATCAATTTAATTTACATTTGTTTTTCATGTTTCATGGAAATTATTGAAAGCTATACTCCATAGTCAAGTAACTACATTTATCATTCTAAATAGGTACGTGGTTTCCATATAGAAACTGTCTATCAATTGAAAAAGTACCTTAAGGATTCGATTTAAAACTAAATTTTTCTGTTGTAGGACAGCGAATTTTAATTAAGACTTTGCTGATTTTGGAATAATATCATATTAAGAAAGTATGTAAACTAGGACTGTTGAAAAATATAATTTTTTTGTCTTAAGTGGCAGAAGGTCGAGGTTGCTTACTTGAAGTTGAAAATGTTCGTATACAATTTAGGTACCTGTGAAACATTCATTGCAAGCAGCGATTTTGTAAAAAGTGTAATCGATTGAGTTTGCTTTGTCTACATTGGTGACATTTGTTTTAAAAACAAGCTCCGTTATTGAGGCTGAATAGAATTTTCAAGAAAAAAATGTGTGCTTCAAAATAAATTAACCACGAATGCCGTAACAGTTTAATTTGCCATCCTCTCACAATGATAATGTAATTCGAAAACATCGAATCCATGGTGCAAGGGTACCACAAGTAATAAATATTGATTGGAAAACTGAGTTCAAGACTACGCTGAAAGTTCCTCATTTTTACTGAAAATGAACTTAATTGGCATTCGTAATCACTCCAAAACTCAAAATCGCCTTCTGAATTCATCTCAGAAAAAGCTTTTGTAGTTTGTCTTGCAGCAAGAGTGTGATGAATATGAAATGGATTATATGGAAGGATATATTATGTATACACATTTGGCGTCCGAAGTAAATTGTAGAAGCTATGAAAATGTTAAAACGATGTGAAAAAATATTTTCTGTACACTGAAATGATGCTTGCATTTTTCTATGAAATAGAATCAACATTTAACCAATTCAACCCGAGCATCGTCGAGTAATTCTGCTAGTATTATATATAAATACCATTAGTAGTTAATTGCAGATGGAAAGTAAAATTCGCTCTTGTATGTAAAGGTATTCTTGTTAGAAATAGGATTGTATTCAGAACCTTTATGGTTTGAAATTTAAGAGGATTTCAATAGAATTCCTTGGTAAATTAAAGAGAAGCTTTGTGTACTTACTATAAGCACTTGTATGTAATCACATGTGCACTAGCTTGAGACAAAAGTAGAGTAAGCTCTAAAGCTTTCCAATAACAGTTGTCAACACCTTAGATATAATTAACTGGAATTGAATGCTCGATAGGATACGAAGCATTTATTTATTCTCGGAATGGTGTTATTTAAATAACTACTTATTCATGATAAATTAGGGCACATTTCTTTTCTCTTTTATATATGTTCTTCCACCTTCAGTCAGATATAATCTTCGGACTAATGATATGTGGAGTGTTCAAAAAAGCAGTCACGAGATATGGATAATTTATTTTTCAGTTGTCCTGCATTTGATAATTTAAGGATGTCTTCAAAATGATTTGGAAAGATTGGGTAAAACTTGACCAGTGAAACTCAATGTTTTTGTTGGATCTCATCTGCTTTTCTTTTCATTTGTTAAGTAAATCAAATCTTATAATTTTAGTTAAATTTTATATTCCACTGTTTCTTTGATAAATCAAGTTGCTTCTGAACTTTTGTGATGCTTGATGAGTTTGCTTTTGTTCAATAATTTTTTTCAATTGCAAAGATTAGTACAAATTGTAACCCTCCAGGTGGTGTCTCCACGAGGTATCCATCATTAGGAAAACTGACCAAATCTTGATGGACGAAATATCTCGTTATTAGAAGAAAACTGACCAGATATTGACCTCGTCATCATAAAAATATCGGAAATATCTTGATGACTAGATAGAGATGATAGATAACTCGTCACTAGCAAAATTGGTCATATCTTAATGGACGAGATATCTCGTCAAAACCACTTGGTAGGTATTTTCAATTAACGTCGCACTGGAGCAACACAACGGGCTTATTGGGGACGGTCCGGGATCAAACCCGAAGGGAATGATCCGACGAAACCACTAAAAGAGTTAACGAATAAAAGTATCTACCATTTCTCAGCACCATGTTGGAAAGAAGGGTGAACAATTTCGAATGCAGTTATCAACTTTTACTACATTTTCAGGATGTAAGTGAGCCTAATAAAAGCATTTACGTGTCCCCCGCCCCCGCATTTAAAGCTTACAAACAAAATAATATTTGTTGTAGATAGCTACTTTACTAAATGTTAAGGGGACAGTGTATTTTCAAAACAAACTTTTGCAGTTATTACCCGAATGTTATGAAATATGACGAGACTTGTTTGCTATCTACTAAAAAAGCCTACATACAAAGAGAGAGTTTAGTCCTCAAATATTAAGTTGTGCGGAAGATATTACATAAAAGTGGTAAAAATGTTTGATAAATTAGCATAAATTGACAGGTCAAATGCGCATTAATTGTTCATTTACTGCCAAAATTTTAATTCACATAACAGTTTGTATACATATAGAAACTCTTTCCTAAACGGTTTGTATTAAATTAACTTCCATTTGGTAAGTGTTTCACTCAACTGTAAAGGAAAAACAATTTTGTACTAAAACACCAAATATTTTGCAAGATAAACAGGTTCATCAACATTTTAAACCAAAATTTCAAACTTTGACGATATGATTAATTTAGTTTCTGCACTTAGATATATGCAACAGATTGCAAGGATTATTCAAAAAATTGGAAGGAAATTAATTAAAACTTGATGCGCAGGAAACATTTCGAAATCAGAAAAATCTCAAACTCTCAATGGGAGAAAAACGTGTTTTTTGAACGAGACTTACTATACTTATCTTATACAAACGTTTTACATTGTTGTATATGTATCTCCATCAAAAACTACCGTAATTGAAAAATTCTTTTGCTATCTACAGAGTCTGATATTAATTAATTTTTAACGGTAAAATTAAAACATCTACTTTTTTTTATCGATTTCGGTGATTTTGTAAGTCCACTGTCTCCTTAAAAACACGAGACAAATATTTTTACTGAATTCGTTTTAGCAAATGAATGTCTGAACGACGGATCTATGAATTACTGCGATACGTGTATCGAACACAAGTGTGGTGAATCTTCTTGATGCTGCTTACCACAAAATCGTATTTTTGCTTATCCAAAAACAAGGTACCTTCTAAGAAACAATAGTTTATCGACTGTATAAACGACAAGCTTGCTTCACATTTCGATTACCCGATTTCTTTCAACTCCATTAAGTTTAATGTGTCGCCCGCCATCTTACTCTAAATCCCTAATCTGATAGCAGAATTGAAAGCAATCCTCGTTTTGAGAGACAAAGAGATACGAAGAGATTCGGACGATTACAATATTAATCCCATCCAAAGGAAACTTTCCTGTATTTATTTTGGTCACACCAAGGAACGGGTATTTATCTTGGGGACACAACCGGAGTCTCTTAACCAGAAGTATTTATTTAAGATACGCGAAATACATCCAATTTCCCTCTTCTGAAAGTGAGAGGCATTGCCTATTGAGTTGACTTTGACAAGCATTTGCTTTCTTTCGTGAAAGTTGTCGAGCTGGAGTTAGTGACTGCATGTTTACCACGGAACTTTTTGCTTTCCGAATATCTTATGGTATTTGACAATTTATTGCACTTAGTGTTTGACCTGTGCAGAAATTTCAATTCCTTACACCTCAAGCTTTTATTAGTTTTCAAATTGTATTATTTACTTCCAAAAGGAAATGGAACAGTTTCATGTCAATGATACCGTTTCAGTGAAACTTTTAGATACAAAACTTATGAAAAGATTCCTATTTAGTATTATGTAAGCTTATGTCCTTAGTAATGCACTTAGTGTTTGACTTGGACACAAAATTTATTTGAGCTTTCCTTGAGCCAGAAGAAATGAAAACGATTTAGCTCCTCGCTAATCGACCAATTTGCTTAACAACCTAGTCGAAGGTACCGAACTCGATTGTTACGTGAGGAGTACTGTACTTCCATAAGGAAAAAGAGCAGTTTCAAGTCAATGATACCGTTTCAGTGAAACTTTTAGATACAAAACTTATGAAAAGATTCCTATTTAGTATTATGTAAGCTTATGCCCTTAGTAATGTACTTAGTGTTTGACTTGGACACAAAATTTATTTGAGCTTTCCTTGAGCCAGAAGAAATGAAAACGATTTAGCTCCTCGCTAATCGACCAATTTGCTTAACAACCTAGTCGAAGGTACCGAACTCGATAGTTACGTGAGGAGTACTGTACTTCCATAAGGAAAAAGAGCAGTTTTAAGTCAATGATACCATTTCAGGGAAATGTTTACTAACAAAACTTACGAAAAGATTCCTATTTAGTTTTATGGAAGCTTGTATTCTTAATATTGCACTTAGTGTTTGACCTGTGTAGAAATTTCAATTCCTTTCTCCTCAAGCTTTTATTATTTTGTCAAATTGCATAAAGAAAATGAACAGCTTCAATGATACCGTTTCAATAAAATGCTTATGTACAAAACGTATGAAATTTTTTTATTGTTTTACGCAAGCTTATTTCCTTAGTATTGCACTTAGTGTTTGAACCTGTGCAGAAACTTCAGTTTTTTTACTCCTCGGGCTTTTATTGTTTTATCAAATTGTATCATATATTTCCATAAGTAAAATGAACAGTTCCAAGTCAATGATACCGTTTCAATGAAAATTTTACTCATAAAACTTATGAAAATATTTCCATTCAGCTTTACACGAGCGTATTCCCTAATCAACTTATCTGTTTCACCTTCGTGTACTTGGAAGAGCGAAAGGTTAACAAAGCATATAAAAACCCAGTGTCTTCCCATCATTGGTAAACTAGGAAAAGGTAGACAGAACAAGAATGAAAACTATTTGGGGGATGAGTGATGGTTAGCCTCTGTCCAGTTTCGACCATAATCGCCTCTCCACCATCACTCATGACATGAGCACAATTCTCTGTCCATACAATTTTGGAATACAAAAGTATGCCTTCGCTTTCATACGTACTTGAAGTAGAGAAAGGAATTCGTATCTTAAAAGAAGCGACTGAAACTTTCAGATAGAAGTGGAGAAAATGTATATTGACCCTCTGCTAATTTGTTCATTTTTCTTTTGCGGTCCGAGATAATGTGCATTGTGGGGAAGCTGTTTTCACAATCGATGAATTTATGTCAGGTGTTTGTGAAAAGTGAGATCATAAAACAACAAACACGAAGTCTAGAAAAATTAATTGTTTCGTGCCTTCAGAACAGTGTCAAAAATTTTCTATACATGGATATTTTTAGTTTCTCTAGACCAGAATGTGGGGATCTTTATACTGGTGAAACCCACGAAGACATGTTTTCTTTGCATGAAGTCTAATTTTCTTCTTGAGAAACAATACTTTCTGAGTTTAGTTTAATGAATAGAATTGTGTTCCCCTCTCTCGATTTTTCAGAAGTACTGTGATTTACAAAAGTATTCGTCCACAACTTTTGTTTGCTATTTCGTGCATTTTATAAGGTATTTTTGCATTTGCTTAACACTTTAGATAGTTTTAAGTCCAGTTATCGTTCTTTGCACCAAGTACTTGGTAAAACTGGAACCAATGTCATTACATTCTGCTTGAAGATTGATTTCAATGGATTTCACTGTTTTATGATATAAAAATATGTGATTTCTCCAGATTTTCTCTTAATGGTAATGATACGATGTGAATATTTAAAATGAAGTCATATTTTGAGTTGATTTTAGCTTTAATATACCAACCAAACACTAGTATGCAAAGCACTACTTTCTGTATTTCTGACATGCTTGACCTCTATTTTAAATCAAATTTACCTTAAAAAATTTCAAATTTCCTTTAGAAAGATCAATGTATATAAATTCAACCTTATTATTAGCAATAAATTTAAATATATCTGCTCGTTGCCGATACACACCTAGATCATTAGAGAATTTTCTTTGCATTTGACAGTGGATAGTGACAAAATTATTTTTTGGGCTTCCTTCAAATTTAAAAGTGATATTCAATGATGGAATGAAATATTGAGTGTCAATTTTCAAAGATGAATTAATATTCTTGGAAATTTATTTAAAAAAAAGAAAATTAAGCGAAAGAACTCAAATCAGAGTTCGGTCAGTGTAATATCTGCTTATGTGTCAAAGTCAGAGATACTATGAAATGATCTAAGGTTATGTATCGACAGCTGGAGTAAATATATTTGAATTTATTGCTAGCACTAAGCTTCAATATGCATATATTGACCTTTCTAAAAGAAATTCGAAACTTTTTGATGGTAAATTTGAATTAAAGTTGATTTCGGTCTACTATTGACTGACAGACATTGGTTTGAGTATACCCAATTACCTTTGGGATTGGTGCAAACAATGATAATTAGACTTAGAATTCTAACAAACTTTCAAATTCAGAGTATGTGCCTAAACCAATTTATGAAGAACGAAAAGTGTGGTCAATTATGCTGTTCTATCCTGTAATATGAAAATTAACTATATTTACTTCTATGGGCTCTTGGATTAAAGCATCGGTTTAATAAATTTGAAATCGTATCAAATACTAGAGTGTACAAAGTGATACGAACTACATATTCAAAGGATATGGGTGCATCCGAAGCATAGGAATATTTAGTTTTAGACAGCTTAGTGTTGCAAAAAGTGCTGCCATAATATCTATCACATTTAATTAAATTGATAGATAATTAAATAATGCAGACATGTTTCCTTGAATAAACCAATTTTACTCCTAAGGTGTTTCAAAAACCCCTTCTTTGAAAGCAAATGAAGTAAAGACACTCAAAAGCAACTAGAAATTTTCACCCATCTTAAATTCTTTATTATCTTCAAAATTAAGTTTTTAATAAAAATACATTTTCAGGACGGTTCTTTCAGAGAGAAAAATTTCGGTTTGGCCTCGAAAGAAGACTAAACTTCAGGTTCTCCGTGAAAATACTCCTTTTCAACTCCAAGGTTTTAGCGCTACAGCTTAGCATTCTAGACTTTATCCAAGTAATTACCCCTCTTCTTTGCACCACTAATTAACTTTCGAGATGCTAGTCCAACTCTTTAAACCCAAGTACCAACCTCTAGTGTGCGGAATTGCAAACCTTCATCTTAAAGTGATGTGTTTTTTTCTCCTTCCTTCCACTGGAATTGAAGAATAAAGATTAATCAAATATTTGTGGAGCTACTGCAATTTTATTTCCGAACCAAAGGCAGCGATCATTCATCAAATTACATTAAGTGATTTTGCCAATGAAAAGAAAAAACCGCCTTCGACTTTTAAGAGCGAAGCATTTAGAAAGTCGATCGTGTCTCGGCTTTTTCGGGGGGTGTTCACTGACATGAAATACGAAATGTATGTGTGCCTGATCAATACGATACTCTTAAGGTTGTTTATTTACTGCTCCATTTCGAAAATTGCACTGAAGAACGTTAAACGGCTTTTTATTTTCGTGTAAAAAGAGTTAGAATGAGGTCCAATTGCGAGTTAAAGAAGAAAATATAAAAGGCCTTCAATGTTACAAATAAGGATTGCCTTAAATTAATATTCAAATCTGTTATGAGTAAAATATGAATATATTTTATTGAACTATATTTATTCACAAGTAAAATTCTAGTTTACGATAAATTAATTGAAAAGTACAAATTTGATATGTATATACGTATATACATTGCAAACGATTTTTAATAATGTTTTAATTAATGAATTTATTTTTATTGATATTCTTGTGATCTGGGGCAATAAAAAACTGAATCAATGTTCCACAAAAAATATTAGTGCGAAAATATTGTTGAAATTATTAATGACATATCAATAATGTTTTAAAAATTAAAAACTTTTATCACTCTTTCCTGTTATTTCAACACCAGGGAATTGATTCAAGCAAGAACCCACAAATTATTGTTAGTCAAATACTAATTACCGTAGCAAGGAATTTGCTATCTTTTAGCTCTATAATTGTATAGAATGTTCGTTTAATGCAACACAGAGCACTTTAAAAGGCAGAGAAAATATAAACAAAGTAAACCCCTTTTTAGTTTTACTGTAAATAAAAATATATTTAAGACATGGTATATAAGTAATGAATAAGGTACATGTCTAAATTTTAAATTTTATTGTACCTTTTACATAACGCTTCGTACAGTAATACCAGTCTTCAACAAACGGTATTAACCCCTTGGTCAACGTATATACAAATGTTATGCATACAAGTCTGCTAAGGGTATATTACACATAGAAGTTGGCTGAGGATTTATTATTCATTGTATAACATAATTATCTGTATTGCATGACATGCATTAGCCACCACAGTAAGGGTCTTCCTGTTTCTTCTAACAGCTCGCCTCTCGCATGAATTGGAGGCCATATGTAAATACGTACTCTGGGTCGTACTAAAGGTGTAGGTTATTCTAAATTAATAGCTTCAATAGAAAACACTAGCCAAATAAATGGTTATGTTTCAATCGTATTAAACAAAAGAAAAATCAGTTCTAAGTAAAAGATTATTTACACTGGACTCTACCCTTTTCTCAGTAACTTAATGGAAATAAACAATGAGTCTCACGAAAAAGACTTGTTGGTTTAAGGAAACGAAGTAGAAAGTAACGACTTTTCCAGTAGCGTGATTCAAAGTATTCTAAATTCCGTATAAAGCGAATCTGGGTTTAATTTCTTTTCAATTTAATAGTTTAAGGTCTCTACTTTTAGACTTCGCTAGTTAGTTTTACCAGTGTCTTTTAGTTTGTTTCCCAAAGAACACTTTGAAGAAAATAAACTGTTTCCATAAAACGCAAATATTGTTATACGTTGCTAGAGATAATAAGGTATCAAATAAATGTTACAATGTATTCATTTTCCAATACAGTATATTTACCGATTAACGGTGTCAGTTTAGTTCATTGTATGAGTTTTAGCTTTTCGGCATCAGCTTTCACCACTCTATTTAGGATCCATTTTAATCATTATTTTAATTATCTTGTCTCATGGGAAAGGAGACATTAAAGGAGGATTTTAAAAGAGTTCTTTACTTACGGTATTGTAAAGAGAAATCTAGTAAACACTAATGCTCATTTTAATTGGATTAGAGATTGTTAATTAGAGTTCCAGTTTACCAGTTTTCTATGATCATAATTCTTATGCAATCCATTGGTCCAACTACTTTAATTTCTTAATAGTTTAGTTTAAGAACATTAAAAAAGTACATAAAGCTAAAGTTCAAAGTGTTAAAAGTTAGCTAATTAATATTTGTTCAATTTTCCCTCTTCATTGATTTAGTAAAGCCACAAAGCTACAACAGAATAGCATTGATTATATTGTATAATTGCATGAGATGTTATATTTTGTATAAAAGTTCCTCTAAGTGTCGAAACATGGTTAGAGGTAAAATTTTAAAACTGTCAAATTTGAGATTAAGTTACTTAATTCAATAATATTTTAATAAGACAGGGTTACAGGAAAAAGGAATCCTAAAATGTAAATCTTCTTTTGTTATTGAAATAAGTTCAAAATTTTGTAATTCGCCTACAGGTTAGGGAAATTGACTGTTATCTCTCATTACTATCTTCATAAATTGTTAAATCCAAATTAGTCAAACTTAAAAGGAATTACGTAAAGCACAGATCAATCTCAAAACTACCCTTTTTGAACTCAATATCACTACGAAGAAAATTATATTCATCAAGATACTATATCGGTTTTGAAACATCAAGAATCACAGGATATATTGAAAAACTTTTGGAGATGCTGGAGTTTTGAAATTTCGTATGAGAGGGTTTTTCAATGAAGCTCAATAATAAAGCTAGAGGGCACACACTAATGTTTTGGTAACCTGTTTCGTAATGTGACTTTGCGGGGCATATTATTCGATTGCAACTTCAGCACATAGCCAATGTTAAAAATTAACTCCAAGCATCAACAGTCCTCAGGGGTACATCTCTTTTAGGTAGGCTTCACGGACCCGAGGGAGTCTAGTGATATTTTCTTTTCCCATGGGGTTTACTGTCTTTAGTAAACACGGGGGTCGCGCTCCCAGGATACCCAAGCGATTTTTTTTCTTTCATCCCACTACTCTGTTTCCCTTTCACGACATTTTTTACTTCACGTAGTCTTGTGTGCGCAGCGTAACCAAATATGGTTCTTGTGCCATGAAACGCCAAAACAAACAGCCAACCGAAGATTACCAAAATTGATAAATAAAATTAGTTCTTCACCAGGAGTATTTTATCTTTTTCTGAACTTTATGTTTACATTAAAAAACTCTCATACATGTTCAGATAGTGCGTTTAAAATAATCAAAACCAGGCTAATCTACGTCTGCTCGCGCACCCAAATATCGTATTCAAGTAAGAGTTAACTCTCAGATATGGACGAGAGAAGATACTCACAATCCGTTAATTTCTCTTATATTTTGTATTTTTACTAACATTAATTTTGGCTGCTATACGTGACTAAAACAATTGAACGGGCTCGCTTGCAATAGCTTTGTTGACGATCGAATCAAAGAAACTAATTTTAATTTTAAGGAAGATGATCGTTTGAGAAAAAGAGTGACTTAAAAACGGGTGATTGTTATGATACAATTAATTGGTAGAGTGTAAATAATAAAGATAAATTTTATTGTCAAAGTTTAACAATGTAAACAGTCTTTGTTATTGTTATGGAACAATTATTAACTTGTAAATAAGACAATTCTATCACTGACAAATAATAGTTACACACATTTTCGTATTTACTTTTATTCGATCACTTGTACTGCTTTAATCAATACTTGTCATAGATTTGAATTTTTTTCTATGAACTCATATATAGTAAACCTCAATCAAAACTATAATCTTCAGGAAATATATGGTTAAAATATTAAAAGTGAAGCTAATATATTTAGAAAATTTAGTTTGTTTTGACTATTTTGTATTAAATTTGCACCTGGTTATTTGCTTAATATAAATAAATACTTGATTCAGTTTCAGGGCCTTTTGGTTTTGTATAATTATAAATTTACGATACCGAAAGACGGAAACAATTTTGACTCCATTTCCTTTTGGAATGAAAACAAATATGGATTTTAATTTCATATTTCTGAAATAAAAAGTTTCTTTTTAAAACCAACGAAGGTATGCTTTAAAATGCATTATTTTCTCTTAAGGAATCTTTCATTTTTACTTTCAAATAGAAATGAAAGATTCCTCATGTTGATTCAATTTTACAGCAAGTTTGAAATTTATCGGCGTGATATTTTCAAAGAAAAAAACAAAACTCATCTTTGAACTGAAAAGCCCTAAAGAAGATTGGCAATTTTTAATTTTAATGCATTTTAAATTCGAGCGAGTAAAATATTTTTGCAAAAATCTAGACGAATTAAATAAGAAAAAAGATTCCGATAATAGTTGAGCAAAAAATAAAATGGCGAATTTTTTTCTGGAGTTTGAGCATTGAGCTGTTACCCTTACCGAAGAAACAAATCTCGAAAAATCTCTAAACTTTCTTAGGGCATATTAAGATGGGCAAAAGTATCCATCGGGCAATAATCTCCTTGGAAGCTATTTTAACTCATAAAACAAGGCTCCTGGTTTCTTAATTGATAGTGATGATGGCGCCCCCAATTTTTCATTTAATAAAAACTAATTAACTTTTTTCGCCAGACCTGCGGGCGAAGTTCAAGTTGAGTATTTGGGTAAACCATTCGGCAGTGAAAAACTGTTTGGGGAAGTAATTGTACCTTTGGGCACACAAGGAGGAAATCAGTTTTTTAGTGTTTTTCCCGCTTCCTAATTTATTTTTCCCGAAAATGTTCGGGAAGAGTCTGATGTCTATTAAAAGATAATTAAGTATTTTTCTTTGTTTTTCGCAGTTATTGAATATTGTTTGAAGGGTATCGCCCGTTTTATTAAGAGCTCAAATATTTTAATATGGCTCTAGAAAAATAAAGTGGAAAATAAATACCATGGATATTAACTATTTAGTAGACAGGAAAGTGTTTTTATGCTGTGGATAAAGCAAATAGAACTATCTCGTTTTTTTATATTTTTATTACAAATCATTGGCATTGATACGTTTCCTTTGAAATGGATGAGAAAGATTGTCATTTTAAGTTACGTCAATTAAGCGATTGATTAAACTTTATTAATGCGAAGAAAATTAACTTTTAAGTTTAAAAAACTAATTTTTCATTCAAAGATGTTAACAATGAACATACTGTCTATTAGGAGTATTGCTTCAGACACAAAGTCTGGGTACTGGTGGTCATAGAAACAGGTTTCGTACATTTTGAGTGGTGATGAGTCTGATAAGTGTTTTACAATTTTGATGACGGGTGGTTTGGCGACTTTTTGAATAGAGCCCTTTGCGATCGAGCATCCTTTTATTTCACAAACACATGGAGAACGAATTGTCGCCAAGTGTTTTAAAGTGATAAACTCAAATGTTTCAAGAATCTCCTTTAGAAAAAGGGCAGTCTCGTTTCTACGGGAACAGACAGTTACAGACTTTTTGTCTGGAGTGGTTCTCGTGGTAGACTACCAAGTCTCCCACGTATCTGTCTACCAAGAGAACTCCAGATGCAATGGATAGGTAATGAGGGGGGACTTTAGAAACAGGGCTTGTGCATTTTGAGTTGGATGAGGTTTGGGAAAATTTCGCGACGGCACGGATGGGAGTTTTGGTGACGGTGGGTTACTTAATAGTAGTTTGTTTACCATTCGTATTCCTTAAAAACCATTTGCAATAGTGTCTGGAGAGCAAGCACAAAACAAAATATGAGAGGATTACCTTTTCTCATCTGTTCTAGAAACTCATTATCCGGCACTCTGTGAAGAACTGGACACGTGAGTTAGAATGCACTTTCTTGGAATCATGACCTATTCTGAAGCCAATGGTCGCTAAGTGCGCCTAGATAACAAACAGGAATGTTTCAAAAATTCCCTGTATAAAACAGTCATAGAATGAGATTCTTCTTTTGTACGACAATAGACAAGGGCACTTGCGTTATGTCTGGTGCAGTTTTATTGGGAGTACTGTTCACAATGTTAAACTGTGCTAAATCTTCATTGGGATATTAAGAGTCCTAGTATTGTTGCTAAATACCTTTTATATGAAAAGCAAATTTTCGTAGGCAATACGAGGTGGCATTAAAATTTACTGTTGAGATTTTCGTTGATCTATTATTCTGAAACTGAATGCAATATAATGAAATTGTTTTCTTCATATAAAAGTGTATTTCCCTAAGTTTTATTTGCAACACTTTTCTTGACGCACTGATATCTGGAATATGTTGTTTACCTATCAATGCTGAACAGTGGCCCTCAAGCCAAGTGTTCTCGTGTTCTCTACTATTTAGACACGACACGATCAAAACCTCTGAGTGTAAAGCACACGTCCAAGTTTTCGACTGTCATAAGTTAACTCCGAGTGTCATAAAAATGCAGTTCGGGGAGTTAGCAACACCAAAGCGAAACTGGCGTGCCCGTAAGCAATCGTCTAAGCTCTTGAGGCGTTGGGATAACAGAAATCTCATTAGGTACCGCCCAACTCGCCACTGGACAATTGTAAGCACTCTCTTGAAAATCTTCTTGAGTTTCATTAGTATGATTAACCTCGCCGTATGAAAAGTCACTGGTCTTATAGGTCTCTGTATGAGTAGAGCACCCTTCTTCGCAAGAGATTTTCTAGAGGATATGTCATACAAGTGAATGGACGGATCCATTTGCTTGTAAAAGTCATATTATAAAATATCGTTCGTTCGAGAGAAAGAAGCGAGAGTACGTCGCTTTTTCGAACCTAAATCTAGTGTCACAAATTTACGTTGTTATGAAACTCAATATGGAAGCTAATCGTCTTTGTTCTTCAAATAGGGTCGCCAACTTCTAGGAACAGAATTCCTTGGACCTCCCTAATACTTTTAGTTGGGGGTTTGGCTCATTGAGAATCACTCCATAGCAGGATATTTTTTATTCTCTAAAACGAAAGTTTTCATGCTGTGCGTCTCGATTCACAAGGGAGGAGATCTTTAGGGAGCAATGATCTTTAGTCACAGGAGACTGAAATTTGACTATTATCTTCTGGTAACTTTTGTATTTCCCAAGATGATATTTGGTGTTTATGATGTAAAATCAAGAAAAAAAATATAGTTGAGAACATTTAGTAGGATGATACATTTGCGTTTTAGGAGAAAGTAAATCTCATGCCAAAAAATGTATAAATTGAATGTTAATTATTCAATACAATTAATTAAAATGCAATCTATTTAAATAGTACTTCATTTTCGCATTTAGATATTTTATTTCTTTAAATTTAAATTGAATTAAATTAAACTAAAATGCAATTCATAAAATGAAAATTTTTATACGATGCAGCCAGATTTATGCAAAGGGAAAGGGAGTCATGGACCAAAAAATGAAAAAGGCTGCTATAAAACATAAATTTTAGTAGCTTAACTGATTTATTTGACAATTGCTTTAAATGTGGGAATATATACTGATTATTTGGATTTGATGTACAAAAAAAAACGATTATGAGATGAAAATTAAAACTTCAAACATAAAATATATTTACTATAACAAGAAAGAAATAACAAATATTATGGAGTTCTATTGGTTCGTTAGCCGAGTGGGTATTAATTTTTTTACATTAGATATTGTATAATAGCTGGAAATTTATGGTTGATAGATAATTGCAGGTCTGTCACTTTGTTGGTTCTTGATAAAATTTTCTTAATACACACTCAGCATAGCATTATTTGCAAATGTAACAAAACATTTTTTCTTACAAATAACGTTGCGTAGTTTTTTAAAATCGCAGTAATTCGCTAATTGAGTCGAAATTCCGGAAGATGGTGTAACCAGTCTTTCTGAAAGAAAACAGAACTTCGTGAGTTTCAGAATTTTCAATATTCATTCTCTCCCTCGAGTAGGAGTGAAATATCGGTTTTTAAACATAGGCTTCATATTTGCACTCATGGCGTTAATACCAATTTTAGATGAAGGACCCCAAAACCAGTTTGGATGATGAGCCACCCCTCATGGTAATATGTTCCCGAATAATAATGGTAATGGTAATATTCTTCTCTTCATAGTAGATAATTATGTTGTTATTGTTATCAACACAAAGATTGAAAGATTTTCGAGTCTACAAAACAGATAGCACATTACAGTACATTTTCTACATTTCCCAAGGTCTCTCCGACCGGCAACCTCTCCCCTCCATGTGGGGCTCTGACTGTGATAGGCGTATTTCTTGTGGCTCACGTGGTATTGCCTATTACTTAGTTTCCAAAACTTTTTGCCTCAACGCCCCTTAAAGCAATTTTTTCGACGACCTCCTCTGGAAAACTATCTCAACTAATAATAAATTGCTAGTGTAGCTGTGCTTATAAATTTTGAATTTCGAAAAGCTAGTTTGGAAATAAAGCATCTTATAATCAAAATTCTAAAGCTATTTATTACAATCAAATAACAAAATCTAAATTGCACTTAAACACACTGGATTGCTCACGGTTAATAGAAAATAATATCAATCAGTTCAATAAAATTAAAAATAATCACTAATGAGAAGGATGGGCCTGGTGTTGTACTACTGATTTGTCTACACGAGACTATTTTCGTCAGCAATATCCTTAAATCTGCACATACAGCTATTCGCAGTTATAGTTCCCCTTTATAGTTAATAGTATCTCCTCTATGCTTCCAATAATTCCTGGATAAAGCATTATCTTCTCCGAGATTACTTCAGACCCCATAGGGGACGGAAACTATGGTCTTGTAGTACACAAAAAATTTACTATTTAAGAAATTTATGATTCCTTAAAGTTGATTATTTCTTAAACCTCTTGAGATCACTAGATTTCCGATTAGTGCAGTGTTTCTTTATCCTCAACATATGACTATAAAACCATATCGATTGATTGAAAGAATTCTCGGAAGAATTCTATTGGTCAAGAAGGTCAAAACAAGTTTTAAGTCATGCAAGGAAGACTAGGTTGCAAAACGGGTACATATCTATAAGAGAGTTGCATTTCCTTTGAGAGAGTTGAATCTCATGTGTATAAATAATCACAAAAAGATCAATATTTTAAAGTAAGAAAAAGTAATTCATATTTTTAGGCATTTATTGACTGAAAAGTACTGTTTTCAGTTTCGTTCCTTGAAGCTAAGGAAAAATCGCATAAAAACTACTGATTGCTCAAACAGCTTTGACAGATATCTTCTGAATGTTTATAAGTTCGTAAATATTAATGTGGGGAAAAAGTAGACTGTAATCAAAGTCTAACCCAAAGCTTTAAAAGCTGGCTTAGAATCTTGAAATAATTTAAAATAAGAATTTAGAGGATGTTTTCCTTGCTTAACAATCCATGTAAAAATAAAACGTGTTTTAATTAGGAGGAACATATTTATTGATTGGAAATTACACAATTTTACGCTACGTATATTATAAAAATAAATGGGAATAAGTTAGGTCTTTATTACGATGCAATTCGAAGCATAATTTACGTTAAAATTGCATTTTTAATATGATATTTAATTCGATCCAACATATTTTTTACGTAAAAAACAAAATGAATACATTTGTCTTCACTACACACTAAATTCAAACAGCATTGGATTTTTAGGAAAACTAAAAACTAAATTGAATCTTATTTAAATTATAATCTTTAAATTTTTGAAATATGAAGTCAAAATTGAATATCAGCTTTTAAATATTTTTAGACATAATGTTTGAGTAGTTATGCAGTGTGGAAAAAAGTACTTTAGGAAGTTCCATTTTTATGACGCGTACTGTTTCTAACATACAATTCATCGTGTAGCTTTTTTATTAATTTCATTTTAAATTGATTTAAAATCGAAACTTGTAGGTTTTTGGGCTCCACTATACGTCATGCTATTTTATAACATTTGGAAAAGTGCTTTGAAAAGAATAACACATTGATTTCTGCTTATTTGTTAGATTATTATTTATACAACTTTAGTTGCAAAAAATGTAGTTACATTTGTAATTAATTCTATGTTAAGTGTAATTAATTCTATGTTAAGTGTAATTAATTCTATGTAAGACAATCTCGTCAAGAATCAACTTTAAACCTAAAAGGGACCAATCTTTCAATCATAAGTCTTACCCAGCATACTTATAATATCTAATGAAAATATTAATATACACTCAGCTAACGAATTTATAGTATTCTGTAATATTTGTTATATCATGCTAGAAAACACACAAAATTGGGTTATACGCTGATAAATGTAATGTCTTCTTTATAAGTGTATGAAATTTCTTTCAAATTTAATTCATAACCAATGTTTTTTACCACCGTACCATCATTATTCTAATCAATAAAAATGTTAGATAAAGGGAAAAATGTAAAAGTCAATTTGAATAAATCAATTTTACATTTTAGGTTCTCTGATGTGGAAGCTTTGATTCTTAAAAACATTTCTTATATTCAATCTAAACACCACTTGAAATGTTCTCGAATATTATTTTCTCACGAAACATTTCCTTTTATACTCCCCAAGACCATTGAAGATATCTGGAATTTGTGTTAGAAGGTCATGAATGTATTTGAAAATCAACATTAGGATAAAAATACTTTCGAGCTTTATTTGTTACAAACTCATAAATGTAACGCTCGATTCAGGTAGATTCAGGTAGTCGTCATGGCGGATTTGCATTGCAGTCAATGCTTATACAATGATCCTGGTGTAGGTTATGATCAGGGTCTATGACTAGTAATCAGAGATTCTTTTCATGTTCTTCAGAGGATTGTCGGGTTTGTGTTTTCGATTTACTTTATCATTTTTAGGAGATCATTCCACGTGTGTCACACTAACCTCCTGTGTCTGCCAGAAAATAAGAAGGATAAAAACTAGAATAATTGACTGTGGTATGAATGGGCTTGCTGATATTGGTCCGAACATCTATTATGAAGCTGGGGTTCAATGGGGGTGGAACCTGCAAGTGAGAAGGATTGTAATTTCTCGGGCTAAAGTGGAGAGATCTTTTTCTGTTGGAGCTTTGTATATGTGAAGAGTGTGCTTCTCAAGGAACCCAAGAGTGGAAGTAGTAAGTACAACAAATACGTAAGTCCTCTTGAAACGCCATAGCATCAATCCTCACACCCCGAAGCAGCGACCAACGAGATCCAGCCCAAAAGGTAAAGACCACAATCTGGTGAGAATCACTCTCCTAAAAAGTTTGCCATGAATTTAACTTTGACTTCTCACAACAGTTTAACGAACTAAGACAATGAAACTCAATCTGTGTGGTAGGTGAAATCTGCTCCAAACAGGTAAATGAAATATACTACCCAAAATTTAAAATATGCAAGTGTATCTATATAAATATGCAAGTAAACTATCTATGTACCAGAATAGAAATAACACTGTCTTGACTATGAATTAAAAGATGAAACTTTTAAAGAGACGGTATTTACCAGTACGCATTACACAACGCATGAACATCTCTATGACAACATGGTTTACCATAAAAATTGGTAAACATTTGATCAAATGACATAGATGTTTTGACTACAACGTAAACAACTGGAAGTGAAGTATCGCAATGCAAGCATCTTGGAAATGTCCATGCCTTAAGGCTCCCAAGTGTAACGTACTGTATGTCTACTACGAGTACTAATACGCACTACGTCTGTTCCTCCGTTGTTTGAGAAATGGACCTTGTTTTTTCCACAGTAAATGGAGGTTTGTAGAAATACTAGATGCTTATTACTATTGACCAAAACGGGCTTACTGGCCCGATGTCTCCAAGAGTGGCCTCCATATCTTACTCGATAATATGCTACTAAGTCTACACATGTCTGTTGCCGTAAAAATTGACCTTTTTTGTATATAGGGAAAAAGAAATACTACAGCCCGTTATTAATGACCAGGAATGGTCTTAATATCCGATGTCACCAGGAGTAGTCACATCTTACTTCCTGGAAAAAATATTTCATTCTGAACGAAATGATAGCCCAAATATGTTATATTACTTCATTTATCCATTCGAGAAAGAAAAGTTAACTTAGGATCCTCTATAATCCATTGCGGATCCGAATTTCAAATCAATATCATTCGTGAATATTCTGCTAAACACTATAAAAATACAATTTACTTTATATTTCACTGCATAAAAAACAAGCAAGCTGTAAAGCATTGGTATGTTCAGTGGTAATAATCATAAGTCAGTTCTATAAATAACCAAATTTTATTTTAACACACACGCACTGTTACTAGTTCAGAGATCAGAGCTATTATATGTGCTCTGTCGTTTGGCTGCCAACAACTTCTTACAATTTGGCGCTTAGTGCCGTCTGGGGTATTTCACACTCCCCACCTGAACTCTTTCAGAGTTCACATAAATTACCTTTTGAGCATATAATAATCCAATATTAATCAGATACAAATTACAAATAAATTCAATAGGAACATAAATATAATTCAAGTTAATAAATTTAATAGTTCTTTTTTCAGTTCAAGATTAGGTAATTTTAACATTTTTTTTTTTTTTATAAATAACCAATTCAATAACACAGAAATAAACTAAATTATCGAATATAAAATATAAACGGTTAATTTTCATCATTAATTTCAAGATTACATAATAATTGTACAGGTCTTTTAATAGTCCCAGATCGAGTTTTTATTAGACAGGAACGGATTTTTCCGTCTCTTCCTGGAAATATTTCTATGATTTTACCCATAGACCACAAATTTCGTGGGTAACGATCATCAAGAATCAACACAATATCATTAACTTTAAAATGAGTTTTAACGTTTGTTGGAGGACACACATTTGCAGATCTTAAAGAGAGGAGATAATGTTTTCTCCAACGTCTCCAAAAGTGATTAAGCAATGTTTGCTGATGTCTATATCGTTTTACCGTAGCACTTTTTGAACCACACAAATCTTCCCTTGAAATTTTTGAAACAGGAAGACCAATTAATCGCTTCCCAATTAGGAAATGTGCAGGAGTTAATGGTGAGGGCTCTGAAGGATCATCATAAATGTAAGTTATTGGCCGTGAGTTAATCATGGCTTCAATTTCAATAAAAAGCGTTTCAAGCTCATTCACTGTAAGCGTTGAACGGCCAACAATTTTTCTTAGACAGGTTTTAATAGTTCGAAAATGCCTCTCCCAGAACCCTCCCCACCATGCTCCTTTCTCAACACTAAATTTCCATTTAATACCATGGGAAGCAAATAAATTTTGAACAGATGGGTGGTTTATGCAACTCCAGATCTTTTTGAGTTCAATTTCTGCACGCTTGAAACCTTTAGCATTGTCCGAATAAATTGTGGAACACAGACCACGTCGTGAAATAAATTTCCGAAAAGCTAAAAGGAATGATTCTGTTGACATAGATGGAACTAATTCCAAGTGAAGAGCTCTCGAAGTGGCACAGGTAAAAAGAAGCAAGTAATGTTTGGCATTACTGTCCCTAGTAAAGAATGGACCAGCAAAGTCCACACCAGTCACAGTAAACGGAGGAGATTGAAGCACTCGATCGGGTGGTAAAGGTGCAGTTTCCTGCTTACCAGGACTTTACCTTCTGCACACGACACAACTATTCGAAACAGTTTTAACACACTGGCGACCCTTAATAATCCAAAACTGTTCTCGGACTTGGGCCAGAGTCGCTTCAACTCCGCAATGGAACACTTTGTTGTGGCACTCCACAACCACAATTTCGCAAAATTTGTCTTTGCAAGGCAACAATATCGGATGTTTTTCCCCGATCTCAAAATCGGAAAACTGAAGCCTTCCTTTCAGTCTAAGAAGACCGTTTTCATCTAAAAATGGGCTCAAACAGTGCACAGGAGAATTTTTGTCCAAACGTTTTCCGTTCGATAGACAGTCAATTTCATGCATGAAATGTTTCCGCTGCACAGTTTTCAACCAATAACGTTCAGAGTCAAAGATTTCTGATGCACCTATTGGTCCATACAATTTCTGTCTGTTTCTGCAATTAAACAAAAAACGTTTCACGTAAGCAGTCACACGATAAAGTTTTAGTAGACTGTTATACCTTTTTAAGTCCAATAAAGGCAGGGGTGATGGCTCGATGACTGACACCTGAAGAGAAAGATTTTTAATCCGTCTTTCAGATATCACACTCTCCTCATCAACAAGTACCGAAGGACCAGATGGCCAATTCGCTTCTGTCTCCAAGATCCAACTTGATCCCCTCCACCACAAGAAATCAGTCGCAAGCTTCGAAGCACGCACACCTCTTGAGATCAAATCCGCGGGATTGTCATCACCGTTGCAATGAAACCATTGCTGTGGATCAGTCAAGGATTGTATCTCAGAAACCCTATTGCAAACAAAAGGTTTCCAGTCTTTGGCGTTTCCTCGAATCCAGTGAATAGTAATTTGCGAATCGCTCCACAAATATGTTCGTTTACATAGCTCAGGGAACAGTTCTTTCAAATATTTTGCCAGTTTTGCACTAATCACCGCCCCCATAAGCTCTAATCTTGGCAATGAAATTAATTTCAAAGGGGCTACTCTTCCCTTCGCGATGACAAGAGTAGTCTTAACTCTACCTTTAATACCACTGTATCTAAAATACGCTACACTTCCGTACGCTGCTGGACTAGCGTCGGAAAAAATGTGCAAAGAAATATCGTCGCACTGATTGTCAAAAAACTTTCTATCAAAAGATAGCTTTTCCAAGTGAAACAGTTCGTCGCACCAGTCTTTCCACTTGAGTGATAAGTCACTAGGCAATTCTTCATCCCATTTTAAACCTCGTTCCCATATCTTCTGCATGACTATCTTCAAAATCATGACACAAGGACTCACTACACCACAAGGGTCAAATATCTTCGAGATCACTCCGAGAACATATCGTTTGGTGTTTGTAGCATTTTGAATGGAACCTTTTACAGTTTTTAAGTCTAACTTAATTTTATCCTCAGTATGATCCCAAATGAGTCCCAAGAACCCAGTCCCTAGACCAAAATCCATATTTTCCTCAAAACTATTACCTACCCAAAGTTTTTGAAGTTTAAGAGAATTTGTTCTTAATTTCCTCAAATGAAATCCAGCATCTTTTAGAATATTAATTGCATTGTAAGTTAACAAATATGCCTCATCGGCATTCTGAGACCCATGACACAAATCATCTACATAAAGAAAAGAATTAAGCATTTCAAAACATTGAGGCATATCTTCCTTATATTTGCCAATGTGAAACTTTAGTACACAAGCTAATGCAAAGGGTGATGTCGTTAGACCAAATGGAAGACGATTTAAACATAAAGTTTGGTCAGACTCATTTACAGAATCATGAAACCACAAAAATTTTAGATATTCTCTATCTTCTTGACAAATTTCAATCATAAGAAAAGCCTTTTCTATATCGCCTGTAAACGCAATTTGATTTTCACGGAATTTCAGAATTATATCCACTAAATTAGGGTTAAGATTAGGTCCAGACTCCAAACAATCATTCAAAGATTTAAATTTTTCTTTAGCTTTGCTACTACAGTCATAAACTATCCTAACTCGAGTTGTTTCTTTGTCATTCCTAACGACTGCTCTATGGGGCATGTAATATCCTAATTTAGGGTCCTCATTTTTGCATCTACTTACAATTTGACACTTTAATTGTTCATTAATTATCTGCTTATACTGATCCGAAATATCTTTGTTTTTATTCAATCTACATCTCAAACTGTCAAAACGCTTCTTCGCGACCTCATAATTCGAACCTAAACTTTCAGGGGGATATGAACAGTCTTTCCACAACAACTTACAAACATATCTCTCACCGTTAAATGTCAACAAATTCTCAAATGAATCAATTAACAACTTGTCCTTTTCAGAAAGATTTTGTTTTGACTCCAACTCCTCGATTTCCCAAAACCGTTTGAGGTCAAAGAGCACATTCTCAGAATCCATAAGTAAACAAGAGTTCGCAAAGCTATAGTCAGCAAAATCGCTTCTTTCATTGCCTACAAGAAGCCACCCAAAACACGAACCAACAAGCGAAATTCCACCGTTGTTTATTCTTTCCTGCTCATAAATAATGTCCCAGAAGTAATCACATCCAACCAACAGGTCTACACTTGCACCTCCATTTGAAAGGAAGGTATCGGCGAGATTTAATCCCTCAGCTGTCAATACTTTTAAAGTTTCACTCGAAGGATTCCGTCTGACAAAATTAGCAATAAATTCAGTGACCAGGCACTCTACTTCTAAACACTTATCCGGCTCTTTTCGATTGTGCAAGGTCAAACTAACCACGGGATAATTTTTCTCTCGAGGGTATTTTTCACCGAATGAGTATATAGACAATTTTTCATAGCGAAAGGGTTTTAAATTTAATTCTTTCACAATGCGTTTAGACACAAAAGATCGGTGTGATCCGGAATCTAACATTATTCTACTTTCCAACGATTTATTATTATTTTTCGAGCACACAATTACTGAACAAGTTTGAAGAAAAGATTTTTTACTACTTCCTGGAATATTATTGTGCGCAACAGATATATTTTCAGACCTTTGATCAGAAACACCTGAAGTGATCGAAGGAATTCTTATTTTCGGGATCGTTTCAGCAGGGGTGTCGGAGGAATAGGGTGGAGAAAGAACATTTTTGTTGTTCCTTCTACACAATACCTCATGATGCGAATTAGACTTACATTTTTTACAGCTTATCCTAGATTTACAAGAAATGCTCATATGATATTTTTCAAAACAAAGAAAACACCTACCTTCAAACTTTAATCTATCGAATTTTTCTACAGCACTAGTTTTTCTACAATTAATCGATTCATGAAACCCGAAACAAAATATACATTTATCTTTTATTTGCGTATTTAAAGCTGCCGCGGTTGGGGTATATCTAGGTTTGTAATTATTCTTTCGATAGTTTGGAAATGGTTGCCGATTAGTCTCAAAAGTTTTAGCATTACCATTTGAACTTTCCGTGATTTCCCTGGATTCTACTTCATTTTTTATGAAATTTATTATTTCACCAATTTCACAAGATTTACTTTTATTTCTTTTACGATGGAAATCTAAAACCAAATCTTGGGGCAATAACTTAAGAATGATAGGATTTAACAAATGTCCGTACGAACCTTCAGTTACATTAAGTGAACGTAGGTTTCTAATATTTACTTCAATTTCATCATACAATTTACGTAACCCTTTAACATTATATGAGGTTTTCACCGATTCTAAGTTCAATAATTTTGACATATAAGAATTAATAATAACGTCAGTTTTACCGTATCTATCTTTCAAAAGTTGCATGCACGAATCATAATTTTTCTCATTTAATTCGAACCCAGCAACAACACTATAAGCAGGTCCTACCAATAATGTTTTCAAATATTGAAACTTTTCAATCTTAGAAAGTAAATAATTCTCACCAACTGCATTATTAAAACAATTAAGGAACTCCAAAAATTTGCTAGAATCACCATTAAATTTCGATATTTCTAACTTTGGCAATTTCAATGCAGTCCTTGTTTCTGAAATAAAGGAATTATTTGCCAAAACAGTTTCTGATGAATTTTGTGTTCTCATCAACTCTTTAATTTTGGATTTTACTTTTACTTTAGTTACCAAAATTTTATCTTCATACTCTTCGGACGATTTAATCTCTCTTCTGAACCTTTCAGGGTCATCTATCAAATCTTCAATATCGGAATCGTAACTCTTCAAATTTTGCTCTTTAGTTTCTAAAAGTTCAAGAAGTTCAGTTAAAGCATCTAACCCTTCGTTAAGAGTTTCTTGACTTTTATTGACTAATTTCGTAACTGCACTTCGGACGTTACCGCGCTTCTCAATCAATTTATTTACCTTATCCATTTTAAATAAGTTCTATTTCAGTATAAATTTTCTAACAAATTCAAATCCTCACCTTTGTACTCCAAAAGGTAAATAAATATCTCACCACATTTACTTCAAAGCAGGATCTAATTCTCGCGTTCTCCAAACACGAATAATCCAAACAGTTGGTAAAGCATCAAGCTCGAATCTTCATACGCAACATGATCACAATTTCCCAATTTTCAAAACTTCCCGGCCGATGCACCATGTAAAGCATTGGTATGTTCAGTGGTAATAATCATAAGTCAGTTCTATAAATAACCAAATTTTATTTTAACACACACGCACTGTTACTAGTTCAGAGATCAGAGCTATTATATGTGCTCTGTCGTTTGGCTGCCAACAACTTCTTACAATTTGGCGCTTAGTGCCGTCTGGGGTATTTCACACAAGCTTCATGAATACATACAGTCTCAAAAAAATAAATGTTTTAAGAACATATTTTTAGCATGACTCTTTATTCTTTAGCATTGAATTTTTTGCCTAAGCATTTATTTTTTAATGTTCTATATGTGTATTGATGTATGTATTGATAATATGTATTATCAATTAACTATGAATTAATTATTTTAATGTTCTAATCTATATTTTAATAACAAATAAATGTTCTAAGAGTCGTATCTTTAGCATCTGGGCGAAATGATTGGAGGCCACCTGAATAATTGCTCTAAAATTCCTGACACTAGAATTGAAAATACTGTCGATAGTGTTTTTAAGCCAACATTTTTCACTTCAGAACTGTATTGGCCTGCAAGTCAAAAATAAATGTTTTATGTATAAAACATTCTAATATATATAATTCAATTAAAAACGATGGGGGAAATTTTAAGAATATTTCAATGAATGAAGTGCTGTTGGCGAATCAGGGAGGAGCCCGATCCAAATAACACAAAATGGTGTTTTCTGTGTGTGAGCAGCGGTATGCCAAAAATTGCTCCGCCCTAACACCATAATGACAAAAGTGAAAAAGTAAAGTTAGGCAAATAGTCCATGCATCAAAGTTAGAATATCAAGATACCACCGATTAAAAAACACCATAGATTTAAACTATCAGAATAGATTAATAACAAACACAACACTGGACCGTAAACCATCGCAAAAAGAAACAAAAGATTTAAGTAACACCCATATCGGCCAAAATAGCGCAGGCCAGAATATCAAGCCACACTCCGCGTGAAGATCACCATCAAATGCAATTTATTAACACCCCCAAAATTTAAATACTACGGATCACAGTTATGAATTATAAATTTAATATAATAGTCATATATAACTTTAAGGCCTATTTACCAGCATACGACTTGGCAAACTGAAAGATGTCCTAAATTATTATTATATGATTTTAAAAATGTAATTAACATTAATTTTGAAGAATGGGAATTTCTAGTTAATTATTGTATTTTCAATAATTTCATTTATAACGGTGAACATATTTACACTCAAATTAAAGGTATACCCCAAGGATCTAACATCTTGCCAATTTATTTTTACACTATTTTGAAAAAATTTTGCTTACAAATAAATTCTGCTTTCAGATATATAGACGATTTCATTTCTCTTTAATAACAATAATTTTGATAACTTATGGAAATCAATATATCCAGAATTGTACTTTTTAAAAACAAATTCAGGAAACAATAAAGCTGACTTCTTAGACTTCAATCTATCTATTATGAACAATAAAATTTATATTAACATTTATGATAAAAGATATGATTTTTAATTTTTAGTTACGAAATTGATTTATTGGAACCAAATATTACTAAAAATATTATTATTATATAATTGCTAGTCAACTAGCACCTTTCAACAAAATTTGTATTTCAAAATGTAATAATCTCATCAATACCCCCCTTCCTTAATAATAAATACCCTTCCTCATTTTACAGAATTATTTTTGAAAGATTTAACAATACTAAAAATTATTTAACATATGATTAACCCTAATGGCTTATTGTTAGGGACGTACTGGTTGACTATCAATTCTTATAGCAAGAATTGAACACCATTTATTATGTATTTGATTATCAATTTTAAAGCAGTAATCGAACATTATTTTATTATGTAATTCAACACTTTGGCAGGAATGGAACACTCGCACCGCGGAACCTTCAACACATTATTATATTAAATTTATGATTCATAACTGTGACCCGTAGTATTTAAATTTTTGGGGCTTAAAAATCCGCATGAAGATCGCCATCAAATGCCAAAGGCATTTGATGGCGATCTTCATGCGGAGTGTGGCTTGTTATTCTGGCTGGCGCTATTTTGGCTGATATGGGTAAGCTATTTCCATCTTTTATTCCTTTTTACGGTGTTTTACGGTCCAGTGTTACGGTCCGTTTGTTATTATTACGGTGTTTTACGGTCCGTTTGTTATTAATATATTGTGTTTGTTTTAATCTGTGGTGTCTTTTGATATTCTAACTTTGATGCATGGACTATTTGCCTAATTTGCCTTATTTTTCACCTTTTTTTTCACTTTTGTTCATTATGGTGTTTGGGGAGGTGAACAACATTTGGGCGTACCGCTACTCACACACAGAAAACACCATTTTGTGTTGTCTGGGTCGGGCTCTTCCCTGATGACGCCCTGATCCAACCAGCACCACTTCATTCTTTGAAATATTCTTAAAATTTCCCTTTAGTTTTCTTTAACTGAATTATTTTACTCGCCGTGTTATGTCTTGCGGCTTCAGTGCGCATACATGGAGAGTTCTGTTTGATTTATGTTTATTCCCCGTTTTTTTTTTTACGTTTTGCTAAAAAAACGGGGAATAAACATTAGTCACAGTGTGTATTATTATATATTATGGATCAGGCAAAAAAATACGTTTAAAGTGTTCAGTAAGTAAACGTGCTTTTCTCAGATATCTATCATCACACTGACAATAGATATCTGAGCTATACGAAAAAGACAATTGCCGATAACTCGATATTTTTTATTTATTGTACCTAAAAATAGTTCACCGTTCTCAGCGTTTTCCCCCTATCCATTCTATATCCTCTCTGATCCTTTTTTGGGAATGGTGTGGATTTCAAAAAATCCCCTGACATCTCCAGTTTCCGAGAGCTTCCGATATCTGAGAAAAGAACATCTGTGTTGAGTCTAGCAAACAAATGATTATCTTTCAAAGTGAAGAGACTTCGAGCACAAAAAAAAAGTTATCTTTCAACAGAAACAAACATTAAACACAAATTGGGAGTAGGCATGAGGAATTTTTCAACAGTTCCTTGTTTTTCAATTAATAGTTACAGCATTCCACTTAAGTGAAATTGAGTCGGGATTTTGTGGTTTGAGATTTTACTGTTCCACAGCTAATACTATCTTAAATGAATACTTTCTAGGTAATGCATTTCAAAATAAATGGGATTGAAGTGTATCGAATTTATTATTTTATGACCTTTTGCTCTTCATCAAAATTACACGAATTTAGATAATAGTACATTCCAGTAACATGATTAGTCGCATCCATGTGATTTGACCAGGGTATTTGCCATCTTGCTCGTTATTGGTTTTGTTTGTACCTCAACGGACATGCTTTTGCAACTCGATACCCAATTAGACCGGTACTTACGGCTTAAACTGGATTCCGAACCAGTGCGGATATCTGCACATACCGGGATTCGAAACAACATGTTGAATCAAGGAGCAGGCCACTAACCACAGGGATATCGGGTTGGATCTACTGAATAAGGAAATGTGACGAATTATGAGGTATTGACGAATATTACTGTGCATACGAACGTTCGCGCGTTGTTTGCGATAAAATAATTGTTTAATCCAAGTTTCTTACACAGCGAGCCAAATATAACAAGAATTAAAATCATATTAGGTTTCATTTATTTTACTAATTAAGGTTGCGAGAATTGTCTCCCATTGGATGCATTATTGTAGCTATAGTTATTTTACTGGAAATTTTCATGCGAAATTGATTGTTAGATTTAGTTTCATAAGCAAATACGACTTTGAATATCTGAGTCCTTCAGGGATTTTTCGATATATCTCCTTTCCACTGGCCATTTACTACACTAGGAAATTCAAAAGGTGAATATTTGTTTCTCTATTTCGTTAATTTCTTCTCTCGAACTTCGTTTCAAAAGGCTCTGGGTTAGAATCAAGGCGTGAACGCGGTTGAGAATATATTAAAGGCCTTAGGTTCAGGTATAATTTGCCCAAAGTAGGAAAATTGTAGGCATTCCATCGATTAAACAAACCAATCAAATAAAAAACGTTACTTGCTTTCGTCCTTCAGTCAAACCCAAACACTTTAAATCATTTCCATTTGGAATTGAATTCCGAACGGGAAATTCCGATCTCTCTAAGCTCATTTGCATTGAAAATTGCATGATAATGTGATAAATATCAGATAACCAAGAAAATCCGTGCCGTTTCTAGATTTGCCATTGCCAAACTGCACATGTACTCATTCTATCAATTAAAAGTGTAGGAATGTAGGCTTGAGCAAAAGGTTATTTAACAGAGAATATACCGACGCGGGTATAACACTTAAAATTAAATTAAGCATTTAAAGTTTTAAAAAGTGATCTCAGCATGACTTTCAAAGTCAATTATTGAGTTCCATTTTCGTTATAAATTCATATTGAGCACCAAGGCTTCGGAGGCCACTCAAAAAGTTTTCTTTTCATTGACAGATGATGCAGGGAGCAAACGTTGTGGTCGAAAGTAGTTTCAGAAATTTGCATCTGCAGATGACATTCTTCAGATGCTTCCCTCTCTGGCAGACTCGATGAAACCCAGCTGACCCATCTAGTAAAATTCAAGTCAAACTTATCAAGAACGTATAAGACAATTTTATGTGAGAGATGAAACAATCCGCACCCATTTGCATCGACATGGAAAAACAGAAGTTTAGCAGAGTTCCTCACGAACTCATTTGCAACCAACTAGCTCGCGCGGTTAACCATTTGTTGTCCAGCTACGAAACCGAACCATTATGGGACCACATAGTGACATGCGATGAAAAGTGGATACAAAACAACATGGAACGTTCTCACCACTAGTTGTCGTCTGAAGATCCAAAGCCATTGACGACACAATCCAGTATCCATCAGCCAAAGGAGTTTATTTGTGTTTAGTGGTTTGTTCACTTTGAGAGCTTCTGCCATATGACGAAACCATTATATTTGAAGTTTACTTAGCACAGTCACAAACGGATTTCAGTTGCATTGACCCAGATGCAGCCATCATTGGTCTACAGAAGGGAGTTGAATGAACAATGCCAGCAAGAGCGACCAAGGAAGTGATTTTCTGAAATGGCTGGGAACTTCTACCCTATCCCCCATATTTCCCAGACATCACGCCTTCGGACTATCATCTTTTCTTAGTAATAGACAATCATTTACGAAATCAGTGATTCCAAAATCGACAAGACGTAGCAATCCCTTTCGTTGAACCACTTTTTTGATATCCTAGAGTTTATATAAAAAGGGATTAGAGAAAGTTGTTAGATTGTTGGGTTAAGGTAATAGAAGCCGAAGATGACTACATTTCTGAACAACGTATTGTTTGGTCCTATATCTATTTATATCTATTGATTAAAATAGCACGAACTTTCTTTGTTACATGCTATTTACAAAACGGTAATTTCAAAAGGTGGGCAAAACTGTTATTTTACGAGTATTAGCGGTTATCGCAGATTTGCAAAAACAGTTGTTATTAACTGACAATATTAAGTTTCGTTTACAGTTGATAATATTACCAATAATAAATAATTTAATGGCCGTTATTAACCTTTAAAATGGGCACTAATGATTATTTTCAACAGTTAGTAACAGTTTAAATAGACCTTTAAATACAATCTTAAAGGAAATCTAGTCGGTCAACGCAAATTAGATTAATGGCCAAATGCTGCCAAAATGGTGATAAACTACGTTTTAAGGTAACCCCGATACGTATAACTCGAGAACATTTGGGTAGCCATAAATGAAGTCCCCGTCTTCAGTCTGATTTCGTTGTTTTCACCCAAAATCCTTCTTATAGAGTTTGGCGTGGTATGGAAGCTCAGAGAGTGGGGTGCCACGACAACAGGAGAGATAAATTATGGTTAGGAACAAAAAGGGTCAGAATATTGCATAAAGTATTCAGTACTCTATATTATATTGTTCATAATCGCTGCTGTATCAATATATATCGGTTATGTATTGTTTCAAAAACTGTTAGAAATGGCCCATTAGATTTTTTAAAACAAAACCTTCCAGAAACTTTTTACCTTGAAGGTGATAGAATGCGATGGAACGAAACCCGAAACCAATGTAAATGTAGGAGCAAACGATGGCACTGAATTCGACGTTTAGAAATTGAACGTGGATTACCACAATAATGAACCCCCTGTTTGTTCTAAGCTCATGATCTTCTAGCAATGTACTTGCTACGGACAATGGGTGATTAAATGCGTAAACCTAGAGCTTCTGAGCTTATTTGCACTGCTATAAAAACTTAGGTAGGTAGTTGTCTTGACGTCGCACTGGAAAAACACAGCGGGCTATTGGCGACCGTCCGGGATCAATGACGAAGGGAAAAATCCGAGGACAAACATCGTAATTTTGAACCACAGTCAGATGACGAGGTCAACATTTCAGCCGGCACCCCACTCTCCAAATTTTCTTACCACACCAACGTGAGATCATTTGAGGCCACGATAGATTCAACATGCACCAGACCCCACGTAACCGATGATCTATGGTTGGATCTAGTTTCGAACCCGCATTCCTCCGATTGCAAATCCGCTGCTCTACCAACCGGGCTACCGAGATCCCATATAAAAATTTTGGAAGAGCTTTCAGTTGTATAGGATCAAAAGTAGAAACTGACTGTTATCAGATTTGAATTGACCATAGTGACAAAACAAACCTACTCAATACAGATAAGATAATGATTTTTTTTACATTCACATGCTATTTAATTCCAACTTAGCAGTATTTAAATGAGTCCAAAAACATTTTTGGACAGCTCAGGCCCCCTAAAACGTATTACGTCGCTGGATTGAAAAAAAGGTTCTGTCTGGTACAGAAATTGGTGAATAATGCAGACCGCTTTATAATGCCTAATCGAGTTCAGCCCTCTGCAGCATTGTCACTAACAGACGCGCGCCCACAATTTTTCTTTAGGAGGGGCTAAGAAAGAGGTCAAAATCCTGATACTAATGTAGTCATAACTGTAGCTTATGATACTGGTGTAGTCATAGATGTAGCTGATGACACTGATGTAGTGCATGAACTTCTTTTCTTCTTAAACTTCGCAATCGGTCCCCAGATTCAACAGTACTTCTTCAGCTTAGGGCAAGATGGGTGGATTATAAAAAATAAAAAAATGTAACTGGTTAGTGTGTGTGAACTGTGAAATTTATAAGCAAATTTCATAAGGATGGACGAGGTTGAAGTATTCATTCTGGAAACTTTGATTGCCTTCTTATCTGTTTTAGATTAAGCACGTGAAGAGTTGCACATAGTTGGAAAGGGAACACTGGACTAGTGGTTGTCTTGAAGAGTTGCATGACAAGGCCACGCATTGATGCGGGGGCATCGTTTCGCCTTATAATTAGGGATTATTGTCTTGCCCCTCATCTGCATAGAATTAGTATTGTCCTCCAGCCTCGTTGCCCACCACTTTGTAAACAGCCTGATCCTGCGGACAAATCCCAGGACCTTTTTCGCTGCATACTCTGGACTCTACGATTTCCCAATACTGGAGAGAAAGAGAACTTTTAGGGCGATAACTCCTGTTATATTTCTTTTTTGTTTGTTATTTTCTCTCTTAAGTTGTGGTGCATTTTGTGGTAGTTTGTTTGTGTTGTAGTGTTGTATTTCTTTTGCTTGTACCTTCTCTGGCCATTGGTTTGTTGAGTTGGGTTCTACGATGCAAGGACCATGCTTCGACAAGCTGTGCCGAACACAATACAAACAACCCATCCTCTACAACACCAAGTAATGGACATACATACAAGGAAAGTTTTACTGACACAGAAGAGAGAAATACACCCAGTAAGGAATCGAGCCTGCTCCGCCTAAATCTCGCCGGCGTAATGGGCAAACCCACTGAGCCACCTCCACCCCCTCGGACATTGTAAACTATGGACTCTTCTCGGTAGCATTTGCCAATCGACCACTCCTATCTCATTGTAAGTTTTGGTGTTACGTTATGGAAAAAGGAGGAATTTTATCCCACCAGGACTATCAAAGAACATGTAACTTTTCTGTTGTTTGGGGGTTGGCCGATGTGCTTCAGCCACCCCCATGGGTGTGCCACTGGTTAGGAAGATGCTTTGAGGATACAATTATAATTGCCCCATAGTGTCTATCGTAATCCCATCCTCTACAAGCTATAGGTCCCTATGATTGAGGGCCTGCTAGAAGAATGTCACACTTCCCTTCTTCGTTACACACCCCGCCTCGTTATTTCCTTCGGAACATTCCCCTTCCCTGTGGTAGCATTTGCCAATCGACCACTCCTATCTCACTGTCAGTTTTGGTGTTACGTTATGGAAAAAGGAGGAATTTTATCCCACCAGGACTGTCAAAGAACATGTAGCTTTTCTGTTGTTTGGGGGTTGGCCGATGGACTTCAGCCACCCCCATGGGTGCGCCACTGGTTAGGAAGACGCTTTGAGGATACAATTATAATCGCCCCATAGTGTCTATCGTAATCCCATCCTCTACAAGCTATAGGTCCCTATGATTGAGGGCCTGCTAGAAGAATGTCACACTTCCCTTCTTCGTTACACACCCCGCCTCGTTATTTCCTTCGGAACATTCCCCTTCCCTGCGGTAGCATTTGCCAATCGACCACTCCTATCTCACTGTCAGTTTTGGTGTTACGTTATGGAAAAAGGAGGAATTTTATCCCACCAGGACTGTCAAAGAACATGTAACTTTTCTGTTGTTTGGGGGTTGGCCGATGGGCTTCAGCCACCCCCATGGGTGCGCCACTGGTTAGGAAGATGCTTTGAGGATACAATTATAATTGCCCCATAGTGTCTATCGTAATCCCATCCTCTACAAACTATAGGTCCCTATGATTGAGGGCCTGCTAGAAGAATGTCACACTTCCCTTCTTCGTTACACACCCCGCCTCGTTATTTCCTTCGGAACATTCCCCTTCCCTGCGGTAGCATTTGCCAATCGACCACTCCTATCTCACTGTCAGTTTTGGTGTTACGTTATGGAAAAAGGAGGAATTTTATCCCACCAGGACTGTCAAAGAACATGTAACTTTTCTGTTGTTTGGGGGTTGGCCGATGGGCTTCAGCCACCCCCATGGGTGCGCCACTGGTTAGGAAGATGCTTTGAGGATACAATTATAATTGCCCCATAGTGTCTATCGTAATCCCATCCTCTACAAACTATAGGTCCCTATGATTGAGGGCCTGCTAGAAGAATGTCACACTTCCCTTCTTCGTTACACACCCCGCCTCGTTATTTCCTTCGGAACATTCCCCTTCCCTGCGGTAGCATTTGCCAATCGACCACTCCTATCTCACTGTCAGTTTTGGTGTTACGTTATGGAAAAAGGAGGAATTTTATCCCACCAGGACTGTCAAAGAACATGTAACTTTTCTGTTGTTTGGGGGTTGGCCGATGGGCTTCAGCCACCCCCATGGGTGCGCCACTGGTTAGGAAGATGCTTTGAGGATACAATTATAATCGCCCCATAGTGTCTATCGTAATCCCATCCTCTACAAACTATAGGTCCCTATGATTGAGGGCCTGCTAGAAGAATGTCACACTTCCCTTCTTCTTTACACTCCCCGCCTCGTTATTTTCTTCGGAACATCCCCATTCCCTGCGGTAGCATTTGCCAATCGACCACTCCTATCTCACTGTCAGTTTTGGTGTTACGTTATGGAAAAAGGAGGAATTTTATCCCACCAGGACTGTCAAAGAACATGTAACTTTTCTGTTGTTTGGGGGTTGGCCGATGGGCTTCAGCCACCCCCATGGGTGCGCCACTGGTTAGGAAGATGCTTTGAGGATACAATTATAATTGCCCCATAGTGTCTATCGTAATCCCATCCTCTACAAACTATAGGTCCCTATGATTGAGGGCCTGCTAGAAGAATGTCACACTTCCCTTCTTCGTTACACACCCCGCCTCGTTATTTCCTTCGGAACATTCCCCTTCCCTGCGGTAGCATTTGCCAATCGACCACTCCTATCTCACTGTCAGTTTTGGTGTTACGTTATGGAAAAAGGAGGAATTTTATCCCACCAGGACTGTCAAAGAACATGTAACTTTTCTGTTGTTTGGGGGTTGGCCGATGGGCTTCAGCCACCCCCATGGGTGCGCCACTGGTTAGGAAGATGCTTTGAGGATACAATTATAATCGCCCCATAGTGTCTATCGTAATCCCATCCTCTACAAGCTATAGGTCCCTATGATTGAGGGCCTGCTAGAAGAATGTCACACTTCCCTTCTTCGTTACACACCCCGCCTCGTTATTTCCTTCGGAACATTCCCCTTCCCTGCGGTAGCATTTGCCAATCGACCACTCCTATCTCACTGTCAGTTTTGGTGTTACGTTATGGAAAAAGGAGGAATTTTATCCCACAAGGACTGTCAAAGAACATGTAACTTTTCTGTTGTTTGGGGGTTGGCCGATGGGCTTCAGCCACCCCCATGGGTGCGCCACTGGTTAGGAAGATGCTTTGAGGATACAATTATAATCGCCCCATAGTGTCTATCGTAATCCCATCCTCTACAAACTATAGGTCCCTATGATTGAGGGCCTGCTAGAAGAATGTCACACTTCCCTTCTTCTTTACACTCCCCGCCTCGTTATTTTCTTCGGAACATTCCCATTCCCTGCGGTAGCATTTGCCAATCGACCACTCCTATCTCACTGTCAGTTTTGGTGTTACGTTATGGAAAAAGGAGGAATTTTATCCCACCAGGACTGTCAAAGAACATGTAACTTTTCTGTTGTTTGGGGGTTGGCCGATGGGCTTCAGCCACCCCCATGGGTGCGCCACTGGTTAGGAAGATGCTTTGAGGATACAATTATAATTGCCCCATAGTGTCTATCGTAATCCCATCCTCTACAAACTATAGGTCCCTATGATTGAGGGCCTGCTAGAAGAATGTCACACTTCCCTTCTTCGTTACACACCCGCCTCGTTATTTCCTTCGGAACATTCCCCTTCCCTGCGGTAGCATTTGCCAATCGACCACTCCTATCTCACTGTCAGTTTTGGTGTTACGTTATGGAAAAAGGAGGAATTTTATCCCACCAGGACTGTCAAAGAACATGTAACTTTTCTGTTGTTTGGGGGTTGGCCGATGGGCTTCAGCCACCCCCATGGGTGCGCCACTGGTTAGAAAGATGCTTTGAGGATACAATTATAATTGCCCCATAGTGTCTATCGTAATCCCATCCTCTACAAACTATAGGTCCCTATGATTGAGGGCCTGCTAGAAGAATGTCACACTTCCCTTCTTCGTTACACACCCCGCCTCGTTATTTCCTTCGGAACATTCCTCTTCCCTGCGGTAGCATTTGCCAATCGACCACTCCTATCTCACTGTCAGTTTTGGTGTTACGTTATGGAAAAAGGAGGAATTTTATCCCACCAGGACTGTCAAAGAACATGTAACTTTTCTGTTGTTTGGGGGTTGGCCGATGGGCTTCAGCCACCCCCATGGGTGCGCCACTGGTTAGGAAGATGCTTTGAGGATACAATTATAATTGCCCCATAGTGTCTATCGTAATCCCATCCTCTACAAACTATAGGTCCCTATGATTGAGGGCCTGCTAGAAGAATGTCACACTTCCCTTCTTCGTTACACACCCCGCCTCGTTATTTCCTTCGGAACATTACCCTTCCCTGCGGTAGCATTTGCCAATCGACCACTCCTATGTCACTGTCAGTTTTGGTGTTACGTTATGGAAAAAGGAGGAATTTTATCCCACCAGGACTGTCAAAGAACATGTAGCTTTTCTGTTGTTTGGGGGTTGGCCGATGGACTTCAGCCACCCCCATGGGTGCGTCACTGGTTAGGAAGATGCTTTGAGGATACAATTATAATCGCCCCATAGTGTCTATAGTAATCCCATCCTCTACAAACTATAGGTCCCTATGATTGAGGGCCTGCTAGAAGAATGTCACACTTCCCTTCTTCGTTACACACCCCGCCTCGTTATTTCCTTCGGAACATTCCCCTTCCCTGCGGTAGCATTTGCCAATCGACCACTCCTATTTCACTGTCAGTTTTAGTGTTACGTTATGGAAAAAGGAGGAATTTTATCCCACCAGGACTGTCAAAGAACATGTAACTTTTCTGTTGTTTGGGGGTTGGCCGATGGGCTTCAGCCACCCCCATGGGTGCGCCACTGGTTAGGAAGATGCTTTGAGGATACAATTATAATTGCCCCATAGTGTCTATCGTAATCCCATCCTCTACAAACTATAGGTCCCTATGATTGAGGGCCTGCTAGAAGAATGTCACACTTCCCTTCTTCGTTACACACCCCGCCTCGTTATTTCCTTCGGAACATTCCCCTTCCCTGCGGTAGCATTTGCCAATCGACCACTCCTATCTCACTGTCAGTTTTGGTGTTACGTTATGGAAAAAGGAGGAATTTTATCCCACCAGGACTGTCAAAGAACATGTAACTTTTCTGTTGTTTGGGTGTTGGCCGATGGGCTTCAGCCACCCCCATGGGTGCGCCACTGGTTAGGAAGATGCTTTGAGGATACAATTATAATTGCCCCATAGTGTCTATCGTAATCCCATCCTCTACAAACTATAGGTCCCTATGATTGAGGGCCTGCTAGAAGAATGTCACACTTCCCTTCTTCGTTACACACCCCGCCTCGTTATTTCCTTCGGAACATTCCCCTTCCCTGCGGTAGCATTTGCCAATCGACCACTCCTATCTCACTGTCAGTTTTGGTGTTACGTTATGGAAAAAGGAGGAATTTTATCCCACCAGGACTGTCAAAGAACATGTAACTTTTCTGTTGTTTGGGGGTTGGCCGATGGGCTTCAGCCACCCCCATGGGTGCGCCACTGGTTAGGAAGATGCTTTGAGGATACAATTATAATTGCCCCATAGTGTCTATCGTAATCCCATCCTCTACAAACTATAGGTCCCTATGATTGAGGGCCTGCTAGAAGAATGTCACACTTCCCTTCTTCGTTACACACCCCGCCTCGTTATTTCCTTCGGAACATTCCCCTTCCCTGCGGTAGCATTTGCCAATCGACCACTCCTATCTCACTGTCAGTTTTGGTGTTACGTTATGGAAAAAGGAGGAATTTTATCCCACCAGGACTGTCAAAGAACATGTAACTTTTCTGTTGTTTGGGGGTTGGCCGATGGGCTTCAGCCACCCCCATGGGAGCGCCACTGGTTAGGAAGATGCTTTGAGGATACAATTATAATCGCCCCATACTGTCTATCGTAATCCCATCCTCTACAAACTATAGGTCCCTATGATTGAGGGCCTGCTAGAAGAATGTCACACTTCCCTTCTTCGTTACACACCCCGCCTCGTTATTTCCTTCGGAACATTCCCCTTCCCTGCGGTAGCATTTGCCAATCGACCACTCCTATCTCACTGTCAGTTTTGGTGTTACGTTATGGAAAAAGGAGGAATTTTATCCCACCAGGACTGTCAAAGAACATGTAACTTTTCTGTTGTTTGGGGGTTGGCCGATGGGCTTCAGCCACCCCCATGGGAGCGCCACTGGTTAGGAAGATGCTTTGAGGATACAATTATAATCGCCCCATAGTGTCTATCGTAATCCCATCCTCTACAAGCTATAGGTCCCTGTGATTGAGGGCCTGCTAGAAGAATGTCACACTTCCCTTCTTCGTTACACACCCCGCCTCGTTATTTCCTTCGGAACATTCCCCTTCCCTGCGGTAGCATTTGCCAATCGACCACTCCTATCTCACTGTCAGTTTTGGTGTTACGTTATGGAAAAAGGAGGAATTTTATCCCACCAGGACTGTCAAAGAACATGTAACTTTTCTGTTGTTTGGGGGTTGGCCGATGGGCTTCAGCCACCCCCATGGGAGCGCCACTGGTTAGGAAGATGCTTTGAGGATACAATTATAATCGCCCCATACTGTCTATCGTAATCCCATCCTCTACAAACTATAGGTCCCTATGATTGAGGGCCTGCTAGAAGAATGTCACACTTCCCTTCTTCGTTACACACCCCGCCTCGTTATTTCCTTCGGAACATTCCCCTTCCCTGCGGTAGCATTTGCCAATCGACCACTCCTATCTCACTGTCAGTTTTGGTGTTACGTTATGGAAAAAGGAGGAATTTTATCCCACCAGGACTGTCAAAGAACATGTAACTTTTCTGTTGTTTGGGGGTTGGCCGATGGGCTTCAGCCACCCCCATGGGAGCGCCACTGGTTAGGAAGATGCTTTGAGGATACAATTATAATCGCCCCATAGTGTCTATCGTAATCCCATCCTCTACAAGCTATAGGTCCCTGTGATTGAGGGCCTGCTAGAAGAATGTCACACTTCCCTTCTTCGTTACACACCCCGCCTCGTTATTTCCTTCGGAACATTCCCCTTCCCTGCGGTAGCATTTGCCAATCGACCACTCGTATCTCACTGTCAGTTTTGGTGTTACGTTATGGAAAAAGGAGGAATTTTATCCCACCAGGACTGTCAAAGAACATGTAACTTTTCTGTTGTTTGGGGGTTGGCCGATGGGCTTCAGCCACCCCCATGGGTGCGCCACTGGTTAGGAAGATGCTTTGAGGATACAATTATAATTGCCCCATAGTGTCTATCGTAATCCCATCCTCTACAAACTATAGGTCCCTATGATTGAGGGCCTGCTAGAAGAATGTCACACTTCCCTTCTTCGTTACACACCCCGCCTCGTTATTTCCTTCGGAACATTCCCCTTCCCTGCGGTAGCATTTGCCAATCGACCACTCCTATCTCACTGTCAGTTTTGGTGTTACGTTATGGAAAAAGGAGGAATTTTATCCCACCAGGACTGTCAAAGAACATGTAACTTTTCTGTTGTTTGGGGGTTGGCCGATGGGCTTCAGCCACCCCCATGGGAGCGCCACTGGTTAGGAAGATGCTTTGAGGATACAATTATAATCGCCCCATAGTGTCTATCGTAATCCCATCCTCTACAAGCTATAGGTCCCTGTGATTGAGGGCCTGCTAGAAGAATGTCACACTTCCCTTCTTCGTTACACACCCCGCCTCGTTATTTCCTTCGGAACATTCCCCTTCCCTGCGGTAGCATTTGCCAATCGACCACTCGTATCTCACTGTCAGTTTTGGTGTTACGTTATGGAAAAAGGAGGAATTTTATCCCACCAGGACTGTCAAAGAACATGTAACTTTTCTGTTGTTTGGGGGTTGGCCGATGGGCTTCAGCCACCCCCATGGGTGCGCCACTGGTTAGGAAGATGCTTTGAGGATACAATTATAATCGCCCCATAGTGTCTATCGTAATCCCATCCTCTACAAGCTATAGGTCCCTATGATTGAGGGCCTGCTAGAAGAATGTCACACTTCCCTTCTTCGTTACACACCCCGCCTCGTTATTTCCTTCGGAACATTCCCCTTCCCTGCGTTAGCATTTGCCAATCGACCACTCCTATCTCACTGTCAGTTTTGGTGTTACGTTATGGAAAAAGGAGGAATTTTATCCCACCAGGACTGTCAAAGAACATGTAACTTTTCTGTTGTTTGGGGGTTGGCCGATGGGCTTCAGCCACCCCCATGGGTGCGCCACTGGTTAGGAAGATGCTTTGAGGATACAATTATAATTGCCCCATAGTGTTTATCGTAATCCCATCCTCTACAAACTATAGGTCCCTATGATTGAGGGCCTGCTAGAAGAATGTCACACTTCCCTTCTTCGTTACACACTCCGCCTCGTTATTTCCTTCGGAACATTCCCCTTCCCTGCGGTAGCATTTGCCAATCGACCACTCCTATCTCACTGTCAGTTTTGGTGTTACGTTATGGAAAAAGGAGGAATTTTATCCCACCAGGACTGTCAAAGAACATGTAACTTTTCTGTTGTTTGGGGGTTGGCCGATGGGCTTCAGCCACCCCCATGGGAGCGCCACTGGTTAGAAAGATGCTTTGAGGATACAATTATAATCGCCCCATAGTGTCTATCGTAATCCCATCCTCTACAAACTATAGGTCCCTATGATTGAGGGCCTGCTAGAAGAATGTCACACTTCCCTTCTTCGTTACACACCCCGCCTCGTTATTTCCTTCGGAACATTCCCCTTCCCTGCGGTAGCATTTGCCAATCGACCACTCCTATCTCACTGTCAGTTTTGGTGTTACGTTATGGAAAAAGGAGGAATTTTATCCCACCAGGACTGTCAAAGAACATGTAACTTTTCTGTTGTTTGGGGGTTGGCCGATGGGCTTCAGCCACCCCCATGGGAGCGCCACTGGTTAGGAAGATGCTTTGAGGATACAATTATAATCGCCCCATACTGTCTATCGTAATCCCATCCTCTACAAACTATAGGTCCCTATGATTGAGGGCCTGCTAGAAGAATGTCACACTTCCCTTCTTCGTTACACACCCCGCCTCGTTATTTCCTTCGGAACATTCCCCTTCCCTGCGGTAGCATTTGCCAATCGACTACTCCTATCTCACTGTCAGTTTTGGTGTTACGTTATGGAAAAAGGAGGAATTTTATCCCACCAGGACTGTCAAAGAACATGTAACTTTTCTGTTGTTTGGGGGTTGGCCGATGGGCTTCAGCCACCCCCATGGGAGCGCCACTGGTTAGGAAGATGCTTTGAGGATACAATTATAATCGCCCCATAGTGTCTATCGTAATCCCATCCTCTACAAGCTATAGGTCCCTATGATTGAGGGCCTGCTAGAAGAATGTCACACTTCCCTTCTTCGTTACACACCCCGCCTCGTTATTTCCTTCGGAACATTCCCCTTCCCTGCGGTAGCATTTGCCAATCGACCACTCCTATCTCACTGTCAGTTTTAGTGTTACGTTATGGAAAAAGGAGGAATTTTATCCCACCAGGACTGTCAAAGAACATGTAACTTTTCTGTTGTTTGGGGGTTGGCCGATGGGCTTCAGCCACCCCCATGGGTGCGCCACTGGTTAGGAAGATGCTTTGAGGATACAATTATAATCGCCCCATAGTGTCTATCGTAATCCCATCCTCTACAAGCTATAGGTCCCTATGATTGAGGGCCTGCTAGAAGAATGTCACACTTCCCTTCTTCGTTACACACCCCGCCTCGTTATTTCCTTCGGAACATTCCCCTTCCCTGCGGTAGCATTTGCCAATCGACCACTCCTATCTGACTGTCAGTTTTGGTGTTACGTTATGGAAAAAGGAGGAATTTTATCCCACCAGGACTGTCAAAGAACATGTAACTTTTCTGTTGTTTGGGGGTTGGCCGATGGGCTTCAGCCACCCCCATGGGAGCGCCACTGGTTAGAAAGATGCTTTGAGGATACAATTATAATCGCCCCATAGTGTCTATCGTAATCCCATCCTCTACAAACTATAGGTCCCTATGATTGAGGGCCTGCTAGAAGAATGTCACACTTCCCTTCTTCGTTACACACCCCGCCTCGTTATTTCCTTCGGAACATTCCCCTTCCCTGCGGTAGCATTTGCCAATCGACCACTCCTATCTCACTGTCAGTTTTGGTGTTACGTTATGGAAAAAGGAGGAATTTTATCCCACCAGGACTGTCAAAGAACATGTAACTTTTCTGTTGTTTGGGGGTTGGCCGATGGACTTCAGCCACCCCCATGGGTGCGCCACTGGTTAGGAAGATGCTTTGAGGATACAATTATAATCGCCCCGTAGTGTCTATCGTAATCCCATCCTCTACAAGCTATAGGTCCCTATGATTGAGGGCCTGCTAGAAGAATGTCACACTTCCCTTCTTCGTTACGCACCCCGCCTCGTTATTTCCTTCGGAACATTCCCCTTCCCTGCGTGGCAATTATTTTTGGTTTTGTGTCGTGGGACTTGGATATCGAGTTTCTTACGCTCCAACGGATAGAAACAGAGAATTGTCCTTGTTTTCGAAAGGAGAGTTTCGATGTGATCAAATGACCGAATGCTCGGTCGCGTTCCTCCGACGAAATCTGCTTTACCGTTGAGCAGAGGGAGGATGGAACGAAAGAGAAAAAAAAAAGAACAGCTTCGAACAGGGCGGATAAACAATGGCCCTCATTTTGTGCTTCTGACTCGGATGCGGCGGAACAATCGGGAGAAGGAATGCCATTGCCTCCCCGTTTTTATTAATACTCTTTTATTTTTGCGTTCTTTTTACTGCGTTGTCGTCGGAGGCGTTGGGTAGCTGTGTAGCACAAGAGGGTTATTGGGTGTCCTATTAACAACTTGTCGTCAGAAGATAAATTACTTATTAATAGCTTGCTCCTACTTTTCGCCCTTGTAAGAAGGCTTGAGAAGATATGAGTGTTGTTGCAAAGAATTTGTTATGATGTTGACGCAGTTTCACATGTATGGTATAAAAGTCCAGTGTAGCTTAAAGCAGCAATTTTTCAAGGTTATGAAACTGTTTTAGTACTCGTCAAAGTTATCTTTATGTTACTTTTCAGCAAATAATTTTTTTTAATGTTATATTATAAATTCTCTTTTATACGGTAGTTTCGTATACCATTGTAGAATATAAGCTAGTCAGCACACTGGAGTAGGTATATCATATTGAACTAAAATGGATATTCATTGGTGTGTGCGTAGTAGTAGATTTTGTAGTAGATTGCGAGTCTTGTAGCATGGTCTCCGAAACAAGTTCAACAGAGGTACTGTCTGTCTACCAAACCACCCCCTGTCTAGGTATTGGTCGCTATAGAAACAGGCCGTAAAATCAAAAATGTCATTCACAGTACGATGGATATATCATCAGAAAGATTATACTTTTCTCTACAAAATAAGTTCTATGCGAACCGGAAAGGACAATTAGGTCAAATTATACAGATATTTATATATACTGAAGACATCACTTTATTTACTTCGAAAACCACCTTGAGAAAAGATCAATAACGTACCTTTAACATATATTTTTTAGAAGAAAATAATAAATACGTTTTTTCTCTGTAATTTAAGATCAAAGGTTAAATTAAATTATTCTGAAACTATAAAAGTCATTCAAACGGTCGTCATGCATTGTTAGAAATGTTTTACATATATATAACAAAATAAACTCTAATTTAGTTCGATCCAACAATTAGTTGAAGTTTTCTAGAATTTCTTATGTATGACTGGGCAACAAATTATCCAAGTTTAAAAAAAAATCGAAGGAGGTCGGGTTGTAGACTGCGGTTTGACATGGAATAACCCACACATTTTTCAAAGAAAAACAATTAAATGAGAATAGTTTCACTTAAATATAATCAGCTTATTTTAATTCTTGGATTTTATTTGTGAATGCATTAATTATTAAACATGTAATTGATAATTAAGTACTTAATAGTGTTGTGCATTACACTGGCTTCACATAAATGCACAAATTCTTTGATTACGTGAATTAGAGTGACATACTTTGGGTTTTGCAGTTTTTTTAAGGTGGTGACTCAATTGGTCGAGTTCATGCATTCCTTTTGCAAGATTATATTCAATTTACAAACCCTTCTCGTCAAAATTACAAGAGCCGTGGCAATTTGATTTCATTCTGCTAAGTAAAAATACTTCTCATTAGAAACTAAGTTATATTTAAAATATGAGTATAATTGTACAATTTACCAAGATATCGTATGCAAATGTGTTTCTTTTTGCAGCTAAAGTCAAATTAATTCGAAACTTTAAGAACACACGCGTCCCCTTGGGTTACGAAAAGCACATGGTCAAATGGTTTAATGGGGCAGGTAAGTATTTTGACGATATCAAACGCATTTTTAACAATTTTTATGCAATATTTTGAGTTTCTCCCACAAATAATCGTATACAGTACTTAGAAATAAATTTGAGAGAAAGGAAGATAACTTTTAGTTCACAAATTAAATAATTCGTTCAATTTGTAAACATAAACCTTTCATTTTTAAAAACATTAACCACAAAGTGCAAAAGGATTGCTGTTTGGTTGTCTGTGAAAAGCTGTTCCACGCAGATTCAACACGCAGCCACATTTCATCAGTTGTGACTGAGGGGATGACATATAGATCAATTTATTTTCGAGCACTCTTAAACCATACTTCTTTAATGGAGGACGAATTGGGTAACCAAGCAAGCCAAGGAAGTAGTGGTACTTGTTGGTAACAGAAGAAACGTTGGGACGATCATTGTCTTGTTAAAAAATAGTTCTTGGGAGGGTATGTATGAAGGGTAGGACTTCTGGTTCCAAGACCTCTGTGATGAACCGTTTGACTGTTGGTGGTTCTTGTTAACGATCTGTATAAGGTGAGTGTGAATGAAAAGAAGTAAACCCCAAACCATTGCGCTTGCAGGAGGATCACTATGACGCACTGTGATGTACCTTTCCAGATACCTTTCCCCACTGTATCGGAGACCAAGGATTCGGCCTTCATGGGCCACAAGCGTAGCTGGACTTTTTTGAGACCGGGGCGAATGATGCTGATACCGCCCTTCGTCCGAAACAAAATTTACGTATTAAAAATCTAAAAAGTAATCTATTAAAATAATACAAATAGAATGTCCTAATTAGTACCGTATTAATTTTTTTAACTAATGTGTTATTAATTATTGATTACAAGTTATTTTACTTAGGCTACTTTTCATATGATTTCTTTCTACCGAAACATTACGTTTGCTGAAACGAATATATATTTGAATGATTTTAAAATAGCTGAAAATAATGTGGTAAAATTATTGCCTCTTCTAAATTGAAAAAAGAAAAATCCAGCATAGTAAGTATTTCAAGTGCAATCGTAGATTGCACTTTACTCTAATGAAAGTCAATTTACTCATATGAAGCTCATTTCTAAATATTTAATACAATTTTTTTCAAGAGCAATTTCATAATTACGTATTTTAATAATTTTGTTATAGTCAATGGTGAAAACTGATTTTACGTGCTCAGTTTGTATTAAGACATCACATTTTAAGGTACAGTTGTATCTAACGCTTCGTCTGGTGACAACGCTCTTGGCGCGTTTTTTGGCGCACTTTTAGTAGCGAGTTATGGCAGGTAGTAATCCATCTCTATTAGAGTTATTCCTGTTTTTATGTCAACCTCGGCAAGTGGAAAGATTTATAAAGATGTTATATTTATAAAGATAAGAAAGATTTTTCTGAGATTTCTTTCCTTGGCGATATAAACAAGTGCGCCAAAAAACGTGCCAAGAGCGTTGCCACCAAACAAGGCGCTAGATGCAGATGCACCCAATTTACAACTTGCAGAGATGTGATACTTGATAGAGACTTCCCTTGCTTCTCAAATATCTTTAAAAAATAATGCTTTATTGTGTTGGTAATTTAGCTTGACGTATTAATAGGATATAGCAATATTCAAACTTACAACAATAGTTTCTTTTTCAATGATTGTTTTGAGAATGGTATCACACAAGCAATCGATTTACTTTACTTAGTTGGAAAATATAATTCGTTTGACGAATTATATTTTCCTCTAAGTGATTTAATATGGCTAAATCAACGGTTGTGGCGTGGTTATTATTATTCCCTAGGATATGGGGACTGTTTAGATTGATTATCATCGGCAATGCAGCGCTTATATTGTACTGCAGATGGCATATTTTACTTTGGTACTGGTTTTAGCCGGTGATAAGGATAAAATGTTAGTACTGTTTTAATTGGACAAGAAAATATTAAAGAAGGAAAAAGGAAGAAAGGGGTTAAAACACGATGCTACAGATCAATCAAAGGTGTCTTAGAAGCAAATGACAGTGATAAATATGGAACAGATCGCATCAGATTGTGAACAAAAATATCGCAATAAAACACCCGACCACCAAAGCACTTGCAATGACAAATAATAGAAAAGTTGGTGAATATGATTGTGGGGATAAAGCAAATGATGGAAAAGTTAATGAATTTGATGATGATGGAAGAGTTGCTGAATAGGATTATGAGGATAAAGAGAATGATGGAAAGGTTACTGAAAATGATTGCGAGGACAAGGAAAGGGATAGAAAGTTTATGAACATGAATATGAGGATAATGAAAATGATGAAGTTAGTGAATATGATTGTGAGGATAAAAAAGATGATGAAGTTGGTGAATATAATTTTGAGGATGAGAAAGAATTTGGAAGATTTGATGAATATGATTGTGGAAATAAAGCAAATGATGGAAAAGTTGGTGAATATGATTTTGAGGATAAGAAAAAATATGTAAAAGTTGGTGAATGTGATTGTGAAAATAAAGCAAATGATGGAAAACCTGATGATTATGGTTATGAGGATAAGAAAAATGATAGAAAAGTTCATGAATATCATTGCGTGGATAAGGAAAATGATGGAAAAGTTGGTGAATATGATTGTGACGATAAGTAAAATGATGCAAGTGCCGAGATTGTGGACGACTCCAAAGGACATGATGAAATTGATAGATTGGCCTGGGGAAATTCGCCAAATATTTTTGTGAAACCAAATATTAAGATAGAGGAAAATATTCAACCAGGAAAATGTACACTTGTATTTGGATGTAGCCAGGAAAGAAGACCTAGAAGAAAACGACTTGAATTCATTGCTGCTTCTTAGTTGGGGTTGCGGCCCCTCCGCCCCGACCAGGTGATATCATTACGGATATAGGGAAGGCCCCCGAGAGATTGTAGATTGCTGAGAGAATTACCTGGTTCGGCTTATTTACTTAACAACTCTTACATATTGTATCGTTTTAATTGGGCAACAAGAAAAAAAGATTCTGGCGTGTACATGGAGGGACAAACAAAAGAATATCCAGGGCCTCAGTACACTGATAAACTAGTTGAATTAGAATATAGAAATAGAATATAGAATTAGGGTACTGGTTCATGAAACAAACAAAATTTAATATATATAAACATTTACATTTGACGAAAAGATAACATAGATATGTAACTTACGTTGGGAGGAATTACAAACACTATGAAGCAGCACGTCCGAATCTTGCGAAACGAAAGTGGACAAAAAAGTTTTCATATTCGCGCGCAGCTTGCGTTTAGTTTCTGCGGAGCAGTTTATGTTGAGGTTACTGCGGAGCAGTTACATAGAATGTTATGCAGGAGTATTCTCCAGATTCAATACAAACCTAGTTGAAAATTCATTGATGAAGAAAATGAAGATGACAAAATACGAGTACCAGAATAGAATTAGAATAGAATAGAATACGAAACCATCGTACATTCCGTTTGCCATGATGGAATAACCAGCGGTTTGAAGACCTTGTACAATGCAGAGAACTTAACCTCTCCATTAGACAATGGAAATGGATACAAATTGAAGAGAAACAAAGTAGGTAAACAAGTGAGGTAGAGTTGCACTCACGAGATTGCATCAGAACTCATCAGAAAATATAATTCAGCATTTAGTAACGAAAGTCGAGCTAGGAGCCCTCACTGCAGCCGACGAACAGAGCTTACTGTTAAATACGATTCCTTCAGAGGAAAGGAATGACACAGGCCATATGGATCGCAAAAGGGAAAAGAGCTAGTTTATTGAAAACACAACACATATATATATACAGATAGGATAGGATTGCAGCGCAACCAATAAGAGAGAGATTCATTAAAATGGACGGACGTCCAAGAAAGATGTAGAACATTCACACATGCTGCCTGTAAAGAGTGACTCAGCTCTAGCAGCACAAAGAAAGATACAAAGACTTCTATGGGCGATTACATTATACAACATCCGCCCTTAATCGCACATCACTAAAGAAAAACATACATTACATTTTTCACATTGATATCTACAAAACAAAACATACACATTACCTTTTAAAATTACACAATGACAAAATTTCATTAAATTTCACTCTAGGCAATGCTTTAGTTAACATATCAGCAATTTGGCGATCAGACGGAACATATTCAACTCTTATATTATTTTTGCAAATTACATTACGGATGTATTTTAATTTGATATCAATATGTTTCAATCTACCATGATTATTTTCATTCGTTATACATTTGATACAAGATTGATTATCTTCAAACACAGTAAGATCTGAAACATCGGTAATTTCTGAAGCAACACTTTTTAACCATATAAAGTCCTGAATACCTTTACTTAATGCTATTACTTCAGCTTCAGTTGATGAGAGAGCAATACATTTTTGTTTATTACAAGACCAGAAAATTGGAGAATTACAAAACCTTATAATATAACCAGAAATAGATTTTCTATCATTTGGATTAGAACCCCAATCAGCATCAACATACATAGACATTTGAAAATCATTTGAATCTTTACAGTACTCTAGTTTTAAGTTAGCAGTACCTTTTAAATACCTTAAGATTTTCTTCAAAGCACACCATCCAGCACAAATGCAATTTCAGCAAAGCACACCATCAAGAGCATCCAGTCGGATGCTCTTGAAGTTGACTTAAACAATTTACAGCATACAAAATATCAGGCCTAGATACATAAGCTAAATAAAGTAACGATCCTACAAGTTCTCGATATGGTCCATCAAATACCTCACCTTTCTCAAAATTAGCCAATGTTGATTTAGGATCCATCGAAAGAACACTAGGTTTACAATCTAACATGTTAAACTTTTTCAGTAATTTTATAATATACAATTCCTGATCCATTAGCAACTTATCAGAACTAAATTTCAAACGAATTCCTAAAAATTCAGATGCACTTTCAGATTTAGACATTTGAAATTCTTTAGATAACAAAGAAATCACAATATTAGTTTCTGTAACATCTGAACCTGCTATTAATAAATCATCTACATAAAGTGCTATAACAATTTTCTTTTCTTTTTCATATCGTACAAAAATACATGGCTCATTTACAAGTTGTATAAAATTAAGTTTTATCACAAATTCCAAGAACTTTTTAAACCATTGACGTGGTGCTTGTTTTAACCCATACAAACTCTTTTTAAGTTTACATTTTCTCCCACTATTATCATCATACCCCTTGGGTTGATCCATATAAATTAATTCACTTAATTCACCATTCAAAAATGCAGTTTTTACATCAAGTACAAAAACAAAAAGATTTTCTTTCACAATTAGTACAAGTATTAATCTTAAAGCAGGCATACTGATTACAGGTGAAAAAGTCTCAGTATACTGAGACTTTTTCAAGTCCTTCTTTTTGCAAAAATCCTCTAGCTACTAAACGAGCTTTATAATTACCATTTCTTTTCTTATTGAGGACCCATTTGCACGAAATAGATTGTTTTTCTGGTGGTAGGGTTTCAAGATCCCAGACATCGTTGGACTTCATGCTCTCCATTTCCTCATCCATGGCAATCCTCCACAGGAGTTGCTCGTCATTGGGTAGAGATGCGATGTCGTCAAAAGTCAAAGCTTCATCGGCGAACATTGCATTATACGCTTCAGGATGTGGAAATCTAACAGGCTCTTTGGTTTGTCTCAAAGACCTTCTCAGTTCAATTGGATGTAGATCGTCGTTCTCACTTTCACTCTTGTCGTCCTCGAGTACATCGAACTCGTTTACTGACTGATCTACTTCATCTGCGATGAACCTTTGAAGCTTGTCGCGAATCTTACGTTCATCAAACTTCACATCTTTCGATACACAAATTCTATGAGAATCGGGATTCATTAGTCTAAACCCCATCGAGGAGTATCCAACAAAAAGCATCCTCTTGCTTTTGGGATCAAGTTTCTTCCTTTGAGAAGAAGGTACAAGCATGTATGCATCGCACCCAAATACATGCATATTCCTTAGATCAGGCTCTTCGCCAAATTTCAGAAAGTACGGTGAAGAGTTATCAACAGTACTGGGCAACCTATTTTTAATGTATGCGGCAGTAAGAATCGCTAAACCCCAGAAACTTTTGGGTAAAGCAGACTCAAAAATCATTGCCCGCCCTTTTTCCATAAGAGATCTATTAGCGCGTTCAGCCACATCGTTTAATGCTGGAACGTAAGGCGGCGATGGATCAACGACTATACCGGCATCTGTAGCACATTTTAAAATTGCACCAGACATGTATTCTTTAGCATTATCACATCTTAAAATACGAATGGAAGGATTTGACAAAGAAAAATTTTAGTTCTTCAATTACATCGCTTTTCCGTTTCAATAATCTCACTTCGGTAAAACGCGAATAATCATCAATAATAGTCATAAAGTAGCGCTCACCTGCATAGGTTTCTGGATCAATTGGTCCACATATATCCGTGTGAATTTTTCTAAAAGGCTCCTTCTCCCTCTTTCTAGGACCTTTCCCCAACGGTGAGGCACTTTGCTTTGCATGAGCAAACTTCACAAAATGAAATCGGAGTCGGAAGTCCTAATTTCTTCAACACATGATCACAAGGATAGCCTAGCCTGCGATGCCATAATTCTTTTTCTTCCACAAGAAAAGCACTTTCAACACTTGGCACAAAATCACAAATATATTGTCCTGAACTATCACGATTACCAAGTACGAAGTGTTCAGTCTCATTTTTCACAAAAACCTTTCGGCTTTCAAATACCAGACTGAGACCTGCACTTTCTATTTTTCGGACAGAAATTAATTGTCCACTCAGATTTGGCACAAATAAAACATCTTTCAGGGTAATCTCCTTGCCATTTGAAGTTTTTCCGACGATCACACCAACTCCTTCCACTTCCAATTTAGCTGTTTTCGAAGCGCATTTGATACTGCCTGATGATGGATTTAATTCCGAAAACCACTCTCTTTTTGAACACATATGGGATGTGGCACCAGAGTCTACTATGAAGCTTTCTCGTGTAGAGCTTCCCACAACAAAAGATACTGCAGTTGAGGCAAGCCTTTCACCTGCATTATGTTGACTTTTGCAGTCTCTCTTCATGTGGCCGCTCTTTCCGCAATTATAGCACTTAATCTTCTTTTGGCAAAACTTCGCTGTATGTCCCTTCCTTTTACAGTTTTGGCAAAAGTATTCCTTCTTGGCAGGAAAGGCAGCATTTTCTGTTGGATATTTCCTTGGTTTAATGGAGTGTCTGAAATCAATTGACAAGGCCTCTGCATCCAAAAGACGTTGGGTCACAAAGTCCAAAGTTAAGTTCGCACTTGGCTGATTCTCCAAAGCCACTTTGACGGTCTCGTACTCAGGAGGAAGTGACATCAAAATGTAGACAATGATGTCCATGTCATTGACCTCCGCTCCAGACAAACGTAGATCACTAACGAGACTTGTCACACTATCAATATGCTGTCTCATAGGCACATCACTGGCTTTCTTTAAGGTGGCCAATCGTTTGCGAGCTAGAATTTGGTTCACAGCTCCTTTATTGTCGTATTTCAGTTCCAATTTCTTCCAGATTTTACTAGCTGTCCTCTCAGTCTGCAGAGAAACAAGAATCTGGTCGCTCAATAGTGTCAGCAGGAAAGCGTAGGCCTTTTTTGCCTTAACAGACTCATCTGCTTCTGCACCTTCTGCGGGATCTGCCTCCAAGAATGAATGCATCGAACTGCTTAGCACAAAATACAGCCTTTACTCTCCTCGACCATAGTGAAAAATTCTGTCCATCGAAGGGAACCAAAGCGTACCCCTCCTTCGACGAAAAGGCCATTGCTCCGAAAAATAAAACGGCAGCAAAAAAACTTCCTTACGACGCTCCCCGCTTCTCGAAACACCCGTAGAAGCGCAAAGAAAATAAACAGCGGACCCACTTGACAACAGGGAACCACGCTCTGCTGTTAAATACGATTCCTTCAGAGGAAAGGAATGACACAGGCCATATGGATCGCAAAAGGGAAAAGAGCTAGTTTATTGAAAACACAACGCATATATATATACAGATAGGATAGGATTGCAGCGCAACCAATAAGAGAGAGATTCATTAAAATGGACGGACGTCCAAGAAAGCTGTAGAACATTCACACATGCTGCCTGTAAAGAGTGACTCAGCTCTAGCAGCACAAAGAAAGATACAAAGACTTCTATGGGCGATTACATTATACAACACTTACAGACATGACCTGATGAGTCACCAGCCTCCATTGCTGTGCTAGCGTTGTGGATGTCGCTGCAAGATTCGTCACCTCTATGCACAGTGAGTGCCTATATAACGATACGGTTAAACCTCTTTCTCTCAAATTAATAACTCATCCTCTCAAACTCTGTTAACTGTTCATAATGTTGACTCATTTTGCGATGAGGTTCAAATCCACATTTTTCTTATTGCATTCGTAAAGTCCAATCTTGATGGCCATTTAATGAATTATCTGTTGAATGTTTTCTAAGAATTTATGAGGTAGAAAGAACAAACTAAACACTCACTAAATTTTAACGAATATCTCAATTTATTTTATCAGCATAACTAACATTAGAAAGTGGAACTTTTGTTTATATTTCAAATGAATGCAAATTTATTTCAATATTTTATCCGCTATAAAAATATTGAGTTTTCAATTTCTTTTATCTATGCACTTTTAGAAATGTTTTATGAGTATTTATAAACAGTTTTATATTAAATTTCAATACTATTCAGATGTGTTTTAATATATTTATAGGAATTTATTATTGGTATTGTATTTTATTTATGTAGTTTAATGTTTCTTTGTATAAAAATATGTATTTTTTAATTTGTTTTGTAAAGAGTGAGCAACAAAATATTTATTTATTTGCGAAATTCGGTATGCATGCTTAATATATAATTTTGTACTCCATAATTTATTCAAATTCAGTAAAGACTGCAAATTATTACTCATATTATTTGGTTATCATTGAGTAAAAAAGTATTATTAAACAAATACTGAAAGCATATTTCCCACTGGAAGTTGAGAGGTAGTTAAATTTACGTCATACTGAAGCAACACAACGGGCTATTGGAAGTATTCTTAATTCAGCGAACTTTACAGCTACTTTGTCAAACATCGTGTTAAATAAAAATATAAGAAATATTATTTAATGAGTGTAAAAGAAACTTATCAATTACACATAAAAGATAAAAAATATACTGTTCTGAAAACATTACAAGAAACTCATTTCAAGGAATTGTAAAATACTGACGATCCCAGGATAACGGAGTAAAAATCATAACGACCATCCATTACTTGATATATTGCAGTTAACCTTTACCCCTCTGAAGAATTCACAAGAATATATTCATTCTGTAGCCTGTAGGCTATTCTGCATGAATTCTAACCAGTTTCAGTTCATTGGTGTTTTATGGCGCAAGTGCCAGATCTGACCAAGCACTAGTTACTTTTGACCTTGACCAATAGAATTTTCCCTCGGATTCTCTTTGAACCAATAAATGTGGTTAGATGGTCAGTATGTGTATTGTGGGGAAAAGCAATTCTGCACTACAAGGAAATCTCGTGACGCTCGAAGAGTTAAAAGCGTTTCAAATTTAATGATTGTTCAAATTAACATCAACACAATTTGGTTGTTTCAAAGCTACAAGCTGTTTTTATGTAAGGGCACCAGTGTTGGGAATAACTTAATAAAACATTTTTAACTTTATTTTTTGCATATTGCTTACTTATTGACATCGGTTACGGAATATGGCATTTGCCAAATGATCGCCACGGGCCACTTTGCAAATATGAGCTCTTTTTTTTATTTCATTACGTTTGAGCACATTTCCGAGGTGATGTGTTCAATTTCTTCGAAATTTTTTGTTTAAGCTGTTGAATAGTTGTCGACTTGGTAGCGCAGACTCATTCCTTTAAGTAATAAAAAAATTCAGGCGCGGTTAAATCAGGAGAACGAGGGGGCCAATCGAATTCCCCAGATTTTAACATTATTTGGTCAGGAAATGCGTCCTTTAGAATTCGGATGGTTTCATGAATTGTATGGCATGTTAATTCATCTTGTTGAAGCCACATACGCTGTAAGTCTTTTGTCGTTCAACTGCAGACCGAAATTTTGAAACATCGCACAATATCGTTCAGAATTGAGTGATCGCATTTTCATTAGCATCATCGAAATAAATCGAAAAAAAGTCCAATAATGCTTCCACTCTAAATTGCACACCAGTTACTTTACGGAAATGAAGAGGTCGTTCATGAATTGACCTTGGATTTTTTCTGATCCCTACACCGGCTGTTCTATTTAATTACGTATCAACTGATGCCGAAATGAAGCGCAAAAAAATTGAACAAATCATGTGGTCAAAAGAACCCGCATTTGCAGCGCGAACAATTGATCGATTGTCAATTCCATAAATGGAATTCCCTTTATGGAATTTGACCGATGTAATATTCCATAAATTGTTCGTGTTAATTGAGTAAACAATATGTGCAAAAAATTAATATAAATGCTTTATTTAAAAATTATTCCAAAACAAAATGGCGCCCTTACATAAAAGACACCCCGTAATTCCAAAATTAACTTATCTCTGTTCCCACTTTTTGCCTGTCACAGCGTTTCTAAAGATTTATTTGCTGGTTGATTATGCCTTCTTTCGTCATGAAAGCAATGCCTCAAAGCAACCTAAATTAATTTTAAGAAACAAATTTGGTATCCCATCACATTAGTTCAATTTTAAATCCATTGAAAAAGTCTGCGCATTTTCCACCTGTAGATTGGATTAGCAAGCGAATCGCATGATGGTTTCCTATAAACGCATGCCAAGGATTACCGATAATGCAATAAGAGATGGAATCCCGTGCCAAGTAGTTGCACCGAAGTACCGCAAATGGCAAATGAATATTGTACAAGCTATGCAGAGTAAAATAAGAACACCCACATGTCTCCTGGCGCTACTGGGAACGAAAGAAATAGAAATAAAATGCTGTGAACACATGTGTTGGTTATTGTGAAACAAAATATTTGTCATGTTAAAAGCAATCTAATATGGAATGTGATGGAATCTGACCCTAATACAGGCCCCACAACATGCAGCCATGCTTTCCACAGGGTTGTTAAAGGGTTCCTGTGGCAAGAAGTCGTATTCACGCACTAGGGAACGTCTTTGCTAATGTGCTGTATTTGATGTCGTGTTGGCTGCAATGAGACGTCCGAGAACATCTCAAGCATGCTCTATTGTCTTGAGATCAGTGACCTTGCCTGATACGTATTCAGAATCATCCTTAACTTTTGGACTTGTGTGTAGATGAAACATCATGCGATTCTGTTCGATTACAAATACTAAAATACTAATTAGACCCCTTTCATCAATAAATACAAATTAGACATCTTTTTCGCCCCGCGTAAGAGACGCATAAATAGATGTTACAGGCTTTGTTGCAGGATGTTGAAATCTGTTTATGTAGAGATATCGTTACTTTCTCCTTATTCCTTTTAATATTAGTTGAGTTTTATGGCGCAAGGGCCATGTTTGGTCAAGTTGCTCCAAACACGACAGACAACGTCAAGTAAATGAACACACACACTATTTTAAGGAAAAACCACCAAAGTGTGGAAGTATACCACTAAATTTTTGTAAGTAACAAACACAATTTTGTTCCTTTTTGTGCTTTTAGTAACCTCAATAATTTCTCTAAAGCACGAAATTAAACGATCCAATTTAGGGCGCTGAGCATAGAAATACCTTTAAAAAAAACCTTAAGATAAAACGGCCTTTGTTTTCATCTTTCTAAACAAGAAATTTTCCTTCAATTAAAAAACGCAAATAAAATAAAGACTAATAATTGTGGTATTCTAAAAGGACTGACGAGCTGTCTCAACTTCTTCAACGAAACATTCAACTTAACCAAAGAAAATGAAATCCTTAATATGCAGATTTTGGTGTTTGAAAGCATTTCTTCCTTACTATTATATTATTATATTTCTTATAGGTGGTGACATCTTGTTTTAAAGTTATTATTCGTAATGAGGTAGCCTTTTTTCGCTACAAAATCTCAGCTTATGTTCTAAGTTGAAGGTTTTTTACTATTTATCGTTGACAACATTTTCAATAAATTGACTGCATTTTAATAATTAATTTTCTTTTCAAAGCTTCGTTGTATAAATTTCTCCTTGAATTTTTTTATAAGTGAAACCCCACTTTCGTTTCAGAACCATTTATGATAATTATATTTCCCCCAAACTAGAACTTTTACGAACTTAACATGAGTAGAAAACATTTCAACAAAAACTTCGAGGTATAAAAAGTTCAAAACACTAGATAAAACTGGATTGGAGACTTTATTTAATAAATCGAATATAAGTTAATTATCAGTTTCCTTTGGCTTTGACAATGTTCCTTCTAAAAATTGACAGTTCATTTAGAACAAATTATAATTTATGTTTTTTAATAAAACTATTTGTAATTCGTTTTATAAAAAAGTTCGAGCACAAAATGTCATTTCATTATAATTAATCATGTCGTTATTATAATTGCTATTCCAAATAAATGAAATATGAGGTAGTGAAAAGTCACAATAAATTCGATTTGGAAAGATGCACTCAAACTTTCAGATATGTAGTTGAATATTTTATTTCGTGGCAAAATAATTATATTTGTGTCATTAGACATTAAATGTACGCATGTTAAACTGAATAATTGTTTAACACAATTTAGCTTTCAAAAGTCAGTTTCAGCCAATACAAATATTTATTGGAGTGTGGTGGCAACACTGAGCTCCCAACTACTTGCAAATTAAGTGAGGTATAAAATCACATTAAACTAATCTAACAAAGTATTCAGTATTCGAAATTATGCTCTTGTTACTAATGGTTGCAATATCATGCGATATCTTTTTTTACATATATTTTAGTATTTTATATTAGAAAGTTGCTATATTAATAAATATGAATTTTTATCTTTGAGTATCTCTGAGAAGTATTTTTATTGTTATCAAACGGCGATTTTATTTCCGCTACCCAAATGCTCTCACGTGATACATATCGGGGTACTTTAAAATGTAGTTTATCGACGTTTTGGGATGTTTGATTTCTAATCTAATTGACATTGACTAACCAACTATCAAAAATCTTTCTTTGGAATTTTTATTGGCGACGCCAAAATTCGGAAAACATACCAAGTGACATCTCGTCCGAAATACATACAGGAAATACTTTCGGACGCAAAACACTACCTCCATCTACAGAAAATGCCTCTCATACTTTTGGATGTCCGACTTTCTGAGAACAACCCATCCTACCTTAAAATACTTGAATTCCCTAATTGTACGGATTCACTAGGGTGTAAGGTATCATTGATATCATTTGATATGAAAGAGAGCACACAAATATGTGGTTGTGCCATACTTGAATTGTTTATTTTCAAACGAGATGATCCTTTTTTGAGTCTGCTTAAAAAGAATACGATGACATTTCTTCCCAAATTAGATTGGCTCCAATACATGATTTTACTTTATTTTAATAATTTATACGTGGCTAATAAGTTTATTGCAACTATTGTAGTACCACTCTATATATTCAATCCTATATATTGACCACTACAAACATATATTTAAAAAAAATTATGAAAGCGATTGTTCCCAGCCATTGTCAAATTACTTCGCTTAAAAATCACTTATCCTACTGTTTGTGCTTCCTCTAAAAATTGTATAAATTTTAATTCCCTTAATTTTCTCATAAAATAAAAGGAGAATTATTAGAGTTTGCTTAGGATTTTGTTTGTGTTGATTGGTATTGGTTTGTCGCTTGACGTCATATTTTCCTACACGACATTTAATTTATTACTCTTTCAGTCACCAATTTAAATTGTAACTGATCCCGCACAATCGTATCGTTGGAAAATATTTTCTGATTCTGTTAATGGTTATCAAGAGCAATCTAGAAAATATTTTGCGATTAAATTTTGTCTACCAATTATGAAATTCAACACCAAAGTTGACACTGGTTTTTTAATGAGAATCCACCATCGAACCATGCTCTTTCAGTAGCAACTTCGCATTACATTTTAAAAAACTCCTTTTTTTGAAGACACCCAAGAAGAAATATCGATTACCTCTTAGATCTGTTACCAAGTGTCTGGAAGACTGCCTCTTTGACTCCAATTCCCCTTTTATAAACTAAATTTAAGCTAAGCGTAAGCTTGCATTTCCTGGAAGAGTTGATTCCACCAGCTGCAACAGAAATTGGATACTCTTCGGAAATTGCATCTGTGTATTTTGTGAATTTGTCGTTGTACTATTACCGTCCAAAGGACTTTTATTTATTATGTCACTTCTTTGCATGTGTTCGTAAAATCTTTAACATATAGTACGATTAAATTTTCTCCATTAGTGTATATATTTCCAGATTTGACAGTAATGAAATTTAATGGATCCGTAACCTATTGCTTTACTGATTTTTTATGGATTGAAACACATTTCACTGCATTGGAATTTTGCAAATTTTGCGCTTGTGTTTTTTATTGTTAGCGTACATTTTATAATCTTACTCTTTAATTCTTGAACGTTTCCCAGATTCAATGGAAAATTGAGTCAAATTAGTCTCATTGGTAACTTTTTTGTATGTAAAACGTCACCAAGCTAACGTCATAGGCCGACGACTTAGTTACTAATTAAGTAAAAAATCCTAGTATCAAGTCGTCGGCCTATGACCAGGTCTAACTGCTAATAAGGCAGGTCTCGTATTCGAATCCCCATAAGGCCATGAAAATAAAGCGTCTGGAGTGGTGCTGTGTCTGGAGTTGTGCTGTGTCTGGAGTTGTGCTGTGTCTGGAGTTGTGCTGTGTCTCAGAGTCGTGGACAGGCAGCGAATCATGTTTAGTAAACGAATCCCGCTTCTGTCTTGGGGAGACAGTCGAGCGGTAAGCAGCTGTAACTCCTAATAATGTGTGGAGACATATCACATACGACAACCGATATATCCAGCAGATTCTACAACCTGTTATTTTGCCTTTAATACCATGTGTCCAAAGGGCTATTTATCATCACGATAACATCCGCCCCACACGGCTGGTCTCTCTTAGGAATGCCTCCTTGGTGTTGCAACCCTTCCTTGCCAATGGGATCCCCAGAGCTGTCTCCCATTGAACATGTCTGGGATATGCTATGCCGTCAATTGCAACCCCCAGTAATAAAGAAATTACCTTCAGAATTTTTTGAATAATTTGTCACAATATCCCATAACGGTTTTGTTTGACTCCATGCCAAGCCGTAAATCGGCGTGTGTCGCCGGCAGAAGGGGCTTTACAACTTTCTAATTTATGGTCTTTGGGATGTAACTCTACAATAACAAAGATTCCTCTAGATTTGATTTAGGGATAAATTTTTTATCTTTCCATGTAAATCATATATGAATTTGAAGTTTTACTACGATTGAGCATTGGCTTCGGAGGTTTCTATTTTCTTATTGGAGAGTATATATTAATAACAAATGTATATTAACGCATAATTTGTTCCGCTTCTTATTTCAGTTTTAAGGAAACTTAATACACTGTCAAATCAAATTTTTTGCATTGTTTTATGTTTTCAGAATATGTTAAATAATTTTTATGGCAGGGGATTTGCGCTAGAAATGACTAATGGACGACTTTCTCTAGTCCAAAGGCGAATAAAAATTTTAGAATGTTATAATTTAATAGCTTTATCTGAATCTATATGATATATCTCAACCTTTTATGTTATATCTCAACCATGACCATAAACGTGAACACGTTCTTTAATGTATGTGACACCAAATTATTTACTTGGAGTTGAAATTTTCTTGAGTTCTAAATTAACCCTTTCCGAGTGTGCGTAATCTACTCGAAAAAATAGTCTAATCATCTGTTTTAACGTTAATAGTAATAGTAGTAAAAATAATTATTAAGTCAGATTTATCCAGTTTCATGTTCCAAATATAATTTGTTACCTTGCAAAATTTGTAACCTTTAAAAGATTTCATGAAGTGAATTGTGATTGCATATGAAATTAAAATAACTATAGCTCATCGGTTTTTCAATTATTTAATCAATTTATTGAATTTTAAAAAATTAATTTGAAATTAAAGTAATTACGTCAAACATTCGAGTTTGTAGACTTCTGAATAACAAAATAAAGCGTGTAATTTTCCTTAGTACAATTTTTAAAAACATTTGAGTTGAAATAAAACGTATTGTTTTTAATTTAAAAGCATTTCTACCGAAAGTGCTGCAAGTATATTAAAATAAAGTTCATAAATGACTAATGTAATGTAATTTCCGAATAATTCCTATTTTGAACACAATTAACTGCTTAGATCCAAGATATGTCACATCCTTCATAACTTTTTGCCGAATATGACAACAAGCGTTTCAGAGAAGCAGATCAAAGCCGATTCACGGAACATCTCGACGCTATTTCCTCATCGCATCTAGTTAACAACGTCATTATTTCAAAAATATAAAGACATATTTACAATTTTTAAACCCGAAACATGCATCTGATCAGCAAAAACTCATCCGCAACGTCAATAAATAGTGTAATTACTCGCCATCCACTTAAAAATTCATTCCAACTCCCGAACTGCTGAGCGACATTCAAGGAAAAGCAAAAAAAATTGTTCTTTTAACCAGCAAAAGAACAAGAAAGAAAAAAGAGAATTCATCATTAGGTTTCCGTCTAATGAGGTCTCAAGAAGTTCCATTTCGGGCGATACAATGTTGCTCCAAAGTTCGTGAAATAACGAGTCGGCCCCTTACATTCTTCTATCTCTTCCAAAGTGTATTGTTAGTTCCAGCTTTTAGTTCTCTTGATGCTCAACACTTTTTCTCTTACTGTTAATAGAGGCCTCTGGGCTGTAAAAGGGATGCCTTTTAACCATACCTCCTGGATAGATTGTGGCTCTGGGGGTCTAGATAACGATAGACATGGTTGCAGCAGGGCATTCACAACAGAAACCTGCAATCTAATTAAACGGACTCTAATTTTAAATTGAGCACCTTGCCTAAGAGCAGAGGCTCGTGGCTTTGAGCAGAGACGAGAAAAAATATTAAGTAGAACTGAGTTTATTTTCGGGTTTCGCTGTCTTTTTTGGAAACTGGGTAAAAGTGTTTCAGCCAGGCGGAAGATCAATGTCAGGTTATTTTTTTATTGTTGGCTGTAGCTTTCCTCCAAGTTCAAGTTCGTGTGTTCTTTTCCTTTGTGAGGAATAAAGAAAGATGTTTCTTTTTCGGCGGTTGCAGACAAATATTTGTTGGAAAACTTTTTCCCTTTGGATGTTGTTCTTCATGAGTTGGAGTACGATTTAAGAGTTAACTGTTTAGTTATTTGATTTTTAGGTGAAGAAAGCAGAGCAAGGTGTAGACTGCAACACTACAGGGGTGTTTAGGTCACAGTAATAAAATATCCATGCTTTTAAGTTGCATTTGTAACTAGTTAATACACTTATAAAGGTGTTAGTTACTAAAACTAAACTAGCTTTCTTTAATTGCTAAATTCATGAGAATGAAAACAAGCGACTGAAAAATGTATATTAAAGATTTGATCCTTCTGAATAGAAAGTAGGTTTGATTTGGAAATCTATCGAACTTGCTACTCTTACCTTGGAATAATAAAAGATACTATAGACTCCTATAGGAATAGGTCTTAAATTTAAAAAAATATTTTTAAAGATATATTTTTGTTACACACACATAAATCAAGAACCGTTATATGACAAGATACTGCTTTTAAGATACTTTTGTTTAAAGTAACCGCATTAAAAGTTTGACTTTGGAATACTTTTATCATGCACGGGAAAACTAAGTCAGAATGATTCTTTTAGCATCTGCAGCAGAATTAAAGGCAATGAATATTATTGAAGGATCTTTCGCAGATAGCAGGAGAAATGGTTAAAAGCATGTGGATTTATAAAATAAGAAATTTGGTGAAAAGGTACTAAACACCAGTTTAGTTTCGAGAAGAAATCTGTTGCCTTAACGCTATCAATACCATAAATAAAATTCAAACTTGAGTCACGTAAAAGCTACTTTCAATGTTTAGGCCTATGACAGAAGAGAGAACAGACGGTAATTTCGCAGGACGTTCTGAGCGGTAAAGAAACAAACTGGAATCGGTTACACTCAGCCTGATCCGTTTTACATTTCTGAAATCGAACGCAGCTCAGATAAAATTATGAATTTCAAATTGTTTTTAGGCTTCATTTCATGCAAGTATTTACATTACTTTTGCAAGGAAAATATTACATTTTTTTAGTTTCATAGAGCATTTCGCATAACAAGAATCGTAGTTTTTACAAAATGTAAATTTATTTTAATCAGAATAGAAAACAAACAAGCGTTTGATAGTTTTTGTTACAAAATGAACAATTTACGGTCTTAAGGAAGATCTCAAATACAATATTTAGTCGATTAAGCCCCATAAAGTTTTCATATTCGGAGAATAATTGGAACAAATGTTTTTAACTGACCATTTCACCCCTCAAAATAGTATTCTTCAATGAGTGTCGCCAAAGTGAGCTATAAATATCATTTTGAGGGATATGATTATTCTTCCTTTTTCAACAAAACAACGTTTAGTCTGAAAGCTCTTTTCCGTGGCATGTTTCGATTAACGTAGCGGCACAAGATCCCTCATGTGGCGTTAGACTTAGGGTAAACATATATGGCCAAACGTGACCCGAATTTGCACCAATGAGACATTTTCAGGGAAACAAAACCATCGGAAGACCAGGGTTCTACTTTCGGTTATCCATTGCTCTAACTCGGTAAAAAACGGAGTTACCTTAAAATGTAGTAAGTAACGTCACTTCCGTAGGGCGTACTGGAAGCACATTCGACCACAGAACACTAGCGCTATCTACATTTAGCTTTTACAGAAAAACTTCACTCAGGATGTCCTAACCCTCCAAGCCCGAACAAGCTCGGAAAATTAAGTTAGAATACAGCTCGGGAGAATTCGTGCATGACAAGGCAGCAGGCCGGAAATATTCGGGCAACTCGCTCCCGAAATATCTCATTTGGACTTCTGGAGGAGCCTATTTTCCCAGAAAGTACTTTCCTTCTCATATCCCATCCACTATCATTAAAATGTTCAATCGATTGTACTGTAAACGTAACTGCTTTTGAGGTTTTTGAAACGCTGCATTAAGTCAAGTACGCCACTATAAGCGATTATCTAAGCATCGGATCACTTTCAAGAATACACAACTTTCTTTAACGACTTTAAAAACGGAGAACAAAGCAGGCGAATCCATTCCCATGGATTGCCTTTAACATCCATAAGTTAAATATAACTGCTCCGTTACTCAAGTGGGGAGTGTTCAAGCCAGTTACGAAAGAAGTAGAATTTGTTTACTTCATTCTGATGGTCAAAATAAATTGTTTTAGCGAAAAATGGTTTGCAGAAAATTCTTTTTCGTTTTCTTTGACAAGTAAAAAAAAATGCTAACTTTTTCTTTTCTCGTCTGGTGGCAAGCGCAAAGTTTTGTGCTACATATTTTCACACTAAGCTCATTTCGTTCAGGAATTAAAATGCTGTGAAACATAAAGCACTTAGCTATTCAATTTTAACTCTAAATCCCTGGATAAAGAATTTTTTTATGGTTTTGGTGAACGAAGTCATATTCGCGTGCCTTAAAACATTCTTTGAGAAGTAAGGTTTTTCTTATTTTAGTTTTGTAAAAAATCCTCAGAAGTATAAATTAAAATGAGGTTTGTTTTATTCAATATAAATTATTTTGTGAACTGGAGTTTTAATCAAATAGTCAAAATGTAAGACAAGTTTCTATTAGATTGTTTAATTTGTTTGTGGAAATTTTATTAGTTCCATACTCGTAGTTGTAACATTAATATAATTTATTATGCACATAACATTTAACAGCAGATTAATACCTTTAAAGAGATAAGCTGCTATTTCGATATCAGTTAAAATTAGTGTTGTTTCAAAATAGCAGGTAGCAACTGTTATCGAAAATAATAGTTTACCGATAAATATGTTATGGGGATAGCAGTGAAGCAATTTAAATAGAATAAAATTGAAATTTATAATGTTTGATAAAAATAAAAGTTGAAATTACTAAATATTTTAATGGTTAACTTAAACAGTTAACTATTAAAAGCAACTGTTAATGTCAATTTCTAGCAGTTGATATGAAGTTAATTGCTGGGTGTGTATCAATTATTATCTCATAACAAAATTGTTTATACTAACAGTTAATTATAACTGTTACACAAATTAGCAATCATTGTTATCACAAATTACAAACTGTTATCGTGAAATAATAGTTTTTCCCATATCTTAATACCTCCTGGGAATACATTCCTTTAATACACAAATAAGGGAATATATTCCCGTTCAGAGATATGAAGCCGAAGTGATGTTCCAATACCTTCAAGCTCATTCGTTGAACGAGATCATAAAAAATATTTGTAAAATATTTCTTTTCTGCCTACTAGATACCTTAGATTTGTTAGCTCTCTTTTCACGCAAGATTACGCTTTTAATTTCATTAGCCTAAATAAATGCTTGCTTTTGAATGAGCAATTATTAATTGACACTTCAATCCACACCTTCAACATAATTTTATTTCCTAAATGTCAATAAAAATTTCTGTTACCTGTTATAACAAAAATTTATTCGATTAATCCTTTTCTAGCATTTCTAGCATTAACTTGATGTTCGTTTTGTGAAAAAACGGTGTAAGACACTTCAGGAAAATCATCTCAGTTTTGTATTGTCAGGTTACGCTTTTCAAATGAGACCTAACTCACAGTTCAGTTATGTAATCAAAACTTTGTTTTTTGAAACTATATACTTTCAAGAATCCATTACATTCTACATTTTGCAAAGAATTTGTATGTTTATAGTGATTGAAACTTTTTCTGTTGATGCTCATAAAGTCGTGTTACAGAATTGCCTTACAGACAAGAAAAGATTATACTTTCTTTAGTGTGGGAATCTACGAGGAGTGTTCAAATGAAAAGGTACGAAACGTCCAAAAAACTAAACACAAATAAGGGAATATGCGCGGGCGCCCGCACATGACGCAGAAGAGAAGCATGCAGTTGTGTGTTCCGTCCAATTGACGTGGCAGTGCGTGTGAGGACATCATGGCGTTCACATTGCAAAATTCGACGATTGAGGAGCAGCGAGGTGTTATCAGATTTCTGATTGCGGAAGGTGTTAAACCGGTAGGTGAGACACTCCGTAGCCTACGCAAGTCCATCAAGAGCAAACGGCCTGGGCTGCTCACGGAGGGAGTGATTCTGCTCCACGATGACGCGCGTCCACACGTCTCCAGAGTCACACAAAGTGTACTGGCCAAGTTCAAGAGGGAGCAGCTTGAGCATCCGCCCTGCAGCCCGGACATATCGCCCTACAACTTCCATCTGTTTTGTCCACTAAAAACATCTCAAAGGGAAGCGCTTCAACTCGGACGACGAACTGAAGGACACAGTGGAGGACTGGCTCTTGTCACAGCCACAGGAATTCTGGGAACAGGGAATCCTTCGGCTCGTGAAACAGTAGGATAGTTGTGCTCAGTCCTCTGGTGATTACTTTTGAATAAAGACTTCAATTATACCCACAGTGTCGTTTCGTACCTTTTCATTTGAACACCCCTAGTAATGCATTGTTAGACGTTTAAAATGCAAAAGTATTCGTTGTTTCCCTTGTTGCGACAGCCTTTAATTTTAGTTTAACCATGCAAGAGTGCAAGTTCTTTGCAAGAAAATATATCCAGTACAGGATTTATTTAATTTTCAAGAAATAACATTAACTAAATTGTCAATGCAACCTACACTTACAAACTGCTCAGAAAATATTAGACATTGAAAAACAACGATAACCGCTTGTTAAACACAAAAAAATGACGATAGACATTTAGTACGGCGTTTAAAGAACATTTTAAAATAAGATTGTGGATTCGGTATCGTTCAGTACTTTTGAAAAAGATTCGAAACTGAACAAATGTTGGATGTATTAGTCTACCTTCTCCAAAAGAACAAAATATTCTACGTTAAACTTTTTTAGAGTAAATGAAAAATTATCTTCTATTAATTAGATGTGCCCATCTTATTATACCGTGAAGACATTAAGCAAAATAAAACAGTATGAATTAGATTAATGCAACTGATATCTTATACTTCGAGTACTTGAATTATTTGTAATTATGAAAAAAATGCCAAACGACTGAAAATAATTAAGATTTTTACGAGCTATCTGCCCAGCATTTTAAATATTCAACAAGAATGGTGTATATGCACGCCATAAGATGTTACGTCAACAATTACGTTACATGAAGCAAGTGAATTCTCCTTCTCCTTTCAGTATCATTTTTACCTAGTAAACAAGATGCGTCATCAGCAATCTCAACATATTAAAGATTCGCTTGATTTAACAGGTTGTTTCCTTCCTTATAGTGGGCTGTTGGAAGAATAGGGGATTAGCAACCGGAGGGTTGCGAGTTTGAAACTAGATCCAACCAAAAGATCGTCGCGTACGTGGGGCTGGTGCATGTCAAATCTGCCGTGGCCTCAAATGTTCACGTTGGCATGGTTTGGAAGTTAGGAGAGTGGGGTGCCAGCTCAGGTGTTGTGACCTCGTCATCTGCCCGTGGCTCAAAATTACGAAGTGCCCTTGGATTTTTCCCCTCGGATACTGGGCCGCCGCCAATAGCCCGCCGTGTGGCTACAGTGCGAAGTTAATTCAACTACTTGCTTAGATTAGAGCATTTTTAAAATGCAAGATCATATTCTCGGGATTATCAAATTGTGTAAGTCTCGGTTGTGAAATTTTCATATCTTGCACACCTAGTTTTTGAGATTCTTTCCTTGACAGAGGAACTTTAAAACATATTTACTTTTGAATTGATATTTTTGCAGTGATGCTAACATAATTTAATATTTTTTTGGTTCTTTCATCTGAGTTCTTTAAAAAGAAACTAACCTAGTTTATAATGAAAGTGAAGTTTGCAATTTTATCTTTCATAGCAACTAGAAAGTGTCGTCGCCGACTTGAAGTTAAATTATTCCTTTGTCCATGGTGGGGTTATAGATTAAAAATAAGTGAAACAAAGTCTATTGGAATGTTCTCAAAATAAAAAGTTATAAAGTTGTATCAAATGTTATTGAGAAGTTTCTTAGAGTTAGTGAAAAGCACTTCTGAAAAACATCCCTTTTTGTGCTATCAGGTTACGCTTTTCAGATGAGAACTCCCAAACTCAGTTCAGTAATGTAATTGAAACCTGTTCTTTTGAAAATATTGTAAGCTTTTATAAGAATCCGTTACATTCTTCATCTTTCAAAGAATTTATTTTTAATGTGCTGACAGGTTGAAACGATTTTCTATGCTGTATGCTCATAAATTCATGCTTTTTGATGATAGGTATAATGATAGTTAAACTGAATTATCTATTAGTGTTTTGCGTTTTATAGCATTAAAGGTTAAATAATTGTGTGTAACTTACGCCATTTCATGATTCATAACTAGTATATAACTGCTGTACAGTGCAAAGGTCTGGAAATGATTAACCTAAAACTGATATTTCAAAAGCATTGGTTTTCAGGTATCTAAAACCTATCACATACAGGAGCAGAATGCGACAAAACTTGCTCATGCATATTTCGTTTCCGCAGAAAAAACGTCGATACGCATGCGTATCACAATCAATTGTCTCAGGACAGATGTTGGACCAATGTATGGATTTTATAACATATATTAATTGTAAAGAGCATTATTTAGAGTTAAGTGTTGATTTGATGTATTCTATAAGGCAAACACCACATTGATCCAACATCAGTCCTGACGTTGAATCGGCTAATATCGACGTTTTCTGTGAAGAAAATGAGTACGCATGCCGGATGTGTCGTCTCATGTCCGATCAATGTGTGGCTACCTGACTCTTGTATCCTCTAAACTCTTCAACTAAACATTTTTATTTGGTAAAATAATTACTGAATTATGCTAGAGTATTTACATTTTTATCTTTACGTTAATTACTTAATTATTATCTTTACGTATTAACGTATTATCTTTACGTATTATCTTACGTATTACGTATTATCTTTACGTATTAACGTACTTTACGTATTATTAATTATTATCATTTCTATCTTTACGTTAATTACTTAAATTACTTACTCATTTAATATAAAAAGGCTTTTTTAATAGTGGTAAAACTCCATTTCAAAATATCGGGTTTTAAAGTTAAATAAAAAATTAATGAGTTGCGATGCACTCTGAAAATAATGGAGCTTACTTAGTTGTCAGATTGAAAATTCGCCTTTTGTTTGAGTTCATGAAAATGAAGTGATCCCAAAATATGGTTAATAGCAATTTCACAAAAAGAGTAGTACCATTATTCAAAATAAAGCTTTCTTATTGATCTCCAAGAATTTCAGACTGCACAAAAGCATTACACTGGAATTTCAGAGTAATGCGTTTTCATTTCTTTGCATTAAGACAACATGGGGAAAATAAATGCTTCAACAATTTACATACAAAAACTTTTATTCCTTATTGATTGCAACATAATATACACAGACAAACGATATAATCTTCTAATTTTCGGTTATATAGAACATAGATGCATACACGAATTCGTCATACACTTTTCAAATTAACATCCAGATGAAGAAGCTTTGTAAGTCTAATAAGGATGACTTTTAAAAGCGTTAAGTTACTAACGTACACCAAATATCCTTAGAATACAAATCTGCCCCCTTTTCAAGAAAATAGTTATAAGCTCATTTTTGTGTTATTGTAATCGAGTACAAATTATGCTTATTTTAGCCAAGCTCGTAAAATGTTAGCTCTCCATTCATTTAAATGAATACTAAAATATTTTCACTTTCCGAAGATTTTACCATTCAAAATTTTATATGCTTCAAAATTACTTTCAAATCTCTCAATCAAATGTAAAAACCTCTTTCATACAATAATATTTTATTCTATATATATTTTTCATGAATAGTTTATCAGTTAATTTTTAATTGTATGCTGTAGAATTACATGTGTGCAAAAATATTACATTTAACAATATCTGAAATATTAACCATCTGAGGGTTTACACACATAATTCTACCTTGCAGTCTTCCCTGAAGGACTTTTAAACAATTTTAACCTCGACCTATAGAATCGTTCCAAAGGATTTTATTCCAAGGAAAGGGCCAATAGAATTACAAAAGATTCTTTTCTGAGGAAGGACCAACAGAATATTTCTAAGATTGAAAGAATCCATGGATTCTTTCAATCTTAGAAATATTCCCGGAAATTTCTCGACGCTGAGTCAATGCACATTTTTCTTTATGCGCGTTCGAAAACAAATTTAACTTCACTTTCTTATTAAAAGCATTATTTGTGTTCATGTTTAATAAAACAAATGCTTTGTATAAAGCTCTAACGATGCAAATGTACACAAAGGTATTTTATCAGGTATGATTTCAAAAAGGTAATTTTCAAGAGTAGATACCTTTAGTAGGTAACTTACTTATGAAAATAAAATGTAAGGAATACAGAAAAGCCGAGAAATTCTTGTTTTACTTCCTCTTAATGTAACCCCTGAAGAGCACAGGCGCTATTTGTTGAAAGAATCCTAGGAAACATTACATTGGTCAAAGTTAAAACTGGTTAGAAATCCTCCGAGGAAGACTAAACTTTGTCAAACGTATGAAGGGTAATCAGAATCAACCGCACAATAATCATACCACACGATTTCCTGTCGAAAATTCGATCGAAAGTGGCATTCTGTGGAAAATCGAGTCGAAAGGTTTCTGACTGGTCATTCGGCATTTGAACGATAACACCAAATTATCATTTCGGCACCCCTGGAGTTGCCGTTACCTGAAAGTAAATCGAGACACGAAAATAAAGGTAAGTAGTTGAATTTACGTCGCGCTAGAGCAACAACGGGCTATTGGCGAGTCCAGGATCAATCTCGAAGGTAAAGATGAGGACAACACCTCGTAATTTTGTACCACGGTCAGATATCGAGGTCAACACCTGAGTTGGCACCACTCTCCAAACTTCCACTAAAGTAAAACACCAGATAGATACACAAATCCGAATGTGTGTTAAACTATCAGTTGTAGGTACGCATGTGCGCATCTTTGAAATGCCACGTCCAATGGAAAAACGGACACTAATGTTGGTTTTCAATGGCCTGGTGTCAGATCTGGTGAAGTTACGTCAAACGATTTTTTGTCAAGTAAATGGTAGGTAGCTGAATTAACGTCGCACTGAAGCAACACAACGGTTATTGGCGACGGTCCGGGATCAATCCCGAGGGAAAAGTCAAGTCTAAAATGGACATAAACACGTTTTGAGTGATACAGAAGAGCAGTTTTCAACACGGAATCATCTGGTATAATTATTGTCCCGTCCATTCTAACCAACCTGTATGTTTGGCAATCTGCAGTCCTTTCTGCAGGATTAAGCAGTTTCGACTTTGAATGATTACTAGGATTCTTTTTACCAATAGATGTTGTAATTAAGTCATTAAATGTGTGATGTAGGGTAAAAGTAATACTACACTAGTCTGAAATCTTGCGACATTCAAAGAGTTAACTGAATCTAAATCTAGATCTAGATAGTTACGCATCAGATAATTAGACTACAGATATCAATATATGATTCTCCCATGTGTGCGTCAATGAGTTTTTAATTTTCAAACAAAACGCAAGCCGAGTTTTAAAAATTGCTACAAGAAATGGCACTCACAATTAGCATAAGTAATCTCTGGGTTTCGATAGAAATATTCTACGAAATAATTTAAATTAAGCTTATCTCTCAAATGTTGAGTTCACAGATGCTTGCAGTACTTGGTGAAAACTGTTTATTAAATCAACCATCAAATGAAGAATGCGAAGAGTGATACATAGATTAATTTTAAGTATAGAATACAATGCTATAAAAATAGACTAATAAGGACAATTTTAAAATATGTTGTTCATTTTGTTGGTTTCTTGGGTGCGTGTGTTCTAGTGAAATATTAAAACGGTTAGAAACATATATACAACTGAAAAGTTAAACTAGATTAAAGCAATATACATCCAATTATACAAGGAATTTCAAAATACAATGACAAAATTGTACTTGCTAAATTTAAGAAAACTAAATTAAAAAGTAGCTGTGGATATCGTGCGTCTTAAAACCATACTTTGCGGGATATTCCACATACAATAACGAGACCGAAACGGGCTGCTCTTTCGTGGCTCACCCTGTACTTTGATACTTATTTAATGGTTTATCGAGAACACTTCACCTTTTATAAATTAAGAAGCTTGGTTATAACCAAGCACCAAAACGAAATATTTTTAAACAGAAAAGTATATTGCTCATACCCTTCAACTGCAAATATGCTAAGCAAAAGCATGTAATCTTAGAATATCAGATTTATTGAAATTATTTTTTTACGATTGCAGTTATAAGGAAAATTTTGATGTACCCCATATTGCTTATTCATTACTTATATCATTTACTATTTATTGCAAAATAGAGTAAATCTATAAAACGAAAATGTGAGCTACTTTTTAAATAAATTATTTTATCAATGTATCAAGTAATTTCTTTCAAAGATAATAAATACTGTGGTACAGAACATGAAAATATGAATGGGCGTTTATTTAAAATTTCATTCAAAATTTTGCTTAACTTTTATTTCTATACGGATTAAATGTACATTGAATTAGAAAATTATCTTTTCAGTTTAAAAATGAAAACATTCTTTAAAAGTTTATTGCAACAATGATATTCTACTTATTATTTACATGAATATCCGATTTAAAAAAAAAGTTGGATTTCAATGATAGGAACATGAAATATACCAAAAAATTCATGCTATATAATGCCAGATTGTAAGTAAAAAATAACAGTGCTTTGATCAAATCTATTTTATACAAAATTTCTATGTACCTACATTTTGATTTCATGTTTCTTCAGTGTTATTACAACCATGAATTCAAATGCAATTCTACATTTGAAAAGAAAAGGTATGAATAACCAAAACAATTACAATTCTCACTTTAAATGAGAAAATTTTAAATATTCTGCTGAAAAAGTAAATCTAATGAGAGGTATGACTGTTTGACCTACCATAAAATGTTTGACCTACTAGAAAATGTTTGAAACCACTGGGAAACCACACAGAAATCTACAAATGATTAACACTTCTACGTACAGTGTGATTGATAAGCTCTTCAAAAAATATCTGATGCAGTAAGCTTATTTTAAAAACAGACAGTGGAATTCCTATTTAAACATCCTCGCGGTTGTCTCGGCAAGGTATCTCGTCATTAGAAAAACTCACCAGATTTTGATGGACAAGATATCTCGTCCTTAAAAAAACTTATCAAATTTTGATCTCATCAAAAATTCGGCAATATCCTGATGCATTTCGTCACTATCGAAATTGGTCAGATCTTTATGAACAAGATATCTCGTAGAAACCCTTGGAGGATTAATACTCTGTAGAATATACAGAGGAAAACAGACATCAACATCGGAGTCCACACGTAAACAGTATCTAGCCTTACAACTGAGGAACAGTAATCAATAAATATCATTAAGTAACATTGTAAATTCACATTAATATAGAATAACTTGGTCCAAACCAGCAACAACATTTATGTATAGAAGTTCGATTCGGCTGAATTCACACATCAGATGATTTCCCAGACCACTCTCCTTGCATTTCGATCCTGTTGATCGGATCAGGATTCAAGGGAGAAGACGGTGGGCGCAGGTGGTGGTTGCTGTTGCCCACCCCCAGAGTAGTGCGTCTCGTCTCGCTGCGGTCCCTAGGCCTACGTCTACAAATGGAAATGTTACAACACTCTGCCTGCAGATACGTGAGAAGAATCCTACGAAAAGCCTCCCTGAACTCTGTGTTAAAAATACTGTATATTATGGGGTTCAAAGCCGAGTTGCAATACCCTAGCCACGTCAGAAATTTGAACACCATGTCCGAGATGCACGACTTGCACACTGCGGCCACAATGTTGATACAGAAGAAAGGGACCCAGCAGACGAGGAAAGTGCCCATGATGAACCCCAAAGTGATGGCCGCCTTATGGTCCATGTTGTGATGGTGGTTGTGGTTATTGCTATTGCACGACTTGGAACCCGACGGTTTCGAGCTGACGGTTGTCTTGGTGACCGCCCGTATGTTTCGCACGTGCTTCCTGGCGTAGAGGTACAGTCGCGTATAGAGGGCCACCATGACAACGCATGGCGCGTAGAAACTGATGATGGACGACACAACCGCGTACACGGGTGTGAGGTCCAGAGCACAAGAGGGTCGCAGTGTCTCGTCGACTGGCAGCTTCTTGGGCTTGTGCCAGCCGAGGCTGATGGGGAGGAACGAGACGAGGGCCGACATGAGCCATATACCAGCTATGGAAATCAGCACAACCCGTTTCGTCATCCAGCGGCCGTACCGCAAGGGATCCTTGATGTGGATGAATCTGTCCAAGCTGATTGCACAGAGGTTGAGGATGGAGGCCGTGGAACACATGACATCGAACGCTATCCATGTATCACAGAACTGGGGTCCGAACATCCAGTATCCCATGACGTCGTTGGCGACGGCGAAGGTCATGACGAGCGAGGACACGAAGAGGTCTGCCATGGCTAGGGACACCAGGAACAGATTACCGAGTTTGCGGAGTCTTCGGTCCGTGTAGATGGCCAGACAAACTAACAGGTTTCCTGTTATCGACATGAAAATTATGATAGCCAGTGGAATACCTATCAAGCATTTTGTGGTCAGATCCCAAGAATCTTCTATGTCTTCTTCGGAATCAGACGCCGTCGCTAAGAGGGATTCGTTCTGGAATCCTGACGGTTGAAGCATTGTTGGTGAACTGTGGTTACATCTTCGAGGTCTCTAATCAAAAGATTCTAACCTGTAAAGAAAGTTGGTATTAGAGTTACAAATGACATAATTGAACAAACAAAAGAATATTTGTGGCAATACAAACAGCAGGTAAACTTTTTTTAAATTGAATTTAAATGAAAAGAGCGATTTTCTACAACAGTGGGAAAAATATTTTAGAACACATTTCACTTCGATAATTACCAAAAGCGTAATCTTCCGTTTGGGCTTATCGCAGATCGAGTTAAACCACGGAAAGATAACCACTCGGTAGGTGGTAATGGCAATTTACGTCACACTGGAGCAACACAACGGACTACTGGCGACGGCGTGGGATCAATCCCCAAGGGAGAGATCGAGTACAACACCGCGTAATTTTGAACCAGTCAGACGATGAGGTCAACACCTAAGCTGGCACCTCACTCTCCAAACTTCCACTCCATGCCAACGTGAGGACACTTGAGGTCACGACAGATTTAAAGTGCACCAGCCCCCATGTACACGACGGTCTTTGGTTGGACGGAATTTCGAACTCGCAACAAATACACAAAATGGCAGAAATTGAAAATACGATTTCAGTACAAAAATTTTAATCTTCACACACGATCTTGTGTAAAATTCTCCACTGAAATTTTGAGTATTTATTCATATTAAATAATTTCATTATAGTGATATTAGGAAAGTATTGCAAAACTAAAAGAAATCTTCCAAAGAAGCCTTCGTACTTATTCCTATAAACTGCCTTAGACACATGAGAAAAAGAAAGCTTTTAACTCCACAGTTGATAGGTATTGCTTTCCAAGAATGAGGAAGAGTTTCTCTCTGTATTATGAGCTCTCAGTATTGAATGGGCCCTGAATGAAATGATACTTCAAATGACGATCGGATTTCTCTTGAACTTTTCGTTGATATTTTCCACAAGGCTTGACTTCTAAAGAATATTTTTTCTTCAGAGGTCTGGGCTCTAGAGCTTAGAAACGCCCCAAAGCGTTTCTAGTTATACTCAAAGAATCTGTATTATTTTCTTTGGGCTGAGAAAATATTTTTTCAATCTGTTAATCCAAAGATAGGTGGCAGCTAAACTTCTCTCAATACCCTTTTTGTTGCTTTGTTTAGAAGCGTAAGTTCAGGGAAATTTCAGGAGAAACTATTCGCAATCATAAATACACACCCATGTACTTCAGGGCGTCACTGCTTGGTGAGTTGGGTCTTTTGGCACATGGGCCAAGCTGTACCAACAACTTCTAGCAAACGGACACAAGTTTTACTGATACAAGAGAGAAATTCGCCCAGAAAGGAAACGAACCTGCGACGCATACAACTCTCATATTGCTAGATCAGTGAGCAAAACCACTGAGCCACAGCGGTACTGAATCACAATTGGGAACTTTCGAAAATCTTACACGATACAAGCTATTTGCAGGGAAATTTCAGGTGAAACTATTCACACAATCATAAATACACGCCACACTCATGTACTAGTTAGTTGGGGTTTTGTGGCGTGAGGGCTATATTTGCCGAAGCTGCGCCAAAAAACGTCAAGCAAATTGACACACACAAGGAAAGTTTTTTCGAATGATTGCTAAAAAAATTGGAAGCGGTTTCAGGAAATTAAAACCACAAGCTTATAGTATTCATCAAATTAAAAGGAATGTATACTAATTGCTTGTTAATATTGATTGCCATATTTTAAAATTATACTTCCACCATTTTGAGAGTATTTGTTACAATACGAATGTATAGAGCAAATTCGTACCATTCAATTCAGAGCTCGTAAGTAGTTTTAAAGAGGATAAACCGACATCCATGATTGGTTGGGTTAAATAACAGGTTTTAGTGACATTTCTTTGAGAGCTTTTCAAAATCACCAAAATCATTTTTTTTAATTTTAGCCTTAAAAATTTATTGATATCAAATTCTGAGGATATCAAAAGAGAATTTTCATTTACTATCAGTTTTGACGGAGTTACAGAAATAATATCCAATTTACAGCAAATGAGTATTAGCAAGTCTACTACAAAAACGCGTTTCCATGCGATTGAGATTTTCTCATTCTTCTGTTTTCAAAATGTTCCCTGTGTGCATCTGCTTTTAATTGATTTACTTATATCTTTTGACTTATTCTTGAAATTTGTCGCATATATTTAAGTGTAAATGAGAAATTCATCATGCCTCTGAATTGAAATGGATTAAATTGTTGCTCAACCTATGCGTTTTTACAAAGGAGTAGGTATGCTTTTTTATGAGTTTTAGAACATATTTTTGCTTTACAGTTGAGCGATGCACTTAACAAATGGAATTAGTTTGATTTATACGCATACAAACTGTAATGTGAATTAAAAGTTTGACAATACATGAAAAATTAATGCGCATGGGACCAATCAATTCTTGTTATTTATCAAAATTTTTGACCGTTTTATGTAAAAACGTCTTGAATGATTTAATATTTTTGGACCAAACTTTATATAGGCCGAGCAAATTTCATAACTGGATAATTACTGCAAAATTTGTTTTGAAGCTAGTCCTCTGAAATTATTATAGTATTATTTTTCAAAACTACAATTTGTATATTCCTAGTTTAATAGGAGCTCCAAAAATTTAGAACACGGGTCAACAGAATCTGTTTAGTTTATTGTCTGCGGATAAGATTTCAACACACACACACAAATCCTTTAGTTTCTCTACTAATTTTATTATTTAAATCATAAGTAACTTTAGAATAAAATTATTAATCATTCAAGGGTATGTAAAAAGATGGTATCAGTTCATACACTTCAAAGTAAACACTGACGTCGTTAGAAGATAAATTCAAATAAATTTATTGACAATGTTCAAAAATATACAACACAAATAAGTAATGGAAATAAGTAATGTACGAGAGAAAATTAAATGAAACAGTAGCTATATTTTATAAGATTAGCTATTATTGACACCTGTAGTTGAAAGTGGTAAGAATTTTGATTATATATATATACTTTTCTATTACGTTTAAGTAAAAACTGTTGTTTAATGACAAATAATTTTGTTGTCATAATCTGTTAATTTTTTCAACCCACTGAACATAGCGAAAGCACCAGAAAATTTGACAAGCCAAATGGGAAAGCATTTCCTTTTTTGTAACTTTTGATATTTCATCTATTCATTTTCCGAGAAGGATTTTATGAATAAAAAAGGAGGCTGAGTGAAATTCTTAATTTAAAAATATAACAAGTTCCAAACAGATGGTTTAATTGTAAATTTTAAAATTTACTAGAAAATGGAACACATCAAAAGACAGTTCAACCAGATCTATTCACTTTGTCAAGCTCTTAAGACTCTTTTGCACATAAGTATAACACTTATATTGAATTGTCTAATTTTTAATTTTTAAATAATTCTGAAGGAATTATTTTATGTGATAATTAACTAGTCAGTGGCTTTAGCAAGAAATTCTAGGTAGAACAATCGAATGCAAAATATGTCATAAAGAACCAAATTCATCTAAAGATACTAGTTAAATAACTCAGTTCAAAAATATGTCCAAAGAATCTCGCATTTGAACGATATCTCTTATCCCATTTACAATTAAAATTATTTCATCCCAAATGTCACCAGCATTATTTTCTTATTTATTGAGAATTTAAAAAACTGAATTGATAACCATTAAACAAAATAGTCTGCGAATTCTCCCAAACGTTTCTAACAAGCTTTTGAATTGAAAGTTAAAATCCAGTTGCTTTTTAATATCATCCTCTTGTTACTAAAAAGAATTTAAATAACGAAAGCCTCAGTGATTCAGCAAGAAAAAGAATTCGAAAGAGCAGCTAATGAACGGAGACATACAACATAATGCTGAAAGCGATCTGAGTTCGGATATTCCAATAATCATTAAAACGAGGAAGAGTAGGGAGAAATAATACAAAGGCGGAAGCCAACTTAGTAAGGGATTGGATAAGAAAATGTCTTTTGAAGACAGCGAAAAAGGATTTTGTTTTTCATAAGACGACCGAGTTCGAACAATCCTAAAAGAATTCTTTTTGCATGATATTGATAATCGGTATTCAATAACTTCCCCATTTGAGTGAGAAATAAGAGTTTGATTCATTTTAAAGCATAAAAGTAATTAAGAACTACATTAATAAATATCCGATATTTATTAGAATTCAAATTTCTATACTTGATTTTCCGAAGACAGGAATACCAAATTTTCTTTCCAAACTACGTCCCGCAGGTTTGCTGTCAGACGGTCATTGTTTTAGCTGTGAAAAAGGGCAGAATTATCTTTCCTCAATGTGATATTTATCGTTCAATTTGGCGACACTTGTTGAACAGGACTATTTTGGGGGAAATGGTCAGTAAAAATCACTTGGTCCAATTATTCTCTGAATATGAACACTTTATAGGGCTAAATCGACGTATTGTATTTGGGACCATCTTTAAACCCGTAATTTTTTTTTACAAAAATTACCAAAAGATAGCTTTTTCATCTCAAATCCATGGATCAATCTGGATCACACCTGTATCCATCCTATTTTGCTTACATCTCTATGCGTCATCTGAAGAATAATCCCATAACTCTGGTTTACCATGTGCAAATAGAATCATCTTTTCTACTTCGATATCAGTAAGCTGAAGTGTTTTTAATATAGGGAAATGGAAAGGGGAGCGAAGTTAATCTCTTATTTCCTTCTGATTTTTCGCTCTTCGCTAATTTTGTCTAGGCTACTCGTTACTTGACTCCAACTGCACCTAGACACAAATAAAAGATCCTTTCCAGATGTTCGGACTGCTCAAATGTACGAGTATGCGCAAAGTAGAGCAATTATAAGCTAAGCGATTATAAACACTGGTTGTTTACTGAACGTCACTTGAGTGGAGTTAGAGCTGAAGACGCTGCTGTTATGAGCAGAACATGAGATGTGCCCCCTCGGCTATTTGAATGAACGATCAGAAAATTTATTTCAGTTCTTTGTTTATAAAAGTGCCTTGTCTAAAATGAATGGAAGGTCTGATATATATATTTACTATAATTTATTAAATTATTTATTTTTTAAACTTAATGAGGTTTATGAAGGTTAAACTTGGCCAATTAGATTACATGTTGGACTAATGGTACTCTGCAAGAGGCCTTGCAAAGTTTGACGCTTGTATTTTAATTGATTCTTAAATGTTAAGCATTCTAAAAATTTGAGACATCAAAAATACCTGTACAGCATTTCAGACGAAAATAATGTCTCAACCTGTCGCTATCAAAAATATTTCTCGTGGTAAGATATGCTAGTGAAACTATAAAATTTAGAGCGAATTAACTGAATTTAAAATAGGATAATATCTGAATGCTGAAAGATGTACCGTCGGCAATTTTCGGTGCAGAATGAATAAGACAAGAGTTTTGTTTTTTTGATGTTTAATGTCTTCTGAAATGTTTTCTATTTTATTTTGTTTTACGTATTTATGAAAACTTTGTTTTATTTAAAATAAAAAATAAACAGCACATTTCATAATTGGCTATCCTTATCTTCTGCAAGACGTATTTCGAACATAACATACACTGCTGGCCACCCAAATTGCAACACCAAGAAAGACAAGAGATATCACAACAAAATTTATTTTGTAGATAACATGTTGACCAAGTATCAAAGGATTAAATTTATAGACTTCTGTGAAGTGTGGTTCCTGCCAAAATCAGTAGCCAGAGTAGCCGCCATTGTTGGAGATCACCGCTGCCACACGCCTCGGTATTGATTCAAAGAGACTTTGGATGTGTTCTTGGGGTACAGCAGACCAAGAAGCTTCCACACGTTGCCAAAGTTGATCTGGTGTGGCAGCTGGGGATGTATTCTGGGTCAATCGTTGAGCAACCATGGACCACATGTTTTCTATCGGCGAAAGATCCGGAGAGCGAGCTGGCCAGGGAAGCAATTCAATCTGGCGATTGACGAAGAACCCTTGGACAATGCGTGCCACGTGTGGTCGCGCATTATCCTGTTGAAATATGGCTGTGGGCAAGCCCTGAAGGTAAGGAAGGACAACTGGCTCCAACACCTCGGAGATGTAACACTGGCTGTTTAAAGTACCGGCAATGCATACTAGAGGAGTGCGAGAGTGATATCCAATACCGCCCCATACCATAATACCCGGTGCAGGACCAGTGTGGCGGTGCATAACGCAGCTGTTCAGCATCCTCTCTCCACGGTGTCTCCAGACTCGAATCCGACCATCGTGGTGTTGCAGACAGAAGCGTGACTCGTCAGTAAAGACAATTTCATTCCATTCTGCTGTCCACATCCTTCTTTCATCGCACCATTGGCGGCGGAAACGTCTGTGGTTCTGCGTCAAGGGTAGACGAAGCAATGGACGTCTTGCGGACAGACCACTCTGCTGTAAACGGCGTCGAATGGTACGCGCAAACACTGGATGATGCGGTACAGACTGAATGTGCTGTGCTATGGTTCGTGATGTGGCTGAGCGATCCGTCACTGCCATACGCACAATATGCCTGTCATCACGTGAAGTGATGCACTGAGGTGGATGCGATCGAACACGTCGGTCCGTCGTACCCTCCTGCATCCAACGATCACATATCCGCATTACAGTTGTTTGGTTTAGTCCAACACGACTACCAATTTCCCTGAAAGATAATCCACAATCTCGGTAGGCCACTATCCTTCCTCTGTCAAACTCGGATAACTTGATCAAAAGATGATCGCTGTTTTCTACGAGGCATAATTGATCGTTTTTTTGAAAAAACCACAAGAAAAACACAATTGCCGTACTTGAAATCGTCGAAATCTCTAAGCCTTAAATAGCGCTTTGAAGTGGCGCCACAGGCGCGCGTGATGTGCGTCTGCGCTGAAATTCTAATCATTTGCATATCTCACCTCCGCTAATGCATGTTGTAAATTTCATATTATTTGCATGCTTCCTTCAGGGTGTTGCATTTACGGTGGCCAGCAGTGTATTAAGTCCATTCCTGCATTTTAATTTTACTATTTGTGCTGGTTTATAAGAAAATGTTCCTGTTGTCGGAAACTGACCCAGTTTTGTTCACGCAGAATCAGTTTTTAGGCTGATTCTAAAAAGAGAACAGCGCCAAAATGGAATCGCAGCACATCTTACACTTTTCACATCAAGAGAGAACAGAAAATGGAACCTTGTTTAACTTTTGAATGTTTTTTTATACTTTTTATCTCTTAGAGCCTCTTCACACATGAAACTAAAACGAATAGTCATCGGTATCAGTAACCTCAAAAATAAAATAACTTATACCCTTTTTAGTAAATTAAAATATTTTTATGCAAGTTTAGTTCCTAATCGTGATAGAAATTCTTCATCATATCGAATCCGATTAAATTCTCACATTATCTTTAATTTCTGCAAAAATAACGCTGTTGATTGAGCAACAAAATACCCTAATTAACGTGATATTCCCTTTGAAAATGAAGTACAAAAAACTTCCCTTTGTTTGCCATAAGGAATACCTCTGCCATATATCCAGTCAAAATGCACTTCGCCATAAAATTAAAGTTGCAATAGAAAAATTTTAATTTTTTTCTGAAGTAAATCACTTCATTCACGACATAATTGTAATCAAAATTTTCCGTAGATTTGAAATCTGTTAAAATTTTCACTATATCATTAATGATGGCAAAGATGGAAACTGGGGATAGGGAAATAAAATAGCAAAATTTATCGCCAAACCACATACGGTCTAGAGGAAGCCCTTGTCGATTTCAAACAAATAGTTCAAAGGTCAGATGGAGCCGGCGTAAGTCATAAAAGACCTAGTTGGACTTATACGATCGTTTTAGTGATGTTTGGTGTTAATTTTGAATGAGACAGGAATTTTCGGTGTAAACAAACTAGACGGAATGAGAATATAACTTCCGCTACTCAAATGCCCTAGTACTAGAACCTTAAAATGTAGTTTATTGCTGTTTTGGCGACGTTTGGTGGTTTATCTATTTGACGTTGACCAATCGATTATATATCAATTCGAAATTCATCCTTTCGAATTATTATGACATGCTGAAATCGTATTTGAAAAACAAGCCACGTGACCTCACGTTCGGACGCGTACATGAAACACAATTGAAGCAGAAACATTACTGCCATCTACATTTATCTTGACAGAAAATGCCTCATAACGACATACTCAAATTGCGATCAATCAATTGCGCCAAATCATGCGATAAATTACAAGATATCAGCGCTCTTTGTAGGTAGGTAGTTGAATTAACGTGAACTGGAGCAACACAACGGGATTTTTGCTACGGTCCCGAATGGGCTATTGGTAACGGATCAATCCCAAAGGGAATACATCAGCGCCCTTTGTTTATTTACATTCATAGAGAAATCCTCTCATAGCTGAGTACTAAAAACACATTTACTCGTAGAAACTGGGCTTCCAAAAATCCTAGGGTATAAAATAACTTTCATTTTGAACAGGATAAAATTTGTTTAATTTGTTTTCTTTTTATCATTCTCTTTCATCTCTTACTTTTCATCAGACAAAACTCGCGGTACAGCAAAAAACATAATTTGCCTCCTTTCAAGTCTTCCAAGTTTTTCTGTACATATCCATGTTATTGAATACGTGAATGAGAATTGTTTGAAATTCTTCATGTTTCCCGAAACCTTCGTGTGCTTCATAATTTTGTTTATCCGTTTGGGCTAGCATTTCAACTTCTAATCGATGTCAGAAGTCAAAAGATCCAAATACATAGTTTTCAAACTCGGAATAACAAAAATTTCTCTCGTTAGGAACTCATCTCTTCCTTTTGGTGGACAGAATAAAGTTTTTCGGGAAGTGAATCGATAGAAACGTAAAACAACGATTTATCAAAATTCTATTAACTAAATACGAGTTTTGTTCGAGCGTATAGTCCCTTTAATATTGAATGTTGAATCAAATATTAAATTCTTATTTCCTCACTGAACCAGGTCTCGAAATAAGGAGTTTCAACTGCAGCTTTTCATCACTTCTATTCCGTTTCTACGGCCAACGTCCAACTACATAAAGAAATTCAAATTTTGTTTTCGAGTTCTTCAAAATTTTGTGTGTGTAAAGTTGTCTCACAATGAAAATTCGAATTTTCTATTGTGAGGTAATTTCTTCATAAATAGTGGATGAACAGTTAAAAACTGCAGCGTAAATATTTCATGTCATTAATAACTTTTATTTAAATTTGTAAAAATACTATTTAATAAATTCATAAATAAATTTTTAAATTAAAACTTAATTGAAAATACTTGTTTATCAATTAATAAATAATGTTTTAGCGTTAATAAAAACCATTAAGATTAAACATATTAAGAGTTAAAATTCTTTGGACGAAATACATCTAGCATTATTTTCAAATTTTTATTATTTCGGGGCTAAATGTACGTGCATACATGTGAATGATTAGAATTATAGTTAATAACTTTTCTACGATAGTTAAAGATCAGTAGTTTTGTAATAGAATTTCCATAGGACAATCGGGCAAGGAAGCTTCTGTTAAGCAAAATATGTGGAGAAATGAAACACTTGTAAATAGTTCAATTACTCAAAAACAGCATATGAATAACTCAAGAGTAGACATTCAACAGATATCATGTGTTCGCTAGTGTAATTGATGAGCTGTACAAACATTTCTTTAGTAATACATTTAATGAATTTGTGAAATTTAGTAGTGTTTCAAATTTCTTAAATTGGAATTAATATTTTTGTGTTCTACTCGTATATTGTTCAGAAACCAATTTTGTAAAATTTTCTTGCATTGTATACAAAACGAAAAGACAATAATTCCAATTTCTTGATTATTATTTTTCAAAGGATGAAAATAGTTATCAGAAGGTCAAGAGTTCTGAGTTTCGTCATTGAACAGAGTCGGAATTGTAAAAAGTTGGCAGAATCAAAGCGCATCTTGGAAATGGATATCCACAAATTAGCCGAATGAGAAAGGAGATTAGCTCCTAAATAATCCGAATGTGTGTTGCTTTATAGTTTTTAACCAACCCAAGTGTGTTGCTCAAACTTATGTTCAACACAAATGTCGAAACGTCATTCTTATTACCTAGTATTGAAACGTTCGATATCTGGGATGCCAAGCTCTAGGGGCCCAATCCATCAGGACCCACACAATATTTATGATTAAGGCCCCACCCTTCCTCAAACATGAGGAAATATAACAAATATACTCACAAGGGTTACCAGGGTGGCACCATTTCATTCTGTAGGTCTTATGACCACTATATCATATGTTATTGGCTTACTACCAGCATTTAAACATTAGCTACAAGATATAGCTACAAGGGGCGCCAAGTTCTACGGGCCCAAACACATTGGGCAGCATCTAATATTTATGATTATACCTGAACTTTCTCAAACATGAGAAAATATTAGAAACATACTGATAAGAGTTGCCTAATATGCATGGTGGCACGATTTGATTCAGTAGGTCTTACAGAGGCTGTTCGGACATTTTTTGAACAATTTTAATGGACTGAAGCTCAATTTTTACATGAAAATTTTGTGTTTTAAATGTTTCATTTGATAGCCCTTATTGTTAACTATCTTTCTACACCTTAATTTCTATGATAATAATGACTTTTGTAGTATCGACAGTGGTATTTTGTCCCATTCTTGCTCCAGTTTTCCAGTCCTTGAATGGTTTTCGGTCGACGTTTCGATAATGCCCTTTTTAAAAGTCCAAAAGCACAAAAGTCCATGGGTGAAATATCTGGAGATTTAGTAGGAATATCAGTAAAGGGACTTGATACCAGTTTCTTGTTCCATTTTTTCCAAGAATTTAATAGTCGATTTAGATGTGTGGATGTTTGCTTTACCCTGATGCAGTTCTACTGATTGTTGGCTCTGTGGTTGAAGATATGGTATTTCTTTTTTGAATATTGGGGATAAAATATGGTCTTGATAATATGTGGGAGTTGATTTTTACATTTCCCCCTCTTTTTACTTTTAATTTTCCATTATATGCAAAACCTGCAACAATCATAAATCTCCTAGAGAAAGTTCTCAAGTTCACTTTGCTATAGTCCTTTGACTTGGCGGATTCTCTTTTAAAATTAAAGATAATTACAAATATTCTCAGAAATTTTTTTCTTTTTTGGATACTTTTTGGAAGTATTTTTCCACTTTTACGTTTTTTTCCTTACTAATTAATAATATTACTTATCGTACCTTTAGATATAGAAAAACCATGACTTTTACAGCGTTTTTGAATAATTGAAGCATAATTCTCTTTGGAAAGAGAGGAAACATAACCTCCCATCCATTGCTTATTTAAAAGCGCTATTTTGAAAGTAAACAAAACTCTGAGTTAGCAGACGATAAGTTATACTTTAACTATTTAACTGCTGTGAAAATAAAATTCTTTCGTAGCATACAATTTTTTTACAGCTCATCAAAAACGTTCAAAAAATGTCCGAACAGCCTCTGTATGACCGCTGTATTATAATAAAGGCTTATTGTCTAGTATTGCCCATTTTATTGCCTAGAATTGAAGTGTTCGATTCAAGGGACGCCAAGTTCTAGTGGCCTGAACCCATTGGGCCGCACCCAATACTTATGATAAAGTCCGGACGTTCCTCAAACATGAGCGAATCTTACAAATATACAGATGAAGGTTGCCGACTATGCAGGGTGGCTCGATTTCATGCATTGAAGTCGTATAACCGCTATATCATGATACAGGTTTATTACCTAGTAATGAAACATTCGTTATCAGGGGCACCAAGTCCTAGGGCCCCAAACTCTTGAGCCCACGAACACTTTTAAGGCATGGGCACCGCTCACTTCACCCCAGCATGATGGGTAAATAGTACAAATATGCTATTGGTAATGATTTGTAAAAAGAAAATATAAGTTGCCACTTTTATTGCCAAACCTAGAATAAGCCATATTGCCAATAAGGTCTTGCATAGTTTCCACCATGCTGACTCAAATAAATGTCCTGTTTGCCTGAAGAACAGACATTGGGGAACATCTTGTTATTCAGTACTGGAGAATTGTTTTAGGGAAATTTTGACTGTTGTTACTCGCAATCTATTGTTCATGTTTTTAAATTTTTAATCTACACTGCTGGCCACCCAAATTGCAACACCAAGAAAGACAAGAGATATCACAACAAAATTTATTTTGTAGATAACATGTTGACCAAGTATCAAATGATTAAATTTATAGACTTCTGTGAAGTGTGGTTCCTGCCAAAATCAGTAGCCGCCATTGTTGGAGATCACCGCTGCCACACGCCTCGGCATTGATTCAAAGAGACTTTGGATGTGTTCTTGGGGTACAGCAGACCAAGCAGCTTCCACACGTTGCCAAAGTTGATCTGGTGTGGCAGCTGGGGATGTATTCTGGGTCAATCGTTGAGCAACCATGGACCACATGTTTTCTATCGGCGAAAGATCCGGAGAGCGAGCTGGCCAGGGAAGCAATTCAATCTGGCGATTGACGAAGAACCCTTGGACAATGCGTGCCACGTGTGGTCGCGCATTATCCTGTTGAAATATGGCTGTGGGCAAGCCCTGAAGGTAAGGAAGGACAACTGGCTCCAACACCTCGGAGATGTAGCGCTGGCTGTTTAAAGTACCGGCAATGCGTACTAGAGGAGTGCGAGAGTGATATCCAATACCGCCCCATACCATAATACCCGGTGCAGGACCAGTGTGGCGGTGCATAACGCAGCTGTTCGGCATCCTCTCTCCACGGTGTCTCCAGACTCGAATCCGACCATCGTGGTGTTGCAGACAGAAGCGTGACTCGTCAGTAAAGACAATTTCATTCCATTCTGCCGTCCACATCCTTCTTTCATCAACCATTGGCGGCGGAAACGTCTGTGGTTCTGCGTCAAGGGTAGACGAAGCAATGGACGTCTTGCGGACAGACCACTCTGCTGTAAACGGCGTCGAATGGTACGCGCAGACACTGGATGATGCGGTACAGACTGAATGTGCTGTGCTATGGTTCGTGATGTGGCTGAGCGATCCGTCACTGCCATACGCACAATATGCCTGTCATCACGTGAAGTGATGCACTGAGGTGGATGCGATCGAACACGTCGGTCCGTCGTACCCTCCTGCATCCAACGATCACATATCCGCATTATTGTTTGGTTTTCGTCCAACACGACTACCGATTTCCCTGAAAGATAATCCACAATCTCGGTAGGCCACTATCCTTCCTCTGTCGAACTCGGATACTTGATCAAAAGATGATCGCTGTTTTCTACGAGGCATAATTGATCGTTTTTTTGAAAAAACCACAAGAAAAACACAATTGCCGTACTTGAAATCGTCGAAATCTCCAAGCCTTAAATAGCGCTTTGAAGTGGCGCCACAGGCGCGCGTGATGTGCGTCTGCGCTGAAATTCTAATCATTTGCATATCTCACCTCCGCTAATGCATGTTGTAAATTTCATATTATTTGCATGCTTCCTTCAGGGTGTTGCATTTACGGTGGCCAGCAGTGTATATTGCGTGCCATGTTTATTGAAAATACCATGTCGTTGCCAATGCATCTAACTCATGTACCAAGGTGTATAAAACAAGAATTGTTCCAAAAAGATATCTTCATATAAGGTTGGTCGATTTGGCGTTATATGGCGCAAGGACTATGGACGAGCTGAACACCAACAAAAGACAACGTCAAGTAAAGAAATGTGAAGGCGACGAACAAAAATAGGATAAAAAAGAGGGTTTGGGGGAACAGAGTAGTGGATGAAAGCAGGAAAAGATCGCTTGGCTACCCTAGGAGCGCGACCTGAGTTTACTAAAGGCAGCAAACCCCGAGGAAAAAGAGATCACTAGAGTACCACGGTTACCGAAGTCTGTACACACCCAAAGGAGTGCCCTGAGGTCTATTCATATAAGGAAACTGGAGTGTTACTTCCTCACTCAACAATTCCCCAAATTCCGTACCACTGTTACGGCATTACTAAGCTGCACCCAGTAGCACAAATCTCTTCTAGAAAAAGCATTCACTAGAATTGTTATTAGAATAGAAGTGTTGTGATCTTGTGTTTTTCTCATTATGATCAAAAGGAAACTGCAATGAGCGAGCAAAAGACGATTTCCTTTTTCAGAAAGAAACAATTCGAGCGATAATATGTCGTCTCCGGTCGCTTTCCACAAAGATATTATTTGCCGGATAGCTCAGCTGAAAGGAGAAATTTCGCTCTTTTTATGATTAGAATTCCGATATCCGAGGAAACGAGCTTTTAATAGTTCGACACAAATCGCCTCAAAGGGAAAAAAGCCTCGATTCTAATTCTTTCTGTTTTTCTTGCATCTCTTTGAAAGATCTTTTCACTTTATTCGGATAATTAATTTTTATTGACAAAAGAAAAAAATAAAGATGTTCAGTTCGCGGAATCATGCTTTTATCTAGTCGAAGATTGGACTCGAGGGATCCGTTTGGTATTAAACGTGCTTATTTAATTTGTATTCGATAAAGATTGCGTGTGATTCATTTTAACTAGTACCTACAGAAGTATGTTTATAAAATTTACTATTCGTCTACAGCAGCTTCCCAAGCTTATTGCTCAACACACCCTTTTCAAAGAAAATTTTTTTCGGTGTCCCCTATGGGAAATTCGATCTCAATATTAATAAATTAATAGTGTGGCTGTGCATATAATTTTTGAATTTTGCCAAAATTTGTATGTAAGTTGTGTGTAATTTTAGAATTTCAAAAAACTAGTTTGGAAATGAAACTGACTGAAATTTTAAAGGATTTAATAAAAGGATGCAACAAAAAATAAGTGATACATAAAACACTAGTATTACTATTATTAGCAATTAAATATTAATCAAATCAGTATAATGACTGGATGAACCTGCTATTGTGGTACTAAACAGGGTGTGAAAAGTCATGATTAAAAAATAAAAATGGATTTATTCGATTTGTATCAGTTTTTATTTAAATCGAATTTTTATTATTTTAATTAATTCATTGCTTTTATGCTTAAATATGTTGGATATGAGACATACAACTCAGTGTACTTTCTAGATTTTATTGATAAATGTTAAACATTAATATATATGCTGTTTTAGGACATAGCAGAACAAATCTTTGATAAATTATGGCAGTTAAAATTATTCTTGGGCCTTGTTGCTTCTATTCTTTCATTCGAATTTTATTTCGTGATATAAATCCTCAATACTTAAAATTCCAAGTTAAAAATATACATTTTAATGAGATAAAATTTAATTTTAACATTTATAAAATTTTAAACATAATAAAATAAATTTTAATTATCAGGCCCGTTTGATACCCAACTTGTTTCCAGTGTAAGATCCTTCCAAGAAGACGTAGCAGTAGTGGTAAGATGGTTTTGTGTGCAAGTGTGAATAGCCTTCTTGTCTCCTACACAAACACTAAAATATAAACGAGTTTCCTCTATTCTAAACTAGATATCTGGGAAACAATGTTTTCACGAACAGGAAATGAAAAAACACATATTTATCTTGAATTTTTGCAATTACAGGAATGATACTAGATGAATATTTTGCATTTCGGAATATTAAGACGTACTTTTTTATTTAAACTCAATTGATTTTCACCCAAGTGGCTTATTAAATAAGCTAGGAAGAGAGGGACACCGAGAACTCGTTTGTAACATACCGAAAACAAATGTTGAGTGCTGATTTCTTTATCAGAAATAGAAAATTCTTTCATGGCACTTCAAAATTAGTGTAAAACATCAAATAACATGGTTTTTTTATTATAAACGATTTATTCACTCATAATAAATTTTTACGTAAAAACCTTACCTTCATGAAAGACAAAAATTCACTGCACCACACAATTCTCCAATCTTAATCAACAGCAGTGTCAACAACTTACTAATGCGTTTTGACATATGTAAATTTTGTTTCAGTTGCGTTAATTCATAGCATTGCCAACTCAATGAAAACTTTAAATAAAATATTGAACTGCATGACTATGCGTAATTTCAACTTTTTGATGTGGGTTAAAAAATATTCCACCATGCATAAAACGCGAAGCAAAGGGTAAAGCAGCTTTTAACCTACCTAACCCCAAAGAGTTAAAATCTGGTGGAACCGCAGTGACAAGACTGCATGATTCATGCATTACGCATCTCCATCACTTGGTGTTATGGTATGGGGTGCCATTAAATTCTCTCGCACCCACCTAGTACGCATTGCCGGTACATTCGCCGGTACATCAATGAAGTTTTGGAGCCTGTTGTCCTCCCTTATCTTCAGGGCTTGACTCCGGCTAGTTTTCAATAGAATTATGCGCCACCGAACATGACATGCAACGTACAGTTTCTCAATCTCTACCAGGTTTCAACTCTTCCATGGCCTACCCATCCACCAGATCTGTCGCCCATCGCACTTATCTGGTCGGTGATCGCCCAACGACTGCCGCACCATACCACCCGTGGATACAACAGATGAACTTTGACAACATGTGGAGGCAGCATGAACTGACATATCCCAATCACACATCCAAAGCCTTTCTTTAAATGCCGAGACGAACAGCAGATATTGCCGTACATGACGGTTACACAAAACACTGATTTCTTCACGTTCCGCAAGTCGAACGAAGCTGCACTTCAACCATTTCGCCCTTTTGCCTTATTTGTATGATAAATATGGCTTTGGTGGCTTTCTCTTGACCTTCATGGTGTTGCATTTTCGATGCCTAGAAAGTGTCTCCCTCGAGAACTAATCTTGACAAAGTCTGCCCAAGTCTGTTGCCAAACAGACATTATCCTATTTTCCACAGAGGATTCTTGAAGAATTGTATCCAATTTTGACACACAAGCGCACTTAATGACAATTTGGAAATATATTTGTAAAGATATTTACCTGTTGCCAAGATCTAAACTAATAAACTATATCTTTCCGCCTCCAACAACGCAAAACAAAATAAATTACTTTATCCCGAGAGTCACTCCTACTAAAAATAAACGAGCCCAGTTTCTATACCAACCTCTATCATCTAGACTTGTTACCGGGAACAGATCTTGAGGTAGAGACAGTATTTTTATAATCTATATTACTCGAAAACGGTTGAACGGTAAGTTCTCCGTCTCAGCACTTGTATTCCTTTGGTGGAATAATATCCTAAATAAAAAAGAGCCGTAGTAGCCCATTTGGTGGAGTCGCGTATTAATAACCGGAGGGTTGATAGTTCGAAACTCGATCCAACCAAACACCGGCGTGTACGTAGGGCTGGTGCACGTTAAACCCATTGTGACCTCAAATGTCCTCACGTTGGCGTCGTGTGGAAGTTTGGAGAGTGGAATGACAGCTCAGGTGTTGTTAACATCGTCATTTCACCGTCTTTCAAAATTACGAGGTGTTGTCCTCGGATCTTCAACTTCGAGATTAATATCCCGGATCCTAGCCAATAGCTTGTTGTGTTTTACTCCCCTATATACAATGTAAATTCAACTTTTACCCTAAAAAAATGCTTTCAATTCGGCTACTCCAAGTTCTCGCCCTGTTCTTGTTAGATGAAAGTAAATTTCCTAATAGACATATTTCGTAGTAAGTGATGAAAGTATTTCTTCCACTAAAAATTTGGCATTTTAGCTCTCCAAGAGGTTTCGTCTAGATATCTCGTCGACCAAGATCTGAACAATATTGCTAATACCGATACATCTCGTTACCAAGATATTGCCGAATTTTTGATGATGACGAGATAAAGATCTGGTCAATCTTCTTTTAATGACGAGATATCTCGTCCATCAAGATCTGGTCAGTCTTGCTAATGCCGAGATATCTCGTCATCAAGATATTGCCGATTCGCAAACGTATGAGAGAAATTAGTGTATTTTCTTGACACTCATGTTTGATGCCCACACACATGTAGGGCACAGGTATCATAATTATCATGCTTAAGCTTCTAAGACATAAATAAGTTTTAAATATTATGATCACGAGAAAGATCTGGTCAATTTTCTTTTAATGACTAGATATCTCGTCCAGAAGGGTTACGCAACCACCAGAAGCGTTAAATCCCATCATCGGGGTATATATATATATACTTAACCCTATCATAGCAAAAAAAGTTACCATAAAGCAATAAAGCTAGCAAAATCCTATCACTAAAAAGCCACCTAAGCAAAGATTTTCCTCCACACTGGTAACAATATTAATACTATATTCATGAATGACGACTCAGCAGCTGTGTTGAAATCATCTAGTCTTTTCCCTGCAATCTGAAGTATAATTAATACCCATATAACTATTCACCGAAATTCTGGCTCGCTTTCATCAGGAGCCTGAGCTCCTGAGAACTAATGCAATATTTAGGAAAGGGATTTTCGTAATAACCCCGGATTTCGGAGATTACTTTTAAGAGTCCAGGTCCGATGGTGGGCTTAGAAATCCGGTGCAACTATGATATGAATTAATTCCGGCATTCCGGTTCACTTGATGGATATCCGTTTGACTACACTTTGAAAGCATCGGTGGAGTATATTCACTTCCGAAAGGAACTGGGATTCAACCGAAGTTGATAAATTTGAGTCGACGCGATTCTGAGTGTAATTTCTATCTCAGTTGGTGACTAATGTGCTGAAATGGATTTAGATAATGGTGTACAAGTATGCAGTTATTTGTATCAACTTGCTCTGCATCAACGCTTGTTTGAAGTAAATTCTTCATGGCAGAAGGGGTGATATATTTCAATTGGGTCAATCATTCTTTTGCTTCATTTGTATAGTCATCAAAGTGGTTTCGACGCCATATCTCATCAGAAAAGATGATCAATTTTGCTAATATCTCGTCATCAGGATATTGCCGACTTTTTTATGGTGACGAGATCAGATGAAATAATTCGTCGAGACAACCGTCAGAAGGGTTAATGAGACGAACTCTCGTTGCCATCAGTGTTATCTAAATTTAAGTAAATTTCTATCCTCGGCTCCCTTTACCTAAACGCAAATCTCCCTTTTCACAAACACATTTCTAATTTAATAAAAAAGCATTTCAATAAAATTCGAGGAATTGAATTTTTATTAAAAGGAATTCATTGAATTTTTATTAAATTAAATATTTGAATAAATTAAATTCTTATTAAATTAAATGTTTGACTGAATTGAATTTTCATTAAATTAAATATATGAATGATTGAATATTTATTAAATTAAATATTTGAATAAAATGTATCAAATTAAATACTTAAATTAATTTTTTGATACCCTAATATTTGCACTTTTATTTTAATAAGCTGGACATAAATTTTATAACTTTTACAGTCAATGAAAGTACAATACTTCCCTCAGAATACGTATAAATAATTATTGATCAGTTATCTAAAATAATTATTGATCAGTTACGTATAGTTATAGGTCAGTTACGTGAAATAATTGTCCGTCAGTTACGTGTAAATATTTGTCGATGAGTTACGTATAAAAAGTTATCCGTCAGCTACGCATAAACAATTGTTGGTCAGTTACATATAAATAGTTGTTGGTTAGTTTCATATAAATAGTTATTGGTTAGTTACGTATAAATAATTTTTGATAAGTTACGCATAAATAGTTATTTGCCAGTTTCGAATAAATAATTATTAGTCAGTTACGTATAAATAGTTGTCGTTCAGTTACGTAAATAGTTGTCGGTCAGTTATGTATAGTTACTGGTCAGATACGTATAAATAGTTACTGATTATATACGGTCAGATACAAATAGCTACTGATCAGATACGTATAGTTACTGGTCAGATATGCATAGAAGTATGATTTGACACCTTTTCGGCAACATAGTCCAGACCAACACTTGTTTTATATCAGTGCACTCAATATCTTACAGAATAATTTATCATAGCAGTAAAACTTCTGTGACTCCCCTAAAGAAGGTTACGGCTCCCTTTGGAGCCGAGATTGTTGAAAAACCTGATTTACGTTGTTTTATAAAATGCTATTGACAGTTACAAATTGGTTCTTCTCAGCGATGTCCATTGAAATCAGAAGACTCAACAAAATGAATACTTAAGAAAATGATCACGAACTACTCAAAAACCATGATACATTCGCCAGTTTATTGTGCTCAGATAGGTAATAGAGACAGAGGGAAGCAAGTTTTAATTTAGCTTACTGGGGTAAAAAAAGGGAACGTAAGGTAAGGATTTCAAAGGAATTATTTCTTGCAAAGCATGCTATTTCAAGTGTGATAATACTTCTTGAAATTAATTTCCCTTGCGATTTGCAATGTGCGTTTTCATCATTTTAAGGCTGTGTACCAAACGACAAATTCGTATTATTTTCAAGAAAACAACGAGATTCAATCAAATTTGATAACTTTCAAAAGGAAAGAAAAAATATTTAGCTCAAAAAAAGAAAATAGAAATTTAGGTTATTAAATTACGAATCAGAATTGGTGAATTTGGCACAAATGAAACACCTACAAAGAAAATACATTTATGCGAGATAGATTCGTATATCTGCAGCATGGTTTATCATGGGATTTCTTAGGATAATGCATAAAATGTATGCACAAAATAGAGTTCCCATTCATTGCTTTCATTATTCCCCGATGATCAAAACAGGCAAAATTCGTAAACCGTACAAAGTAGACGTATTGCAAACAAAACAGTAGAAATATCGTGTAGTTTATTCATACAACGGAACCAATATCTGATCATACAAATTTAATCAGTTGACGACATATGCACAAATGAAATGTGTACAAACTCCATAAGTACAACAGACTGTATTGTGTAAGTTTTATTCCAGTTTCTTGCAATCTCATCAAAAGTTGGTGCAGTTGCAGAAAGTGATTATGCTAGAAGACTAAATGGACCTTTTGTGAAGGGTAGAACCACAGTAATGGTGAAATCAGGAGTCGAAAGATTGAAGTTTCCAGAGTACTCTCACATATGTGGCAATATGTAATCTCTAGACTGATGGGAAAGTTTCAAAATACTGGAGACGATAAACGGAGAGGAGTTTAAGGTCTATTACAACACCCAGTACTGCTGTGCTAATAACTTAGGCAGTATCTACAAATCTGGTCCTGTACAATTCATGTTTTTACATATACTGTTGACAGTTCATAACGATAATGAGTGGTCTTAGTTTCCTAGTGTTACTACGTATCACATACTTAAATACAGGGTGTCCCAAAACTTTCTGTACTACAAATTTGAAAGGGAGGTAGATTGGTTGTATTGAGTTTTATGATGCAGGGGCTATATTTGGCCAAGCTGGGTCAAACACATAACAGACAACGTCAAGCAATGAAAGTTTTACTGACTCAGAAGGGAGAAATACTCCCAGGGTGAATCGAACCTGTGCACCTACAACTCATAGGTTGCTAGGAACAAACCCACTGAGTCACAACGACCCCTTAAAGGGGGATAGGAACTAGAAATTAAACCGTATTCATATAGGTATGCCCGTAAGAGTTCGAGAGGGCAGCGCGCGTGCCGGAAATTATCGTTTGCGTGAATTCCAAATGATGATCGTTATATATTGGTTCGCGAAGAATTAAGAATAATTTGCAGTTTACTTATTTTTGTTTATTCTTTAGACGCCAGTTGTGGCAACATTTAAAATGATATCTTGAATTTTTGTTCTTGTTATCCTTAGAACTTCTCGTGTTAAAGAATTCTTCGACTTGCTGCACGTTGCTCTTTGTCTTAGCGCAAATGTGTACGGACGTATAGAATCATTCTTTCAAGTTAATGTACATAGAATTTTGTAAACAAATACGTTTTTTAATCTTCAGTCCACTTGAATCTGTTACATCGCACGGGATAAGAACTTTTGGGGTTCGATGCAGGGGTGGATTGGATTGGATGTTGAGGTTTTATGGCGCAAGGTCCAAACACGGACAAGCTGCGCCAAGCGCAAGATAAAACAATAAAAATTATGCATACATAAAAGTTTTAAAAGGAAGTATGAAAGAAATCAAACGCAATAATTTTTACCAGGATAAAAGTTGTTCAAATATTGTATAAAAAAATTAAAGTACCAAAGTTATGATTTAAAACATGTTGACTATATTGTAACATGATGTATAGCACAAAAGGTACATTTTGAATATGAAAGAAAGAATTAGATGAGATTTAAAAAACAACTGTACGTAAAAAGCGAAAATGTTTGAATGGGGTTTTTACCCAATCAAATCTTGTAAGTTTAAAAGTGTACTTTAAAAAATTTTGGCGATGATGTGATGCCGGGGTGGACCCGTTGCTTGGCCACCTCGATCACCCGATTTATCACGCATTGATTCCTTAGTAAGGCGATACCTCAAAGGCATCGTGTACGAGACCCCATTGACTCCGAAGCCGACCTCATCCCATGAGTTGCTGTCGCGACAGCATGTGAAGGGGGTGTATGCCCGCAAGCGCCAACTGAATTTCCTAGAGGACCCTCTTTGGCAGCAGAACAGTTGGCCAGTTTGAACGGCAATCCATGCAACGACGCTATCAGGCGAGCATTATTGTTAGTAGTCGCAAATTTAAGCACTTACTGTGAAACTAAGTGTACAACTACTTGACAAACTAAAATTAAGGCTAGTAAAAATGTAGTTCGCATACTTGATGTCTTTCAGTCATGCATCCTCCAGCACATCCGGGTAGTGGACATACATACAGTATTTGAACATTGACACACGTCTCTATCTAGGAATGCTGAATTTGGTTTTCATACAGTGAGAAAACATTTTACATAGCGCATGCTAATTCCAACTATTCTTTTCAATTTGAATGTCGGACTTGCATTTATTTTCTATTCACGAATCTTTCTTTCATCACTGTCCCGTGTAATGTAGTAGCTTCAAATAAGTGGACTGTATAATTAAAAACTTGTTTATTTAAAAATTCTACGAAGAGGCCGTGGCTCTGAAATAATGATTCTTTTCCGAGCACTTCTATGTGTTTGTACAAAATTTACGTTAAGATCGGCATATAGTCGAAGAATTCTTAACACGAACAGTTCTAACGATAACAAGAACACAAATTCTAAAGATATCTTTTTGAATGTTGCCACAACTGGCGTCTAAAGAATGAAAGCGAAAGCAATTAAGCTGCAGACGGTTCTTAATTCTTCGCGAGCCAATATGCCAATGAAAGCAATCAATCATTATTTGGCATTTACGCAAACGATAATTATCCGGCACGCACGCAGAAACACCTTAAACATTTCCAGGGATTTGAAGTATACATTACACTTCGATTGACATGAATTAAATTATAGTGAGAAAGTATGGAAAACTGATTAATAAAAAATAAAGCAAAGTGCACAAAAATAATCTCATTTCTAATTTTAGTAACTTCACTAAAATAAAACTTTTGACACTGGGGGGTAATGTTCAAGAAAATGACTTAAATAAAGTAGTACAGTAGAATTTATTCTTTGAGCGTCATGTTACGCTATGAAATTTTTTTTATCATAAATATCTCCTTTCGAAAAGAACCTTTAGATATTTTGGCTTTCATGGATTCTTTCAATTGCTAGAGTTGCGATCATGTATCATGTTCAAAATTTCTGCTTTTACTCCTGGTGGTCACTTTTTCTTTCACTGTTATAAATTTAATATTCATTTTTTAGTAATATCTTTGCAAAAGAAATGACTAAATTGCTTTAGAAAAGCTTAAATTTTGCATTATCGAGTAAATCCTTCGGAAGCGATTATCAACAAAATATATGAAGTTTCCTATTTAAAACTTTTCAAATAAAACTTTCATAAATAGTATTGCGTATTAAACATTCACCAAAAAAGCATTACATAGATTTTGTTTGTGTTCTTTATAAATAAAATTCAGCATGATAGGAAGATTTTGGAATAGATGAATACGAGTCTGGGAAGCTAATTTAATACTCCAAGTGGTTTTGACGAGATATCTCGTCCATCAAGATCTGACCAATTTTGCTAATGACGAGATATCTCGTCATTAAGATATTGCCAATTTTTTTATGATGACGAGAACAAGATCTGGTCAGTTTTCTTCCAGTGACGAGAGACGACGAGCTTGATGGAAGAGATATCTCGTTCATCAAGATCTGATTAGTTTTGCTAATGACGAGATACCGTCGAGACTGTACCAGGATGGTTAAACATTAAGTGCATCAAATGTGTCACTCATTAACGGCTGTTCAAAATAAATGACTAGAAACTTTGGATTCGAGGTTAAAATTTTGTTAGACTCGATCTTTGACGTCGGAATTGGGTGTTGTCATTGGAAATTATAAACTTTTTGCACCATTTGGTATGAAAATGCTCCTTTACGCAAATCTTACGCACATAAATTTTTGATGACGTTAGTCTCGATCGAATAGTATCTTTGAAATTTATCTATTAACATGTGAATAAAGGGAGTGGTTGGATTTTCCCCCAGCTGTACAATACTATAAAAATAATTCTAAATAACATTTTCTTTTGCCTAGTAATTTGTTAAGTTTGATTGTTGCAAAGTTTTTAAAGGCTTTTTGTTCTTTTAGGGGTGAACGTACAAATGCAACACTTTTCTTCAAAACAGTTATGAGCTTTGTTCTCGACTCCACTTTCGAAATTCAATTTCATTCTCCGGTATCGAGTAACAAAATACAAAATGGCAGCATAAATTTCTTAATAAGCAGTAACGTTCAACATTATGATGGGGTGTGCAGATTAAATTTATTAGTGTTTCTTATTCCCTAAAATAAAAATATATTCATGCACATTTTATTCAGAAAAAATATAGCTAGGTAGTTGAATTAACGTCATACGGGAACAACACAACGGGCTCTTGGCGAAGATCCGGGATAAATCTCAAAGGGAAAGACCCTTGGACATCTCTTAATTTGGAACCATGTTCAGATGAGTCAACATCTGAGCTCCGAACTTCACCATGAATGCCAAAGTGGACATTTGAGGTCACGAGAGATTTAATGTGCAACAGCCCCCACATACACAACGGTCTTTGGTTGGATCGAGTTTGGAACACTCACAACCCTTTGGTTACTAATCCAACCGGGCTACTGCGGTCTAGGAAACAAATTTAAGAAATCTTCAAAATTGAGAAACAGTTTTTGAAATTATTCAAATTTATTAGATGGCAATACAAACAAAAATGAACGTTCGGAATTCGATTAAAATTGCTATTTACTTTTAGTTTTTAAAAATAACGCACAAAATACGTTAGTAAGCTGCAGCCAAGGCATTTGGCCAGGCATGCAAAATCAATCTGCAGTTCCAATCATTTGCATTTCATACGCTGCTGTGTGTGTGCACATACCCTATAAGTTTCAAATGATTACCATCATTCCTTCATGGTGTTACAATTTCAACAAAGAGTAGTTCAAATACAGAGGTATTACATTCTCAGTTCTTGTTTTCTCAATAAATTGTATTGAAACCAATAGGGAATTAAATATTTTAATAAAATCCCGTTAACATATGACAATGAATGCAAAGTTTGAATAATGTAAAACTGATTATGATTTAAATATTAGTTTTTACGAGGAGGAATAAAATAAGTCTGCTTTCATTGTTTTCTACATTGACATTTGATGACTCATGTAATAATTAAAACACATTATAAATTACAATTTACCAATAATGAGGGAGATTTGCAATGTGAACATACACAAACTACCGGAGAAGTTTGAATATAAAACTGATTATGATTTAATATTAGTTTTTAAGAGGAATAAAATAAATATGCGCTTTCCTTGCTTTCTACATTGACATTTGATAACTCACGTAATAGTTAAAACACATTATAAAGTAAAATTTACCAATGATGAAGGATATTTTCCAGGTAAACGTAAGCAAACTACCGGATAAGTTTGAATACAAAACTTATATTATAATTTAAATATTAGGTTGTACTAGGAGGAATAAAATAAACCTGCGGTTTCATTGCTTTCTATATTAATATTTTTTATATACATAAAAAATATTAATATAGAAAGGTTACATATGAGTATGAGATATGAGTTATAAGTGTACACATACATATGAGTTATACACTTCATAACTCATATGTAAGAGATAAAACAAATTATAAATTAAAACTTACCAATCAGAGAATTGGTTGGGTTTTTATGCACAAGGGCCCATATTTGACTATCCTGAGCCAGACACAAGACATACAATATCAAGCAATAGACATACACGCAATGAAAGCTTTACTGACACAGAAGAGTGAAATACCCCTAGGAGGAATTGCACCTGACAGGAATAGAATCTACGCCGCCTACAACTCGCAGGTTGCTAGCGCAATGGGCATACCCACTAAGACACGACAAAAACGAGAGAATGTAAACGTAAACAAACTCTCACCGGAAATGGTTAAATACTTTCGGTTAAGATTTGGCTTATCATTATCATTCCGCCATTTCGGCTAAGTTCGACAATAATTTTTAATATAAGCGACATGCTGAAATAGCTTGCCACGTTTCGCCCCTAGTTACAAAGGTTAAAAATCACCAGCGCCCTCTGTCTTCGGCACCACAGAAGCCCCCTCAGTGTAGAGCAGAACCAAAACATTCGATTATATGGAACGCAAATGCAATCCACTCGAAACGACGTAGTCCATATTTCGTCATAAATTTTAAAAACACGTCAGGCTTAAGCGCCGTGCTAAGACATCCGGGAAAAAAATGTCAGGATAACGTATATTCGCAAACACTAAAATTCCAGTAGTAAAGCTGGATGAAACATCTATTACATACCGAAAAACGATGAATCAAAAACTTACGTTTCGAAGTTTCAATATTTGCTCTCATCCCGAGCGCTCAACGGTAGATAAATTGAAAATGTTGGATGATACCCGATGAATAAGAACTTCCCTAAGACTGGTAGGTATCTGTGTGGGATACAAGGAAGAGTAAATATAGATTTCAGATCGTTCCCATACATCCAGGTGGAAATAAAATTTAAATTTTTAGCACTAGAGAAACAGATCAGTAATGGTAAGAAATGACGATGTGGAGATATTCACTCTGCTAGAAAAGAAAACGCTTACAGTGAAATTATTTTTGTGGACAGCTTCCTTTCGAATTGGGAAGTCTACGTTATTATACGCGAAACTTAATAGGTTTTGTCAGCTCATGCTGATAAAACCTTTAAATTTTCATATTATTGAAATAGTTTTGTAAAATCGTAAAATGCGTATATCTTTTTGATAAGGAATGCATTGAAATAATATAATACTCTTAGAATTCCATAACTCCTGCTATTAGAATTTCTATACGTAGACCCCTGTCATGCTATTAGAATTCTATATCGCTCTCCTGCAATACCAAGTATCAAAACCCTTGACAGTTATTTTTAAAAATAAAAAGTATTGATTTATCTAATTTATTAGGCCAAGAAGCTTATCAACTACTTATTTAGGACTTGGCAATGCCGTTTTACTTATTTTACGTCAATTTACTTGACGTTATTTGTCTGTATTTGGTGCACTTTGGCCTACTATGTCCCTTGCACCATAAAACCCAACCAACATCTCGCTCTACTAAAGAATTATTTGATAAAGGATTTGTAGCACAGTGAGTTTTTCCATTGCATAAACAGCCTGGGAGATTTTGATTTGAAAGCCAGTGGTGCAGATTCGATTCCTGTAACTACCCTGGAGCATTTCTCTTTTTTGTGTCTACTTAAAGCAAAAAATATTGCTTGGTGCTGCCTTGGGAAATATCTAGCCCTTGCGCTATGAAAAAACCATCGACAAAGGATTTTGTCAAGCCAACACAATTAGCGAAATGGTATGTAATAAAATTACATTATTTTAATTTTCGAATATTTGATGTGAAATAACACGTGCCCGTACAAAAGAACAAATTCTCATTTTTTATCCCCCTTATAAAATAAAGATATTGCCAATATATACATGATTTGAACTCTTATCTTTGGTTCTCGATTGAGTAGAAACGTAAAGCCACAAATCAATTGTTACAAGAGGCCGGCTACAGATACTAACAGATATGAACCCAGTCTAGAGTTATTTACAGGAATTGAACCTGCTCCACCTACAAGCTGCTAGCACACTGGCAAATCCACTGAACCAGTGACTCCATTCTGCTACTGAGTTTTAGTTCTAAAAACTCTTCAGAAGGGTATTAAAAATTATTATTCTTAAAATTAAAAAGTTTTTTACAGTAAATAAAAAGTCAACGAAATGCCTGAACAAATACGTTATGAACTTTGTAATTAATATATTGATTTTATGATTTTCTAGGTCTAGAATGCAAATGAGATAAATTTGATTATCCTAATTCCCATAAAACAATCTGAATGTGTACCCTTTGATATTCCCTTAAAAGAAAAGGATCATTTGTTTAATCTCCATAACATTTAAACACATGGTTAACAAAGCGTAGAGCTGTGATATTCTAATCATATGACTCAAAAAAATCTTTAATAGCTCCCGAGTGTTTAATTACCTTTTCATAACATCCATCACCTGTAAAGATATTTCAACATGAACTATTCGAGTATTTTTGTGTTAGTCTTCTTTAATGCAGATTATTTTATTAACCATTGACGTGGAAGTAAGCGTATTCTCAAGCCATCTTCTTATTTCTGAGTGATGCTACTATCAGTGAAGTTAAAAAAGAAAACGAGTATCTCAAAAAAACGAAAGAATTTTTTTTTAAATCCAGTCTGCAATTTTTCTTAGTTCAACTCAAGCGAATAGTTTATAAAATGAAGATTTGAGCAGAAAGAATACCAATAAACACTGGACGGGATGTCTGAGAGTTCGATTTTGTTCAATATTTTGAGAAACGGCCAATATTGTTTCAGATCGTTTTAAAAAGGTTTTTCGTGTAAATAAAAAGTGGAAGCGTATATATAATTTAAGTATATCTCTTCCCGCTTCTTTCTTGTATGGAAAGAATGTGAACGTTTTATCGAATATCTGTTCTTGTCCTCGTCCGAATTCATTTTAAACTGCGACCAAATTCTTTTTCCTCGTCGCACATTCTTATGAGTAGAATATTTTTGAAATACGTGTGTTCCTCGCATACTTTTCCTCAGAAAGTATTATCCTCAGCTTGAGATCCAGACAGTGTAATAGATAACCATTTATATGCCCGAGTTTTCTGTTATATGAATGGATTGCTTTTGGAAAAGTGCCAGTTGTGACTGAGTTGTAGGTGGTATATGAGCTCTATAACTTTCGAAGTCAACTAGGGATCACGTGTGTGTAAAATAACTTATAACAAATCTCAGCACAATGTAAATTACAAACACTGACATATAGATTCAGCAAATGAGTGGTGTCTGATGTAGATCGCATCTTACAGGAAAACCTTTGAGTAGGTCAACACAGCCACCACTGCAAAACTGAACTTAGACCATTATATAAAAGATATTTTGGAAAAAACTAACTTTTGGTTTTATGGCGCAAGGGGCCGTAACTGGCCATGCTGCGCCAGACACGACATAATACCAAATAATGGACATATACACAAAAGGAAAGTTTTTACTGGCACAGAAGAAATACACCCAAGGATGAATCGAACCTGACAGGAATGGAACCTGCACTACCTACAATTCGTAGGTTGCAAGCACAGTGGGCATACAAACTGAGCCACGGCGGTCCCACTAATTACCAATTGGCTGGTTTTAGGAGTTATGGTACGTGCAAGAGTCATATTTGGCCAGAGAGAGAGAGAGAGAGAGAGGCCACGCCAAATACAAGATAACAACGAGGGCGGAAAAAGTAAAAAAAGCAGGGAAGGCGAAGTTAAAACAGAAGAAAGGATCATTCGGGGGTACATCTGGGTTGTGAAGTCCGTACACGCCAAAGATGTGTCCCTGAGGACTAACTACCGGAGAAGACATACCTTCGGTGTGTAGCTCATTTAATTTACCGACGTTTTTGTGATATTTGGCGTTGATTTTAATCTAAACGAAGGGCTGAGATTGCATTCGACTATCAGTCCAAATTGCGACATGTATCGAAAACGGTTGCCAAAGCACAGCGTCCTCCGTTTTTAGTTTTATAAGAGAAATACCCTTTTAAAAACAAATCTATCTCACCCAGGAAATACATTGTCGTAGAGTGAAGTTGCACTTTCACACTCTGCTGTATCGGTGACTGGTCGATGTGATTATGAACACGTGTACTTGCCGCAATTGGTATGCATTTAATGTGACGTAGATTGAATTGCTAATACATTGCAAATTACCTCCAATTGTCTGAAGCAAGCAGAAAAAGATCGCTTGGGTTTCCCGGGAGAGCGACTTCCATGTTTTCTAAAGACAGTAAACCCCATGGGAAAAGAAAAGATCACTAGAAAACCTCGGGGTCTTTAAGCCCGTACACACTTAGAGGTGCCCCTGAGAACAGGCTACTAAAGGAGACAATCAAACGGTGCCAATCACCCATTGCACGACCACGCATACGGAAATATGCTCGTGATTTTAATACAGTTACCACACAATTGGCAATCAGTCAGCTAGTGTTAGCATCTATTGAATTCAGATACTGCTAAATTCTAAAGGAGGAATAGTGTGGTGAGCTTATCCCACCATTAGAAAAATTAACGAACATTCCATATTATAAAATACATAACAGTTTAACCTCACCGCCATGAAGTATACTGGTATTCAAAATAAAGAGAATTCGCATATTTTGTCGAATTGCTTTAAAAGTACCTTACGAAATTTAAAAAACTAATGCTTCCAAACAAAGATGAAAATCTTTAGTGTCGAATACGTAAGCGTACACGTGCGTGTGGTCGGTGCATTTAGAGGAACAAACTTTCTAAGCGCACGTGACAATTTCAGCGATTCGTTCGCTCGCACACCTCGGCGAATGTTGCGATGTTTTTATGCAACATTCGGTGATGTTTTTTTGCAACATTCGGTGAAATTCAAAACCAAACAATTAAAATGAGTAACCACCAATGTTTGGATGATGGAATGAGGTGGTGAATCGTAGAGTCTGGAAGCAGAGCAATCTCAAGTGCAGATTGCTAGACTTGGATATAACGTCCAGCGTCATGTCCAACTTATGGAAACAATTTAAGGATATCGGATGCGTAGAGAGAAAGCCTGGGCAAGGTCGTCCAAGAGCCACGATGGCCAATGAAAATCTATATTTGTCCATTACACCGAAGAGTGACAGGAGTGCAACAGCTTCTCAACTCTCGTGACTTTAATGCGGCCACAGGAAAAGGCGAGTATCAAGGATTATTGTTTCCAGAAGGCTACATGAGAAGTCGGTTTGCAAGACCTGCTGTTTGCGTCCCCCTCCCTTCTGAGCACAGGAGAGCCAATTTAGCATGGTGCAGAAAACATCGACTTTGCCCCAGGGATCAATGGGGGACCGTTCTATTAACTGTTGAGTCCCGATTCAGTCTCACATCTGATTCTCGACGTACGTTCATCTGGAGAGAATCAGGAACCCGCTAACTGCCCTCCAACATCCGAGAAAGAGACTACTATGACAGCATAGGTTTGATGGTCAGGGCAGGCAGCATGTTGGATGGGCACACAGATCTCCATGTCTTTGACAGAGGCTCTGTGACTGCTGTGAGGTATAAGGATGAGATCTTGGAACCCTTGTTCGCCTTTTGCAGGGTGCAGTTGGCCCTGATTCCATTTTTATGGTCGAAAACGCTCTTCCAAGAAGGGCTCATCTGATCGACGAATATCTGAAAGGTGAGGATATTCGCCGGATGGATTGGTCAGCCATATCTGGAACGCATATCATAAACTGCCTCATTCCCAGTATGAATTCACATTGGGAGAGCTACATAACTGTAAATGGGGACCATACCCCCATTAACCCACTTTTTGTGACGATATTGTAACCTGTTTTAGACCTTCCAGCTCTGATGAGTTTTACGCACGATCATGCGTGTGTACCATAACTGTTGTATGGTTATTTTTGTGTTATTTCAATCTATGTACATAACTAATTTCATTAAAATATGTCCAGTAGTTCTGGGGGTTAATCACCCAAAAGTGAAAATTCTCTTAATTTTGAACACTAGTGTACTTTTTGATTGACAAAGGTGCACTGTCTTTCATGCGTCTTGTTTTTCTCTTGACACTTTTTAAAGTTTTTAGACTTGTCTACATGTTTGGCCAAGGTTTTCATCCTTTACTTTAGTTACTATTAGCAGAATTACCTGGCACCCGGCAATGCTCGGGTTGAATTGGTTAAATGTTGATTCTATTTCATAGAAAAATGCAAGCATCATTTAAGTATACAGAAAATATTTAACATCGTTTTAACTTTTTCATAGCTTCTACAATTTACTTCGGACGCAAATATGTATACATAATGTATCCATCCATATAATTCATTTCATATTAATCACTCTTGCTGTAAGACAAACTACAAAAGCTTTTTCTGAGATGACTTCTCCAGAAGTCGATTTTGAGTTTTGGAGTGATTACGAATGCCAATTAGTTCCTTTTCAGTAAAAATGAGGAACTTTCAGCGTATAGTCTTGCACTCAGTCTTCCAATCAATATTTGTTATTTGTGGTACACTTACACCATGGATTCGATATTTTTTCTAATTACATTATCATTGAGAGGATGGGAAATTAAACTGTTACGGCATTCGTGGTTAATTTATTTTGAAGCACACATTTTTTTCTTGAAATTCTATTCAGACGCACGTGCAATAACGGAGCTTGTTTTTAAATAAAAATTTAGTTTTAAATTAAATCTTTTTTTTTTCAATTGAGAGATTTAGTTTCTATATGTAAACCACGTGCCTATTTAGAAAGATAGATGTAGTTTCTTCACTATGGAGTACAGCTTTCAACAATACCCATGAAACATGAAAAACGTAAATTAAATTGATTTTAATCGTCTTGTAATGAAAATATGTTAAAATTTAGAAATATCTTTGTGCTACAACGTATGGCTACCCGTTTTGATTTAACGTTACATATCTTATTTTAGAATAACTTTATTTTAACTTTACCAGTCATTTTAAAGTAAGAAATTATACAACTTACTTAAAAAGGTTTCCATTTATTTCTATGAAACAGAATTCTACAAACTATAACGTATTTAACCATAGACTTAAGGAAAGTTCGTCGAAATATAAATATACCACCAAGAAATTACCATTTCTAGTGGTATTTAGCATAAAATTTAACTCCTAAATAATATATCTGTAACATGGAAAGTAATGGAACACATAAATACAAACAGAAACGAAATTCTGGACATTGAAAAATGTCGAATTCTGAAAAACGAAAGATCTGAGCAAGCGTGTCGAATTTCGACGTCATGAGAATATTCTGAAATAGCAAAATTCGAAAAAGACGCTTGAAAAATATTGATAGACAATAATGAATTATTTACAAAAGAACACAAATTTACAAAACTTATGCTCAAATATGACCTCAACATTTCTGTCTTAACGCAAATACAAACACGGAATTCTTAATCTAATTTATAAAATAAAACATTAATTCTGGCGTTGCCAGATACCGAATTGCAAAATTACGTTTTTATGGTCATTGAGTTCTTTTGGTTTGGCTATTCGTGTTCCATTTAAAATATCCATTTACATCATTCAAATATTCCTAAATTATTTATATTGTGCAAATAAATAAAATATCAGTTCAAACATAATTAGAATTTTAAATTGTTTAAATATAACGTTTCGGAAAAAATTGTTTTTCGAGCAATACTGGTAAAACAATTTTATTAGAAAATTTGATTTTCGATCAATACTGGTAAAACGAATTGAGTTGCGTACCGCAATCGTTTATGCTCAATGTTTTTCCTATGGCAATTTCAAATTGATTTAGCCCCCATTGCACACCTAGGTTAAAGAGTACGGGGATTAATATATAGCTTGCGTTACTCCCAGGGTTCCACAGTATTAGTGCAAGAAATTGGGTGGGGATTGGTCGAACGGTGTACATTTGCATAGAGGATAGACAGACGCGAACTTTGTTTATATATGTATAGATTGTTTTGTCTAAGACAACACTGAAGCCTTGCTAGATAAACTTCCTTTGAACAGTATTAAAGCTTTTCAACAACTCAAACCACTACAGTAATTAACTTATAGCATAGTATTTATAGCAGCGCAACGAATTTTAACCATGAAGAAGTTTTCGGTTGACTGAAGTTGCATCGTCTCTATTCAATCTGCTACAAGAGAAATCATACATTTAGAAAGTTAACTCCTGGATTTACACTACAGAATGATACATAGGAGTCAATTTACACTGCACTGACTAGTCACCGGACACCTGGAGTAGAAACAAAGCAGCATTTCTTTGAGTCTGACTTTAAATTGAAATTTTCTATTACAGAGTCCCGATCCACATGGGTAACTAGAACTAACCACTAGTGAGTATAAACTGAATTTTAAGGCAGGAATGTCCTATAGAAATTTGCCAACGTTATTTATCAATATCTGAACTCTGAAGTAGCAATCACTTTCTTGTCCCTAAATATTCATATTTAAAATGTTAAATACGTACCATCATGAGCAAGTCCTTGGAGACTGAACTGTGCTGGCACCCCTTCATAAAATTATTGACATGCCAAAATCGTTCAGTCCCCTAGAACTTGTGCCCAAGATGGCACGTAATTAACATTCTAAATATGGATATTTATTGATAATAAAGTGACTGTTACTTCAGTGGTTAGATTTTGATGTAAAACATTTACATCATTTCTATAAAAGACATTACTTCCTTAAATTTCAGTCTATACCCACTAGTAATTAGCTCTGTAGTTACCCGGGTGGATGTGGACTCGGAAATTTAAATTTAGTCAGATCACAAAATGAATGCTATGTTTTGTTTCTACTCCAGGTGTCCGGTGACTTTTGTCAGTAGTGTATGTCTAATATGGGCAGGATATTGAATGTCTTAAGGAAGTTCAATAAAGTTACTGTTCATGTTTCTCTCGGCAGCCCCCGAAACAGATTCAGATAGAACAGACATTATTTCACAAGTACACTTTTTGTTATTGCATGAGGCTGCTTTCTTTTCAGAAAGTCTATTTCAGCCTATTTTATAACCCTAGGCTATATATATTTCGACGATAGATACTGACGTGACTTGATACGACCATTACCTTGACTTTCTTCAGAGACAGAAATGAACTCTTTTTACTGAATGCCTGGATTTAATATCCGAGTGTTCAACAGTTTGCTAAGAATCATATTATCATAGATTGATTTTCCGCCGCATGCACCACATGAGGAGGATTATTTTCTGATTCAGTCTAAGGTAAACCATAACCAAAATAAGAATCGCGATATAGCTGCTCTGGATTTCAAGAGCGAGGCTGAAAAAACTCCAAATTGAATTTCAAGCCGAAGTCTCCGTTCGGCTGCTGTCTTCAAACTTGCCCGAGGTTATTCTGTGCTGTTCTCTTCCCTCAAATATTTACCCTACAAACGCTATTTGAAAAGGACGTTTGATTTTCCATTCTTTTTTCATTGTGGTTATGGATTTTTGGGATTTGTTTCATTTATTCTAAAGCAATTATTGAACTTTGTAAAACTGCATATTGGTGAAAAGTTGCCTTCAATCAGTATATTGAACTGTATTGAATATACAACGTTAAAGTGATATTAGTGGAATTGCACTGATAGTTTCGCTTCCAGACTTTGATGCTGTTCTCTTATGATATAAAGTATGAAAATGTTTTGATTATTCCAGCAAAGTAGTCACAATAGAAATGAGATAATATAATTGTAAATAGTATAAGTTATTTTTGTCCAAATACTCTTATTTGTTTAACTCATTTAATTTAATATTCCACTCATAACTTTTTAAAGAAAATTTAGAAGCATTCTGTAAAAAAGCAAAATTAAAATTTTACTTGTAATATCACTTGGAATAAAATGCCTTGTAGTAAAGTATATCTTCTGGTGAACTCTGATAGTGATTCAATATTTCCTTTTAACCCTCCTAGTGGTTGTCTTGACGGGGTATCTCGTCAATAATAAAAATAACCAGGATTGGATTGGATGTTTCGGTTTTATGGCGCAAGGTCGAAAAGCGGGCAAGTAGCGCCAATAAAACTAACCAGATCTTGATGGTCTGGTTAGTTTTATTGGCCATGATCATGACGGAGATACCAGACATACCAGATCATGACGTACGAGATGTATCGTCCAACAAGATCTCGTCGTCTCTCGTGATTAGAAAAAAAACTGGTAAGATCTTGATCTCGTCAACATAAAAAAATCGACAATATCTTGATAAAGAGATATCTCATCAACGAAATCGGTCAGATCTCGATGGACGAGATATCTCATCGAAACCATTTGAAGGGTAAGTTTGTCAGGGATCCGAAATATAGTCTTGAATATATATATCTGGATGTCGCAAATGCAAAAATTAATTCACCTAAAATGTACTATACTATTTGAGGTTCTGCAAGAGTCAAGAGCCCAAATTCCTCCCGTCTGAATTCACAAATCATTGCCTTTCTGCAGTTACTGAGTGGATATCATTCTCTCAATTTATTGCATGTTCAATTTCAGTCAGTTCCTGTTTTACACCTCACAATTTCCACTCGTAACACTCGTCGTTTCTACGAGTGGGAAATGAAGCTCTTAATGTTTCAAAATCTTCATTAAGCAGTAGGTATGACGCTTATTGGACCTAGTATAGTAAAAAAAAACAGGCGGAAAAACAAGCATCAGATAGTAAGGGTTGTTATACATCCCGGTTTGGAAAGGCGCGTCCCATATGGCGGTTTGTCGTATTGTTCCAGTAAGAAGGAAAACGAAAATTGTCTTTATCCGTCGAAACTGCCAAATCCAAGATCCTCATAGGCTCTAAACACATAGTGTGTGATGGTGGTTGCTTGATTGACCACAACAATGATATTACTTGTCCGAAATTGAAAGTCTCGGTTGTGTTGAAACCTTTCCTTGGTCAGCGAGATCCCCAGATCCATTGAGCACTTTTGGGAAATGCTAGACAATCAACATAACCACCCCATGGAATATAGAGGTTCTAGAGCAGCAACTGCAGAATACTTGGATACAGGATATAGTAAGGGTTTTTAGTTTAACTACATGTCACGCCTTATATAGGCACGTATCCCTCCAGAGCGGGCTTTACAATTACTGATTAAAGACAGTTCTGATATAATTCTTCAATGGAGTCCTTTAGATTTGATATTGTAATATTTTCTTCTCATCATGTGCAGCATATACAAGTTTCGATCTGATAGAACACTGTTTTGGGGTGTTTCGATTGTTCTAGAATGTAACATGGTCACACTAGCTATGGTAGGTAGTTGAATTTACTTCGCACTGGAGCAATATAACGCGCTATTGGCGACGGTCTCTGATCAATCCCGAAGCGAAAGATACGAGAACACCTCGCAATTCATTACGTATAGTACAACGCATTTAAATACGAAACAAAAGTCAGAGCCTTTTAAGATTTAATTCGATTTCGCGCATAATTTAGATTCCCCTAACATCAATTCCACTTCACAAAAGGCACTGCATAAAATAAGCGACATTTCATGATGTAACTTAACTCAACAATTCGTTGCACCACAATATATTTCCAAGGTGGTAATATCATAGCCAGAGAACGTGACTAGGCGTGTTAATAAAGACATCACAATTAAGTGGCACACTACGTGCTCCAGCTTTAAATCACCTAACGGCAGGTCCAATGTGTCACACAGGATCAAACACCTCCAGGCGCTTCATTTCCCACCCATTACAAACATGTATGTGCTCAACACATACTGGACATAATGACCCCGGGATAAATTCAATAGCAAAGAATCCGATACGCTGTCAGAACTAATGTTGACAATGCGCAAGATACATGCTAATTCGGATATTTAGGCATTGAAAACTCGAGTAGGGATGGAATCATTCTCTGCTCACACAATGCAATAGATTAAAAGGAGACTAGCGCATAGCACATCTATTTCTCAAAGGAATGTGATTCAATTAAAGGACTTAAGGCAAAAGAATGCTAAGCCACTTTTCCAATTTTCCAGGCCCTAGCAATTTTCAAGTTTTAATAAAATTCCAAAGTCATAATGGCTGATCCACTATTCAAGAGTGTTTCAAACAATCAAATTATTTTGATCTATCTTAAAAAATTTGCTTTTAGTGTTTTTCATTACGGGGCATATTTCTGTGGCTTATCACTGTTTCCCAGACCAATTCCTCAAATTCTATGAATATATTATAACTAGTTGGGCTAACAATTTTTTTTCAAAGCTGTTTCCTTAGAAGCTAGATTTTTAAGGTTTTGATGCACAAAACATTGTCGCCCCCTATTGTGCTTTTTGCATCCCCTAGAGGGGGAACAGTTGAGAACCACTGGATTAATTCATTCATATTTTACTAATATATTAAAAAATTATGATTTTATTCCATTGACCCATTCTGCTAAAGAACGACAGTTTACTTTGAGTTTTAAGAGTATTAACTTTCTTAAAGTTGTAACCATCTTAAGGTTTTCTTAAATAGTACGCTTTAAGAAAATATTTTGCAATTGAGACACAGAGCAAGAACGGGTTAACTAACAAATTTAACATAAGTGCGATATATGATATTATCGATGGTATTAATAAATAAAAACACCCTAAATGTGCTTAAGTTACTCGAGAGATGGCAGCCAATTAACATGTTTAGCATCTTGTTTTTATTTTACCTGAATATATAAACAACGTTATTTTTTTACAGTAAGGCTGTTCTTCCTCTTAGCCGCTCAATTATTATGTAATTAGAATAAAATTCGAAAGCGTATAATCTATGTTCAACTCGACATGTTGCTTTAAACGTTTCAAAACCTTAAATTTCAATTATATACATTTTTCTTTATAATTAGATTTTTTCATAATGCGTCATTTTTAAAATGTAATGACACTTTACAAAACATCAAATTGCTTCAATTTTTCACATTTCACTATGAATTTACAATCTATTCTTGAAAGGTACATACATATGGAAATTACAATAAAAAGCTTATGGTCTTGTATTTGGTGAAAGAAATATTCCTCTACATATAGTACGCTGAAATTAAACAAAGATGTTCGTTTTTAACGTAAAAAGGATTTTGCTATTAACAATAGTGATTAAAAACTAACAATAGCTTAGGAGGGTTATCTTATAATTGTTAGATATAAGGCTAACCATAAGCTAATCTCTTCGGGATTGATCATGGACAATCGCCAATAGTTCGCTGTGTTGTTCCAGTGCGATGTTAATGCAATTAAATAGTTTTGTCAGAGAAGCCTACCTGAAAAAAGACACCAAAGATATCCTTGTAACATTTTGTGAAAATAGATTGATATTTGATCAATATATTTTTGAAGGTTATCGAAGGTTCATAATCGAAAATTTTAGCTGTCATAGGAATGTTTGATGCACGGAATAACTTATATATAAAACTCGTACTCAGATTCCTTTATGTAGTTTATAAATCGATGACAGGATATTCTTGTTCACAATCGTTGCTCTATCAATATACATATATCGGTGATGCATTGTTTCAGAGATTCAAAATTTGTTATAAATGGCCCATTAGATTTTTTAAAACAAAACCCTCCATAAACTTTTTATCTTGAAGGTAATAGAATTGATGGAACGGATTCAATGTAAATGTAGGAGAAAACGATGGCATTGAATTCGACGTTCAGGAATTGAATGTGGATTAACACCAATAAAGAACCGCTTGTTTGTTCTGTTCACGATCTTCTATCCATGCATCTGCTACGGACAGTGGATGATTAAATGAATGAACCTAGAGCTTCTGAGTTTATTTGCACTGCTATAAAAACATAGGTAGGTAGTTGAATTTACATCGCACTGGAGCAACACAACTAGCTATTGGCAACTGTCGGGGATCAATCCAAAGGACACTTCAGTTTTCTGAACCACGATCAGATGACTGTCAACACCCGAGCTGGCATCCTACTTTCCGAACTTCCACATCACGCCGATGTGAGGATATTTGATTCAACGACAGATTTAAAATCCACCAACCCCCACGTACACTACGATCGATAGTTGGATCGAGTTTCGAACTGGTAAGCCAATCCGAGACTCTACCAACTGTGCTACCGCGGCCCTAAAAACTAACAAAGTAAACAGCATTTTAAACTCCAAATATCATCTCGCCTTGTCTAAAGGCAAAACTGCTTACCTCAAGATCTGTGTTGTCTGATCTATGACAGCAGCTGGGAGTTAGTATCAGCTCTCTGGTGTGAGACTCAAGCAAGTTGTCAAACTACCGTTTGTATCATTAACTTAGCTCACTACAATATCAGTGTCGACGTGCAGTGTTGACACCTGGGGTTTCAGGGCTCATACCCTTATTGAAACTCATACACTGCAAGCCGCGTCATAGAATCTGCGTCTGCGCGATTTTATGTAGATACTAAGTTCAATGGCTGCAGTGGTTTAGTAATTAATATTACAACAGATAATCGCGCTGCGTAGAATAGGATTCCAGGCAGGGAATTGTTAATAAATTCCATCACCTTCAAGCGTAGGAAACGGATAAGGATCTTATCGAGCGCAGTGCAGAGCACGTTGAGGGTTGAATTTTAAATCTTAAAAAGGGTGCCGTTTTTGGATAATAATTTTCGAATTATTCTGTGTGCTCATTCCATTCAAATTAACGTAGCGTATGAAAGGTAAAAGTAAGAAAAACACTACTTTTTAATCCTTTTTAAAAATAAAAGCATGCACATATGCATAAGGAAAAAAATTGCTAAGTAAATGTTTGTTTGGTTTTTTATGGCACAAGGGCCAGATTTGGGCTAAGTAAATGAGTGCATTAGGAAGTAATATTGCAATTAGATTCCAAAATTCTGATATACTGTGATGAAATAATTTTTACCATTCAAATTGGCATGAGATCGTTTTGGAAGCATTTTGTTCAAAAGGACGCAAAACGGTTTAATCCCAATAAATACAAATACCCTTCAATAATAAAAAAACCTCATAATTAAATATACTATAGTGAGTGAGAAATTTAAGCATAGGGAGTAATTTCAAATGTAGATTAGAAGTTAGGGTACTGTGAGAACATTCAACTTATCAGCTTCAGTTCGAAAATCAGGATGTATGAACCATATTATTTGTTTACAAATTCAGCAAAATCCGTGATTCTCAGAAACGCTACACAGGAAGTTAAGAAACGCACATATTGATTTAGAACTAAAGGAAAGAGCGAAATTGAAATGGACTTTTCAGAGGCCCCAGGACTTTCAATTTTATCGTACATTACTCGACTACGATCAATAGCATAGGTTTAGTATGGGTGACTTCATTTTATGCATCTGCAACAGCATGAGATTGCAATTTTAACTTTTTCCCATTTAATTCAAAACATGATAGGTCTTTCCCAGGCACGTTTCTGAATGTGAATTCCGGGGTCTTTATCACGTTCATTCAAATAAAGCAAAATCCTTCCAACGTTAAAAGCTGATGTATCTGAAGCATTTAGTCTCAGTTTGCCTTACAATCTGAAATTTTGCTCTTAAACTCCGTAGTACGAGTAAGCAGGTCATTTCAGAGATTTTTTTTAAAAATTGCAATAGTGAAAGAAAAATTAAATATCCAATTTTCGAATCACACAACTTAAAAATAAAGCTAATCGTTAGTTACAAATAATATTTTGGAAGGTAAATAGGTTTTGATTATGAATTGTTAGACATTTAATCCTCCAAGTGGTTTCCACGAGATATCTGGTTCAAGATCTGACGAAATTTGCCAATGACCAGATATCTGGTCATCGCGAAATATTGAGTCAAGATTTGATCAGTTTCCTTTTAATGACGAGATATCTCGTCCATCAGAATCTGGTCACTTTTGCTAATGACGAGATGCCTCACTGAGACAGCCAGCAGGATGGTTAGGAACATATATGCAAAAGGATTTTCGCATGTTAAAAATATGTGACCACATCATATATGCCATTAAATGTTTTAAAACAATATGCAAGTGCTCTAAAACATATATTGCTTACCGAAAGGAAATATATGCATCAATACAAGGACATTGACCTTCAAATGAAATAGATGGAGTATGCGGGTAGCTGTCGTAAGGTTACAGAAGTATGTCCTTTGGGCTTGGGAATCGACAAGGGCCGATTTGCTATCGATCAAAGCTCAAACTAATGCTATCACGCTGCTCAGTTCTACACCAGTATTCGTACTTCCTTTCAATACCACCTTTCACCTGGAGATCTTCAGGTCGAGCGATCGAGAGAAATAACATGAAACGCAATGCTCATTTGAAGGTCGATGTTCCAGGATCATCACTAAACTCTGTTTTGTGATATTTGTTGCTAAGGAAATTTTCAACAAATATGACAACACAAAGAGTTTAGTGATGCTATTCAAATTTTTGATCCAATAAAATAAAGTATACGAAGGAATTCTTAAAGAAATTTTTAAAAGAAATTCCAAGAACTTAAGGAAGAAAACCTTTGTATCTTCCAATTTCCGAGGTTTTTAACGTTTGGTATACGCCTCAAAAGAGGACAATTTGAAAAGAGTACAAGAAAACCCATTTAGCTGCGAGTAGAGGGAAACGGTCCATGATTCTAAATTGAGTCATCTGACAGTTTCCTTTTGTCATTTAATGGTATTGATTTCCTACATTTGGATTAGTTTGGGATTGACTTTTTAAGTCTGAATGCAACTAAATTGGGACCTAAAATCAAAATCATTTGTGGTAAAAAGAATAGTACCGAGCTCAAAAATCTCATTAGCTTGAAGTAATCAAACTCCGAGTCTGATGAACTAAGTAAGACTTTTTATCCGCTACATCTAGCCTGAATTTAACATCATTTTCACATCTGAACTGTGAGCTGTGCTGAACTGAGCACATGTGAACTGTAAACATCAGAGTGATTTTCAGTGTGAATAGGGACGGCAAACGGAGATTTTACTTTTTGTTACCGAAATGTTCTTGCATTATACATATTGGGGTGATCTCAAAGTGTAGTTCATCGCCGTTTCGGTGACGTTTGGTGTTTAATATAATTAATTGCCTTTGACCAATCAACTATCAGAAATCGATTCGGAATTCTTTTTTTGGAACTTTTATTGTCTACGTGCTGAAATCGTATTCGAAAAACAATACAAGTCCTAAATATTGCACAGGAAGAACGTTTCGCCAAAAAAAAAATCACTGCTACATGGGGCACAGAAATCGCAGTTACTTATATACTGTCGAATGACAATAAACAAGGGTAGGAAAATAAATGTAGAAAAAATCGATTTTTTAATTTCATTGTTGAAAATTAATTGATATAAATGCTGTGTATATCAAAGCGAATTTTGCAATAATCATTTTTGACATGCAGCATCATCAAACTATAGTAAATGTACTATAAAAACGCGCTTTTCTACAATTGAGATTTTTTGACATTCTTCTGATTTCAAAATGTTCCCTGCACATCTGGCTTTACTTGATTTAATTAATTTTTTTGGCTAATTCTTGAAATTCGTCGCCTATATTTAAACGTAAATGAGAAATTCATCATGCTTCAGAATTGAAATTCTGGATTAAAATGTTGCTTAAACTATGCTTTTTTACAAAATTTTAGAAGTTTTAGAACACATTTGTTTGCTTTACAGTTGAGCTTACCAAATGGAGTTAGTTTGATTTATACCCATACAAACTGTGATGTGAATTAAAATTTTGATAATACATGAAACATTAATGAGCATGGGACCAATCAGTGACAAAATGTTTACCACGTTTTATGTAAAAACTTCTTGAGTGATTTAATATTTTTGAATCAAACTTTATATACGGGTTTTTGTAGAAAACAGAAACTTTGTACAGCACATTTCATAACTGGATAATTACTGCAAAAGTTTGTTTTGAAAATTATTCCCTTAACGCTCCAAGTGTTTCGATTAGATATCTCGTCCAAAATGTGGTCAATTTTGCTTAGGACGAGATACCAAAATGTGGTAAATTTTGCTTAGGACGAGATACCAAAATGTGGTAAATTTTGTTTCGACTTGGGAACTGTCATCAGTTTTGGGTAAGGGACAATTTGTTTTACCTACTTGGATCTTTATTCACCTTGGAGTAATAGGACAGTTTGGTTTTTGCAGAGACTTGCCACTTCAGGGCAGCTTTCGACGCTGTGATAAATCACAAGGACGGTTACAAGTAAGGATTGTATACAACTCTAACTCATCGGACCCAATCCTTCCACATTTTAAATGCTATAAACTTATTAATACTTCCAGCGATATTTACTTTCTACATGGGAAATCAAGTCTCTTAATTCGTAAAGAATTTTTGTAATGCAAGTTTATGAACGTTTAGTTCTTCACGCATTTCGTAGCAGTCTCTGTGGGAGGTGTGACCAAATCGCACCCACCGTGAACTGGGGATGGGTCACTCGCAATCCTGTAGGACAGGTTAAGCTGCCTCACGTATCGTCTTGAAGAAACCAGGAAACTTTAAGCAGTCAATCCGGATTCGGCACATACCAGATTCGAACTCGTAACTAAGCGCTTCAGTCTACCAGTTCCTTCAGCTCGGCCACTGGTGGGGCAAATAGATTTTTGAAATACACAATATTTTAGGAATTCTATTTTAGAACAAATACTCATGTACCTGATATCCTTCACTAGAATGCTTTTAAAATATGTTATTCAATAAAAGTAATAAAAAGTGGAATCGATTCACATTACACAATCTTAATAAACTAGGGTCAAATTAATAATTGTAAATGCAAAAAATAAATAAAACAAAAGATTTGAAAAGGGCAGATTTCTTTTTTATTTTAATTGAGGTATAAAGAAAGAAAATAATATTTAGAGTCAAAACTGCAATTCAGAAGGTCGTTGCACACAATCTTCTATTACTTTTATGATAGACACTAAATAAATAATCCATGTAAAATGTAAATCTTCAATAATAAAAAGTCTATTAATGGAAAAGTCTGATACTTTTTTTTATACAGTTTTTGCTTGAATATTTGGAATAGTTTATTTCTTTTCAATTTATCCATTTCCATTGTCTGATGAAGAGGTTAAGTTCTCTGCATTAGACAAAGTCATCAAGCCACTGGTTATTCCATCATGGCAAACGGAATGCATATTTTCATCTTCGTTTCCTTCGTCAATGAATTTTCAACTAGGCTCGTATTGAATCTTTTTTCATGTCGCCCCAACTGAAACGATGCGGGATGTAAGAGTAGCTGCTGTTCATGAAGTAAGCCGAACCTGGAGTTTTCCCTTAGCAATCCACAAAAGGAATTCAAGTCGTTTACTTCTAGGCCTTCCTTCCTGGCTACCTCCAAGCACAGGTGTACATTTTCCTGGTTGAATATTTTCCACTATCTTAGTATCTGGTTTTACAAAAGTATTTGGTGAATTTCCACAGGCCAAACTATCAGTTTTATCATGTTCTTTTGGAGGTGTCCACAATCAGATTAATCAACGTGTTATCTTTTCCTTATCTTCATAACCATATTCAACTTTTTTATAATTTTCTTTATATTTACCATCATGTTCATAAACTTTCAATAATTCTCTTTATCCTCAAACCTCAAGGTTTTCATTATTTTTTATCCTCAATCATGTTGAACTTTTCCATCACATGCTTTATCTCCGCAATCATATTCATCAACTTTTCCATCATTTGCCATTGCAAGTATTTTTGTGGTCAAGTGTTTCATTGCGTTGTTTTCGTTCACAACCTGAAGCGATCTGTTTCCATATTCATCACTGTCATTTGCTAAGACACCTTTGATTGATCCAGTAGCATCGTATTTTACCACTTTTCTTTAATATGTTCTTCCCCAACTAAGCCAGTATCCAACATATTATCCTTATCATCGCCGAAAGCCATTACCAACATGAAAAATACCATCAACAGCATAATATAATCTGCATTGCCCATGATAATCAATCCAAACAGTTCCAAAATCCAAAGAAAAACCACGCCACAACCGTTGATTAATCCATATTTAAATCACTTTAGAAAATCGTCAAACGAATTATAATATTTGCCAACTAGGTAAAGTAAATCGATTGCTTGTGTGATCTCATTCTCAAAACTATCGTTGAAAAAGAAATAATTGTTGTAGACATTATTGCTTTAGCGTGAGTATTGCTATATCCTATTATTACGTCTAGCTAAATTATCAATACAGTAAAATATTTTTTAAAGATATTTGAGAAACAAAATGGAAATCAGTATTGGTGTATCTAAGGGGACGAGGGCAGCGGCCCCGGGTGCCAATGTCTACAAGGGCGGCATTATTATTAAAAGGACGGCGATATAAAAGTTTTGTTTCTCTTATGTTTTCTTTAATGTTTTGTCTTCCTTTCTGGCTTCAGAGCAGTTTTATTAGTGTTAGTTACTTACGCCGGGACCCGTTAGGCCAATTTCAATATAACGTAACCTATTACCGTTTTTTGATGACGAGATCAAGATCTGGTCAGTTTTTTTTCGAATGACGAGGTATCTCGTCCTTTAAGATCTGATCAGTTTTACTAGAGACTGCGAGATACCTCGTCAAGATAACCACCAGCAACGTCAAAGGAAGTGAAATTTGCATATTTTATTAGTGTTAGTTACTTACGCCGGGACCCGTTAGGCCAATTTCAATATAACGTAACCTATTACCGTTTTTTGATGACGAGATCAAGATCTGGTCAGTTTTTTTTCGAATGACGAGGTATCTCGTCCTTTAAGATCTGATCAGTTTTACTAGAGACTGCGAGATACCTCGTCAAGATAACCACCAGCAACGTCAAAGGAAGTGAAATTTGCATAACTTAATTGGCAATGTTATCCGGAAATTCGTCCCCGCTCCCCAAGGACGTCCTTTCATTGACCAAACAATTCAGTTGGGACACTGAAGAACAAATGCGGGGCATCTCCCACTCGATACAGAATAACCAAAGCACGGATAAGAAAGAATGCACGGTGTAAACATACCGATAAAATCAGTCGCGACAGAAAATTTCCAATTCCGTTGCATGACGAACTTTTTCATCGGTCCAAGACATTCGTGTTTATTGTCCCCAACGGAAAGAGTTGGGAAATCTCGAGCTCCAGTTTATTGGTGCCGGTTTACGAATCCATTGGAGAAAGGGAATACAAAAGGCTATTTCTGGAAAACTTCGTATGTCGGGAGTATTTACACTTTATCTCGGATGCCAAGCATGAATTATTGGCTGTGCTAGATTGAATTGCTTTATTTTTTGCATTGATTAATTTTATTTGTAGCAGCTGCACGGATGATAAAGGGTTGGTACTTGTCTGGTATGGATAAAATTTCGAATTTATGAGTGGCAGTTCAATATGACATTTCCTTAGCTGAACTGTAACCCAAAGAAAAGGTTTTCAGCAGATTTTGTACGCTTCTCAATGGTTGGGTTATTGCGCAAGGGTTATTTTTGACCAAGCTGCTCTAGACACTAGACAGACTAAATCAGATAAAGACCATACATACAACACAAGGAAAGTTTAACTGAAACAGAATAGAGAAAGGGTAGTTATAATAGGATGTGTTCGATAACGTTGAAATCTGGTGGCTTAGGTGAAATATGTTTTGAAGTATTGAAAAATCTTTGTTGTAGTGACAGAAGGTCAAAATTTCCTACTTTACAAGCTGAAACTTGTCTAAATATGCTTGTAAAATTTGAAGCTTTGAAGAACATAAAACTTCAAACTTCATCAATCAGTTGAAAGACAACTAAAGACTAACAGAACACAGCCCTTTTGGTTGCGCTAAAAGATAGGTAGGTAGTTGAATTAACGTCGCACTGGAGCAACACAACGTACTATTGGCGACCGTCCGGGAAGAGAAAGATCCGAGGACAACACTTCGTAATTTTGAATCACTCTGGTTGAGCAGGGAAAAAAGGAGATTTCAGAAAGTAGTGTTGTCTAGATCCCTGTCAGCTTTTCAGACTGCGTTGCCATCCATACAGATTTTCCCTTTACAAACAAGAAATCGCAGTGGATACTTGATACCAATGATGTTCGAATTGGGTTTCAAACATTTTCTTCTATACTTTAAATGTAATTAATACCATTACTTTGTTAGTTGATGAAATTCGAAAATATCACATTCCTGGTGCAAAAGTGCCAAAAGTAAAACAATATTCGCCTGAGCATTTCTGTCTCGGCTGTCCGTCAGGCCGGTTCATTCACCATCCTGAGCTGCTTTTTGTAGGAATCAAGTCTCACGGCTTAAGACTTGGCGTAATTTATCTATACCCAGTGAGATAAGTAACATGAGTTGAACTTACACTTAAGCAACTTATTACACCTGTTAAACATTTGCTAAAAGCAGTGATTTTCTTCTTTAAAAAGAGCTGGTCAAATCGATCTACCATTTTTCGAAGAATGCTAGTCGGTTACCTTTGCTTTTTCTATGCTAAAGACATTCAATTTTAAAACAAATTCTTGTTATTGCACGTGCCACTAAATAGAATTTCCAAGAAAAATGTATTTGCTTAAAAAAAAATAATCATGGATATCATGTCAAATTAGTTTGTTGGTTGATGAAATTCGAAAATATCTCATTCCTGGTGCAAAAGTACCATAAGTAAAATAATATTAGAGGAAACTAGGCTATTCGCCGTAAACTCGTCAGTTTTACGATTTGAGTTACGACCTTTTTACAGCAAAGGAATGATTTATAATCACCCCAAACTCAAAATCGACTTTTGTAGTAGTCACTTTTGTATTCCTTTCATAGTTTTGTCTTACAAAAGGGGTACTATGTAATTGAAATGAATTAGATGGATATGCATATACATGATTTGCGTACAAAATTGTAGAAATTGTAAAAATATTGAAAAGGTGTTAAAGTATTTTCCTACGAAAGAGAAAAGGGAATAAATATTCTGCTCCTTTTTTCAATCTACAGTTAACCAGTTCAACCCGAGTGTGGCCGAGTAATTTGGCTAGTACATAAGATAGTCATTTTCCCTTCACATCTTAAAGCTATTGTGTTCTCGCTATTTGTTGGCACTACATTTTAAACTTTAAAAAAGTACGGCTCCAAATTTATAAAATATCAGTTATCTGTACTCTTTATAACCCAGACATCTTTTTTACATATTTTAAAGCAAATTGCAAACAAAATATTGTAAGTAAACTTCCGAAATAACTGAGCGAAAAAGTTATTACGCCAAAGTCATTGTCACTTAATGCTCACGGCTGTGAAACTTCACCCCTTATTACCCCAACAGCAACAAAAGCAGCAGGCCTAACGCTGCGGTGGAAGGCCGAGGAATTTTTCGCTCCCTTACGAGATAAATCAATGTTGTGGAGCAGTGGATAATCGCACTTGTGTTTACGACCTATGTTAATCGAAGCGTACGGTCAGGCAGTAATAAGAACCCTTTATCGTGGCGTCACTTCGCCCGATAAGCTTTCTCGCTTTTCGTGCAAAAGCCAGAAAACTTACTGAAGGAACAAAATGGGTTAAGCGGATGAAAGTAATGAAATTTTAATGAGAAGGGAGATGAATTGATTTAATAAAAAGGCAATATATTAAAAGGACTTTTGGTACGTTGGTTGGGCTTTATGACGCAATGGCCATATTTGGCCAAGGTACGCCAAATTCGAAATAGGTAGGTAGTTAATTAACGTCACACTGGAGCAACACAACGGACTATTAGCAACAGTTCGGGTCAATCGCTAGGGAAAGATCCAAAGACAAAGCCTTGTAATTTTGAACCATGGTCAGATGACGAGGTCACCACCTGAACTGGCAGATTCAATAATGGATGGGTATGTGCATATAAGGAGTTATCGACACAGAAGGGAGAAATACATGCAGGATTACAGGATTACAGATATCGAATTTGCGCCGCCTAAAATATGTACTATAGCAGTCATGAACAGATTTGAGTATAAATTAACCCTCCTGGTGGTTGTCTCGACGAGGTATCTCATTATTAGCAAAACTGAGAGATATCGATAGACGAGATATCTCGTCATTAGAGAAAAACTGACCAGATGTTGATTTTGTCATCTTGAAGAAATCGTCAATACCTTGATCACGAGATATCTCGTTATTAAGATAGCGACGATTATTAATAAAATATCAAGATATCGATGATTCTTAATAACGAGGTACCTCGTTATCAAGAATCGTCATTCTCGTTATCAAGATATTGACGATTCTTGATAACGAGATATCTCGTTATTAGCAAAATTGGTCATCTTGATAGACGAGATACCTCGTTGAAACCACTTGTAGGGTTAAATATACAGATTTATATTCGGTAGATAGGTATTTTAATTAACGTCACACTGGGGCAACACAACGGAGCTGTTATTTATATTCGGATGGATGGTTGGAAAATAAAGTGCTTCGAATGTTAACTGTACAACACACTACTTTCGAACTCATTGTCACCACAAGAAATAGCTGGATCTCATTAATCCATCTGATTAAAAGAAAAATAAGTTATGGAAGTCAAACAATTTCGAAATAAAAGTCGAAATAAACAAATTTCAAATTCAAAATTATGTTAAATTGATCACGTTTCAATTATCTGTTATCTTTTTATGGATCACACATGTGAGATTTTAAAGCAAAATAAAGATTACGGTTGTTACTAATGTACTCATATTACTACAACTTATGTACCAATTTTTAACAAGCGATTTAATGTGTGAGTCCACAAAACTAGACGAATTAAGGTTCAAATTTGTAAATACACGGGTACTTCATGAATGAATTAATTACATAAGGATCTCTATACACTATTAGGCCACACATTATAAGCTTTCACAGAAACAAATTAAAATTTGCAAATGTATGAAACGGTATTTGAACTACGCTCATCCTCTGTTAAATTAATGCGTAAAATTCCCATTCCTTTTGTTGAGAAATTCAAATAAAGCTAGTGTTCCTATAAGCATAATTTATAGATTGAACATAAAATAAAAACTCATCCAACAGTTTGAATCTGATAGATTATCAGATAAATTACGGATTGCCAAACTATAAGATGCAAGATTTTTTAATTGCAAAGGCACTTAGACAAATATATCTATGTAGCATGAAGTTAAAGCACAGTACAAATAATAGTATCAAGAGTCCAGCTGCTTCAAAAGATCTATAGCTTTCTGTCAATATAACGCGACAAGTTTAAAAGCAACAAATACAAAATGGAATGGATTTATAGCATAGTCAATATAAGGAATTGGGAAAGGTCAAGCAGCCGCAAGGATGGAATATGGGACGAGTGGATTTGCTGGCATTGTTCAGAGCATTGGGTACGAAGCTAGATTTTATTTGAAGTGGAGCAACCGACAAAGAATAAAAACTGGGAATCTCTCGGGAGAGCGGGAGAGATCTGAAAAATGCTAGTGGAGGACGAGAAAAGAACGAACTCCTAAACAAACCGACAAGCGAAACCTTAAAAATTAATTCCTGGACCCGTAGCAGAGTCCCCATCTCAACGTGCCCTTTGTTGAGATGACGAGCTTATTGCCCCTGCATCAGTGACATCCCAATGCCAGGTGGGTAGGTATTTTAATTAACGTCGCACTAGAGCAACACAACGGGCTATTGGTGACGGTCCGGGATCAAACTCGAATTGAAAGATTCGAGGACACCACCACGTAATTTTGAATCGAGGTCAGATGACGTGGTTACACCTGAGCTGGCACCCCACTCTCCAAACTTCCACACCATGCCAACAAGGGGACATTTGAGGACACGACGGATTGTGCACCAGCCCCCTTTGTACACGACGGTCTTTGGTTGGATTCGAACTCGCAATCCTCCGGTTGCTAATCCATTACTCTTCCAACAGGACTACCGCGGCCTATCCCAATGCCAGAGACCAGTCTCTTAAATGTCCAATCGACACATTTGACCTCTCACTATACCTATCAATAGCCATGATGCTCTATCCACATCAATACGACGTATTACATGAACTATTCACGAACTTAGTGCTTTTATGATCAGTGTGGAACCCAATCCAACTAGATTTGTATGCGGCACCTTTTATTCAATGGAATAATACTTTTACTATACATATAAAGGGTGTTTCGAAAATATCTGGCCAAATTGCAAAGGGACCCCCAAAAAAACATTTTGGTCAAATAATGCCTGTCCGGAAATGCAATGTTTAGGTGGTAGAGGGTGCTGTTTAGGTCAATCTATAACATTGTTTCTGTCGCGTAGGACGTCATTCGCTTCGATTTTCAATGACTTGCATCGCTATACGAATGCGGAACTTACCGTTGAAACCCTTCTTGATTTTTTGACAAAAATGTTTGTTATGGGCATATCTATCACCCTTTACAATTTGGCCAGGTATTTTCGAAACACCCTGTACCATGCATGATTTACAAATTAATGAATAGATCGATATTTAACTTTAACAATGCATTGCTCGCCCCTGTAACGGGTCTCAGTCTAGTTAGCCTTCACGTAGCAAAATGTGACAGTAGAGCGACGAACCAATTGCTAGATACTACGTGGATCAACTCGAAAGGAAATGCATCTCACGAAAGAAAGATCATTATACAGGCTTAAGATTTCGTTGATCAGTGGGCTATCGTAAACAAAAAATCTCGAAGCGGATCTCTAAATGAATGTGCTCAAGAAATATTAACGAGCTCACCTCATGGTGGAAAGTGGAAAACCTTGGGCTCGACATCCCCGCGGAACCCTTCCCACCGACATCCTCCCTGCAGGGATGATCTCGAGCTTCCTTTTTTTGCGGACCACTGCTCACTCTCTTTCATCACTCATCGTCAGTCATTAGATCTCCTGCAGAAAGAATGCGAAAGCAATAATTAGGGGATGGACAGACAAGAGGTGGGGTTATAGGCAGAGTAGTGTATGCGTTTTTAAGCATGGCTACAACCGATTTCTGGATTCATTCACAAAATATGGAATGTTAGACTATTAGAGGGGTTTATTAAGCCGATGTATGGATAACAGTTATTTAAACTGTTGTCCGGATAGCGGTTTAAATAATAGCTAGCAACTAAGCTAATCCAAAATATTAACACTTACCGATAAATGTTATCAGGATCGGAGTAAATAAAACTTTAAGTTAAAATTTGGTAAAAGTAAAAAGTTGAAAGAACTGATTTTTAAAATTACTTAATGATTAAACAGTTGATAACTTAAAATTAAGCGTTAATGTCAATTCTTAACAGCTCGTAACAGCCTTTCAATCTAGTTTCCAACTGATTACAGAACTGTTAATATTAACAGTAATGATAATTGTTATCGTAAATTAGCAATAACCGTTAACTGTTCTCATAAAATAGCAGTTTTGACAATCTGTAGACTATGGCACAAATATGAACAAATGAGTACATCCACTTATAGAAATTATTAGAGGACGTGATCAGTTCCCAATCGCTTCATGTATGCATAATAATGAGCTAATGTTAAGTGGTCGTCTAATATGGTACAACTTATAATGTCGTACTAGTCTGGGAGGCCTTGTCTCCTTTTTATCATTTTGGGTAGGCGGTTGTTACATGCTGCGTATAGATAATATACAACGACTAGATTACATGATCACTCGATCAACTGTTTTAAACTGTTAGTGCTTATGCTTTATTGCTGAACGAGGTATTCCCGCATGTGGTCCCCTAAATACAAATTTACATCGCTTACCGAAAAAAATCTCTCAATCGTTATAAGTCGCGTGTGTATGGAATCGCCATTTCAGCTCAGCTCTCATTCTTAAAATAAGTACATCGGTAGACATACACTATAAGGACAATATTTGGACACTGCAGAAAATCGGGAAATGTGGGGTTGTTTTTCCTGGTTAGAACTCGGCCCATTGCTTTATATACCTGGTATCATGAACGCTGACATGTACCTCGACGTTCTGGATCATTCGGCCTTGCCTACACTATGGCAATACTATGGTTACGATGGTTGTTTCTTCCAACAGGATCGAGCTCCATGCCATACTGCAAAACGTGTGCTGGACTGGTTTTCTAAAAATAATGTGAATTTGCTTGACTGGCCTGCTCAGAGCCCCGATCTCAATCCCATCGGGCACTTGTGGAACGAACTGGAGCGACGGGTACGACACCACCACGCACTCCCATCTTCACAACAATCTCTTCTCACAGCCTTGCAAGAGGCATGGCGAGCTATTCCTGCCCAGACTTACATAGAACTTGTGGAAAGTATGCCTCGACGTGTTACAGCTGTAATACAAGCAAAAGGAATGCCTACCCGTTACTAAATAGAATAAAACACTTTTCTGAAAAACATGCAGTGTCCAAATACTTTTGTCCATATAGTGTATATACTGTAAGAAATGTTACTTTAAAAATCTTATTAGTTAATCGTCAAACAGATAAAGTAAGAAATGTTTCCGATGCACAACATCTTAAACTGGAAAGGATAATATGAGACATCCAGACATTTTCTCAATTCGAGCATGGGCAAGCGAATCATCTTCCACTCAATTAGTCTTAAAATATTCCCGCGATAAATAATGAGGATTTAATAATTCCTGGACTCTCGGGAAACATGATTACACGTGTCAGTAGTTATTAGCCTCGTCTCATGCCAAGCTTTACATCGTGGAAATAAATTTAAATAAGGACTGATCCGTGGGATATAATCTGGAACAAAATGGCGTAGGAGATACACAAGATCATTCCAAGACAGTTGGTTAGTTGGCCCGCAGTTGTATGGCGCAAAGGTCATGATTGGCCAAGCTGCGCCAAACACAAGACATACAATTAAGTAAAAAATGTCGTGAAAGGGGAAAATGAGGGATTAGGGAATAGAATAATGAAAGCAGAAAAAGATAGCTTGGGTACAACGGATGCGCGACACTCGTCTTTACTAAAACCAATAAATCCTATGGGAAAATAAAAGATCATTAGAGTACCTCGGATCTGGGAAACCGTTACTCACCTAAAGGAGATGTGACCCCGAGGTCGCATTCCAAGAGATTTTATTTTGAGATGTACATTGTGTCGACTGGTTTCAAGTAGGTCTATAACTGTATCATCCAGTATCAACTCATAAATATATGTCAAGTATGGCACCATTACCTTCTTGCTCAGGTTAAATCCTTTAGTGTTATATTATTTATGACCTTCATTTCCTTTCTCACTCCATTTCACCTTTATCATATGAATATTACTTTCTAAGCCACAATTCTCACTTATCCATTGCTAAGAAAAGCTCAATCGCAATATCAAATCCATACCACAAATGCTTCCTCCGGTGTCCGGTTCAGATCTCTTCAATAACACCTGTGGGGATACCGCATAAAAAAAGTTTGGTTGGTTGTTTTGGGGTTCTATTGCGCAATGGTCAAACTGTGCCAAACACAACAGAAAACTTCTAGTAAAAAGTGTCAAGAAAGGGAGATAAGGGGATTGGGAAATTGAATAGGATGAAAGCAGAAAAAGATTGCTTCAGCATTCCTGGAGTACTACTTAAGACAGTAAACCCCACGGGAAAGGAAAATATCACTAGAGCACCTCGGGTCCGTCAGCCCGCACTCACCTAAAGGCAATTCCATTTCGTTCACATTGTGTTGACTCATTTTAGGTAGGTCTGTAACTATCCTACCAGTATCAATCCGTTATAAATGTATGTCATGTCTAACAACTTTACCTTCTTATTCAGCTTAAACCCTTGTGCTATATTTTTGACTTTCATTTCTTCTCACACTCCATTTCAACGCTCTCATATTAATATCACTGTCTAAGCCATAATTGTCACTTCTCCATTGCATAAGGCTCAATCGCCCAATATAAAATCCATACCACAAATATTTTCTCAGGTACCAGGTTCAGATCTCTCCAATAACACCCGTAGGCATATATCGCATAAAAATAGAATTTTCCTGATCATAAGCTCATCTTGTGAACTCAGACACGATGTGTTTGTTATGACGAGGGGCCCACTTGTTTCTACTCACGATTCTAATCTTAGTCTTACAATTTCAAATAAAATTTCTTTAACCCTCTTGGTCTTAACGAGGTATCTCGTCATTAGCAAACCTGACCATATATTGATGGACGGGATATCTCGTCATTAGACGAAAACTGACCAGATCTTGGTCTCGCCATCGTCAAAAAATCGGCAATATCGTGATGGCGAGATATCTCGTCATTAGCAATATTGTTCAGATCTTGATCGTCGTGTTATATCAACGTGATATCAAGGACTTGGATGGTTAATAATTGGATAAATTTAAAACCTATTTGTCTTATATATGCTGCATGTTCCCTTCATGCGTATGAGCATCAAACATGAGTGTCAAGAAAGTGCACCAATTTGTCTAAAACGATTGAGAATCGTAGCCCAACATGAAGAACACAAAATTGTCTAAACAAGGCTGATCGCAATGTTTTCAATATTTGTCGTGTGACTTTATGAAAAAATGATGTAACCACTACGTTGAACATGCTTGTGTATTCCTTTTGCTTTATCAACCAATTTGACGCTATTGAGAATTTGAGCACATTTAAGTCTCCTTTTACCATTAAGCCCTTAACCAGTACGAAGGGGTTTTCATACCCAGTGTAGCTTATGTCTGGTTATTCTCGCAAACAGCGCTTAGCATTCTGCAGACACTCATTTCAAAAATGTCTTTAAAGACTTCTATTAAGTTGGAGAATTTACTTTTAAAAATCGATAAAGATTCATGTAAAATACTCTTTTCTATCCACACACGTATCACATAGACCACAATAAATATTAATCTATTGGTAAGTAGGGAAGAATGACGCACTTTCAGAAAAATCGGCTCCACTGAATTCAAGAGACAAACATATATCCGAAAACTTTTTTCAATTCAAAAGTACATTATTTTATCATCAAAATATGTAAATGATGTTTATTAAAAATTTGAAAAACAGTTCGTAAAAAGCTTTTCAAAAAGACACGCCACTGGGCCATCTTTAAGTTAAAGTTGGAGGTATGATGGTGCACTTTTGAAAACTCAAACCTTGAATAAATAGCATTAATTTGAATGAAATGATGAATCAATAGTAAAGATTTCGTCTTTAATGTCTTTCCTTGCGCATTTGTCCAAGATCAATATTTTTTCCACATAAGGTGCAACTTTCATGGAGCTATAATTTTCAATTTACACTCAAAACAATCAGATAATTTTTAGTAGAACTAATCTTCCTCAACATTAAGTGTATATATAAGAGTTCACTTTATATGAATTTTTGTGGGTTCTTGATTCATCTTAGATTATCATAATTGCCATATTCCTTAATTATAGATCTGAGGTGAATGGGTGTTTAATACCCAAGCTTTCTGCAAACCCGAATGAAAGCTTCCTGTCATCGCATCTAAGTCAAATCCCATTTCTACAGATTTTTTAATAGTCAACAAGTCATTTCCATTCTCCTCTCTCCCAGGACACCTTGATAATAAAAAAGCAGATCAATTTGATTATTCACTCTTACCACCTGCTACTGAAACCCATTTGTGAGACGCTTAATAAAAGGCTCCAAGCTAATCAACGCTTAATAAAAGGGAACCATATTTCTCTATTCATTTAATTGTTGATTCTCGTACATTATAAATGCGCCATGCTTAACAGATACCGATTTTTCCAGAATTTAGAATGAATGATTGTGGAACGAGAAACAGCTCGCTTTAACGCCTCTTTGGATCACAATCCTAGGTAGCTCGGAATATTTCCGAGAATAAACTGGCGACACGATCAAATCAATTTAACAAAGTAGAAAATTGAATAATTTAATGGGTTTAGAATATGTTTACAGAAATCTAACAAATGTTGCCGAAATGTGCGTCATCTATCTCAAATGTCAGAGAAACACGTCGCACTCATCTATTTGATAACGAAAATGGTCCATATGGTCAGTATCAGTGTTTACTTCGTACTCAACTATTCCTCAACAGAAACAATTGAAATAGACTCCTAAATATATGCTAGTCATATACATATTTTAAAATTACAAAATGGCATTTCTCAATTTAAATTCTTCAGACGATGATAAAAGCTGTCTTGAATTAGAACACGGCCCAACTTTCAGCAGTAAATATTCTGAAGATATTAAATACAAAGAAACACGAGCTTCAAGGATTGATCGTTAGCATTCGAGTAATAGCTACTGCGTTATATTACTCAGTTTGTACATATGCGTTTATAAGATTGAACGTTTTAGTATTTTGGAAAATATAATTGATTTTTACCGATAGAGCAGATTATGAATAATGTATATGATGTCATTAAAGTATTATTCTACAAGATAGAGATCCCAAAGTATAGTCGATTCTTTTGCATTAAGTAGCGATGTTAACACTTCGAAAGGTGTAGAGATTAATTATTGCTACCAAATTAACTTATTCCTTGTCAAATTTACTGCTATTCAAACACTCTTAGACAAAAAATGCTTTACGTACACGTGTGCACTACCACCATGGGTTGTGCAAACGGTTAAGAAATTGAATACGCATGCTTATCGGCTTAACATGCGCTTACATTAAGCGAAAGCTGAATTTGACGTTTCAACCAAGATTTCAGGGCACCACGTGCAGTAATTCGTCATGACATGCCAATTGTAGGGGTTATGCTTCACTGAATAAATTATTCAGGGGTTTTACTTCACTGAAAGTTGTTTGAGTTGGTAAAAATTCATTTCATTTTTTATTTTGTGTTAGGAATGAATTAATTTTTGTAACTCAGCCGAAAATTAATAAATATTTTGGAAAACACGTTGCATTCAGTTATTCTTAGGTTAAAGGGTGGGACAATTTTTGTCGGTTTGCTTGTCATAAAGAGTATTTTAAATGTCGAGATAAAATGTTTGGTGCATTATCCTATAGATATTCATTGAAAGTAAGAACGTACTGAAAGTATTAAAATTTCGGTTCGTATATTTGGTTTCTAATCTAATTATAAACAAAAATTTATTTTATGACTCTTAATTTAGAGGATAAAGAAACGACGTTAGTTAACTTCCTAACTACCAATTATTTCACCATTGCATGTTTAATTCTTTTCTCATGTTTTTAATCTTCATAGTAGTAAGGTTTTCAAACGATATCCATGTCTTATAATTCTGGGCCTTTCATGATCAGCAACTTCTCATTTTCATAACTTCTTAAAGTGACTACTAACCCTTAAAAAGTGTTGATTTATTTCTAGAAATATTCATTACGAGGTATTTTATTTATTAATTTAATTTAATTTATTGTGGTTGCTCCAATCGTTTGCAGGGCTCACATAAAATCTGCATGAAATTTGGTCTCTGTAAATACAGATTCGGCATACCAGTCAATGTATTTTGTGTCCTCAAAGTTCTGCAAGATAAAATAAAGCGAGATAGAAGTAAATCTTAAAATCAACACCTCTGGAACTTTAATCTGTAGTTGGAGGTAACATTTATCGCCGGGAAAAAATAACTAAATTACGAAATAAACTGAAGAAAACTTTTTATTTCAAGCCGAAACTTTAAACGCATATTTAAAAAATCTATGTAGCTTCTTTGACTTAAAACCATAACAAGAGAGAAGTAGAATGCTAGAGTGTGTGTGGCATCACGTATTACTTTCTGCCGGACATTTAAGTAGTTACGTTGCTTTAGCGATGTGAGAGAAGTTAGCAATCTGGTAGCTCACTAACTCCAAGTGGTTTCGACAAGATATCTTATCCATCAAAATCTGAGCAATTTTGCTAATTACAAGATATCTCATCAGATATTACCGAATTTGTTATGATAACGTGAGCAACATTTGGCCAGTTTCTTTCTAATGAGATACCTCATCGGAACAACCACCAAGATGGTTAACTACAAGAACACAGGCAAACTTAAGCAGAGATTTTCTGCAAAATGTTTGCAAACAAAGAATTTATTCCTCAAAAAGTATCCCCATTCTCTTGTCCCCCTCAATACGTTTAGCCTTCCTGGAGGTCTTCTCGACGAGGTATTTCGTTATAACAAAACTAATCTGATCTTGATGGATGAAATATCTCCATCATTGGAAGATAACGAGATCTTGATATCGTCATAAAAAATCAACTGGATTTGATGACGGAGGTATCTTGTCATTAGCAAAATTGATCATATATTGATGGAGATGCATCGTAGAAACCACTTGGAGGGTTAAGGTAGGGAACCTCAAACACGAGGGATGGATACTACAGGTTGCCATAAGTGCATGGTAAGTCAATCTGACTCAATAGGTTGTATGGTAGCTTGATGGGAGGTGAGACAATTCCTAAGGTCTCTAGCCTCTGGGTCATTCTTGATATTTTTTAATGTTTTTTATTTATTTCTTCTCCCACCCTAAAACATGAGAGATAAATACTACAAATAAATACAAAGAGTAACGAAATATACATACAGAATAAATTACTTCGAGGTAGGTAGTTGAATTTACGTTGAACTTGAACCAACACAACGGGCTATTGGCGACGGTCCTAGATTAATACCGAAGGGAAAGAACCGAGGACAACTCGTGCTTTTGAACTACGGTTGAATGACAAGGTCAACATCTGAGCTGGCATCCCCCACTCTCCAAACTTCCACACCACGCCGACCTAAGGACATTCGAGGCCACGACAGATTTAACGTGCATTAGTCCCCAAGTTAAACGACGGTCATGGGTTGGATTGAGTTTGGAACTAGCAGTCCTGCTTCTGATCGGCGACTCTATCAACTGGGCTACCGTGGCCCCATAGCAACACGCAGATATAAAGGAAACTGGAGTCTTCTTGGCTCCACCCCAACTTCCTCAAGTTATCGCCACTGAACTGAACACAAGTATTTGTTTCGAGGAACATTCATATTTGTAACAATGTAAAGTTGTGATTATCTTAAGAGAAAATCGTAATATGCATTATTGACGTTTACGGAAGGATGTCTGAGTAGTTTTAGATAACGCAAGGCCACGTTTCTTACTTTCTCAAGCAGTTTAAAGAAACATTTGGAGTAATGGTGCCAAAACTAGGAGTAATGGTGCCAGAACTATGGGCAATTATTGGAGACCAAGTTACGTACCAGCTGCTTTATGCCTTTTCAGAACTCTTTATTTTGTTACATGGATCAATGTCCTTTTCTAGTTTGTCATATATTTTTTACAGAATTACTTGATTATTTTGTACTGTCACAACTCGAAATTGTCTTGTACAGATTGAAAATTGAGCTCAACACATATCTTTACTATCCCATTGATTGAATTACATAATGCCTTTATTCTCTTTTGTACATTGTAACCGTTCTTTTGCATTAATACCTTTGTATATTTTAAGGGTTTACCTTTTGGACACCATTTCAAACCTCAAGCATGTCACTACGGAAAATTTTCAACTCATCAAAATGTCATTAATTTTAAACATTTCTTCTCCCACTCTTAATCATGTATTATTAGTAATACACGACGAAGTTAAAAAAGATAATGAAGTGCAGTGAAGTGAAATACTTCAAACTCTTTTCTGCGGGACTATTTTTTTATTTCTCCGAGCAGTTCGAGAGTTTTTTTATCCTCAAGTGAGGAAGAATTTAGATAAAAAATCTAATCCCAAAATGCTATAGGGCATAAAAGTTACCTTCACCCACGACTTGAAATCTGAGCTCTCAACAATTCTAAGATATTTCTACATCAATAGCATTAATTAATGTTCATCGAAAATACCATGAATTAATTAATGCCTCAAGAAATAATAGCTTCGGTTGCAAATTATTAATTAAAATCAGGAAAAATGTCTAATGAACCTGAAAATAGGATTGAAGAAGTGGGTTATTTTAGCGACAGGTTTTTAGATATTGAATGATTCCAGAGAATGGATCAAAATCGTGGTTACCTAGAAATACTTTTCAAAGACATCGAAGATTTTCCGAAGTACAAGTTGAAAAGATACTTTGCAAGTAGATGGTTTTACGGAGCATTTTAAACATGTAAATATACATGTTTTTTACGGAGCAAACTAAACATGTAAATATTGAAAGGGAAATATTTGAATACATTCTTTGCCTACGTTTTTTATCTCCAGAGAGTTTAGTTGTTAATAAATTAAATTTTTATATGAAGATCATCTCAAAAAATTAAGAAATCAAAATAAGGATTTTCTACAAAATCCCAAGTTTTAATTTTTCTTTGTTTATACGAGTTACTTAAAAATGAACCAATTTCGATTTACGAAGATCACATCACCAAGTCTGATATTTTCTTTGCAGTCTCGAGGAATTGAAAAACTGTACAATAAATTTTATAAAACTAATTTTATTTAAAAAAAATTCTTTCGCGTAAAGTTGAAAAGCAATTTACATTCAAGAATCTTAAACAAAGTGGATTAATCCAAAACACGCTTCTCAGTACTATAGTTGGTTGGGATTTTATTCCGCAAGGGCCATAACTAGTCTCAGAACTATGAAAATCACTCGCAATTCAATTTGCTAAGAAACAACTGTATCACCGGTATTTTTTTAGAACCAGGGCCATGCTACTTATACATTATCTAGAGAAGCACTCCGCATCTGTTACATCCTTCGCCACCGGTTCCAAGATCACCAAGATAGAGCAGGAAATTTCTTTTCTTCGTAGAGGAGATAAATGAGACCATCGCATCTTGTTTGCACCTGTTGAATTAATCTATGCTACATAACCCATCTACTTGTGATATCATCTCAGGAATCAAAAAGCCTTAGTACCTTGGACTCAGTTGCGCTCCCAAACTACTTTGCTGGTATGTGGAGGGACATGAAATATTTATTGACTTCTAACGTTTTGGACGATTTATTCGAGGTTGGTGGGTTGATTTATGTTTTATGGCGCAAGATCCAAACACGGGTAAGGTATGCCTAATACCAACTACATAAAATTCAATTAAAAGAGAATTATTTGTAATTATTAATTTGTATATTTCCAATACGAAATAATCTTATTATTTGTTACATTATACAATTTAATTTCAAAATTTACTCCACTAATAAATAAGCTTCCAGCTCACAAAAAGCGAAAAAATATATAAATCCTGCACGTCAAATTCTAAAACGTGTACCGTTTTCGATACATAGTGCCTGAAAATGATACCTATTCAAAACCGACTTGCTCTTAAATAAAATGCTTTTAATTGGAACGATGGAAAGCATAAACAGTTCTATAATACCAAGTATCACAATACCTACCATATCACCAATATCAAATATCACAGCTTTCTATATAACAGTATATTTTTCCTGGCGAACTTTGCTTTTGCTCTATAGCCCCCATGAAGAAATACCCTGATCATTCTCCTTTACAGGTTGAATATGGCAATATCTATTTGAACATTTGAATTGTTTAAAAATTGAATTAAATGCTTTAATAGGGGAACGACGGAACGCACAAAGAATTCTAAACATCAAGTATCACAATATGTATCAAGTATCACAATGTCTATCATATCACCAATATCAAGTATCACAATATCTATCATATATCATCAGTATCAAGTATCACAATATCTATCATATATCATCAGTATCAAGTATCACAATGTCTATCATAAATCATCAGTATCAAGTATCACAATGTCTATCATAAATCATCAGTATCAAGTATCACAATGTCTATCATATCACCAATATCAAGTATCACAATATCTATCATATCGCCAATATCAAGTATTACAGGTTTCTATATAAAGCAGTCTTCCTGGCGAAATTTTCTTTTGCTGTATAGCCCCCATAAGGAAATAACCTAGTCATTCTCCTTTAAAGGTTGGATTTGACCATCTATTTTAATCTCTGTATTGTTTAAAAATTGAATAAAATGCTTTTAATCGGGGAAAACGATTGAACGCACAAAGAATTCTACACAAGACACGGACAAATTATTCCCCCTATTCAATTCCCAACTTAAACCGATTAAAGTAGGAAGCGATTTATTCAACTAAACTGCTTCCCCACAGTTCAGATAAATTTCAATGTGCACTTGGGAGACTTAAGCTTTCGAAGCTGCCGATGCTTCGCGAGTGGCTCCGAAGCAACAAAGTGTTTTCTGCAGACATTGAAGACCCATTACCCTTCACGCTAAGTACACTTAAGGAAGAGATTTCAACTTCCGGAGGATGCCCCTGTCATGTGATTTCTTGGAGATGGAGTCTCACGAAATATTGTTTCCACTGGAACCTTTTCCTTGTTCCATTATTGGAGAGAAATAATGATTGCATGTTTTTGAAATAAGTTATGCCATTGCTTATAAGATTATTAGAGAACACGTTTTAGTAGATTACGTGCAGATGGACGTGTTTATATTACGTTCATCGATAAATTTTAGTAGATTACATGCAGTTGAACGCTTTTAGTAGATTATATGCATTTGTACGCTTTTAGTAGATTACGTGCAATTATATACTTTTAGTAGATTACGAGTAATTGTATACTTTAAGCAGATTACGTGCAGTTGCACGTTTTAGTACTATGGCTTGATATCAGAATTTTGCGTGTTCAAATCACGTCCGGTCACCAATGTGGCTTGATGCCTCAGGTCTCTAAAGTTCTCACGATTTTAATTCATCGCGATGTAAATAACAGCAGCAGTTTCTGGCTCTGCACAGGACTACAAGATAAGAATATCAGGATACCTCGTACTGTGACGGTGCTTCAAGAAACCTCCTAGACAGGCAAGGTTCTTTGAAGAGGGAAATAACACCAACATAGATTTCAAAAAATCCAATTTATTCAATCCTAATAACATGCGACATTACTGTGCCAGAAACATAAACACAGCATGCCCGAACAGACAATTGCTGTTTTAAAGTGAACATAGACACTCATTTTATGCGATGCATATGTGCGCAGAACACAATTTACTCCTGTTGATAGGAATGAGCAGGAATTTGCATAATACAACAAAAGAATTGATGCCACGACATCAGCGTGTTAGTAGATGACGAACAGGTGTACTATTATATGCAGGTGTTCGGTTTTTCTATATTAATGTGTAGTTGTACGTTTTTCGTCATTGACTTGCAGTTGTACACCACGTACTGCAGCTTTTCGGAGTCATGGAAACGTGGAGTGCCATTCATGATAATCCGAGATATGTTTTGGACGTTTTTCGCAGGAAGGATATCACGGAGCCCATCTAATTTCAATCCAAGATAAGAAAAAACGTGCAGTCGTGCGCCTTTACTAGATTACTTACACTAGATTACTTTACTAGATTAGTTGTACATTTTTAGATTGCGTGCACTTTAACGTTTTTTTTTTAATTTTATTTTACTGTTGTTTCTTTATAGAAAAATATACGTTTGCAGAGCGAACAAAATATATCTGGTCCAAAAAATGCAAGAAAAAAAAGACACACAAATACAGTTAGTTTAGAGAGAAAACAAAACACTTCACTGTAGCAGGTGACTTATTGAATTGGAATCTAAAAAGATATCAACCTCTGAGAAAGAATTATGCAGTTTAAAAAATCGATTTGTTGCAAACTTCTTACATAGATGCTTTTTAAAAGTTTAACAAAAAATAATTTATAAACAGTTTCTGATGATATACCCTAGGACGTTAAAATCTATATAAGAAACTCAAAAAGGCCAATCAATTTTGCTATGTAGGAGGTTGCAAAAAAATTGTTACAGATCTCTCAAGGGAGCTTCAAAGCAATGAAACCGAAATGATTTCGCAATTCAGAAGAATGTAGATTATGAATGTATTTTTGAATTCTTTGAAAGTTAACTGTCACGTTAAAGTAAAAATGGTGGATAGATGAATATTAATCTTTCGGTAGGAGTGGTCGAAATGTGACAGGAGTAGGCGCGGTATATCTGAGACAACAGATTTTTAGCTTAATAAAACACTATAACTCAATGAAGAATTAAAAAGAAATATAATGTACTCCTCCCACGTATGCACAGATCAATTTCTTGTTTATTTATTCATCCTGTCATATTACTACTCCTACATGACAGCGAAATAAGATCAAAAGTATAGGACATCCAACAGACAACCAAAAACTGTAAACCAATAGAACATAAACGAAATCATGTAAACAAAACAAAAATTACGTTGGACAAAACTGGGGTTTCAAAGAAAAAAATCACGGTCGAAACCTGACTAGAGAAAAAAAAGTCAAGTTTTTACTAATTTACTAATCATTCCTTAAAGTTTTAGATATCACGAGCTAATTTACGAAAGAAAATTTCTGTACCTGACAGATTAAAAGAGAGGTAGTCGAAAGAAAAATTTGTTTGAATTTGAAAAACCTTAAAAATCACCGCATTATGTTAAAAAGAATTCTTTTGAAAAAAATTACCAACTTTAAAAGAAATTACAACATGTGTTACATAAATGCTAAAATTAAAAATTCTTTTACCAATTTGCTATTCTTTCTACTAACACTTCAAACATATCTTGACGTTCGGCTCGTAGATTGAGTTTCAGCTGTATATGACCAGTGGCTGTTCAGCACTTTCTGATTCAACGTTGAAGAGGTATTTTACACACATCGTGCGGACAGAAGAGCTAAATGATATTTTTTTATCGTAGTACTGACCAGTGAATTAGAATTAGGGATCAATATTTTATTTCATGGATTTGCATGGATAACATGTATGCGTTTAGAAATAGATTCTACAAGGTTCTGAAGTGCATTTAAGTCCAGAGAATATCATGCATTGAATACAGACCTTAAGATCCTGTAAAGTGGATGGTTGAGGAGATTGATGTCGGATGCGTCTTTCCAACATGTCCCAAACGTTCTCTACAGGGTTAAGATACGGGCTTTGCTGCTTATAGAAAAGATGCGGAAGTCAGATTCATAGGCGTACGCGTCATAGACGGATTTTGCATAAATTGCATTTGCCCGTAACCAACATTTGCATAAATATTTGCGAGTTTCTAATTCACTGGCCAGTGTGTGTACAAAAGATTAAAATCCGAAGAGAAGAATATTAGATTGAACGATTGTGGTGTTCAAAAGTCAATAAATTGCTTTTAGCAGGTTATATAAAATCGCGCCAAAGTGGATTGACGAAAAACTTCTAGTAGCTGGTGTCCGGGTATTCTATGTCTAAAGGCGTTGTGTTATGGGCTGGAGTTACTAATATGGTTGTTTATGGTGCTGAACACCAACCCTCATTGAAAGCGAACTAGTTGTAAAAGAAATTGAATCATTCTGAAAATTCTATTCTGTTGTTAAGAAAATGGGCTACTAAAAGTAGAAAGTGTACATTTCGACTATCTTACCCTAAAAGTAGAAAGTGTACATTTCGACTATCTTACCCTAAAAGTAGAAAGTGTACATTTCGACTATCTTACACTAAAAGTCCTCTGTGTTAACTACATTTCGTTTTATGAGAGAAAACTAGCCTTCTCTTTGTTCCATTTAAAAAACTAATTTTAAGGTAATTTGATTAAAATTAATAAAATAATATTTTAAAGGTTTAGGGATTTCTAAAATAACTACAGAGCCGACTCATTTGTTATTATAAATTTTTCACTTTCAACTCTTCTCTGAATGGAAACAGTAAAATAGGTTCGGCATTCGGCGTTTTGTAGCCGAAAAGTTAAACTGGCTGTATTAAGGAATTTTCAAATCCGGACAAACACTACTAAAAGACCGCGTAACTTTATACATAATACTCCACCCCCAGAATTTAACTGATTGAATACGACTAGTTGAGAGATTGCCAATTGCATGATAGTTATAATCACGGGTGTTCTTCACCATGTGTGGTCATGCAATAGAAGGTTGCGATCGTGGAATGCCCTGGGTTTACCTTTTGCAGCCGAGTGAAGAGAAGGTCGAGTGTCAACGAAGAGTGAAGCAGTCATAGGAATGGAAGCAGTGTTTGCTATTACTGGACTTCAGATAGTAGTTGGAAGTGATTGGTATCGAATTGGCGGTTCAACTATTCCCCGTCGGCAAAGAGCGTGACTATTGCTGGCTAGCGTCACCTGGTATTTGACATAGAAACGTCATTGGACTTGGTTTTGAAAGTGCGAGTGTTCATAATCATGTCAAAATTTGCAAGATGTGTGAACGACAGTGTAACTTTATCTATTAAAAAGTTCTTCACGGGGAGATACAATATAGTAATATATAACTAGCTTAATTTTTGTATTGATGGCTAGGTTCAATAGTCAATTTTTTGTTATTAGAATTTGTTCTAGCGGATTTCATTATTACAAATACATTGTACTATAATAATATGTTTAAAATATATATAGCACTGTCAAAATGTAGTTTTTATTTTTTGACCTAAAAACTTATAGTTAGTCTTTAAACGACTGTACAGTATTATCATTGTCAGTTAATGTGTTTCTGCTCTAAACGGACGATATATTGCTGAAAAGTGTTGAGATGAATTGACCATGAAGCTGTTAATACTCTAGCATTTCAATATTTTTGAAAACTGAAGAACAGAAACCATTCAAAGCAGTTCAAGTGTCAAGATGAGTAATGTCAAAAATCTGACGGAGTATACATACAGGAGAATTTAAGATTCCAGTACGAAATAAATTGTGCGGGAGACAGCCATGTCTACTAAAAGCCGAAAATGCGCAACAGCTGCACTTCTATAGTTTGGTTAAGTTATAGGTTTATGCCGCATGATCCTGCTCGGCCCAAGCACAAAGAAATAAAAAATATAAGTACTTATACGTTGGTTGTAGAAACCAATGTATAAAATAAACTTCTATAGAAGTCTAGTATTTATTTCGTTCCAGCAAGTGTGCCTCCAAGTTTTGACCCCCAGCAATCCTTAGACCGACCTAAAACCCATAGTTAGTAAGCTGGATGGTCTGGATCATTCAAGCCTGTCCTCAGCAGATGTCCTGATTTCCCCTAGTTACCTGTTGAGCTGAAGAATGAAAGGACTAATCTAGTGGGATCCTGCAGGTCATAAGTGTGCTTAGTCAGAAATTCAGCAGTTTCATCGTATCCCCACCAAATTCGATGTAAATTAACATAGGTTTACAGAGTATTTGTTGTAAAATAATTTAATGGTTTAACAATCCAGTGATATATTATAATTGAACATGTTGGACAGTCTTTAAAGTATGTAAATATCAGCCACCTACAATATCTTAAAATTAGCAAATCTTTCAGTTAATATTAAATTAGAACAGGAATGAAATTACCAATTCGTACATCAGTTTGTTGTTAGAACAAACCAACAAATTTGGTAACGCTTTCATTTTAATTATCACGACTTTTTGAGTTGAATGTCTAAAATCGCAACAGTATCGGAGGAATGCGTCGAACGTTACAGTCGGAAGTAAAGTTGTTTTGTCTAAGGATTTCAGAACTAGACAAAACTACAATGAAATCTTCTGGATGTTTATCCAATCACAAGGCCTTCAATCAATAAACTTATTCTTCAATATTAATATCAAACTTCACTTTAATCATTCAAACTGTAAATTAATTGTTGAACATTCACACAATAAACAATCGTTCAAACTTCCTATGTTTGCGTCATTCATTCTCCAATCTAACATTAGACCCGATTATTCACGTCAGAACTACGGTTTGTGTCCTCGACACAACCTAACAGCTTTGCTCCCTAGGTACTAATTGAAAAGCGTGATAATTTTCAATATATACGTGCTTTTATCAACACAAAATGTCAAATTCAATTTTAATTGAGATTGATTCAAAATATAAAAAAGAAGTTCTATCCACTTGATGACAAGGCTAGTGGAATAGAATAAGTTTATCTAACACGTATATGCGTTTATAAAAGATTCACATTGCATGAAAAAATATTCAAAAAATCTTTATTGTTCGTCAGCAATTAACGAACGAATTATGTTCGGAATGCCTGCATTATAGTTTAATTTTCCAATTTTATCTCCATCAAGCTTAAATAAAAATAAATTAATTCTTAAGAGAATCTAATCGATCGGCGTGAAGTAAACTAATTACCGTCAAAATGTTAAAAAGAATGTCTTTTGAAATACTTTATTAAAAGTAGTTTCCAGTCCAGTAAAAGTTAACCTAATTTGATGAAGATTCCTTTTTTATTTGCATTGTTTACTGTAACAAGAGCGGAAGTTGGAACTATGCACATTTCATGAAGACGTTGTCGATACATGAATGATGGTATTTGAGAGAGTAAACTATTCAAGACTAGGTGCCTAAGTATTTCTAGTTTATTTTTTAATCTCCTTAGCTAAAAAGGAAGTTAAAGATAAGCTGAAACATTTATTATTTACAAATTTCAGTGCAAGAAATTGTTCATCAACTAGGTTTTAAATAATCTCAAGGCTGATATCAATGTGCTAAATTTAAGATTTCTAACGTTATTCCTACTCACACAGATGATATAATTGTTGCAATATTGAAAATTTTCAATGAAAAATGTAATTCATACAGGCAGATTCGCATCAGCACTAAATTATTATATTGTTTATTAATTAAATTATTTGACTGCTTAATTGTGCTAAGCATTTAATTGTTTATATTGATAGCAAAGTGTCGTTACATTCCATCTTATTCATATTAGTCTTTTCGTCTGCAGATTTGATTCGCCAGTGGAATCACGTGGCGCTATGATCATGTCAAACAAATACAAATGAGGCATTTTAATGGCGTCATGTAGAATGTTACAGTGGAAAAAAATATTGTATAACCTTTCCTTCAAGCATTTTCCTTTATTCAGGTGTCGTTTGTGGAAATTTTGTACAGCTGAAGGATACTTAATGGTTGGGGTTTTATGGCACAAGGTCCAGAAGTGGACAAGCTGCGCCGGATATTTAATGATTGCGAGCAATGCGGATAGCCGTTTGGAATAGTATTGTGAGATTAAATCCACATAAATTAAAAATAATTAATACATATCTTCAGGGTATGCGATAGTTAATTACAGTTGAGTAAATAATCTGTTGCTCCAAGAAATATTGTAATTTAAGAAGTTGATTCAAATGAGCTAATGTATTAAAAAAGAAAACGGCTTTAGAATTTTGTCGAATCCTTCTGTTGATAAAAGATGGACACCATAGCGCATCAATCAAATATTCGTTTTATCCAGTGATGGTACGAAAGACACAAAGACACAACTGATAGAGGGATTTATTATATTTCTTTCAAGTGCAATTCCGCAAACTTGTTTCAGGTAAATGAATTCCCAACCATATTTCTAAATGAGTCTATTAGAAGATATCCAAGAATAATTGTTATGTTTGTTATTACAAGTTTCCCCCATTTCTTTAACGTGATGTTGAGAACTGATTAAATCATATTTGCAATATCTTGAACGGAATATCTCCGTGCCTCGTACAAAAAAATTTTACCCAATCCTACGGCAGAAGTCACCAAACTTCCTTGACCGTCGACCCCTTCAAGAAAGAGTTTCTTGACTTATCGACCTCCTCTAATTCATTATTACGTAATTATAGGACAAGCAAGACTCTTGGTGAATTTTTAGATTGTTTATTTTGCAGTTAGTGTTTATTGCAAGTATAAAATAATATATATTACAGTATAAAATAGTATATATTGCAGTATAATATAGTATATATTATAGTAAAATATCGCATATATTATAGTATATAATATAGCAATATAATATAGTATGTATAATATATATTATATTGCTTAACATCAAATGGATGCGTTTTTGTTTTTGACTTCCTTCTTAACATTACATATTTGATAAGAGGGATAAATAATGTATAAAGTTTAATTCAGTTAACAAAAATACAATCTTCCTTAAATATATGAAAATAAGACTTATTAACTTAGCATACAATTTACTAACGTTGTCAATGTGAAATGTGTGCTTCGTGACTCTTGAGAAGATCAGCAATGTTAGGTTCAAAATGACTAAGTTTCAGCTTTAAATCGCCACGGAATTCTATAGCTAGCTTTATTCCTTTGTAAAATCATGGTAAATCATTGGTAAATATGTCATTTTGCCTACTTGATTGGCTTCCGTGACTGTTTTCAGCTTGCTCCATCTTACAGGTCCTATTCATGTCACTCTTAATTGCGCTGTCATTCAGGATGGAGGTAAATTCAAGTTAACCAAATTAGATATTACCGTACAATGTCTTATATTTTCCATTGACCCCTGAGCCCGAATCGACCCCTAGAATGTTATATAGACCCCTGGGGGTTGATATTGACCACTTCGGCGAACCATTGCCCTACGGCATGCCATTGGTGATTTCAATCTTCCCTGAGTGAAATCATTTAACACCAACACACTGACATCAATCTTCTGAGCTGATCACATCTCTCGCACAAAATGAAACAGTTTGAAGTACTCACGCAATAATTCGCGTATAGTACTTTCTACGAATTTGAAGGGGAGAAAACTTTTCCCCACTACTATATCGTCGACAGAACAGAAACTCACAAACTGATGTTTTCGGAGGCACTAAATTTTATTTTCCTCATGGTTAGAAATACATTGTCATATTCTATTTTTAAAACATGTATAACACTGCCAAAATGATTAAAATTCTTACTTTTTTATCTAATACATATGGAATAGATGTACACTAAAAAATTCTATTTGTCAGTTTATGAGTTTCTGTTGTAAGACGAAGATATGTAGATGAAGATATGTTGCTTCCAGCACACATCCACAACGTCGGCTGTCGTAGTATTAATACAAAGATTTTATTTTCATCAGTCGAATTATACTGTCAATAATAGAAAAAAAATCTTTTCCGGTCGGTAAGCATTTTATTTTTTACTATGAAAACTAATTTCTACGAGGCATTGTTAAGAAAATTCCTCAGTTCCATATCTAGAAAATTCTGAAGAACTTATTCGTTCTGAAATTGAAAAACCTACCCAAAAAATCGAATTACAATGAAATCAAATTTCGACGTTCTCTGATTTATCCGCATTTTAAAAAGACTCGTTAACATCTCAAACGCACAAAAGAAATGCCGCCAGTGCTCTTTGCAGCTGAAATATGTGCATGGAAAGGAGAAAAATGATTTCGCAATGTTGACTGAAGAACGAAAGTCCAAAGCTAATATGGAAACTTTTGATGTAAGTTGCAATATCCGTCTAATGTTTTAATTAAACTTCCCTATTTATAGGAAATTAGGAAATCCAACTTAAAATTAAAGTTTGGGACGTTTAATTAAATATGATCCACTCTCCGAAAATAATTAGTTTTAAAATTAACGTAATCAAAGTGCACTCTCGATTCATGAGCTAGAATCTTGATAAAAAATACAAATCCTCTTAAAGCAATCAGCACATCTATACATTTCCAATAATGCATTTAGAGCATCATTAATTGTTCAAGAGAAAAATAAATTACTAATTGAGTTGCACTTTTTGAAATGGCACGATTAACTTAGTGTTGACTTGTTTCGATTAAATGTAAACCAGTTTTGGTTCCATTCACGAAAAAACATTCATGCATACGTCTCCGGTGTGTACATTTAGTGTTATAATTTTTTCTCTAGAATCTTTAACATATTGTCACGTCGTATTTCATTTTATTTGAACTTATATTTCATAATTCGTCCTTTGTTTACATACATAGAAAACGCCAATTTGTGTTGTTTAGGTCTGGCTTACTTCTAATACTTCTACGTCGCTTGCTTTTTTGACTCTAGCAATTATACTATATGTATAAATATGACAATGCATATATGGTTCGTTAATTTCGTTATGTGTATTCATTTTATATTTTCATTTAATTATTTTCCTTTTACACTTGTTTTATTATTTTTCTTTTGGCTTTTATTCTACAATTGCAATACCGGCATTTTTAATTTAATGTTATACAATCTGATTATTTACATATCTAATTATTTTTCGATAGTTATTGATTTTTAATCCTATGCTGTGTTTAGAGGGTAAACGCATTTCTTAAATTTTACAAATAGGCGTTTATTTTTAATCCAGTCAGCAGTTTATGTAGAGTAAATGCACTCTTAAATTTTTAAAACATAATATATATTCTGAAGGGTTTGTTTGTTGGGTTTTATGATGCAATTGTCATATTTGGAGAAGATGCGTCAAACACAATACAAACAATATCAAGTAACGGATATATATCCACAAGGAGTTTTTCTGGCACAGAAGGAAATACACCCATGGAGGAATCGAACCTGCGAAGACTAAAACTCACAGGTTACTTGCGCAGTGACAAACCCATTGAACAGTAACTTCCAACGGGAACAGAACATAAATGAAAGGAACTATTTTCGATATGCACGAGTTCCAAACTACGCATTCACGCAATTTAAAACGTTTTATTACGGTATCAAAGTTGTGTACTGTTCTAGAAAATATAATCAGTAGAGATGTATAAACTGTTACCTTTAGAAAAACACGATATAATTTTAAAGAAAAATACTACTTTTGGAAAGATTTACATCGCAACTCCACTATTTGTTAAATGCAATACTTATAGAAATGCATAAATGTTTATTGGGCAAAAACGTTATACAAACTAGATGTTTAGGAATGAAAAGCGTTCTTTCTAAAATGAAGAGGAAACTCAGTAAAAATAATCACGGTAAAATAAATCCAGTAAAATATTCCAGTTTTAGAATATCGCAATGTTTGAGCACATAATAAAAGAAATTCTCTCATAATCTACAACTCCTTAAAACGAATCGATATTTTAAATTTTAAATTATTATCAGCACAAGGTTAGGTAGGTAGTTAATTAACGTCGCACTGGTGCAACACAGCCGGCTATTGGCGATGGTGAGGGATCAAACCCGAAGAAAGATTCGAGGACAACACCACGACATTTTGAACCACGGTCAGATGACGAGGTCAACACCTGAGCTGGCACCCCATTCTTCAAATTTCCACACCATGCCAACATGAAAACATTTGAGAATGCGACAGGTTTAACGTGCGCCAACCCCCGTGTACACGACGGGAATTAAAATGAAAATTTAAATTTGACAACACTTGACCAATTAACAAACACACCGTTAAAGTATAAAATAAATGTTTTGCGAATCGATTTACGGTAATTTCAAAATTAATTTGATTCATGAATATGCATTTGAAGGGGAATTAAACTGAGAGGGATTTTCAGTAAAGAGAACGTCTGCGAAGATTTTACTTATGCTGTTCAAATGCCATAAAATGTAATTTATCACCGTTTTGGCAGCGTTTGGCATTAAATACATTTAATGTTGACCAATCAACTATCATATCAATTCCGAATTCATTCTTTGGAACTTTTACTGGCGAAGAACTGAAATCGTACTCGAGAAACAAGCCAAGTGACGTCACGTTCAGAATGCGTACAGAAAAACGTATTAAAGGAGAAACACTACCGCCTTCTATATTTAGCTCGTCAAAAATTGTCTGTCATAGCCGAAATCTATCCATTCGGAATTGACCTGAGCTGGTACCCCACTCTCCAAACTTCCACACCACACCAAAGTGAGGACATTTGAGGCCACGACAGATTAAACGTGCACCAGCCCCCTTTGTTCACGACGGTCTGGTTGGATTCGAACTCGCAACCCTCAGGTTGCGAGTCCGTTACTGCCAATTGGGTTACCACGCCCCGAATTGATGGCTGGAAACAAAGTTTCCTGAAAAGAAACAAACCAGACGTTCTGTGCTACCGCTACCTATATTGAGCTAGACAAAATTTCTGTCAAAGTCGAAAACTATCACTCTCCAATTGATACCTGGAAACAAAGTTTCCTTAAATCACATTCTGTATTTTATACTTTTATAATATGTATGAATAATTCACAAATTTTTCACTTACCAAACGACTTAACTTCAAAACTTTCCGAAGCTCCAGAAAGCTAAATCACTGCAAAGACAAAAATCTACTACTCCCATCGTGTTTATTTCTGGTTGGATTAACCCAGAGAAGTGGATTAGTCAGACATCCGAAGAGAAAGAAAATGCCACTTCGAGACTTAAAACTTTCAGAGATATTTACAAAGGAATTTCAGATATTCTATTCACGCGACTGTGATCTCAAATGTGACGGGGTTCCTCAAAAGATTGACGATGATACATCTATCGCTTCCAATAAATGCTTTTTGAACTTGAAGGGAAATTTATACTGCCATGCAAGAGCTTTAATTGGATTTCACTGAGCCGTAACTTTGCATATATCAGAAGTCCCAGTCTTTTCTTGCAATAGGAGATGCCCAACTTCCTTATAATCTAAAGTAATAACTTTTGACGGACTGTGACGTTGACTGTAATCAGTGAGAAACTCATTTCCATCCCTCGATAAGCTTGCTATTTTCTCTTTGCAAGAGAATGAATTAAATCGTGAGATTAAATTCATTCCATATTATGCAAAAAAGTAAATCGATATTTCCGTTTTAGTATCTTTTCCGGCAAAAGAATTAAGAGATTGAAGTGAAATGCTATACTTACTTTACGATAGGGATACATACTAGCTTTAAATTTCTATGGAACTAATTTTTATCCAGACAGCTAGAGAAGATTAACGAGTTTTTGTGGTAAAATTAAATAAAAATCATAATTCAAAATAAATATTGAGATATTAATGGTTCTAAATTTTAATATAAATCGATATTAAAGTAGATAATATCCAAATGCACAAAATAATAGATGTGGAACTATTTCAATGGTTTTTCACAAAGAAATGCAGATTTGTGATTGAAAACCACTAAATAATTACAATCAAATTTTATTGATCTGTCCTGCCACAAAGTCTATAGAAACAGAGTGCTATAGAAACAGAGCTCGTTCATTTTTAGTAGGGAACTAGTGGCAGTCTTAAATTTGTTTTTAGAAAATGGTTGAGGGTTGGTGGCAATAAGTTGTAAGACGCCAGGGTCATATTGCCCAAGCTACACCAAACACAAGACAGGCAACGTCAATGGAAAAACACACAAAATGAAAGTTTCACCGACACGGAAGAGAAATACTCTCAGGGAGGAATCGAACCTGTACCGCCTACAACTCACAGGTTCCTAACAAATAAAAAGCAATTTAAAAGAGGGCAGTTTACTAGTGTAGATGGTAGGTGAATTTACGTCGCACTGGAGCAACACAACGGGCAATTGGCGAATGTCCGGGATCAATCCCGAAGGGAAAGATACGAGGTCAGCACCTTGTAATTTTAAACCACGGTCAGATGACAAGGTCAACATCTGAGTTGGAACCCTACTCTCCAAACTTCCTACTGAAGATAATCTCTCTGTAACTAGTAAATATCATACCAAATATTTTTCCAATTTATCATTAAGTGCGCTAATGTGACAAAGTTATTTATCCAGATATATTTTTCCAAACATTCCCCATGGAAAATAGGGATGATTCGTTTCTATGGCAGCAGGTGTTGTAGACAGACAGTACATTACCTTTTATACTATTTTGGGTATTCGATGCTACAAGTATGAACGAATCTGTTCACATGCAAACCTCGCAGCAGAACCTGTAATAATGAATCATTCTGATTATGTATTTTTATTTAATTTATGGCAAATGTGGGAACCACCAATGAGCATGTTCATCACTGTATACTTCTTGTTGATTTCAATGAATTTGTTTTAGTTTATAATATCTATGAATGCCAACACCTTTGACTCCATACTATAACTCCTATCGGGAGCACATTTCTTCAGGTGTGAAAGGGCTTCACGAACCCGAGGTACCCTAGAGATGTATTCTTTTCCCATGGGGTATACTGCCTCTGGTAAATATGATCCCAGGATGCCCAAGAGATCTTACTCTACTTTCCATCCTTTCTTTTCACTATTGACGTTGTCTGTCTCTTGTGTTTGGCATAACTTGGCCAAATATGGCCCTTGTGCCGTAAAACCCAAAAACAACCAAACATAATATAACCATATCACATAGTAATATAGAAACACCGCCCAAGTCTAAATTTACAAGTCTACCAATAAGGGACAAAGTAAAAGTATGTCCTATTACAAATTGAATGCTTTTAAATAAACCTGTGTGTTTTGTAGCAAGGATCCAGTTTGAGAACATGCGATGATTTCTAATGTAAAAGATGATCGTAATTTTAGATTTAAATATTTATTTGAAATAATTTGGTCTCTTTAATCTTTAATTTCTAAGTGATTAACACCAAATGATAGTATTTTTCAGGGATCAAGGAAAATTTTAATTTTAATCGATTTCGGTCTCAAAATTATTTTCCCGTTTTTAATGATGTTGCAATTACTTTCAACGAGAAGTTTCATTTTGTAAAAAATTAAGAAAATCACACCTTAATAATTTCGTTCAAGAGTAACAAATTAACGCATGATTTGAATTTACATTCGAAAGTTATCTTTCGAAAGTTAGGAATTGAAAATTCGTTTAAAAAGTCAGTAGCATTCATCTAAATGAGTCAACATTTCCAACCTTTAAAATTTTCGTCATTAAAAGTTATTACGTTCTTTAAGTGAAAACAAAAGAATCGACGAATGTAAAATCATCTTTATACTAAAGAGTGAAATACGGGAATAGATTAATGCTTTCATAACTGACTGAGATAACTGATGTTAAATATCGAAAAGAATGGCCTTCGTGTAAGTAATATTCTCTGCGAATTTAAACATTACATCTCAAAATACTGGAAACATTTAGTTTTAGTCTGTTTTTATAATCATCGGATTAGAAAACTCAAAATTTAGTGGACTTTATAAATTTCATTCTGAATGGATATGGGGCCACGGTAACCCAGTTGGAAGAGCAACGGATTAGTACCTGGAGGGTTTCGAGTTAGAAACTCGGTCAAGTCAGACTCGGGTACACGTTGGCTGGTACACGTTAAATCTGTCGTGGCCTCAAATGTCCTCACGTTGGCGTGGTGTGGAAGTTTGAACAGTGGGATGCTAGCCCAGGTCGTCACCTTGTCATCTGACCGTGATTCAAAATAACTAGGCATTGTCCTTGTATGTTTCCTTTAATGATTGGTCGCTGACCGTTGCCAATAGCCTGTTGTGTTGCTCCAGTGTGACGTTAATTAACAACCTACGGAATGGACATGACCAAGAGAAAATATTAATTTTTTCACGTTTCAAGCACGCCTTTATCTTCTATTCACTTTTCCATAGGACTATCGTCAAAGCTTTTGTTTTACAAGTTAGAACTTTGAAAGGGCTCATAACCTAATCCATCTCAAGAACTATTTATCTCATGCTTGTAAATGCTTGAATGTAAAAATAATAATCAAGAAACCATTGGAAAACGTTTACTTGAAACTCATTTTAACTAAAAATATTTAACATTAATAACTGGATTAGTATAAATTTCAATTCTTCCGTAGTAAATACAACTGCATCAAAACATGTTTTTCAAGTTGCATTCTTAGTATGACATTATTTTAAATATTTGATACACGACTCTACAATACATTGAGTGACTATGCTACACGTTTTCTGAAGAAAAATATCTTTTTTATGTAAAATCACGTATGGATTTCCTAAAAAATTGAAAAACTGAAAAAAGATTGACATTTCTGATATACTTAAATACTACGCAAGAAAGCCGGCTTAAAAGCAGTTCGACTCGACTATATCTTAACTTATTCGATATTGAACCAGGCCAAATACTTTCTCAATGACTGAAAGATCGAATGCATTTTACAGGAAACGAAATAACTTTTTGTGAAAGTGCTTGGACCAAATACAGAAGAAATTCGTAAGTAATTTAATAGGTATGCCACATATATTGAATATTTTTATCTGTCAACACTCAATATATTAAAAATACAATTCAATCTATGATTCATGAGTTTTCTGCCAATGCCCTGTCAATTGAACGTTAATCATCATGGTTCTACAAGTGAGGAATTGTGAACCACTTAGCTTTCTCCTGGTGCACCACGAGGGTAGATTCACGTTGCACCTCGCATTCATACCATACATTCAAGGCATAACCCGTTTATAGAGGCCCCACATTCAGCGAGCACCTTGACCACCAGCCTAATTGGTCGGGGGACAAATTGAAAGTGAAAGGTCTTATTTTGCGGCTAACCACAACTCGCTCCTGACCTCAGTACTAAGATGTGGGCTCTGGTACTTGGTTAGGTAGCAGGCTCCTCATGAAATCATGCTTGCCAAGTATTCGATGTTCAATTGCACAAATACGAATTTTTGTTATTTTGCTTTCTTTCTTTCACTTATTGTTCAACTTTACTATTTTAAATACCAGGGAAAATTCATAACTTTTGGAACTAAGAAAACAAACTTCACATCGCAGTATAAAAACTTTCGGATTTTAACCTCTTCTATCCTGGGGATTCGGAAAAGCGATCCCATGGGGAACCATAAAAAATAAGTTTTCCGCTCTCCCTTTATACTGCCGTGACAGTCAAGAAAACAGTATCTCTAAGTTTGGTCCTTGCGAATGGATGATTTTAACAATCGCATGTCACGTATGAGGGATTTTCAGTGTAATCAAACAAACCTACCGAAAACAGATTTTACTTTCTGTTACCCAAATACTATCGTCTGATACATATTGGTTTACCTTAAAATGTAGTTTACTGCAGTTTGGCGTTTAATCTAATTGTTGTTGACCAATCAATTATCATATACCAATTCCGGATTCATTCTTTGCAATTTTTACTTGGTGAGGGACTGAAATCGAATTCGAAAAACAAGCCAAATGACGCCCCGTTCGGAATACGTACAGGAAATACGTTTCGCCGCAAAACACTACTTCGTTTACGTTTCAATCTACCACCTAATTTACAAAATAGACTCGTTCAAAACGACATGACTCAATTACATCCAGACGTTTCTTGTTTCGTGACATATTGACGTTTTAACGTTGGACGTGTGGAGACATGGTGAAATCGTACTTGAAAAACATGCCCTGTGACGTCACGCTCGGAATATGTAAAGGAAGTACATTCCGTCACAAAACACTACCACCGCAAGCTTGATAGAAAAAGCCTCTGGTTGGTTGTTTTGGGGGTTTTATGGTACAAGAGTCATATTTGGCCAAGTTGCGCCAAACACAAGACAACAATGACAATAAGAAAAGGCCATTAAAGCAGAAGGGTAAGCGAGGGTGAAAATGAAAGGGGGAAAAGATCACTCTGGTAACCTCGGGGTTGAGATGCCCGTACACACCTAAAAGCAGATGTGTCCCTGATGGCAGAAAAAGCCTGATATACCCCCTCACTGAAAAAATGGGGTATATTACCCAACGACATTGTTCGAGTACAAAACATTATTTATTTTTTAGGTGCAAAGTCAGTCGCCAATGATTCACGAAACTGGAAGCTGGAAAGTTTTATTCTAATGTATAATATCATACATCCTACAAAAATACAAAGTTTCTCGTTACCTCTACCAGATTTTTATAGGCCAATAACATTGACTAGAAAAAGATTGGGAAGCTTATGTCTACTGAAACAAAAGAGCGTCGTTTCCAACCCAACGGCATTGTCCAAGAACAAAATACGATTTATATTTTTGGGTGCAAAGCAGGGCTTAGTAATTAACGCGAATTCTTACAATCACGCCAATGAGATAATGTAATTAAGAGCGGAAGAGAATAGCGTGCTTCTATTCGCCCCAGGAATGCGCCAGAATTATGTCAGTGCGTGATTACAGTCAAAAGAAGGAAACAATTTTCTACAATTCAGACGGACAAAGGAATGCCAGATGAAATTTTTGTTCTAATTGGGTGCGGAGTAAAAAGTTATCCGTTTTGAGCAGAGACGTTATTACGTATTATAATCTATTTATTATCTTTTTCGTTCCATAAGCAGATATTGCTTTACTCGTTTTTTTTGGTGTTCTGGACTAGCCATTTTAATCAGTGCTTCAGTGGCATTTTTTTGTACTATGAGGTTTGCACATTGCTTAACTTCTTGTACTGTTTCCATAGATCGCCTGCCCAAGTAACGAAATGGGCATTTTCGATGTACTTGGAAACAAATAGTATTATATTACACATACTTTGATATAAAATCTAGATTATTTGTTGAAAAACCTGATATACGTACGCAAATGTGTACTTTGATAATCCTATTTTTCCACTTAAAACGTGGATTGCATTTAAAATATGTATACCGTCAATTGACTTAGAGATGTAATTAAGTCATTTATGTAGATATTAACGAGTAGAGATACTCACTGCTCCTTGGGATACGTCAGATTGTAGATTGCAGTATTTAGAATAGGAATAATTCTCCGTATTTGAATCTACATATTCGTTGACTGGTAAATGATTGAAACCACTGGAAATTTAGACGCGATTCCAAAACACTGAAGATTCTGACAAGACTTTCTTGACAAAAGTCACGAACACAGTACCAGTCTCTAGATTAAAAATTTTTGCCTCCAAACCGCTTTTCAGATAAGCCCACGTCGGATTACCATATTCCAAAATTATCGCAAATTGGCGATGGTACCATGTACTTGGGTCGAACCTTTGTCTTTCCATACTTATTCGTATGCTAGTCAAAATGCTTCCATCATCCAGAGATCTCTAATAACCTGACTCAAGAATGTCACGTGTGATCATTTGTAGAACTATTTTTACGTACCTGTTTTGTATTATTTTCCAGACATCAATTTAGTCTATTTACTAGATGTCTTTCCATAGTCTTCTTGAGGATAGTGGCAAGTGAGATATTGCATAAAACATAAACCAATGAAATATCTTACAAAACATAAGAGATGCGGTAAACAAAGTGTATTTATTTTCAAAATATGCTATAAATACGTTAAGCATACACCAAATAAAATGAGAAAACAAGTAGTCGTTTGTTATAAAAATATGGTCGAAATGCTTTAAATAAACTATTCTTTCACTATAAAATTCTTTTAGACTTCACGATTTGCATGAATTATATGTAAACTCGTAAAAAGTTGAATACAAATTTCTGTCGACTTTTATTTTAGGGAGTTGCAAATACATAACTATACACTAATCAATTGTGTAACGCGATACAAAATACATTTGATTAAGAGTTTTAAAACACTAAGCATCCATAATTTACAACTTCTTAAAAAATTAGAACAGAACCTACAGCTTGAAGTACACATCATGTCGTATTAAATACATATTTAATGATTGAAAGTTTAAATTTCCATCTTTTTAACAATATTATTTAAATAACTTTCTATGTTTCGTTTCTAAACTTAAAACTTTAGGATGACTACAATTGCACAATTCACATTATATTTGTGAATGAAAATATCTCATTCTATATTTAAAGTAGGTAGAATATATCTATTGCCTTAAGGGGCCGCTGTGGCTCAGTGGGTTTGCCCACTGCACTAGTAGCCTGAGAGCTGTATACGGCGCAGGCTCGATTTGTTATCCTGGATGTATTTCCCTCTTCTGTGTAAGTAAAAGCTTTCTTTATGTGTTATGTCCATTTACTTGAGGGAAAACATTGCTTGGCGTAGCTTGGCATGATCTGACCCTTTCATAAAAAAACGTTGCCTTAAAACGAATGCCGGTAAGAGAGCTTAAGTACCGAGAAAAAGAGTGGACCCTGAAAACCTAAATTAACTACTTTGAAATAGTTTTTTGGGATGGTTCTAAGTTAATTGGGAAACATGTCTATTTAATCTGCCAAAGAGAAATCTCAAATACTATTAAACGTTTGCTATTTTACAAGATTTGTTCACCTCATTAGTGTACCATATGTATCTCTTAACCTTTCGCCAACGTAAAGATCGTTAACTCACATAGGGGTTCCCATGCATATCGTCAGTTTAGAGCAGAAACTAATTAACTGACAAAAAAAATATCACAGCCGATTAAAGACTAACAAGTAGCTTTTAAGTCAAAAACATTTAGATAGTGCTATTTCCTTTCAAACCGAATGCAAAGACAATTTCTCATCATTAAAATAATCATTTTGTGTCAAAAAATGCCTTTTCTGAAAATGTCAGTTAATGGAGTTTCTGCTCTAAGCCGACGATGTATTCGTTCTGCAACCTGCAGCCTTATCTGCATGACTTACAACCAGTTTGGACCATCTTGACCAATGGAATCTTTCCTACGATTCATTCAACCAATAGATGTGGTTATTTATTCATGCGTGCTGTGGGGGGAAAGCAATATACAGTAAATTTTTGAAACTCAAAGGCTTAAGGGGAAGCATAATTATCACGACACTTATAATCACAAATTAGTCTGAGATTATGCCATTCATTAGATCAGTAGCGTAGCTAGAATTTAGTTTCGGTTAATTGTTTTTAGATCGTGGCCACATTTGGCCAATCTAAATTGCCCCAATAGCAAGTAAATCCAAGAAAATTATAACTTGCAATCTTCTTTACGCCAAACAGAAGACAGAGTCAAGTAAAAACTGTCGAGAAAGAGAAAGACGGATTGGGAATAGTAGTGCGATGAAAGCAGAAAAAGATCCCTTGGGTATCCCGGGAGTTTGAACCACGTTTTTACTAGAGACAGTAAACCCCAAGTGAAAAGAAAAGATCGCTAGAGTACCTCGGGTCTGTGAAGCCCGAACTCGCCTAAAGGAGATGTGCCTCTGAGAGCAAATTAATTTTTGGATCCAAATCTAGTGTTAAGTAAAGGTAAGATCTTATTACTCCTTAACAATTCTTTGTTGCTTTTAGTTACCAGACAATAAACTTAAAAGGGAATGCTGTAAACGCAAGAAATATCGATGAATCATAACCATTGTAGATGAAAGACTATTCAAAGGTCATTCCATAAAATGCTTAAAAAATTTAAATACTAAGTATCAGTTAGCAAATATTAAAGCCTAGTTCCTGTAATTTCACTTTTTAATTCCGTATAGGAAGATATCGTCTGTCTACCATTGAGAACTGCTTCAGACACCAAGTCTGGCGGTTGCTATAGAAATAGGGATTGTTCATTTTGAGTAGGGAATGAATCGATTTGATTTTGTTTTGTATTTCGTGATTGCTGGCTGCGGAAAGATATTCTCGATGACAAGTAAAAAATCTTATCAAATATATTTCCAATGTCATCAAGTGCACCAATGCAACAAACGTGAATGCATTTATTTCTTCAAGCATCCCTTATTGGAAAATTGGATAAGGTCTGTTTCTACGGCAACAGACAGGGAGATTGGAGCATTTCTCTTGGTAGGCAGTATACGAATCAGCACGAAAACTAATGTTCATAGCCTTTACCTCCATTCTTCTAAATGACTATTAAATCATTGCACTACAAAATAAAGAATATTGTTCCATGAAACAGTATGGTTTGTCTCTACGTTTATTTTTGCTATATGAGGCAAATTAGACCGAAGACAATTTATAAAATAACATAAGAATAAAAGAACTGTTATTCAATTTTTTGAAGATAAGATTATTTCATTCGCGCGCTTATTCCTTATTTGCAGTTATTTTAAAAATGAGGAACAAACACTTTCGAAGGACTTTGTTTCCCAGATTACGTCACTGTATTAGATTATCCATCCAACATGAATGAAATAGGAATGTATTTTACTAAACGATATTTGTTCAAAAATAAATTGTTTTATTTTGGTCATTCCTGTTACGAAATAGGACAAATATAAAAAATATTTCTATTTCCCCTCTTACTTAATATACAGTGAGTAAGAAGTTTCCGTACGCACTTACTATTTGAAATAAATGGCTTTATTATTTGCAGAATATAAATATGCAGAAATAAAAAGAGAAAAACAGATGAGCATAATTGCATAGAAAGTTTCTATTGCATTTGAACAAATATTAATATAATTTAACGCATAATTCACAATAACACAAAAATGTGCCAAATATAAAGCACAAAAAATCTCTGTAAGGTGAAAAGTATTTCATTAAATGTTATTTCCCCCACCATGTTCCATCATTTAATTGCCAGTCGAACCTGTTTTTTGCTTTAATGACTTTCTCGAAAGTTTAGGCATGAATTTTCATTGACGAAGTGCTGATCGTATTCGAAAAATAAGCCAACAGACGTCACGTTCAAAATATGGACCTTCTAATAAATGAACGGAGTCCCTGTCGTAAGATTTCAGAAGGGTAAGTCATGTAGCTTGCGAATCGACTTGAACTGATTGTCTAACGAAGCGCAAACAAGTGTTTTAATCACCCTGGACACAATCAATTTAACCAATCTATAATTTTTTCCACATTAGAATTCGTGCTTTTTCCCACAACCACGTATCGGATCTGGATAGATCCGATAAGTGGGAATCCGACGGTCCGGGATCAATCCGAATGGGATTGATCCCGGACCGTCACCAATAGTCCGTTGTGTTGCTCCAGTGACGTTAATTAAAAATACCAAATACCAAAAATCCCACAACAATGTGACAGATCTTCAAACCGAGCGACAGGAGGAAATAGCACTAAGCTGCCCGCACATACTTCGTCTACTTCATAAGAATGTCGATGCAAAATATATACAAGAAACACGCATCGCCAGAGAAACATTACCACCACCGGCATTTAGCTTGGCAAAAAAGCCTCTTATAGGCCTGCAAGAGCCTGCGCATAGCTATTTAATTTTCTATGCACGAAATGGGTAGGTAGAGAGTTCATTAACGTCGCACTGGAACAACACAACGGGCTATTGGTGACGATCCGGGATGAAGTCTGGAAGGATCCAAGGACAACGCCTCGTAATTTTGAACCACGGTCAGATGACCAAGTCAACACCTGAGCTGGCACCTCACTCTCCTAACCTCCGCACCAGCATGAGGACATTTGAGGCTACGACAGATTTATCCCCGTGCAACGACGGTACGAGTTTCGAACTCGCAACCCCTCCGGTTGCTAATCCGCTATTCTTCCAACCGGGCTACCCAATCGTTCTATTCCATTAGAAGGTCGATGCAAACTATGTACGCGATATATCGCCGCATAATCGCTACCGCCACCTACATTTAGATTCACGGAGACAGCCTCTCAAGAACCTGCACCTATCTATTTAATTTCCCACAAGCACAAAATGGGAAATATGAGCTTTCACACAAGAAAAACAAGAAACTATCTAAACTGACACGATGTACATTCGCTCCCAAACTCAACAGTCTGGAATTAATAAACCCTTTTTCACGTAAAAAACCTTTTCAGAACTTCAGTGTGGAATGATATCTGCACCAAGAGATCGCCCGCCTTCCGTAAACACGTATGTTTCCATTCAATTTAACACTGAATCATCACATATCAATATGAACTATTCCCTCGGCAGGGCAGACGAGACGAAAGAGAGCGGAAGACACTTGTTTGCTCTAGATATCGTTTAGGGACGGATCCTGTTGAGTTTCTCAAACATGCAAAAGATTACAGAAGGCCACCAGATGGTGGCAGTCCCACGGTAATTCGGAAGGCAGGGATGGTATAATTCGGAAAATACCGGTATTCCCGTGACGTAATTCAAAAGATCATTCAATGGGTTCTTTCCTTTCATGCGGAGCGATAAAATTCATCGGGATGTGTTTATTTGAGCTTCAGTGAAAAGGATCTTTTTGAAAACCTTTATTAAATGTTATCGGTTTGGTGAGCTATTATTGTTGGGGATGAATGGAGGCTGAACGCGAGACGGCATTTTTGAGGGGTAAATATTTTATTCGTTTGTGGTAGATAGTATATGTTGCCTTGGATATATAAATTAAATGAGAACTAAAATAAACTTTAATTTGGGAGAATTTTTTTTCATATTATATACGATGGTGAGTCAACGATTATCCGCAATGCAGTTATATTTGGTTGGGTGGTTGGGTTCTTATGGCGCAAGAGCCATATTTGGTAGGTTAGTTTCGAGCATATTGGCCATAATTAACCAAGTTGCACCAAACATAAGATAATGTGAAGTGTTTCTGAAATGAAAGGATGGAATGGAGAAATAGATAGAGTATAGCTTGGGCATCCTAGGGTTGCGATCGCCATGTTTACCAGACAGTAAATCCCATGGAAAAAATAGATCGTACCTCGGGTTCTCAAAGCCGTACACACCTAAAGATGTAGATGGAATAGAGAAATAGATAGAGTATAGCTTGGGCATCCTAGGGTTGCGATCGCCATGTTTACCAGACAGTAAATCCCATGGAAAAAATAGATCGTACCTCGGGTTCTCAAAGCCGTACACACCTAAAGATGTAGATGGAATAGAGAAATAGATAGAGTATAGCTTGGGCATCCTAGGGTTGCGATCGCCATGTTCACCAGACAGTAAATCCCATGGAAAAAATAGATCGTACCTCGGGTTCTCAAAGCCGTACACACCTAAAGATGTAACTAATGGACACGCATACACAAGGAAGGCTTTTACTGACACAGAAGAGAGATAACCCCAGGGTAAGTTACAAGAATCGAACCTGCGCTGCCGGCATCTCGCAGGATGCTAGCGCAGTGGGCAAACCCACTGAGCCACGGCGGTCCCATAAAAACTGGAAAAATAAATGTTAGATTAAAGTATGGTGTCAACAATATAAAAAGATAAAATTTATATAAATAAGAATGGAGTGTTTGTATATTGAATACTTTTTCCCTATTTTTAAGTTATTTATCCGTTTTGGGACATTTTAACATAAATTCAGTGGTTTCCTAGTTTGTGTCTGCGTGTGCCTTTACTACGTCCAAACGGCTGTATATGTTTTGGCAGTGCTGACAAAGCAGCCACAATTTAAATTATAATACTTTGCTTATTTTGAGCTTCGTTATAGGGCTGTTAGGTAGGTTATACGAAGCATATTCTACATCCGAATGCGCAGGAAAACAAATTTTGTCACTGGTTTAAAGAAAAATATTTTCATTAATGCAATAAGTGAAGAATGTAAAATTGGAGAGAAAACCATTGGAGTAGGTGTGCGTGTTACAATATTATCAAGAAGGAAGCTTCACTTATACACAAATGATTCTCGTTTGACAGAAACTCCTCCCACTTTCTTTCTTTTGGGTAATAGATAGTTTTTGACACGAATGGTAATTGCGTAAGGATAATTCCATCATACCTTACAGACGACAAATCTCGAAATGCATAATTCAATCTGACTCAAACAATTTGAGAGCCCTCTAGAATTTCCAAATAGAAAATATCCCTCTGAGAATTGCAAAACTTTGGATTGTTGGTTGGTTTCGGGGTTTTAAGGCGCAAGGGCTATATTTGGCCATGTTGCGCAAGACACAAGACATACAATAGCAAGTAATAGACATGCACACTCAATGACGGTTTTTACTGACACAGAAGAGAGAAATACACCAGGTAGGAATGTACCTGACAAGAATCGAACCTGCTGCGCCTACAACTTGCAGGTTGCTAGGCAGTGGGCATACCCACTGAGCCGCGACGTTCAAGTAAAAATATAAAAGGCACGAAATCCCATATTTCATAGTTTTTGTTTATCCTCCTCACGTATTTCAGAAGTTTATTTCAAATTTAATAACCTAAGATTTCCAACTGAATAAAGTTCGGAGAAAATGTCTGCTCTACCTGTCGAACTAGAGGTAAAATTCATTATTCACTTTGAAAGCTTCTCCCAAGCACAAAGAAAGTAAGGAAACCGTAACTTTTTTAATTGGAAGTACAGGAGGGAAACTTGAAGACTCTTTTTTGTTCACGTTTTCTTTGAAGCTGGGGAAGAAAAGAACTCACAGTGAAGTATTCAAAAGAGTTTTATCACAGCGAAGGCAGAGGGCTAATATATTTTAAACCCTGATCGAACTATATTCATAAGGATTTATCATCTTTCCGCTATTTCTCATGAGTTCTTGAATAAAATTTTCATACTCAATGCTCTTTTTGAATTCCACTATGAACACCAAAATCCATTACGTGGGTCTCGCCGATATGAGATGTCCTTTTCTGGTTAAAATGAACTACCATCAGTCTAGAATTTTACTAGATAATCACCGAACTTGGTTTCATTACAAAAGATTTCAACAAACGAAGAGCTTTATTATGGAAGATTACAATTTTTCTCTCATAATGAGGAACTATAGGATTGGCCACGAAATAGCACTCCGTCGCGGTCTCATTACTGTATCTGGAGTATCAGGGGAAATATGGTTTAACCCTCCTGCTAGGTTTCGCTTCGAAAACTGCCCTGTAGTGGCCAGGGTGTGATACAAAAACCTGTCCCAAATTGTTACCAGTTGTGGGCAAGACAACTTGCTTTTTCTATTTGGATATTCATCCTCCCTTGGAATAATAGGGCAGTTTTGTTTCGACGAGGTATCTCGTCCTTAGCAAAGTATACCAGATCATGGACGAGATATCTCGTCGAAAATCTTGGAGGGTTAAAAACAGGAGGGTTGAGAGTTCGAAACTCGATGCAAAAAAGACCGCCGTGTAGGTGAGGACAGATGCATGTTAAATCTGTCTTGACCTCAAATGTTCTCACGTTGGCGTGGATGTTTGGAGTGGGATTCCAGCTCAGGCGTTGAGTTAAAAAAGCAGATGATTATAAATCGCAAATATAATATCGAAACTTATTCCATCCTATCATCACCTGTTTTGATGTCCCATAACGAATCCTCTCCCTCTAGAGGGCACATCTTTAGGTGTGTACTGCCTTCGCGTACCCGAGGTACCTTAGTGATTTATTCCTTTTCCATGGGGTTGTAACGTCGTGTCATAAATTTAAGTGACGAGCGGATTTAGTCAATTAAAAGTAGCTTTAAGACATACAGCACATTTAATTAGATATTAACATTATTTACAAAGTTAACAATTTAAGGCAATTTCGAGGCTAAATGAGTAAAAAACAAAATGGTTTCAGTCCCGCAGTTTCATCGGAGCAGACCAGCTCTGCGTCCGCTCAAGTCGAAAAGTCCAACGTTCTCTCTTGTCGAGGAGCCAGAACTCAGCGTTTCCCTCCTCTCGTATATTGTTTTACGACCTCGACAGTTTCAAAACGAGGGCCCTACAAGAGATTCCTTTACCCCCATCCTGTCATAAACTTGCCAGCCTCTTCCCTCATCGACGGCGAATTCACGTAACAGGAAATTTCGAAGAACGGGAACCATAATGTTACAGCTCCTCCCCTTGGAAAAACTTTTTTCCTGGAGATCAGGAAAAAGTTTCAGCTTCAAGTCAATGTAGTCCAAAACTAATGTTCCTGAAGGATATATATTTCACAGCAATAAATATTTTTGTCATCAGTTTGTGACATTCTGCATAATCTTCTAACCTTTTAAAACGTATTTGAGTTAAATGAATAACCTATAGATTAACAATTAAAAAAGATATGCTTCACTGTGCAGTTACCTGTAAAGAATCACATTTAGATGCATCATCAAATACATAATATGTGTATAACTTTTATAATGAAACCAGAAATCCCAGAGATTTAGCTTATCTCCTTACACGAAATATTCATAGAAATAGGTAATCATAACTAAGACACAACACGAAAGAAAACACTAACAAGGCATATTAAACGTTAATTCCTTGCATAAAACCTATTATGTCCCAATCACTCAGTTAATCAGAGAACTAAGCACATGAAGAATGACAAACACAACTACTTATTTATCAAGAAAATTACATCTCAAACATTAAAAAAATAACTCAATTACAGCATGATTGAAAAGTAAAACCACAAAATAATTCAACCCCTTTCAAAATCAATTTCATCTTTACTCATTATCTCTTACGGTTAATTCCTAGTCTGACCAAATCGAGTTATTACTGATAAGTTCATAAAGTAAAAGTTCTGTGGGTGAAAATTCCAAGCGACTAAATATTTTGGACAGGGCTTCGGTATCAGAAACTGAACTTATGTCAATCATTGCAATAACTTCTGGATACCTTCCTAATACACGCATGTCCGTTATAAAATACGACACGTTTTTCAACTTCACTCTTAGGAAGTAGAACAATCACATCGAGCACGCAATTTTGAAAAAACCTGAATCACATGTGCTATTTTAAGTGGGGCCTTTTTCTTTTCATTGGGTTTCCCAGCCTTTTGACATTGGTCAAATGTCGGGACAAAGTTTTCCATGTCTTTGAAATTATCCAGTAAAAATGCCTTGATAGTTTATCTTTGGATTAAGTGCTACCCAAAGTTGCTAACGAATCTTCGTGACATGTTTTATCCCGAGTTTCCTCAGGGACGAATAATAATTTCTTTATATTGCCAAATCGATCTTCTGGTTGTTTTAGTAACAACTCGCTTTTAATACAATTAGACCTCCTTTTCGAAGATGGAACATTATTCCCTTGCGCAAAATCAAACATATCCTTTAAACCTAAACTCTTTCGTTGACCCCTTTTGAAATCTTCGTGACTCATCTTAATTAAATATAATTCGGGTGTATTGTTTTCCGCGTCTGCAATTTCTATTTGCTCCTCAGTAATAGGCTCAACATGAATCACCTCGGCATTTCCATTACCATCTCTCTGTATTGCCCTTTCCTGATTCTCCAAGTTTTTTGACTTCTCTATTTCCCTCGTCCGAGATCTGGTTTGAATGGTATTTAGGGATTCCCTCCTGGAAAATTCATTTCCAGTCCTTTCTTGTATAAGCTCGGCGGTCCTATTCTCTAATAAGTAACGACCTCTATCGAGCTCATTTCCAATTACGGTGGCTTTAGTTCTCAAATTTCCCCTCTATAACAACCAAGGCAAGAGGTAAACATATCTGGTTTGTATCCAAGGGGGTTTGCAGCCAAACATGTTCACCTGTGAAGGCATCTGACCTCACATATTTCTGACAGATCAAATCAACTATTGCGCCCGGGTCATGCAAAATTTTCATTTCTTGGCCATTCACTAAACCGCGATTTGTAAATGACGCTAATGAATCAACCTCCTTTTCCGAGCCTTACAAATTATTTAGTTTCAATAATGCGACGACGCTCTTTATTGTTAGTTGGGCATACAGGCCAAAGATGCTGAGTGCTACTGCGACCGAAACATCTCGGTATCCTTCGTCTTTCCAAGCCATCATCAGCTCTTACATTCGGTTTTCAGAATCGCAGGTTACCTTTTTGAAAGAGGCTCCTATTCTAATTCCGTACATTGTAGATGAAATTGTATTTTCAAATCAAATTTCTTACGGTCGGAACTGGGATTTTTGAATTTTCTAACGTCCTCTTAATTATCCAGCATTTCTGCTAGTTTTGGGGAAGACATGGTGGTTGACCAATCATCTAAGAAATGATCTTTAATATCGGCAAGTACCCGTTCTTTTACTTGATCTGCTATAATTAAATCTTAAGCTGTCAAAATCCTGAATATCCAATCCCGCAATCCATTCATTAAAATAGATTTTTAATTCAGTCTTTCAACGTAATTTCTCCGCAGTTTTGGTGTTGGATGAATTTTTTCTAAAATTTTCTGCACTTAAATATTTTTAACAATAATAATTTTATATGCTCGTAGTTTTCCGCATCGGCATCTGATTCATGCGCAATAAGTTGCGCTATATCTAGAGGTAATAATGAAATCAGATGCGTCACCCATTCGCTTTTTTCAACACGAGACCTTTCAAACATAACCAGATAAACTAATCTCGCTTTTTTCTGAATCAAATTTGGGAATTAGATTTTAATATTTGGACGGTGCGTCCATCTCATTAGAAATCAACTGATCAGAATTTGCATACTTTATGTTTTCTAGTCTTAATTTTCCAGTTCATATTCTCTTTCCCTTTCTTGATCTGCTGTTACGTTCTGTAACAATAATCTCCAACAAATCGTTAACGACATTTTCCTCGTATTCCCTACTTTCCAGAATTATGAGTTTCAGATCTGCAATGCGCAATTCGGGAGAAATTGATTCACCCAACTCTTCTACAAGAGTTCTCAGATCATCTTTCTTTACTTCGTTCAAAAAAGCCATTTTAAAATAGAATTATAATAACACACTTAAAAAACTTTTTGACACATAAATCAATTCAATTAGAAGAAAAATAATATAATATTGAAGTAATATTCCCAACAAGTAAATGCACTGTTCTAGCTTTAACAATTTACTAGAATTTGGAATCAATAATTGTAATGGAATTTAATCACAACCAATGCTATGACAAAGGTACTTGATTTGACGTGATGTCTGGTAGTCGATTTGGAGAATGACTTGTTCCATAAGGCACACTCCCTTTCCTCGAAGAATGTTATTCAAGCACGAACTCGTCGAATCGGTCAAGGAATGACCATAAATGTAGCCACTCTAACTCAGAACGACAGCATCATCAGATCGGAAACTGGATGTTCACTAGTATGTCGGGATGACACTGGAGACGAATTTCACTATAGATCGGATGATCGTCAAAAATCGGAAGATAGTTCTTTAGGTCAGGGTGACTGTCAAAAATCGAAAGATACAGTTCTTTAGGTCGGGGTGACCATCAAATATCGAAACCGCTTTTTCTAGGTCGGGGTGAGTCAAAAATCGAAGCAGTTCCTTGGGTCAGGGTGACCACAATCGAAAAAGTTCCTTTGGTCAGGGAGACCACTAAGAATCTCGAAAACCGCTTAAAAGGGGACTGAAACCTAAGATTATTGATGGGGATTCCTATCCCTCCGCTGTGGACCAAAATGGTGTGCTGTAACATCGTGAGATAAATTTAAGTGGCGAGTGGATTTAGGCAATTAAAAGCAGCTTTAAGACATACAGCACATTTAATTAGATACATAACATTATTTACAAAGTCGACAATTTAAGGCAACTTCGAGGCTAAATGAATAAAACAAAATTGTTTCAGTCCCGCTGTTTCATCGGAGCAGACCAGCTCTGCGTCAGCTCACGTCGAAAAGTCCAACGTTCTATCTTGTCGAGGGGCCAGAACTCAGCGTCGCCTCTCCTCCCGATTATTTTACGACCTCGACAGTTCAAAAACGAAGGGCTACAAGACATTCCTTTACCCCATCCTGTCATAAACTTGCCAGCCTCCTCCCTCATAGACGGCGAATTTACGTAATAGAGGAAATTTCGAAGGGAACCATGACGTTATAGGGCTTACTGTCTGTAAACATGGGGATCGCGACACCAGGATGCCCATGCTACTCTTTCGTCTCTACATACTTTCTTTTCACAATTAGATGTTACACTGTTCACCTAAAGATGTACTCACATATAGAGTTTGTGTTGTGTTTGGTGCAGCTTGAACAAATATGGCCCGTGCGCCATAAGTTCCAAAGCCAATCAACCCCTCGACAGATTCGGAGGTATTGATTAATTTAACTTTTATGACGCAAGGGTCAGGTTTTGCACAAGCAGGTTCGTAGCGGACAGCAGACCTTTACCCTAGAGCAGGGATGCAGAATTTATAAGACCAGGGCCACATAGATTCTGTGACTTATGGACTGCCAAAAACCCATGAAAGTTATATATCATATATTATTTCTTTCATTTATCATAAATTGTTACAAAGAAAGTAAGCAAAGAATTTAATTTGATGCGCGACATCTTTTAATATTTGGCAATACTAATGTTTTAAAATTTTTGGATGTTTTAATATTTAGTTCGATTTTTGTAGTAGCCGAACGCAAGAAATTGATTCCAAATTTCCATTAGTCAGGCGGTTCGTATTTTTCGATTTGTTAATATTCATGACTGAAAAAGTCTGTTGAGATATATGCGCTTGGTGCCACAGCTACTTTGTTGTGCGTGTATGAAATTTCAATTACCTATCGTGTGACTTGTTTTAAAGTTAAAGATAACACATGAGGCTGGCCACCATCAAAGCAACGGAGGGCCCAGGTCTATGCATCCCTGCCCTAGAGGTACAGCGTAGGAAATGTTACTGTTAAAGCACTTGAGAACCACATGCAAAAATGCTCAGAAGGGTGAGAAGACACAGCAAAGCCGTTTTTAAAAGCCTTTCAAAACAACTTCCATGCCTGCTCAATCAAATGAAAATCCCCTGTCAGTCAACTGCTTGGGGAAAGGGCATCGGAACGGTTTGATTGAGTGATTGAATTTTTTGGCGCAAGGGGCATCGGGAACGGGGCACTCGCGGAACTCATCAACGGCCCACCTTGGAGATAGCTTTCAAAACGGGGGTGACAGGATAAACCTCGCAGTTCAACCTGCAGGTTATCTCTCCATAGGCTCATCCTTAGCAAAATAGGGTAATTTTTATCTCGACGAGGCAGCTCGTGCTTGGCAAAATTGAACAGATCGTGTTAGACGAGGTATCTCGAGAAACCACTTAGAGGTTTAAAGAAGTTCGGTATCCCCATCTACCTTTTCCAGAAGATGTAGAAAATGATCTCATTGAACATCAATGCACTTCTGCACTCCGCAGCATCTTTTGAAACACTCGTTGCAACTCACCGACATCACTTTTCCGTACAGCACACACACAAACAGAAATAATGTTTTCCTTCAGTTCGTCTATTGGTATTGTTGGCATGACCTTTCCCTTTTAAATTTCCCCGCAGGTAAAAATCACACGTCGACAGGTTCATGATATTTCACAAACAGTAACGGTAATTAATTAACGTCGCACTGGAGCAACACAACGGGCTATTGGCGACGGTCCGGGATCAATCGCGAAGGGAAAGATCTCCTAGAACCACACCTCGTAATTTTGAACCACGGTCAGATGGCGAATTCAACATCAGAGCTGGCGCTCCCCTCTCCAAACTTCCACACCATGCCAACGTAAGGACATTTGAGGCCCAACAGATTTAACATGCTCAAGCCCCCCGTACCCGACGGACTTCGGTGGACCGAGTTTCGAACTCGCAACCCTCCGGTTGTTAATCCATTGCTCTTCCAACTGGGCCACCGCAGTCCCTATAACTATAGACGAGGTGCTCTGGTTTGACCCATATCGTTGCTCAAGTGATTAGGGGAGAGGGAGATGTCCAGTGGGAGATGTAGCTAGAGGGGAGCTCATGGGTCCGACCCCCTTGGTAAGTATCGGTTTCTGATTTTTAAAATAACTATGATGTATTGTGAGTGAGTACATGGATTGGAAAATTGCTCCTGTGGTGACATCGGCATACTTCTGCATTACATTAGTCTGTCCCCTTAAAGCATCATGGCATATGAGGACACCAGCCGACCACCTTAAAATCGCATGGCTCAGGAACATTGCTAGTAACAAGGGCTCGAGGGTAAGAATTACTGGCATGGTGAGATTCAATGAGAATCAGTACTTAATCCCAAAAGACTAAAAAACTTTTTTGCATGTTGTATATATAGTGTAAAATAGTTGATGATATAGATGTAATTACTGTAACAACGTACAGATGTAATAATGCATATATGTTACATGCTCTAACATTCTGGATAGACATGCCACTTGCTCTATTCATCCCAACCGCACTTATTTAAACTGATACAGTGCCTCACGACACTAGGCTCGGGAGTATGTGTAGGTGTTAGTGAGTACATTGAAGTCTTTTGTATGTTCCTCATATGAAAAAATGTATTCTATAAATTAATATTCATTTATAATGTAATAGTTTAAGGACTTAATATTCTATTCCAACGGATTAGCAACAGGAGGGTTGCGAGTTCGAATCCAGCCAAATTTACTTAATTAAAATTTGTTTTATTTTATTTTTTTATTTGGATGCATTTAAAAAGCATCAAACATAAAATAAAAGCCATCAAAATGCCATATTTTTAAAGAAAAATGAATATTCTGTTCGCCTCACTGCTTTCGTATGGAACTGGCCCATTTGAGCTCCTAATTCTAAAGAAACAGATTGAAAAATTTTCTTTACTGTTCGCAAACCAAAAACTCATTACTACAAAAAAGAAATAACGATATAGTCGAATGGGGGTAGTTTAACCTCACACTGGAGCAACATTACGGTGTATTGGCGACGGTCAGGAATCAATCCCTAAGAGAAAGAACCAAGGACAACGCATCGTAATTTTGAACAACGGTCAGATGACGAGGTCAACACCTGAACTAGCGCCCACTCTCCAAAATTTCACACCACGCCAATGTGAGAACATTTGAAGTCACGACAGATTTAACATGCACCAGCCACCACATACTCGACGGTCTTTAGTTGTACCTAGTTTCGAACTCGCAGCCCTCCGGTTGCTCTTCCAACTGGGCGGCCCCGATTATAGCCAAATGAATGCGGTACATATCGAGGGGCTGTTGCATATGCACTGTACACTAAAACCGTATACCTTAAAACCAAAACTGAATAAAATCTATTAGATTTAATGCACGTGCAATTATCGCTTAATGTGTGTATGTATAACTAAGATCAGCAAATCCACATTTCCACAAGATAGGCTCAATGTTACCTCTCCTGGTTGTTGTATCGTCATAAGCAAAACTGACCATATCTTGATTTCATCATTAGAAGAAATCTGACCAGTTTCTTGATCTCATCATAAAAACATCTGAAATATCGGGATGACGAAATATCTCGTCATTAACAAAATATCTCATATCTTGATGGACGAGATATCTCGTCGAAACCACTTGGAGGACCACTTAATAATAAATAACGTATAAACACTATTTTGAATTAAAAATATATTTTTAGTTACGAGAACATATCACAAAATTTACTGATAAATAAAATACTTTAACTATCTAACTAGAATAAACGAACTATATATGTATTCAAACAAGCTTGAGGTTATAGATACGTATTTTTACTAATCCAATAATATATTAATGGATGAGAATACGTGAATTCTGGATTTAAGAGTTGACTAAATAAAAGGCTCCAGTATCTTTGGAGAATGATACACATTTCTTACATTTTTCTTTAAGAATTTTCCTTGATTATCAAATATAATTCCCAAATGGGAACTCATATTCCAAAGTTAATAAAAAGCAACCAAGTTGTAGTTCAATGTTATTTTGGATTTTGTGAAGTCCATTAAGTCATTAAAACTATTGAGATAAATATCCCGCTATTTTACGCAATAGCACTTTTGCAAGATATCTATACCCTTCAGTCTGCCGTTTCATGCTTGATTACAAGAGGAGCACTTAATTGTGAAGAATAAGAAAATGGCGGATATACAATTAACTATAATGCTAGTTTTAGGAAATTGGAAGAGTATAAATTAGTCACTTTTCCAAGAAATTGACTTACAAGAAAGTGTTTTTTTATTTAGTCGATCGTTATGACTGGCAACTAGTAAGAAAATTCGATTAATATCACTCATGTGCTGCAACAGTGGCACAAATCAAAAATCACATTTTGATATTAAACGTGTATAAAATTTTCATTACTATGAAAATACATAGCATGCAGCAAAACACTTCTACCAAGTAGTGGTTCAGTGTTGAACTTAGATTTGGAAGTTTGCTCCTGGAAAGACTGTAGTTCCCACATCAAGACATGTACTTACTCCAAAAATCATATTTTTTTTAGTTGTGCCACGATTGACTTCCGAGTTCGTAAAATATATCCGTATATATGCTCATAAAGTTTATACAATTCAATTGTTGTTAAGAATTGGCTATCAATTCATTCAGCATACTTCATGGTAATAAATATTTCGAGGTAGGTAGTAAATTAACGTCGCACTGGAGAAACACAACGGGCTATTGGTCAGATGACGAAAATATTTCGAGGAATTGTATACTAAATACAAATAATAGCTTTTCCCCCACAACACGCAAGTGATTAAATGACTCCATGCATTGAAATAATTTCACGAAAGATTCTGGTCATCCAGAAGGTCAAAACTGGTTAGAAATTATGCAGGTTGCAGAACATATGCGTGTGAACCCTTCAGAGGCTTAATGTGAATGATTATGGATTTATAGGTTCATACTAAGAATCATTACAAATAGTATAAAACCAAATTCCTTCAAATTTTGATACAAAATTTCCACACGTGTACTTCGAATTTAATACTTTATAAATTCAATTACACTTCGAAAAACAAGCCTTTTTAATCGCCTCGATACAGTTTAAATTTCAATTCCTGTTCGTTAAACGCACAAAACCCTCGATACGAACATGGCGTGTTAAACGAGCAGGGCTTGTTACAACCTCAAAGGTTACCAAAAGTCTCTTTTGTCATGCATAGGAGAGATCCAAATTAAATATTTAAGCACTTCATCAAACATGCGCTTTCTTTGTGAGTAAGCCTTTTGTCACTTATGACGACAGTCATTAAAGTTTCGCGCTAGATTACATTAATACGCTACATTTCGGCTGAATAATGTATGTGGGGTATAAAAAGCCGTCGAGTTTTCGTTTCTTTTCAACCTTTCAGGAAACTGTATTAGGTTAAGTCTAAGCGATCCTGTTAACAATAGGCGTTATCAATGAAATGAAACTATAGGTAAGACGGAGTTCTTGACTATTCAATTGATATTCCTGTTAACTGAGAAATTCGTCTTGTGCTGTTAGTCTTTGTAAGGCAGGTAAGTAGGAAGCTAATTATCGTAGCGCTGGAGCAACACAACGGGCTATTGGAAACGGTCCAGGATCAATCCCGAAGGAAAACGTCTAAGGACAACACCTCGTAATTTTGAACCACATTCAGTTGACGAGAACACCTGAGCTGGCACCCCACTTTCCAAATTTCAACACCACGCCAACGTGAGGAATTGAGGCCATGACAGATTTAACATGCACCAGCCTTGTACACGACGGTCTTTGGCTGAATCGAGTTCCTAATCCGTTGCTCTTTCAACTGGGCTACCGCTGCCCTAGTCTTGTAAGAAAATGTTGCGCGAATCAACAGTCAAGTTTTTAAAAAATGCCATTTGCTCACTTTGAGAAAACACAGCTTTTGAGAAAACGCTAAAGTGTAATACAACTTGAAAAAATACCTTGAGCTCAACCCAATAATCTGTTAATTAGATTTTTATGATATAACAACTTAGTCTTTTGCATCAAATGTTTTAAATTTCTGTTTAAATTCATAAAAAATCTTGGACAAAGGTGTGACAAAAACTAATGAAAATGAAGAAAAACATTGAATCTGCGAAACTGAGAGTTGTAAAAACGTATATTTTAAACACCAACTAATTACAATAGAACAAATTTGGTTAATGAAACAATTACAAATTCGAAATTTGATATAAGGAAAATAAGCATTTCCTGAATTCGTCACTGTTGAATTGTTGATCGAATACAACAATTTCCAAAATATAAGTTGTTTCTCATAAATCAGTAGATCGAGATTGACATTATAAGCGCTCTTTATTTTCAGATCCATTGGAATGTATATTTTGCGGATATTTACATCTTTCGAGTTGCAATAAATTCAGTAGAATTTTAACCAGGTAGGTATTTTAATTAACGTCACACTGGAGCAACACAACGTACTATTGGTGACGGTCCGGGATCAATCCCAAATGGAAAGATTCGAGGACAACACCACGTAATTTTAAACCAGTAGATGACGAGGCAACACCTGAGCTGGCACCCCACTTCTACAAACTTCCACATCATGCTAACGTGAGGACATTTGAGCCCACGACAGATTTAACGTGCACCAGCCCCTTTATACACGACGATGTTGGGTTGGATTCGAACTCGCAACCCTCCGATTGCTAATTCGTTACTCTTCCAAAGGGGGAATTTTAACCAGAAGTGCAATCTAAATCACTAGAATATTCATTTTATCATAAAATAATCTGTGGCTTAACATTAAGACTAGAATTCATTTAAGGGCTTCACATTTTCAATGCTAATAAATCGATCAAATATCGTAGAATATCATTTTCAATGATAATAATCGATCGCATCTTAGCAAATCTAAGATACGATCAGAGAAAAAAAATAGTTTCATTATAAACATTCTTAAATGATTCATACATTTTAAATTGATGCTAATTTAATTTTGTATATAGTTCTTCAAAATGCTGTATAATAGCGTAATCTTTACATATTGTCTCCTTTAGTAGGCAACAAAGGTTAAGATATTTCATGTGTCGAAAATAAGCGAAACGTTCTTTAAAGAATTCTTAAACAGAATGTCATTTTACCAGTGATTTTGATAATGTAAAATAAAAAAAAATCCCTGAAATGTTTCAAATTAATTTGTCCAATTTAACTCTTCTTACGACATGAGCTGTAGAAAATTAGATTCCAGAAAATATGCTGAGAGAAGACTTACCTTGGCTTACAGATTCGAATTCCTTGAATAATTCGAATAACGTTTCTATTTGTTTTGATTCTCCCTGAAAAGTAAACATAATTAGTTTAGTGGATTTAGTTCAAACAATGTTTATTTGGATAAAAGAAATTACAATGTGCATTAGAAACAATTTATTTCCTAAGATCTTAAGATGCTTTTTCTGATATTTTTTAACAAGTTACATTAAGAAAAGAGTGATGCATCCGTCTTAATGGAATTCAAAGAGCCAGAGAAATGAAGCAGTGAAGTGTTTCTTTCATAATTTGAAGCTTCACTTAACTGTTACAGCGTTCCTTTCTCTTGAAAATATTGCTGATCATTATTTATAGCTTGTAGTTGTGTTTCTAAAAATGCATTACCTCGTAAGTGAAGTTTTGCTTAAGTGTTCCGTACCCTTGGAGATTCAACATACATACTTTACACACTTCAAAAAATCTGTAGGAATATTTCAACGCATTTTAAAAATTGATGACGTGAACAAGCTATTAAAACTAATTGCATCAGTATAAAAATAAAGATAATGCAAATAAACTAAAACAAAATTTTTAATTCCTTTAGTTTAACAGGTAAAAGAGACACCTCTTTGCAAATGCCTGTGTGGGAGGCTTTTCTATCACGTTAAATGTAGGTGGCGGTAGTGTTTTGAGGTTGGTTTTGGGTCTATGGCGCAAAGGCCATATTTGGCAAAGCTGCGCCAAGCATCAAGACAACGAGTGTTTTTAGAAGAAACGTTCTTCCTATGCGTATTCCAGACTTGGCGTCGGCTTGGTTTTTGAATGCGATTTCAACACGTCGCCTATATTAATTGTTCATTTTTGTATTTTTGTACTCTTAGTTCTTCCGTTTTCTGGTCAGTGATTAATTTAGGGAAGTGATTGTACGAACTAAAATATATTTAAAGAATCGAATAAATAGTAATTCATGGGTGAAACATTTCAAACCCGAATAATTATTTTATTTACTAGGTAAGATATTTACCATTGTATCAAAAATGCTTTTTGATACTTGAAAAATATCAAATATTTGAAAAGTAATTCAAACGCGATCGTTGATTGGTTGGTTTGGATCTTATAGCAAGGTCCAGAAACGAACAAGCTGTGTCAAACACAAGATATTATTACCCAATGAGGGTTGAAAAAGTTCAACAAGCCTCTGACAAATACCTCAAAAAGTTTTTAAGATGAATAAAAAGTTAAAGTATTTTCCACTTTTTAACCTTTACGTATCAATTCGCTTTTGTAAGACAGTGTAGAAATGACTGGTTTTGATTTTAACTCAAACATCTAACTGACTGTTGATCCATTTAAGAGATCGGAATGCAATCTTCTTTAACCTTTGACGCAAATGTGTGTGTGTGATCCGCTTTTCAGAACTTGTACCATAAAAACCACCTACCAACCATCTAATTTTTACTAGAACACACAGTATAACCTGGATTATCCGAGATCTGATAAGCCGTGTCCATGTTATCTTAGTTGAATTTTATATCGAGCATTTTAAAAGCTTTACACAAAGCTTCGAGTATGAGTGTGTGAGCACTTTGTCCATGACAGGTTTGGTTTGGCGGGCAAAATGATACTTGTCACACACGATATCCTTGTAATGCTTGCTTTATGAATCTTTCAGTAACAGTAGTAATAACATGTAGTACAGTAAATTTATTTTCTGTATTTCGAAGCCTGGTGTGTTACTACGACCGTATTATCCGAGTTTCTGATCATCCGAAGTGGCCTTGGTTCACATTACCTCGCATAATCAAGGTTCTAATGTATTTATTTAGTATAACCGACCAGACAAATGTTCTTAACTCTCCAAGTGGTCTCAACGAGATATCTCGTCCATCAAGATATAATTATGTTAATCACGAGATATCTAGTCAAGATAAAAATGCCCAATTTTACTCCAAGGGAATGAAAATTCAAGTACAAAAACAAATTGTCGCATGCCCAGAACAGGTGGCAATTTAGAACAAGTTTTTGCATCAGAAGATAGTCACTACTGGGCAGTTTTTGATGTGGTCGATAAACCACTAGAAGGGTTAAAAAGTAATGGACAATCTTAGACCATGTGGGAAACGTTACTCCTCGAAATCTAAAACTTTTTCTATCACATTACAAGCTAGTAAGTAATAAATGTAATGCAATGAATCTAGGGAACAAACTATCGTGTTTGCGAAATTCTAAGTAGTTCACAGAAAAGTAATGGGAGAAGCCGTTCACACGAATGTAGCAACTCCTCACACTAATTTCCTAGCAGAGCACTTAAGAAATCGACTGAAAAGAATCACCTTTCCCGAATCGTTGCGAAACTCGCAGTTGTGGCAACCAGCTACTTTCCGTGTCAAAGTAGGGAATAACAAAGGAGCTCCTTCACCTCAGATGCAAACTAATTTCTCGGACCCATCTGCATGGGTTTCTAATCACATGGGACGGACATCCATCATCCAATGTGACACCCCCAAAGGGTGGACCGTGACGGGCCATCATTCAACCTCTTGTTAAGCGGCGACAGTGAATTTCTTTCGATCACCGCACACTTCTCGCTCAAGAAAATTGGGTTTCTTTTTAGCAGAGGGGAATCATATTTATTTGGGACACGGGCAATTGACGGCTCGGAACCGCCGCGGGTGGTTGGACTGGTGGATCGAAAATGCTTTTCTAAATTAGTTCATTCATCTCATTTGTGTCTTCAATGGAATGAACTCATTTCCAACGAAATATCATTTAACTCTCCTGGTGGCTGTCTGAACGGAGTATCTCGTCTCATCAGCAAAACCGACTAAATCTAGATGGATGAGATATCTCGTTTTTAGAAAACTGATCAGATCTTGGTATCATGAACAAATCGGCAAAATTTTGATGAAGAGATACCTCGACAAAAGCAAGTGGGTCAGACTTTGATGGACGAGTTATCTTGACAAAAGCAAGTGGGTCAGACCTTGATGGACAAGATATCTCGTCGTAAATACTGGTATAAAACTATCATTAAACCAACAGTAATATATGGATCGGAGACATGGACTTTGACTCGAAAACATGAAAAAATGTTGATAACTTGGGAGAGAAAGATCTTGAGAGCCATATTTGGACCAATCAAAGGGGATATATGGAGGAGATACAATCATGAAATCCAAATATTATAGAGAAAAAGATATTATAAATTTGATAAAATCAAAAAGAACAGAATGGTTGGGACACATGGAGAGAATGGATAACAACCGAGGCACAAAAAAGATATTTAAGAATCAGTTTCAAGGCCAGAGAAACTGGGAAGGCAGAGGAAAAGATGACGTGAGAAGGTCGAAAAAGACCTCAAAAACATGAAAATAAAAAATTGGTGGCCTAAGGCCTAAGACAGGACGCTTTGGAGTCGTATAGTTAGGGAGGGCAAAGTTCAACATGGACTGTAGTGCCGGGGAGTTAGTTTAAGTACTTGGTAGATAGTTTAATTAACGTCGCACAATGGTCTATTGGCGACGGTCCGGAATCAATCCCTAAGAGAAAGAACCAAGGACAACGCATCGTAATTTTGAACAACGGTCAGGTGACGAAGTCAACACCTGAGCTGGCACCCCATTCTTCAAGCTCTCACACCGCTCCAACGTGACGACATTTGAGATTACAACAGAGTTAACGTGCACCAAACCTCGCGTATACTAGTCTGGTTGGACAAAGTTTTGATCTTGCAATCTCCGGTTGCTACTCCGTTACTCTTCCAACCGGGTTACCGCGGCTCGCTATGATACAGGAGGATCGTAAATGCTTTTCTAAATTAGTTTATTCCTGATTTGTGTCATCAATAAAATGAACTAAATTTCAACGAAATGTCATTTAACCCTTCTGGTGGTCGTCTGGACGAATTATCTCGTCTCATTAGCAAAATGACCAGATCTTGATCGACGAGATATCTCGTCATTAGAAGAAAACTGACCAGATCTTGATCTCATCATAAACAAATTGGCAGCGATTCTCATTCCTCTTTACATTTATTGAAGAATGATGCAAGCACAGAAAAATTAGTTGTTGAAACGCTTTTAACAATTAGTTCTCTTAAAAATAGAGGAATTGAGATTTTTTACCTATATGCGTGAACACTGAAATTTAGGGGAATGAAAGAGCTTATTTTTTAGCCAAAGGCGCTTTGAATTTAGCAATTGTAAATTGTAACATTCCTAAGTGTTACTTGAAATGCTCATATTATGACAAGCTTGATGCTAAGTGGGACGAAGAGTATGTCTCGTCTGAGAAAGCTGGCCACACCAAAAAATTTTTTCCTACCATTAAGCATAGATTGAACTCAGAATTATTTTTCTTCAAACTTCAAAATTATACAATTTTTATCTGGCCATGGAAATTTTGCTAAATATCTATTTAGGTTTCATCTTCGGACTAATGATATGTGCAAGTGTTCTAAAAAGGAGTCACAAGATGTAGAGCATTTGCTTTTTAGTTGTCCTGCATTTAAAAATTCCAAAATGTGCCTACGAAATGATTTGAGAAAATTAGGTAAAACATGGCCAGTGAAACTCAATGTTTTTGTTAAATCTAATCTACTTTTCTACTCATTTGTCAAGTTCATAAAATGTTGTAATTTTAGTTAAATTGTTTTTTTTTGTTAAATCAACTTACTTCTGTAAGCCCCGTGTTGTACTTCGGTGGTGCACGGGGAGTTTGCTTTTGTTCAATATAAAAATATCTTGATGACGAGATATCTCGAGAAAAGCGAGTTCGTCAGACTAGATGGACGAGATAACTCATCGTTACCACTTGGAGGGTTAAATGGGAAGCTTTTTTTATTCAATTCTTTAGGTAGGTGGAAATATGAACAAAACATTCTAACCCTTAATATGGTAACTAAGTCAAAGAAAACAAAATGAAAAGTCAATTCGGCAGATCTATGCCATAAAATCATTACAAAACAAAGATGTATTTTACCGAATATTTTTAGACATACGGTGGGCCGATCAAATCTTAACAGCGAAATAAGTTTGACCGACTATCTCAGAAGAATGTATCTGAATCGCTTTCTACGAGTCAAAATACTCCTTTAGGTCACTTTGACATAACTCGTGTAAAAAACCCTTGACTGAAGCAATTTTAGACGGTATCGTTTGGAGAGAACTTCAATCAATGGTATCTTCATTAAGATATATGTAGTTTGAATATACGTCGCACTGGAGCAACACAAAGGGATTTTGGAGAAGGTCCTGAATCAATCACGAAGGGAAAGATCAGACAACTCGTAATTTTCAACCTCTGACAAATGACGAGTACACCTGAGCTGTCACTTCACTCTCTAAACCTTCACACCACGCCAATGTGAAGATATGAGACTACGACAGACTTAATCGTATACGTGAGGGCACCAGCCCTCACGTATACGATTGTCTTTGGTTGAACCGAGTTTCGAACTCTCAACCCTCCGGATGTTAATCCGTTACTCTTCCAACTGGGATACCATGACCCCTGAATTCTTTAATATAAGGACCTTTGGGTTCATAACTACCGCAAGTTGAAGGCGTGTTGCGTTTTCCGGATTAAAATGTGTTCTTAAAATATCGATGCGTCTCAATTTTTCATCTTATGATTGACCGAAATTTTTGAAATTTCACGTAAATACGACACTTTTTTATGGAGCCTTTTTAGTACTAGGGCATTTGAGATATTGGAACTACCACGAGTGGACAGAATGAAGGTTGAGTTTGTTGGATCGAAAATGCTTTCTTGAATGAGTTGATTTAACTAGTCCAAATGAAGATAAAGCTGTAAAGTTAGTTTGAGGCTTAATATATGGTATTGCAGTAATTTTCGTAAATTTACCATAAAATGTGGGTATATTTTCAAGTAAAGGGTATTTTTCATAAATTGCTTTCAACTTAGTAGTTTATGAAATCTCAATTTTTTTAATCTGGTGAACATTGAACAATATTTTAGAAATAATTTTCGTAATAATTAACGTGAAAGTAACTTTCACCGTTATTTGAAATATCTATGAATTCATAATACATAGATTTTAAAATATACAATTGGAAATAACTAACTATCATCCTACGGAACACTTTACTTTGTTGTTTATCATATTACTTTCCCAAACTTTTCATATTTTATAACACAAACATATATAATACATTAATTTCTCTTCTATATTTGGAGTAGAGTAAAAGATTTTAATATTACTCAATTGGTTAGTAACATAATTATATGAATACGTAGTCACAAATGACAAACTTGAAAACCCTTCATTAGAGCATTTTCCCTTATTTCTCAACATTACTTTTTATAGATATTGATGCATTCGTCTCAAAAGGCTTTATAAACGCCTTGATACTTGTATTCGAAATGAAACATTTTTAGGAAGTGTAATTGGATTATCAAATTCTGTTTCTCGGTCGCCAAAAAATATTTTGTAAAAGCCAATTAAGAAATGCTGAACAATATCTAAAATAAAAGAAGCTATTATTTTTCATGTTATCACATTCATAAGTTGTTATGACAAATGGATAGAAAATACTTTCACTAATTGCTATCCTTGATTATATCTCGTCCTCACTAGTATGACATAAAACTTATTTCATTTTTCTTATCGCTATCGTCCGAAAAACTTCAAAACCAATTTAGTGTTTGTGATATCTTTTTACTTTTAAATGATTCTTTTGGCAATGTTCTTATGAAATTAGATTTTTTAATGAAAAATTATGTCGCTAGTATAACTCTTTAAGATTATAATGCAAGATCATTCGTCCATTAGTTTGACGTTTTAGCACGTGTGACTAATGAAAAACTGGAATGTCAGTCAAAGCTTCTTGATGAAGTAAAAATTAATTATTTCCAAACCTTGCAATTAAGACAAATATTAGTCTTATGTTCGACAACACTGATAGTTAATTATAAAATAATCATATGACCGTATTATATATATGATCTTGTCTTGGCTTCCGATTCTCTTAATTTTCTATTTTGAGTTCATTTTATTAATTATAACTGAATCACCGATCTGTTTAAGTGGAATTTTTTTCGTTCAATTTCAAAACTGTACCATAAAATTTAAACAAAAAATTGTCTTACACAAAAATGTTTACTGAATTACTTCAGTTGCAAAAAATCTACAAATAAAGCCTAGGGAGATGAAAAATCTCGATTATTCATTAACAATTTGTTTTAACTTTCGAAATTTTATCACATTGTGTGTCAGAATTATTCCAACAAGACCAAAAAGAGCACGAGGGGAAAAACACTTACACAAAAATTTATTTAAAATACAAAAGAAGCAAAGTTCAAATAGAAATTAGAAAACATTAGGAGCTCGAATTACACAACTTAGCACTTTCATTGCTGACTCGCAACTGAGCAATATTGGCGGGAATAGTCCCGGCTCTCTACCCGGGGAAAAGTCACAACGCCATCTGGTGGTACGTTGGCTTGATACAATTGTTAATTACAACTACAGCGATTAAAACAACTAACTATTCCTTACTAAATTCTTTTCTTGAAGGCAACAAAAACATGTTAACATGTTTCTGAAGAAAACAAATCATTTGAGAAATTTAAAACAATATTTGAAAATTCAAAAGTTAAAGGCTGTCGCAAAGAAATCCAGTAATTCTCCACTTGAACTGTTTGCCTTATAATATTAACGACTTAAAAGTTTTAAATTTATAAGTAGTTTTCTTAAACTCTATCCTAAGGATTTGTGAGATAATATTACGATGCGCAAAGTTTATCTTTTTAACTAGTATTCAATTATCGAAATAAGTTTGAAGTAAAATTATAAATTATTTATAAAATGTTACATTTTAATCATGCCTTCGCAATCAAAAATTTCTCCCCTCAAAAATATGAATTCTTCAAAACTAAAACTATCACGATCACTTACTTGCTAATGACATATTACCCATGTTAATTTTTCGGTGTGCAGATTAATTACGCCGATCCGTTTAAAGTGCGGAAAATTGTTTCAATCTCAAATTACCTAGATAATCTGCAGATCACCTAGATAATCTACGCATTACCAACTAGGCACTCGTTAAAGTGAAAATGAGATCTTTGCTTGAACAGCGACGTTTTTGTACGCTTTAATGAATACTCAGACAAGCAACTCAGTAATACTAGGTACTACTAATTGAAAAACACGCTATACTTTTATCCCATAAAGTTATAAGTAATTTCATATAATAATCAGCAGATGTAAATAAAATATACTGACAATTGTTGAAACATAATGTTATTTATTTATTTTTCGATATCTAAAGAATCAAGTTGATAGAATCAATCAACAGAATATAAGGAGAAAGAAGCGTAAGGAGAAAGGGAAGGAGGAGTGAAAGGAAATTAGAGAAACGAACTTTTACACTTTAACTATTCGAAAGCCGTTAATGTGCACATTACCTAGGTAAAGTGCGGAAAACTATTATTTTGTAGATGATTCCGCACTTTAACGGAACAAAGCTAATCTGCAGATTACCTAGGTAATGTGCACATTAACGGCTCTTTCGAGCTTTAACGGTAACATATACAAGATTATTCCAGTTCTCCATCGCCACAAAAAAGTTCGAACCACTCTTCCGTTTAAGTTAACTTAAGAGTTGAATGCTTGGACCAAAAACTTAAAATTTCTTTCAATGGATCAGCATTTAAATTTCAGTTACTTCAACCATAGTTTTGATAAAATTATTGCAAATATTAAATAATTGGAACTGTTTAAATAAAAGGAGTTAACCAGATTTTCCACATAACCGTTAAGGGTGTAAAACAAGATTTGCTTTTGGGTTATTCTCTGAAAAGGGAGGAGTAATTCGTTACACTTTTTCTTAAAAATAAAATTTTCTTGTGGAATCTAGATATTTATGTTTCAAGTAGACGCAACGTTAATAGCCTCGTAAATACTCTTCAGATCAAATATGTATTTTAAAATAAAAGTAATTTGAAATCGATGTAAAAGGTATTGTTAGTGGCTACAACTTGGCCCAGACATGACAAAAAGAATAAATGATAAACAAAATGGAGTTTATTTTTATTAACTTGGGTAGGTTTATAAAGATATTTTTGACAATTTAATTTCTTATAGAATATAGTGTAGGTATGGTTTGTCCTTCTACGGTCATTTTTTGCTACACGAGGGCTAATAAATTTGGGACATACGTATATAGCATAGGAATCTACCATTATAATAAAGACGATATTTTGTCCACGAACAACGACATTTTAAAATTTTTAAAACAGGCTTTTGAAGCTATGCAGTGAAAGCTGAGAAATAAATCGTTTATGCTATCTCGATTAAATATTGTTTCAAATTTTTTTGGTAAAAGGACCCGATGAACTTTTCCTTCTTGTAAAGGTAGAAAATTAAAAAAACTGCATAAAACCACAAAATAAACCCCATTAGTTTTAGTATTCCTGAGTAAAATGATAGCCTTATCGTTGATTCTTCAACAAATACAATAGAAATTTATGGACAGTTCGCTGTCTATCCACAAACGAGATCTATTGCTCTGGTTTCAAGTATCTAACTTGAAATTAAATCAACAAGAGAACTATAAGATTAACTTAAAAGCGTTAGGAATATAAGTTCTTTACATTTTTCCTAAGAGTTAAATTTTGTTTTGCTGTATGAAATAAAATACTAAAAAAGAAATACAGTATGTGGACAGTCCATGGACGGGACATATCACATTTTGTAGAAAATTTGAACAATAAATAACATTTTGATCTTAATTTAGTGCTCCAATGAGAAGCATTTTCTGCCCAGCTAAACGTTGGTGGCTGCAGTGTTTCTGCGGTGATAAATGTTTTTACGTATTCTGAATGTGAAGTCAGTTGCCTTGTTTTTGGAATACGATTTCAGCACTTTGCCAATAAAAATTTCAAAACATGAATTCCGAATTGATAGTTTATTGATCAACACCAATTAGTCCAAATGTTTGAGAAAAGGTGATAAACTACATTTTAAGGTAACCCTCAAATATATCATACGAGCAGTTGGACAGAAGAAGTAACATCTTTGCAGACCGTCTTGTTTGTTTACACTGAAAATGTCTCATAGTGCAGTCATGTAAATTAACAAAATTAACATTTCAAGTGTCAGAAATGCAAACTGCCGTTTATTCTGATAATGAACTCCTTTTTATTGTAAGCTCAGTTAGTTTATTTCTGCTGTCTTTTGAATTGTTTAGTCACCCTGCGATAAAGTTCTCTACACGGTGGCAAATCAGATCGGTTTTAAGTCTTAAGTAGTGGATTCCAAACCACGAACATCCCTGCCCTAAAATAAATTCCAGAATCTGTTGACCTAAGGATAGGTGCTAACCCCTCAGCTTTCTTTTATTCACGATACAATGTTTGTAGCATTTTCAATAAGGATTGCAAGTGAAAAACTAACGCGAAAAATAAATAAGGCCATAAATAGCAAATGAAGCAAAAATTTTCTACATATAGAATCACGGCATTATATTATTTAGCACTTTAAAGGACCACCTTAGTTCCTTATTTAATTAAGTTAACAATTTCCGAACGCCAAATGAAGAAATTCAATTTCTTCATTGGGCGACTATTCAGATTTTGAGCAACTGAATGTTGATTCCGATTTCTTAGTCCATTGCTAGTTTATTTTGGTGTATACACCATAATCCGCAACCAAAATTTTACTTTAGATCTATATAAAAAAATTACATTAACCATCTCAAATAATATATCTTTAAACACAAAGAAAAAATACGTCCATAAATCTTTTACAAATGTTTAATATGAAGGGAACGTCAAATATAGATAAGAGCAAATATTTATTTCTCTAATGTTATTGATCAAACATTTCAAACTAAATAACATTTATAAATGTCAGTAATTTTTATCTTAAAGTGTCGCAGCTAGGCTTAGACCTGACCCATGCGCCATAAAAATCAATCATTTACGTTAAAGATAAATGTATTCCTAGAATTCTTATACTATATAATACTTTTTAAAACGACTATTTTATTAAAGATTTATACGATACTACATAAATATTAAGTTCTTTACTAACCTTCTCCATCTATCTAAAGGAAATTAATCGGGCTAAGAGGGAGAAAACTTTTCTAATGCATTTAGTTTAAGTAGATAGCTTTTAATCCAATTTTAAACTGCTCTGTACGGTTTGCCTTAGTAAGTCGGGTGTCTACTTTTAAAGTAAAATATTTATTTTTATCTGAGACACGGTCGACATGCACAGGAAAATATAAAAATTCAATTCGGTTACCGACGCAACTACTATACTTATCGGTTTTCGAGAATCAAATATGTACTTTTCGGATTTGCAACAAATGTATGCTATGCTCGATATTAATTTAATTTTTAGTCCGAGTTAATAATGTATGACCGTGATAGGTTGGGTCGGGGCCTTTTATATCTTAACGTGCCGTATTTTACCGATATTTAGGGGATTTTAAACTCAAGAGCCGTTATAAATACTCGCACCATTACTTTTTAAATCGAATTCGGTTCACAACCAAATTTTCTGGTTCTGTTAATAAGAAATGAAGTGCTCCTTGGAGCACAGAATAATTTTACTTAACAAAACTTCGGAATGGATTATACTGCCTTTTACATTGATCTTTTTTACATAAATCCGTAGCCACTATTTATACAAAGTGAAAAAATTCGAAGATGAAATATTTTTCACACTCAATCACACTGGTCCTGACATGTGCATTGTGACTTTTTTTCAGTGTTCTTCATTGTTATACAATAAGAATTGTAAAAAATGTATTACTTAATGCATTTTTCTACGGTGATTTGTTTTTAATATAAACTCATACATGAAACGTATTTTTAAATGAATAATCAATGTGTTTGTAGGAAAGAAAATGTCGAGCACCGTACAGATATATCGCGATCTCATTTGCAAAGACTCAGCGACTAATGGATTTTCCAAATATGGCGCAAGGGCCATATTTGGAAAATTGGTATATATTCGGTTAGGTCCAAAAACGGACAAGCTGCGCCAAACACAAGACAATTCAAGCCAATGGATATCCTGGGAGCGCTACCCCCATGTTTAATAAAGACAGAAAAATACATGTGAAAAGATAAGATCACAAGAGTACTTCGGGTCCATGAAGCCCATACGAACCTAAAAGAGATGTGAAATGTATAAAGAAATAGTTGTATAGTTTAAAATCAAGTTATCTCTACATTGATTTTGAAAACAATCTTGAGTTTCTACTTGAGTTCCAGTCATCTACTGAAGTGGGCACAAATACAGAGGCTGTTCGGATATTTTTTGAACGATTTTAATGGACTGAAGCTCAATTTTTTACAAGAAATTTTTGTGTTTTAAATGTTCCATTTGATAGCCCTTATTGTTAACTATCTTTCTACACCTTAATTTCCATGATAATAATGACTTGTAGTATCGACAGTGGTATTTTGCCCCATTCTTGTTCCACAGTTTTCCAGTCTTTGAATGGTTTTCGGTCGGCGTTTCGATAATGCCTTTTTAAAATCCAAAAGCACAAAAGTCCATGGGTGAAACATCTGGAGATTTAGCAGGAACATCAGTAAAAGGTTTCTTGTTCCATTTTTTCCAAGAATTTAATAGTCGATTTAGATGTGTGGCTGCTTGCTTTACCCTGATGCAGTTCTACTGATTGTTGGCACTGTGGGTAAAGATATGGTATTCCTTTTTTGAATATTGAGGATAAAATATGGTCTTGATAATATGTGGGAGTTGATTTTTACATTTTTCCCCTCTTTTTACTTTTAATTTTCCATTATATGCAAAACCGGCAACAATCATAAATCTCTTAGAAAAAGTTCTCACGTTCACTTTGCTAGTCCTTTGACTTGGCGGATTTTTTTTTAAATTAAAGATCTTACCTTACAATATTCTCAGAAATTTTTTTCTTTTTTGGATACTTTTTTAGAAGTATTTTTCCACTTTTACGTTTTTCCTTTCTCATTAATAATATTACTTATCGTACCTTTAGATATCGAAAAACCATGACTTTTACAGCGTTTTTGAATAATTGAATAAACATAATTCTCTTCGGAAAGAGAGGAAACAGCCTTCCATCCATTGCTTATTTAAAAGCGCCATTTTAAAGGTAAACAATACTCTGAGTTAGCAGACGATAAGTAATACTTTAACTATTTAACTGCTGTGAAAATAAAATTATTTTGTAGCATACAATTTTTTACAGCTCATCAAAATCGTTCAAAAATGTCCGAAAAGCCTCTGTATTTATATCAAATCTTAATCCCTCGTCCCTTATAGGAAGATTTAAAAAATATCCATTTAGAGCTTTATATCATTTCATTAAATGAACGAGAAAAATTTCAGTTCCTTTTACTAAGTAGCTTTTCCTTATCAATTGTTCACATTTTAGTTTTACCATCAGATTCGAAGACGATATTCAAAACTTCCTTGGAAGCACTTTTATTCGGCAAAGGGACAAAGTAATTAATGTAATATGACACATTTATTTTATAAATCTCCGATACTTCTGACAGCTAACTGGTTTCTTTCCTGGTTTGAACTCTGAAGAAACTTTGCGAAAAACCATTTTTAATTTTGTCACTACCACTCAAAGAGAATGGGTTGGTTGGGCTTTATGGCGCAAGGGCTATATTTGGCCAAGCTGTGCCAAACACCAGACAATGTCAACTAATTGTAAAAAAGGAAAAGGGAGGGAGAGGAAAAAGATCGCTTGGGTATCCCAGGGGCCGCCACCACGTTTACCAGAGGCAGAAATCCCCACGGGAAATGAATTAGGGGTACTTCGCGTTCAACAAAAAGAATGGGTAAATCTAATTTCCCCAAAATTTTGGGCATCAAAATGAGGTTGGTTGGTTTGGATTTTATGACGCAAGGTCTAGAGACCGACATGCTGCTCCATATGCAAGATAATGCAAAAAAAGGAAAAATAAATAAAAGGTTAAAATAGTTTAATCAACAATAAGTATTTTAAATATTTTTAATTGTAGATGATGCGTAGTTTAAATTACATAAAAGGTACAGCCTAAAAGATATAATATATATGTATAAACGCAAGTCACCATTTGTGAAAAACCAATTATGAAGGCTAAAAAGTATAACTTGAGAAAATTGTAATAAGATGGGGTATCTCCATCTCAGTCGACTATTAAAACTTTAATACGAAAAATGTATTAAAAGTGACGAATTACGGAACAATGGTAAAATGCCACAGCAATGCACGTGGAAGATGATCCAACAAGTATGATTACCAGGTAATTGAGCTTTTGCAAAATCGTCGATGTAAATGTACAAGTTAGAATATGGCTTATGAAGATGTTCTTGGCAATATTGGCACGAGGGAGAGGTTTTACCGGCCAAAAAATAAATGAGTGTCTCGGGAATGAACGATGTGAAGACGCATTACCATTAGGTTGGTTGGGGTTTTAGGTTGCAATGGCCGTATTTGGCCAAGCTGTGCCAAATACACGACAGCAACTTCAAGTAAAAAATATCGCGAAATTGAAAAAAGAGGGATCGGTGAATAAATAATGGGATGAAGGCAGAAAAAAATTGCTTGTGTATTCAGAGAGCACGACACCCGAGTTTACCAAAGACAGTAAGCCCCATGGGATTGATTAATTAAATTTGTATGGCACAAGGGCCAGATTTAGCCAAGCAGCTCCAAACTGCCGGTAATTTTAAATAAATTGTTATCATGATTTACCCAATAATTTAAAACTAATCATCAAAATTTAACTTGTAAGCCCAATGGGAAAAGAAAAAATTGCTAGAGTACCTCGAGTCCATGAAGCCAGTACACACCTGAAAATTACCATAAGGTTTTCCTTCTTTTCATGAATAAACTTGCAGGGGTAAAAACCCCATTTTAACCTTATCATCAGGAATCAAAAACAATGGGTAACTCAAAGTTTTCTATTAAGTTAGGCATTAATATAGGGTATTTTCTCATAAAAAGCTTAGGATAAAAGTGTCCTCATCGTCATTTTTAATACTGAATCTCCAATCTATCTCTGCCGTAATCAAATCAACATCTGTTCAATCGAAGTGGTGATAAAAAGACACCACTTACTCCCACTGCGACGTTTGGCCCCATGACCACCACACAAAAAATCTATCGATTTAATCCCTCGTTTTAAGATCCTAAACACGCGCCCAGATTACAAGAGCAATAAATCTGAAGCAGTAACATAAATCGGCCAAGAGCAACGGGTGCTGATATTTTGGTATTAATATCACCGCTGGATTCACAACGTGCATGTTTTTAGTAGCCTTTTGAAGTTTGTGTACGCACCAGCCTCCAAATTTACGTGTTGGGAAAGCTATAAAAATCTTGTGTTTTCACAATGCCTTTTCGTTTTTGGGCTCGAAGAAGGCTTGTTATGGAGAATATACTGTTATGTCGGATAAGCTGAATTTTCATTTCATCGATTCGGCGTAAATGTTGATATACTAGACAATAAATTATTGTATTTCGCCTTTAGTAATCTTTTACTAGCGATAAATATGATATTTCTGTTTTAGAATAATGTTTGATAAATGTTTTTTAATCCTGATATTGCTAGGTGCGTGATGGTAACGGTAATTAATTAATGTCGCACTGGAGCCACACAACGGGATATTGGCTACGTTCCAGGATCAATCCCCATATATCCGAGGATAACTCGTAATTTTGAACCACGGTCAGATGGCGAGAACACCTGAGCTGGCACCCCATTCTCCAAACTTCCAATCCAAGTCAACGTGAGGACATTTGAGGTCACGGGAGATTTAGCGTGCACCAGCCCCGTGTACACGACCAAGGTTGGACCAAGTTTCGAATCCGCGACCCTCCGATTGCTTATCTGTTACTCTTCCAACCGGGCTACCGAGGCCCGCTTGGTGGGTGAATCTATTAAAATCCAGGGAAGACTGTTCCCATCACCATCTTAGAATAGAATATTTTCCAAACAGGTACATTTGGGGCCACCTTAATTCAGCATTTTTTATAATCTCGAAAAATATTTTCTCACAGATAAAGGTCTGTGAAAGCAATGTCAAATTAAATTTAGTTTTCTAAGATTATGTCACACTTACTTAAAAATCACGTATCTTCTAAAGTATAAAATAACTCAATTTTGTCTTATTTTTCAATAAAATTGTGAAACTTTATATCGAGCAAATATTAATCGTAATTTCATTAGTAGTACTTAAATAGTATCTATAGTTCAATTTTTAATTAATTTTTATCAAAAAGTCAATTTTTAATTATTTTTCTGTTCCTATACGAATATGCTATGAAAGTGTGAAAGCACTTTTTACAGGTTTTGAATTGGGTAGCTCGTATAAATTATTTTATGCAGTGATACTGATCTGAAAAAATAATAAAATACCTTCAAATTCCCTTTCGTAATGCGAAAAATCCCCTGTAAAAGGACAGAAAGTTCCTCGAAATCACTAAATTTTATCGGGAAGAAAATGCTTTCTGTAAAAAAAATACTTTACCCAAATGTACCTGTTTGGAAGAAAGCTAACCAAATGATGAGTAATAATTCACAGTATTTACTAAATTTGAATAAATTGTCAAGCACAAAATTATAGATCCAAACATGAGCAGAGAATATTTCACAAACAAATCAGAATTTTTTGCTTACCTCGCTATAAAATAAATTAAATATACACTTCTATAAAAAACAAATATTTTGAGAAAAAAATAATTTAAATGTTGATACAAAGGGGCAGAGTAACAAACTACATATTTAAAATACTATACCAATATTAATGAATTCCGTTTCCCCCTCTACTGACATTTATTGCTACGAGGTCAAATGCTCTTTTGTCTTAACAATAAAAAATATATTAAATCTCATTCAAGTAAATCAAGCTCTACAGAAATGTTTTAAGAGAAAAATAAAATCATGTTTTAATTCCATCATTTCTGTGGCAAATGTTATTCATTAAAAATAGTGGGATTTGTATTTTATCGGGAATTTACGATGATATATATTTTTATTTCAGAGTCATCTTGTGCATAAATAATTGTCCCCTCAAATACGAATAAAAGTACATAAGCTAGGCAGTTAATTAACGTAGTCCTGGAGCAACACAACGGGCTATTGGCCATTGTCCAGATCAATCCCGAAGGGATAGAACCGATGACAACACCTCGTAATTTTGAATCACGGTCAGATGATACGAGCACCTGAGCTGGCACCCCACTCTCCAAACTTACATACAACACCAGCATGAGGACATTTGATTTGACTGATTTAGCGTGCATTAGTTTCGAATCTAGTTTCGAACTTGCAACCCACTGGTTGCTAATCCGTTACTTTTCTCACTGGGCTAATGTGGCCCAAAAGTATCTAAGAAATCCAAGTAAATGAAAAGGCACATGCTAAGTAGAAAAATAAAATCTCAATTTTATATACTTCATATATATAATTTGATGTATATGAAATTACCAGGGCTTCAAATTTTAAACGAAACAGAGTAAAAGCATTTCTTAAGATGTCATTGATGTATACATTTAAACTCTGGAGAAAGTAGAAATTGGTCATATATCCGACTTGGAAATTAATATTCTACGTTTTCCAAATTCCACTGTCCCTACAAATCTAAAAGGAAAAGCATATTCTTCTGTATTCATCGTTTAGAACGGCATTTTTAGAAATTTCTACATTATTAAATTCTGATTTTTGTTTTGATTCATCGATCTTTACTTCGACTTATTCGGATAGCTCTTTCAAGACTCCTCAGATTAAAATTGAGGCATATCTTAACATCAAGGTGATCTGATTGTAGCCCCAGCTATTTTCTGTTACTGTTTGACACCACACTTCTATAGTAATATCAATACATTAAAGCAAATATATTTCTAATTTAAATTCAAATATTTACAAAAATAAGCAAATCATCCTCCCAAGATTGGTTGGTTGTTTTCGGGTTTTATGGCGCAAGGACCATATTTGGCCAAACTGAGCCAAACAAAAGACAGACAACACCATGAGGGAGGAAGGAAAAGCAGAAGGATAGGAGAAAGTAAAAAGGAACGGGAGAAAAGATCATTCGGGTACCTTGGGGTTGTGACGCCAATACACACCTAAAGATATGTCCCAGAGGGCCCCATTCTTAAGAAATGAGTTTTAAGGAGAAAAATAAGATCAGGATTTAATTCCAGCATTTCTATGACAAATGTTATTCTCTAAAAATAATTTGATATGCATTTTATAGATATATATATTCTTATATAAGAGTCGTCTTGTGGGTATAATTGTTGAGTGTATTATTATCAATAAACTTCATGAAAGAAATTAAGTACATGATTCTCTAAACTTTATAAAGGAATTAAGTTTTACTGATTTGATATACTCTAACGGCTACTCAAATAACTTGCAGACTATTTTTGTCGGATTCTGAATATTTACTACTCCAAATTCGGTTGTTATCGGTTAATGAGTTAATCTTGAATGTCTACACAAATATATATTCGCGCTTTCTCTTCATGTTCTTCACCTTCTTAAAAAATCTAAAACTCAAACACATAAGCACGAGATACACATCTCCAATGTGTAAGGCTACCTTCGTGTAAAAAAATTGCATCGCGAACACAAACGCACTTCCTTTTATAATTAGAGCAGGCTGAATAGATTAGTAGGAAAAATGAACTTTCCAACCATGTGCACGACATTTCAACAAAAAAAAAGCTTTGATGGACTAATAAAACTCCAGTTGATTAAAAAATTTGAACACAAAGCGCGTTAATCAATGTTCTTTGTTTTGTCCCCATCGCAATTCATAAAATAATAACTTTTACGAAGCTTCACGAGCAGATAACTGTTAGTTGGGAAGTCAAAGTGTCATTTAAAGCGTAAAAAACTTATTTTTATCTGTAATAATTCGCATTTTTGCAACTTCACTTCCTTCACTTCACTTCCGTTTCCGACATTGCGATTTGAGTCATGTGTTTCGGATTTAATACAGAAGGGAATGAAATGGATGTTCTTTTATGAAACCACAATTCATAAAAAGTTAATTCTTTCCATAGAACCCTGTGCATTCGAAAGGAATTCCCAACGATCGATTAAACTTTAAAAAAAAATTTATTAAAATATCGAATGAAGCTTCGTTTGAAAATATGTTTAAAACTTACAAACCGATAGAGCTTGCAAAGTAGGAAGGTATTTTAATTAACGTCGCACTGGAGCAACACAACGGGCTATCGGTGACGGTCCGGGATCAATCCCAAAGCGAAAGATCCGAGAACAGCGCGTAAATTTGAACCACGGTCAGATGACGGTAGAGCTTGCGAGATATAGATATGGATATAGAGCTAACAAGAATCAATTGTTCTTAGAATTCACAATTCGTAGTGAACGTGAATTCTAAGTGTGGAAAAATTCTCTTACCCTCTAAGGGGATTCGTCGAGATATCTCGTTTCTCATCTAGATATTGTCATATTCTTTTATGACGAGATCAAGATCTAGTCACTTTTCTTATAACTAGATATCTTGTCCTCAAGATCGGGTCAGTTTTGCTTAGACGCTTCGTTGAGACAACCACCAGGAGAGTTAACAAAGGTTCTAACGCTAGAAGTTATGAAAACAGGAGATATGTCATCAACTTCCATACAGGCAACTGTAGTGCAGGTAGTCGACCTTGGGTCAGTCGATTTTTGAAAAGGTGTGAAATCTCGTTAAGAGAAAGTTGCTATATGCAAAAGTATAAATGGCGATTGCTGTGGATGATTTTGTTCTCATCAGCTAGTTATCACTGTTATAGTTTCCGATACCGAACGATAAACTATAACTCGAATCCGTGCTAATGGCACCAGTTATGGATGTGCTTCGCTTACGTTTCAATCTATCACCTAATTTGAAAACTAGGCTCGTAGAAATCCATTTAACTCTATTGCCAACTCACGGGAGCTGGACTATAGTATGTCATTGTTTTGGTATCGTAGATATTTTTGTTTTGAGATGTATCTGGAAACCAACACACCACCGCTTGGAATGCTCTTTGTAATGAATTAAATGGTGTAAAAGGCCAGAAATTAGATATCTGACGAAATCCGAAGACTCAGACCCCTGGAGTTACTCGAAATTAATATCATTTTTGTAATTCGAGAATGTGAAGTAGTTAAATTTACGTTGCAATGAAGCAACGTGCGTCGAGAATGTGAGAAAAGCATAAAAGCTGCGAAACATATTTCGATTGCTAGTAATTCGGTTAGCAAAGTTAAAATCGGTTTTATCGATTATAAACTTGTACGAAATTTTATCTACTTTTTAAGACATCCTACAACAAAAAAATAGAACCCTTTCCTTGAACAAATGTACTTATTTTCTTTTTCATTCATAACTGCTTTTGATATGATGTGAAGACTCCGTGCCCTGTCAAAATTCCATTTGAAATAAAACTCAACCACGATTCTTTCATTTTAGCTCAAATTAATGTCGAATTGAAGTTTAGAAAACATTGAAAACAAAAACAAGCACTCAGATTGAGCCTCCAATTAGAATGGTAAGACTACGACTTGCAAATCGTTGAAAAATATTGTTTCGAAGCGTCACGACAACGCGCAGTAGTATTGCTCCAATTGTCCGGATAAGCTGCGATATTGTCAAATGTGTTCGCAGGTTCAAAAGAAAACAATTTTTAATATATTCCGTTCACACCACTGCGAAATGTTAGTCTTGTATTTGAATATATCTCATCCAGAGCATTAAAATACACGTAATCACTGCATTTTCCGTTGCCGAGATAGACTGAGTCAATATGGCGGCATACCCAGAGATATTGTATCAATTTGCAATAGAATTTTGCGACACTGCATTGCACAATATGCCAATTGGACTCCGTGTTGTTTGCTAATAAGCTAACTAAACTCCATCATGGGATATCGACACTACAAAAAGGATTTACGGTAGACAATCCCCACAACATGTAAGATGACTAGATATGGACGACGAATATTTTTTTGTAATGCAAAGCAGAAATTTTGAGTTATTAAATGCATACGCAGGGGCTGGCTCTTAAAACATTTTACTGTGAGGGCTTAAGGGTAAAGAGAGTGAGTTTAAAATGTCGTTATTTTTTGGTGAAAAAATGTTGAGCGTAAAGAAAATTTTGCACATAAATGACGCCTGAAATTAAACCGGTTGCTTCAGTTCAAACTCCCTGTTGGCCACAAATTGCACGATTTGTATGATTTTTCGTTGTTGTAAGGGGTAAACTGCTAAGCGTCATAGTGCTGTCTTGCTGGTTCAGTGATGTGGAGATGAGTTGTGATGGGTTTTTTTTTTTTTTTTGGGGGGGGGGGTTATGGCGTAAGGTTGTGATGGGTTGGTTGGTTAGAGGGTTTTATGACGCAAGGGCCATATTTGGCCATGCGAGTTGTGATGGGACAGATGGTAATAGTGTTTCGGGTCTGGAGAGCTTCCATGCCAGATACAGGTCAGTGTGCAATGAATATTCATTCGAAATAAATATTTCAGGAATATGCCGTGCCGCGTGTAATAGTGAGCTCTGAAGTGGAGATGAGGCGCTTACGTAATTTTAACAGTTTGATGATGTAAAATTGGTACCTATGTTCATCATAGACGGTTGGCCCTAAGTCACACCCCATACTATCAGCGAAATTAGGCAGTCAGAAACTGTTTTTAATGGATTTAAAATTTCAATATTTTGTCGCTGTATTAAAATAAACGATAGATACTTGTTAAAATTCCTTTTAAATTCTTTCTCACAAGACAATTTCACACGCGATCTTCACTGAGTTAGCTGTCCAATTGACGCTCACCCAACTAGAACACTTTTTGGAGTGATGATATACTAGAACAGTAATGTATCATCACTCCAAGAGCTTAAGCGAAACGTCCCAATGCTTGTCAAACATTCGGTCTCGTAGTTCCAACTTCCCCCAAAGCAAACAACTTCACATAAGCGAGTTCTTAACGAAAAATTAGAAGCTCGGAGCCAAGAAAAAATATTTACTCTTACTTCCGGTCTTTCGATGGCTTCTGTCACCCGAGTGATTTTCCATTCAGCATTTCTATATATATGTGTGTTCGAAAAAAATTGAAAAAGTCCTCCTCACGCTCGGTAAACATTTCAATTTCTGAGCGCATGCACTTTTTTGTTCAGCTGACTCAACCTCCTGATGCATTGTTATATTCACTGATATTCCATCCCCTTCCTTTTCGATCTTTGTTCGCCTTTCTTCCAGGGATTTCATTCAAATTTCCACACTCCGGCCACGGTTTTTAATATACGGAGCCTAGTTTTATACGGCTTTCATTTCGTCCGATTCACATTTTTCCGTGATAGGTCGCTGGTCTATCTCTCTTCTGTGTTTGGATGGGAGTGATTGGATTTCATGGTGCTAGGGCTATATTTGGCCAAGCTGCGCCAAACACAAGCAACGCCAAGTATTAGACATAAACACATAAAGTTTTAGTGACAGAAGTGTTGATTGGATAGATGGATTTAGTCTTATGGTACATGGGCCATATTTGGCCAAGCTGTGCCAAACGCAAGGGCCGAGTTGGAAGAGCAACGGATTACCAAAAGGGTTGCGAGTTCGAAACTCGGTCCAGCTAAGACCATGTATAGGGGGCTGGTGCACGTTAAATCTGTCGTGGCCTCAAATGTCATCACTTTGGCGTGATGTGGAAGTTTGGATAATGGGATGGCCAACGCTTTGCTACTTTAAAAATATTTTTATGAATTAGTATCCTCTAGAACGCAATTTTTTTTTAAATTGAATGGTCGAAAACAGTTTTTCATTAAATTTTATCAACACGCCCGTGGTTCTGATGGACAAATTCGGATCGCCGTGTGTCTGCGGGCGGGGTAAACGTATTCGGAAGGTCGTATTTAGTTTTTAGGCCTGATAAAACTATTCGGAGGGCCATATTGAATCTATGGGCCAGGTAAACATATTTGAAGGGCCGTGTCTTGTCTCTGGGCCTGATAAAACTATTTGAGAGCCGTGTTTGAACTGAGGGAAAGGTAAACCTATTTCGAGGATTTATTCGTATCTGGTTAACAAGGCTGATAAACCTATTTGGAGGGCTGTATTTGGTCTTCTGCCCGGATAAACCTATTCCGATCTGGTAAGCCTATTCGTAGGGCTGTATCTGGTCTGTTGGCTGGGTAAACCTATTAGCTACAACTGCATTATCTTACGCGTACAGGTTTTTGTAAACTCAATCTAACCCCAACCAGGACAACAGCTATTTGGCAAATAGCTAACATGTTAGGTATCGCTTATTTTGTCTGCATTTGGCTGTTCAAGATAGACCTACTAAAATGCCATGGTTAACCCTATGGTGGTTTACCCTCGCTTCAGAAACAGCCCTGTAGTGGCCAGCTTCTGATACAAAACCTATTCCAAACTGCCACTAGTTGTGGGTACCAAGGAATAGTCTGTTTTCCCTACTTGGAGTAATAGGGCAATTTTTCGACGAATTATCTCATCATCAGCAAAACTGATCAGAATTTGATGGACGAGATACCTCGTCAAAACCATTTGGAGAGTTAATATTACATTAGATGAGAAATATTTTGTTCTTAGCTTAATTACTTACAATGCTTTATTTTCAATCATTTGTGAAAAGACAGAAATATTCGTCTCTAAAGATGCAGAAAAACACAACTTTAAAATTATTTACCTGGATCAAGGTTATAGAAAAGGTTAGACTTAGAGTTAAACTCCCATGATTTTAAGATCTGGCCAGTTTGATACTAGCATGCACAGTTTTCTGCCCACCAAAGAAATAACATCAATCCTTAGGAGTCCCAGTTGTTTGGGGTTTTATGGCGGAAGGGCAATATTTAGCAAAAGCTGAGCAAAACACAAGTGTCACTTCAAGTAAAAAATGTCATGAAAGGGGAGTAGAGGGATTGAGGAACATAGAGGGATGAAAGCAGCAAAATATCGCTTGGGCATCCCGGGAGAGTGACCCCCGGGTTTACTAAAGAAAGCAAACCCCATTGGAAAAGAAAAGATCTCTAGAGTACCTTGAATCCACATGAAGCCCATGCACACTTAAAGGTTATTAACCCTGAGGGCTTTTTGAGTCCCGGATATATGTACAAAGATATTCAAATAATGCTAACGTCAACTACACGCTACAAAATTTATTAGAACACAAATTTACAATGAAAATTGGTTAATGTTAAAATGCATCAAATGCAAATAAATGAATTCAATGAACAAACTACTGAAGATGAAAAAACTATCTGAATTCAGTGTTTTTACGTTTAATTCAAAGAAAAGAAATTCAGGAATACAAATCAAATCTTTTAACATTCAATTGTCTGAAATACACATTTCCAAGCACCAGCACACATTTATCTCCTAGATAACTCAAAATGCATCTCGGTTGAGCCTTCTTTCGTTCCGCAAGATTAAGTTAACTTTAAAACAATCGGGAGCCTTAATATAAAATGGTAATCTCGATACGGAAGAGAGAACTAAATGTATGCAACCCAATTCATAAAAATTGTACGGTGACCTATTTTCAGAGAAAATATCCGATTCCGAAACGAGATTATATCCCATCTTATTCGAGCGATTAAGCAATCTTATTTCAAATAAGTATGTTTATTGTATTTGAATTCGGATATTGTTAAGAATTCTGGAAAAAAATATTAATTTGATTCGTTGGATCAAATTGCATTTTTCATCATCCCTATCGATTTAGTTCTACAACAAAAATAATGTTCAGATGATTTCAACTTTTAAAATTTATTTCAATTTTAAAGCATATTTTGAAATGCATTGTGCAGTATTTCAACTGACAAAGTGAAGTTATAAGTTATTATTATAAATTTTTATTATGCATCTTTATGGTTAATTTTTAGATTTCTGAACTTTTCATAGTTTATCGCTATTGTAATTTTATATCACTGTTTTGAATCACCTCACAATACTTAACTATTGGTAATCACTTTACTAGCATTAAAATTGTGTGTGTTCAATTATTATATATTTTTTCAACCATCCCCTTTAATTGTGTTTTTATAGAATTGTAAATCCACAAAAATACTTTGCTTTAATCTAGCTCTGCTATATCCACTATACTATAGCCCATTATAATTTTATATAATTGTTTAGTTAATTATCTAAAAAGCATTTCATTTATTGATTTAATTTAGAGATTCATTATTTCGTATTTCACTGTATAATTATTCCTAAAATTGTATAATTTTTGTTATTTATTTTAAATTTATGCTGTAAATTTATTGTATTTTATTAAATAAAGTCAATGCGTGTTGCTTTTGTCCAATTTTGAACGAATGCCGCCCTTTCCCATCTTTTCCAGCATTTGATGTTCCAATTAACTGTATTTTGATAAATGATTTTTTGACTTACCAAAAAATTTAGAAAAAAGCTCTCGAATCCATCAGTTATCAAAACATAAGGTAAGTAGGTAGTTAAATTTATGTCGCACTGGGGAGCAACATAACTGGCTATTACCAAAACACAAGGATAAATGTAAAAAAATTGTGACTTTTATGTTGCCTGTATGTTCATTCATTGGTTAAATGATGCAGTTATATTTGAGTTTATAGATATAATAGTCCTTGCAGAAATCTCAGTTTTTTCAAAGTTTCATTTCAAGTTGACCGCACCTATTTTTCCCTAACAACGCTTAAATGAACGGCCAGCACCACTCAGAAACTGCTCTGGTCTTTGTTCAAATGTAAGCATAAACGTCTCAAAAACTTCAATAATGTAATTGCCGGAAGCAAGCCATTTTGTCTGTTTTAATCCTAATGGTTGTCTCAAGGAGGTATCGTCATTAGCAAAACTTAACAGACCTTGATAGACGAAATATCTAGCCATTAGAAGAAAACTGACCACATCTTGATGGACAAGATATATCATCATTAGAGAAACGATCCAGATCTTGATCTCGTCATCACCAAAATAGGCAATATCTTGATGACGAGATATCTCGTCACTACCAAAATATGCCAGATCTTGATGAACGAGATATCTAGTTGAAACCACTTGGAGGATTAATGACGATGTTTTCAACAGCTCCAGCAATGTTGTACTGCATACGGTAGATATTCAATTTACGCACCTGAAGTGTAAGAGATGTTACGGATGCTGTGGTAGTTTCCGATTTCTGAGCATTATCATAAGGTAATCCTGTATGAAAAGTTTCTGTAAAATGTTGTTTGGAGGACTAACTTTGAACTATTTGGACTTCACACCCTTCATTATGATCATCGCTTAACCCTCCAAGACTTCGACGAGATATATCGTCCATCAATATCTGACCAATTTTTCTAATGACGAGATCATCAAGACATTGCCAATATTTTTAAGATGGCGAGATCAAGATCTGGTCAGTTTTCTTCTAATGGCGTTATCTCGTCCATCAAGATCTGGTCAGTTTTGCTAATGACAAGATACCTCCTCGAGACAACCATTAGAAGGATTAAAACAGACAAAATGGCTGGCTTCCGGCAATTTCATTATTGTGCTTAGCCGTGCATCTCAATTCATCCGTTTTTATGGCAAAGTATTTTCGGAATTCATCCAATAAAACACACATTACTTGCTTTTGATCTGCTCATATGTTCGGCTTGTTTAATAGAATCACAGGTTCACGTCCATAAACCCCAGAATATCCGGCATTTCCTCATATTAAGCATTATTAAAAAGGTACATACTCCAGCCGACCGGAACTCTCGAAGAATGTCACGAAGCATTTCTAATAAATTTTCATTTGTTATTGTCAATGGGAGACCGTGCTTCGATCATGAATCACAATAACATCATTTGTGGAAAAAGATGAAAGGTCATCATTCACTACCTAAAGAAATCAATCCATTCTTGTTTTCATCACTACTTATAAAAAATACGAGCCCTACCGACTTTGGTTACTTCTGACATGAATCTTGGCAAGTCTTAAGAACAAACTGATTAGGGATTTTTTTTTTATCAAACTGAAAGCATTACAAAAATCAAATTCTTGGTTCAATAAATTTTAGATCGTCCTTTTTCTAATCATCACAATGGATCACGTTTACGCTAAGAACATCAGATTTATCGTTCGTATTATCAAGAACTACAAATTGTATATTTTTAATACTTATAATATTCATGTTTTAACTAGTTGAAACACAGTTGGTATTTTAAAATGGTAATATTTTTATGGTTTAATCTGTCGAAGTCAGCGAAAAATATTCAAAACATTAATCTTTATTTTGGGAGGGTAGGTAGGTAATTGAATTTAAACCGCACTGAGCCACACAAGGGGCTATTGGACGGCCCGGGACCAATACCGAAGACTCGTTTGGTAGTCACAAGAAACACGACCCTCTTCATTACAGCATGCAAATATATTTTAGATATAAGTGTTTTTCTGGTTATTTTTGAGATTATAGCATTGTCGTACTCAATATTTTATTTCAGATTTCATAAAAAGTATCTGAATAAGAACCTTTCATTTTCAAAAATATTTGCATCGATCATGGCCAATATTTATTGAGTTAGACAATAATAATCGTCACATTTTTCGATCTTAGATATAGCATATTTTCTAATCTAAATAAATCAAATAGGTGTAAAACATTTAAACCCTAACAGTTTAGAAAAAACTTAGGAATACTTGTTAATGAAAGTTAATTTTATTTCCTTAGCGAAGATTCGGTGTAACTCAATCTATTTGTTAAAATGCTATACGTAATTTTTTACATCTTTTCTGTTAAAAAATTTTTATTGAACAAATAAAAATATTAAGAACATTTTAACTAAGGATGGATAGTTAAAGCTTATTTAATTATCTTTTGGGGGTTACACGAAATTAAAAATATTTGCATGAATTTAGGTACTTTTGCATTATCTTGGATTAAGAGATTTTGAATACATTAAAAAAAACTTAAGTTTAAAGTGTTTGTATCAAACTCGTTTCAAACTAAAAATATTTGCATTACACAATTTATTCTTAATTCGATGGCTTTGTTATGTAATGAAAAGCATTAAATTTCAGTTAATATTTCTCAGAGATCCGCACTTTGAAGATAAAATTTAAGGAAGATAATTTTTTTTCATTGTTAATCGTATTCCAGAAAAATTAAGGAAGAAAATACAAAAAGAAAATGACCCTAATTTGGAAGGATTTAAGAAATATTAGCATTCTAATTAGATCTGAAAACAAAATCCTCTGTGAAATTTTACATGTCTAGTTCTTTAATACTTGAAGTATAATGGATAATAAAATCTGTGACATAAAAATGAAGATTAGTTACAAAATTTTAACCGACTTCATTAATTTAATGGTAAGTATTTATTAATCCTATCGACAAAAACTGTCTAGAAACGGTAAAATAAAAGTATTAAAGATGGTATTCAGTAAAGCTCAAGTGAATGTTCTAAAACTTATCAAGTGCTACCAAAAGTAACAAAACTAAGCATTGTTACAAATTAATTTCTGTCAATTCGCTCCATTGCATTCTTTTTTAAAATAAATTTGCGTACATATGTTCTATCACTCGTCAAAACAACTGCGCATTCGTTTTAAGAGTACGCGACGTTGTGAATTAATGATATAAAATTAATTACTTGTTACATAAAGCGTGTAACAAGTTATTTAACATCATGAACTAATTATGTCAGTCATTCTTTGGTATTAATGTGAAAATCTCCTTCATTAGGAAATCCAATTCCTTACAGAAATAGTCAAAACAGCCTGAATCAGATAACTGTATAACAAACAAAAATCTTGGTTGTGTGGTTCAATTCCTTATAGTAGAAATGATCCAAGGACTGAACCAAATAAGTGTATACGGGAAAAATATCTAGACGTTCTATTCTATATAAAAACAATCCAAACAAAAAAAAAGCACATAATTGCATAAGGAACAAAAATGCTTATCGGGAAATCCGATTCCATGAATAAACAGTCCTAACAAAGAAAAACACATAATTATATAAGGAACAAATATACTCATCGAGAAGTCCGATTCCTTATAGAAACAGTCCAAACAGAGAATCAGATAATTGTACAAGAAACAAAATCCTCATCGGTTGGTTTAAATAGAAATAGTCCAGAGAACCAGATAATTGTATAAGGAACAAAAATTTTCATTGTGTGGTCCAATTCCTTACAGACATAGCCCAAAAAGACTGAACCAATTAAGTGTATAAGTAAAAAGTAATTATCAATTTTAATCAGAAATAATGAACTCTATCACGTAGTCCCTTTCGCCAAAAGTCAAGTGTCATCAAAACAAATGTGTATTGTCAAAAGAGCAAAATGATAGTTCAATTTCATAAAGTGCAATTTTTTTATTAGTAGAATTGGAGGAATCATTAACTTGATGCTTCTTTCCAGTCTTGGCAAAATCCTATTTCTATGAAGTCATATAACAGAAACGGATATTATGACCTAAGTAATGGATATTATAAATTACTCTTGCTTTTGCAGAAACGCTTAAAGTTAATTGATTCCAGAATTAAAACAATTATTTTCTTGTTGCATTGGTTAGAACATACCATCTCCAGTTTCGAAGTTTAATAAAATCTGTATGCAATAAGACAAGGTGGGTTGAAAATTTAAATATTCTTGTTTGGAAAAAGAATACCAATCTACTTCAATTAAGAGTTCAAAGAAAATGTTTATGAATGTTTCCAAACGAGGAGGCAAAATATTAATAGTGTAGAAAATAATAACTCTCTCAAAGTCAAATGAATTTCCAACTTCTCATACTTTAAATTGTTTTCTCATTCGATTAAGTTTGGCATGTTTCCGCTATGATCACTTGTTCTACACAAGAGATTACTACTAGCTACTACCACGAGTAGACATTCCCCTGATCAGAGACGTGGTAGGTAGTTAATTAAAATCACACGGGCAACGGAACGGGCCATTGGTTACTGTCCATGATCAATCCCGAAGGGAAAGATTCAAGGACAAGGACTCATAATTTTGAACCAATCAGATGGCGAGAATACCTGAGCTGGTACCCACTCTCCCAACTTCCACACCACACCAACGTGAGGATATTTGAGGCCACGACAGATTTAAGTGCTCCAGCCCTATGTAAACGACCGTCTTTGGCTGGACCGATTTTCGAATTCGCAAACCTCTTGTTGCTAACCCGCTTTCCTTCCAACTGAGCTACTGCGGCTCCTGATCAGTCGTGAGACTGTCAGTTTAAATGTGTGACTGTGATGAACAGAATATGTCACCAAAGCGGCATGCTTATCCAGAATATTATACATGTTATATCGTATATACACTACATATAAATGTATAGAAATTAACTTAGAAATTACATACGTATATCCACATAGAAATTAACTTAGAAATTACATACGTATTTACATAGAAATTAACACAGGCTTTAATCTATCCTAGACCTTGTTGTCCAGTAGTATTGTCTTTTACTATATACAATACAACATGCATATTAAAGGTTAATCTCCTAATATTATCAAGTTGGTTGCATCCAGTTTTATGGCGCAAGGAGGATATTTGACCAAGCTGTGCCAAAGACAAGACAGGCAGCATCAAGTAATGGACAAACGCAGATGGAAAATTTTACCGACACGGAAGTGAGAAATACACTCAGGGAGGAATCGAACGTGACAAGAATCGAACCAATCACCAACAACACACACCTTAGAATTATCAAGACCTGAAGAGTACGAATTTTATCATGCCAATAATGTTGATTCTCGAGTCCTTGTCAGAACTAATGTTCCTGAGACCCACGATTTTACAGTTGTCGGCAAGTGTCCTCATATGCGATGATGCTGTAAGGGGTAGACTGTTGTAATAGAGGTGTCAACGTCTTAAGAGCAATAGTCAGAATTGGTTCTTTTAATCCTCTTAAGGTAGGATGAGAGAGGTCACTACACTAGAAGTAATCCCCAGTTATGATGGGGTAAAATTTCACTCATTTAACGTAGTACCAAACCGGAGAGTGGGGTAGGGGTGGCCGATTGCCAGTATATTGCCGAAAGCAAGGAGTGCGGAATAGGTCATAATACGAGTCATGTACTATTTTTGAAAATCTGCTTGTTTCGAACTATGAGGGATTTTCAGTGTGAAGCAAACCAGGACAGAAAACTAAGCTTTTACTTCCTGTTACACAAAGGCTCTCTCAGGAAACACATCGGGGTTATCGCCGCTTTAGCAACGTTTGACATTTAATCTAATTGTTTTGTTTGACCAATCAACTATTATATATTTATTCGGAATTCATTCTTTGGAATTTTTATCGGAATCGTATTCGAAAATAAAAGCCACTTGACGTTACTTCAGGAATACAAACAGGAAGCGCGTTCCGCCGTAAAAACACCTATATCCATCTACATTTAATTCAACAGAAAGTCTCTCAAATGCAACCCTTAACGTCCATTAGTAGTCTTAAGCAGATAAGGACGGCGGTCTGTTAAGATTCCATATTGGTTGGTTGTTTTCGGGTTTTATGGCGCAAGGGCCATATTTGGACAAGCTGCACCAAACACAATGAGAAAGAAAAACCAAAAAGCAGAAGGGTAGGTGAGGGTAAAAATGAAAGGGAGGAGATATCATTCGGGTACCTCGGGATTGTGATGCCCGTGCACACCCAAAGATATGCCCCTGAGGACGGTAAGATTCCAGAATTAATGTTTAACGCTCTCTATCATTCAATCTGTGCATAAATTTTACAGATAAATGAGTTTTATTTTAAATTTTCCCCAATCTACCATCGCCTTAAGCAAGTGGAAGACTATTGAATCCGGGATTTATCGATTGCGAAGTTTGAGAGAAGAAATCTCCCTCCAAGACAACATCATTACTATGATTATGATCTATTTCTCTGCCACTACCAAAGAAAATTTATGTTGCCCGCCTGTTTCCCCGCATTACCACATGCAATCCAAGATTTGCAGCTGACGCTGAAGATGAGGTGCATTAAGAATGCCAAAAACACAAAATCAAAAGTGCTCTAGTTAAATTCGAATAAATTTCACACCAGATAGAATAGTTTGTTTTTGTAATTTTCCCCATCCACCATCTTTGTCCTTAAACGAGAGGAAGACTATTGCATCCGGGGATCGATGGTGCCAGTTTGATGGAAAAAATCTCCCTCCAAAACAACATCAGTACTATGATTATGATCTATTTTTCTGCCACTACCAAATAAAATTTCTGTTGCTCGCCCGTCTCCCGCATTACCACATGCAGTCCAGGATTTGACGCTGACGTAAGAAGTGCGTGAGGTACATTAAGAATGCCAAACACACAAAAACAAAAGGGCTCCCTCAAATTCAAAAGACGGCAAATAAAACGTGCGCTACATGTATATATTTTATCAAACACCAGTGTAAATATAGTTAGGTTGCTCACATTCAATCCTCCAAAATCTTATCCGAGATTACCATTCGTTCCCTGATGATTACACGCTTGGAGCATTTGGAGGATGGAAAACAGGGAGAGTCAGAATTCCAATATTTTAAGGTCCATATTTGTGAGTTTTATTCCTGAAAACCTGCGGGGCGTCTCAGAGAATGGAATAGCTATCAGATTGCTGGAGAGTTTGACAGGAGGGATGCAGTGACGTCCATCGTGATCATGGCCTCTGGTGAATCTAGAACTTTTTAGGTGGCCTTTTTCTGTTCTTCGCCCCACGCGCATTTTATACGATCTGTCAAAGTGGATGAGTTTATGGGCATGTGACAGTACAAATGGAGATCTTGTATTTCATATTGAGAGAACTGGGGATTTTATTGTAAGTGTTGTCAAAAAAGTTTAGAATTTTTACTCGATGAAGGGGAGAAATAACCAGATATAGATACATATGGGTATATTCGGACAAAAGCATAAAGAAAAAACAACGCTGTTTTCTGTGATGTTGATGATCATTTGAAGACCCACTCGTAACAAGTCTTAGTATTGTAGTCATGAACTTACATTTAATACAAGGTATTAGAGTAATATATTTACTTTTAGTAGTAGATGGTAGAAGTGAAGGAGATATTTTCGTTTAGTAGATGCTAGTTAGTGTAAGTTGGTTAGTTTTGGGGTTTTATGGCACAAGGGCCGTATTTGGCCACTAGTTAGTGTAGGAAGTATTTACGATTGGTTGATGGTAGTAATGTAGGAGATTGGACGGATTGGGTTTTATGGCGCAAGGGTCATATTTCGCTGTAGTCAATGCCGAACAACTTCAAGAAAATGGACACACGCAAGGAAAGGTTTATTAATTCAGAAGAGAGAAATATATTCAGGAAGGAAGCGAACCTACGCCCCTACAATTCCTCAGGTTGCTAGCGTAGTGGGCAAACCCAGAGCCACGGCGACCCAGTAGTTTAAAAGGTATTTAAGTTTAGTAAATGATAGTAGTATAGGGAGATACTTACATCTAACATGTGGTAGTATAGTGCATCCCCAGCGAAAAGGCACATTACCTTGGTTCAGTTGATTGTTAGAAAGGTGAAATGTCGTCAGGAGAAAGCTGTAATACACAAAAGCATGCATGACGATCTCCATAGATATTTTTTTCCCTCGCCAACTTTTGGAACTCGTATTTACTGGGTTAAAGATATCAGCGCTAAGGACGCCAATTGTGGAACTGATTTGTTTACATTACAACCGTTCACATCTAATTTAAGTAGTAAACTCGTTCAAAACAACCTGACTCGAATGCCAACTCATCGAAGACAGATTGTAGTGTAAGCGGTATTTCTACTTGATAGGTGAGTAGTTGCGTAGGATGTATTTACGTTTAATTCGAGAAGTTGTGAATGCAGTAAAATAAATGTTTTTTATATATTACGGATACATTAGAACGCTCTTCTCTCAGATTATTACAACAGAATGCATGTCAGGGGAAAAAACAAAATAGTTATTACTGAAGGTAGGTATTTAATTAACGTCGCACTGTGGAGCAACACAACGGGCTATTACTTATTACTGAAGGTAAAGAATCAAGCGTCCAGGATACGTAATATATAAATGCTCTCACGTATATAAAGTTACAAAATGAAGGCAAGCGAAAATTATAGAATACATCTAGTAGAGTAGCCATGTTTATATTTCGAAGTGGGTGCAAAGTTAAAAACGGGAATATGCAAAGTTTAAATCTTATCACATTTAAAAAAGGTCTTTTCGTTGTTATTTTCGGTTATTTTTTTACCGATCTAGCTATGAAGGATTTCCGTGAGCGGACATACATTTGAGTTGATCGAAGTACACGAATAAATATACAATAGGGTTTAGTAAATACACTGCTGGCCACCCAAATTGCAACACCAAGAAAGACAAGAGATATCACAACAAAATTTATTTTGTAGATAACATGTTGACCAAGTATCAAAGGATTAAATTTATAGACTTCTGTGAAGTGTGGTTCCTGCCAAAATCAGTAGCCGCCATTGTTGGAGATCACCGCTGCCACACGCCTCGGCATTGATTCAAAGAGACTTTGGATGTGTTCTTGGGGTACAGCAGACCAAGCAGCTTCCACACGTTGCCAAAGTTGATCTGGTGTGGCAGCTGGGGATGTATTCTGGGTCAATCGTTGAGCAACCATGGACCACATGTTTTCTATCGGCGAAAGATCCGGAGAGCGAGCTGGCCAGGGAAGCAATTCAATCTGGAGATTGACGAAGAACCCTTGGACAAAGCGTGCCACGTGTGGTCGCGCATTATCCTGTTGAAATATGGCTGTGGGCAAGCCCTGAAGGTAAGGAAGGACAACTGGCTCCAACACCTCGGAGATGTAGCGATGGCTGTTTAAAGTACCGGCAATGCGTACTAGAGGAGTGCGAGAGTGATATCCAATACCGCCCCATACCATAATACCCGGTGCAGGACCAGTGTGGCGGTGCATAACGCAGCTGTTCAGCATCCTCTCTCCACGGTGTCTCCAGACTCGAATCCGACCATCGTGGTGTTGCAGACAGAAGCGTGACTCGTCAGTAAAGACAATTTCATTCCATTCTGCCGTCCACATCCTTCTTTCATCGCACCATTGGCGGCGGAAACGTCTGTGGTTCTGCGTCAAGGGTAGACGAAGCAATGGACGTCTTGCGGACAGACCACTCTGCTGTAAACGGCGTCGAATGGTACGCGCAGACACTGGATGATGCGGTACAGACTGAATGTGCTGTGCTATGGTTCGTGATGTGGCTGAGCGATCCGTCACTGCCATACGCACAATATGCCTGTCATCACGTGAAGTGGTGCACTGAGGTGGATGCGATCGAACACGTCGGTCCGTCGTACCCTCCTGCATCCAACGATCACATATCCGCATTACAGTTGTTTGGTTTCGTCCAACACGACTACCGATTTCCCTGAAAGATAATCCACAATCTCGGTAGGCCACTATCCTTCCTCTGTCGAACTCGGATACTTGATCAAAAGATGATCGCTGTTTTCTACGAGGCATAATTGATCGTTTTTTTTTTAAACCACAAGAAAAACACAATTGCCGTACTTGAAATCGTCGAAATCTCCAAGCCTTAAATAGCGCTTTGAAGTGGCGCCACAGGCGCGCGTGATGTGCGTCTGCGCTGAAATTCTAATCATTTGCATATCTCACCTCCGCTAATGCATGTTGTAAATTTCATATTATTTGCATGCTTCCTTCAGGGTGTTGCATTTACGGTGGCCAGCAGTGTACTTACGAAATAAATTATGATAAATAGTACTACAAATATTCAAAACTATTTCTAGAATTTCACTCTTTATTTTTGTGTCACTGTATGGGTAGGGGATAACACAATACGTTTATATGTGAAAATGGTTGAGTCAACGCAATAAAACCACAGTCCAATAATTTTCATACCTCGTAAATGAATATATCATTAAAATATTTCATTGTAATGGTAACTAATTTATTTTTAAAATTAAACAGATATTTTTATAAAATAGTATTTTATTTTTGTTGAGATACTTTTTAAAATCAGAAATCCACTTTCTGGTAGGTGATTGGACCAACCATAATTTCTCTTCTGGCTAAGCAATGCACATACCTTTCCTCTAACCACTTCTCGAAGGGTTTGTTACTTTGAAAATAATGAAAGTAAATCAATTCAGAGTTTTCTAGATGCCCTCAAAAATTCAAAAATAAGCGATGAGTTCCCTCTTGAACCATAAACTTTTCAAAGGAAAGAGTGTCCGTGTCCCCAATTTTTCGGTAATGAATGTGTTAAATGAAGTCTTTGTGGAAGGACCGTGAAACAAGTTTTGAGCGACACATTAATAGGAAATGCGGAGTGTCGGTAGTGTTGAAGGAAGTATGAAAAATTGCATATTCATGGGAAGTGAACTCGGGAGTTAGATTTTCCAGTCTTCATGATTCAAATGGCTCATACCTACGGGAACTTTTATCTCTAATAGGTTGCTAAAAGAGGGTATAACTAACTCACAGGGCTCTCAAAATTAAGTTTCTAACCTTACTCAAAATGTCTTCCCCCAACGGCATATTTAGGCTAATAAAGCTAAGTAAATAGATAACCTTCCCTGCCTTTCATAATGCGCTTAGCATTCAACTTTTGCAATGTTAAATATAAGATGCGATCTAATGACATGGAAGAATAGTTTTGCAGGATTCTGGAACATAATGCGTTCATTACCTTATTTTCCCCAATGGATGTGAATGGATTGTCAGATAAAATACATTTATGTGACCTACATAGCATAAAACGTTAAAGTATACATCAAAATCTATTTAGCCTCCAGTAATCAGAATGCAGAGTACATTTGATGGCGTGTCTATTTCGAAGACAATGGTTAATTTAGAAATTATGGAACAATTCTTTGCGTGGGGAACAATAGGATATGTAACTATATTTGGCAAGTTTTAAATTTCTAATACATTATGTGAAGACCTAAATGCTTATCAATAACTCTTCCGGAAGCATTTATAAGTTTTAACTTCCAATTGCTTTTTTGAAATCAGACGAGGCAATTTTGAGGAACCCTCACGTCAATAGTCTCATTGCATATAAACCAGTAATTTCAGTCCTTAGAGTCTTCTGTGCAGGAGCAAATATTTTCTAAATATTGATACTATTTTACATTATCCCTTTACACTTTCGAAACTTTTTCATTCACTATAGTAATACTGAATTACACATGTCCAAAAATGACGGACGAGATTAATTCTGTGCCAAGTACCTGCACCGAAATACCCCAAATGATCAATGAACATTCCACAAGTTATGTGGAATAGAAATAAGGACCCCCCCATGCCTCGTGGTGCTACTATCAACTAAAAGGGTTGTTCGAGTTCCCGAGACAAGAAGTCTCATCCACACGTCTTGGCTCTCGTACGGTCCTTGGTGTTGTTGTGTGGGCTGCAATGTGACGTTCAAAAGCATCCCGAGCATTGTGATTGGATTGAGATCAAGTGACTTTGCTTGATGCGAATTCAGTATTATCTTTAATTTTTGGTGTGTTGTTGCTGCAGTGCTACGTAACTTCACATGCCAACCAAGTAATGGACATTTACACAAGGAAAGTTTTATTTCACAGAAGAGAGATATACCCCCAGCAGGCATCGAACATACACCGTCTGCAACTATCAGGTTACTAGTTTATAATTTCAGGTTTACAGAAATCAACCCTCCGAGTGGTTTCGACGAGATATCTCGTCCAAGATCTGGTCAATTTTCTAAGGACGAGATATCTCGTTGAGACAAAACTGCCCTAGAGCTCCAATGGGTAATGAAGATCTAAGTACAAAAACTAATTGTTCCTTGCCTAGAACTTGTGAGTTTGGAACAGGTTTTTGCATCAGACTGACCACTAGAGTCGTCTTCGACACGAAGATAAACCACCAAGAGGTGTAGTTTGAGACGGTTTATTGACAGCGGGAAACATGGAAGCACTGCGATCAAACATTGAAAAACCCACCAAATCATATAAATAGAAAAATCTAATTATAATAAATCCTTACCCAAACTCAAAACACGTCAAACAACTGTCACATCACACCCCACAACGTGTCACGCAGGCTTTTTTTCGAGCGATCACATTCCAAAGAGTAAAGCATACCTTTCATGTTCAGCAAGAAAAGGCCTATTAACGCCTCAGCTTCGTCCCGGCGGGACTCCCGAAGTGATTTAAAATAGATTTCTCAAACGTCCTGCGATGTCTGTTAAAATTGAAAGGTGACGTCACGGTCTGTCATCGCGAGAATCCTGTTCGAAAGACAGTTGAGGAAACGCCAAGGAGGATGAAATATGTTTTGGGAAAGTTCGACTTTCGGGCTTCGCCGTCGATCTGAATCCGCCCCGATGATTATGTAAATAAAAGTGGCAGCTTTTTAAAAGCAATTTCTGGGATGCTCTCGAGTCTATTTCTATACACTGTGATGGATTGCGTTTTTTATTTTGAAATGTGGGAATTTCAATGTAAAGCCAGTGGGACTTCGCTTATCCAATGAAAAATGATGTGATGACTGGGAGGCTTCCGTCATTTTTTACCTCTGATATAGAGCACGGGTGGTGTATGGCAAGCGTGCCAAAAATGGTTTGCATGCCACGCATGATTTAACCCCCTCAACTCCCAGATTTACTTGGCACCCGGTACCGCAGGCAAATCAAGGCACAATGTCAAACTTCCACCTATACCTTGAATTAAATTTAGAATCATACCGCCTTCATTTTCATAATTTCTGGATTATTTTCTACTAGCAGATCCACGCATAGCATCTGCGCTAAGCTTTCTAAACCCTCCAAATGGTTTCAACGAGGTATTTTGCCCATCAAGACCTGGCCAATTTTGCTAATGACTAGATATCTCATCATCAAGATATTGTCGAGTTTTTGATGATGACGAGATCAAGATCTGGTCAGTTTTTTCTAATTACGAGATATCCCGTCCATCGTGATCTGGTCAGTTTTGCTACTGAGATGAGATACCTCGTCTAAGCAACCACCATGAGGGTTAATTAATTATATCTATTTCTGTTAAAATGGCGTTACTCACATTTAATCAAATTTAAATCCATTTATAATGATATAACACCGATATTCACATCTCAACCTCAAAATGAAATAAAATTATCCAAAAATATATAACAGCATTTCGGATACTTTTGACTGGTGTCAATTTATGTTTCTAATAAAATGAACGGCCACACATAAAAGTTCACCATCTGTCATATTACCCCAATTTTCAACTTCATCATCCCATTCCCTGTTAAAAGTTATACGGCATTGTTTGACGCTAAACCTATTTTAATTCATATTATCTTTAGTGCTGATTTCTATCTTCCAAATTGTTCTGCTGAATTTCAGAGAGGCGAGCTCTTCCGTGTAGTTTCAACAATATTATGCAGTTCCTTAGCTCGAATCAAATATATTTAAACCAAATGGAAAAATTAACGAATGAATCACGTAGTTGTTGATTTTATATTGTTTGTATCTGTTACCTTTCGACAGTAAGCAAATAGTGTCGATATCTGAGTAACGTACGTTAGTGAAAGAAATTTTGTTCCGTTTTGGTAGAGTAAAATGTTGTAAATTGGTCTCAACTAATATTAAATTGATTTTGTTTTCTTTTTACTGTTTTCAACCAAATCTTCAAATTGTTATCAGTAATGGTGACTCTAAAAGTTCCTTAAATAAGACATTCTATTTTTCAAAACTTAAATTCTTGAAATATGCTACTTCAGATAATTTGATATACTTTATCTTCCTATTTCTACCACAATTATTAAATCTTTTAAACTTTTTCCAAAAATGGTATCTTGAAAGAGTTATGTTAGGATAAAAAGCGTTTCATTATTTTACTAAATTGTTTATTCCTATAAAAATGAATATAATTTTTTTTCAGATATTACTTTATTTAGTGAATAAAAGTATGAAGAAAATGCTGCTCTATAGGTAAGATAATAAATTTGTAAACACTTCGTGTCGATATAAAGTGCACTTTATAGCCCACTAGCATCAATTCATTAATGTGAGGGTAGCATTTCATGACAAAGCTTTTAAGATTATGAATTAGTGATATAAAAATAAAATATTCTAAGCGATTACATTTTCGTGAATCGACCTATTATATTTTCTGAGTCTGTTGACAATAATTCTAAAGTGATACTATGTGGCCACAAGTACAAACTTAATAGTTAAAGAATAAAAATGTACGAAATAATTTTATTTTTTTACAGACTTTTACCTAAAATATGAAAAAATTGAATATGCTGTTATTCAACATTTATATTCAGTCAGTATAATTAAACATTTAAAGGTTATAACAATGTCCTAAGTTACCTGCAATTACATGCCATGCATTTAAAACTTAGATCAATATTGGTCTATGGTTTTGAAAGACGTCCATTCAAAAAGTAATAATAGTTAAAACAAAACATCTCATCAGTAAAAATTACAAAGAAGCCAACTAATCCTCCAAGGTTTTGCTCATTTATTTATTTATTTCACTCGTTAGAGATGTTCCACTCGATTCATTTTAAACAAAGTGTGTAACAACTGTCCCTGAAAATTCTCTGAAGTTTCTTTGTGAGCAATGACACAATTGCATTCACGTGCGTGCTTTCGCTTCATTGTCTAGAGTGAAGTAGATGCAATCGATTGCAGGTGATTCCACCATCAACCTCGAGCTCAGACTAGTTTCGGGGTAGGCTTCATGTTGGAACAATTATGCCAAGTGTTTTCCTCCACTGTCAATCAAGAAAGTCATGACGTCATTTCAATCACCATGGACTGTCTGTGTTGGCGTCCTGATTCGTAAACTAACAAAAAGTTGCTGGAAGCTTACGATTCATTCGCATGTGGATCCAATCTTGCTATTTCAAAAATATAGTTTTGACTGAGAGGACTTCCAACGGATTCAAAGTTTAAGCAAAAATTCCTGGTACGAATCGAAAATATTGTATTAGAATTGACTGAATTTGTATTCAATTTAATAAGTAAGAGTAAACAGTGTACTTACTCTAAGTGGAAGAGAAATATTTTCTCGGATAGCAAGGAAACCTCTATTTTAAATCCAGAATAAAATCGGGAAAAATCTAATTATCCCAAATTATTGATTCTCCAATCAATTTAGAACATATTGTTGAAAGTTATATGCATAGAATAGAAATTTATGAGAAAAAGAATCTATTTTACTCTTAAAATTCGAAGTCATGAAAAGAACAAATGCGTTACCTTATATTTATAACGAAATGAAAGATTTCATAATTATATGTAATTTTCTCTACAATTTTCTCGTAAATTTTCATTTTGACCGGAATTTCAGGGTTTTTTATTTTTATTATCCTACTCTCGGACGTATCATGATTCATCTGTGAAAAAATTGAACCATTGCTTTTGGGTCCAAGTCACATGATCAAGATACCACTTTAATTGCTCGCCTTAGGGCTTATGCTTGGTTGGGACACACTAACACTTGGTTGGGTTAAGGCGTAAGTGCCATATTTAGCTAAGCTGTGCCAAACACAAGATAGAGGATACCCACAAACTCTTGGTACCAGTTCTTTAAGACCTTTTGCATGTAGCCTTCGTCTCAAGGTGCTGGAAGCTATTGGTCTTCCCCAGCTGTAGTCAAAAAAGCTTTGAGTGCTGGTTCTGACACTGAGATTGCGTTTGCCAGTGAGTTTCCCAACCCTAATTCGTTCCGAAACAGGTCTCCAGACTGTTCTACTAGTTTGGAATTGTTTCCACAAACGTGAAATGTCTAAATGATCCACAAAAAAAAGAAACTTGCCTCCGCATTAATGGAGTGGTCTCAAGTCTTTCGACAGCACGCCAGCGTTGGGAATCTACCAAATGCTTTCTCAGAGCAATAATAAAGAAATCAAATTCAAATTAACAAACGTTTAAGAAAACAATTTCTCTGAGCATTGCAACTGCTGAATAGAAACGCGTCTTTATTTTTATACGTAATTATAAGTATTTATAAGTAATTTGCATATTTAACACGGAGTCATTTGCTCTTTGGCAGGTGATTTAGTATTCGTATATCCTACTTAAAGTTCACAGTAAGGTTCATCCTATGCACTCACCATTTGATAAATTGCATTCTGTTTAAAATTTTGGAAGGTAGTATCTATTTTTACTTCTACAAAAGCAAAATGTTTCTTTAAATAACCATGGTACAATATTGAAGTTAAAAGTAGTTTTATTGAAAATAGTACAACGCGGAAAACGACGTGAAAAATTGTATTGTTTCATTTTGAATTGTTCTCACTTGATGACCTTACAACTGCATTGCCGAGCCATTTTCAAGCGTTAGAGATAATAATAGAAACAGTGCATATAAATTTATTTTATAAGATAAATACTCGTATAAGGAATACACGAGTTAGTAATAATAGAGACTTGTTTTGGAAGTAATGTACAAGCATTAATATAAAAGTAACAGCGAGGTGGAAAGTTAATAATGCTGTCAAGCATTTCCCTTATTTATACTCAATATCCGCTTCAGTACTGAAATTTCGAAAAAGAACTCCAAGTCTTATTTCATGGAAAAAGTTCAACTTTGCCTTTCATCCGAGCTCCTTTCTTTTCAATATGATGTCACGTTTTATATTACATTTTTAATAAAAATCTTGTCACAAATGATGGGGTGTCAAATACCTCTCAGAAAAGTATTGAGAAGAAAATAACAGTTGTTAGAGTGACTACTGCTCTGAGGTTTGAAAGGGGAACTAGAAACTCAGTCTATAAGAATGTCGACAGAACAGAACTTTCGTTGAAAACGTTTGGACAAGAGTCCCCATTTTCTCCTTGCGAAAGTTCCTTTTGAAAACTACCAAGAACTGAAGTTTCTAAATTTGAAATATCAGCGGAAAAGTCTACATGAACAAGTTTCCGAGAAAGGTTTTGCGCGATTGCGGGTGTAGATAAAATTTCGGTACATTGGTAAAAAAAAAGCAAAAATTATTTTATAGCATATTGCATCTAGAGAATTCATCCTCAGTTAATTAAATTAAAATATTTATTTTTATTTATTCATACTGTCAAACAGATTACTCTAGTTACATTACAGTGAAATAAGACCAAAAGTGTAGGTAGGTAGTTAATTAACGTCACACTAGAGCAACACAATGGGCTATTGGCGATGGTCCTTGATCAATCCCGAGGGGAAAAATCCAAGGACAACTTCTCGCAATTTTGAACCACGGTCAGAAGACGAGAACTCCCACAGCACGCCAATGTGAGGACATTTGTGGCCACGACAGATTTAACGGGCACCAGCTCCAGTGTACACGCAAGACCGTATTTGGTTGGACCTAGTTTTGATCGCGCAAACCACCTGTTGCACCGCTGCTCTTCCAGCTGGGCCTACCGAGGCCCACCAAAAGTACAGAACATGCAATAAACATCAATACCAGTACAACCGGATCAAGAACAGTACAATCGGATCAATAACAGTACAAATAAACACGAAACAAACATTACATAGAACAAAACCTACGAAAAAGTAAAAAATCAGGATCGAAACCACAGAAATAAACAAAGATTTAGTTTTCATACATTAAAATTACTAAAATATATCAAATCGTCGAGAATATTAAGAGTTGAAGGTAAACTATATAGTTCTGCAAATTGGGCTAATTGGTTGATTTTTCAAACAATTTTTGCTGAAAGTTTCCTGAAAAATAATTTTATTGAGTATTATAATTGCGTATTTATAATTATATTGAGTATTATAAGAGGGTACACGAATATTTATCTCACTGAGAAGGCTGATACAACTGCAAATAATATACAAGTTTGAGATGTTCTTCCACCCCGACAGAATGTTTTATATAAATAAAAAATGTAAATATCCGTTTAATTTTTATTTAAGGATCAATTCACATCAACAGAATCCGGGCAATCAGAATCCAGTAGAAACTGATTAAAATAGATTCGGTTGCATTGAAGGGGAACGCTCTGGATTCGGGCATTGTAAAATGTATTATGGCAAACAAGCTATTTATTATGGCAGCAGCTTACCCGGATATTCGTAAGTCAGTTTTTGCTAGATTCAGATTGACCTGGATTCTGTTGGTGTGAAGCAGTCCCAACGGTTCAGTAGACGCATTCAAAATGTGACAGGAATAAGCGTGGCGTATCTTTGAGATAACAGCTGCTTTTATCTCACTAACACACCAACAAATAACTGAAGATTTAAAATGGAAATAAAGTGTACATGCCAGAGTGATTTCTTATGTTTTAATAATTTAATCATCCACACATTATAAATTCAGGTGTGATGGTATGAAACTCACGCGAGAAGGTGAGATCTATCTGATAGAAGGCTGGTTGGGTTTTTTAAGGTGCAAGGGCAAATTTTTGACCAAGTTGTGCCACATAAGATAGACAAGTCTTATGATGAAAAATGACCATGGGGGAGAGTATGGTCATTTCCAGTGTTCAAGTTCTAGGAGACTGAACCATTTTAATTAATTGATAATTTTATGAAGGGGCCTAGGACTTGTATATTTAGGGATAATAAAGTGACTGATACTTCAGTGCTTAGATTTTATCTAAAGTATTTGCACATTTCTATAGGACATTCCCTCTTTAAATTTCAGTCTATACTCACTAGTAGTTAGCTATGTAGTTATCCATGTGGATGCGGACTCGGAAATTGAACATTTAAATTTAGTCAGACTCCAAAATAAATGCTCTTTTGTTTCTACTCCAGGTGTCCGGTGACTTGTCAGTACACTGTATTATATAACGTAGTGGCCTACTTTGAAGGTACTTTCTAGTAGACAAAGTTGCACCATCCATTTAAAATATCTTCAGAGTAGTTTTTAGACAATTTGCCACTGGTCTGACTGTTTGCATTATTTACTTTAGTTTTGATTATGTCCATACTAAGCCTTGCTAGATACAAACATCCTTTCAACAATCGTCTTTAAGCCCAACATCCATCGGAGATCCAACCCACATCAGACTCAATAACAGTTAGCCCCAACGGGGGGGGGGGGGGTTGTCCTACAGAGACGAAAAATCCGTTCTTTGTACTCTCCCGGAAAGCAATTTCCCCGGGTCGATCTGTGCGTGAATATGAAAGAAAAAAAGCTTTGGGCCTCTGCCTCAGTTTTCTTCCAGAAGCACTCCTGATGATTGGACCACACACCGCGATCGGAAATCCGTTATCGTGTTGGAGGGAATTTCCGGCACGAGGCTCCGGTGCCCAGCCTACGAAATATGGACTGGACGCTGGAATAAAAAAAAAGCAGCCACACGAAGAAAGGATGGACCGATTTGGGGCTTCGAGGAGATAGACTCGGGAACTTTTTTTCGTCATCGGCATTGATTTCCAAAACGTTCAGGTAGCATAATTTCCGCCCTGGTCTTCTCTTATTTCAATAGCGGGGAATAAAACGGTACTCTCTGCAGTTGGTGATATTTCCCGAGGGAAGCCTTAAGTTGCATAGATTAAGGGAGCGACTTCGAAGAATTGAGTCTCACGAAACAAGCTGCATGAGAAGCTGACAAAAGCACTTTCTTCATGATAGTGAGCCTTTCCGTCTCTGCTTTTGTATCCTCTGCGTGAGTAATACATACTGTATAACATTGTTTCTGAGAATACTACGGTTCAATCTTATATACGAGAAAAGGTTTTTTTACCGTCTTTAGAAAGATATTCTGAGGAATTTCATTTTAAGTTGTTCAAAGAAAGTGCAGTAGAATGAAGGATTCTTCTACTAGTGGCAACTAAAAATAAATTTGTGGAGAAAAAGCTTGATGAAAGGAGCGACTTTTGCAACTTGTATTCTTGCATAAGCATTTACCAAAGTAGGTTTTATCTACTAATTCATAGCCTAACACTACTATATAAAAAAACTTTCGAACATCGATAGAATAAAGGGATTGAAAAATCGTTATAAATTAATCATGTAATAAAATGTGTGAATTAATTAATAACTCATGACATTACGGGGGCCAGTGACTAAGGGTTAACCCACTGCGCCATCAACCTGCTAGTCGTAAGCAGCGCAGGTAGTAAAAAATCTTCTGAATCAGTTCAACTTCCCTTGCTTGTTTATTCATTACTTGAAATTCATTCATCTGTCTTGTGTTTGGTGCACCTTTGCCAAATCTTACACCAAAAAATCAAAATCAAAACACCTTGCCATAAAATCAACCGTAACAATACGTTTCATGCATCATCAAAAGCGTTTTAGAAACCTACATAACCGCGAGTGGAAAATATTTTATTCTACGTCACAAACCTAATAAATCATTGGACTTGAAATGCAAAATTGAATATGAAAGTAATCCTCAAACTCTCGTTATTCGAGAACATTTCCATTTAATTTTAGCAATATAACAAAATGACTACTTGTATTCAGAAACCATACAGAAAATATGCAAGAATTTAAACATCTATGAATTGGATTGGATGTTATGGTTTTATGGCGCAAGGTCCAAAAGCGGACAAGCTGTGCCAAACAAAAGCAGAATACGACCCAATAAAAGCATAAAATATTTAAAAATTAATAGTCTAAGATGAAGGTAAAAGGTAGGTTTAAAACATGTAAAATGTGTAGATGAGAAAAAAATGTACAAATAGTCAGATGATTGAAACAAGACCATTGACTGCAGCGTAACTAATGAATTTTATTTACATATGCATAAAATTTGAAAGTGCGAAACTTAAAAGATTGAATTATAAAAGAATTTGATAAAATAGATTGATGAATCATTTTGCATTTGCAAAAAAAAAATAGATCAAATATAAAAAACCAACTGAATGTAAAAATGCGAAAAGGTTTGGATGGAGATTTACCCCAACCAAATCTTGCATATTCAAATTTATACTTTTAAAAAATTTAAGACGAGGATTAAAAACAGGACAAATAATTAAAATGTGATAAACAGAAAAAGGAGCAGAGCATAAATTACAATTGAGAGCTCTCTCTCCTAATAATAAATGACGATGGGTGAATCGTGTATCCAATGCGAAGGCGGGTTAGTTTGACATCCGTCCACCACACTGGAGACACTGATGAATGATGGGTTTCATACTATGCAATTTGTTGGTTACTTGTAGGTTTCATGATTCTTGCCACAAGGAGTCGACGAACTCCTTTGTGGACATCTTGATGTCACTAAAGGGAACGGTTTGCCGCAATGGAACGGAAGCTGCTTTCGCAGCACTGTCAGCAAGCTCGTTACCCTTCATGCCCACGTGACTAGGGACCCAATAAAACAGAATATCGAAACCCTTGCTCTGCAAGGTACCCAAGCTGGTAAAAATATCGGACACGACAGGATGGCAAGTGATGCTATATTGCTCCAGCTGTTGTAATATTGCTCATTGATGGTATATTGCTCATGCTGTCAGTGTAAATGCAGTACTTACGGTGGGTGCTAGAGGATATCTGCGCTGAAGGGCGCAATAAATCGCCACCGCTTCAGCAGTGTAGACGGAGCAGGAAGTGTGAATTCTGTAACTATATATAAATAGTGTTAGGAAACAATTCCGAAATCTACATAATCTCCTTTAGACCCATCCGTGAAAACTGGTAAATAGGTGTCAAACTGACCACAGTGTAAGTCATAGTTGTTGGAAAATTGCTGTTGATCAGTGTCAGACATTGCCTACGGAGTGAAAGGGTTGATAAAATTGAGAGATGGAAAGTCGATGGGAAACGAAATATTTCATTTTGTTGGGGCACAATATCACTAAGATAAGAATCGTTAATGAGGAATTGGTCCTCTGCAAGAAAGGTTTAATGCAAGAGGAACGAGCGTCGTAAAGGCGATTCAAACCTGGAGTAAGAGTCATAGGTTTCAAGGGATGGTATAACACTGATTTGATCTTACAATAATAGATGGACAACTTCCGTCGCAGGTCAAGTGGTAGCTGGTGACATTCCACGTAGAGGCTGTTAACTGGAGACGTGCGAAATGCACCAGAGCAAATCCTCAGAGCAGTGATGGACTGTCCAACTTGCGTAAATTGGTTTCATTTGCTGTGTCTTATGCAATACATCCGTAGTCAATGCGAGACATGATAGATTGATACACTCTGAGTAATACTCTACGATCCGCTCCCCAGGATGTATTTGAGAGCACTTAAATATTGACTGTTTTCTCACTTCCTTCTTAGGAGTAGAATATGTGGGAGGAAGGTGAGTTTTTGTCAAAGATTACTCGGAGGAATTTCATCTCGTTGACTACGGGAAATTGCGAATCCCTTATGTTAATTGTAGGGTCTGGATGTAGGCCTCGTTTCCTACAAAAATGGACACAGCAACTCTTGCTTGAGGATAGCGTATGACCATTTTGGTTGCATCACTTAACCAAGTTGTTAACAGCGATTTGAAGTTGTTCAATCAAGCGTATATGCGATCCCTGGCAGGATATCTGCAAGTCGTCAAAGTACAATGATCCATGAACTGATGGCTGAAGAGTATGAATAACGTTACTAAAATGTAGAATAAAGAGGGTGACATTTAAAATAATCCCCTGAGGTATTCAACATCTATGGATCCAAATAGCATAAAATACATACGATTCAAAAGAAGTTTCAACATGGATGATTAGATTCCTTTACAACTTCTATATTTTAATTTCGAGAACAAAAAATTCTAAAGAGCAACTAAGGGCTTTCTGAAATGCGAACTGATTGCACGGGTTTCACAAGTACACAAGTCACAATGGTCTTTGGTTGTATTCGAACTCGCAACCCTCCGGTTCAATCGATAAGACGCAACCCTCCGGCAACCTTCCGGTTGTTTTGGCATTTTATAACTCAACGGCCGTATTTGTTGAAACTACGCCAAACACAAGTCAACGTGAAGTAAAAATGGCGTGAAAAGAGAGGAAAGAATTGGGGAACAGTAGTGGAATGAAAGCAAAGATCACTTGGGTATCCCGAGAGCGTGACCCCTGTTTACTGAAGACATTAAAGCCCATGTGAATTGAAAAGATCACTAGAGCACCTCGGGTCCGGGAAGCCCGTACACACCCAAAGGAGATATACCCAGAGGCGTTTTCGTCATATTTTTTGTAACATTCTTGTTTAGGCACGTCTTATCGATAATTATAATTAAAATTGAGTCAATGGCTATATATACTAATTGGTTGGAAAGGTTTTATGGAGCAAAGGCCATATTTAGCCAAGCTTCGTCAGACACAAGTCAATAGAACTTTGACAAAGACTGATGTAAAGTTTAACAATTTAAAATTAAAGCCGGTGTTCATAAAATTGAGATCCCAGATGAATAATAATACATTTTTGTTGGAAGGACCTCCCAGGTCTTTTAGGATTGGGTTTGAAACTCGCAATCGGATTTGTCTGGTTATTAAAAGTTCTGCATTCGGTCAAAATGTGTACAATAGTAAAATGACAATGGCAAGTTGAACACAATGAAACAGATTCCCCTATCAATAAGTGTCTGTAAAATGGGCATAACTAATAGTCTTGTCAATTATACTAAATGGAATTGTTAGTTCGTTTCTATTACTTGCACTGGAAAACGAAATGTAATTTTAATAAATATTATTCTAGTTTAATATTGATCTCTTTAGAGATACCTGTTGTAAACAGACATCTCTATAAGCAGATCTATACAAGAATTTACAGACGAATTATTTTTTTTACTTTATACTTTTTTCAGGAAATTGCTTACGAGCGGTTCCAAATCTATTTCTTATTTAAGTTAATTTTAAAAAGTAATATAACATTTTACTTACCCTATATCTTATTTTCCTTCCTGTTCCTTTGATTACTGTGATGGGTGCAGCAACATTGCTAATGAATCCGAAATTCTATGAGATTTGTTCAGCAGAATATTACCTAAGAGTATAGATTCTGTTAGAAAATGTTCCATGCTATAGGTACGGTTTTAACATTCAGAGAAACAAATTATTTTTACATTTGATTATAACTAGATTAGCGAATTACATAATTGTAAATTATTTATTCACATGAGAACTCACTTTACTGTATCTCACCCTACTTTATCTTTTCGGTTATCTAGCCACACAGAAGCCTCATAACCATTTATTATAATTGTGAATAATTAAATTATGCGATAAATATGCTCTCATCCATAAACTTCCAAATAATTAAATTAGAGTTAATCTAAAATCAGTTTTAACTATTTTAATTTCGTACGCCTACAGATAAGCTACCTCGATTACTTTTTATCTTAATGCAAAACTATTAATATAAACTATTAAAAAGTTATTAACAGCTCCTTAATTAAAATATAAATGTTCCAAATTAATTTTTAGTTAAAACAATACTCAAATAGTATCATATTTGACAACTGTTTTAACATATTCACAGTAAGAACTCCATTTTGCATTGTCTAAAAATGTGATATTTTGTTCACTACTCTTTTTGAACAAAAGTTTTATTCAGGTAGGTAGTTAATTAACATCGCACTGGAGTAACACAACGGGCTATTGGCAACGGTCCAGGACAAATCCCAAAGGGAAAGGTCCAAGGAAGATAAACCGTTTTGAACCAGTCAGATGATGAGGTCAACACCTGAGCTGGAATCCCACTCTCCAAACTTACACACCAACGTGAAGACATTTAAGGAAACGACAGATTTAACGTGCACGAGCTCCCTTGTATACGACGTTATTTAGTTGGACAGTTTCAGACTCGCAACCTTCTGGTTGCCAATCCGTTACTCTTCCAACTGGGTCACAATTTTTATTCAGATTTCCTTAAATTGCAATATACGTTAATGCATCTATAAAACTTGTTTAATGTGATTTCTTTTTTATTTAAACAAAGCTTATAGATTTATATAAAACACTATTGTAGAATAAAGTACATCTCTGTCATTTAAGAGTGCTGGTCTGGTAGCGGAGTGGTAGTGCTCTGGTACTTGGCTCAACAGGTTCTGGGTTCGAATCCCGATCAGAGCATGGATGCTCGTGGTTCTGAATCCAGTTTATATAACCTGCAGCTCCCGGTCTAATTAGCCCCGTGGAGCAAAGAATGACCGTAGAGTAACTATCGAAATTTTGCATTAGTCCGATACTTTAATGTAAAATTATCCTGTTCTTATTTTTGCTACATTCTCAGTATATTTAATTGATATGTGCGCCCTCCCACTACCTCTTGCTCATTATAAACAAAATATTTCATGAAATTTTCGCTCTTCCTTCTGTCTTGTTCATTGTAAATAAAATATTTCATCAAAATTTACTTTGTTTTCATTGTTTAACTTATTGAATTAAAATATTTTATTTGTACCTTTCCCATTACGAAAATTAGGAAGCAAAATTTATGATTTGAAAAGTTTCCTTAATCTATGTGCTTTTTGTCATATAATAAACTTATATTCAATGCTTTTTTACGTAAATTTAAAATGCAGAATATGAATTTAATTCTTTTCTAATGCCCATCTATTTATTCCCTCTTAAACCTATATCTACAGAAAAAATAAAAACACGTTTTCGTGAAGATTATCGGAAAATGTGACGCTATGTCCTGATTATGTGTTATCTCCTACAAGATATTGTCATTGTTTGCTTGACGCTGTTTCTTTAGTTGTCAAGCAAGCTCTTTTGTGTTGACACTCAATAGGAAAGGCTTATCAAAAAGAAAATCTAAAAGCATTTTACTATTCAAACAATAAGTATGCCCTTCTGATATGCTTTTTTGCACATTTTAGGGTAGTGGGATTCGATGTAGCTCATATTTATTCTAACTACACGATGCCGTATTTGGAATGTATCTTCAAACAAATATTTACTTTATTTTCGAAAATAACATCTTATGAGAATGGAACACAATACTTCATAACAAACTACTTTTTTGAGCTCAAAACCTTCAGTTCCAATAAGTTCTGTAAAAAATATAAATAAGGACAAATTTACTATAGTAAATTATTTCATTATCGTATATCACAAATAGTAATTTAATATATTAAATATTTATCCAACAGCATTTTACATAATAGAATTTTTTCGAAATTAACCTTTTTCCTGAGTCTACAATTGAATATCTATATCAGTTGCCATTCATTAATATAGATTTAGTTGTACGGATTTAGAAAAGGGCGAATTCTTTTGAATTAATAAAATTCTTGATTGATTGATAGTTGGGTTTTTTGGCGCAAGGTCCGAAAAAGTGCAAGCTGCGTCAAGGGCAATAAAATTCTTGAACATAAATTTCTTCATATCATCTTAATGGTGTTAATAAAATACAAATATTTGTTAATTAAATGTGTGGTTGTAAAGACCCAATCGATATGAGTCTTCTTGTTTAAATAGACACATTTCCCCCCAAAAAATTAATAACTATAATTTGCATCGACTATTTAAAATATAGCTGCATACGTATTTCTTAAAATAAATCGGTTATATTTAGTAAAAATAAAAAAATATTAAACCATTCTTGTAGCGTAGGTACTATTACTATAAGTTAACAAAGATAAACACTTGTTAACGGTAGGTAGTTGAATTAACGTCGCACTGGGGCAACACAACGGACTGTTGGCGACGGTTCGAGATCAATCGCGATCTTGGGACACCTCGTAATTTTAAACCGCGGTCAGATGACGAGGTTCAAAACCTCGCTGGCCTGAGCTACTAACCTGAGCTGGCACCTCACTCTCCAAATTTTCACACCAAGCCAAATGGGACATTTGAGACCATGACAGATTTATCGTGCATAAGCCCCTGCATATAGGACGGTGTTTGGTTTGATCGAACTAGCAACCCTCCAGTTGCTAATCCGCTACTCTTCCAACCGGGCTACCGAGGCCCTCACATATTAACGTATTAGTAACATGCGTATTATTACAAGTGAACAAATATCAACGTAAAATGTCATTAACTGGTTGGATAAACTAAACTCTTTTACCTACATTCTATCTGGAAAATTATTCCGAAACCTTATTTTTCCAAGCAGCCTTTCCTAGATGATATGCAATGATTAAGTTGCACTATTCGTGTTTACTAGCATCGCTGAGACACTATACTACACAAAATACCTGTCGTTTATTAAAGTCCATAATCCGTTTACGGATTATGGAGTTGCTCACGTTCTGGTAAAGTGGATTTCATTAATTCCGTGTTATCCTGGTATTTACTTCTGTAGTTGATTTAGTGCGGTTTAATGCCGCCATCAACACGTGAATAGAATATTGAATATAATTAATCCTACGGTACCATGTATGTTTGTGGTTCCTTTCCGAAAGATAATACGCCAAGTATAAAGTCCTACAATAAACTCGTACATACACTTATTGATTAGGACTTAACTGTTTGCTCTCACCACCGTTCGTGATGAGAGAGCAAATAGTTAAGTCCTCTAAAAATTCCCTTGTTATATTTTAACTTTTTCTAGGATTCCCAATCACTTGCCTATTCTACTGTAATAGGGATATTAAAATACTTTTATTGAATCTAGTCTATCAAGTATTTTGTAGGAATGAAACCCTTTTCAGCTTGTAGCTAATTCGTATGTCTTTATTTGTATATTCTTTGGAGGAGTACCTTTTAGCAATTTTTCTTCATATTTATGTAGATAGGATATGTTATATATGGTGGGGCATGAAAAAGCAGTCCGTCTCATTCTCGTTACTGTAGGTGGAATATCGCGTGAAATATGGTTTAAAGATGTATTTTATCCCCTCCTACCTTTTAAAGATGTTGAGTAATCTTGAACATCAATGCACCTCTGCATGCAACATATTTTGAGGAACTCGTGGCAACTCACTGACATCAATATTCCGTATAACATCTCGAATGCTTTCCTTCAGTTCGTCTGTTCTTGGCATACTTTCCCTTTTAAATTCTCCCAGCATGAAAAAACCACTTTAACAGGTCATATTTCACATGCAGTAAAGAGACCGAGGACTGCCTTTTCAGGGTACAAAAAAAGTGAGACCAGTAGGAACCATTCTAGTAAATCCAATTAATTATAAATTTCATGACTTCGTATCCCCAGCTTCATATCAAGCTTTTAGTTGAACTCATTGGGTGTTAAGTACATAGAAAGTAGAGTTATCATCATTTTCTTAATCTTATCTTGCGTCATTTTAAAATGTAAGTTTTAAACTGCAGAGCAAAAATTCAAATAGACAAAGTTTATACTGTGGACCAAATTACCAGAAATTGTAAACCTTCAATATGTTTGTTATAATATAGAAATTAGTGTTTTGGAATTGGTGTTTCACGATATAATCTGACCATTGAATTTTACTGTATCATTTCTGACTATTTTACTGAAATATTCAGTTGTGTGTATGATTAAGGTAAGCATACCCTTTGACTTAATATAATTGTTAAAAGCACAAACCTTTTTTCTGTTTTTCTATCTAAATTATTTTGAATCATCTAGAAAACTGAGGAACTCTAATAAAAGGTTAATAGTTAAGAGACAAAAATATGCCAATCAAAAGTATACGCGGTTAAGTTATTTTTTATACCACTCATTAACCTAATGTGTTTGAATAGGAGAAATTCACATCTAAATGCTTTACTTACCACAAGCATGAACAAACTTCACAATATATCTCGGTGTTGCATACTAAAATGTTTGAGGATAAATGCATCCCATCTCAGGTATTGAACTAAAATTGAATCAATTCCTTTCTTTAAAATTTTTTCAATAATTTTAAAAATTCCAATCACTAAAAAGAGTTAAATCAGCTGATCAACGGAGTATAACTGATTAAATAGTTTTAAGTTGTGCAGCGTTTCAATAAAGGAAAATATATGAAGAAATGACATTTATGAAAAATTACTTTAAAGTAAAAATAAGGCGCGCGATTCCATATTTCCGAATTGCTTCGGGTTTTTTCTAAGATTTCTAAGACTTCGATTCAAGGACGATCAAATTACAAAATATTTTTTACCCTTTTATCCTCTTGAAATATGTTATTTTAAAATCTACAAAATAGTTTCCTGCAAAACAATTTCTGCTCCTCATTCTTTTCTCTTTCACATTTCTACAATAAAGTATTCTGTCTAATTTCTTTCCTCACATAATTTATATCTTAATACAGTGTAAATTTTTCCCAGTGCACTTCGTAAAATTGGAATTTATTTTGATCATTTCTTTTCGATTGGCTAATTGTGTATTCCTTTATAAAATTAATAAAATAGTTTTGGTTTGGAGATAGGTTTATGGCGAAAGAACCGAATGGTCTATGCTGCGACAAACACAAGAACAAAGCAGGCAATCAAAACATTTCTAAATTTCGTTAACAAGAATTTATGTAATTAAAAATACGTTAGTTATACCATTTCGAACAAGGAACCATCTATTATCCTAGAAAGTAAAGTATAATAGTTTATATGCTTTAATTTTACGTTAATCACGTTATGTAAACGTAATTTTGAAAACAAACTTAAATTATGATCATACTAATCATCTGAATGAAAGTTAGAATCTTAACAATGGATTTTTATTTTAAAACGATCATATTTTTTAGTTACAGAATCTAAAAAGCAGTCATTTACTTCATAATAAAAAAGCAGTCTACTTAGAAAACTAGATCAAGCGAGATTTTTTCATAATATTCATTAGAAAATATTTTTAAGAACCTTATTTTCGAAAATAAATCTGCTAAAGTAGATTATGTTGTTGGTAAGTAGTTTAAGTAATGTCACATTGGAGCAACATAACGGGCTATTGATGATGGTCTGGGATCAAACCCCAAGGATGATCCGAGGACAAAACCTCGTAATTTTTTAACAGATGACGAGAACACCTGAGCTGGCATCCCACTCTCTAAACTTCCACATCATGCCAACATGAGGACATTCGAAGCCACGGCAGATTTAACTAGCACCAGACCCCACTTACACGACAGTTTTAGGTTTGATTGTTTCGAACTAGCAACCTTCTGGTTGCTAATTCGCTACTCTTCCAACTGGGCTACCGTGGCCCAAATCTTGTAAGAAAATTCCTTTAAGGATTACATCATGACGTTCGAGTCCTAAATTCTGCTGTTTGGAATCACGCTTTACCCCCTCTTTTCCACATTTCCACTTCAACACCAAATTGCAGCCATGGCTACATGTTTTTGGACCTTTTTCCAAACAAATCTATCCGAGACTCGCATCTATCCAAAATAATATACCCTTCAAGTGCCGAGTTAGTCCAGTAATAATACATTTAATTACATACGAAAAGCGAAAATCCGGAAATAACTTTCGAAAATCCCGTCACATAATAGTTTATAGAGGCAGAAAGCAAATAAAGCCATTCTTAATGAGGGCGGAGAGGTGGTACCGAATTTCGACAGGACATGGCCAGAATGGCGGAAATTATTTTGTGACGATGCATTTCTAGGAGCTGAATTGAGAAGTCTGATCATCTTCAGCGACCATAAATTTCTCGCATGATACATAATGATAAAATAAGTTAGAATGGTTTGCAACTTGTGAGACCACGAGTTAGAGCTCATTTTGGAAGTTTGATGTAAATTTGTTTACTGATTTTTACTCATGAATATTGTATATGCAATACTTTGTCCACAAGTATTCTTTTCTATTCTACATCGAATAATTTTTATGGCAGCAACTTGAATGCTTCAAATGATACTACCAATTTAGAATAAAACCTGAACATGGAAAAATGTTTGATGTATATATATATGTGATGTTTTATTATTTCTGTTGGTGTCTTATGGTGCAAGGACAAGATATTTCATTATACTTTCCTTAGTCTCTTGCATTATATTTCAGCATTAAAAGAGTTATGCTCCACTGTTTTAGTAATATTGCGTTTTCCTTTTGCATAATTTTAATTCTGATTTACAAATTGGAAGTAAAAGATGAAACTCATTTTTTGAGGAACTAACCAACATTTTAAGTGTAACGGAACTACAAACCCCGATATTTTAATCTGATCGCTTCATCTTTCGAATTAAATTGAAGCTTTAATTTTGATAGTTCATTTTAAAATTCGAAGTGCAAAATTCATGGGCCTGTATCATTCATTCACTTTTCCGTTTACTGTTTGTACAAACACATCAACGTTCACTAATTTTAATACTTTTCGAAGACCATCGTTGATTCAACAACGTAAAGGCTCACAACACTAGCTGATCGGATCTTTTGTCAAGTGGGTTAATAATGCACATATGAGCTGCGGTATAAATATCAAATGCATCTCCACACTTCATAACATTGCGCATTTCAGTACTGAATTCGTAATGCTCTCGACGTATCACTTGGTACGTTTGTAAATAGTAAAATAGCTTGAAACCAAATAAATACCATTGAAAGGCACTGGGCAACATAGTGAATCACATATCCAGATATTTTGTTCGCAATGCAAAACATTAAAAGTATAATATTTAAGAGGATCAGCAGAATTTCTGATTATTTGAATGAATGCGAAAAAAATTTAAAGTTTAAGATAGGATGACCTTGAATAGTGAACAATTGTGATTTTGGAGATTTTTAAAACTTGAAAATTCGTTGCCTGAAAAATTTAAAAGTTTTCATTACGTTACCCGAAGCCCTTGCATTTTATTTTAATGTTTTAAATTATGCTCTTTTACACTACTTAACCCTACCTGTTATAATCACCAACCGTGACTCAGAGGGTTTGGCTACTGCACTGGCAGCCTGCAAAGTAGGCGGCACAGGTTCGTTTCCGAAGTTAACAAAATTACACTGGGAACTTCTGTATCAGTAAAACTTTCTTTGTGTGTGTCCATTAAGTGACGTTGTCTGTCTTGTGTTTGACGAAGCTTGGCCCAATATAGTCCTTCGACATAAACTCCTAACTAACCATAATCACAAAAAAATCATTGGTCATATAAGTATGAAATAACCATTTAATACATTTTTATGATCTTTTTTCATAGAGCTTTCCTAATAGTGGAAATGAAAATAAAGTTTAAAGGTCTAACAAAAATAGGCTTTCGGTCATTTTTTAAAGAATAAAATCAGATTTCTTACCACTATGGGTTTTTTGTTTTATGGCACAAGGGCCATATTTGGCCATGCTGCGCCAGACACAAGACACAATATAAAGTAATGGAAATACACACAAGGAAAGTTTTTACCGGCACAGGAAGAGAAATACACCCAAGGAGGAAACGAACGAGCGCTACCTGCAACTTGCAGATTGCTAGCGCAGTGGGCATATTCACTGAGCCACGACGGTCACCTCTTACCATTATGAACATCCAGGATTGGAATCCAGGAAACTTGTGGAGACGAGGGTCAGAGCAATATCCATTGAGTTACCAATACATTGCAGCAATTGTTCTTGTTTAAGAAATGAGCCAATAAAAAATAGTCCCAAATATAGCCGCATGAAAACTGAGGCGCCAGTTTCAATCCATGATTCGTCTCAAGCGCTTAATGCGCCATCCAAAGAACACTGCACCCACTTTACTCATGATGCAAACTCAATAAAATAAAAAACGACATACAGAATCTACTTTTCTGGATTGAGTGGATCTTTTTTCTCTTCATCTGAACATAAACTTGCAATTTTACTTCTTGGCGTTCATTATTCGAAGGCTGTGCAATCATTGCACACCGATCACCGAGTTCAGAAAAGTATGAAATCATAATTACAAAATAAAACATAAATTATTTAGTTTTACATTTGAGCTCTATTCTTTTAGAATGGCTGTTTTTTATCGTTTGCGTGTAACTTTTTTAATCAGTCACAACTGTTATGCGCAGATGTCACTTATTTGAATTGTTCCTTCGAGTGGCCGTTGACATCATGCTCCATTTCTTCATGGATGAACAGTTGCGATAGCTTCCATGACTGTCAAGTCGTGTTTCATAGAGATATCGCAATCCTTTCAACGTAGAGCAGGGTTTCGACGTGAATATCATTTATTGTGTGGTGGTAGTGTCAGGTTTCATTCTGCTTTCCTTTCATTAACCCTCCAAGTGGTTTCGACGAGATATCTCGTCCATCAAGATCTAACATATTTTGCTAATGACGAGATATCTCGTCATCAAGATATTGCCTATTTTTTATGACGAGATCAAGATCTCTTGCCTTCTTTAGGGCAAGGCAAGAGACCCTTTTTCATTCAACTCTCATCAATCCAGCGGAAATCCCTAAGGTTTGCTCCCATGGAGCGGAACCTCGATTTAATTCACCAAGCAAGAGACCACCGTCGATCGTATAATAATTGGGTTACCCGTTTAAAATCAAAGCTTTCCGAAACATATACACTTCAGGTAAGTAGTTGAATTTACGTCGTACTGGAGCAGCACAACGGGCACAATGTTTGAATACACTTCAGATACTCATGCTTCTGAATAGGCAGAATAATCACTTCATGTCTTATCAAATTATGTAACTGCTTATGAACACTTCAAAAATTTCAGAAAATGTTTTGAAATATTTTTCCTAAAGCTCATTAAACTCCAAATTTTTATCCTATCCTATGTTTCCAGAAACACATCAGTAGTCACATAATTCACCAAACAAGGGATTGCCGTCGATCACATAACAATAGGGTTACCTGGTTAAAATCAAAGCTTTCCGAAAAATATACACTTCAGGCAGATAGGTAGTTGAATTTACTTCGCCACTGGAGCAACATATGGGATATTAAATATGCATTTCAGATACACTTCTGAATAGGCAGAATAATCATGTCTATCAAACTATATAACCGTTTATGAATACTCAAAAATTTCCTTAAATATTTCGAAATATTTTTCCTAAAGCTCATTAGCTTGCTTACTATCAATCAAATAGTGTTCTTAATTGTACAAAATATATTTAATATAATATATTTAGGAAAAATGTGAAATAAAAATCCACTTTTTCGGTTAACAATTTATTTTGCATAACCCGTTGAGTCAAGTTAAGTATAGAAAATTTTGTTGTACATTAAAAACTGATTCTTAGCTAGAAACAGTACTGAAATATATTACAGCCCTTCGAGTATATGCACCATTGAATTTCATATCGGGTCCCTCTTTCCCAAATGTTTGTGACGTGAATAGCGATACATGCATATTAGCTGGGAAATTTGAACTTAAACATAAATAAATCAGTTATTGGATTCAATGCGAAATTATGTGAAGTTATTAGATTTAATCCGGATCATATGCAAATTAAAACGTGCGGATCTTGAAATAAGACCTAAAATGACTATTAGATTATTTTTACAAGTTCACATTTAAAACTATTTCCTCTTATTAGATGGGAGCCACGTGTAGCTATACATTTTCCTACAGGCTCAATCTAAAAAAATTCCGTCTAAGCGAAATAACTTCTGCAGTTATTCATACTTATAAATTTAAAAAATATTTAATTTGCAAGAAGAATTTTAAAACATTGAAATATTAAAAAAAATTATGCAAAAATAATTTATTTAATTTGTAATGTACCTTACTATAATACACATGGAATATACAACACTTTGTTGTTTATGTAAAATTAAAAATAATTGTTAAAAGGCCTGGCGTAAGTTATTTTTTAAATGAGTACCCAAACGGATATTATAGGAATGAAGAGGTTTATCCTGAGGAGTTCCTACATACATATCCATTCTGAAACCTGCAGTTTTTCCTGGAGGACTTCTAAGTTTTGAACTCCTTAGACAATAGAATCTTTCCTAGGATTCTGTCAATCAATAGATCAGGTTATTTAGTCATTATGTGTGTTGTGAGGGAAAAGCAATACCACTACTAATAAAGATCAATGGGTTAAGAAGCGCTGAACAATAACAATACGTTATATTATTAAACTTATTTTAGAAAAGACATCAGTAACAATTTGACAGATCATTATGTAGAAAACAGATTACTTATAGGAAAATAACGGGCTCAAAGAGGATAAAATAAAGATATCTGGGAAAACGTTCTCGTCTATTTAGGAAAGAAAGGTATTTTGCCACCCGATCGAAGTATAAACAAACGTCAGAAAGATTATCCCGACAAAGCTCTCTAACTGACGACGCGCATCAGATATCTGCCACAATAACGAATGGGAGTGGAACATTCGCCTTAAATCTTTATTTCATGCATTACTAAGTTTGAAGAAAGAACAAATAAATGTCTACTACGGAATATTCGCTTTCCTGGAAAAAGCGGAATACAATTCTAACCTAGTCAAAACGGAAATTTCTTTCGAGACTAGAAGGAAAACGTTTCTGCAATTTTTCTTTATATCCAAGATCTGGGGAAAAGGATTTCTCCTTCTTTAGGTGAATGAGCTATATTTTATAAACTTGTATATCTTTTCTATCTCCATACTTATATACTTTTATCCTATTGTCGAATAAAGTGTCGTTTCTAGAAAATCTTTTATTGGTTTTCGTTTGGGAGCATAGGATCCAGAAATCGTAAAAGCAAGACAAGATATTTCCCAATAAAACAATTAAAAACATACACTGACAAAGTAACAATAAACAGCAAGCAGTCTAAACGATGAAACATTCTATAATAGATAAAACTAGTATATAAAGGAATGAAAAGTTTTCAACACAAGGAATTGTAGATAATACTTAGAAACCTTAAAAGATTAGAAAAAATACAGTTTGAAAGATGAACTGATAGACTGAAGGAAACTTTAAATGTGGAATTTAATAACCAATTCTACGCGAAACAGTAAAAAGTATACATATAAAAAATCTAGAATAACGTAAAATAGGAAAACTTGAAGAGTGGAGAGGATTGCCCAACAAGCCGGATAGACTGGGCGAGGAAGTTTATAAAAATGTAGATAAAAAATGTCTAAACCCAGGAGAGGAAGAAAACTGTAAAAGATCTCCCTTTATTGTATTAAAGTATATAAACTTAACAATAGACATTGTCAAACTTCAAGCAGAATCAAAACATGTGTGTACATGGATTTAATTCTCAAAACAGTCTTTGAAATCGAAAAGGTTTGGGATGAATTTCTAAATTCTATTAATGCAATTTATTTGTTTATTCGAAATTCAACGTCTGTAAAATCTCTATTTTCATATTAACGTTGTAAATTTAGTTTAACATTGTAGACTTAGTTTGTATTCATTCTGAAAATCTGAAGAGATAAAGGACCGTGTGTATATAGCCCAGCAAATCAAAGGAAAGTGTAACGACATGACGATATAAATTTGCTAAGGAAATTCATTCGAGCAGGACCAATACAGATGATACGAGAATTACTGAAAAATGTTAAGCGAACGTGCACTGTGCACGATGAAAAAAGAAGGGTGGACCATTGAACTCCATCATATAATGCCGCCCTATAAATGGTTGGTGATTCAGCTAGCCAGTTGTGGATATAATAACCCAGAAAATCGGAGGAAAGTGTAACGAGACGAAATAAATTTGCTGGATCATTCGAGCAGGACCAATACAGAAGATGTGTGATACGAGAATTACTAAAAATCTTTAAGCGAACGGATAATATTCATTATGGATAAAGAAGGGTGGACAACTAAACTCCATTATGGAATATTGCCCCTCAAAATGATTTGAGATTCAATTGGCCAAAGTTTCTCTTGCAGCTCTCAGAAAAAGTTAAGACTAGAACTAATTACTAAACATTTTGACGTAGGGACTGAGTCTAATTCCTCAGATAGTATGAAGTGACTTACGGCCGACCTCTTGTGACAAAAATAGGTCGGCTGGATTAGGATTTTAGATATGGGATGATTGGTCATGCTGCGCCAAACACAAGACAGACATCATCAATGGATATACACACACAATGAAAGTTTTACTAACACAGAAGAGAAATACACCCAGGGAGGAATCGAGCCTGCGATACCTACAGCTCGCAGGTTGCTAGCGAAATGGACATACCCACTGAGCCCCGAAAAAATGATTCAATTAAAATCCTTATATCGCTAAAAATTCACGCCGAACATTAGCATATTTTAAAACAGCATGGGGTCCAATTCGCATACTGCGCAATACATAATGAGCGTGACGCTCCCCTCCCTTCCCATGGTAGGGAAACTTATGCAATATTTCTGAGTGTGCCGCCGCTTTTGTCTGTCTATCTCAGCAACCGTGAGCACAACAGGACTGTGCGGGGTATCGTTTTAAAGCAATTGACGAGATCTATTCAAGTATACGAACATTTCGCAGTGGCTTGAACTGAACATTTTAAAAAGTCGTAGTTCTACGCTCCAAACTGACGACTCAATCAAAACTGGGCTTATTTTTTAAAACTAAAACTACGTTGTTAAAGCTTTTCTCTAATCAGGATTTTACGATGATAGTCTTGGAGAAAAGAGAATGGAATGATTTAAGAGTAAAATATTATGTAAACATTTTTGATTGAAATAAGGATGAACCGTTGGACATCGTGCTATGATCATGGTCCCACGATGTGGTGGTGAGATGTGATGGACGGTGGTGTAACGGTCCGAGTCCATACCAGATATGCTAAGATCATTGTCATGCATGGTCATCCGGAATAATTTAAGACATCAATGGCGATATGTGCCTGAGGATGTGAACGTACACGAAACTCTGCAGATACATCTGCAATTGCATCCTAAGGCAACTGAACATACATCTGCAATTGCCTTAAGATGTGTTTCGAAATGCAGCTGAACCATTTGAGTTGTCGCAGTGGTAATGATAACCGCCATGTCGAATCGAACTCTTCAATATTCAATGAGTGTTGCTGCTAATCTGGCATACCATAAAGTGTAATGTGGTTTCACTAAAATTGAAACACTTTATAATAGTTCTAAAAGTAGCAAATACATTATTAAGGTTCCATTCAGTTGAATTTGCATTCCATTTGAAACAAAAGGATCAAATCTAAGCCATTCTATTTCGAAACGTCGCCGTTGATGGCTTTTTTAAGAAACAAATTGAGTTCTAATGTATTTCTCTTGTTTACCACTAAGATTTTCCGGCGGAGAATTCAATGCTTTCTCTTGGGACATTGGTTAATTGCTCGATTTCCTCTACTTTTAAATTAGTTTAACTCTACCAATCAACACCAATTTTTTGTTCTTTACACATACTAAGGTGGACAAATACAACAAAACTCTTCAACAGCAATTCTACCTTGTCCTTCACAAGTGATTCACTTTTTTCGAAATTTCCTAAACCGAAATTTATTTTGCTTAATGTACGCTGCGTGTATTTCACATGTTCCTTTCTAATTCCCCACTATTCGAATTTGTAAAAGAAACGATTTTCTCCACTGTTTCAATGAGGTTTTATTTGAAAGAATCGATGGAATAGTAAAGTAATTAGAGAAGGTGAAATGGAGTTTGGATCTTTTTTCTTCCCTTGTGTAAGTGCATGCTGATTTTTCTTTCATAATTTCAAGAGTATTCTTGAACACTATAGCCTTAAACTGTTATACTACATAGCATTTAATCCACAATTTTTCATAAAGTTTGAAGGATTAAAAGTTCCAGTTAAGAATATATTAAAATTTGTTTTCGCAAGTACTCTGATTGTTAAATTATTAGTCTTAAAATTATAAAACCTAATTTTTCTAATTTATATTTGGTTCAGCCATTTATTTTGAAAACAAAATGTGTACTAAGTTACCAGAATTTTACGATTAAAATACGATTTTTCAACGCTTGTTTATTAAATTTATTGATGTGAAACATTCAATAAATTCAATTAGTCGAATTTTGGTATTCATTATGTTACCCAATTAATTGAAGATGAATTAAATTGAACCCAATTTAATTTTATGCTTTTTAAACATAAATGATGCCAATTTCATGAGTTATTTTGCAGAATAAATGAAATTGAATGGAATTCGATATGATGTTTCGTATACAAGTCTGCGATATCTATTAAATTGTTCTTTCAAAGTTTTGAATATAAAGGGTAAAGCATGATTAAATATACAATACAACTCTTTGTGTTTAAATAAAGCGCAAGGAATCTCATTTCAAAACAATTTTTTTCTAGAAATGCAAATCTACTTGAAGAGGCGCTTAAAACACCAAATGTTAATTTAAACTAATAACTTCCTAGTGCATTTTAAAACTACCGATTCGAAAACAAACGTACTAAACCTTGGTAGTATCATATTTCCTTTTATGCGGCGAAAACTTAAATATTTTAGTCATGTAATCAAATCCCCAGATTTTATGCGTTTAGTTTAAAATTTGGCTATTCAGTTGCAAATACTTTAATCTTATTTCCTTTGTTAACGAATGCAACTCAGATTAAAATACCATTCAGGTGTACAATGGGAAAACAATCAAACTTCAAAATGGAGAAAATAATTAAAAGTTAATAATTCGCACGGAATCTGATCTTTAAAACCACATTTTTCAGATAATTCATGATATTCTTGAGCACTAATGCATCGTATTTTATCAAACTAAAAAGGGATTATCATTTAATTATTGAACTAATGTACTTCTTATCCCCATACTCTAATTTAATAACATCATACACAAATTACTTACAGATTAAACTGCACTTACAAATACGAAAGATTCAGCAATAAAATTCTAACAAAGCTGAGCGATGCTATTTTGTGAAAGTTTTCTAAACAAGATTAAGGTTGGGTTTTATGGCGCAAGGGGGCATATTTGGCCAAGCAATACCAAACACAAGACAGACAATGTCAAGTAAATAGACATACACATATATCAAAAGTTTTAGGGACGAATATAAGAGAAATATACCAAGGGAAAGTTACAGGAACCGAATATGTGCAACATTCAACATGCAGTTACTACTACAATGGGTAAACCCACTGAGCAACTCTAATCAAATGAAAGTTCATTGTGGTTTTACTTAGTTTATATCTTTTTGAACTTGGATCTTGACTCCAGAAACGAGGTTGTACACCTTAGACAAAAATATAACGGCGAATCTTCGGCAGGCAAAGTAAACCTCTGCCTTACAACACAACGTTAAAGTGAACATATAATTCTATGAATTTTGAGGATTACCGGTATTATAATTTATGTAAACCAGTGTCTGCAATTTAATGAGATATAATGCTTTATGAAGTGAGGATAACCAAGGATGGTTAGTTGGGTTTTATGACACAAGAGCCATATTTGTCCAAGTTGACCCAAACAAGGAGGAGGTTAACCAAGGATCCAGTCAATCAGAACATCACATGTCTGACTATCACTCCCGTAATTTAGGTTAGTTTAGTTTGACACCCTACGATCATTTCGAAACATGAGAGCGACATGGACTAATTTGTTGACCGAGATGGACGGCATAAAGATGATTCTGAACTTATACATTCATGCTCAAACCGAAATGAGAATCTAGGAAGTACTGCACCAAGAATCGAAGTGTACAACTCGGCCATCATGTTTGTCAATTGTTGGTACGAATTTTTTTAGACTGAGTAGTTTGGTTTGTTTCTCTAAGGTCACATTTTACTACATGAGAGCTAATTAGACCTGTACCTAAGACTAAAGTGCATTCTGATCCAATACGTATATCCATGCCCTGGCCAGGATTTGAACCTGGAGCCTGTTGAACCAAATGTCCAGCTGGAGTGAGTGGAGGTTATATTCGCTTGACCTCACCTTTAAAATTTTATCAATTTTCAATAAACTCACAAAACTTGCCAGCATTTTCATCCTTTTTTTTACTCATTTTCTGAAATCTTTGTTTTTACAGTATGGTGAAAATTTCCATTTTTCACCATACTGTAAAAACAACTGGCATTTTTGGGTTAGGAGGATAATTTTGGTTTTTATGATGCCAAAGGCAAGGTATTTAAAGAGAAAGTAATAAACCAAATTTTACTGACAGCTAAGATTTTTAGATATAAGTTGATTAATTTTTGATTGATAGCAAAGGTACACTAAACATTACCAAAAGGGAGATGGTTTATTATCAGTCTTTTTAACCTTTATGCACCCGCACAATATTTTGACTCAAAAGCGAATAAAATAATAGTTACCTTTCTGCTACTAAGAACAATGAAGCAAACACAAAGTGAATTTATGATGTTTTTGAATTGGCCTTTTAAATCTTTTGAACACTAGCCGTCTATAACTATTTTTCTCACGTGATAAAAAAATATTGAACAAATTGAAAATGGAGCAATGCATCAAAGGCATTTAAATAAAATTAAAACAGAAATCATATTTTTTAATACCTCACCACTGACCATTTCGGCCTTTAACACTACAAAAGGGCTACGAGCAGATATTTTTGTGGGAGAACCTAGTGGAAAAGCTGCTGTTCCTGCCAACAGGAACAATCACCAACATCCATGAGCTTACAAACCGGATTTCGAACCCGGGACTTACTGGGTGGGAAACAAACGCTGACCACAAAACCAGGTAGGCTGCAGTCAAATCATCTAGATATTTATCAAGAGAGAATATTCAAGTAAATTTATAAAGATCAAATAATGAAAGTAAAGGAAGATAATAGAAGACAAACTAGAGAAACGATGTTTGATTGGTTTGGTGGACTTAATGGCACAAGGTTGGTTCTGAGGGTTTTATGGCGCAGGGGCCATATTTGGCCATGCTGCGCCAGATACAAAACATATAGCATCAAGTAATAGACTCGCACAATGAGAGTTTTACTGACAAAGAAGAGAGAAATACACCCAGGGAGGAATTAATGGCGCAAGGCAAGATGCGACAAACGCAAGACCGAATAAAAAATTCTATAAAAGCAGATTAAAATAATGTAGCAATAGGTAGAATTCGATTGAACACAAAAGAAACGGAAGAAATCAATCACGATGTTGTCAAAGAAGAAAATTTAAAATAAAGTCATTCGTTCTTCGAAAAAGAACCTTTAAAATGATAGAACAGGTGATTATAGACAGCTGAACACGAATTAATCCCTCCGGCTTATTGAGATGATGGATGGATGATGGATGAGTTTTATGGCACAAATGCCAGGACTATGCCAACTTATTGAGAACACCGTTTTTTTAAATGGCCGACGCTTTGTTTTATATCAAAGAACTATTTTCAAAGAACTATCTTTGAAAATAGGAGCTATATAAATCCAGCTTAAGGAAGAATAAATAAGTAAAGCAACTTAAATCCGTCGCTTATAAATTGCTTTAGATTCAATACCTCACTCCCAAATATCTTCCAAATTCCATATTTGAAATGAACTACGCTGTTTCATATCACAATCTAAGGCATTATTCTCTTTTGATAGTAGGTATTTTAATTAACCTCACACTAGAGCAACACAACGGGCTATTGGTAACGGTCTGGGACAACGCCACGTAATTTTGATCCACGGTCAGACGACGAGGAAACACCTAAGCTGGCACATCACTCTCCAAACTTCCACAGAACGACACCGGGAGGACATTTGAGGCCACGACAGATTTAACGTACACCAACACCCTTTGTACACAACGATCTTTGGTTGGATTTGAACTCGAAAACCCTCCGGTTGCAAATCCGTTACTCTTCCAACCGGGCTACAGCGGTCACTTTTCTCTTTGGAAGTTGAAACAATAGCAATCCAACTTCGAAGGTAGGTAGTTGAATCAACGTACGTCGCTTTGGATGGGCTATTGGCGACGGTCCGGGACCAATCCGAGGACAAAACCTCGAAATTTTGAACCACCAGATGACGAGGTCAACATCTGAGCTGGTACTTCACTCTCCAAACTTCCACACCACGCCAACGTGGGGGACATTTGAGGCTACGACAGATTAAACGTGCAACAGCCCCCATGTACACGACGGTATTTAGTTGGACCTAGTTTCGAACTCGCTACCTTCCGGTTGCTAATCCGTCCCTCTTCGAATTGGGCTGGCTACAGCAGCCCTAAAGCTTCGAAGAAAAAAACAAGGTAACTTAAAGCTGTCGCAGCATTCGCGTCAGATTCAACACTTCGCTTCCAAACGTTGAAAATGCCACATTTAAAATGACCAGTGCTGTTTTGTATCACAATCTAAAGCACTATTGTTGTAGTAATAGAAATCCAGCTTCAAAGAAAAGAATTAAGTAAAGCAACTTAAGCCATTGCGTTAGAATCGATATATATAATTCACTCCCAAACCTTCCAAATCCCATTAGAACTTTTAAACACAACCACCGCGTGATAAGTCGCACAGGAAAGGCACCATTGTTTACTCCGCGAGTGAACGACACCGGCCAGTTAAAGCCGGGGTGTTGAGAGATCCTGGTCTTATCACAAAGTGACAGGTTCAGGAAACGTTGAGCTTTAATGGAACGAACGTTTCAGGACGGGGAATCCGACGTCGAATGCCCAAACCTCTGCAACCGAGCAGCGGTAGCAGCTCGTGAAATTAGAACCTGACAATACGAGGTAGAGCCGCATAAATTAACCGAGCAACCCTCGTAATTGTCCTCGAAACACAATGAATTATTCAGTAAACTGGTCGTATTAGTTCCATTTCCCAGAGACATTCTTTCGGAAATTCCCGTGTCCCGCTGGGGCAGTTCTTTGGGGAGGGGCTATAACTTTGGTTTTACAAGTTCTGTAACTGACTTTAATTCGTGTTTCAGGGTTGATGGGTTCAATGGCTCTTTATTCCGCGTGGTTGGGAGGAATAGCTGACGGTGCGAATGCTAGTTTCTAATAATGTTTAAATGATTCGTTCACCCCATTTTACTCAAATAAAAGTATTCAGATCTAGAAGAGTGGGAGGGTAAATTCACGAGATTTAAAAGATTGTGAATTGGGTGAAGTGAATGGTATGAGAGCGGTAATCGTCTTTACGGTAATGGTAATTAATTAATATCGCACTGGAGCAACACATTGGGCTATTGGCGACGGTCCGGGATCAATCACCAAGGGAAAGATCCCAGGATAACACCACGCAAATTTTGAATCACGGTCAAATGACGAGGTCAACACCTGAGCTGGCACCCCCTCTCCAAACCACGTGAGGACATTTGAGACCATTACAAATTTAACGTGCACCAGCCCCCATGTACGCGACGGTCTTTGGCTGGACTGAGTTTCGAACTCGCAACCCTCAGATTGCTAATCCGTTACTCTTCCAACCGAGTTACCTTGGACACTAATCGTCTTTATGACGTGCAGATCCAAAATGAAGATGTGGAACTCAATTTACAAGGCTTGACAGGAATATCATGGGTATAAATGGTATTTTAATGCTCATTACCTATAGTAATAGCGAATGATTGGTTTCGTTGGGTTTTAGGGCTCGTGGTAACTACATCAAGTAGACATACACACAATGAAACACACATGAATGACACAGGAGAGAAATACACCCAAGGAGGAATACACCTAACAAGAATCCAGCCTGCGTCACTTATAACTCGAAGTTTACTAACACAGTGGGTAGACTAACCCACTGAGCTACGACATTCCCGGAAAGTGGGAGGTAAATTCTCAAGCTTTACAAGATTTTCTTGTGTGAATTGAGTGAAGTGAATGGTATGAGCTGTGTAATCGTCTCTGAAAATGCAGATCCAAATTGAAGATGTAGAACTCAATTTACACGGCTGCGCAGAAATATCATTCGTGAAAATGGCTTTTAATGCTCATTAATGTATTGGTGAAACAAATACATATATTTACTTATGGAAATATCAAAACGGGGAGGAAGCATATACCACAGAAGGTTCTAGACGTTTACAGTCCTATATACGGTGCACCATCTATACATATAAAGCAGAGTTGGTATCTGTTCTCTATACAAAGCTACACCGTTTGACCAATCTACACCAAATTTGGTACACTTATTCTTTGAAACCCTGCGGGTAACGTAGTCTACATATTAACCCCCGTTCTATTTGTCTTGGGTGTGCAGAGGGATGTAACGTCCCGTCATCCCGGAGAGCACTTGCTAGGGGGCGCTCTCTCCCTGTCTGGCTGTGCAGATGACGTTAGAACATCTACAAGAGTCGCCTCTCAAGATGAACTTGGAGGGTTTTTAGAATCTTGGAGTATGGTGCAATCGCAGATGGGTACGGTTGCGCTGAAAATAGCTCAGTATCATATCGTTTATCTATCCCGTCTGTAAATTCTTAAACTGTAGCTTTATTATTGGAATGTAAATTTTTATGATAATATAAGATTATTTTTACAGAAAGCGATCTTTTTTATCGTCGATATGGTACAGGGGCTAAAGACAATTCGAAATCCTCATAAGAATAACATTGAGTAATATTGCAATGAATTATAAACAATTCAACCCAAGCAACGCTGGGTAATTCAGCTAGTATACATATATAACATTTAATAATCCACACATTAACAAAATCTATGCATTCTAAATTAATTTTATGTCAAAATTCATTTTTTCCTTGTAAAAAGTAAATTCAACTTATTGAAACTTTCTTTTTCCTAAACAAAAGTTTAATTTAAAAAAATCGAAATATATATCTTTCTTGTAATTAGAACCAAAAACCTAGCCACTAAATATCCACTATGACAAAGACAATTTTATAGCAATTGATTGAATAAAAGGTTTATAAGTGAATGTAAAGGTATACGGGAAAAAGACAATCCAATTTCTATTGAGTGAACAAAAATATCTCAATCTAGTTTCAGCAATATTTTCAAGCAGACGGCTAAAATAAACCATAGGCATTCTACAATTAACAGGTATAAAGATTTGTATGAACCAAATTAAATAAACACACGTCCTGGTACCTAATATCTAATTATTTTTATTTCAAGTAGTTAAAAATCGCTCATCTCTAAATCACACCCTGTTAATTTGAAGGTTATTATCTTTTGAAATTTATATTGTATACATAGCCTGTGACTACCCTGATAGTCAAGTGGTAAGAGCTCTAAGCTCGGTTCAAAAGGCTGGGGGTTCGTATCACGGTCTGGGCTAGGGATATTCGTAACTTAAAGTAGTAGGTCCCAGTTTAACTAGACTTAGTGTAGAAAAAAGGTATCGCAGAGCATCAAACCATAATAGCTTGCTTTGATCAGAAGAATCCCCACACTTCAATTTTCAAACTTTCAATCTTGTAAGCACTTATTCACTGTTCTCAGACGCTTTGAAGTTCCAAAATGCAATGAATTTCGTTTCTATCTCCCAGTTACAATCCACATGCGAATTGTAGAATCGATTTGATGATTTCGCTTCAATTTCCGATCAAGTGGAATTTCCTATCGTCAAGAACTTGAAACTTCACATTCTTACGCAACTACCAATACAATCCGGAATATATATTACATCCCCAAGTTTCTTGTGGAACAAATTTAAACCTAAAGATGAAAGACGCTTTCTAAGAAACAAAAAAGATTACAATTGAAAGTGTTTAGTGTCAATGCACTTTTATAAAAGATTTTAGATCACAGAATTGACAAATAAACTGGTAGCTCAACGTTTTAAGAATTATTACTAAAACCTGAAATTCCATTTGAAATCAAAACTTATTTGTGTTCAACTTAATCAAAAGTATCGAAATAAAAGTTACAATTGAATTTTCATAAAGACCTTTATCTGAACTGTATTAGATCGGTTTTATGTCTATCTGCGATCCGAATATATAGCTCAGTTTAGTTATTCGGGTGTACTTATACTTTCTACGATTATACCACTGCTACAAATGTTAGACAGCTTTTTGTTGAATCACTTGATTCTATTTCATAAAATTTGAATGTTATTTCAATCTTTTAGACAAATATCTTTAATTCAGATTGAATAGACCTTTTGCTTTCTATTTAATGTACAAACATATTTTCAATATCACTATCAGATAAATTATTCTTGGTTAAATCTCACACCTTGACTATAAAATAACCTTTTAGGCCCATTATTTAGATCTATAAGGCTGTAAATATAACTATATTCTAACTCGATCATATACGTAGTGAAAGTTTGGACATTTTATGAACAGACTGCAATATTTTTATTTTATTGAACTTTTATTGGCAAGTAAAAAAACGAAACATTTTAAATTAAAAGTTATATTTTAGTATGCGTAGTTCAAATAGAACTGAAATCGCAACATATGTTCAACGGAATACGTACGAATTGAGTGAATGCCTTCTCCAGAATTCAGGGAAATAACTTCCCATTATCTTAAAATTAGAGAAATTATCGTTTTAGTGTGATACACTCGAAAAAACTATTTTGCTATTAAGACTACTTCAAATGCACATATTTTTCTGTTAATTAAATAAACATGTTTGTATCCGATTAAAAAAATAAATTAAAAGTGAATATTTCTTAAAACATTTCGAGACAAAAATCATTAAAGATGTCAAAAGTATAATAAAAGTTCCTGAATGCTCTATTCGAATATACAAATCATTTTCCATTCATTTTTGTATAGAAATCAAATCCTTTCAGTTAGATTTGGCAATAGAATTCATTAAACCTAGATCATGTATTAAAGCATATTTCGAAGACAATATCTTTCTTTGTTGTATAAATACTTTGCAAGATTTGTGTTTTTTTCGTTAGACATAAATCCAACACTAATTTTAGATTTTAAGGAAAAGCAAACACTTCTTAATTACATTTTACTTGAAACATGTGAACAAGCGATCCAGGAATTTAATTTTTATTGCGCGCGTTCAACTGCTACCCCTAGCGTATTTCTAAAAATTATTGTGTCTTTATATTACATGTGTCAACCAAGAACGTGTAAACTATAATATTAGCAAACGCATTTTTAACTATTCACGTGCAAACTGCAACTATGATATGGAATGCGATAAAAATTTGGAATTTTTAAAAATTGGAGGTTTGGGTTTGTTGGGGTTTTATGGCACAAGGGCCATATTTGGCCATGCTGCACCATTTAAAAATTGGAGACCTAATGCAAAAGAGTTGATCGGTTGTTTTGTAGTTTTGCATCTTGTGTCCTTACTTTTTAATAAATGTCCAAATTAAAAAAAATTCAAATATCGATATAATTCTAATAAATGTCACCACGCTATTTCCAGACATTAAATGTTAACAGCGGTGGGATGATTCAATATACCTGACAATGTGCATGCTAAATCTAGAACACCGGATTCAGCCACAAATGGTTACGTGTCAGAGTGAAATATTAATTTTGTTCTGAACTGTGTTGGATATTTAACCGATCTTTCGAGGTTTTAACGAGCTAACTTTTAATTAACTCCAGCAATAAATTATTTTATTTTGATTCTTTCATTAGCCGTATGATGTCATTCACGCCGTCCATCAACGTATCCAGCATGAAAAGTGATTTTTTTTTCAGTCACCTCGTTAAACTTATTTTTAATCAAAATCAGCAGCACTAGAAAAATGTTCAGTGAAAAGTAGGTGGTTAGGTTTTTAATTAATACACACCAACGTAGCTTGGACAAATTTAGTCCTAACGTCTTAACCCTTTAGGTGGTTCTCTCTAAGGTGTCTCGGTCATTAGCAAAATTGTTCAGATCTTGATAGACGAGGTGTATCGTCAAAACCACTTGGAGGGTTAAAAACAGTGCGAGTGATGCTATTAGTTACAAATCGTTCGTTGGATTGGATTTCAAAGTGTATGTATACACTAGAAATCACGAAAATTGAGCAATATCGATCGAATTTTTTAATAATTCAAAATATTTTCCAGCTCCTTAGCTTTCAAACGATTCCAAGATCTTGTCAATATTCGAAATAGTTTTCAAGTTACAAGGGCTTGGTTAGATACTGTCACCATAGACAAACAGGTTTCCAAAACTTTAAACTCAATTTCTGAAGAACTATGTTTTTGCAATAGGATGCTTCTTTCGAACAGTGATAACTCAACAATGAATTGATCTATTATAATTACTTTTGTGTCATTATAATCTAAATAATACAGTGGATGTTTTGACCCGCAGTCGAAGTTATTGGTTAATAAATGAATTTTTAGTTGATTTTCAAATATTGAAATTCCGGAAAAAAATCTTGATTTTTTGGACTTCCTTCGTGAAAAAAATTGTAAAAAAGAACGTATTCCCTCTAGCCACTTGATGGAGGGTCGAAACATGAAGATTAATAGGAATAATTTGCAACAGGAATTATCCTTCTGAACACATTAGAATTTGAGATATCACTGTTAAAAAAACATGCTAATTAGCTAATTATATCTAAATTAGATAATTAATGAGTAGTTTAATCAGAATTTTTCACACTAAAATGAGTTTAAGCACAAACTAATGACCTATTGTGAAAAAATTGAATTTTTAAAGTCAAAATTAAACAAAAAATGTTCTAGTGTATACATACACCTTAAAGCGCAAGGGTCATATTTGATCATGCTGTGCCAACCACAAGACAAACAACGTCAAGTAATGGATATATGCACGAGAAATCTTTGACACAGATGAAATTCACTCAGAGGAATAGAACCTGCGCCCCCTGCAACTCGCAAGTGCAGTGGGAATAACCAACTGAAACACAATCACCCCAATGTACAAACAATTTATCAAGATATATCTAATTGTATTCGACTTTGAACGAGAATTTTGTAATATCATGCATGCCGCATCACAAGACAATCTAATTGTGATGCTTCAATTCGCATCTTAATTGAAACACATTTCGTTATATTAAATCAATTAAATATGGCTAAGTACATTATTTGACTAATGAATTCTAGTAAAGAACAATAAAAAATAATAGCAAAGCTAAGTTTATTGATGCCACTTCCATTGCAGGAAGGAGGCAATTTTCCTATTAGCAATTGTCTAGATGATTCCATTTAGCGTGTTCTATATTTAGAACATGAATCGCAACGGAGGAATCTTGAAAAGGGAACCCTTAAATGGTTGAGGGACAAAGGTGTTAACCATACGGACTTTCCTCAGAAGGTTGTAGATTCTGGTTGGATTGGGGTTTATGGCGCAAGGGCCATATTTTGCCATGCTGTGCCAAAAACAAAAGATGAACCATACTTACACAGGGAAAGTTTTACTAACAGAAGTGAGAAATACACCCAGGAAGGAATCGAACTTGACGTCCAGACTTGATGGGCGAATCTCATCCTTCATGGTCTGACCAATTTTGCTAATGACGAGGTATCTCATCAAGATACTGTCGATTTTTTTAGATCAAGATCTGGTAATTTTTCTTCTAATGACGATATATCTCATCCATCAAGATCTGTTCATTTTTCTTCTAATGACGATATATCTCATCCATCAAGATCTGGTCATTTTTCTTCTAATGACGATATATCTCATCCATCAAGATCTGGTCAGTTTTCTTCTAATGACGATATATCTCATCCATCAAGATCTGGTCAGTTTTCTTCTAATGACGATATATCTCATCCATCAAGATCTGGTCATTTTTCTTCTAATGACGATATATCTCAACCATCAAGATCTGGTCAGTTTTCTTCTAATGACGATATATCTCATCCATCAAGATCTGGCCAGTTTTCTTCTAATAACGATATATCTCATCCATCAAGATCTGGTCAGTTTTCTTCTAATGACGATATATCTCATCCATCAAGATCTGGTCAGTTTTGCTAATGACGAGATACTTCGTCGAAACAACCAACATGAGGGTTAAAATAAAGGAAGTAAAATCTAAATTTTATGGAAGTTTACTGGACAGCATTTCATACATTTGTGGAATTGTTATTTAAGAACAAGGGTGTCTTTTTAATATGCATGAAATATTTAAATTTCATTTTAAATGGTAATAAGCTGTCTCGCCATTTGAAATAATGCTTATTTTTCTCGCAAGTAGTCAATTCTCCAAACTCTCCTTGTTAAAATTAAAGAAATATTCATATGCTAAAAGCTGGAGATTTAGCTTCTTATTAATTCTGAACTGCCCAATTTTCTAATAGTTCGAAACAAATAAGTAGCATGCGGGTAAATGTTATGTGATAATGATATAAACATAAATCTACGTAAAAGGCGTAGATCTCATTTTGATTTTCTACTCTACATTCTCGTAATTTCCAAATTGCCTGTTTTCATCATTCAAGGCCATAAGTTATCAAGCTCTATATGAATAATTCTCCTATTTCCAAGCATGTACTTGTCTATTTCAGAGGCTCAGTTAGATTGTGTGGTTTCGATTTGGGTATATATTTGTGACAGAGAACTCGATCGTCTATGTAGTGCCAAGCACAAGGGAAATACTATTAAAGAGAAAATTACATCATCACTGATACAAATGTTTTTTAATTAAACTACAAAAACTAATATCTAAAAGAAATAAAACTACATTTTTTCTGCGTCTTGTTTTTAAGAGATTTTAGTTAAAATCGATATCGACGAAGTGGCGTTGTCAGTGAACTTTAAAATTTGGAAAATCATTTAAAATGTGTTAAAATTTCCTTATGCACCAAGGACATTAGTATCGGATCAGAAAATGTAAATTTATTAAAGTATGTGAAAGTAAAAGCGTATTGAAGTATGTGAAAATAAAAGTGTATTAAAGTATGTGAAAGTAAAAGTAATGACAAAAGTATTTGTGCGTTATCTTCAAGATCAATTCTTAGTATTGATAGTAAGACGAGAATGATTTCGTCTTCTATTATTTTGGTAACATTTACATGCCTTCACGGATGAACGGATGTTGGTTGGATACGGCGTAATTTGTTGTTGGTTTCGTCCTCCCATGAATTTCCCCAAGATAAAAAATAAAGAATATTGTATAAATTTAAAGTACCACATTAAGGAATAGTTCCATCAGATACATTACAAATTTTTAGTGGAGTGGGTAATTGAAGATTTAAGAATGGGTAGTTGGAGTAGTCAGATTAACGTCGCACTGGAGCAACACAACGGTCTACTGCCGACGGTCCGGGATCAACCCCGAAAGCGGATAACGCCTCTTAACTTTGAACCACTGTCAGATGACTAGGCCAACACCTGAGCTGGTACCGCTCTCCAAACTTCCACCATGCCAACGTGAGGACATTTGAAGCCACGGAAAATTTAACGTGCACTAACTACCACGTAAACGATGGTCTTTGGTTGGATCGAGGTTTGAACTCGAAACCCTTCGGTTGTGAATCCGCTACTCTTCCGACGGGTTATTCCATCCAAAATTTAATAATGAAATGAATTTATTTTAATTCATAATCTAAAATAAGTGTAACGCCCATAATACAAGCATACCGCCATTTTTGCGTTTTTTATCATTCATATTGGATTCACGTGATTTCTGAGCATCGAAAAAACTAGTCTACTCTACTTTTTAAGAACCCCAAGTGACTGAGGGACGGATCATATCGTTCTGAAATAGTTGGGTTATCAGACATCCGGAAAGTCTGGAATTTGCGTACATTGCCCGGATTCCGCCAGTAATTATAAATTGTCGGGATTTTCAGAGGAATCAATTTAATCCAAATGTTTTATTGCTCGAATTACTTTCTCAAAGTAATTGTTAGTCGTTAACGGCAGTTCACGGAATTATATCCGTCCTGTTCGATTTTTTTTTATTAGGAGGCATTTTTTATTTGTAATACTTTTATTTCTTGAAATTTTCTTACGCTTCAATGTAAAAGCTTTTTATCAAAATGCCCCATCAATTGAGATTTATTAGTCCGGACTTTCTCTGAAATGTCAGGAATTATAATTGAATTTGTCAGGAACTATTTTTAGGTCTGATAACCCTAATAGGAGAGTCAAATTTTATAGAAAAATTGACGGTGAAACTCTATTGGTTCATAATATGGGTAGGTAGGTATTTAATTAACGTCGCACTGGAGAAACACAACGGGCTATTGGTGACAATCCGTGATCAAAACTGAGGGGAAAGGCCCGAGAACACCACGTAATTGTGAACCACGGTCGGATGTCGAGGTCACACCTGAGCTGGCACCCCACTCTCCAAACTTCCACACCACGACAACGTGAGGACATTTGAGGCTACGACAGATTTAACATGCCCCAGCCCCTTTGTACACGACGGTCTTTGGTTGGATTCGAGTCTGTTACTCTTCCAACCGGGCCACAGCGGTCGTTTATAATATGGGAGTTCCTTAAAATAAGTCGACTCACATTTAAAGTCTGCCAAAGATGTTTTAGTCATTAGCCTTTTGGTTAACTATCATACTAGGCACTTTTAACTTATTTTCCCTCAGAAAAAATTATGCTTAGTAAAAACAGGTAACACAGTTATTACTTTTTCAAGCGTTTCCCAGAGCAAAGAGATTGCAAAGGAATGGGAGGCAATGGAAAAAATTGGAATGATTTGTATGTACTCACATAACTAACTCCCAAGTTGAAAATTTTGTTGGGACTTGATAGTTCTTAAAACCCTGTTTGTTCGTAATACAGTCGCCATGGCTTTGTGGGTTTTTCCACTGTTTTAGAAACCTGCGAGTTATGGATGGCGCTAAGTTCGGTCAACTTAGCCTGGGTGCATTTCTCTCTTCTCTGTGAGTAAAACTTTTTGTGTGCGTTGATATCCGTCATTGTGACGTTGCTTGTATTTGTCGCAGCTTTCCAAATATGATTGGTTGTTTCGAATTTTGTGGCAGAAGAGCCATACTTGGCCAAGCTACGCCAAACATCGTCCAGTAATGGACAACACAAGGAAAGATTTACCGACACAAGATAAATTCACCCTGGGCAATACAAAATATGGACCTCGCTCCATAAAACCCAACCATCTTCTGTCAGTAAAACATACTTTGTGTGTGCAAGTCCACTTGACGTTATCTTGTGTTTGGTACAACTTGGCCAAATATAGCTCTTCCGCCATTCAATCCAACCCATGTAATATGGAAGTTCTTTACAACGAGCGTCGACTGATTAACATTTTAAGTCTTTCAAATCTGTTTTACTCAGCCTTTTGGATAAATGACAAACGAGGTATTTCTAACTTTTTTCCTCTCTTAGAAGGCAGTTATGATCACTCAACAGATAACAGTTGAATACGTTTAGTCCTTGTCTAAAACGTTCCCAAGAGCAAAGAGAATTGAATAGATGAAAGACAATAGAAAAAATCCGACCGACTCCCCTAGGCAGAAATTAAATATTCTTCATTTCCCGCGAAGGGGGACAATGCCTATCTAGTCCGCCGCGGATAGCGTCCACTCTTCCCCACATATCGACCGGATTTATAGTTGCAGGGGCTGCTTGGGGATTGACAGGAGCGTTGGAAGGACGCGGATATGACTTTTAAGGGCTGACGCGACATGTTGTCGCCTCTGGGAGATGTTCTTCCTCATCCACAGAGGAATCCGTTGCAATGTAACCATGCCTAGCGCTAGTAGTTACATTCCGTTACATGATTGCTTTGAATATATAAGGAGAATCGGCTTCGATTTGCTCACTCCGTTAGAAATTTAGCGTGCCAGCAGCGCAAGGGTATTAGCTATGCTAGTTTAGTATAGGTTATGCGTGGGATATGGTATTAGTATTATAGGATCAAATTGTTTTTTATTTGTTAAACACACACAATTCGCTCCCAAATTTGAAAAATTTTACTTTAGAATGTACTTCTATTGGCGCATTAAGCATGTATTATAAATCACATTCTTCTTAACCAAATTTTTTATGATCTAGTATAAACTGATCACCTAATTGGTATGAGGGATTTTCAGTGTAAACAAACCAGATGAAGATTTTACTTCCGCTGCAAAATTGCTCTCGAATTATACATATTGGGATTTACCTTAATATGTAGTTTATCGACGTTTTGGTGTCCATTAGCTTTTAATCTAATTGGTGTTAACCAATCAACTAGGAATTGTTATTTGCGAAGTGCTGAAATCATATTCGAAAACCAATAAACGTCACGATCAAAATATATACATGAAAACGTTCAGCAGGAGAAAACCTCCCACCTGCACATAGTTAGACAGAAAATGCCTCTCATAGTGAATTCAGCGTTTATCTGCCACCCAATAAATCCGGGTTTCAAGTGTATGGATGTTGGTGAATGTTTCTATTAGGTTGGTTGATTAAATTGAATTTAATGGCTCAACGGCCTTATTTGGCCAAGTTGCGCCAAACACAAGACAGATAACTTCAAGTGCAAACTAGTCAAGGACAAACACACAATGAAAGTTTTATACTGACATAGACGAGAGAAATGCACCCAGCGAAGAATCGAACTTGCGCCTCCAACTCAAAGGTTGCTAGCACAGTGGACTGAGCCACAGCAGCCCCTTATTCCTATTAGGAGTAGCGACGGTTTATCCACTGAGTGTTCCTTCACGAATATCTATCAGTTCGCCCCTTTTATGCCAAAACCAAAAGCGGTCAGGCATTAAAAAAAGTTTCAACTACAAATTTCAATGCATTTATATTCATCTACAAATAACTGAGTTCCAGAATTCTCGAGGAGTATGACTGATATAAGCCTCTTAGCGAAATCCCTTACCTCTGCCAAAATTCTGAGCCACTTACATTATTTTTTCTATATTCTATAAAAGTCATATTTTATTGCATTTCTATGCTTACTACTTTATCATTAGAACGTTTTAAACATCTGTTGGGGCTTTTCTTTAGTTTTAAAGATACAATGAACATTCATCAGAATCCATCACGTTCATTAAAGCACCTGACACCCAATTAGTGGTTTTCCGATACTTAAAAAATGTATAATGAAGAGTAGATTTACCTACACTCAACATTTTGCTTATTTCCCTCAGATTTCCACCAGTGAAAACTTACGTTTTTATCACTATTTTCATTTCGAACACTAAAATGTAATCCATCTTATTTGTAATTTAATTTAAGCTTTATAATCAACAAGTCGAATTATTCGATGTTTCTTGAATTGAATTGATTAACAAGATTGAAAAAGATGATCAGAATAGAATTGCTTTTCTTCCACTGAAAAATCCATGTCATTGAAGTGTATGGAAAATATTCTTTAGAAGTTTCGACATGATTTCTAGTTTACTTCGGACGTAAATTAGTACACATGCTACAACCATCCATATAATCCCTGGTGTAAAATAAAACTATAAAGAGAGATACTAAGAGGACTACTGAATGCGGATTGTTGTTTTGGAATGATCATGAATGGCCTTTTTATAGAGCCAGTAGAATTGTAAATTAAATCGTACGAATGACGAAACTACTGTGAATAGCCTTGTACGCATTTTCCGACCAATAATTTTTGACATATGGTACTCTCGCATCAAAGATGCGATATTTACTAATATTTTTTTTATTTCACCATCATTAAGGGTAGGCTGACAAATTAATTCGATAGTCATGACTAATTTCCCTTAATCCTTATCTCGACTCAATTCTATTTAATCTTTCAGAAAGAGTTCAAGAGTCTTCAAAAAAGACGAATACTAATCTATCCTACTATATACATATGTAGTTAGCACAAAAGATTCAAAACATACAGGAAGAAAATGAAGAGAAATAATGAATACAAGTCTCATTCACTTTTATATTAGACTACTTTCGATTTAATGAATACTTATGCCTAAATTAAATCGAAAGAAAGGCACTCAAATGTGAAGTTTTTAATGATTTCGTGAAGTTTACCAATTGAAGACTAGACATTCTTAAAATCCTTTCATTTGGTCTGTAAAGTTACTGAAGGTATGTAAAACATTTCGGAGTTCAAAAGATTCGTCTCATTAGAAGACTATGAGTTTTTTTATATTACATGAATATCCAAGTAAGACGGACAAGGAAATAAAGTTTCAAAGAATAGAATACACAAAACTTGAACATCAATATCTTAGAGTGAAGAATAATTTAATTTTGCTTTTACATGAAAATCTAACACAATAAATGTCAAGCGATGGTTGCCCCCGGAAAAGTGAACATCAAATGATCCTTGCAGTGAAAATTTTAAAACATTTGGATTTACAAATAAGAACCGAGTAACCCTGAAACACATTTATCCACAAAATTTGCATAATTTTATTCATATGCAAGTATTTTTTCCTTTTTGATTATTTTAATAAAATAAATAGTTATTTTAAATGTCTTAGCTCTTATGGTAATAAAGTTCAGTAGTATAATTTCAAAATTATCATAACTTACATACATAATTTATTAATCATGAATAAAATATTTGCTATGTTACATTTTAATATTTAATATACACTATTTGTATGAACGTCAGTTCATACATATACTGGTTGTGATACTATAACAATGCATTTGAAATTTGCCAAAGTTAATTTTGTGCATAAATTCCTCGTACGATGGAAAAAATAGAACCTATACTTTGTAAAAATCATTTAATATCAATACCAAATAGACTGTGAAGTCCTCAAACGTAATGAAGCCCCGCAAAATATTGATTATTGTTTTTAAATGCTTAAAATGCTAATTAAATATGGGTGTTCCATCCAGGATTCTTTTACCGTTATTTTCGCTTAGAACAAAAGATGCACGAATTTCATACTTTCGCTTTTCCATTCATAATTTTTAATTTTATACTGAGTAGATTTTGTTTAGTACTAAGATATTTTACGTCAAAAAGTTCGCAATTTATGAAAAACGTTGAAAGTCAATCGTGTTCCAATACCTTTTGACATACAATAGTTATCAACTATTACGATACAAAAATTACCTGACAATGTTTAGTTTTTAATCTTCAATTGTTATTCAAATATTTGTTACTTTCTAAAATTTAATATTCATCTCGAAAAGTTTAATTTATGGTTATACACTATTGTCTGGGTCGACTGGTTGATTTTTATACTGTAAGTAGTTGAATTTACGTCGCACTGGAACGGGGACGGGCTATTGGCGACATTCCGGGATCACTCATAAAGGGTAAGATCTGAAGACAACACCTCTTAATTTTGAATCACGGTCAGATGACGAGGTCAACACATGAGCTGGAACTCTACTCTCTAAACTTCCACATCACGCCAACGTGGGTTTTTATACTGTCTGGATCAGAAATAAAACAGCCGTCGTTACACTTTAATAAAACATTTAAATTTTTGCAGAATTATTAGTTGAAAATAATTTTGTAAGTGGATACGTTTCTACTTTAGAATAATTTTCTTTGCTTAAAGTTATTCAAATTAATAATTAAAAGGGGATAAAATTCTAAGTTTATTTCATTATTTGTTTCATTATTTCATTTTCTTATTGAGGATTAAATTTGATATTTATACTGATAGTGAAACAAACTATTTCAGTTTTAAAGTTTCAAATGGCTACGAGTACAATTTTCAAAACAAAAATAATTTATTTGATCCTTTTATGCTCTAGAATGCATTCAGTTTTAAGTAGCATCTGCCTAATTAATTAAGGTTGTCTGCTTTTAATGATTAGTTTTTAAGCTCACGTATTTCGTTAAAATTTTTCAAGACCTTTCGAAACTACATCTGTCACATGATGCTAAAAATATTTTAAGTAAATGAGTCTCGTATTAAACGTTGTGTAAATTGATTTTCATGATGATATGAATTTAATATCTGCAATCTTTTTCGTCTTTAATGGAAATCAGTGAAATGTTTTATTTATATAACGCGAGTGTCTAAATAGAAAATCGTGTGTACACCATAAAATGAATTTTTCAGTCGTATTTGCAAAACTATGAACATTGATAAATTTAAGTTCTATCTTATATTGTTATCTAACAGATAAAACAGCAGTGCCTTATATCTAAACGTTGAGTTAATTGTAAACAAGAGCGAAATTTTTCAGAATTTTTTTGCACGAATACTTAATACTTTTAAATTTATTTTATTTTGAAGTTACAGATAAGCTCATTGCGTTGACTTCTGATAAAAGACTGACTCAATACGATGATTGACTGGTTTTTGCTGTGCAAGGGCCATATTTGATCTAGACCTCGATAGATTCAACGTGCACCAGCCCCCACGTACACGAGTCTGGTTGGATCGAGTTTTGAACTCGCAACTCTGCAAAATCCGACTCTACAAACTGAGCTACCGCGGCCCGTTTAGTCTTAGGAATAAATGGAATTGCTACACACCGCAACACCCGGCATTATAAGATGTAATTAAACTTAACATAATCCCAATGGGTTATGGTATTGAGTGGGTTTGCCCACTAATGCGGCTGTACGAGGTCCAGGTTCGATTCTTGCAACTTGTTCTTGGTGGGAGAGGGTTTTTTAAGTCTAAACATAAGTGACCGAAGGAAAAACGACTTCCGGTTTATCGCCGTTCTGACCATAGACGCGAAATAAAAGTAGACCTATAAGTTGGTTATTTGTTTTCGAGATTTTATGGCCTCAAGGGCCATATTTGGACAAACTGTGCCAAACACAAGACAGACAACAGTGACGGAGGAAGAAAAAGCAAAAAGGCAGAAGGGTAGGCGAGGGTCAAAATGTAAGGGGGAAGATCACTAAGGTACCTCGAGTTGTGATACCCGTACACACCTAAAGATGTGCCCCTGACGTCGAGTATTGCTATTGAGAGGAGCTTCAAAAAGTGTGACCAACATGGCGATTAATAGTCACGACTGCTCTGTAAATAACTGACTTGGTTTATTTGGTATCTTATCGATATAACAGATGTTATATTAGTGTGAATGCGTATTTTTATTGAGTGGTGACAAAACTGGATAAATCGCCGAAATCATGCGGACCAATCAGATGAATTTCCGTTTCCACCCGGCAGACGAAAGAAGTCTAAGGGTCACGTTGGCCGCTAGTTTTGGTCACATGATCCTGGTCGCATACGAAGGTTACCATCGCTCAATTTACTTTTATGAACCTTGTATAGGTTTAACAATATTTCGCGTTAATTTTAATAGACGCAACACGTTTAAATAGCGGGAGAAACATGCCGATTTACGTCACATTACTAAGGAGATTACCAAAACACACCAACGCCCTCTGAATTGACTTTGCAAAAAGAAAAACCTAATTTCTGTCAGTAAAATTTTCCTTGTGTATCTCCATTACTTTTGACGATTTATTAGCAGATCCTTGCAGAATATATGAGCAATCAGATTATTTTCTTGATATCTTAAACTAGAGCTCCGTAACAAGTATGACAAGTGACGTCAGACATTGAGGAAAATTTTCAATTCGATTGAAATAAAAGAGACCAAAGATTTTGATCTAAAACGAAAATGAAAAATTTCGCTATCACAAACCTTTTTCCTCTCGTCACATTCAGAGCTTCTAACACTGTTTATCTCTGATAAGCATACTGACGACACATTTAGAAAACACTAATTTCATTACATAATACTTACTGCCTCACGAGAGAGCATGTACTATGCAATGGATGGAGAAATTACTTCGTACTCTCCTTCAGCTTGGCCAGATCTGGACCTCGTGCCATAAAAACCAATCAATCTACTCTTCTTCAAATTACAAAGAGGATCGGTACACTTAACAGGTTAATTTGCTCACTTTCCTACGATTAAATTTATCTTTTTATAAACACAAAATTGATATTTTTATAAAACTTTTTGCTTGAAGTTTAATGTAAACTATATTTAATTTCTTGGATGTGCCCGTGTATTGAAAAGGTTGTGAAAAACAGTGCCAAATAATTATTTCCGTATCAGCGCTGGTGAATGCAGCGTAATGAAACTGTCCAAATGCAAGGTGAAACCGAAATCTGTCTATTTCCATTCCATTTTCAAGAATCCCAACTGATCTCCGCGCCCTAGTGCGTTCACCAACTATAGCAACCTGGGAGTTGTAAGCCTGCAGTTTCAATTCCTCCCTGGGTGTATTTGTCTTCTGTGACAGTAAAACTTTCCTTGTGTGTATGTCCATTTACTTGACATTGTTTGGCGCAGCTTGGTAGGTATTTTAATTAACGTCGCACTGGAGCAACACAATGGGTTATTGGAGACTGTCCGGGATCCAACCCGAAGGGAAAGATCCGAGGATAACACCACGTAATTTTGCACCACGGTCAGATGACGAGGGCACATCTGACCTGGCACCCCACTCGCCAAACTTCCACACCTCGCCAACGTGAGGACATTTGAGGCCACGACAGATTTAACGTGCACCAGTCCCCGTGTACACGACGGTCTTTGGCTGGATTCGAACTCGCAACCCTCCGGGTGCTAATCTGTTATTCTTCCAACCTGGCTACCGTGGCTCTTGGTTCGGCTTGATCAAATTTGACCCTTGCATGATATAACCCAGCCAATCCAACTGCAGATGTAGATCTGGGTCTTTTTAGCTCTCTTGCAGCATTAAAAGACCAAATTTGACCCTTGCATGATATAACCCAGCCAATCCAACTGCAGATGTAGATCTGGGTCTTTTTAGCTCTCTTGCAGCAATAAAAGACCAAATTTGACCCTTGCATGATATAACCCAGCCAATCCAACTGCATATGTAGATCTGGGTCTTTTTAGCTCTCTTGCAACGATAAAAGAGCGTAGACACAAACGAAACCCAACTGCTGACTGTTAAATGGAGACTATTCACATTTTGTTTATGATTGAGCTATGGTACTGATACCAGATATTAGGTAGATTGATTGGGTTTTTTTATGGTGCAAAGAGCCAGATCAGACCAAGCTGCTCCAAGTAATGTTCTTCCCGTCAAGCAGACAAACACAAGGAAAGTTTTACTAAAGCGGAAGAAAAACCCATGGAACAAGACAGGGATCGAACCTGCGTTGTCTACAGCTCACAGGATATCGCAGTGGAGACCCAGCAAGAGATGAGGTTCAACTCGTAAAAAGCCATTCTCTCTCAGTTGAAACTTAGATTTTAAATAGATTAAAATTTCATAGGCTATATCCAACTTTGGCTTAAACTCGGCCAAAACAAGTTTTTAAAATACACTATAAAAGGAAGTAAAATATGCTTTGAGTCATCTAATAAATACGAAATCTATCGAAAAAGAAAAATTAAACCTCAAGTGATGATACAGACAAAAATTCATGCATGATTAAAATCACTAATTTCTTGTAAAAAAACTAAAAACATTGATTTTATAAATTTTCCCTACAATCTGTGATGGGTTTAAGGGTGTATAAAGTTTTCTAAATGTTCTATTTAAAGTTTTAAATGTTAATCGATATGAATGTCTGATTGGTCCCTATCTGCACCAGATGTAGCTAGAGCACATTGCATCCTTAAATTTTAAATCCAACATTAATGTTAAAATGAAACCTGGTTGGTTGGTTTTGGGGTTTTATGGCGCAAGGGCCGTATTTGGCCATGCTTCATCAGACACAAGGCATACAACATGAAGTAATAGACACACAATGAAAGTGTTACTGACAGAAGAGAGAAATACATCCAGTGAGGAATCGAATTTGCGCCGCTTACAACTCGAAGGTTGCTAGCGCAGTGGGCTTATCCACTGAGCCACGATGGTCTCGCTAAAATGAAAGCATTGGAGAAAATTTTCGATCAGTTTGGAAAGGTTTAGATTAGCTTCACAAAACCATAATCCCACAAACAATCGCATTTTCTTATCTGACTGAACAATTTTATTTTGAGGAGCAGTAATATGCAAGTTGAAAGTTTCTGGACGAAGAAAAGAAATTCCTCGACAAACCGAAATGCGATACCTGTAACAATGCTAATTTAATCTGATTCTTCAGTTCTGATATATTACATTATTGTGTTGCTTATAAATCAAATTGCTGCATCTGAAAAGTAAGATACGATGGGTGTTAAGCGTTTGTTTGTGTGAAAGGAAGGTTTCCTTAAGTGTTATCATTTGATTGTTGTCATATCAATCTGAGCAAATAAAGTGCACCAGAATCACGAAACTAGACAGTGATCCACTAATCGAACATATTATCGATCTTCGGAAGTATTGAAGGTCAGATATAGCTCAATTTAAAGGCTGTTTTTTTCATAGGAATAAATGTTTCAGTCTATTCTAATTGTTTATGCAGTATATTCGTCAAGTAATTAGAATTTTAAATGCCTTTTAATCGGACTAAAAATCTTATTTTCAAGCAAAATAATTAGAAAGTCTCGAATCATGAACGTCTTTTAAATTTACTCTACTTCTGTCCAAAGGAATTCGATGTTTTCTTAAACAATACAAAACTAAAACGTTAAAAACATGTTTTGCCGAATACATCACTGTAAGAAGTGTTCTTATATAATCACTTAAGCAAATAGAAATTTTACATTCAACTTGTTAAGTTCATATTAAATTTTTCTCTTTAATTTGTGTTGTAACAGATAGTTTTTACAATTTGCTTTTATATTCCAAGTTATACATTGATGTATTCGGTTCGAAAATTCAGTTACCGCCTCGAAAAATTTGTGACATGCAATCAGGAAAACGAAATAAAAATCTTAATCAATCTCACAACAATCACACTCAATCAAAATATTAACATTTCAATTGATTTATTTATATTCGAAAGCATATGCCCGTGTTGATCACTTTTACTTTACACTCACTAGTACTAAATTTATTATGTACAGTTCCTCTTGAACTGTACATAATAAATTAGCAATATTTGACTACTTACCTTGAACGACGTTTGAATAAAAACTACATTTCCTCAGTTTTATTTCTAGAACTTAATTTCTTTTACTAAAATACCTCAGTAATCTAGTATAGATAGTATGAATTAATAACAAACCCTAACAAACACATTTTACATAAAAAAATATAATTTATACTTGTGGTATTGGTATTTTTCAATCAACGTAACACTGGAGCAACACAACGGGCTAAATTTATACTTGTGCAACACAAGATATGAAACGATCGAAAGATCCAATCAAAATCAAAAGCGCAAAAGTTTTAAACTTGATTTCTTTCTAGTCAGTTCAAAGCTATAAGCATATTTTAATAAGTAATGATTTTTAGCCATTTTCTTAGCCATAAATTAGTTCCTTCGCGAAATTAGAACATTATCTGTAGTCCAGTTTTTAATATCCAACCTTATTCAATGCAAAACTAGCTTCATTTATAGTAGACAAATTATACTTCGGCCTATATACTGATAAAAATTAATGGTTCCTTTTCTTCAAAATAATGCATTCCATAATAAATTCTATAAAATACAAGAACATTGTGAAAAAGTATAAGGAAAAACAATTATTGCATCGACATCGATAGAACACTGTTAAGCACTTCTGCAAAACCGAATTGCAACTAAAATTTTCTCTACGATTTTGTGCAATTTTAATAAACACAAGTGTAAAACGACAAAAAAAAGCAGCTATGTCAAAAAGCGAACTTACTTCATCAAGCTGAAGCTGTACAGAACTCTTGTCAAACGTGGGAAAACTTTCAAAAACTTCTCGCAATGGAAAGAGTTATTTGGAGTTTAATTACATGCTGTCAAGTTCTAGGAAAATGAAGACATTTCAAGACATGACAGGTAGACATCAATACCTAAATATCGAAGTCCCATGACAAAAGTGCACATTTTCCGACGCACTTTTTCCTACCGGCCGCAAATTGATGCTTTCGCCGCTCCTAACAGCTACGTCCCGTTGAAACTCGTGTGTGTTCTGGCATCAGAGCCGACGAAATACTCCACCCGCTCGTCAGAGCGCAGGTTTTACGACCTAGTTCCGGAATTCGACGATAGATGGCGCTATTTAGGGTGAAAATTGTGTTCTCTAGTTTGAAACTTGAAATGCGTTTTCATGTGACGCGACACAACTTTTTTGTTCTTTGATGGCAAGTATTTTAATTAACGTCGCACTGGAGCAAGACAACCGGCTATTGGCGCGATGTCCCGGAATCAACCCCGAAGGGAAAGACCCGAGGATAGCACCTTGTAATTTTCAACCATTGTCCGATGACGAAGTCACACCTGAGTTGGCACCCCACTCTCCAAACTTCCACACCACGCCACAGTGAGGACATTTGAGGCCACGGCAGATTTAACGTTCATCAGTCCCCTTTATACACGATCTTCGGTTGGATTTTTCTTTGATGGAAAAGAAAATATAAGTTTTTTTCGAAATAGGGATATAAGATTTAAATGAAAATAATTTCGAAGTGTGTAGTTGTCTACGTCGTTTATATTTCGTCAATAAGAAAGAAATAACCAAGTCAAAATCAATATCGAAAACATTTTTAGTAATAAAGAATGGAAGTATATTCAATTAACTTTTGATTTTAAAAACTTTGCAAGCGAATTGTTCTGCAAAATGATTGATGGTCATTTTCGGTGGCTCATCTTCAAACTTAGGAATTACCTCATAGGAAATGGGCCGCCGTTTCCCGGTTGGAAGAGTAACGGATTAGCAACCGGAGGGTTGCAAGTTCGAATCGTATACAAAAGGGGCTGGTGCATGTTAAATCTATCCTTTTTTTATATTTGCGATGTTATATAATTAAAATACCTACCAAATAGAAATTCACCTAATTATACCTTTGTGTTACTCCAGTGTGACGTTAATTAATTACCATTACCACCTAATTGTGCTCTGTTATTGTGGACGACCAATGAATAGTGAATATTTAAACACATGTACTGCACTTAATGGTTTTAATTGTATTATTCAGAAATAGTGGGAGGCAAGAGAGAGACTAATAACTTAATTATCAAACACCTGGCATTTTTAAATGAATAAATCTTCAAAATTGAGGTTAAATATAAGATTTTCAGTGAAAACGGACAAGCCAGGTGGTCTGCGAAGATTTTATTTCTGCTGTCGAAATGCTATCTCATCATATGCATAGGGTTTACCTTAAAATGTCGTTTATCGCCATTTTGGCACCGTTTTGTGCTTAATCAATTGGCGTTGAAAATCAACTTTTATCACCAATTCAAATTTTTTTCTTTTGAGAATTTTTATTCGCGAAGTACTGAAATCATATTCTAAAGATAGGCCAAAGCACGTCACGTTCAGAATACGTACAGGAAACCCTCATGTATTGCCCAAGAAGCATTACCTTCACCTCTGGCCTATCTTGGCAGAAAATGCCTCTCGTAGGTTAATTGAATAATTATAATAGATATCAATTTTAGGAATCCTTGAAATAAATTCAAATTAATACAAAACTGAGGCAAAACTAAAAAAAACTGGAAGATAATCTATTTTTTTTCTGTGTTGAAAAAGAGAAAAGGAAGCAGAACATAAACAGAGAAATTGATACTTAATTTCCCATATACCGAAATCAGTGAGCAAGTAATATATTCTTGAAATTCGTATTTAAAATAATTTCTCTGTAAAACACATTGAACGTGTTTTTAATTTAATTTCGCTTCGAAACCTTGAAAGTTGCTTGACCCAAAATGTGTTCCAAGGAGTGTCTCGTAAGAAGTGTACGGTGAAAAAAAGGGAGCGGGAAACTCCATTGATCCAAGTAACGTAACATATTTATTATAATTTAAAATCTTGAGTTGAGGTTAATATTTACTTACGTTATGTCTTTTTAGGTGTGACCTCTAAAAACAAACTTTTAAATCGTAGGACACTATTCAAGAAGTTATTCTAATCAGTTTAAAAATGGCAAGTCTAGTCATTCTTGTCGACACCTTACGAAATTCCTGTTATTTTTTATCTTAAAAAGACAGTAAACAAACAAAAACCCTAAAATCGATTACAAAAATCTGCTTTTTAATTTTAGCGTTAAAAATTAATTGATATCGAATTATGTATAGATATAGAAAAAAAATTTATTACATAGGTTTGACGGAGTTACATAAACAAAAACATAAAACATATTAGATAAGCTTAGTAAGTTTTCTCCGATTGAGATTTTCTGACATTCTTCTGATTTCAAAATGTTCTCTGCGCATCTGGTTTTAACTAATTTACTTCAATTTTTTGGGGGTTATCCTCATAATGTTTAGTATGCAGGGGATATAAAAGTTGCGTACGGAAACGAAAACGACGTTTAAATTATTCTAATTTCTAAATAAATCTCACCAAAGATTCAGAAACTGCACAAGAAACTTATTTCATACTATAGAATGTGTTAGCAACAAAAGTTCCTTAATTTTCAAAAATAAAAAGTAATTAATTAAAACTTTGGGAAAAACATACAAAATGAAAGGCAAGAAAAGTTTCCGTACGCACTATAAAAATTGATTAGAACGTAAAGTCCAGCTGTCCCTCATTCAATTATAACTATCGAATGAAAAAGAACTTCAGTATTGTGTAAGTAATCATTTCAAACGATTTTTATTCCAGTGGATCGCCTAAAATTGGAATTCCGAAAGCTATTCGCATGTTTGTGATAAAGTTGAGAAATAAGGGTTTATCAATGAGGAAAATATTGGCGAAATCACAAACAAATCTAAATCTACGGCAAAAATTACTGAAAGATATAATTAGGTAGAAAATGGAAAATAGGAACCGTTCCGAAAGACCTCAGAAATTGAGCCATATACACCAGGAATATTCTGCGAAAAGTTCGCGATAATACACGAATTAGGCACCACAACGTGCATCCTTGTTGAAAACTGATTACAATCTTGAAATATAACCACAGACTGTAATAGTAATAAAGAAAGGTGGCTACAATGGAAATGTTGCATGTAAGAAGCCACTCATTAGTAAACTTAACAGAAGAAAGCTTCTCGAGTTTGCAAAAAAGCATGCAAGTAAGCCTAAGCTTTCTGGGATTCTGTACTTTTCAGGGACGAATGAAAATTTTGTCTCTATGGTTCAAGATGGAGGAGTTATGGCATGAAGAAAACCCTAACATCAAATGCAAAGAAAACACTTATGTAAAACTGCAAAACACGGCGGAGAAAATGTAAAGGCATGGGGTTGCATGAGTTCTGATGTGAATAATTTATGTTTTGTTGAAGGTAACATGTATAGCTATGTGCACCTAGACATTTTGAAATAGAATGTCCTTGCTAATGCTACGAAAGTGTCTCTTGGAAAACCATTTATCTTTCAACCGGACAACGATTCAAAACACACTGCAACTTTCTGTAAAGAATGATGCTTTTACTACACAAGTCGCAGCAACTTCACGCACCACCAGTCTCCTGATTTAAGCCCCATGGAACACTTATGGGAAGAAATCAGTCGTGAACTGAAAAGTTATGATACCAGCAGCAAAGATAACTTGAAAAGTGCCATTCTGGACGTCTGGAACAAAGTTACTCCAGAAACAACAAAAAAACTTGTGGGAGTCATGTCTAAACTTCTGAGAAGTCATTAAAGCAAAAGCAGGTTCAACTGACCATTAAACGATGAAACATGGTGGGGGAAAATAACATTTAATGAAATATTTTTCACCGTACGGAGACTTTTTTGCCTCGTATATTTGCCACATTTTTGTGTTATTGTGAATTATGCGTTAAACGATATTATTTTTTGTTTAAATGCAATAGAAACTTTCTATACAATTATGCTCATCTGTTTTTTTTTTCATTTTTATTTCTTCAATATTTATATTCTGCAAATAATAAATAAATTTATTTCAAATTGTAAATGCGTATGGAAACTATTTTACTTACTGTATATGTAAGGGCAAATTAGAAGTTCCTCATGCTGCCATACTTTGAAATTTTGATTTAAATTGTTCTTAACCTACGTTTTTAGCTTCCATTTTTGCTATTTTTTTCTTTTTGCAAAATTTTAGGTATTTTAGTACAAAATTTTGTTTTAGTAGCGGATGTTGCCACCTGGACCGTTGTTGCACACCCTAGTGTGCGATTTCATGATATTGGATCCTGATCTAGTACCATCTAGTGATTTCCTTGGGAATCAACAATAGGAATCGATGTTTAATACTGCATAGACCCTTATTCTATTAAAACCATTTAATAAAAAATTGCATGTAGACCGATATTTGGTCGAACGTTTCAATTACCCGCAGAGATATCACGTTGTTCCATCATAGGAAACCAGCATAGCCCAGCAGCCATATTAACTTATATAACCATTCCCTCAGGAGTCGATGCGTTTTGGTTTGCTTACCAGTGTTTCTTTTTAAGAAATCTATAAGGAATAATATCCATGAATATCATTATTACAGCATGTGTTATCATTATTACAGTATGTGTTATCATTATTACAGTATGTGTTTTGTACAACTAATCTTTTACACTAGTAAAATTTTTAAATTCCTTTTTCTTAATGTTCAATTATTCTCGACTGTCTTGTTTATAAAACCCTAAGGTTATTTGTGTAAGTGAAATATAGCTCTGAAAATCTGTAGTTGTTCGTCAGTAAGTCTAGGAAACCAGCATATATATATATATATATATATATATATATATATATATATATGCCTATTCATATTTCTTCATAAAATATATTAATCAAAAGCTGGTAAGTATAAAATCCTTTCAGTGTAGAATAAATATATATATATTTAAAAAAATTATATTTTTTATGTCAATAGAAATTCTCTAAGGAATTTGTGTAATATATTTTAATGAAGCTGCGATAAAAATATGTGATAGAATGTTTTTAAAGTTAAATTTTGAACAAATATGTACTGAGTTAATATTTTTACTTTACAGTAACACGCTATGAGTGGTAATGTAATATACTCTCATATTTAAGTTGAAATACATAAAACCAGAAAATGTCAGAGTAACGGCTCATTAGGTGTGTAATGTTTTTCGTTTTTACATCTTTCTTTTCTGGGAAACATGTTCCGTGAATATTTGAGAAAAATTTGAAGATCTTCCGTTACAAGAAAAGTATGTGGATGCTATTCTATACGCAGTGATTTATGAGCTCCATTTAAAATCAAATATAATCTTGAACTTTCAAACTTGCATAAAATACAGCACAATTTAACGAACGTTAGGGAATACATTTTTATACCTTTCGTAAAGCATATTGATTTTAAAATGGTTGCATGAAAAATGCATTCCATTTAACGAAGCTAATTTCTGTTTAGAATATCTTTTTATTCCATAATTCGAAACGGTGCTCTAACCTTCGCCCTGTAGTTTCTACTAGTACGTGGAAGCATAAAATATGAAAAATAATTATTTTCAGATTATTTTCACTTGAACTCATTAAACATTTTTTTCATTTCCGTAAATGCATAATTCGTCTCTACATGATTATCTTATTAATCTTCCTATATGAAAGGAAAGAACTATGAACTCGAATATTTTATGCTTTTCTCCAAATTAGGACTGGTCGAATTCCATTTTATGCGAGTAAACTTTCATTTGAAACTTTTTCGAGCAATTTTGTTTTCAATTTATCATTAAATTATAGTATTTAATCATAAATAAGTAGTGGATTTCTTAAAATGTATTAAGAATTTAATATTGTTATCACGCAATAGATTCCAGATTTTTTTTCTTTCAAATAGATTCTAAAATATTTTAAAATAATATTTCTAATGTATTACACAGAGGTGACAGTAAATGGAAATGAGCTGTTTTCCAGCGGCCTTACGGTATTCCGTTGATTAGTCGAATTAATGTCGCTCTGAAGCAGCACAACGGGCTGTTGGAAACGGGACCGATTCTGAAGGGAAATATCCGAGGACAACACCACGTAATTTTGAACCACGGTCAGATGACGAAGTCACACCTGAGCTGGCACCCCACTCTTCAAAGTTCCACCCCACGCCAAATGAGGACACTTGAGGCTGACAGATTTAGCGTGCACCAGCCACCATGTACACGACGGTCTTTGGTTGGATTGAGTTTCGAAATCGCAGTCCTCCGGTTGCTAATCCGTTAGTCTTCCAACCAGACTAACGCGATTCTGGTACTCACGTATTATTGGGAGTTCACTAAAATATTTCATGGCGTACTATGAAAAATGTGACATTATCGTTCTAGTTCAATAGTTATTGTAATATTTAATTTATTTCCAAGTTAAAATTTAATTGAAAGTATATTTACGGGGGATTTTCTTTTTTTTGTTCGCCAAAATTACCTCCTTTTGGGATTTTGTACTGACAAAACTATGAAATGCAATGATTCCAAACGTTTTAGGTTTTTTATTGCATAGTTTCAGTTGCTCAAGAAAAATTGTAACCATTTTTATGAATATTCAAGCCTGATAAAGTTCTTCGACCATGACGTCTCGCGAAGCTCTGTTGTCGCTGGTTGGCATAATTTCTCAACTCCAAGTGGTCTCAAAAATTGGACGGCGTTTTATTTTATATAACATGTAGTTATCGTTTGATGAACCAGAATTTTTTTTAACTCTTTTGAAGTGGCATATCTTCGTGTCGAAATTGCCCAGCCTCTAATACAAAAACCTGTTTGAAATTGTCACCGGTTCTGCTCGAGGGACAATTTGTTTTTCCTACCTGAATCTCCATTCCCATTTGAGTAATAGGGCTCTTTTGTCTCTACGAGGTATCTCGTCTCATTAGTAAAATTGAACAGATTGCAACGGGTATGTAACTCACCTTCCGACTGCGGATCAGAAATCGCCGCTCACGTTTCTAAATTAATTTTAAAAAAGCTGTTCGAAAGATGTTTTTTCCACTGTAATTGTTTTCTATGTGTTGTGATGTCTGCGTATTTGATGATGTAAATAGAAATAAATGTCTGGGGTAAATTCTCCTGAATCTCAGATCAGAAGGATTTGTAGCATCTCGTCTGATAATTTATCCCCAACAAGATCTTGATAGACGATCTTTCTCGTAATTATCAAAATTGACTAGATATTGATGGACGAAATATCTCGTCAAAACCACTTGGAGAGTTAATATTTGGAAAAATGGTGGTCAAATCCAAACTCATCGATTTATCTTAACAAAATTGACCCAGCTTTTGCTATAAAATATAAAATGCAAGATATCTCTTTTCTGGTTCATCAAACGACAACGATAAAAGGATGCTTTCTCGACATTCTATTGAGATTTCATGTCGATCAATCCAATAGTTTTATAGATATCGAGCCAACCACTGGCCAAAAAGCTGTTCCGAGAAAAGCGCTTTCGAAATTTCAATATCAGTTCATAACGGATGCATATTCAGTACCTAGAGTATTTTCCTGTTAATCTACTATACCAGTGCCATTCAATGTGATATTATCTTTTACAGACAATTCTTCAAATCGGCTGTATAAAATTTACATCTTTATGAGTGGTCCAAATTCTACATCTGCGCATGTCTATTAATAGCTTATAATTGAGCCAATTTTTCAAATTTGGACTTAAATTTTTGCACATGTGTTCCTAAGATCCTAAAGATTAACACTATTTGGAAAATATAAAATCAATTTTTCTTCATCGAGAAAAATAAAATCTTCCCTTAAAGTATTAGAAATAATGTGATGTTAATAACTGCATAAATGTGAAGTATTCATATGAAAATCAACCACCCAACCGAGAAAGTAAAAAAAATGTTTAGAATTTTCATTTCAAAAATTAATCATAATGACTTCACAAAACCTATTTTCAGGAACTCTGTAACAGGAAAATATAGTATACAATGTATAAAAAAGAATGACATAAACATGACTGACTACCAAAAATGAAACTCGATATTTTTTTAATCCTACGCCCGTGTCCGGCCTATCAAATGATAACAGCTCATTTTGTATCCAAAAAATTGTGAAATACACCCAAATATTTGGGTTAAGCTTACTTGAAGGAAAGATAGTTTAAGTTCAAAAAAGCTTTAGGATTAATAGATATCAATAAAAGATGCTGCCACTTTATCATTAAAATATATGTGTGGTTGTCCCATTGGTAGTTGAGAAACAAACAAAAAATAAGATCAGGAAGAACAGCCTCAAGATATTTCAAAGCAAGTCTCAGCAATTTGACGTGAACATTATATGAAAAGCGCACACTAATTGGTTCAATACTTAATAATTATAAGAACACAAAGATTGGCTCCAAAATTATTCATTTTAATGAAGCAATGAATTAGCCATTTTTATCTTGGTGCAAGCGGTAGCTAAAATGATTTACCCTTTCCTTTAAGTAAACATCGATAATTAATACACATCTTCAGGGTTCTACATTTATGGGATTTTTGAATTCTCATTCTTTTCAAATATTAACAACTGACAACTCTGTATTAGTACTCGAGTCGGTCGTATGTTTGATCAAGAGTTAACGAGGTCCTCTGGATGCCTGGGATTTTGATACTACAGAGATTTTTAAGCAATTTTCCCGTCTTTGAAGTCGTACAATTTTACTGTTAAAAATGTATCTAGAATCGGTTCTTTAATAATTGAATGAGTTTAAACATTCGGTTAGAGAATATTTTGACATTTTTCCAAATGGTTAAAATAAAAGTTAATTATACAAACAATAACGTGTATGCACAGAAACTGTTCTAATAAATCTTTTCATCGATTCTGAATCAGTCAATTTTAATAAATTCTAGTTGAATTTTTATTAGTTGGGTTTTAGTACTCAAGATCCAAGCAAGGGCGAAACAACGTCAAGTAAGGGTACATATACGCACAAGGACTTACTGGCACAGAAGAGAGAAATACACCCAAGGACGAATCGATCGTGTTCCACCTACAACTCGCTGGTTGCTAACGTAGTAAGTTAACTCACTAAGCCACAGTTGAGCAGTGGATTTTCGTATGTAGCTTATTGTTAGAAGTGATGAACTGTAATCTCTAAATTCCTTGTTCATTCCTACCTGGAATCTCATTACTCAGGTTTAATGGTTAGGAAGCTCATAGAAGTTGTTAGGTTATTGCAAAAATTTTAGTTCCCTGAACAGCCTATTTTTTATATTTATTCTATAAAAAAGAGCTGAAAAGCTTTGCTAGTGGAGTACACTTTGAACAGATGAGTATGAACAATAGGGTGGGTCGAAGAAACCTTTTACACAATAGCGAACAAAAGTTATTCTGTGTGTAAAGTTTCAAAACAATAATCCAATATTTTTAGGGTACTACCAGCTGAAAGTTAAAAAGTGTAACTGCTTTTTGCTATACAAAGGACGCAATTTCGATTCTTAACTAAGCTTCAACCCTTATAAAGAGACAGTTTTCCAAAATATTGATTTTAGTTATGCATTTTTCACCCACGTTGACCTTCAAAAGGCCACAATCTGAGCCCTGTTTTCAAATTAGTGCGAAAGTCATCAATAGAAAGTTGGATCTTTCTAAGAGCCTGCATTTTAAATATCAATATTCGTGCGTTAAGCGCTCGTTTGATGTACTATGGCGCAGCTTGTCCATGTTTGGACCTTGCGCCATGAAACCTCAACATCCAATCCAATTCTTTGATGTACTAAATACTCTTAAATGGAGTAACAATGAGCTTGAGCAAGGTAAGTAAGAAAGGCGACATTCTGTCGTATTTTGATTCACTATCAGATTTGCATGATGATGTTATACCAAAGTATTAAATATATTAGGATTTGATTTGTTTGATTTTGTTTTTCACTCTCCTCGGATCCTTCCTTTAAAAATTGATCCTAGATCTTCGCCAATAGCCCGTTGTGTTACTCCAGTGTAACGAAAATTCGTCTACCTACCTACAGTGGCTCCCAAAAGTGTTCGTACACTTACGAATTTCAATGAAATATTGCTCTATCCATTAATAAAAATTAATATTTCAGAATGGGAATGTTTTAATAACATCTATAACTTGTTCTTAACAAAACTACATAAAATATTTTAAAAACATAGTAAAACTTTTTTTTGGAAAATCAATAATCAAAAAGTAACAAAAAAGTTACCTCACAAAAGTCTTCGTACACTTTGAAAAAATTTCTGCATATTAGTAAATATTGTAATATTTCGGTAAATTAGTACTTAGTAGGATATCCTATAGCATCCACAACAGCTTTTAAACGTCTGGGAATAAAGTTCACTAGTTTTTTTGTAATTTCTGCATCAATGTTCCATCATTCTTTAATCATTACTGTTTTTAGTTCGCTTTTTGTTTTAATGCCGTGACTTCGGACTCTAACCTCCAGTTCTCTCCTAATGTGTTCTATTGGGTTTTAATCTGGCGATTGAGGTAGTGTTTTCAGAACTTGTGGATAATTATAGAGACACCAGAGGCGAACGTTGAGAGCCGTGTGCTTAGGATCGTTATCTTGATAAAAAACAGAGTTGTTTCCAATACCCAAATTTTGAGCTGATAATTTTAAATTGTCTTTTAAAATATTTAAATAAAGAGCATGATTCATTATGCCATCAATAAATACCAAATTACCTAGTCCTGATGCTGACATGCACCCCCACACAAGGACACCTCCACTGCCATGCTTTACTGTTCCAACTAAGTTCTTGGGATTAAGTTCTTCATTTTTCTTCTCCATACGCCTATCGGAACCAAACATGTTAAATTTGCTTTCATCTGCAAATAAGACATGATTCCAATGCGTTTCGGGATTATTTATCATTGATTTTGCGAAGGAAAGCCTAAGCTTTCTATTTTTCGTACTTAAAAAAATTTTCTTCGGGCAGAACGCCCATTTAATCCAGCTGATCTGAGCACTCGTTGAACAATTTCAGATGAAATTGAAGTAGAAAATTTTTCAGTAAATTCTGTAGAAATTTTTAGAGCACTCAAACGTGGATTTTTCACAAAATTTCTAACTATAAATCTCTGATCACGTTGAGTTAACTTTGCAGGACGTCCTTTCTTACCTTGTTTTTGATCCGATTTTCTTCTTTAAAGCGTTTTATCACATACTGCACCGTAGAATGGGATAAATTTACTTTTAGAGATATTCCGAACTGATTTACCACTACTATGATGAAAAATAATCAATTTTCGAATGATGTTCGTTGTTTCTTTACGACTACGAGCCATTTTTAAATAATAAATAGAATATTACGAAGTAAGCAAGCAAAGATTAAAGTCAAACGATTTTTTAAATGTCACCACAATGCAAAAATAAAAAAGCGATAAACGATAATTTTATTTATGAATTTATCCGAAAATATTTCGGTGTACGATCACTTTTGTGGCGTGTTCTTTCTCTGCCTTCTTGCATTTTCATTTTTATAAAAAGAAAATGAGTCAATATTTTTTAAAGAATATTAGGTTTTATTCAGAATCGCATGGAGATGATATGAAAAAATATTGGACTTTATATTCGAATTCAATTCCAGGCTACAGCACTTTTTCAACAAATTTTTAAAGTGTACGAATACTTTTGGGAGCCACTGTATATGTCCTCGCTGAAATAAAAAGGGTATCATATAACTCATGGACATTGACTGCAAAGTCAGTCGTCCATGATTCACGAAACTGGAAATTGAAAGTCTTTATTCAAATGCACAATATGACACATTGTTCATACTACAAAAGAATAATCTCGTTACTTCTACCATGTATTTACTGACCAATAACATCAACTAGAGAAATAAGATCCCGGACCGTCACCAATAGTGCGACGTAAATTCAACTACCTACCATTCATATAAAATAAATTCATTCATGCGATCTCGTTCCCAGAGAAAAATTATAATTTCGCTTCGAAGTAATTAAAATCGCGTTTGAACACCTGTGCACATAAGTGAAAGTGAAATCCGGAATAAAAAGAATCGTCCGTTCTCTTTACCTGACAAACATACAAAAGAAGTAAGATGGTGGGAGTACATCAACAAAGATAACATTTTGATTATAACTCTTACTGCCACCAGGAACTTTTTAAAACGTAAAGAACTCCGCTTTTCACCTCTTCTTGTTTGACTTGAACTTTGCATGTAACTGAGAACAAAGAAAAAAGTTGAAGGTTGAAGTTCGACGGAAAAGACTTAATAAAATTTATGCAGAAGTGCCAAAACAAATAATATTTCTTTCCTTTTATCTTCTGAAAGCTTACTGAGAATGTTGAAGAAATTGACAATTCTCAAGCAGTCTGAAGAGAGTTCTTCCTGTCTTTCTGTAACATTTTTACAGCAAAGGTCTTCTACTTAAGAACACTTAAAGCTGCGGAGCGCATATATATATATATATATATATATATATATATATATATATATGCGGAAAATTTTACACTGGATCGATACCTAAAATGTGATTTTCTTAAAACAAATAATTTTTCAATTTTTCAACTGTAACTTTAATATTTTTGCGATACGCATTTGAATATATTCATTACGAACACAAAAGGGAGTATTCATCTCGTTTTTATGGAAATGAAATGTTTTGTCTTAATCCACTACTTTATATTTATGGCCATTAAAAATAGGATGAGAAAATTTAATTGTATTCTATTTATTCAAGAATTTTACCATGCTTTCACGCAAAACGTAAAAATGTGATACGGGAAATGTGTTATCTGGAATTTCTAGATCAATGCAATTATTTTCATTTTGCAGAATCGTTACCATAGAACCACAGGAGTAAATTTAATATAGAACATTTATAAAAAAGAGAGACCAATGTTTAACCAAACTCGAATTAACACGAAACATAAAAACTGTCACGAACCGAGCGATCGGAAGAGGAAGGAGCGTAAAACTAAAAAAATTGTTCGCGACGCAACAAAACTGCTGAGGAACATCAAGTCTCTGCGGGACAGATCTAATAAGGATCGCTATAGAAAATGTTATTCTTAACTTTTTAGTTACGCTAGTATATTTTGCATGTGGAAAACGGTAAGAATTAATATAAGAATATTATACAAATTATAATATTAAACTAATAAGATATATAAATTAAAATATAATAAAACAAAGCTATATCTACTCATAAAATGTATGCAATAAACAACTACAAGAAATTTTTAGCTATTTCAATTAGACAATTTTTCAGCAATGGCAAATAATTATAAGCTATCACTCGTGTGGGATGTGTTGTCACTATCTCATATTTAATTTGGGCATTTACGTTGCGCAGGTGGGGAATCAATTCTCTGGTATCATCAATGTCTCTCCTTGATAACTAACTATACGAATCAACCCAATGTCGGAGGCGTAATCACATTCCTCAACTACAAAGCACTGTCACAAACTTGTTTACAGCAGCCAAAGATTTTGCTGTGTTCTTTCACTGGTAGTGGACTCTATTGAAGAGCTTGCCCACAATATTTTTGAATAATGACAATCTGATTTCAAAGACTCGATCACAAATTATTGAAATATTTCCATTTATTCTGCTAAAGAGATATAAGTTCAAGAGAAAATATTTTGGAGGTATGGGAAACATGGAACCAGAATAGAAACTTGTGGACGTTGGTCCTGTCCCGATCTTCCTTTGGTAATCTTAGTTCTACATGCTGACCTGGAGATTCTCCCAAGACTCCAACAAGCTTTTCGATGGCATTCACCACTTTTGTGGTTGCTGGTATTGTATATACACAAAGAGGAGATCTGTAGCCTCTGAAAATTTCCGCGCATCTTTGGAGATCATGCCAAGTACAAGAACTTCAGACTGAAGTTAGATACTGAATCATTCAAAGCGAGGGTTGGTTGGTTTGAGGGGTTTATGGCGCAAGGGCCATATATGGCCATGCTGTGCCAGACACAAGACATACAACATCAAGTAATAAACATACGCAATGAAAGTTTTACTGACACAGAAGAGAGAAATATACCCAGGGAGGAATTAACAGGCCGCCTACAACTCGAAGGTAAGGCGAGGGTATGGGCTGTTTGGAAGTCCTTTCCATCTGAGTTCGGAAACAAATTCCATTAGCGTTGGTATGTCTTTAAAGACTCGACCAGATAGTTGTAAGGGTGAGCTGTGTACCTTTCCTACTAAGGTACAGACATCTTGACAGGAAATAACAGGGAGAGTGAAATTAGCCTGTGATTCGAACTATTTCAGTGTCTTGCCGCTCTGTCGCCTGCTGATTTGATGTTGAAATCTCCTTGAACAGCCTCTAGGATATGTTAGGGAGAGGATTTTACATACTTATAAATATCATCTTTTTATGTTATACTCATTTGTAAATTGTATACAACAAATATTTTGTTTCCTTTTATATGGAAGTGCCATCTTTGCATAAATTCGGCCCAGAGACTCACACAAAAAATTGTCTTAAAATATCTAAAATGGAAAAAAGTTTTTAAAATACTCAAAAATCCTCAATTGAATTTTTCGAGATTTTCTTGGAGATATTCAGAGAGGTTCCCTGAACACATTCCGTTGCTAACACTGCTATTTTGTACTCTAAATATGATAAAATATGCAATATTTTACTCCGTAAATAATGTTTTTTATTTTTAATGCTGAACAAATTTATACTTCAAATCAGAACTTATCTTTTATCACTCACTGAAAGCCCTATTAAAAAGAAATAATTTGCAAAGTAATTCAAGCCTCTTTGTCAGAAACTTCGAGCGTAATGATAATTTTCGTGAAAGTGAAGTAAAATCGAAGATGGGGAAGGGGTGGTTACAATTTGGAGATGGTTATTAGGGAATTTTCTTCGAGGCATTTAAGGATTCTTTTGAGCATATTTCATGGGTCCTTCTTTGTTATTTTGGACTATAAAATTGAACAGTATTCAAAATTTTGTGTATTGAAATATTTTTTACTTTAAGGTCAAATAAATTCGAAATTTTGCATTAGGAAGTTATATTCTTGCACCTACATGAAACCCCTTTTAAAAAGGAATACTTTATAAAACAACTAAGTCTATAAGTTAATAATTTTTTTGGACAATGATAATTTCCGCGAAAGTCCTGTAAAATCCAAACTGGGGGACATTTTTGGCCATTTGAGAAAAACCAAAAAACCCGCAACTTGATTTGGGGAATTATCTTTGGGCATTCAGGGAGAATTCCCTCGAACACTTTCCCATTGGTCCTGCTTTGTTTTTTGCTGACTTCAAATCCTGATTTGACTGTACTATATGCAAACAGAATCTTAAACAAAATTTAGAAAACCTTTTGGCTCATTTCATTGCTATCATGTACAGGTTTCCTTCCATCAGTCCTAACATCACTACAAATCAGTTGTTAAAAAATCGTAAACGCTATGTTAGAATTTCAATATCTAGATTTATCTAGTTTAGATGGAACACTATATACCTATTAAGTAAGCTTTAAAACAACACTTTAAAAGGCCAATCAATAAGTTTCAGACATATAAAAGGTAAAGATTTGTATTACATATCCTCAAAATTATGAAACATTCAAATAACCGAATGCTTACGTAGACTATATCTAACGTGTTGAACCACATCGATTGCACATACTTTAAACCTTTGTTTTCGTTGATTCTGTAAAATACTTAAAACTCAAACTACAAGAATACAATTTTTTACTCCATAAAAGTATGGTAGATAGTTGAATTAACGTCGCACTGGAGCAAAACAACGAGCTATTGGCGATGGTCTGGGATCCATCCCGAAGAAAAAGATCAGAGGATAACACCTCGTAGTTTTGAACCACGGTCAGATGACGAGGTCAACACCTGAACTGACACCCCACTCTCCAAACTTCCACACCGCACCCAACGTGAGGATATTTGAAGTCACGACAGATATAACATACACTAGCTCCCCACACACGACGGTATTTGGTGGGATTAAGTTTCGAATTCACAAGCCTCCAATATCTAACCCATTACTCTTCCATCCGGGCTACAGGCTTCATAAAAGTATGAATATGAAACTAATATTACCATAAAAGGCTTTAAAATGCTCATAAACGTTTCAAAAAGTTAAAGAGAACTGTTATCTCCATACACAAGATGGTAAAGAAAAAACCTGTGAACTCACTTAAACACAAGTCATTTCAACGACGTCTTCGAATTTCAAAGCTAATCTCCATTACAATTTATGAAACCCATAATTTTTCCTCTGAGAATTTCTCGCGGAAAATACACGACTATGCACCTGTCCCAAAGTTTCTCTTGATCCTGAGTACACATTGATTTCGAATCGATATTTTTAGAGAAACTATTTTTATCGTAATTGCTTCTCTTTTCCTTTTCCAATTGATTTTCTACTAAGCTTTGAGTCCTTTTTTAATTCGAGAGTCGCCTTCAACCATTTAAAATCTCAGACCGAGTAAATAGTATTGGAAATCGAGTTATTTTTTCCCTCCTGTAGTTGTAAATATTTCACCCCGCGTCTTGAAAGTAATGATATACCTTTTAATGTATGTTGCTTAGAGGTTTGGAAATATGTTCTCTTTTAACTTTATTCACTAGAATATTTGCGTCCGCTTATTTCGTTTTAATTGTTTTCTTTTTCACTTAAAATATTTAAGGCCAGAAGTCAAAATGTATGGAGGTTGTCACGGATATGTGATATTTTTAGGTACCATTTAACATTAAATTTACCATGCGGGCATATTTACCAGTTTTGAAATTTCGACTTAAAATTGCTTTTTAAGTCATCACTTTTCCCGAGATGTATATGTTATCGTTAAAGTATGAAATCCGTTATTTCATAGAATACCTAGTTATTTTTTGAAATAACAGATCAAGTCAGTTAAAGTGTAAAACTCACTTGTATTCTATTGTTTAACTAGTTATTTCATAGAATAACGATCTACACCCGTTAAAGTGTAAAATAACCGAATAAATAAAGTTCCGAAATCAAAAGGCTGTAAAATGAGAACCACCGGTCAGATATTTTTGTAATTAACGATAATTTGCTGAACTTAATATATAGAGATTACTGTAGCCGAATAGTTTTTTGTGCCAGACTCTCAGAACATCAACGAGAAACGCCATTCACCTTCCACTCCTACTGAATTTATGAACTCTTCCAGACCGTAGGGGGTACTTGTTTGGTAGACCGTCTAATTTGTTAGGCAACTGTTGGTGTATTGGCGCCAGTTCATTTTGTATGCTGTATAATTCAGTCAAATTGTTTATTTTACACTTTAACAGTCTATCATTAGTTAATTTGTAGAATAACTAGTTATTTCATAGAATAACTAGTTAAAGTGCGGAATTATTAATTTATTACACACTTTAACTGACTTGATCAGTTATTTCATGAAACTAGGTATTCTATGAAATAACTTAATTACTCTTTAACGGTAACATATATAAAATTAATTTATTATAATAGTTCATATTTCTCTTCACCTCTCTCAACATCCGACATACGTATGAAGTATACCTATTTTTACAATGATGGGGCATTTGCCCGGTTTAATATTTTATGTGTTTCCACCACATTATTAGCCTTAAAACCATTCCATAAACACTGCTGTGCAAAATAATAAGCATGCGCATCACTGCAAAGAAGTTCATGCTTCATATCCTAACGATAACAGAACACCTCAACTTCTCAAATTTTTTCTTCTGAACTGAAGTAACAGTATCAATTCGAGACTACAACCGCGCAAATAATGGTTGATTGGTTGGTTGGGGTTTTATGGCGCAAGGGCCATATTTGGCCATGTTGCGCCAGACACGACATACATCAAGTAATAGACACACGCACAATGAAAGTTTTACTGACACAGAAGAGAGAAATACTCCCAACGAGGAACGCAATTCACACGAATCGAACCTGTGACGCCTACAGCTCGAAGGTTGTTAGCGCAGTGGGCATACCCACTGAGCCACTCCCCCGCGCAAATATTGAGTTACATTCAAGACATTGTGTAAGCTTACACCTGTGAATAGATATTTTACTATCAAATACTCGGTAAACGTGAAACTATTGAATAAAAAGTCAAAATAATATCTTATTATGATTATTGAATGTTTTTTATTTTGTTTATAAGTACTAAATTATTATTTAAAGATAAGTTTGTTTATTTTAAGCACTAATTCCACTGTTACTTGCACCCAAATAGAAAATGCGTCATTTAAGCCGTTTCAGTAAAAATAGGTATGTATAAAGGTAGGTATTTTAATTAACGTCACACTGGAGCAACATAACGGGTTATTATAAAAGGTCGGTAAATTTAGTGTTAAATTTAATTATAAGATTAAGATCCCCCCTCGTGGTATATATCAGACACAAATAACTTCTAATGATTGATGCAGTTACTTTCATACATGCAATGAACCCTTCAGTCTACGTGACATCTATCTTCATCTTCAGTGTTCAAGCAGGAATTGCTTTATTAACCATTGGCAATACACCGTTGAAACTCCATCTATGTGTCTTGCTAGTTGTAGACGGCGTAGGATCGATTCCTGTAACTTACCCTTGATGTATTTCTTATTTCTGTGTCAATAAAATTTTCCTTTTTCGGGTTTGTCCATTAATTTGCTTTGTCTGTCGTGTGTTTGAAGCAATTTACCCAAATATGATCCTAGTTCCAAAAAACCCAACCAAACATATATGTGTCTCACTTTAGAATCTCTTTGTACGGTAGAATAAATAGCTATATTTGATTATAAAGCGAGTTTTTAATTTTTCCCCAACCCAATCTCATTTAACTGATACGCTCCGCCAACTCGCGAAAATTTTTATAATTCCTCAAAAGTTGTGTAATTTCTTAAATAATTTTTCGACGTAATACAATTATTTGAAGTTGTTTCGAATTCAAATACATTTTTCTTTCAATCCGTTTCAGTTTTATATGCCTGATATTCCAGACCTCTCATAAGTTTCATAATCATATCTAAAACTTCTGAGATAAGGATAAAATTAGTAAAATAATAAGAAATCGGTCTCTGTGTGGGAAGTAAAATTTGTTTCTATTTAATTTTGCAGCGATTCGTTAGTTAAACAAAATGTACAAGTGTCTCTCTATAGTGTTTTGCTAGAATCGTTTCTTTATCTCTCTTTATCAAGACCGACTTAACTGTTGTGTCCTCGATCAACTTAAAGTTGATCGAGGACACAACAGTTATAAGTGCATTTTATTTTAGACATCTAAAATTCACACCAGACTTAAAACAATTTAGTTCTACGCCTGTTTATTTAACGAAACATTTAATTCTAAATCTGTTTAGTTAAAAAATGTAAACTACGTTAAACACGATTTGGAACAATTTAATTCCAAGTCTGTTTAGTTAAATAAATTGTACAAGTGAAATATATTATTTTTAATATAATAGTAATATAACTCTCCTTCCAATAACTAAGATTTTATTATAAAAAAATTCTTTTCTAGAGAGGCATAATACATAAAAAATTATCAATGCACCTGCAATTTAAAATACACACAGTTAAAATTATTTTTACATTCATAAAAATACCCTTGTTCAAGAAAACTTGCAAAATCTACAATATATTGAACGAAATGTAAAACAGTTTGCAAAAGCAAAAAGTCCACCCTCTAGAAACATACAGAAAGTCTCATCTGTCTACCACTTCGAGGTTTGTTGGTTCAGGTTTGTTGGACATTAAGGTTCTTTTTCCGCATTGCTTATTGCATTTAGAGTAACATCATCAGAACACTCTTTGGATGGTTTACTCTCAGACAGTGAATCTGGATTACTATAGAAAGGCAAAATATAAACTATTTTGACCGTGTAGAAATGTTCACTTTGTTGCCTTTAAGAGAAAAAGTGCTTCTCATTTCTGTACAACACAGGAATCGTATGCTGGTTCAAATGTTATTTTTTATTCTGTTTATTCTCACAAAAACATAAAAGCTAGATTTCAAATCTTTATGAACAAATATCATCTGATTCGTATTATTCTGTATTTTGAGGGGTTTCAATAGTTCTGCTTGTTGCAACTTTCTTACATATATTTCCAATTTGATTTTTGTAGTTATCAGACTGGAAATTTTACTGGGAATAGAGATGTTTGTCCCATACACAATTTGTGTAATAGAATATATGGTATAGTATCTTATTATAGAATACAGTTCTTAGAGAAATGTAAGAAAGGTTTGAGTCCATTTGAGTTTACTATGTGCATTCTTTACTGTTTTCAACTTCTGTGAAAACGTTCGATTTTTCCATTACATGGTGATATGGAGTCGTATGGATAACTTTAACACTGCAGATTTAGCTGAATTTATTAATAATTATGATTAAAACTGAGTGCCTTGGTTTGTAATTAAACTATCACACCAAATCTACTCACTCAATGTTCATAAATGCTTTGCTATCTGTTTCTGCAGTCGTATCTTGCAAGGAAACGATTTCCATCCAACAGCTAACTCTGTCAAAGCAAGTTAAACTATTTTTTTCATCAGAGTGGTAGAGGGACAATTATTCGGCAGGTTTTTGATAGTATCCAAACTTGAATTTTGTGTACCTTATTATTTTAACTTTTTGGCAATTGATACATGATTTAATCCATTCTCTGACTTCTTTTTTAAGTTTGGTCAAATAAATCTGGAACTCATGTGTTTCAGAGTAGATTTTATTCCTGGATGTGAAAACCCATTGATGAGATTTAAAATTAGTTTTCGAAAGGTTTTAGGTGTATATGGCCTTATATTATTTTGCGATATATCGCACCATATACTTTTCTCAGATGGAAGTAAAGATTGTCGAAAAAGTGAAAAGCACTACTTTTTCTTAGATGCATTCTCATCTATTTGTTTGGGAACTATTTTTTATAAAATTGATCATTGTAAAGCTTATTATCAAATACCTATTATAGAAGAGAATAACTAAAACAGATCTCATTACATTATTTGGACTATATACTATCTTATGCGTTTTTGATTCAGTAACTTTTCAGAGATTTATGCACGAAGTTTTGAGGATTAGATATTGTTTCCCGTTTTCAGATGCATCTTCCAGTTAAAAACAACATGAAAATTACTTTAAATTAGATTTCGAACGATTAAATAATTTTCGAATTAATCTTTCTAAAGCAGTAATTTGATATCTAAATGCTCCTGAAGAAAAAAACCAAAGGGTAAAAGTAAAAGTTTAAGCTATAAATTACCAAACTCAATTCACGATCTTAGAACTTTTCTCGAAATAAAACAAAGATGCATGAAATTGACTCACTCATTGCTCCGAATGAAAAAACGCATAATGAAACGGAACCTGAATAGAAAGCACTTATTTAACTTAAACAATTAATTTATATCTATAACAGTTGCTACAACATCGTGTATTTACATTTTATTGTCCCATTTTAGGTAAATTCATCCATCCTTCCTTTTTTTACTCTCTGTGAGGGTCACGAGATTTCTAAGTAGGTTAGTTTAGCTTTTACTCCACGTCACACTTAGTGACTAAATAACCACATCTTTCTAAAAAATCCATTTATTCTTCTAACCTTTAGAAAGATTCGATTACTCCTTTCTCAGAATAGAATCCATTGAAGAGATTTTTTTTTATTGCTCATTTACTTATAATACAATCTTTTGGAAAGATTTGATTGCTCGTTTTCTAAGAATAGAATCGTTTGTTAAGATTATGTTGCTCATTTCCTTAGAACAGAATAGTTTGGAAAGATTCTATTGCTCATTTCATAGAATAGAATCTTTTGAAAATATTCTATTTTTCATTTCCTTAGAATAGAATCCTTTGGTAAGAATTTATAGTTCATTTCCTTAGAATGGAATCCATTGGAAAGATTCGATTACTCATTTTCTTAAACTAGAATGCATTGGAACAATTCTATTGCTCATTTTCTTAAATTAGAATCAATTAGAAAGTTTTCATTCCCCATTTCCTTATAATAGAATTCATTGGAAAGATTTGATCGTTCCTTTCCTCATAATAGAATCCTTTGGACAGATTACATTAGTTCAGAAGGTCAAAATTGGTTCGAAGTCATGCAGGGGAAAATGCAGGTCGCAACATGAAATTATGCGAATGAACCTCTAAGAGGTTTAAACGCAATACCTGATCAAATTGAGAGTAAACATCAAGAACCTTACTGACATGATCACCTTGTTTGATTGATGACTTGAAAAATCTCAATTTTTTATGATAAGAAATACATTGAAAACCATCCTGCTGAAAAAATATTCTTTCGAATGCTTGTGACATCGTATAACGACATTTTATTTTTTGAGATTGTGAAGGTTTCATTTTTCATCTAACTTTTCTACGTACAAGCTCATACAGAATTTGGACCAGAAATTCTAACAGCAATAAATTCTATCCCTCTGTATAATTATAAAATAAGTCTATCACTAGCCATAGTAACGTATGTGTGGCAAATTTAAGTGTTAGGCAACTTGTCAAGGACCTCAAAATTCTTTTAAATTTGGTTGTTAGTTCATCTTATTCTATTTAATTTATGAATGAATGTCTGTTTGGAAACAGAATGGATATTACTGTAAAGGAAATTTCTTTTTTAACGACTTATAGTCTTAAGATAAAGTCGCTTATCTATTCTGAATACCACAAGTAAAGAATACAAAGAATATATTTCTATCATAATATATTAATACTTTACTTTAGTCAATTGCTAATTAAATTTTATGTACCATTTTATTGAAAATGTCTGAAATGAATTGTGATTAAAATGTATATACGGAAATTGTATTGGTCTTTTAATTCGAAGAACTGAAGTCTACTTTAATCCTCCGAGTGTCCCAAGATTTCCAAGCAGCGTATTGTTGCTTTTACCTCAAAACTCTCGTAATGACTAGATAACCACATCTATTGGTTGAAAGAATCACAGGAAAGATTGTATTGGTCAAGAAGGTCAAACCAAATTAGAAAACTGCAGGTTGTAGAACCGATATATACGAATGAACTCTCAATAGGTTAAATATTGCAAACTATTCAGTTGCTGAGAAGACATGGATATATATCAATCTTTCTCCTCAATTCAGATGATTTTCAGTAATTTAAATTTGATATTTCTATTCTTTACAATTTAATATTTGACCTTTTTTATTGTTTTATTGTGTATTCTTTGTGATTTTAACTAGGGTCATTGTAAACAACAAATCTTTTAAGACAAAATATAAGAATAAATAAGTTTTTGACTTGTCAAAATTGTTTTAATGATTTCTCTAGGTGGAAGGGAATATATTTTACCAATATTTATTTTATCAGTTTGAATATCAAATATATTTCTATACTTTCGCAGCTAGATATCAATTCTACAGAATTGTTAGATATACGTTACGATATCTACTTTATCCAGAAATTTATTAGAATATACATTCAGTCTATTAAGCCATAGAATATATTTTCAGAAATATGTATTCTAAGACTATTGTCTTATATTTCTGTCTCTTATTAAAAAGCTTTATAAATACGATATATTTTTGAACATCTTAAACTATTGAGTTAAACCGTAAAAAAATATGGTTTAAAATGCAAAAGGCTCATATGTTTCCAATACACTTATTCGTTCGAAAACTTCTGTATTCATAGCATTTGTGCTTTCAATGATTTTAGGTCCATAAACTTCAAGTAATAGCTAAGCCCTTTTAAACATTACTTTTCACAAATTTACTATAAAAATGTATTCAATATGCAACTGTGGTTGAAACTACTGTTCGAAGTACCTAAATAATAGGATATTTATAACGCATCTAAAAATTTTAAGAGTTTTTTCTATATTGCGTAATATAATTTACAACGACTTCCAATCATACCGTTCAACAATTTTGCTATCGTAACGAAACCATGAAAATCATAAAAATAGTAACAGATGTTGATGAAGGCTTTATTAAAACATTGAAACAAAATTTTTAAAATGCCTTTACCGATTTCGTCATTATTCACTTAAAATTTTATCGATAGGACACAGAAGCTTTATTTGAAAATATTCGGCATAATCTAATGTTGAAGTTAGTAAAATGAATTTTATTACCAAAAACTCTTAGTCTAGTCAATTAGGAGTTTTACTGTTCAGTTAAAATATAGTCCTAGGACATATTCAGTGGCTTTTTTTCATAAAATAATTTTAAGAGAATTTGTTAACTTTTTAAAGTGTAAGTAGAATGCATTACATTCTGCAGAAAAATATGTCTATAGTTATCAATAAAGAAAGAATTATACACTCGTATTTATTTTAGTATTGAAGACATTAAAAATAAATTTCATTGATAGCTCGCAATTCGTTTCTAATGGTTTCATGGTTTAACTTTGGGTGACTTTTTGATTTTGATCATTTATGCTTTATGATTAGGGCTAGTACTTTCATTATTTTGCATCTATTTTTGTAAGAAACGTCATATTCGAGTGAATAAAATCAAAGCTTATTGAAATGTCTTTGTTAAAGCATTCTCACATGCAGATTTAGTGGTTTTTACACAAAATGGCATTTTTTAAAATTTTTTCGATCACTTTTTGGTTATTTTATGTTATTTTACATTTTAAGTGTTTTCCAAGAAAAGAGCATTTCTAATGAATTCCCTGCAAATAAATCCCTTTTTTCGTGTTAAGGATAGAACATTGATGAAAGTTTAGGAGGTAGAACAGAGTGACGTAAATTATTTAAATCCAAAGACCTAATGAAATAGACAGAGTTTCATGTTATTTCTTCCGATCACTCGGCTTGAAGATCTCCGGGTGAAGGCCACATGATGTTGGAAGAAAGCACGAGTCCCAATGTCGGACTTATTGACGAGCGTGGTGAAAAATGCCAGTTTTCGATTCAATACAATCAGCTCGAGTCGATTTCCAAGTCCACATGACCACTATTTCGAGATCTTAAACATCGACTCCGCCCACATGTTTCGTGTATTTCATTAGACGGTCTATTCTTAAGAGCATGCTCCTGTGATTAGTAAATGAACTTTTGATGCGTAAAACTTTGTTAGCAGATCATAGACAATCACTCAATGTCATGTCACATTTTGCAGTTTTGGGGGTTATAAATGCACTTTTATTGGATATTTTTTCTAGGTCACAAAAGGTATTATAAGGTCATTTTTAAGTCATAAAAATCCTAGCCCTACTTATGATACCAGCGTCTCTTCGTTCGTGACTAAAAGAAACATAATTTGAGTGGATTAACGATGTGATGATGTATTATTTTCCATCACCTGTGTTTGTTTCAACATAAAATAATGAAAAGCGTATACGTGAATTCGAATTAAAATTAGAGGTTACAGTTTCAATTTCTTTATTGAAATGTATAGAATTTTTAATTTGTTGACATTTATTTGCTAATCTGACTGAGAAGCACAGAAACAAGACTTTTCATCGAGACTTAACCGGGAAATTTAATTTTAGAGAAAAATAGCACTGTACTATAAGTCGTTAAAAGTCCTTACTCTTTACAATCATCATGAATAACTATTTAACTGGTTACCTAATACTCCTTGTGGTATCAATTTACTACAGATACTCATTTCAAGAAAATATGTATTGCGGATTCAGACTCTCAAGAAGATGGATTCGGGGAGGAAATTAATCTTTAAACTATTTTCTGTCAGCATGGATTACATCAGATTATTTGAGTAAAATTCTGTTCTCATTGAAGTAGGTAGAGACAAACTGACATAATGGAAAATTTCAGACTGAGGAGGCTGTTATTGCTTTCAGTAGAAAAATAATGTGGCATTAAACAAGAAGATTTTATTTCATACAACCGTTTAAAAATTTTCTTCACTTAGAAAGTAAACTGTTGTAGACAAACAATGAAATCTACTCTATCATAATACGACTATAGCATTTGTTTTCTGATGTAGTTGAAAGAAGGTTGATTGCGATTGAATAAAGCAGTCAAAAGAAGCTATAAATCTAGAGGCATCAATCCAGAAAATTACGACAGTGATGTGTCGCACAAAAGTATAAATTATGATAGTTTCTTAGAAATAATTCTCGTTTCATAAATCTACCTAATCTTTAAATCTAACTCGGATTAGTTTTGTAATGTCTTGCAGATATTGAATCAATATGTTTGACTAATAAAATAAACGAAACCATTTTTACTAGATGACAATCTAAAAGGTTTTACTTCTTTGAACTGTTACTAAAATCATCTAATTTACAAGACGTAAAATTGTTTAAAATTATATATTTTAGTTTTAACAATTGAAAGTCCCCTCCTCTTGAAACTAGCAGATAGCCACATTTCACCAGATTGGTTATCCAAGCGAGTCCGTAACTGAAAGCAGGGAGCAAATTTCGTTACACAAAAATTATGCATGCCTTTGTATTAAAAGCTTGTAACTATTTTGGGAATTTTCATAAATGCAATGTTCATGGGTTCTATGCATTAAAACGAAAACTTTTGCTTGACGAATAAAATGCTCATAAAGTACGTTATATAGTATTATTCGTTTTCTGATGAGTTTGTGGGGCCGCGGTCGTCCGATTCGAAGAGTAACGGATTAACAACCCCAGGGTTGCGAATTTGAAACTCGATCCAACCAAAGATGATGTGGAAGTTTAGAGAGTGGGGTACCAGTCATTAGTGACCTCGTCATTTGACCGTGGTTCAAAATTATGTGGTCCTGTCCTCGGATCTTCCCTTTGAGATCGATCCCGGACCGTCACCAATAACTCGTGTTTCTCCAGAGTAATGTTAATTAACTACCTACCTACTTGAATGAGTTTGGGATGACTTTGGGAAACTGGGATAACTCTGAACTAAAATTCTAACGCTCTTCTTTCAATCTTTGTGAATACACACGGCGTACCAAGAAAGTCTGACCTATTCCAGGAGTTTGGCAAGTAATCATATTCTCTCTCGAAGATAAGTACCATTGCCATGGCAACATCAGTAGTTATTTGATTCACTTTTGTCTACCAAGAAGCTTAGCTGAAGTTAGCGGAGCGCAAGGTCTCCTGGATCCTTTCAGTAGAAGAACAAAGATGGATGAATGATTTATAGTCGCACAATCAGCTCTCCATAAATAAATTCTGGAAACCTTCTGAGAAGCTCTCATTAGCATTCGGACAATTTTTTAATTACTTGCCCTCCGACTAAGACTTCACTGGAGAATTTAACTTCCAAGCAATGCGGCCACGATTCCGTGACTTTATCCTAGTTATTCTCGATAAAATAATTCTACGAACCCTTAAAATTTGGGAAATGCTTAGAATAGGTCATATGTGGATAAGCTGTCTCTGCTATAAACTTCTGAAATATGAGTTTCGTTGAAAAGGAATTTGTTCTCAATAAGGTTGGTTGGTCTTGGTGTTTTATGGCACAAGGGCCATATTTGGCCATGCTGCACCAGAAACAAGACATACAATGAAATTTTTACTGGCACAGAAGAGAGAAATATAACCAGGGAGGAATGCATTTGACAGAATTCGAACCTGCACCACCTACAACTCGAAGGTTGCTGGAGCAGTGGGCACACCCACTGAGCCATGACGGCCCCCTCAATAAGGAGTCCTGAATATCACCACAAGAGAGTTATCAATACTCCGTCTATCCTTCCCACCACCGAGAATAAGATAGAGTTGACAACATACCCCCAGACACATGAGTTGACGAGGCGCGTTGACTCATGTGAGTCGAAATCTTGATATGACATGGATGTCCATGTAAAATATTTCACGGAGCCCTGCAAGCTCAAGCCTGATCAATGCCTATAAGCTGGCAAACAAAGGTAGAAACAAGATATATCGGACACTCCCAGAGAGACAGGCCAAAGGCCTATTCGTTTTCTAAAGTAGGTGATGACACCAAACGTCTAAAATTTCCGCACTGTCATCCCAGAAGGGAACTACGGCGATCTACCTGCCCCTCGCGGTCTGCTGTGAAGGTGCCGCATGTTAAGTCAACATGGCCGGTTGGTGATGCCCATGCTTGTTTCCATGACCTTGGAAAGCTAGTCTTGTCTCTCGCTGACGACCCCTACCAAGTGATTACATTTCGGGGATTCCTCCAAATCTGTAGTGATCTGCATCGCGCAGAGGAGTTACTCTCCATTGAGGAAAAGACAGAGTTGGCGATGAAGTCCTCAATACTTGAATCAGCCCTGGAAGTGGTGGAGAAGCTGTGAGAAGATAGAGTTCGCGAGAGCGTCTCCAGTACTTAAATCAGCCCTGGCAGCTGTGAAATGTATTGCATCTGATTTACTGATGAGTTTCTGTGCATATATATATATATTCTCTGATACACTTCAAGCAATTTTGAGCAAAACCAATATCGCACCACGTTGGAAACAACGGTTCAGATCAGAGATCCTGAAGCTGTCAGAGATCATCTCAATGAGGTACATAACTTCAAACCTAGAAATGTGTGGGTAATCGTGAACATCAATAATTGAAAGAATTATATATATGAGCAATTTAAATTAGGTGCAAGAGACTGAGTAGGTATTTTGGTATGCAGGTAGGTAGTTAATTAACGTCACACTGGAGCAACACAACGGGCTATTGACGACGGTCCGGGATCAATCCCAATCCGAGGACACTACCACGTAATTTTGAACCACGGTCAGATGACGAGCACCCCACTCTCCAAACTTCCACACCACGTCAAAGTGAGCACATTTGAGGACATGACAGGTTTAACGTGCAGCAACCCCCTTTGTATACGACGGTCTTTGATTGGATTCGACCTCGTACCCCTCCGATTGTTAATCTGTTACCTTTCCAACCGGGCTACCACGGCCCTGTACTTTGGTAGGAAGCTGAATTTACGTCGCACTAGAGCAAAGGGGCTATTGGAAATGGTCCGGAATCAATCTTAAAGGGAAAGATCGAGGACAACATCTCGTAATTATGAGCGCGGTCAGATGACTGGGAGACGGGGAATTGGGGATATTTTTAAATTTGAGTTATAATGTGTATACCTCTTAACTTCTGCCTAGAACCGATCCTTCCATCACCTTACAACTAATTATTATTGAGACAATACAGGACAAAAACAACACAGGATAGTGGGCGAGTGGCATTTAAGGAGACAAAAGTACACAGCGCTTCCCCAGTGAGGATCAATAGAACTTATTTTCACGTTATGGCCAGTCCATGTTTTCTAGGCGAGTCGGGAGGCATGGATTATAAAACAAAGAAAACTTGACCATGAAGTTTCCTGCGATCTATCGATAAAAAACTATGGTGCCCCTTCATGGCAATTTAAAAACTAACATGAGAAAGAAGTGGGAAAACTATCACAAATTAGTCCTCTTGGTAGAAAGGGATATATAAGCCGAGACATATGGCGGTAAAAGTTGAAAGTTAATGAGAAATTTCTTTTCGTTTTGTTCTTTTTTAAGGCCGATAGACAGTCTGAAGAGACAAGCAATAAGCGAACTCTAAATTTGTTTGAACTGGAAAAGTTTCTTTTTAGCCCTTAGACCTTTATCACAATTTATCTCAATTTTGTTTTCACAAATTGTTTCATTTTTTAATTTAGATTACTATGAGAGGCTCTATCTGTCGACCTAAATATAGGCGGAAGTAGTGTATTTGTGGTGGAAAGGGCTTTCTGTGCATTTTCCGTTCTCCACTCCACATGACTTGTTTCGCAAATGCGATTTCTTCGCATTTCGCTGGTTTGCTTGTTTACATTGAAAATCTTGTTATAGACACATAACTTCTGCCTTGAAAGAATGTTTTTAAATTTAGTGATGTTTTTTACTTGTTCAATTCGCGCTTAAAGTGTATTGTGTGATATATTTCAAAAACCACTAATCAAAGGCAATCAAAAGAACAGAAAAAAATCCTTTTTATAATTTCCTCCAAAAACGTTTTTTTTTCGAGCCCTTTAATTTTTTCACATTTTTATTTTCATCTAATTGCGAAACTTTAAATACGTCTCTTGTTACATCACAAATTCAGAAGAATGGTAAGGGAACTTATTACCATGAGAATAATATCACAGAAAGTTTTTAAAAATGAGGTTATTGTCAGTAAGGTTTGTATCTCGTATTTTATCCCACAATTATGTGCAATTACGTAAGTGCTTAAAACTAGTTTAATTATGTGTTGAAAATTAATGATGTCCATTACTCAGAAGTTCAGATTTAATTTCCCTGAAATAATGATAGTTGTTGAAAATGGCTGAGTCATCAAAAAAGTACTAAACAAAAGAGAGTTGGCTAAAGATGAATAATAAAACACTAGAGATTATGTTACTGTTTACGTGGAAAAAAAACTTCAGATTTTTCTCTACTTACATTTCAGCCGTACTTTCGCTAGCTTTGTATTTAGAAGAATTTTTAAGTTTTTACCTTGAATTACATTTTGTCTAGTATTCTCTTGCAATACTCAACCAGAAAAAAAGGAACAATTTTTTTATTTAGCTAAATAAAAAAGTTGGTTGTAAAAGTAATGAAATTTTAATCATTAGTTACGTTTTATGCAAATTTGTTGTGTTCATTCAGAGCTGTGTTCTTTATGACTTTTTTGTAAAAAATTAGAATTTAATACAAACTAATTGCTTAATTTTGTTATTCTATTGTTTAGTTGGATATCGTAGGATGAGCTGCAAGAATAAAAGTGCACTGAGTCAGCTTTCGAGAAAAATTAAATGTATACATAAATGTTATAAATTTTAATTATTACTCTCAAATTTTACTTAATAATTTTAACATTCAAACGCTTGATCTTTTCATCAATTTGTATTAAAATAATTTCTCTGTAAATTTTTTATATTTTCAGTAAATGCTCTACTCTAAAACATCTATTTTTGAAAAAAAAGTGCAATAATTTAAAATCTATAAACTGTTAATTTTTGAAATTACAAATAATTAATCCAGGGAAAATACTATCCATTAGTGTTTTGGTTCAAACACAAAAACTATAAATGGAAGTTTATTTCAGAATTAAGAAACCCCTTATTAAACAAATAATTGTTTAATTGTGTGAAACGATGGTTATTTTCACACAATTAAAATTGGATACAGAATAAATTTTTGAGCTTAATTTCAATACAATGGCTAAATGTATGTATTTTTTTCGAGTCACAATCTCTGAAAAAAGGTCGCAGATAAACCTGATTGATCAAAATCCTAATTCCTAATTTATTGGTAGGTGTCCACTAGGAATCGGATTGAACCATGAGTAGATAATACCTCTTTAGCTACATGTAGAATCCCATAGGAATAAAGCTTTACCCGTGGAAATTATCCATATTCTGCAAAGATGCTAGAATGGCTGGGCATACCAAAATGTCTTCCAGGGGTATTCAGTTTCAGGGCAATTTCTGCAGTTTTGATAATGCCTCGTTCCATCGCTATTTATTCTCATTCCTTTAAAACAGAGAGTTCTTAATCTTATAATAGTTTTGGTGATTGCTCTGTTCGCATTTAATCCAGTCTTGATGACTCTTTTTAATTGGTTTATTTCTTTGTGTGTGCCTCACCACGGCCTTAGAGAGATACAAGATTCGATGCGTCGTTGTTGAGATGCCTGAATTCTAGAGCCAATTCGTCTAGTCTCATTTCCTCGATTCCAATTACAAAAATGTAGATTTTCCCCAATTGGTAAATTCTGTCAAGATGATGACTATTTTGTGTTACCCTTGAGTATCCCTGTTGTATTGAGTTACAAAAGATTATTGTTCCGTTAGTTCTGTTTATATCCCTTATTAAAGCATATGCAAAGCCTCTTGCATTGCTCTAACCTCACATGTGAAGTTGGAGACGATGGTAACCTCACTTATATTTTTGGAGGGTGTCCTAATTTTGTTGTCAAATGAAGTACATGAATCCGCAATTCTCAGCAAATTTCAATAAACAATTTAAAAGGAAACAGTGAAATGGAACGTTATAACAGTGGATCTCCTACTTTTTGCTGAACTAATTAGCCTTCCTGGTACAGATTGTTTTGCGTTAATTAGTTCGGTAATAAACAATTTAAAGGGAAACACTAAAAATGAAAGCTATAACAGTGGATCTCCCATTTTTCCTGCTGTGTTCATCCTACCACACTCTTTGACCATGGGAACGTTCGCTGCGATCGAGGTACCAAACTTTTTCCCACTTCAATTAAGAAGAAATGATTCATTTCTCGGGTTAAGGTCCAAACACAAAACGGAAGTAGAGAAGGAAAAGGGATGTACGGCAGGTGTTACCATGGTAACGGGAGATGAAAGGGAGGAATAGGCGTAAACTTTATACGCCTATTTTAAGGTAGTGGGTTAGAACAGCTCACCAACTTCATAGTAAAATATTTCATAAAAAAAGAAAAATTTGCATATTTTAAAGTTGTATTATATAGCAATGTGAGGTCTATAGACTCTCAGACTAATTAAACTAAAAACTATATCAAAATTATGGTAACCTCGCAAAATCTGTAAAATCCATGTATTTTATATTTTTAAATCGACATTGTTTCCTAGAGAATGTTTTTGTGACTGAAGCAGAATATGATTGCATATTGAATGTCCAAGCTATTTTTGCTAGTTCTATTACAAAAACTAATTTTGGTTAAAACAGAGATTATCTCTCAACTTGAAGTAATATCTACTATAAAAAGTGATGTAAAAAGTATTGAATGGTTGTTCGTCTCAATAATTGTTTATAAAATCAGTCACCATAGAAGAGGAATTTAACGTGAAAGAATTTTTCAATCATGCCTTTTTTTATTCTTATTAATTTTTACTATTTATGTCTACATTTTCTTCGATTTCATCCAAATATATCTTAGCGAGGTGATTTTTTCGGTTGTATCGAAGTGTTTTTACTAAACATAATTTTCACACCAGCGGTTTCAAACTTTCGAGTGAACTAACAGCAAAAAGCCCTTTTCCTAGTACTTCAATAATCAAGCAAGAAAGCACCTTCAATAACTTTTAAAATGTTATTTTGAAATCAATAAATAATCTGAATACAAAAAATAGTGAAAATTCTAATTATTATGAAAATTTTATTTTGTAAGCGCAAAAAAAGTTTATCTTAATTAAAGTCATTACTGCTAATTTTTTATAAAATTCAAACCTCAAAATTTCTTCGAAAGCTATTAATTAAAAATTTCTCATTAAACTACCTAAAAACTAAAGAATTACTTTTAAAGGCACAACTGAAGTTTGTCCGTTCGTTCTTACTAGACTTATTAGACGCTCTCCCCTTACACACTGAAATGTGACACATAATTTATTTCTTTAGGTAATAAATAAACCATACAGAAGATCCAGTGCATTTTATTTCATAGGAAATCGCTCATATTAGGACAGAATTAAAATCAGTTTATGGCTTTTATTTAGTACGCACATACAGATCATTATCGGTCTGTCGTTACACTAGGAGCATTTCTCTTAGGCTTTGCATACCACAATTTCTTTGGAATTGTTCTTAAAGACACCACCTTTTCACTCTAGCTGAAGTGTAGAATCTTCTTAACAATCTGTCATAAGCTTCGAAAAGAACTGAAGCGCCCTACCTTCAAACAGTGTTCTAGTGGCATCCGTCTGTTTCCTGTTGACCATTTCAGCTCTTTAGCCCTCCTGATGGTTTATCTTCGCGTCAAAAACTGTCCTGTAGTGACCAGCCTGAAGCAAAAAAAACTGTTCCAAACTGTCGCCAGTTCTGGTCAAGGAACAATTTGCTTTTCCTGTTTAGATCTTCATTCCCTTGGAGTAATAGGGTAGTTTTGTCTCTATGAAGTATCTCATCATTAGCAAAATTTACCAGACCCTGATGGATGAGATATTTCGTCGAAACTACTTGGTAGAACAATCTTTATTTCATAGCAACGCAATTATATGGGTACCACCTGATTTTTTTGTAACTTTTGTTGCAAGCGATGAACCTGCGAATTTGTCTACATTTGAGAAAAAAGGTATTTTTATTATGTAAAAAGCACTCTGAGATATTCCGAATAATATCCAGATGATCAACCAATATGCACTGTTTCAAACGTCCCAACATGATTGCTCTGCACAAATGACAGGGAAAGCCATGCACTAAGCTCGCGTAGGTGATTTCTCACTGCCATCTAAAGACCTCCTTTAGTCTAGTGGTCTGGTCCAGCAGTCCGAGTCCCCAGAATCAGTTAGAAATGGTCTCCAGTATACTGCGGCTCCGACGAGAAGGCAGTCGACCATAAGTCAGTCGATTTTTGAATAGGTGCGAAAGGTCGTTAGAAGTAGAGCTGCTATAAGCAAAAGCATGGATGGCGATAGCCGTGGGTGGTTCCCCTCGCAAACTCATCATCACTGCTATTGCTTACTACCCCGAACGATAAACTTAGAACCAGTATCCGCTCTCTGACGCCAGTTGTAGAAACACTTCGCTTACGTTCCAATATATCACCTTATTTAAAAAATAGACTGGACCAGAACCACGAGTCTCGACTGTCTTCTCGCGGGAATCGGACTATAAAAGCTTAGATGATAGGTTCAAGTATCAAATAAGATTACAAGCCCTCCATTGGATATTAAAAAATAAGGGGCTCCTGTATGCTTCAGCCGACCCCCAAAGATTGTTCAATCTTTGTTAGTTCGTTGAACGAATTGTGCTCGTTCGCAATGCAACCTAGCATTAAAACATTTGGCAAATGTTTTGTTAGATAAAATGCATCAAGCTAGTAAATAATTTGATAAAAATAGAAGAAACTTATCAATTACCTATATTCAATTTTTAGATACTGACCACATCTCTAATAATTCAGTATGCTTTGTATTGCTGCTTGCTGACTACATCTCCAATACCATAAATAACCAGTGGAGGTAAAAGTCATTACAACTTTCTATTCCTTAACGTATTGTAGATAAGCAGCTTTTTCGGATTTTCTTATTAGCTTAATCAACTTTGTTGAAACATCGAGACAATCCAGTTATTCTCAAAGAACTTACTAAAATAACTTCTTTACGTTCTCTATATTTACCTTTCAGTTTTTCTCCAAGGATTTATTTGCTAGGTGATAGTCTTTGTATGTATGCTGACAGCACAACTAAATTTGTTATTAAAATACAAATTTAAAACTACCATCGCATTTGTTTTGTTTTAAATCCGATGGGAAAGCTCATAGCCATATTTGATTCAGTAAAATCGAATGATGCTTTTTTTAGTCCTTGCCATGCAACAAATAGAATTGGTACATTTTATTCCCGCCCACGTACGAGAAATGCAAGAATAGATGTTTACTCTAAATATCCAATGCTTGACATTCCACAAATATACAATTTGTTCTTATACTTTTCCCACTTATGCTACTTTACCATTTCTACAATAAAAGTATACCTTTTAAACAGAAAACAAATAGCACATTACAGTTAAAAAACCGCTTCACACTTTTCGGGACCCTCCTTCCCTTAGTAGGGGACTAATACCCACTTTCAAATTTTGAACTAAGCCTCCCTGTGCATGAGCTTAGCTGATATGGCTTCGAGTTTTGCTGAAAACTGTCTGAATCCTTTTTTGAATAGCCTTTATTTATGCCTAAGTTGAATTATGAAAACCTTCCCTGCTCTGCGCAAGCTGTTGAAATGTGTATTAATGTGGTCACAGAGAAACAGAAGTTAGGTTTTGTGGGAAAAAGGGCAGACATGGCTATATCCGAGCAAAATTAGAAGGAAGGAAGGAATTGCCATCGTTTGGCAGTAAGAATCAATACTATTGAATAACCAAGTGATTTGTTTTCTGTAAAATATTTCTTAATTGCGTGTTAAGTATTCTAAGTCATTTATACGCTGTGCTTTATCAACAGTATAAATCGTGTCCTTGCGCCATCTCATTCAAACTACATAATATTTTTTTGGGTTGTATTAAGATTATGTATAGAACAATACCAGATTCTGTAATTGAAATATATTCAAACTATGGTCACATTTTTTCGGTAAGTCAAAGTATTTCTGAATTGTATGTTAAGTGCTATACTTTGTGTTTTACCACCAGCATACGCATAATCTGTATTGCGATATAATTTCAAAATAGTGTTACAAAATATTGCATAATTTGAATGATGGGATAAAATGTTGCATAGTTTGAATGAATCGGCTAGGATGCAGCATACTATGTTGATGTAACACAACGAATACAATACTTAACATACAATTTACAATATAGTTGAAATTTTTTGAACAGCATACGGGTCCCATTCTTCAACTGTTTCACTCTATCGCTAACCATTACTTAGGAATTATAATTTGTTAAAAAAATTCTAGAAAATCCCTTTTTTTATTTTTTCAGGGTCAGAGGGGCCCAGCTAGACATTTATGTATATCTTTGAAATTTTTTGTACAATATAAGGGTCCCAATTCAACAACTATTTCGCACTATTATAACTAAATGATAATTTTTTTAATTATATCTTAATAACCTATTTTTTTATTTACGAATTTTTTCGAGGTTAAAAGGGATACAGCTAGACATTTTTACATCGTTGAAAGTTTTGGTCAGATCTATTGGACACACCTAGCCAAGTTTTTCACTCTAGGACCAAGCTAATTAAAAAAAGGGTTTTTCGGACAACCCTAGTGTGTGTGTCCACTAATTGACATTTTCTATCTTGTGTTTCACGCAGCTTGATCAAATATAGCCTTTTATCCACTAAACCCAACTCAACAAACTCTCATAATATTTAATGCATTAAACGAAATTTTCGTTTCGAGACGGAAATAGCCTTTTTAAGTTGAACACGACATGACACGAAATATCCTGGAAATGATTTTCTCTTTAAATCGTCATCGTAGGAGAAATTTAGCGAATAACACAAGAGAATTGAAAGTATTGCGAAAACAGTTGGATCTGAGAAACCTGTTAAAATTGAACGGTAAGCAAAAACTAATATCCATCTAAAGTAATGACAATCTGTAAAATTTGGAGAATCCAGATACAAATCTGCGGTTTAATTTTCTTTCAAAGAAGACGAGTGAATTAATTGCACGGCTAGTTCTCAGAGTGAAAGCAATAAAATAAATCTTAATTATGAGCTATAAAGGAGGTCCTAGATGTCTTTAATTGTTTGGTCCTTAAAATATATTATCCCCATTTATTAACTGTGGAGGGTATTTTAATCTCTTTCGTAACCACTAAATTTATTTTTTACCAGCTAATTTCGAATTAAATTGCTGAAACAAATGATAATTTATAATGATTCCCTGATCACGAGTTGTATTAAACATCAGTGTTTGCACTAAAATTAAAATTATTTGACGACGAAAAGAATTTAAGAGATTTAAAAATGTCAATTTCTTAATCTGATCTCCATCTCTATTACTATGAGAGAGATTTTACAGAGCAATTAAACCAGACCGTCAGCGAAGATTTTTACTTCTGCTTAATTAAATATCTGCCTACCTATCCTTACCCCAAACCTATATTTAACTATTTAATAGCACGTCATCTGACCGTGATTCAAAATTACTTGGCATTGTCTTCGGTACTTTCCCTTTGGGATTAATCCCGGACCGTCACCAATAGCCCGTTGTGTTGCTCCAGTGGGACTTTAATTAAAATACCTACCTACCTATTTAATAGTAACATTAAAAAACACTTTGTATTACGTCCAAAAAGATTATTCTTAAAAAACTTTACGTAACTTTCGGTATTTTAGGTAGGTATTTTAATTAACGTCACACTGAAGCAACGCAACGGGCTATTTATTGGTGACGGTCCGGGATCAAACCCAAAGGGAAAGACCCGAGGACAACACCAAGTGATTTTGAACCACGGTCAGATGACACGTAACTTTCGGAAAAATTACGAAAACCTAAGCGATAAGGCGTGCTATGTCTTTCAAAAACAGGTTGGTATTTTAATTAATGTCACACTGGAGCAACACGATGGGCTATTGGGTCGGTCCAGGTAGGTAGGTATATTTAATGAACGTCACACTGGAACAATACAACGGGCTATTGGTGACCGCCAGAAGGGAAAGGTCCGATTACAACACCACGTAATTTTAAACCACGGTCAGATGACGAGGTCACACTTGAGCTGATACCCCACTTTCCAAACGTCCACACCACGCCAACGTGAGGACATTTGATGCCTCGACAGATTTAACATGCACCAGCCTCCTTTGTACACGACGGTCCTTGGTTGGATTCGAACTCACACACCTCCGGTTGCCAATCCGTTACTCTTCCAACCGGGCTTTCGAAAACAGAGCAAATAGGTAATACAAATTATTCATTTCAATTTGGAAGTTTTCCAGGTCGCAAAAATATACGAATTAGCAAAACAGCAAACAAATTAGCGAAAGCAGCTTATCTTAGGGGCATCAGATTAGAATAGATTTCACATGAAGAACTCATACAACATACAGTAAAATTAGAAGAGAAGAAACTGGAAAAGATGGATTGATCCTGGAACGTAAAAAAAATGGATATTTTTGAACAAAATATATGTGATTGGTCAAAAATAGAAAAACGATATTCTAGCATATAATAGTAATTAATTAACGTCGCACTAGAGCAACATAACGGTCTATCGATGACGGACCAGGATCAATCCCGAAAGGAAAGATTCTAACAGGATGCAGAATCAAAATGTCCATCACCTCAGCCCTTCTCCAGATTCAACCTCGAAGATTCATCAGAATGCCAGACCATGCAGACCCCTAGACCATATTTTACATCATTGTAAAAAATTCCAAAAAGAACGCTCTTCCAATATCTAAAAATAGAACTGATCAAGGACCTTCAGTAAATTAATGAATCAATCTTCCTAGAATAAATTCAAGACAAAAAATTCAACCTATATGTAGTCAACCAATAATCTAAAGGAACTCAACTACCCCTCAAATACTTGGATCTTTCCCTACGGGTTTGATCGCCGGGGCCGTCGTGGCTCAGTGAGTACTTCCACTGCTCTAGCAACCTTCGAGTTATAGGCGGCGCAGGATCGATTCCTGTCAGGTGCATTCCTCCCTCGGTATATTTCCCTCTTCTGTGTCAGTAAAACTTTCATTGTGTGTGTGTCTTATGTCTGGCGCATCGTGGCCAAATCTGGCCCTTGCGCCATAAGACTAACCAACCTGGACCATCTACAATAGCCCATTGTGTTGCACTAGTGCGACGTTAATTAAAATACTCATCCCTCAAATAAAATCCCAAACGTACAGAACAATAGCGGCGAAGGTAGACAACGATATCGGAACTATAAGCCTCCAAGTAAACAAAAATCTCAGAGGTTTAATTTAAAGTTCACTTATATATTTATTTATTTATTTATTTATTTCAATTAACGTCACACTGGAGCAACACAACGGGCTATTGGTGACGGTCCGGGATCAATCCCAAAGGGAAAGATCCGAGGACAACACCACGTAATTTTGAACCACGGTCAGATGACGAGGCAACACCTGAGCTGGCACCCCACTCTCCAAACTTCCACACCACGCCAACGTGAGGACATTTGAGGCCACGACAGATTTAACGTGCACCAGCCCCCTTTGTACACGACGGTGTTTGGCTGGATTCGAACTCGCAACCCTTCGGTTGCTAGTCCGTTACTCTTCCAACCGGGCCACCGCGGCCCTAATCACTTATATAAGTAGGCGAGTTGAAAAAGCAAAGGTATGGTATGTATGGTATTTTAATTTAAGTCGCACTGGAGCAACACCAACCTGGACCATCTACAATAGCCCATTGTGTTGCACTAGTGCGACGTTAATTAAAATACCCATCCCTCAAATAAAATCCCAAACGTACAGAACAATAGCGGCGAAGGTAGACAACGATATCGGAACTATAAGCCTCCAAGTAAACAAAAATCTCAGAGGTTTAATTTAAAGTTCACTTATATAAGTAGGCGAGTTGAAAAAGCAAAGGTATGGTATGTATGGTATTTTAATTTAAGTCGCACTGGAGCAACACAACGGGCTATTTGCGATGAAAAAGCAAAGGATCGATTTCAACTCCCACGCTGGAACAAGTCTACCATTAAATGGCAGCAGACGCGCTCAGTATTGACCGACTCAAGTCCATTCTATGTGCGGTCCACTAGGTAAATTTCTAATCTCGCGCGTCTGGTCTAAGCCACCTCATTAATCTGAAGTAACTAGAAGTTCCAAAAGCCGTTTTAATGTCCGTTGACCCATCGGGTATTGGATCATTTAATCAACGGCTTTCAGGCGCAAGCTGTTGCGTGTAATGAAAGCATCGAGATTAAGGAGCGGTCACTGGAAGTACATGGAAAGGGTAGATACACAGTGCCCTTACCGACGAAAACCAGCCATAGGAAAAACTTCAGAAACGTTATAGACACAACAATACAAGAGGGTCGAGTGCTTGGTTCTTCTGTCAATATGAGTATTTCTGTTCAAACAAACCAGACAAAAAACGGAGATTTTACTTCCTGTAGCCCAAATGCTTTTACACGATACACATCAGGTTTCACTTAAAATGTAGTTTATAGTCATTTTGATGACTGGCGATCAATCAACTGTAATACATCAATTCGGAATTCATTCTTTAGAATTTCTATTGGTGACGTGCTGAAATTGTATTCCAAAACCTGCCAATTGACGTCATGTCGGGAATACGAATAGAAAATAAGTTCCACCGCAAGCACTACCGTCACTTACATTTTGCTTGACAGAAGCCTCTCATAGAGCCTACCTGGTAGCCGCGGATGTACTGACCCTGGATTCAACAGACTGGATTCGAGTTCCAGTGTTGGCATGGATGTTCGAAGTGGTTCTTGATCCACTTTAAGCTGAAGCTTCCGGTCTAATTGTCCGTCGTCTAGCAAAAACTGACCATAGAATGATAAACCAGTTGGTTTATCATAGGTCAACAAATGATTTATTGAAGTCGTTCTACTGGAAAGTTAGATTAATCAAGTTCTGATAAATCAACAAGTAGATTTAGTCAAGTTCTACTGATAAATCAACAAGTAGATTTAGTCAAGTTCTGATAAATCAACAACTGGTTTATTGAAGTCGAGTTCTTTTTTATCTGTTGTACTTTATTTAGTCTATTTGCAAATGAAACACTCAAAATTTCCATTTTCTGGTTTATGATATGAAATGTTCCAGCGAAGCAACCTACAATTAGCAAATTTACAAGATTAATACAACTTTTGTGATGTATTTCATATAGGTGTGCGTTCGTAGTGTGACTTTAAGATTTGACCGTTTAACTTTTTAATTCATTGTAAAGATAGTATTACAATTCTGGTACATGGTTGCATAGATAAGTCTTTACACCACTTGCATATTTACAATTCAGGGTAACGAACTTCATTTATCTGTGTAGAGCAGAGTTCAGATGCCACACAGAAAAAAACTTAGTGTTCATTGAATTGTGAGGGGTCAATTGCAAATCTATGGCAAAGTTTTTAGAAGAGTGATACCTCACAGGCTTGTGGTTATTGTCTTTTGGAGTGAGATGTCATTGGTGAATACTGTGGGGTTGGAGTGGGATGTGGATGCTAAGGGGTCTCAAGAGCTTCCACTTTTTGGGTGCTTATCACAGGTCCATACGCTCCAGCGAGAAAATATCTCTCCTCTTAGTGCAAGGAATAATAATTCTTTCTTTACGGGTCTACCCTCATTGAGTGGGGTGCCAGCTCAGGTGTTGCCTCGTCATCTGACCGTGGTTCAAAATTACGTGGTGTTGTCCTCGGATCTTTCCCTTTGGGATTGATCCCGGACCGTCACCAATAGCCCGTTGTGTTGCTCCAGTGTGACGTTAATTGAAATACCCCCCCCCTACCCTCATTGAACCCGTGCTTTATAAACGCTGTGATCAATGCCACTCATACCGCAGTCGGGCCGCGGTGGCCCGGTTGGAAGAGTAACGGACTAGCAACCGAAGGGTTGCGAGTTCGAATCCAGCCAAACACCGTCGTGTACAAAGGGGGCTGGTGCACGTTAAATCTGTCGTGGCCTCAAATGTCCTCACGTTGGCGTGGTGTGGAAGTTTGGAGAGTGGGGTGCCAGCTCAGGTGTTGCCTCGTCATCTGACCGTGGTTCAAAATTACGTGGTGTTGTCCTCGGATCTTTCCCTTTGGGATTGATCCCGGACCGTCACCAATAGCCCATTGTGTTGCTCCAGTGTGACGTTAATTGAAATACCCCCCCCCATACCGCAGTCAATTCTGGTTTATTTGATTCCTATTTTTAATAGATACGTGGTAGGTAGGTAATTAAGGTCGCACTGGAGCAACACAACGGGCTATTGGCAATGGTTCGGGATCAATCCCAAATGGAAAGATCAAGGACAACGACTCGTAATTTTGAACCCTGGTCAGATGACGAAATCAACATCAGAACTGGCGCTCCACTCTCCAAACTTCCACACCATGCCAACGTAAGGACATTTGATGCCCGGCAGATTTAACATGCCTCGTACACGACGGTCTTTGGATGGACCGAGTTTCGAACTCGCAACCCTCCGGTTGCTAAATCCATTGCTCTTCCAACTGGGCCACCGCAGTCCCTATAACTATAGACGAGGTGCTCTGGTTTGACCCATATCGTTCAAGTGATTAGGGGAGAGGGATACGTCCAGTGGGGGGCGTAGCTAGAGGGGAGCTCATGGGTCCGACCCCCTTGGTAAGTATCGGTTTCTGATCCGAAGTGACGGTTCGGGATCAATCCCAAAGGGACAACACCTTGTAACTTTGAACCACGGTCAGATGATGAGAACAACACCTGAGCTGGCACCCTACTCTCTAAGCTTCCACACCACGCCAAAGTGAGGACATATAAGGCCCCGACAGATTTAACGTGCACCAGCCCAGTGCACTTTGGCAGGACCTATTTTCGAACTCGAAACTCTCCGGTTGCTAATCCGTTGCTCTTCCAACTAGGCAACCGCGGCCCCAATAGACACGGCCAGCGTGACAATGTAACATTTATGTACAGTTACAGTATTAGGGCAATTTTTCTGGGACACAAGGCCCGTCATATAGCCTTTTTTATGCATTTCTAGATCACCCTTAAATAATTTCACTTGAAATAATCTCAATTTACATTTTAAAAATACATTTCATTCCGTACAATGTTAATGTATTAAAATCTTGTACAGCTTGTCAAAAAGTATCCGAACGCCTTTTATTCGCGTTCCTGGAGTCGCTTAATCAAACGAAAAATGTCATTTAGAATAATGTTTACTATAAATAAATGTGAATTTTAATTGCATAAGGATGCATCTTCGTATTAAATTCTCTATTAACTCAATTTTTTAAGGGTATCCCGTATTTTTTATTTCATATTCTAATTTTCTGGATTAAAATAATCAGAATTCATGTAAAATAAATTTACTTTGGTCAAATCTCTGATGAGTTATGAGTTGAAATTCAGAGCTTCTAATATTGAATGTGAATTTCAGTCTTTTTCTTGTGCATTTCAAAATAATCTGATCAAAGTAATTACACTGCTGGCCACCGTAAATGCAACACCCTGAAGGAAGCATGCAAATAATATAAAATTTACAACATGCATTAGCGGAGGTGAGATATGCAAATGATTAGAATTTCAGCGCAGACGCACATCACGCGCGCCTGTGGCGCCACTTCAAAGCGCTATTTAAGGCTTGGAGATTTCGACGATTTCAAGTACGGCAATTGTGTTTTTCTTGTGGTTTTTTCAAAAAAACGATCAATTATGCCTCGTAGAAAACAGCGATCATCTTTTGATCAAGTATCCGAGTTCGACAGAGGAAGGATAGTGGCCTACCGAGATTGTGGATTATCTTTCAGGGAAATCGGTAGTCGTGGTGGACGAAACCAAACAACTGTAATGCGGATATGTGAACGTTGGATGCAGGAGGGTACGACGGACCGACGTGTTCGATCGCATCCACCTCAGTGCACCACTTCACGTGATGACAGGCATATTGTGCGTATGGCAGTGACGGATCGCTCAGCCACATCACGAACCATAGCACAGCACATTCAGTCTGTACCGCATCATCCAGTGTCTGCGCGTACCATTCGAGGCCGTTTACAGCATAGTGGTCTGTCCGCAAGACGTCCATTGCTTCGTCTACCCTTGACGCAGAACCACAGACGTTTCCGCCGCCAATGGTGCGATGAAAGAAGGATGTGGACGGCAGAATGGAATGAAATTGTCTTTACTGACGAGTCACGCTTCTGTCTGCAACACCACGATGGTCGGATTCGAGTCTGGAGACACCGTGGAGAGAGGATGCTGAACAGCTGCGTTATGCACCGCCACACTGGTCCTGCACCGGGTATTACGGTATGGGGCGGTATTGGATATCACTCTCGCACTCCTCTAGTACGCATTGCCGGTACTTTAAACAGCCAGCGCTACATCTCCGAGGTGTTGGAGCCAGTTGTCCTTCCTTACCTTCAGGGCTTGCCCACAGCCATATTTCAACAGGATAATGCGCGACCACACGTGGCACGCATTGTCCAAGGGTTCTTCGTCAATCGCCAGATTGAATTGCTTCCCTGGCCAGCTCGCTCTCCGGATCTTTCGCCGATAGAAAACATGTGGTCCATGGTTGCTCAACGATTGACCCAGAATACATCCCCCCAGCTGCCACACCAGATCAACTTTGGCAACGTGTGGAAGCTGCTTGGTCTGCTGTACCCCAAGAACACATCCAAACTCTCTTTGAATCAATGCCGAGGCGTGTGGCAGCGGTGATCTCCAATAATGGCGGCTACTCTGGCTACTGATTTTGGCAGGAACCACACTTCACAGAAGTCTATAAATTTAATCATTTGATACTTGATCAACATGTCATCTACAAAATAAATTTTGTTGTGATATCTCTTGTCTTTCTTGGTGTTGCAATTTGGGTGGCCAGCAGTGTATTATACATTAAACTGTTGAATAACCAAAACAAAATGTATGCCTTATTTTAGTTTCGAGCATTTTTAAGGTTATTAATTAATTCATTCATAATTCAAAAAATAATTATTTTAAAGATGCTTAGGTTTTAAGTGTTATCAAGTCGGAAGTGGGAAATTTTAGTTAATTTTTCTGTAGTATATTTGAGATACAGTCCTTCATTCATAACTGCATCACTTTGACTTGTTTTGGAGACGTCCTAAAATGGAATTTTGAATTCATTTGGTGAAACTTTTTTTGACGTGAATGTCTTTATAATCGGAACAGTACTGGAGGCATGCATGAAAAGTCGAGCATTTAGTCGAGCAAAAAGCTTTACAACTGCTATCTTATGATTTCAGAACTACGAGGAGTGTTCAAATGAAAAGGTACGAAACGTCGTAAAAACCAAACCGGTTGAAATTTGAATATGCCGCTTTGGGATAACGTAGTGAGACATCTAAGGAAGCGAATGCACGAGTACCGGCGTGGTTGTGCGCATGCGCGGGCGCCCGCACATGACGCAGAAGAGAAGCACGCAGTTGTGTGTTCCGTCCAATTGACGCGGCAGTGCGTGTGAGGACATCATGGCGTTCACATTGCAAAATTCGACGATTGAGGAGCAGCGAGGTGTTATCAGATTTCTGATTGCGGAAGGTGTTAAACCGGTAGGTGAGACACTCCGTAGCCTACGCAAGTCCATCAAGAGCAAACGGCCTGGGCTGCTCACGGAGGGAGTGATTCTACTCCACGATGACGCGCGTCCACACGTCTCCAGGGTCACACAAAGTGTACTGGCCAAGTTCAAGAGGGAGCAGCTTGAGCATCCGCCATGCAGCCCGGACATATCGCCCTACAACTTCTATCTGTTTTGTCCGCTAAAAATCATCTCAAAGGGAAGCGCTTCAACTCGGACGACGAACTGAAGGACACAGTGGAGGACTGGCTCTTGTCACAGCCACAGGAATTCTGGGAACAGGGAATCCTTCGGCTCGTGAAACAGTAGGATAGTTGTGCTCAGTCCTCTGGTGATTACTTTTGAATAAAGACTTCAATTATACCCACAGTGTCGTTTCGTACCTTTTCATTTGAACACCCCTAGTAGAACGCTATATTTATCCAGAAGATAAATATAGCGTCGTGTAGAGACAAAAAGATATTTGTATCCGACATGACTTTCGAATCGAGTGCGCGGGCACATTGAACGCGGGGAAAGGGTCCGCAATATGTCAAAACTGTACGGTGCTGAGCGAGTTTCGGGCCAGTGTAACTTTAGATTGCATGAAGTGAGGACAGCGTAAGTGGTGTCTTTCTAAAGCTATCAAATTAAGCTGCAATCAGGCATTTAATGAACAAAATTATCCTTCGACATTACTATCAAACTGCACTTGAATCATTCAAACTATAAATTAATTGTTGGATATTCACAATAAACAATTGTTCAAACTTCCTATGTCTGCTTCATTCATTCCACAATCCAACATCAGGCAACATAGTATTCAAATCAAAATTACGGTTTGTGTCCTCGGCAGAACCTACCATTTTTTCTCTATACTTAAGGTCAACTTAACTTGGATATACACAATACGCTATGGACCTATAAAAAATGGCCGTGGTAGCCTAATTGGAAGAGCAACGGATTAGCAACCGAAAGTTCGAAACTCGGTCCAGCCAGACTCCAGAAACCGTCCAGTCGTGCACACGGGGGTTGGTCCATGTTGAATATGTTCTGATATGAAATGTCCTCACGTTGGCGTGATGTGAAAATTTGGAGAGTGGGGTGCAGCTGTTTCTCTCGTCTATTACCGAGGTTCAAAATTACGAGGAGTTATCCTTGGATCTTTCCCGCCAGAATTGATCCCGGACAGTCTCCAGTACCCCGTTGTGTTGCTCCAGTGCGACGTTAATTAACTACCTACCTATAAAAAATCTCACGAGCATAAATGTGACGCTCTGATTTACTACTACGAGTGAAATCATTCGCTGCTAAGTCACGCGCAAAAGTCCTTGTAGTGACATCAAGATGTCCACAAGTCTTGGAACCTGCAAGTCACCAACAAATTGCATTGTATAAAACCCTCATTCATCAATGGCCAATGTCTCCAGTGCGGAGGACGGATGTCAAACTGACCCACCTTGGCATTGGACACGCACGTTTTTTTAAGCTATATATATTTTTTGCATTTAGTAGAATAAAATATTTCAAACTTCGTGTGAATGTTTGGTAAATGTTACAAATTAAGGAAGAATAAATGTTGTCCAAAGTCTGGATGTAACTTGCCTTATTATGGCCATCTTATAATTATTTTTGAATAAAAATATAATTTTATGAAATGTAGTAACCACATCGTTACGAAGTAACGTGACTGGAGCAGGTAAAGCTGGAACTTGAGCGCTCGGGTTTGTTATTTGGCGACTGTTTATTATGAAATCTAGTTAATATTTTTAATTAATTTCAATCCGGACATTTTTTATATAATCATTAAGATTTCAATGAAGTGAACTCTTGTTTTAATGAAAATAAGAACTAAAAATACAAGAAACTGAAGAATCAAGTTCAGAGATTGAGAAATATCCTAAAAAATTTTGCGACCTGCATTTTGAAATTCTAAATATTGAGACGGACCCCGAATGGGTTTACTCTCATTAATTATCTTACTTCCGGCAATTATGGTTTTATTTGAACAAAATTTACATTTAATTTAGCATAATTTTGATGTTGTAGATCTTTTAATGGCATTAAAATTGGGCGTTGCTGTTTAGTTTTGGAAATAATTTCTGAAGAAATAAGACGGATCCTTATACAAAAGTAAAATTAACATTTATGTGTAGTAGGCACTCAGTCTACTAACACTTTTTGTTTGATTGTTATTCCAGGGATAAGAATAACAAGAAGTGTTCGGATACTTTTTTGACCGACCGTTCATTGAAGAAAGTATTGACTTCTATGCTTAGTTCTACACCGTCTGCTGCAAAATACATAGCACTATAGGACACGATACAGAAATCGAAATCCAATTTCCACTCCAAGAAAATGTAGGTTCCTTTAGAGGATCTTCTGTGCTCAAAAATAGGATAAAAACATTTCAAAATTAAACTAGACATCAAACGCTATATTTTCTGTACAAACTAAGGAAAGCTTTTTATGAAACATTCAAAGCAGAAAAAAGGCTTTAGGTGGAATTAGGTATTCGTTACAGGTCTAAAAAAACGAAATGTTAATCGGAGATTTAGAAAATATATAACGTCAGTAACATTTTATACATAAGTAGATTATAATTATATAGTACTAACTCTGTTAAAAATTAGTCACATTTAACCCACTTTAATGTGTGGAAACATAATCCTACATGACAGATGATAAATAGAATGCGATACTATAACTGCTGAACCTTATGAAAAAGGCGATTTTAGTCTTCATTTTAAAAGAATATTCCCATTTCGTATGTTATCGTGATTTTTTTAAATTCCATTTTTAATTCCAAATCACCATATTCCATGAGCATACATTTGCTTTAAAAAAGTTCATCAAGCATTAATATAAATTAATCTTGTAAGTATTTTTTAGATTCAATAAATACGCGTTTTGTTTTATTTTATTTCGCTTTAAATCGTTCAAGACGTATCACATACCGTATAAAACCCAGTCGTAATGCATGCTAATTTATAACCTTAATTTTTATGGTATTGCTTGCAATATAATAAACTTTATTTCCGAAAAATACATTAACTACCCAAACTAATTACGCCCTGCCAATTAAGATTAATTCAGATTAGGAAAAGAGAAACTTTGCTTCTTTTTTGAGGACGCGAACATAAATTGTATCACATTGTTTTTAACGAATGCAAAATAGAAGGGAATTCCACACACACAAAACTCATCGCTTATTGGCTCAAAGAGAAATAAATACAATCCTTTTTTACATTATAAAAAATAATGTATAATAATCAATAACAAGTGATGAAAAATTCATAAATAAGATGAATAAAAAGTGACATTTTACCTTGTCATTAAAATTGTTATGTTTTTTTCTTTCTTGCATTTCCCGGCATGAAAAAGTAATTATTTTGAGATTTAGATTCAATAGGATTTTATTTCGGAAGGACCCAATGTGAGAAATTTCCAATGAAAACTTAGACCTTGTTAAAATATAAAATCCTCTTATCTTTCGTCACAGATTATTTTATAGTAACGATTATAAAATAATCTGCAAAAAGAGCAGTAAAAAGAGCTGCAAAAAGAGCAGTAAGCAAAAAAAGTGGTCACTTCAGTTGATCCGAGTACAGAAGTACTTTTTAAATGTCTTTGTTCGCCAAACATATTTAAAACGATTATATAACATGAGTAAATATTCGAATTTTGTTTCTCGAAATTTACTTTTTTAATTTTTGCCACTCAAGAGTTGATATGTAGATATGCGAATAGTGAGATGGTTGTCAGTGAAATCAGTAATCCTCATGCTCTCATATTTCCTAGAAAATTACGAATGCAATAAACTTTTTTAACTATTTTAATGATATGTTTTTCATCATATTTTTCAATGATCCTTAATTTTTATTTGTAAAAGGATACAAAATTTTGAAACACACTTTTGGGAGTGATTTGCGCTCACAGAGCACCCTACGGTCTGCGTACGGAACTGAAAAGACTTATCTCTGTGTGGTCATGAGATTTTCCAGTAGCATAGTATTGCTTTTATCCCACAGCATACATAATGATTAAATAATCACTGCATTGGTTAATCCCCCTGGTTGTTGTCTTGACGATATATCTCGTCATTTACAAAACCATTAGCAGATCTTGATGGACGAGATATATCGTTATTAGAAGAAAACTGACCAAATCTTGATCTCGTCATCATCAAAACATCTGCAATATTTTGATGACGATATATCTCGTCATTTGTAGAATTGATCATATCTTGATGCACGAGATATCTCGTCGAGACCACTTGGTAGGCTAAAAGAATCTTGAAAAGGATTCTAAAAAAATCAAAACTGGTAGGAGTCATGTATATTTAAGACGATTAAATAACATTAGTAAATATACAAATTCCGTTTTCCGAAATTCACTTTTTATTTCTGTCACTTTTAAAGCGTTGATACGATAAATAAATATACGAATAGTAAGAGGGTTGTGTCAGTGAAATTAATATTCATGCTTTCATATTTCCTAATAAATGATTAATCTAATACAATGTTAGTTAATATTATTTCATTTTTAAAATACTAAAGTTTTTTCTGTGCATTTATAATTTTTATTTGTAAAAGATATAAAAATACGAAACTAACACTTTCGGGAAGAATCCCCTGAACACCCATCTACCAATGTAACTGCTTAGACACAATAACATTCTTCTGGCTTGATTCACAGAAGTAATAACTCAGAAGGATACTATTCCAAAGTGAACTGGATTTTGAATAAAGTAGGTAAACTAGTTTTATTTTTCATGGCCTAAGGTTGGATACTTTTGCGACCTCATAATTATGATTGCATGAATAAAATATTAATCAAAATATATTCTGTGCTCTCATCAGTATAGTTTAAGAAAAATTCTTTTAAATCTAAAAGAACATTTATTTTAACGTCGGTTTTTGATTGAAAGCACTTAATTTTTTTTCTTAATAGGGGAGATAGTTTCTATTTTTATTCTTGTTTTTCTTCCATTTTTATTGAATTTAAGTTTCTGTAGGCGTATAGCATTTAATGAGAAATAGACTTTAAGATAGAACTCATGTTATCATTAACATAAGACATCACTATATGATTGAAGAGTAACTTCTAGTTTACCGCTTTTAAATCAATCTACATTGACTTAAACTTAATCGACAATTAAGTAGAAAATTTTTTATTGTTCCTTCAATCTCCGAAGATTGCAACGAATATCGGAAGTAACAATTAATAAAGGAATTCAAACCCCTCACAAACTCACAAAGCGTTGTACTACTTGTACTCTTAATTGAAATACTTGAGGATCCATCAGATCATTGAGCAAATCAGATAATTGCTGTAGAATGTAATTTCAAGTTCAAACAGATCAGGTATCGTATTGATTCAGTCACTACTATATTCTATAGCCGCACTGCAGAGCGCTTCACTCCATATACTCTTCATGTTACAACTACCAGCAAAAATGTGTTTTTTAAAGAGATCCCTCGTGAACATAACACAATTTTAGGAGCTTGATAATTTTTCTACTGCCTGACACTGCCAACTAAATGTGATTAAATCAAATTTTTTAAACATTTTTGCTCCATGGCTCCATTTACTCAAACGTAAATATCAACGGCTTCTTTGTATAAAAATATGTTTGAGTTATATGAAATAATTTTGGATAACTGTATTTTACTTCATTACCTTTAAGTTTAGTTGTACCAATTTACTTGTATTCTATAATCTGCATTTTAATCCTGGTGGTTAACTTGACAAGGTATCTCGTCATTAGCAAAAACTGACTAGTTCGTGATGGACGAGATATCTCGTCATTAGAAGAATCTGACCAGATCTTGATCTCGTCAGATCAAAAAATCGGCAACATCTTGATGATGAGGTATCTAGTCGTTAGCAAAATTGATCAAATCTTGATGGACATCTCCTCGAAACCATTTGAAGGCTAATTTTATAGTCGCATTTTAATTTTTTTAAAACTATATTCCAATTAACTTACACAGCATTTTTAATTTTATTAGTGACGTTTTTGATTCCAATGTAAAGATGTACCACAAATCGTAGTACAAGATTGGAAACTCTAATTCACATCTCCTCGACTCTGTATTTAGTTTTTGACTTTTACCACTGCTGAAAACTCGGCATAACACGAGTGAGATGTCGTAAAAGGAATCCAAACTCAAGGCATCTTCAGTTTTTCGATCAATCAATTCATCAATGACAGATGACAATCTAGCCACCGCGAATTATCCCGACAGTGATCTCAACTAACGACATTAGTTTCGTAACCCAACGCAGTTTTTTCATAAAATGTTCTTCATAGAAAGATTTATTCCTTTTTCTAGATTTTATTACAAGGAATATATCATCTGGGGAATATAGGTTGTTGGTGCGTGCCAATTCGAACGCACGATTAATGTTTCGATTCAATTTTCTTAGGTTAATATTTTTTCCGTGTCAGGGCAAAGAGGGTTAAGACTGACTTTTCATGTATCCAAAGGAGTCAATGCATTATTATTTATAAATAATATAATATGCTTAAAATCAAAACTAAATTAATATAGATTAATTTAGTTTGGATCTGAATTAGTTTTTAGTATCATGGTATGCTTCTTTTTCTTCCTAAATATTTGTGAGAAAGAGTGAAATATTCAAATTATGATTCTGAGAAGTGGCTAGTTTGACTTAACCCGTTTTGGCCCTGACACGGAAGATTTATTGCACTTGCAACTTTTCCCGCGCATGTTTTTCGGTATTTTAGATTCATCTTTAACTGGAATTGGAATTCTGATTTGAAGAACGATAAAATTAGTTTTAGAGCATTGAACGGACGGCGTGTAAATATTCAGTTGTCTTGACGATGTATTTCGTCATTAACAAATCTGACCAGCTCTTGGAGGAGGAGATATGTTGTCATGAGAAGAAAACTGACGAGATCTTGATCTCAAAAGATTGGCAATATATTGATGACGAGTTATCTCGTCATTAGCAAAATTAGTCGGTTGATGGACGGGTATCTCGTTAAAACCACTTGAAGAGTTAATAAGTGTCTTTTTAAATGTCTAAGTAATGTCTTTAGTAATTTTGAATTCGTGTAACTTCTACATGCATCATTCGCAATACAGTACACTTAAGAAATTTGTAGGACATTTGGGTCCAACAGCTGGCATAGGTTCAGTAGAACTTTCTTCATTTAACGGACGGAAAGCTGAATCCCTAACATACAATTTGAAAACATCTGAATTAAGTATAGTAATGAGTAAAAAATACAATTTTAGTGGACGATATTGATAATCACTGTAAGATGGTTATTTCTTATCTGTGATGGAAGAGGATTGAATTATGATCGTATAGTGGTTTGCGAATGATCGAAACAATAGTTGAATTAAATATATATTGAAGCAATACAAAACAAATACATTTCTCTTATCAAAATCTTAAGGGGGATTTAAAGGGGAATTCCTAACTATATATATACACTACTGTTTGTGAAAATTGCAACACCATGAAGGAATCATGCAAATTAAACGAAACTTGCAGGAAATGTGAAACAGGTTAGGATATGCAAATGATTAGAATTACAAAGCGATCACGCATGTGTGGGTCAAGAAACACCCTCTCAACTTCCAAGTGAGCCGTGTATAAAAAGCGCACTGTAAAAGTGGGTTAAAATGTGTGTATCGTTGTTTGACTGATGTAAATGATTGATTAGAAGTCAATATGCCTCGCCAAAAACACAGGGTGCCATATGAGCAACTAACGGAGTTCGAACGGGGCAGCATGATCGGCTACGTGAGGGTGGACTTTCGTATCATGAAATCGCCACTTGCACGAGGCGTAATGCCACAACAGTGATGCGTGTGTGGAAGAGATAGACCATGGAGAACCGGACAAGTCGAAACCCCGGCAAGTGGGGCAATATGACGTCACCACGGGACGACAGACACCTCATCCACATGGCAGTGATGGACCGTACAGCGTCCTCTCGTGCGTTGGCACAACATTGAACACGTCGACAGGTGTGTCATTGTCTGCCCCCACGGTTCGTTGACGTCTGCTGCGCCCCATGGGCTACGTGCAAGGAATCCGCCTGCATAGGATTCCCTTGACGCTGAACCACCGACACCTCCGGCTACAATGGGCTCACCAACACAGCCAATGGCGTGCTGATTGGCAACAAGTCGTCTTCTCAGATGAGTCCCGCTACAATCTGGACTATAACGATGGACGTGTACTCGTCAGACTCTACAGAGGTGAACGCCTTCTCCTGGAGTGTCTTATTCAGCGTCATACTGGACGAACGCCTGGCGTTATGGTATGGGGCGCTATTGGATATAATAGGCGATCCCGCCTACTCCAAATTGTGGGGACCCTGAACAGCGGGCGCTACATCAGCGAAGTTTTGGTGCCCGAGGTCCTCCCCTCCTACAACGCATTCCCGGAGCTGTATTTCAGCAAGACAATGCCCGTCCACATATTGCTCGGAATGTACAAGCCTTCTTCAGTGCACGACAGGTTCCGCTTCTTCCATGGCCTACACGTTCCCCGGATATGTAACCCATTCAGCATGTCTGGGTTTACATCGGACGGCGACTCGCTCGTACCGCTCGTCGGGCAGAGAGTACGGCTGAACTTTGGCACCAGATAGAGGCCATCTGTAATGCCATTCCTCAGCATGACAATCAGAATCTGTATGATTCGATGCCACGACGTGCACACGCTCTCATCGCTGCGTTTGGCGGTTGGACAAGATATTGATTTTTGGCATTATTTTTCTTTGATTGCTCCGTAAATTTGATCGTTTATTTAAACCACTATAAGTAATACGTGGAATAAATTTCATTTATTTCTGATGATTCTTTCATAGCGTTGCAATTTTCACAAACAGTAGTGTATATGAAATCACATTCTATGAGGAATAAAGTAAATTTAGGTTGAAAGACTCACGTGATCGTGAGCACTACCTCGTATTCCCTCCCTTTCTCATTTTCAAGTGAACCCGGTGCATTCTTTTCTTCACTCCTCTGGGTCTGAGACTTCGAGGGCGCAAATGGGGAACCGTCATTGGTGGGTAGCGTAATTAGACTTTATCGCACCCTATTCAAATGGGATGGGGTCATCTCAAAATAGAATGGTAAACTACTGAGGAGCCTGATGTAATGTGCTATATTTTAGGGCTAATGGACATGTGGTGAATATGGTTTCACCACAATCACATCTCGCGTGGGAGTGGTTGGCCATGAATTCACTCGAACGAATTAGAGCGTTGTATATCGATTATGAGACTTCTTATCTATCTGTAGGATATTCTGCATAATCAGTTGATATAAAGGAAAATTCGTTTTGATATCTCAGTTGTTAAATAACGTATCAAAAATGAGAAAATAGGTGAGCACTTTGGATTAAATTCACTCGCATTCTCGCTTCATTTCATACGTATCTCCTTGAACTATCAGCTAACAGGTAGAGTGGTTTATGTCATACAATTTGAATTTACATAACTTTGAACTTCTTTTCGAAATACTTCTTTTAAGTTATATGGAGATCAATATTTGAGATTTTTCTCAGAACCCGTATTAAAATTAAAATTTTCTATTTTTACATATGCATGACTTGTAAAGCAAGATAAATATCCAACATCCAATAAATAATTTGAACCCTTTTCTAATTGATAGTATCTCTATAACAAACAGCTACAAATATCCGTAACGTCCATTTTGAATCACTTTATTTTGAGCTTCCTTAAAAAAACCCATCTGATTAAAAAGAACGGTATGAATATTTTAAATCCTTAAAATAAAATACAATCAAAAGGGTAAATCGAAATTTCGCTTCCTTTTGTTGCCCATGATATTGAAATCTCTTCCCATACATCTCTAGTGAATACATTCGCTTACATTTTAAACAAAAAACCAGTTCTAACTATTCACCACAGCACAAGCAGAGATAATTGGCCCGAAGTTAATCCATTCTCAAAATGACACTTTCCCCGATAAAAACGCAGGTAAAAGGAGAAATAAAAATTGAAATTTTACAAAACAAACTTTTGTGGGAAGACTAAAAAAGAAGCACTACCAAAAAGAGTTATTTCTTTGTAATCGGAAAATGCAATTTCCTCGCTTGAAATAATCAATAAAACTAATTCTTCCCCTTATACTATTTTCTTACCACTTTCCACACAGGACCAAGTCTTTTGTGCGGCTCCGTAACGATTTGTTCGCGTGTTACATTCGGAAATTTTTCTCAAAACCTATTAAGACTGAGTTAATCGATCTCAAGTGAAATAAACAGTTCATTATTGTTAAAAGTTTCCTCCGTATAGGAGAGGAATCTGTGAAGCTTAATTACCACGATTTTTTTTTCCTCGGATGTTTTTTCTTCGTTTTGGAAGTTGAAACGTTTAGTTAGATAAATCGATACAGCTTTTTTGCAGCATGAATCTCATCCTTTGTTAGAAGTTTAAAGGTTAACTGCAAGGTTTGTATTAAAGAATAATGCAAATATTATCATTTAAATTAATTGAGATAAAAATACATAACGAAGTACCAATTCGATCTTGCATGACTGCTTGTAAGGATCTGCACCACTAACCTGCAAGCTTGTTTTTAAAATTTAGATTATTTTAATTCTAAGGTCAAAAATATTCAGATTCCTAGAGTAGCATGTATGTGTATGGAATGTTGTATGGAATGTATGAATTCTATGTGTAACTTTTGTATCGTCGGCTTACAATTGAAACACACTCTGTCATAAAAAAATTAAAAAACCTAGTTCTCAGAAAACGGAGACGAAGAAATTCTACTCACTAGCTAAACCCACTAGATTCTAAAGAAGTTCCTCAACGTCTAAAGAAGAAATCTAATCTTCATGCAAAGAGAGAATGATTTAGTGGATACCTACACACGCTTCAGTCTAAAGATCACGTTCTGGTCTAAAATAGCTAAAAGAACAAATATCTTGGAATTTTTGACTCCTGTGTCTTGTAAGACAACGATATAATAGGTTTGTCGCTCTACAGTTTTTTTGCTATACAAGATTAGATCAGACACTTCGGCTTAAAGTAAATAAACTTACTTATAAGTATTATATAAAGCGTTTTACTGTTTTAAATAACAAACAATAGCACATTTTAACCATCTAAAGAACTTATGACAGTACATTGTTGTGTATGCCTGGATTTGCAAAATCGCGGAACATAATATTTAGAAGATGTACTTTAGTAAGCATTAAAAAACTATAAAATTCATACGATGGATGGTATTTATTAACTTTTTACATTAATATTTAATCGTGTTAGAAGGCATTAAAAATTAATAAATCTATGCGATAAATGGTAAGTTCAGTGGGCCTTTTAAGATTAGTACTTAAACATATTAGTAAGCTTTAAAATAATGTTAAATCCATATCACAAATGGTAAGTTCATTAGACTTTAGATTAATATTTAAACGTATAAGTAAGCATTAAAAATACACTAATCCATAAGATAAATAGTAAATTTATCTAAAATTATGATGCCCTAAAACAGTTTTATTTGTAGACAATGGAAGATTATTAAAGAGCATACTATCATGCACTTTTTTAATACACGAGTTTATTTTATATTTATCAAAATACTTCGTTTTTCGTGTCAATTTTAGCCAAAACTTTAAAATACGCCTACATAAATTCAGATAAAATATTTTCATTCCTCAACAGAAAAATAGGTACAGTTTGTTCATAGCAAAGTAAAATTGAAGAGAGGGTAAGTCTAATATCTCTTTAACAGCATAATAGCACAATTTGTACTTCTTATTTGCCAGATGTTAAGACAAATTCTTTGTTAAACAAAACACTTTAAGCTTCGTTAAGCTGTCTGCCTCTTTGCCTTTTTCTTCAGCGTAACTCTTTCTATACCTGGAAAATGTTGAAGTTAATTGGCACTAAAGAGTAAATTTACTGTCAGTCAACACAGTTTACAATATTTATGAAGTTACGCAGAATTGATATGCTAATTTTCCGCTACCTAACTAAAGCTTTTCATTCCGTGGACATTTCAGGCTGTAAAGGCCTCAGAATAGGACTAGATACCACAAGGTTCAGTCATGGAGGAAATATGAAAGTAGAGTGAGCAATGGTAACTTTTTATGTGCCCAGAATCATGTGACCAAAACTAGTAGTAACGTGACTCTTGGACTACTTTCCCGCGCGACATATTATTTGACAATTTCCCGCGCGGCTAGATTTTGACAATTTCACCAGTTTTGTCGCCACTCTATAAAAATGCGCAATCACACACCCTGTCAAAAGATGTTATATCGCCAAACGAGGCGATAAAATTCCCAATCGGCCAACCGTCAGTTTTCACAGAGCAGTCACTTGACTACTAATCGACATGTTGGTCACACTTTTTAAAGCTGCTCTCAGTAGCAATGCTCAGTCTATTTATATTTCAAGTCAGTAGTTTCAATGATGAGCCTTATCAATTTATCTCAATGCAATGTGATAATAATGTTTCTAAAACTCTATTTGTCAACGACTCTTTAAGGTAAAAATCTGAGTAATTTGTGGGAGAGATTCAACACAGTATACTAGACGTAAGTGGACTTTGACATGGAAAAAAGGATTCCGCACCACCGGAACTTCATCTCGTGGATGAATATATTGCAAAATTCTAAAGTTCAAACACTTTTTGGAAATTAAGCTATTTGTGGAACACATCAATGTTTATAATTTGCTCAGAAACTATTTCGATGATGATTTCACATTCTGAGACAGTAGCTTGTACAGAATGTTATTTCAGAGACTCAGTTAAAAAATTAATTTCTATGTGGTTATGCATATTTTTGAAAACTTTTTGTTATTTTTAATTATAGGACTACTGACTTTAAAAGGATTAATTTAAGTATATCAATGTGATAAATCTAGGGTTGATCTGAATGCATGAATGACTAGACAATGTTTGTTCCCCAAATATTTACTAAAATATTATATTAAATAACATTAAGTCAATATTCAAACCTTGCTTCTGTTTTTTAACTTTTCTACCAAATTTGGGGATTAATTCGTAGATATATGAGATGCTGATAAATTAGCGCAAAAAGTGTTCACACTCAAACATATTACACTATTATAATAAATATTAATTCATATATCACAGTTATTTAGGATAAAATCAAACTTTTATTTTATTGAATGAACGTAGAAAGGATTTTATGCATTTCCAAAATTTTATTTTCAAATATATTTAAAAAATCAAAATTAACACTTTCGGGAGGCCAACGCCCAAACGCCTGCGACTACTCCATTGTTTTGGAATTAATCTTAACACGACTTCAAGACTTAAATTACTTAAAAGTTAGATGATTTGATGAATCAAATTTTATAGGATTTTTTTATTAACCATGGCAGGATAGAAAACAGAATATACAATAGAAACTTAGTGACAAAAGTACACACAAACAATACATAAAATTGATTCAAAAATGTGCGACACAAAAGGAAATAGAAAAATTAGCTGCCAATATGTCCTCTTGCTTTCCAGTAACGGCTGCAAAGGTCCCGACTAAATAGGTAAGTAGTTAATTAACGTCGCACTAGTGCAACCCAACGGGCTATTGGTGACACTTCGGGATCAATCCCTTAGGGAAAGATCCAAGGACAACGACTCGTAATTTTGACACACCTGTGTGAGCTAGCATCCCACTCTCCAAACTTCCACACCACGCCTACCCGACCAGAGAGAAAAGCACTAATTGGTGGATGTCCATTAATTGGGATTTAGAACAAAGGAGGAATCGGGCTCTAGTATTTTTAGCGGTATAGATGTTTAGCCAAACAATCGTGACCAGTCAGAAATTGGGGTATTGCAATACCTTCTGCACTTGGGGCATCTGGGAAATATTTATTTGATAGGAAATGACCATATCCCTACTAACACCTTTTTAGAGTGTGATTCCGCGGAGGAATGATTAATGAGCTTGTGGTTGGTTAGGGTTTGATGGCGCAAGGTCCAAAAACAGACAAGCTGCGCCAAACATGAGACGATGTAAACGAATAAAATAAATAAAAGGTTGAAATAGTCTGATCAAACATAAAGTGCTGATGATATGAAGTTGTTGTTGAGGTGTTATATAACAGTGATTGTTTAAGACATGTGTATAAAAAAAGTCACCCTTGAAAAATAAATTTTGGGGATAAAAAACATAAACTCGAGGCTAAGGTACTATAAAAAGAGACTAAGATGGGGTATCCCCATCTTAGTTATAAAAATTGAAAATCAGATGCAATTAAAAAATGTTGATGGTAAATGAAGTAAAAATCTCGAGTGAAGCAATAAGGTAAAGAGTGATGAATGTGGAGGGTGACCCAACAAGTTTGATAAATTGGAGATGGAGTATTAAAATAACGCCAGTAAAAGTGCCTAAGATTAGTACAATTAGTTAACTACTTAACGCATTTACCCGTGTCTGACGCGGGCGAAAGCTACCGGCAAATTTGCACAAGCCCGTGTCTCACACGGGCGCTCTTGTATCTCGCGTTATTTTAATCCTAAGGTCCCCACAACTGAAATTGCAAAAAATAACTTACACTATACCTATATATTCATTTTCTGTCAAAAAAAACTCGATCATTTTTTACCAGTTTTTCCGAAAAAAACTCGTGCTTTAAGTGGTTAAAACGTGAATGATTGAGAGAGGCTCTTGGCAATGGTGGCAGGTGAGATTGTGATCTCTGCTACGAAGTATACCCTTTCTATGAATGCTTTTCGGGGTATGTAATTTCGAGAATGTCTCGAAGAGGTCTTATCATTATGAGAAAACTGGCTAGGTCTTGATCTCGTCATCATCGAAAAACTGTCAATATCTTGATATATCGTCATTGTCAAATTGGTCAGATCTTGATGGAAAAGATATCTCGTCGAAACCCCTTGGATGGAAAACGAAAAATATAGAAATTCTTGAAACTGAAAACATTACCTACCAGCATACTCTGAGGATAAAATTTCAGAGGTTTATTTAATTTAGACCATTTTCATCAGTGCCCAAATGGGGATTTTAGTTTTATCGTATGTTATAAAACAAATTAATTTATAATTTACCTATCGCATCTTCGCATATCGCTTCTCGAGTAAACACAAAGTAAAAAAAATTATGCGGAATTTCAAACTTACGCTTAAAAATTTTCAATCTTTTGGCTCTGGCTATGAAATTCATATTTTGAGTAGGTGCTATGTAACGGCAGTTAATTAAAATATAACGTTCTTGAGTGCAATGTTTGTTCAAAAGGTTATGAAAAAATTCATATTTTGAGACATGTTTCAAAACTTCAATTTAATTCTAGATCCACAGTTTAGGGGATAGTTTCATCTCAAATAATTATGCAAATTCTTGAAAATAACCCTTTTATATATGTAAGACTCAGATGTATGTAAAAATGCAATGAATTCGATATTTTGTATAAGTGTTTCTTGGAAGGTATCCTTCAGAGAATTATTTTCAGTGCTGCCTTAAATTGCTCTCGAAATAAAATTGAGAAGCAGAAAATAAAATGCAGAAAGACAGGCTTTTTCCCTATTTCCATAGGGTATAGATTCTTTGATCTAGTAAGCCAATTTTCGACACTAGGTTTTAGAGGGGAAAAAATACCTTTGAGGATCTGCATATCAAACGAGTAATCTTAGAAGTTGTAGAACATCAATTCTATTTAGTTTTGTATTTGCTTTCAAACTTCAATCCTTTTAAGTAAAAATAAGGTAAACGAATGCTTTCTTTTGGCCAACGTACTCTAGTGCAAATAGTAGCTGCTGATGAATAATTGAGAAATATATTCCAATTATCACTCTTATATGCTTTTAGTGTTTTAGAAAGATTATAATTTCATGAGTTAAAAATATTTAAGGCATTCAACTTTTAAAATTTTCCTTTTTACGTAATGCATTTTCAAACATATCTCCCTCTCACCTCTTATGATTGTGCATAATACTGTGGTTATAAATAACTAAAAACTTAATACGGTAAAGAATGTTTCAAATCATGGATTTTTTTTAGAAGATCGAAGAAATTTTTTTGATTTGTTAGAAATGCTTTTTCTAAACATATTCAATTTTACATATCTTGCTTACATTAGGAGGTATCGTATATATCCCATATATCTCTTAAAATATAAACAATATTTATTTTTTAGTAATCGAAGGCTAATTTCATTTCGATCTTTTTTAATACTTGTAGGAAAATGTAACAAGATAATTTTAGAGAACTGAAATTAAAGTATCGAAAACTGTTCGAAATCATACATTATCATAAAGGTGTGGGAGGAAAAAATTTTGAATTTGCTCTTAGTTATTTTTTACAGATTCATTTTAAATGTTGCATACATGTTTGTTTGCAAGAGATCTTAATGCTACTTTTTGTAATGCTAATAGGACTAAGATCTCTTGCAAACAAGCAAACATGTATGCAAGAGATTTAGTAATTCTAACAGGAAAATGTAACGCATAAAAATATACAGAATAATTTGTAATAAATATCATCAATGACATGTAAAATAATTAAGAAACACCAGCACTCGTTTTTGGTGGTAATCTGTTTACTTATTATCATGCAAATACTTTAAAATTTATTTATTCAAACATTTAATTTGACTTCTGAAGAAATGAAGCGATTTATGAAGCACTGCAATTTATGAAATTCTGTGTGAAATTTGTGAAATAACGCGTCACAGTAGTCTAAATTATACATATTAAGGTAAAATAACTTTTTACTAAATGTAACCTTGAAGTATTTAAACAAATTCGAAATTTTATTATGAAAGATCTTAACTCAAGAATTTGTTTTTAAAAGTATGTAAAGTTCTTTTTTTCGACGTGAGCTATATAAGTCGCACTTAAATCCAAAGGAACAAGAAGTAATGAATACATAATTTGAAATAAATTCGATTACACTCCAGCGGTTGACAAAACTGTGTGATAATATGTCCTGGAAGTAATCGATCACCACCCACTCTGACACAAGGAGAGGGGCTGGCGCCTATTATCTGAATCCATAAACACTACTAGTCCAAATTACACGGACTTCCCCCATTTGTATTGTCAAAAATAAGTTTAAATTTTCAAGTACTCTTAACCTTTGGCTTCTTATTTAATACATTTTATACGAATACGTTTGTTGAGGCGTAGACCTTCAGATAAATAGACGGAGCATGTGGATTGAGTCGCTGTCGTTGTCTCACAAGTATATGTCCCGTGGGCTTGGAAATCGATTTGGACTGATTGACTATCGAATCGCAAACAAGTGTTTTTCATCATGCTTGTTATTTCGTCTAGATTGGTGATTCGTGCTTTCTTCCAATGCCACGTGCTACTGGAAAGACTACTGGAGATCTTGATACTGAGCGATCAGAGAATGTAACATGAAGCAGCGCACACGTGCTCCTTCTATTTAATTAGAAGATTGATGTGTAGATGTAATATCAGAAAGAATAACTAACGAGTAAAACGATAAATGAAAGAACAAGGGAAATAAAATATTTGATTCAATCATAAAGTAAACTATAACGAAACAGATTGGCGGAAAATATTCATTAAAGACTTTTCAAATCGATCAATTATCTGTATCTCAATTTCAGATTCTTCATTTAATTCAGATCCAGCACATTACTTTGAGCCCCAAGTCAACAGAATACGGTATCTAAAGTACATACAGTAAACGGTAGATGATCGAAATGATAGCGAGCTATTCTAGCGCTATCTTCCAAAGCACTCAAAGCGTGTGAAATAGAGGTTCCTCCTTAGAAACAACACATTCTTTTGGCAGGCAGTCAAACTTATACTAGGGCCAGCGAATTAATTCCTTTGTTATCATTTCATTTTTCAAATCTCTCAGCAACTTTGTTGAGAATTAATTAAAACTCTTTATTATGCTAAACGGATATGTTCTAAATTTACTGAGCAAGATACTTTTGTATTATTTCATTATTTTAATTAAACTGGAAGAATAGTTTTTGTGAGGGGTTCTTTGTTTGAAAACTTTCAGATGATGAACCTTTAGACGATGAAAAAGAAATGCGAAAATTTTTATTAGTGAAAGAAATTAAATTAAAGTTTTGAACTATGTAAGAGAATTGATCTTGAGTTTAATCTTAATACTCGAATATGAGAGAATGGTCTTTGTATTCTAATTTAGTGATAGTTTTATAAGTTAACATGAGTGGATTATGAAAACAATGAATTTTATAGTTAAAAGAAAATTAACTTACTTCACTATCGATATTTTAGGGAACTTATGGTAATGAAAAGTTTAATCGTTTTATATTAAAATATAGGGATAATCAAAATATGTATTTACGGAACTAATCATAACTTCGTCATCATAACAATACATGTCAACAGGAATACTTCCTACTACCTACTACTTACATTACCGTCCATAAGTGCTGAAATGTATGAAAAGCCTGAACATTTTGAAAATACTCGATGTCTGACATTTTTAAAGCATTTTTGGCATTTAAATATCATGCCTGGGGAACAAAAAGAGAATTTACTACAATAGTTAATCATATTTATTTGTCTAACATGTAAAAATGTAAATCGCGATGTAAAATTGAGAGTATACAAATTTCTGGTGAACTACGTGGTCTTCTCATTGCAAATGATCAGTAAAAGATAAGAATTAAGTTTTGATGCAATTTATCTTTTCGGTGACGTTTTTTTAATTCTGTGTTTCGGAAACGTCTACGGGGTTGCAATATGCTAAATTTGATTCTCATAGCCCCTAAAAGGAAATTAACAGTCGATTGACCCGTAATCGTATCTCTTTTAAAGACAGGTGTGTAACTTTGAAAAATAGCAGCTTTTGAGAAAGTTTCGGTGAGTACTATGTGGAAGCAATTAAAAACTTATTGGAATGTCTCGAGTTTGCAAAGCTGTGATAAAAGCATGAGGTGGATATTTTGATGAATCAAAGATTTAGACTAAAAATCGTACTGTTTTTTCTTGTTTCACATGTAATTAGCTTCCTTCTAACTTCAATAATTGAATTTTATGTTACATTATAATCATATTTGTTGATATTTTATTGGTTTTTGAGCAAGCGTCGAGGTGTTTCCAGACTTATGGACGGTAATGTATGCATTAAAGATTTCTCAAGAAATTGGTGAGGTAATACTTGCTATTTAAAATTAATTCTGTTTGTAAAGATTGATCTCGATCAACATTACGTATTCAATTATTGAAAAAACTTTCAAGATTGATACTTTTTTAATTAGAGTGTTCTTGGAACTAGAAATCCTACCCCTCATACAAACCCTCCATGGAGCTATCCATCAACAGGACAATGTTCGTCCCCATATCACCCGAATTGTCCAACGTTTCTTCTGTGACAACATCTTCTGTGTATCACCTCTTCCTTGGCCTGCTCTCTCTCGATTTGTCTCTCATCGAACTTGTGTGGGATATGATTGCTCAAAAGTTGATCCATGTCATCACCCGGAGTCACAACTGATGGACGAATTGTAGATGCGTGTTGAATCTGCATGAAACGACATTTCAGACAGCCATCTAGAATCTCTATAAGTCAATGACACGCCGTGTGCAAGCAATCATAAAGGCACTTATATTATTAAGCAATTATAAAGGTGGACACAGAAATTACAAATTTTGGTATGCTCCTTTTGACTTACAGTTCAGTAATTTCAATCGTTTTTGCACTGTACAACATGTCATCGCTGAAAGGAATTACATTGCTGTAATGTTTTTGTTGGTGCTGCATTTTCAATGAACAGCAGTGTATATTTGGTATATGCACAAACCGTTAGAGTATTAACATTTTTCATACATTTCACCACATACATTCAGATAAAACTAATTTCAAATAGCCATTTCAACTTCAATATCAAATTAAAACCAAAACTGGTCAGTTCACAAAACGCTGAAACATGGTTTAGGTTACAAATACATCATTTCGGGACTTTTTCAATTGAAAAAAAATGTTTTGAAAATGTGCCGATAAATGTTTTTGATACATAGGATGGATTGTCTGACGTAAGAGATATTGCAGTATTTGCTAATAACAAAAATATCCCTTTCATTCTTTGAGCCCATGTAATATTTTTTAAACTGTTTGAAGAATTTAAGACACGTTTCAAGTTTTACAACTTTTAAAATTTTATTAATTTATTTTCATTCCACATCAAAAGTCTTGTTAGTCTTAAATGCCACTTTCATCCTATCAGTGCATTATGACTCGATCAGATTGCTTCACTCGCTCTAGCACGAAAAATTGCCCATCACGTGAAAGGAAACTATGTTCTCTGTTACGATAGAATAAATTTGATAAATCTGACATTCATTTTCATCGTGCAAAAGAAATCGAGTTTTTCTTATCTGTCCACCAAACTCATCTCTAAAGACATACTGAATTCAGTGGAAAAGTAGAGCTATTCCTAAATTATCTTCCTTTCCCATTAAATAGCTTGTATCTGCCATTAAGAACTGCACAAGAATTCAATGGTTTGGCTAAATTGTCAGCATGGTTTGCCTTCAGCAAAAAATATTTATTTCTCGGTGAGAGCTTATCAATCCAACAAAGTGGAGCACCGCACCATTCCAATTCAAACGCGATTTAGTAACAGGGTTGATGAAGTCTCAGGGCGTAAAGTGCCTTAAGTCATGTGACTAATTCCATGGAAGCATTTTGGTTTGGAGACAGAGCACTCTAGGCATTACGTCTCCATGGCAATACTTAGGACTAACTAGTAATACAAAAACAATAAAAACATTAATCCCTTTTTCATAAGGCTATAAAATGATGGATGGATGAACAACTTTACCTATCCTCGTGAATTATCTAAAAGCTTGAACATTGCATACGCAACCAATCTATCATTCTGTGCCTTCCTTTTCCTAATCGAGAAGCATTTTATTTTACACTACTTTTTTTCAACGTTGTAACTTTAAAAAACATTTCAAATTTCAAGGGTGTCAGACCTTAAAAGAGAACCGAGCTAGCCCAGTTGGTTGAGTCGCGGATTAGCAATCGGTGGGTCGTGAGTTCGAAACTCGCTCCAACCAAAGACCGTCGTGTAAGTGGGGGCTGGTGCACGTTATATATGCCGTGGCCTCAAATGTTCTGACGTTGGCCTCGTGTGGAAGTTTGGAGAGTGTGACGCCAGCTCAGGTGTTGACCCCGCTATCTGACCGCGATTAAAAATGACTAGTTGTCACATCGGATCTTGCCTTTTGGGATTGATTCCGGACAATCGCCAATAGCCAGTTTTGCGCTATAGTGCCACGTAAATTCAGCTTCCAACCAAGACCTTAAATCTACACTATTAATGTGTGATAGTTTGTCTGTCGGAAATCTATCTTCGTCTCAACCACAGCACGTAGAGATCTGAGAGAGGTGTCATAATACGCAGAATAAACTGGAAAGGTTATTCCACCCTTTTAAAATTTTCAAAATTTAAATTTTAACATAATGTTCAAAAAATTACCTGATTGGACAGAGTGCCGTGACGTCACTGGCTGATTCCGTAACGCTTCCGTAGCGGTTTTTGCCCCAACCTTTTTATTATGTTTTTTTTTGTCAGACTTGACTTAAATATTCGTGTTAAATTCGAGAAAAAAAAACGTAGAAAATGTTCAAAATTCAATATACAGTACTTTTTCGTGTCTTACATTTTACTGCTTTAAATAAACATTTAATACACTACTTTTCCGAGCCTTATATTTTACTTCTTTAAATAAGCATTATTTTTTATAATTATTTCACATCCAATACAGCAAACCTGTACAACTCAACTCTTAAATCCATCGTAATTTGGAATTTCAAATTGTTTACTGCTGCCTTTTTTATAGCGATTTTTTTTGTGTTATAATTACTCTTTTTAACGACAATGCCAAAAAGAAAACTGTCCATAACAAACAATTCAGCTAAATATAAACTACGTGAAAGACATCACAATTAATCTAAGGAACAAGCTACCAATAGAAGACTGGTCGGAGCTGAACGTCAGGGTGAAATGGCCAGGGAAAACTGTCCATAACAAGCAATTCAGCTAAATATAAACTACGTGAAAGACGTCACAATTGATCTTAGGAACAAGCTACCAATAGAATACTGGTCGAAGCTGAACGTCAGAGTGAAATTGGGAAATTTACATGAAAATGACATTGCAATGAGACGGCGAAAAATCTAATATGTCGTTTACTAACAATCAGTTATCCCGTGACACGTTAAACCATAAAACTTTTAAATCCGAATAATAATAATGATAAATTTATAGAATTATATAACAGTGAATCTATAAGAAGGCATGCAAAAAATGAGTAAAAAATCCAAGAGGGAGGTATTTACTAACACGTTGTCCTCCGCAACGCGGGGCCATACAGCTAGTATATAATAAATGTCGCAGTGTGAATATAACATAATCACCCCTGCTCATTCAAGGCATCCGTTAATGATATAAGTACCCTTAAAAGGGAGTCTAAGTAGGAATGCTGCTGATAGAAATATGCTTCATGATATATAAAAATAATTTTTGTGAATTGTTGAAACCATTGCATTATTATACAGAAAAAATAATAATTTGCTTAAACATTGACGAATGAGAAATATTCTTTCTGAAAACCACCAGAAAGGTCAATGCCTTTCCTATGTGTCTCAGTTTCCACTACAGTTTCCGCTCACTATCTCTTAAAGAAACGCCATCTTGGAAGAGACGCTTTTCTTTAGTTAATGCGAATCGCTTTACTTTTTCCATGGAGGGGTCGCCGACCATGCATATCGAAAACGGGAAAAATCCTTGGGTCTTTATATCCTCCGGATATCAAGAGCCTCTTCCTTCACACGATACATTAATTTTTCCAGATTACTTCACAAAGCCAGAGAAAAGGAAATGGTGCGGGGGGGGATAAATTATACATGTATCGTCTCCGCCAGGGTAATCTTAGTCGTTATTTCTTTTTCGGGATACGCACTTCAGCGCACTCAAGAATCGAAGACTTTTACTACCCTTATTACTTTTATGAGAAACTTCCTTTCTTGATTTTTTATTCCTTCCTAAAATGATTTCACTTGCACTTCCTTAATTTAAAACGTTATGTAAATGTAAAGTTCTCTGAATCAATTTTTGACTTAAGTCCAACCAATGTCTATGCATAATATATATATCGTCGGTTTAGAACAGAAACTCATTAACTGGCAAAACAAAATTTTTGCTGTAGAGCTGTTTAAGGACTAAGTATAAGTTTGAAGGTCTAAAAATAAATTTATGAAAATTTTGATAGTGTTATCTTTTAAACAGATTACAAAAAGACAATGTATTTCTCGCAATCATGAAAATGAGCATTTATCGTCTCCAAAAAATGTCAGTTAATGAAATTGTACTCTAAGACGGCGTATGTATAAATGACCAAAATTGGTTAATAAATTTTGTTCGCAAACACATTTCAGTTTAAATGATAGGAGGGTCAAAGTTATTTCCTTTTTAAATATAACATTCATACTTTAAAAGTGATACATTTGAAAAGAATCCACCAAAAAATATTTTTTTACAGAACTTTGAAACTTTTACCTCTTTACTGAAACATGAATGGTTAAAGGTGCTGTCTCCCCATAAATATTTAATTTTGTTACTGTTCATTGAAATTAACTTGCATCAAAAACCATAAGCGAACGCTTTTCGCTTATCGACTCTATGCTAGAAGCAAATTATCCCCTGAGAGATTCCGTCATTTAATTTCAGTTACAAATAAATGGAATCATGTAATCAGTAATCACAAACACATATATCGTTTGACCTAATTATCATATCCCTGAATTTACACAAATCACGAAATAATACTTATATTCTATTTTTCTAAAGCAATTATTGTTGAATTTTTAATAATTAATATTTTACTTGAAAACAAATTAAACATATAATATGTAATACATCATTGGAAAGGTTATATTTTTTCTATGCAATAAGACCTTTCTGAGCACGATCGGCGAATTAGATAAAATTATATATTAGTTTATGGTTATTAATCGCATGATTCAATTTATTTGGAATATTGTTTCTCTATAAACCCGTGTATCTTGCCATGGAATTTTCAGAAAGTAACGATAAATTGTGCACGTTTAAGATATTGAAAAGAAAAAAATGAATTATACACTTTTTTTGTAATTCAAGGTCAAATAACAAATTGAATGAACTTGAAACTAAAAAAGTTATTTTCAAAGTCAAATTATAAACATTTATGAAAGGATTTGTTTCACTTATGTACAATATGAGTTCCAATTTAGTCAGATCACACAATTAGATCCAGAGCGAAAAAACAAGTGTAATCATGAAAAATTCCCCAATTTTTCAAATTTAAAATTACTATAAATAAAAAAATATTGCAAGTGGTAAGCTTAAATTTTCCAGAATTTCAATGTCACTGGGCAACAAATTATCTGTTTTTAAAAAATCAAGGAATTAGGGTTGTGAACTGCGCGGTTTGACAGAGAATGACACATAAGCAGAAATTTCAGAGTAGATACTAGCATCATGAAAAACATCATCGTACAATGATTCAAAAGTTGAGAAAGCTACTCGCTATAAGGATATCTAAAATGTATGGATTTTCTTCTCCCTTGATACAAACATACTTTTCATATATGAGTGACTCACTCCAATATTTCGAACACCTTTGAGAGTGTTTCACATCCCGCATCAATATTAAAATGAATATCAACTTCAGGCGCAACTTGATTCGGATGCAAATTATATCTTCAAGCATATTCAAACAAGTGTGAGATTTTATCCTTCAGTGGAATATGAATAATTGTTAGTTTAGATTTATTCATATCCTGATCGAGTAGGAGTGAATATGCATGCAACTATTTGGCCCCCGTCTTTGCTATATCTTTATATCTTATATAAGGTTGACAAAACAACTTTCAGCATTTTTCAGATTTTGCAGGCATTCGTTGTTATATATTTTGGTCTCGTTTTCATTGTATAGTTATTTATTTTGCTACTGTGTATCAGATGAAAAGTATAGAGTGTGCTTTCTGTTTTAAATACTGAAGGAGTGATATAGTGCAACTCCTGTGAAAAGGCAGTTGACCTTGGGGAGTTCACTTGCACAAAGGTTGTCATACTCAAAATTATTTATGGCGGACGTCATAGTTGATTATTTGTTCCGCTGACTCGTAATCACAGCTATGGCTTCCGGCATCAAAAGATAAATTGGGAGCCAGAAAATATGCTAGACATCAATTGTGAAAAGCACTCTATATTCTTAAACTGTCTCCTTAATTTAACCAATAGACTTTTACAATGAAAAGTTTCACCCTTAAATTTGCTTTACAAATATTTTTTATTTAAACTTCAAGCAATTGAGTGGTTGCCCGATCTGGTTGACCTTAATTAATATATCTCCACCTACCTACTCTCGTGCTCACGTTTAATAATTTTTATTTCGACATGAGCCTCAGCAAACACCATAACAAGTTGCTATATTTTATATATTCACACTTCTATCTTCATATTACGATCTTGACTCATCGAATTTTAAATTATAACATTTTGTATTTTTCCGGGTAGTTATATTTTATTATAAATATTGAAATTGTTTTATGTGTGTGAATATTCTTTTATTTGTGTTTATTTTCTGTTCTCTTAAAATATTTCTTTTGGTGTTCATTCTACTTGTATTCCGGCCCTGTTGTGGGCTGATGTTTTATTTGAAATGTTCCTTCGACGTCAAGATGTAAAAATTCTATTAAACAAATGTCGCCCGTGGATCCTTATGGGGGTCTGTGTTGGTGTTTCGGGCTGGTTGGGTGGTTTCCCGTTAGGCCCCTTAGTGCTGGAAACACCTCTTTCACCATCCTTCCAATACAGGCTCTAAACCTCTGGTGAGTCGGATGGATGAGGATCGAGAAGTACCAATAGACTTGTCCAAAAACACGTGACTCAATTATCAACTCGCCAGAGCAGGGCTATGGTAAGTGTTGACAAGTATGTTTGCAAGCATACTAGTATAACTTTTATAGTAGGAAATTGTAAAAATGTTTCAGCAATATACCTCAAGTTTCTACAATATAAAAATTCAATAGTGTAAGATAAATGTCACAGGCCATAATATTATTTCAACGCGCCCAACTTCAATTTCTATAAACAAGCTAGTTTTAACCTTCTTGGAGGTCCCAAATTACTTTAAACAGTCAATATTTATTTCAATTTCGTTCTATTAATCATTTTTCATTCTTCAGATTTTCATCATATATATTTTATACACATGATGCACACACGGTAACAAACAATTTTTTCTCCTACTGTAAAATGTTATCTTATGCACAGTTTATGCTACTTTTCAAATGTTTTAGAAATAAAATCATTCTTTGCAATAACTTTCTTTTATAACAATCGAACTGTTTTGTAAATAAACATGTTTTGAAGCTTAGTTTCTCGCCTTTTCTTAAAATTCTTCTAGTTTCCGTATGTATTTCAGATTGTTTTTGAAAACAATCAAAAACTGGCAAATTTAATTTCGAATAAAAGTATGAAATGCTTATACGCGCGAATAGAACATTTCATGCCATAAAACATTTTCTCAGATTTAGAATAAACATCTCCTATCATTCAGATTTAGAATAGATATTAAATATCAGCTTTGCAAGACAGATGGTCACTCGGATTTGGAACCATCGCTCCGATTTAGAATAGATAGTTAGAACGGATAAAATTGTGTTCTTTTTTAGGGAATTATTATATCTATTTTAATATCAGTCAGAATCTTTTTTTCGAACAGTACATGATGTTAAAATCACGTATTTTGCTGAAATTCGTGATTTATTCGAGAAATATTGCCAAAAAATTAGCAGTTCTCATTTATTCCACATGGGTTTGTATTTTTTTTCGTTGGTAATTAATTATTAATGCGTTCTTGAATAATAAACTAGTGAAATTCCGAATCACCACTCACTGCGCTAGCAACCTTTGAGTTGTAGGTGGTGCAGGTTCGATTCCTGCCAGGTGCATTCCTCCCTGGGTGTATTTCTCTCTTCTGTGTTAGTAAAACTTTCGTTGTGTGTGTATGTTTATTACTTGATATTGTATGGCTTGTGTCTGGCGCAGCATGGCCAAGTATGGCCCTTGCGTCATAAAACCTCAAAACAACCAACCAACCGAATCACGACTTTTACTCGCAGAGTAACATTTGTTTCAAATAAGAACAGTGTCAGAGCAAATATAAATGAATAGAATCTTGAATCAAATAATAAAAAGGAATCGAAGATAAAAAGCGACGATTGATAAGCCGTTAAAAAATTCAATTTTCTTGTTTTGAACTGAGAATAATGATCTTTTTTGATAAACGTGATAGAAATAACGAGGGTTTAATTTAATAAGTTCGAAGAAGATAAATGTTTTTTTCTGCAGGAAATAATGATTTTATTATTCCGAAAAGTAAATTAAATTGCGCTCTGTCCTACAATACCATCATATTGGCTCACGACAGATTCTGAAGTAATATAAGATAGATTACTTTGAAGGTAGGTGGTAAAAGCATAGTTTATGTGAAAATTTTAAAGTTAGAAAAAGTGACAAATTGAAATAACTACTGTACTGAGTAGGAATAGGTATTACTAAAAATTTTTAAAGTATATATATCAATGACTAGTTTTCATTTCGAAGAGAATAAATTAATTCATATGAATTTTCGGTGTAAAATTAATGCATAATGCATTTAAAAAGGAGGAACAAGGTTTTTACCCACAATTTGTCATATCAAGATGAGTATTATAATACATTTTAAGTACCAGACAATCTTTTCGAGTTCATTCACTAAAGTTATTAGACTTTTCATTTCATAAAGAGGTATTTGTATAATAACGGAAGAGTTCTATTATCTGGGATATAACTTTTAAAAAATAATCAACTCTTTAATTTCAATTTATGCATTAAATACAAACTTCTCGCATTAAGCAAAGACGGACTGAGCTCTATTTCACATAGAGGTACTAAATAGTTTATTAATCCCCTGAGGGGTTCGCACGCATATTTCCACCTTGGAACCTGTACTCTTCCCTGAATGACTTCTAATCGATTTTGACATTCTTGTCCGATAAAATCTTTCCAATGCATATTTTAAGGAAATCATCAATCTAATCTTTCAAAGGGTTGAAAGGATCCATGGATTTTTTAGAAAGACATGGTTATTTAGACATTAAGTGTATTGTGGAGTAAAAGCAAGACAATACTACACTAAAATCCCACGACACTCAAAAGGTTAAAAGAAAAAGTAACGCATTTTCCACATTGTAACAAGCACTTTTAATGATTTCCATGTTAGCGAAATCCTGCATTTCCTGTATCTTATTTTGCAACGCCACGCTCAATTCCTCATCGAGTTTCTGATGAAATAAACGGAGCATATGGGCGGAGTCGCTGTAGTAAGATTTCTGAAGGTAGTCACGGGGGCTTATGAATCGACTTAGCCGATTGGCTATTGAGGCGCAGACTAGTACTTTTGATCAAGGTGGATATTCACTTTAACCAATCAATAATTTAGGATTCATGCCCCCACAACCACGCCACAGATCTTCAAACCGGAGCGACCGGAAGGAACAACAGAAAGTGGCGAACACATGCTCCTTCTATTTCATTAAAAGGTCGATGAAATTCCTGAGTGTTTTAAGCTTTTTTTGTTTCATTAACTTCCACAAAAATAATCAAATGGGAGTAGAATCTTAGAAAAGGTTTTTGTAGCCTTCCTCACTCTTTTCAAGTAATAAACAAGTTACTATCCCCTGATGATTGAAATTATTTTCCTCCATAATTAGTATCTTGTTATTTTGTTTCTTCCATTAACTGCAATATAACCTTGTGATGATATGGAAGAAATCCTGACCCTTTCATTTCCAAATAAATTCACCGCTTGAAACTCGTAGTACAAAACAAAAATTATAATTCAACTAATATTCAACGAGTTTTTGCTTATTGTCTTCTTTCTTTAAAAATTCAGATGATTCGTCAGTTAAGGAGACAAAATGTTTGATACTTTCATCACATCCCACCTTCGGAATGAACTAAAATATTCTGAATGTTTTCTGATTGGCAGAAGTTGCTATCGGGGTGATGGATTTTCAGTGCAGATTAACATACCAAGCGGTCTGAGAAGATTTTGCTTCGCTGTCCAAATGCTATCACATGATAAATATTGGGATTATATTAAAATGTAGTTTATATCATATTTTAACCAACGTTCGGTGTTTAATCTACTTAGTGTTGACCAATCAATTATCAATATTAATTCGGATTTTATTCTTTGGAATTATTTTTAGGGAAGTGCTATTCGAAAAACAAGCCAACTGAAGTTATGTTCAGAGTACGTACATAAAATACCTACCGCCGTAGAAGCATTACTGCCATAATTTATTATATATATTGACATTTAACTTCATAGGAAATTTATTTAACTTGACAGGAAATGCGTCTCATAGACGATGATCTAGAATCACTTATCTGTGCCTAAAATGTAGAACAAGTTCATTTGATTTAATTACTTATTTTTATAGAAAATGAGTTTTGAAGAATGTTTTCCAAACAGAAATGACTTTATTTCATTTAAATCAATTTACATATTAATCAAATTATATTTTATTTTGTAACTTCTTTTTTGCAGCATAAGTTTCTTTACTTCAGAGTTTCTCTGTTGGCAATAACACTAAACTTTCTATCACTAAAGTCTTTAAACGAATTGAAGCTGGAAAAACTATTTCTAAGGCAAAGGGTAAAGTCAAGAGTTTCATTATTAGATCCACTTATTATTTTCCGAAGACAAATAAATAAATGCAGGTTATTACTAATTTTAAATATTACTAATGCTGACCAATGTTGAAAACAATCATTCTTATGCAGGAATGAGAAAATATCTACTCAACGTTTTTAACATTTCGGACAAATTTTGGATGCATGTAGTTTCTGTACTCACCTATTCAGTTGTAACGTAAAGAAATGGTTCCTTAGTAATTAACGCTTTGGTTTTATTTGCAAACCCAAGCAAGCTTCACCATCCGAGTCTTCAAAATAATAAAAGAATGGAAAAACTATTTCTATATACCTGTGGTATATATATATTCTGTGGTGTAACATTAAATAATCACGTTTAAGTTTAAACCTTCATGAAACACACAGAGAGAATAAACTACACGGTTTTTTCCGAACTCAACGTCAACAAGCCATCTTTTCAGAAAATCGCTTCGCTTCAGCATTTTACTACTTAATAAATCTCCTCGTAGGAGTGACATGCAAAGGTTTTCCAAAGATTTGTTTTCTTTAAGAGCTTTGAAGACAAGCCAGCGCTGTCACCTCAACTAAAGATGCTGCAATTTCGGAAAATGAGGGACAGGGGACAAAAAATAAGACGATAGAAAAAACTCTTATTTTAGCTGCTGATTGGAAACAAACACCTCGTCAAATTTCCTCTCGTCGGTGATACATTTTACGATGGTATTTTTAGAATGTTTCGGTTTTTGGCGTTACCTGAACGAAGCAAAACATGCCATAACCTTGGCAGAAGTCCAGTACGTAATCACGCAGATCTGCAATGATGCGTGCCTCCAAGTAAAAAAGGTATGCAGATGTTGAACGAGTGTTTATTTTACACAGATAAATAAAACGTATGCTTCTTTGAAATTGCAGAGTTGCTATTTTCAAGTTCACACAGCAGATTAACAAGCTTCTATCTGACTTGTATCTCAGTGATTTTCACGCTGTTGTGCCCTACGGGTGGTGAAACGGTTTTAATTGGTGTACGATATATTTCATTTCAACGGTTTAGTATTGAACTTTTGACAAGTGTGTTCACAAATAATATCAAGCAATTCTCGTATTTTTAATTTTCGTATAAGCAATTCTGAGTATTATGACAAAATATCACAAATAAATTTATTACAAAGTATCATAAATACATTGTTTCGAAAAGATTTTTTTAAATACTTTGGAGTGAAAAAGGTGGTAATTTTTTCAGTAGCAGACCCAAAAACGAAATAAACAATACAACGGTTTGTAACAAAAGTATGCAAAGAAAAAAATTTTAATGTGGAACAAGAGAAATAGAAAACATTAGTTGCCTACCTGTTCTCTAGTCTCCCAGTTTCGACCGCAGAAGTCCGACTGGAGAGACCAGTACAAATTTGCACGTGGTGAATGTCCATTAGGATGGGCCGAAAAATTTTTTTGCGAAATTGCTTTTGCAATAGGGTAGAAAAGTTATCTCTCACGTTTAAATATTTTTAAATTTTTATTTAACGTCTTTAGCCCTCTACTGAGCGTTAAATAATGACGAAATGGGCTAAAAATGAGGAAAAGTCATTTGGTAACACGATTTGTAAAATAATATTATTTTAATTTATAATACTTAATAAATATATTTTGGAGAATGAAAAATCATGTATAACACTTCGTATGTGTTAGTCATGACTTTCGTACCCACAACGATTGAAATAATTAAGCAGACATCAGGATTTCCTCACACGCCCCGGATTCCAATTTACCCACCCTCCATCCCTATATCAAAACTCCTAATAACTTTTACAAATTAATTCTGAGAGTAATGTGTGTTTGTGTGTGTAAATTGAACATGAGCCTCCAACAGGGGCTTTTGTTATGCGAACTATTAAAATAAGAATGTGTTATTCCAAATTGACTACGAGGCATCAAATAAACTATTGCCCTATTTTTGGCAATATAAACTTTTTCCTTCAATTCTAACAACATTCGAGAACGTTTTAAAGTATCCTTTGCAAGTTAAACATGAACTAAAATACCAAGATTCTGCAGATTCCAATATTCGCGAGGCATTAGACGTTGAAGCTGAAAATAAAGAGAAAGTGGAGAAAAGCTTCTATACCAATTGTTTGCCGAAAAGCAGTGTTTCAAATGATACGTGTGATAAATAGTCCTTTTAAGATATCCTAAAGTGAAATGTTATGTTAACTATGATGCGTAAAAGCTCATAAAGACCATCTAAGACCTTGTTTGACATTGCGTCATGTAAATGTGTCCTATTTTCTACATGTTCTTGTAAGGGAATCCTAAAGTTACCTTTCGAGTTGTAGGCGGCGCAGGTTCGATTCTTGTCAGGTGTATTCCTCCCTGGGTGTATTTCTCGCTTCTGTATCAGTAAGACTTTCATTGGGTGTGTCTATTGTTTGATGTTGTATGTCTTGCACCTGTCGCAGCATGGCCAAATATGGATCTTGCACTATAAACCTCTCCCCCCAAAGTTACCTCTTAAAGAATAACCAGAACTAACCATATAACATTGCGAAAAATGGCAATAAGTATAATAGATTCTTCTGAAATGAATAAACTTTTAGAAAGGGGAAATGTAGGTTGGAAAGGAAAGAAAGGTGTCTGTAGCTTCAAAATTTATCCATGACTGCCCAAATAGTGAAAAAGTACGTGTTGCTGCAAAAAGTTACTAATATTACCGACTACAGAACTTAAGCCTTCGACATGAAAAATAATAAAGCCTAAAGATTCTAGTACAAATACGTTAACCGTAAATAATGTAGCAACTAGTAAAATCAGATAACTGTAAATGAAGTTATAACTGACAGAAGTACTTTAAACCATAAAATACTTACAAGGGTGTGTGATCAATATTGTGTTCCAGACAGGACTTGTCAACATCCTAAGATACTGCATGCCGTGTGAGAATCCGTCAATGAACTTAAAATTTGTTTTAGGATTTTATGCACCAACTTGGTATGTGTGCTAAATTGTCATCCCTGCTACAAATATGGAGGCAGGAACTGTATGAAAGAGAAAGCAGGCGAGTGCAGAGTTTAAAAAAATGGAGAAATACAATTCTTTCTTATCCCAGTGTAAAAAAATATTACACTAAGTCATTGAGTCTGCAAAAAAAAGTTTTGGGCAATGGCAGATGTCCTTAAAAATGTCTTCATGTATGACTCCAATACAATTCAGGATGTGTGAGGGAGAGGCTGATAATAAGTTGTACTTTGTTGTTGCTAATCTCCACATCTAGCTCCAACTAGACTAAATCTACAAGTCCATTCACCCGCACAAAGTCATACACCAAAAGAGGTTCAGGAAACAGGTCGTCTCGGGACAACTCCAGGCACTCGAAAATGAGTGCTGGGGAGGTCTGGTCAGAGGCTGGCATTAAAGGCAAACAGGATGAATCTTACAACCACAGCAAAATGTGAGACTCCTCAGATCGACATTGAAAAAGCAGGAGAGCGCTGTCTGAATATGTCTGTCGCAATTGAGAGCAAGAGATCTTCCTGGGTGATCCCCACGATACCAAGAGTGTACTGGGTGAACGAGTCATGCCTTCTTATCAAGATTTTTTTCTAATAGAGTAAAGCTCAAGAAACATCAATGAGTGGGTATCGGACAATGGTTCATCGACACCCGCTACTTCGTTTTCCCTGAGGTTCACGTGTGATGGGATCCCCTGAACCTCTCAGAAAGATGAGACATGCTCTAGTTTGTTAAGGATCGCTATGCCAGTTGTATCTCCCACACTTCGCCAATTATATAGATCTTGGATGGAGCTGCTACTGTCAGACAAAATCCAAACGAACTTTGGGTTCGGAACAGACATGATGTAGTTAAGCCCTTCATCAATGGCCATGAGCTCACTTCTGAAAACTGAAGTCTGGATTTCTTTCTTGATTTTTACAGTACCCCTGTTTGGAGCTTTAATAAAAATTCCGCTGCCGGATCAAGACTGTTAGTCTTTTCTACCATCTGTATAAATAAGTGTAGCCTCGCCGGGAATACTATTAATAATTTCCAAGGCAAATTGGCGGAGACAGGCCGGAATATCAGATTTCTTATAGACCTGCAACCGAAGCTCAGTATGAAAACAAACCCCGGGAAGGGCCTCTTAAGGGTTAATGCTTTGTTTCAAGGAATGCTATTCAGCAGTATGAGAAATTAAATTGGCGTTCTCTACCTGACTGAATGGATTATTTTTCTTGAGTCTGGTTATTACACCAGTGCTGCAAGAAATCCGAGGTTCGGTTGTGAGGACCATAGCTGTATAGTTTTTACAGTACTTTACCAGACCAGAGTTCCTTCTAAGATTCAGAGGCTGAAGATCTGCCTCATACAGGACTACTTCGCTCGGACAGCTGTTAGTAAGGCCAGTTATGATGCGAGAAGCGCTCAGCTGCACACGATCAAGCTTCTGGTGACTAGTGACGGAGGCGCAACAGTAAACAGGGAAGCCGTATTCCAAAATAGGGACGAATAAAAGCAGTGCACGTGGCTCTTATAGTAGTTGCATCATCGCCCCAGTTTCGTCCCAAGATATACTTGAGGATGTTGAGTCTTCTACTCTTTAACAACAAATCATCCACATGTCTATTACTAGTGAATTCTGGATCTAAAATGAAACCCAAGTACTTAGGGTGCCTCTCGAGCAGGAGTGGCCGATCATTTATAAAAACTCTAGGTTGATAATTATACAACCGTTTGTTTGTAGTAAAAAACTGACAGTGGATTTAGAAGGATTAAATGTTAATTTGTGGTCTTTTGAAAAACTTCCACACTTCTGCTAGGGTAGAAGTAATATTTGACTCAATTTTATTCACATCTGAGCCAGAGTTCCAAAGGGCAGTATCATCTGCAAACAGACCGACCTCACTCCTCTTTGAGATAACCCCCTCAATACCCGCCATGTACAGTGAAAAAAGGGTAGGGCTCAACACCGAACTCTGGGGGACACCTTGACTCATCTTGAAACTGCTTGACAGAGAGGTATTGAGCTTCACTCTAATCAGTATGTCCCTCAGAAAATCAGAGATCAATGACAAGGCTTTTCCGTTGATTTTGAAAACTTCATAAAGTTTGACAATTAATTTATGTTTCCAGACCTTGTCAAAAGCGTTAGATAAAACCAGAAATGAAGCCACAGTATGATTAGTAGGTCTTAGGTTGTTGTACTTTGTACAGGTGGGAAAAGATTTCAGGCCATCAAAGAATATCATCTTTTTCAAATGGCCAGATCGAAGACTGGCAAGCATAGAGAAAATTTTCCGGGGCAAATTTAAGGCAATCAGCTCTCCTGGTGTTTTACTGAGGTATCAGTGATGAAAAGGTACTGGAGATGATCTGCCCAATTGCTCTTTAAGCATGGGCAGGTGGTCGTCCTCTTAGAAAAGTTTTGCACAAGTCCATGACGGGTAAAGCGCGTCTGCTATTGATTATAAGATCTGGGAACCATCTCTGTAACCGTCCGACGTAGCCACCTGTTCACCTTCCTATGTTAGCCGGGTAAAGCAGCACAGCCTTCACGCCTTGGGTGGCCCTACTAGGAGTATATACTCCCGATGTATTTCGCCTGTACTACCCGTTTCACCCACTCGCCACGATGAGGCCATAGCATTGAGAGAGAGAGATACACTGAAATTCTAGACTATGATAGATGGAAGTAGAAGTAACTGAAGAAACAAAGATAGTGCATAATGATAATGAAAAACGAAGGAAGGCTTAAACGTGGATAAAACTTCGACTACAGCAGCCGTAATAGTGTTCCCTTAGTTTTGGGAATTGTTTATCGATCATCATTGGCGATGCATAGTAAATTGTACTGCTGATGGAGCATTTGATGGTGGTTGTGATGACTGAGTAAATAGCTATGCATATAAAGGCGTCATTGACATAGGAAGTAATGGTCCGCGAAATAACATGGGATTTCACATGGACGGTGGTGACCTCGATCATGTTGTATGTCAACATTACCATGACAAGCAATTCCGTTTCGTTCTCTAAACAACTGAATAAGTTGAGAAGTTGCGTTTATTCTCATGAAGATTGGACATATTTTGTCTTCGTTTTGTTAAACGAATTGAGAAAGGTTAAGTTTATTCTAATGAGAAATATTTTAATTTTTTTCTGGAACAATAGATGGGAAGCAGCATCGCCGCGATATAAATTTCAAATGCACGAAATAAATGGAATTAGATATTTTTTATTTAACTAAATTTTCGTTACGGCGTTAACTCTGTTATTTACTCTATGATTTGGAAGATATTTGCAGAGTTCAAAGAAAAAGTGGAAAAATACACTGAAGTTTCGGATTATAACATGGAGATAAAATAAATGACTGAAGAAACAACAGCAGTGCGTGATACTTTTGAAGATAATTATGGATAAAACTTCGGCTACAGAAACTATCAGTGTTCCCTTGGTTTGGGGACTGTTTGGATTAATAATCATTGGCGATGTATTACATTGAAGTGCTGATGGTGTACTTGATGGTAGTTGTGACTTTCGACTGCATAAATAATGGTAAAAACTGGACGAAAGAGAAAATAGGCGATTGAAGAATTCAACGAAAGATTGAAGAAATACATTGTTCTGGATAACGATGGTAAGGAGGTAGAAATAACTGAAGAAACGAAAACTGCATGATACTAATGAAGAGAAAACTGCATGATACTAATGAAGAGAAGGAAGAAGAGACGAAATAACTTCGGATAAACTTCGGCTATAGTCCAACTATATTACTGTTCCCTTGGTTTTGGGTACTATTTGCATTGATTGTCGTTGACGATCCATGTAGTTTGCACTGCTGATAGTGGATTTTATGGTGGTTGTGGCTTTCGACTGCGAAAAGGTAGCAGACTTGTAGAGTCCAGTGAAATAGTGCTGGTATACATCAAGGATTTTAATTATGATAGCATGGAGGGAGAAGTTACTAAAGAAACAGAACATGATAGCCATGACGAGGGGGAAAAAGACAAATATGGACGAAACTACTATTATAGAAGCTGTATTACTGTTCCCTTAGTTTTGAATGCTGTTTGAATTTATTGCCATTGGTGATCTGTATTGCATTTTACCTCAGATAGTATATTTGATGATGGTTGTAGTTTTCAACTGTGAACCGGAGCAGACGATTGTAGAGTCCAATGAAATAGTGAATGAATACACCGAAGATTTAAACTATGATAGTTTAAGTCTTAGTATATAGGTTTCGAAGAAACAACTGTGTATGATATCTATGAAGAGGCAATAGAAAACTTAAATATGGACGAAAATATGGCAATACCAAATGGTATAGTTTTCCCTTGGTGTTGGTTGCCGTTTTGATTGATTGCCGTAGCCAATCCGTTTGCACCACTGCTTTTCTTGATGGCGACAAACTGGAATGAACGGTGGTGAAACGGAAAGTAGACAATTGCAGTCCAAAGAAAACGTGGAGTAAGTTCCCGAAGTCCCCGAGTTGGCTTCTTATTCACCTGGAGATGAGGAATCTTTCTTTCTCTAGTCACTTTTCGGGTGATCAAAGTATCAGCAAGATTGTATTAAATTGTTGTAGATTAGCTTTTCGATTGTACTCATGGAGATGAACACTTGTTAGAAAAATTTAGACATCTATTAATAAACCAAGGACGATACAAAATTACAAAGAACACGGATCAACTTTTTTTACACTCCTCAAATTCTCGTCTTTAAAATTCCAAAATTAATTTTAATCACATTCCACAGCATGGTTACAGTTGCAAGTGCATAATTAAAAAATACATCCACTAATATCATATTTTGTGCTTGCTGAATTAATATAACACACAACAACGTTTACAAGTGCTCTGGTAACAGTTGCACGCGAAAAGTAAATATTAAATTCACTGAACGCTTGCACAGTTATATATAATGCGGCTCCTGCGAGAAGGCGGTCCACCTTGAGTGCAAACTGAGGGGGCATACATGAAAAGTCGTGTGTTACAAAAAAGCGTTACAACTCTTTTGTCTTATGACTTTAGAACTAGAACAAACATCCAGAAGGTAAATATAGCGTCGAATAGATAAAGGATGTCCGAACCTGACATGACCTTCTGACTGAGTGTGCAGGCACACTGAGCTGAGCGTGGGGAGGGGTTCCGCAAAGTGGCGAAATTCTACGGTGCTGAGCGATCTTTGGGCCAGTGTAACTTTAGATTGCATGATGGAGTGAGGACTGCGTAAGTGGTGTCAATCGAAATTTATCAAACTGCTTTGATTAACATGGGACAACAATTGATATCAAACTGCACTTTAATCCCTCAAACTGTAAATCAGCTTTTGAATCTTCACAATAAATAATCGTTCAAACTTCCTATATCTGCTTCATTTATTCCACAATCGAACATCAGGCCCGAGTATTCACGTCAAAACTACTGCCTGTGTCCTCGACACAACTTACCAATTGTTTTTACAAAAATTTTACATACTTTCAATCCAATACAAAGACAAATAATAAACCATAAGTTCTCGTAAATTGTTTTAATGCCACATACATTTTCCATGTATAGCCAGCAATCTGTATATATGAAACTGGCACATTTATTAAGTACATTACATATTAAAGTACTTCACAAAAATGCTGAAAAAATTTTAACTAAACAGTTCTCTTTTGAGTCGTTTTCTCACAAGTTTCTCCTTTCTACACCTAAGGGAAAACCAATAAATATAATGTAATAAAACTTATAAATTCATACAAACGGAAAAGGAGATTTTCAACAGGGGTGTACACATCTTTAATATGCTCTCTTATTATCAGATAAACAAAAAAATTTTAAAAGCTGTACATTTCATAAAAAACATTATTTTGTGTCATTCGAAAGGAAATGCCCTAAAATGCTTTGTTTTCGGAAAAGTTATAACAAATTCAAGGCTTTAAAAAGCTGTTTTCTCAATGTAAGAAAATTAGTTTATAGAAGAACATGCTTAGTGTATGCACACAGTTTTGCTAAGTATTTAAATTTATTCAATAAGCTATATTTTTAGAGGGAAGAATTAAAAAATACTCCCTCTTACCAGAATTATGCCAAAGGATTATACGTATAGGGATTTAATTTTGCTGTCGAATGCGTTTTTATTGCTGTCACGTTTATTTCGCGAATTGATAAAACAATATCAGAAACAAAAATGTCTTCAGAGATTTCTCGAAAAGTTATCTAATTTTATACAATTTATCATAGGATTATAAAACCACGAGGAAGGAAAACAAAATAGATTGGCATTGCAAAAGAATTAATTCTTATCAATTGTTGTTTTATGTCTACTATATGAAAAGCAAAATCAGGTGTCAAGCAGATGTTTCCGAAAAGGAGATTTCTCAGCTGCGCTGAATGGTTTAGGATTACGTCGAAAAAATTAAATTTCATTCTCCATTTTTATGCTATATCAATAAGCTGTATTGCATTTTCCCTTTTTTTAGAAATTCGCTGTTTTAAGCAAAAAAATAAATTCCTCAAAATGGCTTGGCAATACTTAATATTTGTTCACACACTGCTTATGTTCATTCACTAAAAACGACATATTTAAATTTTAAAAAAATTTCATTTGATAGTTATAAAAGCGAAGAAGCCCTTTCAACAAACACAACTGTTCTGTATTGTTAAAGATTTTACTTACATATTAAACCATCGCAAAAAGTTATCTAAAGAGCATATAAATTTATTTAACCTTTACATACGGTCTGTAATATGCTTTAGCGACATTTTAACAAATCAATTTCATGTTATAACATGAAATTCATTAGTTAAAATGCCACTACATAATGCTTGAGTTTCAAACTTCATCCTTTATTCATGAACAATTCTTATTCTACAAATTTAATTTCGACAAAACAATTTTTGTTCAGCAAGAAATGAAATTTTAAATATATATTTAAGTTTATTTTATCATTTCATAAGAATAATTTATCATATGACATACTAGACACAAATTGAAACACGCTTGATTTTTAGTTATTACCCAAGTGATTCCAAGGTGATATATTTTAAATATATAAATAGCCTTTTGAAATTCTAAAATTACAACCACAGCTACATGCATATTTTGATGAAATTCAAAAATTATAGGTACATCTACACTTGCAATTTATTATTAGCTGCTATAGAGTTTTTCACAGGGGACATCGACAAAATGCATCCTTAAAAAGAGGCGTTTAGCCAGAAAAAATTGGCAAAAATTGACTCTATATCAACTATTTTCAGTCGGTATGCTGCAGAACAATGCCGTAAAATGGCATTGGTGTGCCTTATTGATGATGAAGCGGTAAGATTTATTTGAATTGCGTAATATTTATTTCATGTCAACGGTTTAGTTTTGAACTTTTGACGAGTGTTTTCACAAATTTTTTTAATTAAAAATAATTTTTATTACAAAGTATCAAAAATAAATTGTTTCAAAAACATTTTTTAAGTAATTTAATAGTAAAAAGGTTATGTAATTATTAATTCTTTTGTAAATCAATCATAATTAGACCTACTTTTTTGTCAGATCTGCAAAATATATATATTAGTGTGCCGCAATATTTTTGTAATTAGCTTGAGTACCATGAGATGGAAAAGATTGAAAATCGCGGAGCTATATGAATACTGAGCATATATTGAAAACTTCTTTTTATCTCCAGCTCTGACACCTTTTTTCAGAAGTGATAACAGAATTCTGCAGTGATGCTTAGTGATAGTAATAGATTAAACTAAAAGCAAAACTAAACACGTTCGATATTTTTTTCTGCATTCATTTGTTTGCTTTCTACGTACCATCCTCATTTCCTTTTAAACATCGCAAAAGTATATCGTTCGTTCTTTTTGGACTAACAACTTCCAGAAATCGCGCCTGTACTGCTTTTAGACAGGATAAAATGAAGCTTAAAATATCAACACAAAACTAGTTGAGCTAACGTTCCAATCACAACTATTAAATATGTATAATCGAAATATGAAATAAATACAAAAATTTAAATCTGAATTTGCATAGCTTTACACTGGAAAGAAATGGTTTTACCCTCTAAGGCAGTGGTCACCAAAGTGGTCGATATCGACCCCCAGGGGTCGTTATAACATTGTTAGAGGTCGATTCGGGCTCAGGGGTCGATAGAAAAATATAAGACACCATTGCACGGTAATATTTAATTCAGTTAAATTGGATTACCCCTCCATCCTGAATGACAACTTAATTAAGAATGAATCGTGGGAACAGTGACATGAATAGGACCTGTAAGATGGAGCTATGTTATGAAAATAGTTACGGAGGCCAATCAAGCAAAAATAACGTATTTATCAATAAACGAATGTTGATGTACGTATATTCCATATACTAATAAACAGCAGTAGTCACACAGATTGCGCACCTGGAATGGTGGGCCGTTAGAGAGGTTCCGCTTCTTTTCTGAAAGAAAAGTTCAGTGTACATGTGCGTTGCACCGAAACCATTTGGTGGCAAAAACTCAGTGACGAACTGCATGATATTCTAAGTGTGTGTATGATATCTATCAAATTAGAGCTCATCCTCTTAAATCGCGATTGTTTGCCAAAACTGTGAAAAAAAAATGAAGTATCAAACCAATTACTCTTACGTACTGAAGTAAGATGGATGTCTAGAGGGAGGTGAGTCTACAGAGATTTAAGTTCCACTCAACTCTAGAGTTTCCTACAGATGTTAATTTGTTTTTGAGTGATGAACTGAAGATAAATAATAATCACATTTTTTACTTTGCGGACTTATTTTCAAAATTTAATGACGTACAGATCCGTCTACAAGGTAAAGATGTCACGATTATTCAAGCCGGGACGATTCTTTTAGGCTTCCAAGCTAAATTAGCCTTATTTAAATCATCATTTTTACGAAAAGATTTTCGGTACTTTTCGAATCTACGGCAATTGGAAGTAACAGATGAAGACTTAGAAATATACATAAAGCCTTAATAATCTAAGCGATGATTTTAAATTACTCTGCAGATTTTGAAAACACGCACATTCCAGATTGGGTTATCACACCATTTTCTGCAAATATTGAAAATATCAAATGTAACCTAGAAAATGAACTTATTGAACTGTCAGTTAATCTTGAAGCTAAGACGCTTTTTAAAAATGTGACTTTAAGTTACTTTTGGACGAATATAAATGTAGAAAAATATCTAAAACTTTCTGAAGCTGTACTCCCATTTTTGCTTACATTTCCAAGCTCGTTCATGGTTGAAACTGGTTTCAGTCATGTTAATTCCATTTTAACAAAACAAAGAAATAAGCTAAGTATCGAATTCCGAGGCGATTTAAGGCTGAAACCTACTAATTTTGAAACCAACATTAATAATCTTGTCAAGAGTCACAAAGCACACGCTTCACATAAACGTTAGTAAATTGTATACTAAGTTAATAAAAGTCTTATTTACCTAAATTAAACTTTATATATTACTAGCAGAAAATTTCCCGGCGAATGCAAGCATCATTTGAGTGTACAGAAAATATTTTTTAACAGTTTTCATTTTTTCATAGCTTCTACAATTTACTTTGGACGCAAATATGTATACATAATATATCCATCCATATAATACATTTCATATTCATTACACTCTTGCTGTAAGACAACCTACAAAAGCTTCTTCTAATGACTTCAGAAGTCGATTTTGAGTTTTGGAGTGATTACGAATGCCAATTAAGTTCATTTTCAGTAAAAATGAGGAACTTTCAGCGTATAGTCTTGCACTCAGTTTTCCAATCAATGTTTATTATTTGTGATACCCTTGCACCATGGATTCGATGTTTTCGAATTACATTATCATTGTGAGAGGACGGCAAATTAAACTCTTACGGCATTCGTGGTTAATTCATTTTGAAGCACACATTCTTTTCTTGAAAATTCTATTCAGCAGCACGTGGAATAACGGAGCTTGTTTAAAACAAATGTCATCAGTGTAGACAAAGCAAACTCAATCGATTAAACTTTTTACAAAATCACTGCTTTCAAAGAATTTTTTACTGGTACCTAAGTTGTATACGAACAGTTTCAACTTCAAGTAAGCAACCTCTACCTTCTGCCACTTAAGACAAAAAATTTCTATTTTTCAACAGTCCTAGTTTATATACTTCCTTACTATATTGTTCCAAGATCAGCAAAGTCTTATTAAGAATTCGCTTTCCTCCAACAGAAGAATTTAGTTTTAAATCGAATCCTTAAGGTACTTTTTCAATCGAGATTCAGTTTCTTATGGAAACCACGTACCTATTTAGAATGATAGATGTAGTTACTTGACTATGGAGTACAGCTTTCAATAATACCCATGAAACATGAAAAAACAAATGTAAATTAAATTGGTTCCAATCGTCTTGTAATGAAAATATGTCAAAATTTAGAAATATCTTTGAACTACAATGTATGGCTACCCGTTTTGATTTAACGTAACAAATCTTATTTCAAAATAAATTTATTTTAACTTTACCAGTCATTTTAAAATAAGTTATACACATTACTTAAAAAGGTTTCCATTTATTTTTATGAAACAGAATTCTGCAAACTAACGCATTTAAACAGACTTAAGGAAAGTTTGACGAAATATACATATACAACCAAAAAATTACCCATGTCTAGTGGTATTTGGCAGAAAATAAAATAATTCATTACAATTTAACTCCTAAATAATATATCTGTAATAGGAAAAGTAATAGAACACATAAATACGAACAGAAATTAAATTCTGGTCATTCAAAAATTTAGAATTCTGAAAAATGAAAGATCTGAGCAAGCGTGTCGAATTTCGATGTCATGAGAATACTCTGAAATAGAGAAATTCGAAAAAGACGCTTGAAAATATTGATCGACAATAATAAATTATTTACAAAAGAACACAAATTTACAAAACTTAGAAATGCTCAAATATGACCTAAACATTTCTGTCTTAAAGCAAATACACAAACACGGAATTCTAAATCTAATTTATAAAATAAAACATTAATTCTGGTGTTGCCAGATACCGAATTGGAAGAAATTACGCTTTTATGATCAATGATTTTTTTTTGGGGGGGGGCTTTTCGTGTTCCATTACAAAATGCAAGCTGTGTAAAATTAAGTATTTTAAATATCCATTTTTCATCATTCAAATATTCCTAAATTATTTATATTGAGGAAAGAAATAAAAAATCAGTTTAAACATAATTAGAATTTTAAATTGCTTAAATATAACGTTTTGGGAAAAATTGTTTTTCGATCAATACTGGTAAAACAAATTGAGTTGCTTGCCGCAATCGTTTTATGCTCAATGTTTTTACTATGGCAATTTAGAATTGATTTAGCCCCTTCTGCACACCTAGGTTAAAGAGAACGGGGGTTAATATGTAGCTTGCGTTACTTACAAGGTTCCAAAGTATAAGTATACCAAATTTGGTGTGGATTGGTTAAACTGTAGATTCGTATAGAGAACATACAGACAACATACAGACGAACATACGCCAACTCTGCTTTATGTGTATAGATTTATGCCTCCTGTCAAATATGTAAGGTTAAAAAGGACGTCAAAAATAAAAACGTTTCGCTTTGACGTTAAGCCAATATAATAATGTATACTATTTTATACATGTAATAAACACTAACTATAAAATAAATAATCTTGAAACTCACATAAGCGGTCCTTTTTGCTTGTTCTATTATAATTACGTAATAGTAAAATTGAGGGGGTCGATAGAAAGTCAAGAAACTCTTGAAGGGGTCGACGGTCAAAGAAGTTTGGCGACCCTGCTCTAAGGGATTCACACGCGTATATCTGTTCTGCTACCTGCTGTCTGCTGTCTTCCCTTGATGACTTCTGATCAGTTCTGATTTTCTTGGTCAAAAGAATCTTTTCTAGGATTCATTTCAACCAATAGGTGTGATTATTTACTCATTACGTGTGTTGTGGTGGAAAGGTACCACACTACTCGGAAATCTCGTGACACTCGAAAGGTTCAGGAATAGTTCATTTTTAGTGTCTCAATACGATTGAAAAATATCTGAAGGTGTTGCGAATTATGTACAATTACAATGCCATAAACGCAATTGGTTTGAGAAACACAGTTTTGAGGAATGAGAAAACTTTTCTCGAAAACAAATATCCTGAGCACTTTTAATATAGGTTTTAAGGGATATATCGTTGTTACGGAATAATAATGACGAGAGTGCAAAATATGGGTATTTTAAGTTCAATGCGTCACTTGTCTGACATGATTCATCCCTCCAATAAATAGCAGGACAGAACTAGAGTAAATCTCCTTTCCGGTACAAAGCAGTTCCACCATTTTCAAATTTCAACTGTTCCTCACCAGTCTTTAGAACAGTGATTCTTAACTTTTTTAGTGATCGGCACCCCCTTTCATCTAAAATAATTTCCCTTGAAAAGTGTGTTTCTATTTCTTTATTTAGGAAATTACATCATTGCAAGATCATTTATTTATTGAAAAATAAACATATATTTACATAAACACACAAAACAATATCTCAATTTTAATGGCTACGTTGTTGTTTATTCATAATAGTACTTTTGAAGCGAGGCTCCTCTTTTGAAAGAGCCACGCGTCATCATCATTAAGAGATTTCTGACTTTTGTTTTTATGTGCAAAAGTGATGATAATCCCATTTTATACTGGTAGGTTTTAGCAGCAAATGGGGTAAAAGTGTCTGCAATACTGCTTTTGCCAACATAATTTGGCATTTTATTCGTGGAAGAAATAATTAATACAACCTAAAAATGTGATTATTCAAAAAAGAGAAGTTTTTATTACTGCTGAGTAAAATATTTCTCAGTAAATAGGTTTTTATAGCCTGGTGCATTTTGATGCCGTCTTCGAGTTAGCATCGCTTTCTCCACTTTATATATCTCAGTGGCTGAGGCAAAGGTAAAGAGGGTAGGAATGAGAGTCCCAAAAGTCGACATAGCGTTCGCTGGTTTCTCACAGACGATAGTTTCCATTGAAAATTTAGAAACTTCTCTTGCACCCTTGGGAATGCTTTCTCCCACACACACCATATTAAGAACCACTGCTTTAGAAGAACGATGCAAGTGTAGTTGCGTCTCAGATTTTGATGCGATATGTTAAATAGCTCTTCGGTGCAGAAACAACGCAAGTGCTGCTTAGAACTAATGTAAAGAACTGTGCGTTGAATTTGACTGGAACAACGACGTAAGTGTATATTGCGTCATTGTTAACCTAAAGATTTATGTCTGCTTCATGATGTAAATGACTGAATGAATAAAAATGCGGACACATATGTTGTAAATAAATAAATGAAAAAAATGTTTGTATGGTATGTGACTGTTGAAAATTTCATTCCAAATTTTAGGAGAACAATGACGCAACTATAAAATTCAGGTTGAATATTCGAATTTGTCCTGCATTAGAGGCATTATTTAAAAGTAACATATATGTACTATTGTTAATCCCACTTCCATTACCATCCAAGTTTCTCACATGTTGTAAGTAATATTATGCATGACGGTATACTTAATTTTCGTTTCCTGAACAAACTGATGAATTACACTTGCGTCGTTGTTCTGTCGGGACAGCAACATAATATTCCGTCTGCAAAAGCGGGAGTATAGCCTGGAGAAGCATTAAAAAAGTTTTGAAACCATAAAATTAAACTTGAATGTTAGACTGTTTCTTGCCATAGATTTTACATACGCAAATCTTACACTAGATGGACTTAAGATTAGGCATTCCTGATCATTTAAAAACTCAAAATAGACTTTTTTTTAATTATGGCACTCTAGCAGTAGAGATGCTATATTTCATTAAAAGTTGCCCGTTTGAAATTGAAATTTGAAATTAAACTGAAGCTTAACTCTTTCCGACTTCTTGGTGAATACAACACTTCATAAAATTGGTTTTCACAATAACAGATTTAATATATACATTTCTTCTGAAACCAAGCTCTTAAATTGGAATAATAGATAAGATTCTTTTATCGATCGAAAGACACTTCACTGTTTTGAAAGCAATCCATCAGTCACTGGAACGAATTCTCGGATCTCGTGTTGATGTACAAGGTGCGTTCATTAAAGCTAAACTATCTGCCCCGAAAGCTGTTTAGATAAGCTTCGGCTTATGTTATAGCTGCACGGCTATCTTAAATTTACTGACCCTGCACTCCGTTTGAGATTAGAAACGGTTCTCACAACATATTGCAACTAATCCTAAATAAAACGACGTAAACTGACCGGAACGTACGAATTTAGCAATAACGTTACTGAAAATTTCTATAATGCTCCTTCCAAAATTCCCAATCCATTTCTTTATAAGCAAAAAAAGACCAAGACCAATATTCCTATCTTTGAAATTGTATCAAAATCTATTTTAACAAAAGATGTTTGAACATAAAAAACGCACGTACAACTGGACACAAAATTTTTTGTGCGTAGCTGCTTAGTTATTCTCGCTTAGTACAACTTTGGTTATTTTTAAAGGAGTCATAAGCCTTTAAAAATAACCAAACTTATCTGCAGTAAGCAAAATAAACCTTTCAAAACTTATCTGTAGTAAGAGTGGCTACTGATGAGTAGCATAAAAGATTGGGTAAATCTAAAAGCTTATCATTTTTAAAAATTACATTTTCTCCGAATTAAAAAAAAATTTTGCGTAAATGACTTATTTTCGTGACATTTTATACAAATCTCTTTTACTTACCAGCAAACGTATTGATTTGGGCCACCGTGCACAGTAGGTTTGCCCACTGCTCTGGCAGTTCGCGAGCTGTATGCTGCGCATACTATCCACTGCCCTCGGTGTATTTCTCTATTCCAGGTCAGAAAAACTTTCCTTGTAGGTATGTCCATTTACTTGACGTTGTCTGTCTTCTGCTTGACGCAGCTCGGTCAGATATAGCCATTGTACCATAAAAATAACCAACCATCTTCACAAGTCCTTTGTAGAAATGTTAATGAATATATTTGTGAGTAGAAAGTTTATTAAATGTTACTAAAATTAACATTTTAACTAATTCAAAGTTTTAATCAATTTAAAGTGGAATAAGATCCTATCGTGTATAGCAGAGAAAATGGAGCAATTTGATAAAAATTTTACAGATATCACAAAAAAAATCAGTTGTAAGCAATTGCAAATGAAAAATAGAATTCATGCATATGGTGTTTATTTTTATTATATTACTTCTCTTTTTGTCTTTGTCATTCAAGATAATATTTTGGCTTATGATTGGAAAATATAATGGATAGCATTACACTATGTCTAATAAACAATAAACAATATTTAAATTAAAATTGACTTTTAATTTAAATTATATATTTAGCTTCAAACAGGGGATTATGCAATAATCAAGTATCGACTTTCACTAAAAATAAATCTACGGAGATCCACTTAGGGTTGGAAGATTATAAGGTTATTGGTGCAGATCCGACGTTTTATCTTTTAAAGACTACGACAGAAATCGTACTCCACCAAACACAATCAGGGAACATTTTGAAGAGCAGGCCTGGTTCTTGCAATATATACTACCCCATACAAGATTTGAAGATTCTGGTGGGTGCACATATTGCGAAAACGACAACTTGCGCGCACACCGAATTGCAAAATTCGTCGATGATTCGATAACTTAACTATTATAATTCAGGAACTGAAAGAACTCGGACTGAAACGAAAGATTACCATATTCAAATCGATATGAGCCCGGCAGTTCAAATATACTTATATATATATTGTGCTTGTGTGACGATTTTGGAAGCTTTACTTTACGAACATAAACATTTCTTTTCGAAACTTATCAAAAACTGAAGGACAAACTCGATTTTCTAGGAAGTATAAAATTATCAAACATTAGAAGTATAAAATTATTAATCCATCTCAAATTAAGAAAACAAATTATTAGTCATCAAATCTAGTGATTAAGTAAAGAAATCAACATGTTTAGGCAAGTAAGCAAATAACCGTAGTTACAATTTACACATATTCACTTCATTCGGCTTTCTGGAAATTCGCTGTAACTGCTGCAGAGATAAAAAAAGTATCAACGTTCATATTTATAAATGTCGCTTGCAATACATTTAGAAAATAATGAATGAAAAAAGTATCGATTCGAGTATAGATTTTACTTAAATGTTTTGTTTTCAATTGAGAATTTAAATTGAGAATTTTAATTCTGGAGTGACAAACAATGCTTGCAGTTTTGAATTTTAAATCTAACTCCTTTCCCATTGTCGTTGGTGAACTAAATTTATTTATCCGAATTTATAAAAATTAGCCTATTTATCGTTTGACAAAAAGTTGAATCCTAGAACTCTTTAAGATAAAGATTCTCATAAAGTATTCAATTTTAGTAGGATTGTGATACTAAAGGCATTGTCAATCACTTCCTGAAATGAGTTTTTAAAATAAATTTCAAATATAAATTCAATTATATTCTCTATAACAATTTACTCTGCGTATGCGTGCATTTTTATTTTATCGTAGTAGGGTCTTTATTTTACAAAGACTATATATCTTAAGTACTAGGTATTCAAGCGTTGAAGCATGTTAAAAAATAAGAATAATTAGCTTTATTTTGTAAAATTATTTATATTTATGTTATTTCTTTAAGAAGTCACATTATTTTTTACTCAAAAATGCTCAACTCAAATAACTCGAAGTCTGTTATTCTTACCCATTTGACAAGGAAAGAGGATTTAAAATACTGTTTTTCATATTTATTTCTGAATTTGAAATCTCTCCCGATATACTTTTCTTACGTGACGCCGAAAAAGGCCTAATTTCTTTGACGACAGATCAGACATCAGGTGATTCTATTGGCAAATCAGAATGCTGACTGAAAGTCAACACATTTTTTTACAGGGTCGGCCAGAGTGTATTACATTTAGTGCAGTACCTAGTTTTTAAAACTTGTTCATACATTTTTAAATTGTATAATAATTCCTGATTTTATTACTAGTGTTTATTCGAGTTTAAAGATTGTTTTATTGAGAAAATAAAATCTTCAGTTTGAGTTGTATCCCTTACTAGTGGAAATGTAAAATTTTAAATTGAGTTACGAAAGCTCTGTTAAGGGCGTTGAATTTAGTAGCTTCCACGTATCTGTAGACAAACTCCATAATCGTGCTTGCGTGGATTCAAAATGAGCTCGTTAGCAAAGGAAACTTTTGTAGCCAACAGAGTTGCAGCAATCCACGAGCTGACCAACAAACACAAGTGGCACTATGTAAAATCTGAGCAGATTCCAGCAGATCTGATCTCCAGATGGATCAATCCTTATAACATTCTTCACAGAAACCTTTGGAATCACGGATACTCTTTCCTCTACCAAAGAGACCTGTATCTGAGTTGAATGTGACTTGTCCTGCTGAGAAGTACAGTCCAATCATGAATTTCTTTTCAAGGGGTTGCATTCTATCCCCTTTTTAAGAACCAACAGTTGGAACCATGCACAAGCTCCTCGTCATTTTTTACGTTGTATTTTGCATTATTTACAGTTTAGCTCCCCTGATTGGTTATCGAAGCGTATAAGTTCCATATTTAGTTCGAAAAGTTCATCACAGAAATCAATGGAAAATTAAAACATACCACGTAGTTATCAAATTGAGAGCAATAAACCTAAAAAACACTACTCGTAATCAAATAAATTCCACGTGAAATTTAAAGCTTGGTGCGGTTGCTATGTTCCAATAGGAAACTTACTACTTATTTGCATACGTGAACTTGAACTAACAAAATACAGCAAAATATTTCAGAGCTACAAACCAAAGACTACGTGTAGTAATGAACAGCACGAATTAAAACTGAGTTTAATAAGGGGTAATAACGTTGAAATAACACAGGCAATCAATAGTAAAAAATAATAATTTCCTCCTTTTGAAAGGGCTGCGGTAGCACGGTTGGAAGAGTAGCGGCGGATTAGCAACCGGTGGGTTGCGACTTCGAAACTCGATCCAACCAAAAGACCATCGTGTACGTAGGGATTGGTGCACGTTAAATCTATCGTGGTCTCAGATGTCTTCACGTTGGTGTGGTGTGAAAGTTTGAAAAGTGGAGTACCGGCTCCGGTGTCTCGTAATCTGGCCGTGGATCGAAATTATGAAGTGTTGTCCGGATCTTCTCCTACAGGATCTTGGATCGTCGCCAATAGGCCGTTATGTGGCTCCAGTGCGATTAAATTCAACTGCCCCTACCCACCCTTTTTTTTAAGTATGAACCTCATTCCGATGCAGAAACGAAAATTTTCGGGACAACAAAATAAACGCAACATAAAAAGACTGCAATTATTTAAAACTATGCCTAATATTACGTATGCAGTTGTCAATGATTCATTCTATGTTTGGAATGAAATCATAATATTTTCACTGTAACAAATTTACCATGTTCAAAGAAAACACCAGGTTTGAAGAAAAGGTCTGACATTCACGTTTGTTCCAAAATTCTATTCAAATAAAAAGATACGATATTTTTTGACACAAAAGTAACAGAGCTGCTATGTGTTAACGTGTACCTCTTTCTTTGAACAATTTTAAATTATCATTAAGTAGAAAAAGACTATTGTCAAGAACATATGTATCTTTTGCTGTGTTCTCAATTTAAATTTCGAATCGCTTTTCGTTTGAAGTCTAGTTGTACAGTTTTACATTCCTAAAAGGAATGAGCAGAATCTCCAGGTAAAACAAAAGTGCACAAAAAGACTTTTCGAAAGCGACGAGTTCCTTAAAAGCATCCCATTTGCAAAAAAACTAATGGAACGAGGCATCTGCTAAAGAACCATAAAAAGAACTTGATTTTTTTTCTTTTACTGCTTATTTTACACAAAGTCTATCAACATTGTTCAACGGCAATGTTAAATAACAACGCAAGTTCCTCCTTAGTCTTAAGCCCTTGAAAGATTCAGCCTTTCAACAGCCTTTAAACTGCAAAATGAAATAAAAAATTTTCCCTACCTTAAGAATTGTCTAAATGACTATATACATACTCATTCAAATATTGCATCTCATAAAACCGAGTGTGCTTTAACTCGCAGTATTCTGTTACTAATGTCTTATTTTAACAAATACTTAAAATCATAGACTTGGCAATGGTAAGTCTCCATCGAAAAGAAGAATAAGAATGCACGTAAATTTATATTCTTCTTAGGGAAATTCAGTTTTGGCAATATTTGTCTATATTTCAGCAAACAGTGCAGATTCTTCATAAAATAGTTACAAGTTTAAAATACTGAAATTTTCAATTATTAAAATGAAAAAATTTTCAAATAAGTTTATGTAATGAATACTCTAAACAACTTTTACCTTATGTTTTAAACCTTTTGTTATCTATTTTTCTTGCCACATATGCGTCAAAATGTGTGAATATAACAAAAAACCTCATTTTCACGTGTTCGCTATATGAATACTTTTTTGACGTGAATACGTCTTTGAAATCGGAATAGTACTGAGGGTAACATGCATGAAAAGTTGAGTGTTACAAAAAAGAGCGTTACAACTGTTTTGTCTTGTGATTTCAGAACTAGAGCAAACATCCAAGAGATAAATACAGCATCCGATAGACAAAGGATGTCAATATTTGACATTCCATTTACTTCACGTTATTTGACGCAGTTTGGCCAAATATGGGACACTTGCGCCATAAAACCCAACCCAACCAACCAGTCATAGTTCAAAAACCCTGCATCTAAAACTTCTGATCAGCGATCAGTGATTCATGAACAATGCATTTCTCACCTCTTTTCCATATAGAAATACGAATAACCACTCTAATAGGCTGACGCAAAACTGAAACAAAAATTAAATATTGCCGACACAAAACAACCGACCCTCAATGCTTATTCACGTCGCATCTAAAACTGGTTCATTTAAGTAAGATTGATTCATTTCCTCAATGAATGCTAGCACACACTCTCACAACAAAGTGCTTCTTGTCCGTCTTTATCAATTAATCTGAAACCTAAGTAAGAAGAGTTTAGGAACTAGTTCGCATGTTGTCAAGTAATCGCTACCATATTGTGTAGTTCTCCAATTCTTCACAGTAATTGACACTCCTTGTTAAATCGATATTCAAACAATGAGCTCCAGTTACGACTTGGTAGCTTTGGTCTATGATTTACAATTGTACGAAGAGATGCTTCTCCGATTAGACGACTGGAAAACCTTAAAACAGCATTAACATAAATTTCCAAGAACTGTTTAATTTGTTGATAATTCATACGAAGTTTTTACAGACGATTTCAAAATTTTAATTTAATGCCGTGTAGCAAAGATGACTGTAATGCGATAAACCGATAAAACCCATCCAAATATAATCAATTTTATTTATCAAATAACATTATCTGTAGTGATGAAGAAAGAAATCCTCCTTTTCTTTTGATTTCAAAATGATGAAAGAAATTTTTCCTTTGGATAAGGAAAATTAAATCACATAAATTTTACGGTCAAGTTAAGGTTAACTAGCGCTTGTTAATTCTTTTTTATCACTTTTGATAATCGATTATAACTATATCGTTAAAATACTTATTATGTTAAAACGGGAATAAATTGGGCTTAATATCCCAATAACTGGTCATTTTCATTTATGCTTCATAAATATTGACTTTATTTTTTTAATGTGCTTTAGCTTGAAACTACAATGGCTTTCGTTAGACTTCATTATTTGCATGAGGAATTTTCTGTGAAACTAAATTGTAGGTGCCAACAGGTGTTTGTGCGGCGACAGGTGTTTCTGCACGTATTCTGAATGTGACGTCACTTGGCTTGTTTTCGTATATGATTTCAGTAGTTCGCCAATAAAAATTACAGAGGATGACTTCCACATTGATCTATGATTGTTAATTGGTAATTTCCGATTAAATTAAACCCCAAATGTTGCCAGAATGGCGTTAAAGTGCATTTTACGCCAATAGCGAAAACATTTGGACAGCAAATGTAAAATCTTCGCAGATCATCTGGTATGTTTGTTTACACTGCAAATCTCTCAAAAAAACTAAGTTTACCATTTTTAGTACGGCATTAAATATTTTTAAACATCTGAAACTAGATATGAAGAGATCGTATATTAGATCTGAAATTGATTGTCAACCGTAGTTCATAGAAACAGGGTAGATATAATAATTGTTGTTTTAGTAATAATTCAATCGTTCGATTGATGGAAACTAAATTCAGTAGAAATGTAATGAAATAGTTCAGTGGACTCTCATTTAACTCGTAATGTATGTGTAGTAACAGGGTGATGCAGTTTCTCATTTCTGAATTTTAATAGTAAAGTAAGTGTACAAAATAAGGGATAATTAATTTCACATCACTAAAAATAATGACAAATAAATGTAGGAAGTATAGGCATCACTATATATATATATATATATATATATATTTATTTATTCTCAAGTAAATTTGTTGAGAATTCACGACTTGACTAGAAATGCAAAACATCTAACACAGCTTATTAACCCCTCCTGGTGTTTGTCTCGATTATGTATCTCATCATCAGCAACACTGAGCAGATCTTTGACGAAATATCACGTCATTAGAAGAAAACTGACTAAATCTTGATCTCTTCATCATCAAAATATCAGCAGTTTCTTGATGACGAGATATCTCGTCATCAAGATATTGCGGAATGTGATACTCGATCTAACCAGACAGTCGTGTATCTGGAGCTGGTGCACGTTAAATCTGTCGTGGTCTCAAATGTCTTCACGTTGGAGTGGTGTGAAAGTTTGGAGAGTGGAGTGCCAGCTCAGGTGTTGACTCGTCATCTGACGGTTGTTCGAAATTACTAGATGTCGTCTCGGATCTTTCCCTTCGAGATTGATCCAATAGCCCGGTGTTACTGCAGTGGCCGTTAATTCAATTACCAACCAGGATTAACTGCCACGTCCTTAATTTGGATTTAAGTAGAGGCCCCTCTTACAGCATGAATTTACCTTTTTTCTGTGTGAATGTCGTCTTAAAATTGCAAGGGAATTGAATTGTTTAGCATATAAACTTTTCTAGATGGATCTACATGAGTGTTAAAGAGGCCACAGAGGGGCTTTTTATGACAAGCTAGATGTGGATGGATGTTTTTGCGGTGGAACGTGCTTTATGTCGTATTCTGGAAATGGCGACATTTGACTTATTTTTCGAATATGATTTCAGTACGTCGCCAGTAAAATTTCAAAGAATGAATTCCGAATTGATAAATGATAACCGATTGGTCAGCACTAATTAGATTAAATACCAAAGTCTCAAAATGGCGATAAACTACATTTTAAGGTCAACCCGATTTGTATCATACGAAAGCATTTGGGTATACGAAAGCATTTGGGTATATAGAAGTATAGTTCAAATCTGCCGATTTGACATTTGAGTCAAGTGGTTTTGGTGATCGGTTGGAACGTACGAAAAGCTCTTCCACAACTGGCATCTTAGGTGATGATTCGGGTTCTAAGCTTATCGTTAGGTATTAGAAGCAATCGCAGTGATAGCGGATTCGCGTGAGGAAAACCATCCACGATCACCATTTAGACTTTCGTATATGGCACCCTTTTCCCAACGGACTTTCACACCTTTTCAAAAAACAACTGCCCAAGGCCGACTGCCTTCTCTTCAAAGCCACACTATAAAATCTTCGTTTTCCGTCTGCTTTGTTTATTTACAGTGAAAATCCCTCTCAATAGTACAAGAGTTGGATGTTCTAAGGACCGAACCCCTCTTGCCTTAACAAAATGGTACACAAAGCTAAAACAAACACCTCCGCCAAACATAAGGGATAAATATAACAAATATACAGATAACATTTATTGCCAAATATACAGTGGCTCTACCTTATTCATTAGTTTGCTTTTTCAAGAAATAAGGCCTGATATGCCGAACCTGGTAATCGAGCCCTGGAATACCAAACCTCCTGGGTAAAATCCCAGTAAATAAGAAACGTTTTCATCATAGAGAGACCTAGTTGAACCCAAACAAAAAGAATATAAATCTGTGACTGGAAGGTATATGACCATTAATGTCTATTTTTTAAACATACTTTTTACTATAATTTTGCTCAACTTTTTAAAATCTTTAATGGTTTACAATATTAGATCCAATCTTAATACATAAAGATCTGCCTCTTTAAAATAATTGAGTAATTGACGGAGAAGTAGAAAAAATATGTGAGCTGCTCTCCTGGAAATTTTTAATTTTGTGACTTTGTGTCCCTTTATGCCTCAGAGGTATAGGTAGGTAGTTAATTAACGTTGCACTGGAGAAACACAACGGGCTATTGGAGACGGTCCGGGATCAATCAGGAAAGATCCAAGGACAACGCTTCGTAATTTTGAGCCACGATCAGATGATGAGAACAACATCTGAGCTGGCAGCCTACTCCACAAACTTCCACATCACGCCAACGTGAGGACATTTGAGGCCACGACACCTCAGAGGTATATATTACGATAATATTAATCTGTATAAACAAAATAAGGAGTTAGAGTTCCGAAAACAGCGTATAATTAATGATATGTGCGTGAAGCTGGGATCTTACTTAGCCGCTCCAATAATTTCTCCAAGTTGATGCCCACTGTATCAGCATAACAATTTAGGCTTGATCTTCGATAAATTTTGATTTCAAAGTTTAACCTTGCTTTGAAGAGAAATACGCATACCATTTTCTCAAACGAAGTTATTCCACATGAAGAAGTATAAAAAGGGGGAAATCTATAGGCTCAGCTAGAAGTGTCGGATTTCAACATCCCTTGTTGAATCTCAGACTACCGTCACGTGCTCAAACAGAATCAAAAGTACTGTCATCTTACTTGCAGATGAATCTGCATTTGTCGTCTGAAAGCAAGAATCATTCCTGGGTCATCCTTAGCAGACGTACTGAAGCAAAATATAAAAGAAAATGAATAATATATGAACTGCGAGGGTTTGTTTCGGACAGTTTCGTACTTATTGTTGAAAGACTTGGAACTTTCTGGGCAATGCTATGAAGAATGAGTATAAAATATTGTTATGAGTAAAAAAATATTCGAAACATAATTTACCAAACAATATTTATTCAAAAGCAAAATTCTAATTTTTTTATCAGACGATAATTATTCATTTAAAAGTACAAATTTGATATATTTTTAAACGATTTTAAATTAATGTTTCATCTGCCTTAGTTTTAGAATTAAATTAATGTTTATCTTCATTGAAACCTTTGTAAAGCTTGTTTTGCTATATAGATGCGGGCCCCTTCATAACGTCATCAAGAACTACAGCCAAGGGATTAGAACGTATTCACAACCTACTTATCACGGGTATGATGAAATCTACACTAGTTGATGCCTTGTTGGTACTGCACAGGGGTATTACCCATAGATGACGAGATCACATTTTCGGCCGATCAGATAGTCAAGTGTCAAAATTGCATTGACGAGACTCGTAGACTCAACGTACAAGCGGATTTTACACAAATTGTCCTTAAGAAGTTAACGTACAATTAAAATATTTATTCTGGTCCCCTTTTGCCACCTACTAATCCTGCTACCCTCAGAAACATTGCATACCAATTAAACCTTTCTTGGCCGGTAAAATCTGAATGCTGTACATAAACTCTATTTGCCTCTGCTATGGACACCATTACCTACCGTTACCTTTCTAATTCGTGGCTACACGTTTATACTGATGGGTCTAAAGGCGAGGCTTAGAAGAAGGCCGGTACTGGGGTCTTTGTGATCTTTTTTACACTTACCTACCATTGGGATTGAATAACAATGCTTTCAACGACGAAATTGCGGCAATTCGGATTACATTGCAGCATCTGAGTAATTAGATTATCTTTTATCCAGGCAATGTATTTTTTACTCCATGGCTGCAATATACGCAACTGCGAACCAGAACAAACCAGCCTCTTGTCAAGGAGTTGAAGAGTGCAGGTCGTACTCATCTATTAAACGAATGTTTGAAGAAATTTGTTCTATAGTGGATTCCATCTCATTGTGGAATCCCTGGTAATGAGGACGCAGATTCACTCTCTAAAAGAGGCACTGGAGGTTATACAGTCTGGCATTACCGAAACCCATACAAATCTGAAACAGATAATCCAAACAAAATCAGCATCTTCATTGTCTTGCCGCTCTTGTATTTCAATTTCATCATGCCTTTTATGCCTTTCTCACTTCATCGTCTTGAATTTTCGAAACTGATGACAATTTATGTATTGTATTCCAGTAATTGACCACATCTCTTTCTATAATTGGCCTCCTGGTCAAATACTGAATACAGGCTCATTTTTTATATGTAATTTAACTGAAACAATTTGCGAATATTTAGTCCTCATGAAATATCTAACTTCAAATTTAAAATCAGTTTATCTAAAAATCCATTAATTGACCAGTTTGATCAATTATTGGAACACATACAGCTTTGTTCTACGAGTGGGTTAACCACAATGCTCATGACCTAAAATTAATTTGGATATAAAAAACTACTATGTATATCAAAATCGGATACATTTATTTACCTCTACGCCAAAATTTAGTTAAAATAAGAAATATGATTGAATTGAATTAAAATTGGAACATCACTCCTCAGAACAAGTCCATTGTAGTGTAATTTCAAAGAGCCCAATGATTTGACAACTTGTGGAACAGACTAGTGTTCTTGTTTAAATGAGAAATATGAGGAAATGGTCAGGAACTGGCTGGTTAATCCTACTCCATATTTTCAAGATATTTATATTTTTATCAAATATTTTAAAACGTATTGATAGACACTTAACTCACGCTTTATTTTGAAGTATTTTTTAAATAAGTGAGCTGGGAATACTTTCAGAGGGAGATGGTATTAGCCGTTTCGCATTTCATTCTCTAACATGTTTTATATTGCCTTTTAATTACCTTATTTCTAAAATTCATAAATTTTACTTTAATCATAAAATTTTCATACTGTATTATTTAAAAATTTCGTAGTACCTTTAAGACGTAGGTCCCGGTCTAATTAGCCCTCTGGCATCAAAAAGTGACCCTAGAGCACAAACTAATCAATTCATAATAAGTTGCCGAAATAATGTGATGCATCTCTAGCCTTAACAATTTAAAGAAGGTGGGACGTCTGATGACCCACCTTCTTTAAATGGTTAAGGCTAAGTACACACAAGTCCAAACATTAAGGATAATACAATTCGAGATGAATCCTTGTCAAGTACCTGTACCGAAGAACCTCAAATGGAAAATTTTAATATTCCACAAGTTATGTGGAATAAATCAAGAAAACTCATGCCTCGTAGTGCTACTGGGAATTACTGAAATTTGGTAAAATATTTAGGTGAACACATTATAGGTTTTAATTAAAACAAAAAAAGTTTTTTCTCTATTAAAAGCAACATAAAAGGGAATGCACTGGCCTCTGACGTTAATGCAGACCTCACAACGTACAGACATGCTTCCCACAAGGCTGTCCGAGACTTCCTGTGGCAATCTGTCCATTCCCGCACTAGAGCACGTCTTTGTTATTGTGCGGTTCTTGATGATGTTGTGTAGGCTACAATCTGACGTCCCACAGCATTTCAGGTTTTCTCTAGTGGATTGAAATCAATTCAGACCTGACTTGATACAAATTCAGTATCATCCTTAACAGTTTTGCATGTGTTTATATAAATATTTTAAGTATATTAAGGTTGCTAAGGTATAGAATTATTTCCTCTTTTGAAATTCTGATGTCTAGAGAGCTCTAGATGGATTAAATGGACATCCCTCTTAAATAAATTAAGAAGAAATGTAAATTTTTGTTGTGCCAAATACATTCACATAAAGTGATAGGTCTTCACCCATAGTTTTCAAAAAAAAAGTTTAGAGTGGCGCCCTTACAAAGGTTAACTAAATGAAGTATTGTCATTATAATTCGTGAATTTTCATGCCTCAAACAAATATCAAATCCACACAAAAGAACACTTGCTCTGAAAAAATACCTTTGAAATATAAGAGGGAGTTACAAAATAACTCCAGATTTCCTCTTGGAATTTGCTGCTGTGAGGGACGACAAATCAAACGTGTTTCGTTTAGACTTCTTTTAGCGCCATGACAGACATGGTATGTTTCTGGGGTTTCCCACCTGGCCATTTTCAAGGTTAACGACACGTGGGATGATTGACTCCCCCCCCCCCTCTTGAGGTGGGCTCTCTATTTACTTTGGAACTCCTTTCATCTACACATCTTCGGTTGATTGACATTCGTATTCTTAAACAGGGAAAGACTCCAATGGTTAAGAATTCTGTTTGACTGAAATTGTACTAAACCTTTCAGTAACGCCTTAATGACGAGGTCTTGACAGGATGATTCAATCTCTTGTACTCAGCTCATCTTTAAGAGAGGACGTGTTAAAAACATGGATAGAGAATGACTGGAGAAGTATGGCTACTAGACAGTCGCGAAAAATCTCTTAACTTTGATTGTTGTTGTATAGTTTAATATTTTAAATAGAATTACTTAACCCAATACAAATAACGTATATGTATAACGAACAAAGGATTGAGCATCATTTTTTCATGTCAAAGTTCTATACAACAAATACAACAAGGATATACAAGGGATACAAAAAATACAACAGATTATACAACAAATAAATTATGTATGCTTCATATTGCTTGAGTATATGCTTCATATGAATTGAGTATATTTACGTATGATTATTGTCTAATATGTCACACGGTATAATTTAGTTTTAAAGCAAAACAATGACCAGAAAAAGTATTCATTTTGAAACTTACATTTCTTTTAGGGCATCACTAACAAGCTTGTTTGTCCGTTCTTATTTTTTCTGTTTCTCTAAGAAATAATTGTTTGCTTTAAAATCTGCTGTCGAGCCATATTTTAAAGTGAAAACATTTATTAACAACCCATTTAAATAATTTTTACAATGAAACAATTGTGCAATCTTTCATATTAACTCTATTATTAAGTGCATATGTGTATGTAAGTTTGTCTCCCCTCCGAAATTCGTTTCACGTTATCTGGGCATAACATTGCAATCAGTATACGTTCTTAATTTTTTACGAAAGATGACTTATTTTCACCAGAGATCGATGTGCATTTTTCTGTTTTTGAAAACCAATTTTATATTTTAAATTATTCTTACACGAATTACCAAATTCGCGTAAGAATAATTTAATAATTCGAAGAATAATTTAAGAATTCGTTTTGAATTAGTTCATTCAAAAAAAGATCGCGTAATGAGTAAGTTAAAAAATATTTTTATCGTGCTTCATCTTTTTAAGTAATTTTAAAGATATTCCATATCTCGTATTTATTTATTTTATTGACGTTGACAATTCATAGTCTATTATAGATAGAATTCAATTAAATACTTCAAACAAGCTTTAGACTTTTTCACTTAAAAATACTATATCGTTTCTAAATTCTAAAATGTATCTCCAAGCAACACTTCTTTCCCATTTTGTTTTGCTATCAAAGCTTTTTTCTCGAATATATACGCTACGTTGAAAAATCTCCGGACACATTATTGGCAAAGGGAAAACATAATTTTCCGTCACGTGATTGAGAAGTATAAGAGCATGGTCAAAAAATAGGCCTCGTAAAATAAGTTGATACTAAAAATCAGTGAACTCGTCAAGTTAACGAATCTCCAGAGTAAGGTCTATAGAAAACTATTTGAAAAACTTACTTATCTGTAAGATTGCGGCCAAATTGAAGCTTCCTAGGTTGATTGTGCAGGCTTTAATTACTAAATGGGAGCATGAAGGTGTCACAACAATCAAGAAACGGTCGAGCAGACTACAAAGAACAAAGCCAAGGATCGACGAGTGGGTATGCTTCGAAAAAAAATGGGTTAGGATGGGTTGTGGAGTAGTGGAAGAACCAGGCCCTCACAATCTCCTGTGAAGCTTGCTTGTGGCTGAACTGAACAGATGTTAGCTTGTCGGAACCTTTTATAGGTTTTCATGGGAAAAACGGGCTTAAAAATTCGACGTTAGTGGATAAAGCGTTTGGATTAAAGTTAAGCGTCTCGCCTGGGCTCGGGAATACCACCATTGTTGGGCACTTGATGACTGGAAACAAATAGCTGGACTAGTCGCGTTTCGAACAGATGGAAGGATACATACGTCGAGAGAACCCCATGAAGGCATGGATCCCGCATGACAACAAGGGACTTTACAGACTGGTGGTTGTACCGTAATAATGTGAGGTTTGTTTAGTTGGCATTCAATGGTACCCCTGGTACGTCTACAAACGTCTCTGACAGGTAAACGCTACGTGTGCATCCTTTCCGACGAGTTACACCAGTTCATTATGATGGGTTTGGCCTCTTCCAACAAGACAATACGCTGCCGCACAAGTCTAGACACGCCAAATTATAGTTATATGAATACTAATTTGAGTTCGGAGTCTTGCTATTCCCATCTTAGTCACCAGATCTCAACGTTATTGAACACATCTAGAATGTTATGCGATGTGCTGTGGAACGCAGAAATCCTACACCTCGGAATACATCAGAATTGTGGATAGCTCTACAGGAAGTGCGGTGTTCAATGCCTACAGAATACTTCCGGTAGCTCGAGGAGTCCTTGTCTTAATGTATATCTGCAGTATTACACTCCCGTGGGAGGCCTGCCAAGTATCAGACTAGTGTAACAGTTTTTTCTGTCACTTCAGTACCTGTACCATTGAAAAACCAAAATCGATAAAACAATGTTCCAAAAGCAATTCGATAGTTACATATATATGAAGGAATTTGGTACTTACTTGACCTCCCTCAATAATTTCCCCAAGTTCACGCTACCGGATTTAGGTATTCGAATATGAAGGTAAAGGATTTCGGTCCCACATCCCAATATCTCATCCACCATCTCCTACGTTGTCAGTAGCGTCACCGATAAACAGAAAAGCCAAAGCTCCTCCGATTCCGCTAAGACCCGGAGGCAGCACTCACGTTATGGAATTCCAGTACACCGGATGAACTATTCATGAAATCGGTGGAAAAGAAAAGAAAGTCCGATAACCTTTCTCTGACTTTGTGACACATTAATGCAATGGAACCACAAAAGAATCGAAGCTCCTTTCCAACATAGGAATACTCTGAAATATCGCTCTCGGACGCATTAGACCCAGCAGAAAAAAAGAACGATATAAAACCTTCCATTTCGAAAGTTATTTCTGTAAATGTTCGCGAGGTTCTGTGAGAGATAGCCACTAATAGCTATTCTGGAACACTTGAGTGCTATTCAATATTATGCAGATATAATAAAGCGAATCGGAAGAATTCACCAATCTATGAAAGCAGCATCGGATACCCTCACTCGTTAATATTCTGAGTGATTTTTTTCGCCAAATACATGCCAATCAAGTCTCATTAACATCCTTAATATCGGAAATAAATGGCATTTTGGATAATGGGATAGAGTTTTGATAAACTGAGTGTAATTTATATGCTAATGATATTGTTACTAAGAATAAGATGAAGTCTTCCAATCACAGCACTCGGATTTAATTCAATTGTTATTTTTTGATGGAACTTTTAGGTATCACTTTTCATTCGCTTTATTTTTCAAGTTTCTTCCAGGCTAATAGAAAAGATCTTTCAGGTTAATGGCTAATACATGTGAAATTAAATGTAATGTCTAGACTTAAATTAAATCCAACAATTTCAGATAACTTTTGACGCTATATAGATATAAGCTCTTCTTAAGTTCACTGTATTTACTGCATTGTCCAACTGACTACAATTTCAATTAAGTTTTATAGTTTTATCGTTGCATCTTCCGTCAAGTGCAAGACAACATGAATCATTTTGATTTAAATTTGTAACATTGCATTAGAAGTTGAATATATGTATTTTAAACTTGAATATTGGAACTATGATAGTCATACTGGGAAAAATTTATGTAAGAGAGATTTAATAACAAATTTCTTAGTTCTGAATATTGCCCATTAACATTTCATCGTTTCGAGGTAGGTTAGATAGTTGAATTTGCGTCACACCTAGAGAAACACAACGGGGTATTGAAGACGGTCAGAAATGAATCCCGAAGGGAAGTAGTCGAGAATAAAACCTCGTAATTTGCTGGTGCATGTTAACTGTCGTGGCCTCAAATGTCCTCACGTTGGCGTGGTGTGTAAGTGTGGAGAGTAGGGTGCCATCTCAGATGTTATCGTCATCTGACCGTGGTTCACAATTACGAGGTGTTGTCCTTGATCTTTCCCTTCGAGATTGATCCCGGATCGTCGCCAATAGCCCGCTGTGTTGCTCCAGTGCGACGTTAATTAACTACCTACCATAATTTTGAACCACAGTCAGATGACGAGGTCAGCTGGCACATAGTCTCCAAACTTGCACACCACTCCAGCGAGAAGACATTTGAGACCACGACAGATTTAATGTGCAAAAGCCCCCATGTATACGACGGTCTTTGATTGGATCGAGTTTCGAACTTGCAACCCTCCGGTTGCTATTCCACAACTGGGCTACCACGGCTCTCTATGCGCTTCGAATCTCGAATATTTCGTAGGCATTACATAGAAAAGGCACTAATTCCAAAAGAACGAAAAAGTTATTCATGGTACTAAGTCTAAATTTCGTGTACTGTCCACATATATATTGCTCATAATGCTTTCTTCGCAATAAAGTTTCATTAAATATCCAGTCAGTATTAGTCAAAAGGTTCATTTATCTTCAAACTAACGTTTGGTACTTATTGCATTAATCTTCAAAGTCCACGATAAACTTATGAACACGACATTCTTCTAACAGAATCCTAGAAATTTAGAGCGGGTAATTTTACCGAGAATTTCGTGGATTCTGAGTTCGTGGTTCCAAATGAACCAAGTTTGCTACAGTTGATGTGTTCGTTATTCAATGCCACCATTCTATTCTATAAAAGTATTATATTCTACATCACATAAAGAAATCCCAATTCCTTTCATTCTTTTCAAGAAACCTCGATTGATTTTCCATTTGTTCTGTGTCCAATCAATGAAACGGGTAAATCTTTCTAAAGACAATGCCAACAAATCAGTCTAGATGAAGTCCAATCATGCATTGGTCCAACCCCTTAAGCAATAAGCAAGTAGAATACAACTGTTCCAGAAAACAGATCCTGTCAGCCTCTATTGTTCACTTGAAGCATGCGTATTTTATTACCATAGACGTTTATAGGCTTAGAGAATGAAAGACTTTTTACATTACGATTAGTTCCATATTATGCAACAGATTACCTAACATGAATAATCTCATGAAATTCAAAATCGTCTTAATGTTTGTCTTGGTAGCACAATTTCAAACCATTCTCCTAATAACTTTTCCTCTTCCCTATAAAAAGGAGTTTATAACAACGTGGTGCCTTACAGATAGTGGAAAGGTTTAAATTATTTTAGATATATTTCCTTTAAACGGTTTAATTTTGAACTTTTGACAAGCGTATTTACAAATACTTTAAAGTAGTATCCGAATTTCTAACGTCCGTATAAATAATTTTGAGTAGTATTTTTATTACAAAATATAATAAATAAATTGTTTCAAAAAAGAGTTATTAAAAACCACTTTGGAGTAAAAAGGGAAGGAAATTACTATTTTCATTTTGTGAATCAATCAAAATTATACCTATCTTTTGGTTAGATCGGTAAACTTTTTGGTACGTTTTTGTGTGCCGCGGAATTTTAGTAATTAGTTTATGTGGTGCCATGAAATTAAAAAGGTTGAAAATCGCTATTACTCTATATCATTTTGCATCACATGAAATTTTAAGGATACTTCTTGACAAGAAAGAATGGCATGGCAATTACGATGTGATTATTTTTAAAGTGACTTATTTTTATTTTTCAAATGCTTATGCAAAAAGTGTAAAAGGTCCTAATTAGCATTACTCCATTGATACTGTGACATTTCAGAGTTTCCTATTCCAAAAAATTAATAATCAAAACTTCGAAAAATTAAATATTGGTTAAGTTTCAAATAATTTAAAATTTAGTGAAATATTCAAAATATGTCTAGTGGAGTATGACCACCTTTATGTAAAATGCTAATTTTCTATGAATTATTGATATGTTTTGAAAAATACAATGGAATAAAAATGTTTCTCAAAAACAAGCAGTACAATTTAAAAAATCATAGGTGTAAGTGAATTTGAAATTTGTAGCAAAGAAAATGCTGAAAATATCTTTTTTTCTTCATAATTAAAACTTTCATGAAGCAGATTTGCTACTTTTTCTAAGTTCGCCTTCCTTACAATTGCCACCAATGTATTAAATACTATTTCTAAGCAAATTATTTCATTGCATACAAAAATCTATGTAAGTAGAATCTATAATATCGCGTATACTGAACTATGAGAGGGTTTCTTTGTAAAGTTAAATAAATAGAGGACTCTAGTATTTTGGTACCTTGTGATGTAGTTGTGACGCATGTTGTTCGATTGCAATTTCAGATTGTCGCTTACATCAAAAATTAAATCCAAACATTGCCAAAATGACGATAGATCAAATTAATTTTTAATAGGAAGTATTTTTTCTTCTGGTAGTTTATGTTTACACTGGAAAACACCTCTTATAAAATAAATATTTTTTTAATATTTTCATTGATAACAATACATATAATTGAATTTGGGACGATGGTTGGTTGGTAAGTTGATTTGAGTTTTATGACGCAAGGTCCAAAACAGGACAAGCTGAGCAAAACGCAAAATAAAAAGAAACCCAATACAAATAGACAAAATATTCAAAATAGCAGCCAAGACAACCTTAAAAGATAGATTTAAAGTCGTGAATTAAAACATGAATCCAAAAGATGAAAATAGTAAATTTTATACTAAAATACACCATCAACATAAAAATAGTAAAATGGCAGTTTAAAAAATATTGATGGCAATGTTTAAAAAATATTGATGGCAATGTTAATTTAAAGTATATAAAATGTAGCCGTTTAAAAATATGATAGATATAAACACTATATGGAATTTAAAAAAGGATGCTATATAAATATTTGGATGGAGGATTTTCTCCCATCAAATCTAGGGGTCGCGATAGTCCAGTCGATAGAGTCTCGAATCAGCAACTGGAGGGTTGCGATTTTGAAATCGACTCAACTAAAGGCCGTCGAGCTCGTGGAGGCTGGTGCACGATAAATCTGTTGTGGCCGCAAATGTTCTCACGTTAGTGTGGTGTGGAAGTTTGGAGAGTGGGATGCCAACTGAGATGTTGATCTCATCATCTGACCGTGGTTCAAAATTACGAAGTGTCCTCGGATTTTTCCTTTTGGAGTTAATCCCGGATCGTCACCAATAGCCCGTTGTTTTGCTCCCCAGTGCGAAATTCAACTACTTAAAAAACGTATCTAAACTTGGGACAAATCAGAAAGTTGGTGCATGTAGCAACTGGATAGTAAAGAGTAAAAAATCTAAGCAACTAATAGCGAAAAATTCAGGCATTCATACAATCCAATGCCAAAGGATGTTCAAACCTTAGTTCTCCCTCTGTATTCACATCCACTGGCAGCTTCCTGGTCTTGTGGGGATCAATACTGATATAATTTATGTATAATTTTGATCGATATCACAGAAATGCATGTCGTATTCAAACGATACAATCATGGATCTAGTGGTGAAGACTTAAAAAAGCTGTTTATGAAGACATAATATAACATGAACATGAATTCGGATCTGCGAGGGGTTTTGAGTCAAAAGAGAGAGAAGAGTATGTGCGAAACGGCAAACGGAGCGCTTGAAATGTGCACGATCATCAATTTTAGAGGCTGTCTCACAGGCTTCGAAGGGAGGAATGCAATGACATTGAATTAAAACATGGAACTCTATCGAAGGAGAAATGAATAGCAAATATAAATAGAGTGCGTTCAACGGAAGTGTTTGGGTTTTCGTTACATGAATATGATACAGATTAGAAGAAGTGAGTATAGAAGGTGTATAAGGTGTAACAATTTATTTCACGAGAAATTGTGCTTGAACATGCTATAACTAATGCGTAAGCAAGCCTCGAACCGATAGAGCCATTTGTTAGTTCATTATACAGATTTGCGCGTAAAATTTGGTGTGAAAATTAAAGAAATTTAGAGCAACGTGTTAACATTAGATTTTGCGTGAAAGCCGGTAAAACTACTAAAATGTTGAAGCTGTTGGAAGTGTCTTATAATGTGATGCTCTGAAATTGTCACGTGTCTCAGTGGCATAAAAAATTCAAAGATGGGAGAGAAGTGAACGACGACCCTAGAACTTAAGCGCCAAAAACAAAAATGAAGGATACAAATGTGAATAGAGTGGGAGATTTGGTTAACCAACAATGCTATTTAGAGGTTCTGAAAAGATTAGGAGAATTCTGTTAGGAAGAAAAGTCTTGAACTTTGGCCTGACAAGTGGATCAATCATCACGACAATAAGCCAAGTCATAGTGAGCTCATCATGAGAAAGTTTCTGGCCAAAATATCAAAATTACCGAATTAGATCATCCTGCTTGTTCCCCCGACTTAGCTCCTTGTGATTTCTGGCAGTTGCCGAATTGGAAACTGCGGTAAAAGGACGATTTTCTGATATGCAGCATAAAGTGCTAAAGCAACTCAAGAGTATTTCGAAAAAGAGTTAGAGGCCTGTTTCCTGAAATGGGACGTGTAAACCAGTGTACGGATGCAGCAAGGGGATTACTTCCAAAGCTACCGCATCCACAAACTTACAGTTCCAAACGAATATTTGTTACAGGTTTATTTCTGGAATTCATTTTTGACATCTCGTTTTTTATTTGTGTCTATAGATAATTGAGGAAAATTCTAATAAGAGTAATAAAATTGGGAGGCCTTTTCAGATTCTAAAATTCTATACAAATTTTTACTTTTAAAAGAGAGAAAAATGCTTACTTTCAATCCATAATGAATTAATTCAGCCCGAGTAGAGTACTTTTAAAGCTAGTAAAAAAGAATGATTTCCTTGTATTGTTGAAAGCCAAATAAGGGATACTATTGAAAAGCAAATAAATTTAAAATTGCTGAAGTGGAAACGAATGTAAATGAGGGTGAAGAAAGCGTTGTTATAAATGGAATCCAATCACCAGTAAAACTCGGAGTTCTATTTTCTGTCAATATTGATACAATATACATAATTTGCATTTGCTTAGTCAAATATTAAACTGATTGCATACATAAGCTTACATTATGCCCTTTTTGCCCATTCTATGTAAATAGTGAATTGATTTTTGAAGATATATTTTCTCACTTGGTACGTAGTCAAAGATATTTTTGAAAAATCGGGAGGAATAAAAATACCCTCTAATAGTCTGATTTTTCTAACTTTATTATTCATGTTTTGCTAATATCTTTCTAAAAATATAGACGGAAACTTAGTGTCGTTGACTTCATTGGTATTCATTGCTCCCAATTACACATACTTAGCATTTTCTATTTATAGAATAAGTGGAAATTCTAGCATTTTTTTAGTTATTACTGACTCTTTAAAATAAAGATATTTACCTTTTGTTCTGGCACATTCATAGTAGGGTGTAAATTGTGCGGAAATGAAACAACCTTGTCACACTTTGTTCATTGTCCTAATTAGTAATTATCTTGATTAGTATGAATTTCTCGTGGAAAAAAAACTTATTGTTTATTAATTGCTAAAAAAGTTTTATGCTCTTTTAGCAATTAATAAGTTAAAATGAAAAAGTAAATGGGAAAAATAAGCCTTATTACAAACACTATTAGCTTCGAAAAGCTAATTTTAATTTTAATGTACTTACCTATAGCACTGTGACAAAAAATAATCATGGTGTTTAATCAGGAATGAAATATTCTCAAAGCACAAATTTAGAAATATAGAACGAATTTTATCCCTCTGGACGGTCTGGAACATATATCCGTTCCTGCAATCTTTCCTGTACGACGTCTATGCAATTTTCACTTTCTGGCCAATAGAACATTTCCTAGGATTTTTTTCAACCAATAGATGTGATAATTTAGTCATTTTTTGCGTTGCGGAGTAAAAGCAATGCTACATTACTCGAATATCTCGTGACGCTCCAAAAGCACACCATTTAAATTTCTATTTTAGAAACTAATCTGTTATTTTATTGCATTCTTAAAAATCTTTGAACAAAAAGCAATCGAAATTGCACAGTATAAGAATGGTTACTATTCCTCATATTTTTTATTACCACCCGATTCCTCTTAAAAACTTAGGAATTTCCCCAGAACCATTAATAGTCTGGCGTTAGCGAAGTTAGGGCTTTTCTTAAAAGTTTTTGCAAACAGCTATTATTTTTAAGACTGCTCACAAAGAAACCAGAAAGCGCAAAATTAGAAAGCGTGCAAGGAATTCCATTCAAAGGAAACTAAAATAAAAGGACAAAGAAAAAAATCTGCTTAAGGTTCAAAAGGCTCTCCTCTGCGCAAAATGGGGAGACAGGCAAAAAAAAGCAGGCACCCAATGCAAACCGTAAATTAACTAAATCAAACTGGAGTTGGAGGGGTAAACGCAGAACTATTTTTCTCTGCAAACGAAGATTGAAATCCACAGAAGAACGAAATGGCGCTAGATACTGGGAAAAAAATAGGGAAGAGAAGGAATTATGCGCGGCTATGATGTCTGTTAGAACGGTTGAGGAAGATTGGAATGAGGTTCTCCAGGATTAACTGCCGCGTCCTCAATTTGGATTTCCGTAGAGGACCTTTTCCGTATGAATTTATTCTCTTTAAGGAAATGCCTTCTTAATGTTGCAAAGGAACTGAATTGCTTGACATGTAAACTTCTGTAGATTGATCTACATGAGGATTAACCCTCCTGGTGGTTGTATCGACGAGGTATCTCGTCATTAGCAAAACAGGCCAGTTCTTATTGGACGAAATATCTCGTCATTAGAAGAAAACACGATCATTAAATAAAAACTGACTCCATTTTGATCTCATCATAAAAAATGGCAATATCTTGATGAGTTGTCTCGTCATTAGCAAAATTGGACAGATCTTGATCAACGAGATATCTCGTCGAAACTACTTGGAGGATTAAAGAAGACAATAAAGATTTTTTGTAACAAGCTAGATGTAGGTGGCGGATGTGTTTTTGCAGCGGAACGTGCTGCCTGAACGTATTCCGGACATGGCGTAACTTGGTTCGTTTTCCGAATATGATTTCAGCACGTCGCTAATAAAAATGCACAAGAATAAATTCCGAATTGCTGTATGATAGCTGATTGGTCAGTGCCAGTTTTATTAAACTCCGAACGTCGTCAAAACAGCGGTAAACTACATTTTAAGGTAACCCCAATATGTATCATGCGAGAATGTTTGGGTAGTGGAAGAACTCAGTTTTCCGTCTGGTTTGTTTGTTTCTCTGAAAATCCCTCTTACACAATAAATACCTACCAAAAATATTAATAGCCCGTTGTGTTGCTCCAGTGCGACATTAATGCAGCTGTCAATTACCTACATTACACAATAAAACGACACAAGGACACGATCGTTGAGATATGTACTTTCTAGAATCTGGAGTACAAACAAAAAATCAAATAGTAATTTCGAAGGAGATATAAAAATAGAAAAATTGAATTATTTAAAAAATTATCTCTTCAAAAATTTTTAATCACAAAGAGAAAATCATGATGTGAGTACAATTAACAGGTGTACTAGAAAATCACCAACTGCTATAAACAGCTTACTCACAAGAAAACTAAGCATGTATTCAATAACGAATTGCAACATTTTATATTACTGTTTATAAATTCGTTTCAGTTGTGCGTATGCCTTGTGAATCAGAGAAACAAACCATGCGGAAAGCGAATATTTTACTTCCGTTACCCAAATGCACTCGCATGATATATATCGTGGTTACCTTTAAATACAGTTTATCGCCTATTTGTTGACGTCTGTCCTAATCTGATTTGCGTTGATAAATCAACTATTATATGTATTTATTCGGAATTCATTCTTTGGAATTTGTATTGGTTAAGTGCTGAAATTGTATTCATAAAACAAACCAAGTGACTTCACGTTGGTTTGTTTTATGTACAAGAAGCACGTTCCACCACAAAATCACTACCTCCACATACATTTAGTTTAACGGAAAAAGTCTCATATAAAGCACTATTACATGAAGTGCTATTACATTTTAAGCTATCGTGTCATAAATTGCTCCAAAGCCACATTCAAGAATTAAAGCCGGTTGAAGCAACGACTCTCACGGCACAGTATCGGATTCAAAAATTCTTAAAACCTCTTGCAACAGTTTTAATTCTTAATACATTTTCCTCGATAACCGAGCAGTTATCAATGAGCATTCATGGACAAATACTCGCTTGAGTCGTTCTTTTGACAATTTCCTAAAACAGTTGCTTTTGTTAAAACGTTCTGAGATGTTTTCATTACATCCGGATGACAGTGCAATCGACTCAATTCCTGTTTAGTATGAACATTATTTTCTAAGTGTGCTATCGCTCTGTTTGTTTTAAATAATCCAATCTAAATTGACCTTGCACCTAAATCCAATCAAACCAATCAATAATTTTACTCATCGTCTTAAAATTGAATGGCCAATCAATGGCAGAAATCTCAAGTGGTCACTATTCTTTTCAGGATTTAACATGGGTGTCATGCCAATCACATATACCCAGCAGTTATATCCTGATATCCTGTCATTTAGATTTTAAATGCGTGTATTAGATTTTATAAAATGCATGAACTATGAATCGTCTCTTGGTGAATTTCTACACATGTATACGCTTATCCCCGATAAGTAATTCTAAATGCACTACAAGATCGCAGAATGCATATGAACTATTATTTAAATACCTGATCAAACTTAATGTGGATCGAAATTAAGAACAGATCATTAACCCTCCAAGTGGTTACAACGAGATATCTCGCCCATCAAAATCTGACGTTTTGACAATGACGAGGTACTATCTTGTCGAGATAAAACTGCCCTATTAGTCCAAGAGCATGAAGATCTAAGTGCGAAAAACAGACTCCCTTGCCCAGAACTTCAGACAATTTGTAACTGGTTTTTGCATCAGAGACTGACCACTACAAGGCAGATTTCGACACAAAGATAAACCATCAGGAGGGTTAATTTATAAAAGCAATTTCGATTAAAAAACATTTTACATTGCAGACTTCATCGACTATAAAAATAGACGGAACATGTGCGCGCAACTTCATATTATTTCTGCTGATCGCTCGGTTTGAGGAACTGCACGTGGTTGTGGTAAAAAGCATGAATCCTAATCAAGGACAAATTATTGATTGATTAAAGTGATTATTCAGAGTGATTAAAAACACTAGTCTGCGCTTCGATAGCCAATGGGCCCAAGTCGTTTCGTAAGTGTATGTGACCTAGCCTTCTGAGATCTTACAACAGCGACTCTGCTCACATGCTCTGTCCATTTCAGAACAAGGTCAACAGCTTCTGTTACCATAACGTCGCTGTATCTGCTAGAAAATAGGAAGACTGACTTCACTGTGCCTACAAGAAAATGGTAGGGGTCAAACAACTACACTAATTGATGATGGGATGAAGGACGCTGTTATTGGTAAGAATCAGTGGATTGATTATAAAGCTGTGTTTTATAGGGGTGGAGCCAGCAAAAGAAAAGAATTGGAATTTCTTGGACAAACGGGTCAAGATCTTTTGGGACGACTGGAGAGTATACCATGTGATGCAAGTGCTCATCTCAACCAAACAATGAAGACATGACCTCCCGAGACCCGCAGCATCGTCCCTGGAGCATCTAGGACGTGATCAACGACATGGACTGGATGTCCAAATATCAAAGGCCATGAACACCATTCTCCCAGAAACTTATCAACAACTCACCCTTGATCTCTCACAACACATATCCACCACTACTACTGCGGAATTAATGATGTTATATAGACTACTGTTGGGATGAAAGCTTCAATGATCATTGTTTAGAGTAGACATAAAGTATTACACAAGAGATATTTTTCTTTTTATATTTCTTATTTCTTAATGCAGTTAAGAAATACAAAATGTGTATATTATTTTGCAATGAATAATAAAACCTCACCTTTAACGCTTTAGAATGCATTATGCCTCTGAAACGTTCTATAACTTTTTAGAAGTTCTTTTAATCCCGTTTTAGAAACATTTTATTTTGTCTTCTTTCAGATCCAAAAAACCATGCTCTTTGAGGTAAACCAAACATACTCACAGAGCTTCCAGACGAATCTAATTGAAAGCTCTAAATCACAAAATTGAAACCGACGCTTGAATTTCATCCACTATAAATTCACCCTCTGACCTATACAGTCATTCACTAAAAATTACCATGCTAGAAAGAAAAATCTAAATTTGTTAAAGTCACAAAGGGTATGTCTAGCTTTTCTAAAGCTTTACTTCCGGGGTTGATCCCAGACCGTCGCCAATAGCCCGTGGTTGCTCCAGTGCGAAGTTAATTAAATAAGTACCTACCTCTAAAGATTTTCTGAGTTTTTATTTCTGTGGGACAATGCTCTAAACCATCAGGATCCCTTTCCATTTGTTATAAAGTTTTTTGCTACAGTGAAACATTTTTAATGATTTATATTTCTTGAATACTGAAATGATAAAAATTACGAAATAATTGCTTCATTTATTTAATTCAAATGAATCGAATCCAAAAGTCGAAATATTAAGTAATTCGCATGGGATAATTTATTGACTTCGCTTAACTTTACTCACAATATGTATTTTAAATTCTTATTTTATTCTTTCTTTAAATGAAAATTTTAATTTTTTTTAAATTCCTGGAATGGTTATCTATCTCTTTGATCTGAGGAGCTAGAAGACTGTGGAATTGATCTAAAAGCTTAACACGTTTCAAGTAGATCATATTAAAATTCACATGATTCGTTACAATTTTTTTCAAAAATGGTGTTCCGGCTGTTAGTGAATAAATATAGTGAAGGAAAACTAACGCAGTAGAGTATTGAATAATGCGTTCAAAATTTTTATTTCAATTCTTCGTTTGGTGTTTGATCAACATCTTATGACCAGAATTTTGAACAAAAGCTTATCTTGTGTATAATTTTGGGGATGATGGGATGCCTCTTTAAATACATTTATCCAAAACCGAATCTGCAGAATTAAGTTTCGTTTTAAAAAATACTTTATAATGCAGCGCCATCTATTGGGATAGATATCAAAGTAATATCTTCCCGACAACTCTTTCTGTTTGTTCTGTATGCCGGCCGATACAATTTGCCTTGAGTAGCAAAAAACACCGTAAAGGGGGACAAATTAAAAACAAAAAGAAATTATCTTTCTGTTATTAGAAAATTATATTTGTGGATTTTATACAATAAATTACTATTCCTCCACTTTTCGATAAAATCAATGTTTGGATAAAAAAAAATTTCATCGACATTTGAAAATCAGACTTTTCAAATTAATCGCTTCTTTTAATATCAAAACAAAGAAAACCTAAAAATCCGTTTCTTTTCTCCTAAAAATCTCTGGTGTTCAGATTTTTTGCAGTTAAGAGGTTACGGCACCTCAAAAGCATTCAGCATTAAGGTGGTCTGAAAATCACTTTTTTACTTGATTTAGTCCTAGTGAGGAAAAGTTAATGGGTCACATAAATATATGACACAAAATGTCAACGATTTAAAGAAATATCCAGCCGGGTCCCTCTAGCCTTGAAACCAAGCGCAAGTTACAAAAAGTATTTTTTTAATCTCACATTTTAATATATTGTGAGCTGCATTATTTATCTTTTCTAAACAACTTTCGAAAAGATAAAACAAAAACAGTGTGTTGAAATTTTATTTAGAAAAACTAAGTTTTTTGGTAACGCAAGTGAAAAGTTTGGCAAAGGTATTCAAAACTGCTTACAAGAAAATTCTATTGTCCTCATCAATATGAAGCTGAGCCCCTCTGGCCTAGGAAAACCGAAATTGACATAGAAATGAAATTGAAGAACAAGATAAATAATAATCTGAAGATAATCTATTGTAAAATCTATATTGTGGTGTAATTTTGAAATAGCGTTGCAAAATTTTACTCTAGCTTCCAAAAACAATGATGTTCCACCATAAGATTGTTCTTGTCGCATCGTGGACTGTAACTGTTAGATTAGGGATACGTGACCCAAGTATTGCTCTCCTGACTCTATTATAGCTTGTTCTTCGCGTATTTGACTGATCGTTTGGTTTTATATACACAAGTGTTCTGTCCATCAAAACATAAAAATGTATAGACCTTCAATTGACAATGTAGAAATGTACTTCTTTTCTGGCAGTTACCCCCATTGCTCTTCGAACTTTAATTATGTAATGTATTATGTAGAGTTTTCAAACACGTTTTTCCATACGTGTTCGCTCGCTCAATTTCTCATTTATGTGGTATGTTACGTCATACCTACCATGACCTGTTGTCACAACTGAAAAAAGTGGGTGAATATTGAAGCTACGTGGAACGATATTTCTAAGATGACCATCCATACTATCAATTATCACTGCTCATGGTTGTATACATATAAAAACTAAACTGTTATATATGTATATATATATTATATATATATAGACCATCACCACAAATCAAAAAGGAGAAACCAAATAAAAAACAAAAACAAAATGCAAATAGTAACAAGAACAAAAATAAGAACAAAGAATTGGATCAAAGTAACAACAATAATATTGACCCTTTAGATGAACAGCGCTGAAAGCCGCAGAGAACAAATAAAGGGTATTTTCAAGTGATACCTGGCCTTGCTCCCCTTGAAAAAGTAGGCAGGCTCACTTAACATTTACATATTTTATTTCATCTTGTTTCTTGGGGAAATCTATTCTATTCTTAGGGTAGTTTTACTTATTATATATATATATATATATATATATATATACACATATATATATATATATATATATATATATATATATATATATATATATATATATATATATATATATATACATATATATATATATATGCGTGCTCTTCACACTTGTATATGTGTAACTAATTTTTTTTATACCTCATACAGCAAGTCATCTCACAAATGAATTTCACTGCTGCAACTTAATTCTTTACCGTAGTTGCAATTTCAATAAGTAGGAATGAACTTTCCACCCATAAGTCTGGAGGTAGGTAGTTGAATTAACGTCGCACTGGAACACCAAAACCGGTTTATTGACGATGGTCCGGGATCAATCTCGGAGGGAAACGCCACAAACGGATAAAAGAAACCAGTATACTTTGCAAAGTATTTTGCCCTTCAGTATTTCTAATTCGAAACTTCAAAATCATTATATGAATATATCGAGCTTATAAAATACATGCAACACCAACATTACTGTAGACCAATGCTTCAGAGCTGTTCAAGAAGGCTGGCTATAAAGGTATGCCTCAACACGTAGAAAAAGAGAACACAACAGTTTTTTAAATGGATAGGTAGTTAATTAACGTCGCACTGGAGCAATACAACAGGCTATTGGCGACAACAATTTGAGAAATCATACTTTTATCTTCTCTGAAGCATTTGATATGATAGGAATTTTCAGTATGAATAAACACGGCAGACTAAAAACGAAGATTTGCCCTCGCATGATACATATCGGTATTACCTTAAAATGCAGTTTATCGTCGTTTTGGTGTTTGATTTAACTGGCGATGACCACGCCAACTATCACACATCAATTCGAAATTTATTCTTTGGAAGTTTTATAGGCGATCGTGATGAAATCTCATTCGAAAAACAAGCCGTGACGTCACGTCTGGAATGCGTACAGGAATCACGTTCTGCCTCAGAAACAACACGGCCGCCCACATTTAGCTTGACAAAAGATGTATCATACAGCCTTTAATAACCATCAACTCACAAAAGATCGAACCTAGCTATACTGCTTTTTCGACTACCGCCGCGCAATGGTAGAATCAACGACTACACAAAATAAATACAACAAAGGCAGGAACAAAAAAAATCTTATTCTGTTAGACTTTCCACGATACGAAAAATAAGGGGCTTAGTAAATCTAGATGCCATTTCGAAACTCGAAAATTTGAAGTTCTTTCGAGGCACCCTTCATAAATGAACCGTGCCACAACGATAAGTTTCGTTTTCCCCATCCCTTTGCTGCCCTTGGGATTTGTGTGAAACAACTCTCATGACTTACATACAGAGCCTCTTTTACGATACCCCTCAAATGCAACGACCACACAGTTCTGATATCTTTACAAGCCATGCGCCAGGGATAGTAGCAATCTATATATAGAAACGACCATAAAAATAGGAACTGCGTTTGGACAGCAGTTAAGTACAAATCTTTTGGCGCAAGGATGGAAAAAAGTCAGTCTGGATGGATAATTTAATGTCTGAGGTGTTTGCTTATATCATATTGTCTTCCATAACTTATCAGGATATCGCATTTATTGTGCATGAAATTTATAATCTTTCTAATACAGACGACTCTTTTCGTCTGATCACTTGTTTAATAGTGACCTCAATTCGTTTCCTTCAAATTATTCGTTCAGTCATGACCAGTGATAGAACTACGTATTTACTAATTCTCTTGGATCTTTCCCTTAGGAATTGATCCCGGACCGTAGCCAATACCCCGTTGTGATGCCCCAATGCGGGTTAATTAACTACCTACCTTACTAATTGTCACTTTGCACAATTTAAATATGCACAATTTAGGCATACACTTCCATTTTTACTAGTAGTAAATTGTTTTCGCTGGAAATGAGATACTCTCAAACGTTTTGTTCCAAATTATTTCAGTAGCCGCAGTAGCCCAGTTGGAAGAGCAACGGATTAGCAATTGGAGGGTTACGAGTTTGAAACTCGGTGTAGAAAAAGCAGTCGTGTATACGCGGGATGGTGCACGTTAAATCTGTCGTGGCCTCAAATGTCCTCACTTTGGCCTGGTGAGGAAGTTTGGAGGGTGGGGTTCCCGTTCAGGTGTTGCTATCATCATCTGACCGTGGTTCAAAATTACGAGGCGTTGTCCTTGGATCTCTTTCCCTTCGGGATTGATCCCGTACCTTCGCCAATAGCCCGTTGTGTGGCTCCAGTGTGACGTTAATTAACTACTTATCTACCTACCAAATGATTCTATAAATTTTTAATGGTATCAAAGTCTAAAGACTGGGGAGATGTTTCTATAAGAACGGAACAATTATCTAACACCCCACAATTCAATCATTATACAGGATCGTTGTCTTGATAAAAAGTAAAACGTCGCTTTCAATCCCGATTTCTTGCACTTTCTGTAATATGCAATTTTTTCATGCATCATAGGTGAAGAAGCAAAAAAAAGAAGATTTTATGCAACAAAGTACTCTTGTTATCTCAGGGGCATGAATATTATGTTTGGCCCAAGACATATGACATGAATTACCCAAACAATCTAAATACCCGTTTATTTTAACAATTACTATGCTGCTGTTCGAATGAAGAAGACAGTATCTTCAAATTTATCGGTTTGATTTTATGGTTATTAAATACTGCATTTGTATCTTAATGCTTGAAGTAGGATGTGCTTTCAATCAGTTGTTGTTCAAGTGCTCTTACTGTTTTTGAAACGGTATGATGTATATATAAAAAGGGCCGTTTCTGAGTGCGTGATGTGGTGGGCGTTCGCGCTTGCACGTAGTCAGGAATAAAATCGGGATGGCTGGAACAGCCGCTGTATGACTCCCTTTTAACGTAAAGATGTCCAACAATAAATTTTCCGGTATAATTTATTTTATACTTATTCGTTCTTCGTAGATTCTTTTTGATATTGCAATAAAGGATGCTTGTGAATCTGCATATTTTATTCAAACTTACATCGGAATATTCAAAAAGCACTCATCAAGGGTAGGGATTATTCGGTTGGAGAGCTCACGAGGCTCGTATTCTTCCCAAAATGATTTTGGAATTAAAGAGCTATCAAAAACATACGCTGAAGCTATCGGTATCAGAAAAAAAATCGAAATTTTGTAAGTCGCACAGGTAAATTATACGCAATAGTCGAAAAAAATCATTAAACCCAATGCTCATAAAACGTTAGGACATTTAGGCAACCGGAGAATAAGACTTGGCATCAATTAGTTAGTGATACGTGCTTGATAAGGGACGTTCCTTTAGGAAAATCGAATGTTTTTGAGATGTCGGATTGCTTAGGTTTGCACACGTGGGCAGCTAACTCCTCAAGAACGGTCCTGGGAATAATATACTTATACACGTAACATGTTAACTATCTTTAATCTAACTGAGCAAAGTTGAAGGCACTGCCTTCTTGATGCTGCTACGGCAATATCATCGCCCCCCCCCCACATTTCTGTTGTTTACTTAATCGAAAAATGACTTTTATGGAGCTTCAAGAATAATTTTCCCCAGTTGATGACAGGAATAAAAGTGAAAAAGCTGACAAACACTGATCAGATAGTAAAAGAGACAAAGCAGTTTGTCCTTATAAGTAAATAGACGTATTCATCCTCACCCCCGGCGCTTCTTTCTTTCTTATTTAAATAAGTCCTGCGGCGTTTTATCGAAAGATTGATCTGAGTAGTCCATAAAAATGGATTAGCCTTGCAGTTTTATGGATTTCGGATAAGACAGTTCGTTTCCAGATCAGCCCTTGCCATCCCCCGGGGATGGAAGATGGTACAGAATTTTGACGCCCGTGTGACGTCCGAGAAGTAATGGGTGTTTGTACAGGGACAAGGCGATACTATTGATTGAGAATGTGTCAGAAAAAGCAAGGAAAAGTTACGTTCGATGTCAGAGTTGAGCTTTTAGAATGTGTCTTGTTTTGTGTGGTACGAAATAAAAGAGGAAGCGATGCTTCCAAAGGAAGCTTTCAACGGTCGTACAAGAAAAATTACGAGAACACGACGCACGACCAGTTTTTCATGCTAGTTTAGTTAAATGACCAAATTTATCTTATACTAGATGCTCATACAAAAATACAAGCATGAACCCAATAAATTATTCTTATTCGATGGTATTACATTGGTTAAAGACACATTGTCTATAAAGTATTTATACCCCCAATTTAATAAGGCAAACTAATACATTTTCCAAAGATATTAAAAATCGCTACACACAAGTTACCAGGGGAGCTGATGGATTTAAGCCACCCTCAAACAATATAAAAATTAAATTTTCATCTATTAAGATACTTTTTGTGATAGAGCAAAATGTGCCATATTTTAAGATTTTTCATCTGATAATGTTTAATGCGCTTTAATGCGCAGCTGAGTGGGGGTATAGAAATTAATTACTTCTGATCAATTTAGAGAAATGATCGTAAATTGCATGCTTCTGAAGTTTTGAAGAAGTGCTTACAAATTACTTCATGCATAAGTAGATACCTTAATGCAATAAACGAACCGGAAGACGCAAGGGCTAAATAAACAGTAAAACACAAAATTGTATATACCATACATGCTCAATGGCTCTATTCTTTGGAAGGCTGGGGTGTTTTAAGAATATTCAAATCAATGCTCGAAGGTTTCCAAGTAGAACAAAAGATAATACGTTAGCTGGCTATATAAATCAAAGGAACAGAAAAATTATAGTCATGTTTGAAAATTCCTTATTAATCATATGAAAAATTCATCTTTATGAGACGAAAGTTTCTTGCTTAAGTTTAGTTTGTTGGAAACTATCAGCTCTATCTCTTAAGTTCAAGGGATAAATTGATGTGACTTTTCTGGCAGTCAGTCATGCTTATCTATAGCACAAACATTTACTTTCTACGGTTTATTTTTGCGCTTAACCATTGACTTTCTTATACGGGAAGATGGTATATTTCCAGGTTTCGAGGTTTGGTTTATCATCTTTCTACGGTCATTTCTTGCAACACAGTCTAATTAGACCTTCCGGTTTAGGAGAGTAATGGACACGAAAATGAATATGTAACGTACAAGAGAAAATGGTGGTTGACGGGTCTGTTTATTGGAATGCAAAAACTAAAACAAAGTTTTAGTTGAAGGCAGTAAAAGATTAAATTGTTTAATTTCAAATATGAACTTTTAAAACAAAAGAAACTATGGTTTGATACATTTGCTGTTCAATATTTCTTTGCGTGAGTTAATTCGCAAACATTTCAGTAGAATAACCAATTCTCAGCAATGCGTGGAATAAACCGAGTCCCAACATGAAGAGACGAAATCCTCTTCCATATGAGTGACCTAAAACAGATCTTTCAAAAAAAGTGGGCAGTAAATTTTCTGAAACATTAGACATGTCACTTCCTGATCATATTATGTCTAAGCGAAGTGGTACAGCATGATTAATAGAATTTTCGTCCCACTGAGTAGGAAACGTAAGCTATGATTTTCTCAGAATGAAATGTTGCAATTTTCCAAAGTGCTCCCCCTCTCCCCAACTTATTAGATGTTTGGGTTTAGATATGAGGGCAATTTTTCTTCGTTTACTACGCCCAAACATGACTCTTGACTATTGCTGTTTTGCGTTACTTATTACCTTCCAAATAAAAAATAGAGGCAGCTGCAACCAGGGCAGTCTTAAAAACATAGGCCTGGGCAAAACAGCGAACTATGACCACTACGAACTCATTCACAGGAATAAAAATTCAAATTCTCTATGAAATAAAACCTTAAAAATTTCAGATAAATCGAATAAAATCAATGTTTTCAAATTTATTTGTCGATAAATGTTGAAATTTGACAACATTTTAAAGTCAGTCGTCTTCAGGATGTCAATTTTAATGCACTCTTTCCTGCTCTCGGAGCCAGTCAGTCAGAAGATTCAAATTCTTTTATTCTTTCCATGGAACTTTTCTAGATGAATAGTGAAAAACAATCGTTTATATATAAGAGAAGGGTAGTTGTTTGTCAACATCGTTTCCATCCGTCGATTTTTAACCTTTCTCGCCCATTGGATGTGAGAACAGTTGTTTTCGGATTAATTTAAACCGACAATCACAGTATTAATCAGTTCGAGATCAAGTGATCGCTAGGACCAATCATATGGCCCCTTCCCAGTGTTGGTTTGGAAGATACAACTAAAAGCAATATAAAACGAGAGCCCCGACTAATAGATTTAGAACACGATTATTATGATAGGAGTACACACATTCGTGTTCATGCTAAATTACTTGTAAGACGGTGTTTCGTTACAATATTTGAATTGAAAAGGAAACAACGAATTTTTGGACCCAAAAATTCCATGGATTGTGTTTGTACGATCTATCAGTTTTTTTGACTCACGATTCAAAGCGAAAAGGAGTCAAATTGAGTTGTGTTTATGGAAGAAATAAGTGCTAATAGCTCAGTAATCAAATTGTTTTTGCTTATAGAATGTAGAATAAACCAAAATTGAATATGAAAGTCCAAAAATTCCAATTATTCCCTTTTCAAACTGGACGATTCATTTTGCGTCCCAACCTATAGATTTAGATCCACTGTTACAGATTTCTCTTAAGGGCAGATAGCAATCTTTAGGATGTGTCGTTGATCTTGGAAGACTTCTGACCAGATCTTAGTTGAATCTTAGACTAGTTCCCATAGCATTTATGCCACTTTTCTGGGAACGTGTAGCCACCTACACTTGGGACAGGTTAATCTCTAATCTACCGATGGCATTTCAATCCATCATCAAAACGACGATAAAAATTCCTTTCGTCAAAATTTCATTTAACCTCGTTAACGATTCAAAACAATAAAATCGGACTTCTTAAACTATCACTTTCGCATTCGTTTCGCAATTTATTCTCCGTTCCCTCAGTTGTCGCTCCGAATCGTCGAATCGAATTTTCGTCATTCAAAATTGTATTACTGATAGCTTGTCGAATTATTGTGAAAAATGTGTTTGCTACACTCATTTTAATACCACCGTAAAATGCTAATAATTTATGAAACTGGTCAAAAAGAATGATTCCATCAAAACAATCAAGTCTTAATCATAGTACTTTTAGTTCGTTTGTCAAAAATATCCAAGTTTACTTTTCATGCATCTTGACGCATTGTTGAATTATTAACTATGATAGTTTGATTGTCAACATTTGTTTTGAATACGAAATCTGCAATGATTCTACTCCATGAGTACAAATTAATATGAACAGTAAGAAACGCTCATCAGTCTAGTGAAAGATGCTGATGCTTCTTGATATATCCAATATCGCCAACACAATTCAACGTTTAGGCGACGAATTCATTATCCGCTTAATTGTAATCGCAATCAAAAGTCGTATTTGCTTAGGGGAAGAAGGGACGACAGTGATCCCGAGCGCCTATACACTATCTTAAAGTAGAAACTGTTTTTATTTGTCATAAAAATGTTTAAAATATGAAGCACAATTTTGTCCTTATCACAGAAGTATTTTTCAGTTCTATGCGTGTAGTTTGATTTGTCGCTATACGATCCTTTTTTGTTACGCAAGGACTAATCTATGCTTTCATATATCAGAATAGCAATGCTTCTAAAAATCAATACTTTTTCCTGTTGTCCTCTGCGATCATATCACTATTCATACGAGAGCGAAAGCAACAAAACTCTTACAAATGTCTGTAGACCACAAACAAGACCTTTTACTTCTAATGTAGAGACCTATACGTGCATTGTAGGTTCGATTCCTATAACTTACCTGGGTGAATTTCTCTCTTCTGTCAGTCAGTGTGACTGTCTTGTGATTGGTATGGATTGACCTAATATGGCCTTTGCGCCATAAAGCCCACGCAACCACCACCGAGATCAAAAATTAGCATTGTGAACAGTAATTTATAAACAAATTTATATGGTACGATGGTAATGATAATTAATCAACGTCGCACTAGAGCAATATAACGGGCTATTGGCGACGGTCCGGAATCAATCCCGAAGGGAAATTCGAGGACACCACGTAATTTTGAACTATGGTCAGATGACGAGGTAAACACCTGAGCTTGGCACCCCACTCTCTAAACTTCCACACCACGCCAACGTGAGGACATTTGAGGCCACGACAGATTTAACGTGCTCCAGCCCCCGTGTACCGAGTTGGTTGGACCGAGTTTCGAACTCGCCACTTCCGATTGCTAATCCGTTAATCTTCCAATAGGGCTACCATGGCCCTTATATGGTACTAATTACTGTATCAAAGTTATTTAAATAATTATGCACTTTATTTTCATTTCAAACAACGCAAATTCTGTTTTGGACAGAGCGCGTTATCACAAAGCCTCATTTGCTCCAGATTCCAAAAAGTCAAGGGAGTAGGGTAGTTTAATTAAAATCGCACTGGAGCAACACAACGGGCTATTGGCGACGGTCTGGGATCAATCCCGAAGGGAAAGATCCGAGGACAGCACCTCGTAATTTTGAACCAATCAAACGACGAGGTCACACCTGAGCTGGCACCCCACTCCAAACTTCCACACCACGCCAACGTGAGGACATCTGAGGCCATGATAGTTTTAACGCGCATCAGCCCCCGTGCACACGACGGTCTGTGGTTGAATTTAATTTCAAACTCGCAAACCGGTTACTAAACCGCTACTCTTCCAACCGGGCTACCGCTGCCCTCCAAAAAGTCGGGCTTTGTTTGCATTTGCACCTGCTCTAATTGAAGTGCCCTATAACTCTTATTTAAAAGTAATTATTCATTCTTACTGCTTCTGTAACGTTATTTCAATTACAGTAATTAATAAAGCTGGTAAGTATAGCTTGAACTATATTTATCTGAGGAGGCGAGTTTCGACAGTCGCGTTTGGTAAAGTAATCTCAAGAGATGCTAAAGATGAATAATGCCTGAGTACAAAAAACAACTTTGCTCTTTTATATGGTAATGTGATCCAAATGCTTCAAAGGCAGAATTTTTTTATAAATGAAATTTTTACCAAAAGAGCCTTCTCTTGAGCATAGCAACACCTCGAGATTCCCAATTCCGAACAAACTACTTCACGCGCAGCAACACGCCGAAGATCTGTCACTCCACTCATCTCTCCTTGAAGTATTAATCACATGTACCACTTAGTTCCCTTCTCCCAGACAGATTAAGTTACCTCCAGGATGCTGAAGTATCATCCATTCTTGCCACTCCATCACGGTGGCGTTGACAACGCCGCACGATTCTCGATACTCAAGGCATCGTTTGTGGCAGAGAAGATGGAATAGAGAGGAGTTTCGGTAGAGAGTGAGATGGCAGCTGACGTGGAACCGTGTGAACACGTAATTAAACAATGTTTAGGATGCAAGATTGTTTTTGCTTCCACTTAAGGGTTATGACAACAACTTGGGACAAGACGCCTGCCTACTCCTGTTTCATTCCCAGCACTTTGACGTGGTTTTGTTTTCTTTCGCTTCAAAATTGAAGATAATTCGTTAACACTTTAATCAAATATTTTTAACATAAAGAATTGATTTAATAAATTGTTCTTTCAATTATTTCAAAAAGAATTTTCAGTGGCAATTATTATTACATTTTTTGGAAAAGTAAACTCCAATTTTCTGAGTGTTTTCCAGATGGTATTGACAATTTATTCTATTCATTATAATAGCTTTTCAAACTGAGCGTCGCCGCTCCCAAAGGTTTGTTGGTTGTGGATTTTATGGCGCGATAGCCATATTTAAACAAGCTGAGCCAAACACGAGACAATGTCAAGTAATTGTGAAAAGAAAAGATGGAAAGGTGAAAGATCGCTTGAGAGCTCCCACAGGAGCCTTTGAAGGTTGACCGCTCTGATAACCTTGTTTCAAGGTGATATAGGATGTTCAATGAGAAAATTCAAAATTCCTTTACCGAAAGTGGTATTTTATAAACAAAAGGTTTCGGTTTGGTTCTCAAACTAACGTCATCAGTTGAGATCATTTTTAGGTTAATCACACAGGCGGATTACTTCAGAGGCGTTAGCCTTGAAAAATCGAAGATGACGAGCTCATAGTGGGATGACATTTCGGTTCTAATAAGAAAAAATTTTGTAAAATTAATTGAAATCTATTACAATGTATCATTTAATAAAAACTGTTGCTTATAATCAAACACAATTTTTAAATGAAGCCTGAGTTTTGTGCTCAGGTAAAGGTTGGTTAGTTTTGAGTTTTATGGCGGTCAAACATAAGACATACATGCAAGGAAAGTTTTACTGACATAGAAGAGAGAAATACACCCAGGGAGGAAAGGATTGAGAGGAAAAGTGGTTTCTTTACTATCACTACTTCTGCTCATAATCCTTAGTTGGGGTGCCGCAATTGGTGGTCCTGTTTTAACATTTCCCGTAGTAATTGGCAGAATCACTTATTATCTCATCTTCATTAATCCTTCCCAGGGGCGGTGAGATGTCATGCGTCCCACCCTTTTAAAATGATTTAAGTGGGAAAAAATATTTTAGGTGTATTATGGTTGGGGGGCTAAGGAATATAAATTATTCTCTCGTTTGATATTCTGGTGTTTAGGAGTGCTCAAGATGGATTGCGAGATTTAAGGGGTACGACCAAAAAAAACTTTTTGCTATTTTAAGTACATTCACATAAGGTGATAAGTCTGCACTTGTCAAGTATTTGATTTTAGCCCCAGCGCCATTTGAGGGTATGAAGCATAGATAAGCACATTTTAGTCTTGCTGATATTCATGAAATTTCTTCGTGGCGCCATCTAGGAAGCATGTTTTAAACTAGTTTTCTTGTTTACAGTGGACTCTCTCTTTTACCACCTTTAACCGGCCGCCACTGACCAATTATGTACTGTAAATACAGTAGCCTACAGTAACATGTGTTTAGTTTTCCAACAAAGGAAGTTCTTCCAGGTCAAGTTTTCTTAATTATATATATCATATTATAATAATGTAGGCTATATAGTTTTATTCTAATAAAAACGATTTCGGGAGTGTATTTTAATGCTATTAAGGGAACGATGGTTTAACCGGTCAAATGCTTATCCGGTCTGGGTCCCAAAGTGGCCGGTTAAGAGGGAGTTCACTGTATTTTTACCCATAATAGGCTTCAAAACAATTTGGAATTTTAAATTTCATTTCTTGCATCAATTATCAGAATTGGTTAAAAAAGATTTCAGGGTCATATTTCAGTTTTCCAGATGTCCTAAAGTAATGAGTGCCCCTGAAAAGTCATTTCCAAGTGTACGAAACCTGCATGAAATGGAGAAATTGTTTGCGCTGAATCTAGGTTTTAAAGACTAATATGGAATTCATGGAATGCACCTCGAGAAATATCGATCTGTGATTGTTTAATCAACATAACTCAAATTTTGCAATGATTAGGCTGGCAATAGCTACATCTTGTTCTTTGTTACTTCCATTGCAAGAAATCAAATTTTGTGATCATCCACGAGTTATAAAGATTATCACCTTAACATTAGTTTAAACCACACTTTCAGGGTGAAGAGATGTCCCATCTCCTTTAAATAGACTAGGTATAGTCGCGGAAAAAAACGAACCACCACTCTTCATTTGAACAATTTTTACAGTAGAGAAAATTCAAAGATGGCATTCGACAGCAACTAATGTCTATAAATTCAAATTCATAAAATTCATTCATTGAGAGCTATAAAATCACCTGCCAGTACAGTAAGCATTTTGGGGGGAATTAAAGTGTGCTCGCAGAAAACAGTGAATTTATGTGGAGACATTATTCAACTTCGATCTTATTTTGGTTACGAATTGACCTGACGATGAGAATGCCCGTTCCGACTCCACGCTTGTCGGTGGAATAGTGAGCAAGTATTTGTAGCACAGCTCCATAATTGTGGTTTTGGCTCCTCCTACTTATACGGAAAAAAGAAATCCATCCAACGCGGTCATTCTTGATAAAATTGCTGGCAACGTGTCATCAACTAGATTATTAAAATATTTTGTTATTTTGTCGAAGATGATATTGCTGGACTTTCTTCCGAAATAGGCACTTCTTTTCTTTCCAAAATGAAAATACTATACATCTTTTTTAGGTGTATATGTAATGCACCTGTTGAGCCGCCAACACATTTTATTTATTTAGAAAATTTTTTTGCATTTGGCTAGTTGACCATTTCTTTCACGAAGATAATGACACCAAATGGAATAATCATCGCCGCTGCTACGTTTAAACTCGAAAATATGACTGGCCATGCTCTATTATGGGTTGAAATAAAAAATATTATTTTATTTTTATTTCTAGCCGGTGTACGATTGCGAAATCAAGTTTGTGAAGTACACCTACATCTTATTTCTGAATAAATATGTTCATTATAAACTACAAAAGGTTGAGCAAACAAAACTAATAATTCTTCAAATCAGAATTACCTAACGAACAGCAATAATTGACAATAACATTGTGGCATTACGCGCAGGGAGCCGGCCGAGGCGTAGAGTCTACTACGTTGGTCTCTGTGGAGTAGGAAGGGTTTTATTGTTTATTGTTTGCGGCAGTGGTAGAGCCGAGTTCCAGCTGCTTCCGAACGGAACGGACGTATCAATTACGGAGTACCTGGCAGATTGACTGCTAACTTCCACATCATAATTAATAGAAATTATTTACCTTTAACAATTAGGAGTCCAATTCACGTTCCAATAGAGTGAGAGCTAGGCAAATCAGTAACCGAAAAGAGGATGGTAAATAACGCATGAGTTGTGGAGATGATTTAGGGATGATGATTAAGAGAAGTGAAATAAAATAAAGTAAAGAGCGTCAATTTGGGGTGTTCAAAAGATTCCCCAAGGAGTCCCTGAACTCACCACATCGACGTTTGGGTCGTTGTGGGAAAGTGTGGTATTCTCTGTCAAGATGAGAGCGAGGTCTTTTTCTGGATTTGATTAAGGAAGTATCGTAAGGTGGGATGCTGTGGAGAAGAGTGTTTGGAATTTTATAGAATTTAGTGGATAAGGTTTTAATAAATTCAGCAATCGGTTCAATTTTGAGGTCATTGTGGATAACTTCACGACGGACATAAAAAGGGGCATTAACCAAATGAAGTAGAGTGCTGTTTTGAAAAGCTTGAAGAATTTTTAAATTAAATTTACGGGTAGAGCCCCAGATGGGAGGAGCATAAAGAAGGGTGGGTCTGATGATGGTTTTATAAATGAGGACTGTGTGTCTGTGTTACTGAGTGAGAGATGACTGTAACGTGCAAGAGAAGCAAGGTTAGATTTTAGAGCAAGTGCTTTTTTGCGGATAATTTTGATGTGAGGGATGAAAGTAAGTTTAGGGTCAAGGGTGAGACCAAGATATTTATATATATACGAACAAAAGGAATAGGCTCGTTTTGGAAAATAATGGGCTGAAGTTGTGAAGGGGATTTATTCGAAAACATAAGGACGGCGCATTTGGAAGTATTGATTTTAATTTTCCAGTTGGTGAGCCAGAGCGCTGGAGAATAGTAGTATAATTTTGAATTTGTTTCATGAGGAAACGTCGGTTTTGATACATAATAGCAGTATCATCAGCGTAAATAGCAAGAGAGGTGCGGGGACCAGTAGGAATATCATTGATGTAGATATTAAAGAGTGAGGGAGAGGAGTGAGCATTGTGGTACACCTGCTTTAATAGGACGTTGAGAAGAAAGAAAAGGATTTACTTTAACTTGAAAAGAACGATGCATGAGAAAATTTTGAAAATGGTGATGAGTTGAGGGAGTACATTAAGGAGGATAAGTTTGGATAAGTCCATCGTGCCAGACGCGATCGAAAGCCTTTGCGAGAATACCAGTGTGTGCAGTTTGAGAGTCCCTGATGGAAGAAATCAGTGACTCTTAAAAGTTGATTAACTGTGCTATGTTTACGTCTGAAGCCGAATTGTTCAGGAATAATAATGTTACGAGTTTCAAGGTGATTGTTAAGTCTTTTGAGAAGTATGTATTCATAAACTTTGCTGAAAGTGCTAAGTAATAAAATAGGACGGTAGTTTTGCGGATCAGAGAAATTTTAATTTGGTTTGTGGATTGGAACGACAACGGCATTCTTCCAAAAAAGTAGGAAGTGTTTTTGATTAAGATGGTTGATAACAATAGTAATAAAGAATAAAATTTTGATAGTGATGATTTTGAGCATTTTATTGGAAATAAGGTCCTTGCCAGGAGCCTTTTATGATTTAAGGCTTTTAGCAATTTCAGAAGCTTTGGCAGGTTCAATAATATTGTTGTAAGAGGTGTTAAAAATATGTAAATTTTGGGCAATATTTTGATTAAGTTGAAATTGCGATTCCAGGCTGTCAGCAATAGCTTCAACTTTTTGGTCTGTAGAAAGAGCAAGTCCGTTTGGGGCATTAAGAGGGGGAATATTGTGAATGTTATTTTGGAGTGTTTTGGTTTTCCAAAAATGGAGCCATCTTCAGTAGAAAGGGATTCAATATACTCTTTAAATTTAGAATCTGAATGGGCACGGATATTTTTAACTTTAAGACAGAGGTTACGGTACTTGTTTTTGTATTGAGGGTCTCTGTTTTGTGCCAAAGTCGGCGGAAATAATTTATAAATTTAATTTGGGTTTTGATTCTTTAGCAAGAAAAGTGAGTGGGTTTTAATTTCATTTTAGAAGCTTCAATGAAAGCTTCATTTATGTGATTGGTGAGTAATAATTTTACTGTCCGAGTCGATGGTATTTGTAATATTAAGAGTGGAGGGGTTTATTTTTAAGTATATCATGAAAAAGATTCCAATTTGTGAAATAACAATCGGGAGAATTTCTGTTTATATTGCTGAGATCTAACTGCAAAAGAACAGGAAGGTGATCGGAGTTAAGATCAGTGTTAGCTTCTATTTTGTACGGAAAGGGAATATTTTTAAAAAGAGCGAAATCAATAATGGAACCATGGGAGTTTGCATTACGGGAATGATGAGTAGGAAGATTTGGGGCAATAATTTTAATCTTTTTAGTGTTTTTAATGTAATCAAGAAGTTTAACTCCTTTTCTGTTTGATCTTAGATTGTTCCAAGCTGAATGAGTTGCGTTGAAATCACCAGCAAGTTTACGTTTCTATTAGTGTTGAAAAGATTTTGAAGATCATTTGTTGGGAAACTTGTTCTAAGATCACGGATGTTGTCATCTTTATGGCGAACATAAATAGAAGCAATGTTTATAGAGGGGTGTGCATCATCAGGTTTAATTTCAATAATAGTATTTTCAATTTGTGTGGCATTAATCGAGGGAATTTGATGAGTGATGTTATTTTTAATATAAATACAGGTGCCACCGTGAATATTTTGGTTGGAGGTGTTCTAGCAGTATTATAAAATTGGTAATTAGGAATAAGAACTTTTTGATTAGGAAGGAGACGAGTTTCTTGGACCAGGAAAATATCAATGTTGTGAAACAAAATTTCGAAGTTCTTGCGATTTGGATCTAAGGCCGTTGGCGTTCCAAAAGCCAATAGAAAGCGTTTTAAAATTTTTGTTTTGAGTTTAATGTTAAGCAAATTTGAATATTGGTTGAGAACTCACCGGAAGAAATGCAATGTTAAAAAATAATGAATGCTGTCAACGCCAGTAGTGGCGTTTCTGAGTTCAGGAAGAGCATTTTCGATTGCATTGATCATAATAGAGGTGCTGAGATTATCTTTAGTTAGATTTAAAACAACCATAAGGGTCAGTGCATGAATTGTCATTGCTAATACCAGTCTGATTATTGTTAGCAGTAGTACTATTATGAGTAACAGCTCGTGCGTAACTGATTTGGGGTTGAGTGTCTCTGGAAAGGGCCATTTTCATTGGCTGTACGACAAAGTTAGGAGCGGTAACAGCACCAAAATTTTGAGCGCGAGATTTTGGCATTTTCGATCATTTGTGTGTTCTCCACAATTGCTGCATATGAGTGGTTCAGATTTAGGACGAGGACAATCTTTGGCTGTATGACTACCAGAACATCGGACACATTTACGAGGGAGAGTGAAATTTTCCCGAGGAATGGAAAAATCCCTGGCATCTCCAACATTGAGTGGGGCCACTACGGCCGCGATATGCTTCAATCTTAATATCAGTCCCAAGTTCAGTGATATTATAAACTTGATCAATATTTTGGGTCTGGCTCAGCTGAAGGTAAAAAAGAGGCATAAGAGATTTAGTTTTAAATTTAGTGAGTTGTGTAATTTTAAAGACATTAAATCTAAGAGAAGTGATTTCAGCTGATAATTTCGGTATTAGTGCAGAGGGAAGTCCCCGAATGACTATCTTAACAGGTTTTTCTGAATTAAGTTGATATCCTTTGAAGAGAACTCCTTGTTGGCGAAGCCAGCGTGAAACTTCCCGGTATTCTTCCTCAGTGTCAACTTGAAGTTTAAGGAAATCACCGGAGAGGGTAGAATTTATAGAAGGGGCAACTCTTCTTAAAAGAGAGAAGTTGCGGCCAGTCTTTACGAGGCGTTATAAAGAAAGGTGGGGGTCGCTTTTTCCTCAGGAGGGAAAATTTGCTTTTCAGCAGATAGAGTAACATATTATCATGTATGCTCCAATCAGCAATATCAGAGTCGCTATCTGATTGAATAATCTTACGATGAGCTCTGCGATGTTTTGATTTGGAAGGGAAGATAAAGACTTCATTTTCATTGAAGCGTTTCTTGAGTGGGGGTGAGTTCTTTGTTAGATTTCCGTTTGCGAGGAGTATGAAATGTTTCTTTGGATGTAGAAGCTTTCGCAGCGTTTGACATTTTGGGTTTTTCAGTAACTTTAACAGCTTGATTATTGAAATCCTCAACAATTTTGAGCATAACTGGGATTGAATCGGGGAATACCCAATTTGTTCGAGTGAGCAAAGATTTTCAGTTTCCAGGCCTTTTTCTGTTTCGGTGTTGTCATAATCAGGTTTGCAGGAACGGAGTTGTTTCTCAAATTCCAGATGAGCCTCACAAGATGGCATTGGTTGGGGGTGGATCCACTTTTCCGAGAGCCGCGGTGATAGTGGATTGAAGGCACCATTCGGGAATGTAGAACCAACAGATTCGGGAAGAGTTTCAGAGATCTTCAAAAATAATTTTTTGAAAACGTTCCTGTGTAGGAGTATCAGAGGAATCTCCTGAGACGGAGGTTGGTTTTTCCGGTGATTTTTGGCTTCCTAAATGACGTGGTAAATTTCTTCTCTATATTTTTACATTTTATTGGTACCAAAGAGGATCCACTGTTTAGCTCATTGGCACTGATGCTGAGAATCCGTCTACATATTATGATTGGTCAGCGAAGTAGGTCATGTGTCACACGAAAGTGATGACTCATGTGGCATTAATACCAGACATGTAATAATGTTGAATTTTTATTCTGATAGGGTAGTAAACACTAAACATTTAGTTGTTTGCATCAGTGTACGTAGTATGGTATACCTTGTTGTGGTAAGTTTCTCTTATGAGTTGCCAATGCGTAAAACCGAAAAACCGGTTTCGAAATTTGGGTCGGTTTCCCAGTTGCCCCGAAACCGGATTTGCAATCACTAGTGGTAAGGAAGGCAACTTGCTAGCATACCAAGTTGGACATCTGAGCTGAGAAAACCTAGAAGAGCAAAATGAAGAGGCCGTGGGAAGGTTGCATGATTATCAAATTAGGAATTGGGTCACAGGCTTAAACACCAACTTGAAACAGGAATGCAATGATATGGAATTAATAAATTTGTAGGGAACTCAATAGGGAAATGAAGTGATTCTAAAGCCTATGGATGGTGTTTTGGGATTTCGCGACATCTAATGTAGTAGTGTCTAAGGTGTGAAGCTGGATGACATGGAAAAAGGACTAACACATTTTAATTCTAAAAATTATGCACAGAAAAGGTTATGTACATCATCCAACAGCCTACACACATGAACAGTATAGATGATGCTCCACCTGTACGTGGAAGCAGTCACTGTCACAATTCTGAGTTGGGTATTTTAATTAATGTCGCACTGGAGCAACACAACAGGCTATTGGAAGGGTCAGGAATCAAATCCAAACTCTGAGTTAGGAAAAATAGTTACAGTTCTACTCCACGCGACCTCTGGTGGTAGTGTGGGGGATGGTGTTTAATTGCATTATGGCTATTTCAGCAATCAAAAGCAGTGAAATTAAGTATTAAATTGAGCTTCTGCTTTTACAGAAAAGGGGTTGGTGAGGTTCTTTCTGACATATAAATTGAAGTGTTTATTACAATAACTTACTTCTGATATCACTATCAAAATTAGAATAAAAACTAATTTCAAGTAGATTTATTAGAATCAAATCACTTTTCTATGTGCTTTGTTTCTTCAGGAAGAAAAGGAAAAACCTTGAAGGTTACCACATATTTATCTTTTCAATTTTTGGTTTCAACTATTTTAATGTGTCAATAACCATATTTCATTTTTAATGCATTGTATTGATTTAGTGACTTTTTATTATGATTTTTATCAGTACAATCAAGTTGAAAGTGGTTTCCTTTTTCAAATTCAACAGATTTTTGTTTATTTTTTATAAATAAAACTATGTCATCTCAATGTATTAATAAATTGTAATAAAAGATAGTTTTGACATTTATTCATTGCTAATGCAAAGAGAATGTATTTAACAGTGCATGAAAAAATTCATCTTTATTTAAAAGTATCAGATTTGATTTAAATCAGAATTCAAGACAGGTTAATTTGTTGCCTCCACAAGTTAAAGCTTATTAGACATGCAAATCACACTAGTTTCTGCGGATAGAAATTATTTATGATCAATATGCAGGAGTATTTGTAAAAAGAATCAGAATTAATTTCCGACCTTATTGCTTTTATCCTTTCACTCAAATTCTTTTTTCAAGATACAAATCCTTAAAATTCAAGATGTAAAATAATCCAATATTTAAAAATTGATAAAAATTTAAATTTTATAAATATTCCTTTTGTTAGCCAACTTGTTCCAAAGCATTAAGTATAAAAACATCAAGACAAATTATACAAGTTGAAAATATTCTTTCTATAAACACAGAAATTGTTGTAGTGGTATAAATGGTTTTCTTATCTTTTGCTATACAAACACTAAATCCCATTCCAAAGACACCTGGGAATGTTTTCTCAAAGTGGAAACCCAAATCTTCTTCCCATTTTCATGTTTTCACTTGAAATTTCATAACTTTGACAAAAGATGAATATTTCACTTTGGCAGGTTCTTTTCATGCTCAGTTGATTTGAATAAATGAGCTAAGTTCACAGGGGCACCCAGTGCTTGTTTGTAATGTAATGAAGACGTACTGAATCCTTTATCAGAAATAGTAAACTCCCTCTCAAAAGGAACCTTTTCATAGGGAAAATGTCAAAATCAACCTAACACTTTGTGCAAAATATGGACAGGCCAATTACTTATACAACAGCCTCTACTGATAAACAGATTTACGAGGGGGTGACAACTGTTTTCAGTGATCAAAGATAAACACTTGGTCAGTAGTCATTGTTATCTATTATTTCTAGTGTAATCAAAGTAGAGAAGCCAATGATTTTCAGTTTAAAAAAGGTCTTTCTTGGGGTGTTACTGAACAGAAGCAAACTTGTAAAATTATTTTGAATAAAATAATATGCATTGTCCCAGGTTACTTCATTTTCAATATTATTAAACTGTAGAACAAAAATGAAAGTTTAAAGATTGATTTTTCAATAAAATCACTTGATTGAAATCAGATACACCGGTATTTTACAAACTTTTTTTGGAAATATGAATAAACGCCTATCTTTGACAGATTAGAAATAACTTCAATAAAAAATAATATGCAGGCTTGATTAAATTAAACTTTAAATAGGAACAGTTTAAGTATATCCAATAACTTCTAAACAAAAGTGCTGTTGTTTCTTGACTGATTTGTGGAATCAACACTGTCATAGGACAATCTATGTTATTTAACAAATGGGTAGATTCTGTAAATTATTTAGCAATATCAAAAATAATTTAAATTAAAAAAAAAGTAAAAATAAGTTTAACTGAAATAATATCAAGAATAAGATTGGCTGTTTTACTTTTTGTTTTATATTGTGGAACAGTGGAAAATCAGGTTTACTCAATAAATATCAGCACATGTCGACCCAACTTTTAATACAAAAGGCATGATACAAAAAATCATTTCTTTAACTTGAGCTTGTTGAAAAGAGTGCTAATAATCCTGCTGCTGAACCGACAGAGGCAACATAATTTCTGAAAAGAAGTTAAGAAAAAGACTTCAAAATTATCAGGTATGAAATAAACACAGCCCATACAAATGCAATATTTCAGATTCATAAAACTATTCAATGATATGCCTTGTAAGCAAATCTCTGAAGTAAAGAAATTTAACATGTAAAATTATTTGATTTAAAGTATGTTCTGTAAGTCAAGTCCGGAAAAATCTGCAGAAATGATGTTTTATGACAAAAATCGTTCGAAACGATCATTCATGGCAGTGCTTTTTTAAACTGAGTTCATTAGTCATAATTGACAATTTGAACCACCTATGCAGTTCCGTGGGTAGAGGCCATGGGTGATAAGACGAGGCTAAGAAATGGAGATTCTAAGTAGTTCTTTTCATGGTGGGATATCTGAAATATACTCAGTGGTAGTTTCAAGTTTAACAAAGATCAAAGAGTTACCATCGCAACACATTCCCGCATCCCCTCAGTGGCCCCAATCACTCATTACTGAAGAGCACTGCCTCAAATATCCATCTGATGCGAGACTAGCATACAGGTGGGTATATTCTGGTTGATTTGACAACTGACATCCATTGAGACACGCTGTCACACTCTAGGTATACTCATACACGAGCCCTTGTGAACAGGTAATTGCAAGCTGATCACCTTAGTCGTAGGAGTGAAGAATTGCATTCTGCAGATGTTAGCCCAGCAAACACATTCCCAGTTTCACAACCAGCAATCCCAAGTAATCCCTGTAGCAAACTTGCCTTGGAAGGTAGCCCGCATGGAATAAATTTCCTCTACCATATACCTGAGCCCACCTATACAAACTTTCGGGTGCTGTGCGATCACCTGATTTAAAGCATATTAACTCATAGTTCCATAAAAGCTCATGGCTCAGAAACACAACAAAGATTGCATTGAAAAGTAGATTAAGGTAGAAAATTAATTAAATTTTTATTTTAAAACAATACACTTTCTGAAATCCATATCATGTGTTAAATTTTACTTACCTTATCAATATTACCTTTACTTAAATAACTTTCCACATCAATGAACATGTATTTAATACAATTGAAGCAAGATTTAATTTAAGGCATTAATTTAAAATACCATATAAAAATATAATGAAATAAAATATTAAATTAAAAGTAGCTACTGAAAATCAAATTTTTTTAAAGGATACATGCTTGGTCCAAATGATCGAAGACAGTAAAATGAAAGTATAATGATAAGCATCAAATACAGAGTATTGTTGTAAAATATAGAAAAAGTAGTAGCTTCATAATCAGCAACTTCATTCTTTTTCCATAGAATTCTAAAACAAACGAAATTTGTAAATAATGAGAAATAGACAACCTTTATTGGATAAATTACTTATAAATCTGTATAATTGCCCTTGAATGAAACTAAGGTCAAGAACTGTAGCTAGAGCTTATTTGTATAAACATCTCTAAACCTATAGAAAATTTTAGCAAGATTCAAAATTTTGCGAAAAGCAGCAACAGAACTAGTGTATTGCAGACTATAACTTTGAAATTTTAAAATAATTACACCTACCAACTTCCAATTCCAAGATTAAAAATCCAGATTTTTGCAACATAAAAAAAATAACCTAATGCTCAATATTTAGACATAAATCTATTGAGCTTAAACAATGTATGCAGTGTTAGAATGACCAATGAAGAAAATTATTTTAAGTAAACATCAGATGATTACTATGCTTTCAAAGCATCTTTGTGTATAATCATTCTTGTATAAAATTCTTCACTTTAAACTCTAGTTTCACAAAGTGAGCATTGAAAGAGTCTGGGGGAGGGGCAATGATGGTGGCTCTAGGAGAAATAGGGTGTTGAGGAGGAAGTGGAGCATAAGCTGCTAAAAAATTATTGCCTGCAAAGTTTTAAGCCAAACACTTAACTACACTGTCACTGATTCTTTTGATTAAAAAGAGGAACCAAGTGAAATCGACTCAAGATTTAAGGATGCTGCTGACGAAAATAGAGCTTAATATAATCAAATTGGTAGCACACCAGGCTCACCTTTCAGTGATTATTTTTAATGTTACTAATTTGACTGATATTAATCACCAATATTAGTTAGCAATCTAGTGTGTTTATGTACAATTTATTTTTGAAATTTCTTCGTAATAAATAGCTTTATGATTTGAATTACAAATTTTGCTTCAAAAAACGTTTTCAAATTCCAAAATTAGATACTGCCACATAAATATTTTGGTGAAATTCAGAAGTAATAGGTATAGCTACACTGGCAATTTATTATCAATAGATGTAATTTTCCAGATGGAGGGGTAACAAAAATATTGCTTAAAAGGAAATATTGAGCCAAAAAAGTTTGGAAAACTATGGGGGTTATCGTCGAAGGCCATATTTGGCCATGCTGCATCAGACACAAGACATATCAAATAATCAACATACACACAAGGAAAGTTTTACTGACAGAAGAGAGAAATACACCCAGGCAGGAATCGAACCTGTGCCACTTACAACTGCAAGTTGTGACAGCAGTGGGCATACCCACTAAGCCACAACATTAGAAAACTGATAGAAATAAATAGCATGAAATTGTTTAGTATGTCTCATCTGTAATATATAAACATATTGGTTGCGAGAAATTCAACACGCATGATAACTTTCAGATTGGTATTCCTTGATACTAATTGATCAGTTCCGATTGGTATATAATCTTAATGAATTCTGTTTGTTTTGACATCTTTTTCTAATTCTTGCATAAACAAAAAAGTTAAAATATTTATGCATTGCTCAAATTCTGGTTTGGTCACTTGCATAATTTTTTGTTATAGGAAGGCTATTAGACAATGGTAGTTCTGTTTGTCAGTAAAATATTTCATTTTAATTTGGGTTTTCTAGTTTTTTTGGGGTGAATGAAAATGTGAACATAAAACTGCCAATTGAGTATTTAGTAACTTATCTTTAAAAGATAAGAACCAAATGGCTAGATGTCAATAATTTTACAGAAAGTAATCTTGAGTCAGTTATAGCATAAGTTATTTCAAATATAGTTCAAATGTAATATTGTTACACGACTCCAGGTTGGTTATCTTGTTTTATGGTGCTAGGTCAGAACATGCAGTGCCAACACAATTCCAGGTATCTATGTCAAAAAATTATGTAAGAGACTAATCTAATGGGAAGTGCAAGGCACAAAGTGACATGCAAACTAATCACAGGTGCCTGAGTGAGGCTGTTCCTTTTCAAGTTGAAATAATTTCTACTGTATTGGTCTGCACACCACTTTGCTCTTCATATTTGAATTCAGCTTAAGGAGGAGTTAGAAAAGGTAGCTCTACTCATCCATCTAATGGGAAAACTAGACCAAGCCAACCATCCAATGAAAAATTAGACTGAATCAATGGGATGGAACAAAGCAGGTTCTCAGCAAGGGATAGATACAAAGAGCAGAGGTACTTGGAAGTTCTTTCCTTGTTCTAGGACTTATGGCTCTCATTCCAGCAATTGGCAGTGGCATCACACAGATAAAGTCCTCAAGCAGCACTGTTTACAGCCTTTACCTAATCCATAAGTTTTCCCTTTTCCATTCCAGATCCCATGAATTTCTAAGTGTGGAGAACTGGCGGCAGCCCCAATGACTTCCAGTCAAAATCCGCTCATCTAACCAGGGATGTGCTGGTAGTGACCTGGGTTAGGTTTTATGGCACAAGATCAGAAGATGGATAAACTGCACCAAACACAAGATAAGTTAAGATGGTCATGACTTGGGGCTCCCCGAATTGATCCTGCTGTTTCAAGAATGAGTCTGAAATTGTTTAGTGCCATTCTCAACCACTCCCATCCAGGATTGACATCTACCTTGGAAAAGGGTGAATCCTTTTTGATGCAGACATGAATTTTCATTCACAACTTCCCCCTTCTGCCTTGTCCTTTAAATCCTCTCATTTTATAAATATTTTATTCATAAACGTTTCACTGGTTTATATAATTAGTGAAATAGTTTATTTCATTGTTTTTGAAGTGCAATATGGGTTTTGGGTACTAAACATGAAACTTTTAATAATTTTGTTTCTCTTTGTAATTTTTATTCTGCTAGTAAAGAAAATGTCAAATTTAAAATAAATTCCCCTTTTCACTAAAAAACTGTTTTTGTATTGCATTTTTTTGTAGTCTTTCAATTGTAATCCATGTTTATGTTATACTGAATGCATGGTTCAGTTAGTCAGTGAGGGCCTGTCAATTAATGCTCATGTCATCACTCTGATGAGCTACCTCTAGAGATAATCATAGGACTAGTTAAAATAAGGATTATTCCTTAAAATTGCACATTATTTTACCCAGATTTTAAAAATGTTATAGTTAATTTAGCATTTAAGTTTTTACATGACATTGCAAAACAGCTTTAAACCAGATGAAATGATTTGTCAATGTGAAGTTATTTCATAACATTCCATATTACCTCTCATCTTTCTCCTTCTTGGACATCTTTTTGTCATCAGCTAAGGTTTTCATTACATCCCGAGAAACAGCTTCTTCACGTTTAACAGCAATTCTATACAAAATAAACATTATTTATATAAAATTAAATTTCCAATTAAAGACCAGCAAAAAGTAAAAAAAGATGAAACATATTACAAAAATCTAAACTAAATTAATATCAATTAAGTAACACATTATAAGAGACATCAAAATAACTGGTTTGATTTGTTGATCTAGTCTTTTTTCACACAATGACTTATTTGACATGGATATATATCCTACATGGAAATGATAATGTGCATATTAGAGAGTTAGCTTAAAGATTGGTACCATTACAAATCCACAGAATACTCTACTTCAACCAACTGGAGTAATTAAAGGTTTCGACCAATATAAAAATACGAGGCCAGAGTATGCTGATTTAAATCAAGTAATTTTTATTAAGTCATTGAAAGTCAAGAAAATTTTAAATTTCATTTTTCTTTCTGTTATGTTTAATATTGAAAATAAAATAACTGAACAAGATGCATGTTATTTTATTCAAATAAGTTAAGAACTTTCTCTCACTCGTATTGAGTTCACCCCTGAATTAAATTGAAAATCATCCCCCTTTGAAGACACTAAATAACGGTATTTGCTGATTGGGATCATAATTACCAGACAAGTATTTCCATCTTGGGCCATTGACACCTATTGGCTATCACTGGTAAGCCTACTCATCAGTGTTGGTTTTGTTTTAAACATTCTGTGTGACTATATAAACTGCATGACTAATTTTAAACCATTCACCATGTGACGAATGAAGATACTCGAAATATATTCACTCAAATTATTAAAATTGTTGCAACACATTCTTTTTTAAGATGTTCTAGTTTATATAGTGTTGTAGTCTGTTTATAAAAAATAGATACAACGAAAAGATTTTCTGCAGTATCACAAAAGACATTACAATTTTGAACATAAATCTTTATAATTGTTTCATTTTTTTGTGTAATATATCGGTTAATTTTATGCATGGATACCTTAGAATACTTTACAATGTTAGAATAACTATTCAATATTTGAATTGCTTGATTTTAAAAGGGACTTCTGCAGTCTTAGCCAAATTTTTTTCTTTCATTTTTGATTTGATGAAGGTAGATCATCGTTTGGTGTTAAACTGGAACTTCTGTCATTCACAGCCACGCTGTATGTTTAGTTTCAGTATGATGTTAGAAAAGGACTTCTGTGTAGAATCCCCCTTTTAACATCAATTTCACAGCTAGAATGCGTGGCTGTTTCACACTTTCGCTTTCCCCAACGTTATCAGTCATGTTTCTTCATTCCTGTGTTGCTACGTTTATCACCCATTTCTTGTCGAAAAACTATTCCAGTTCAATGTCTTTTTTGCGTTTTATGATTGCTTAGCACTTAAGAATGATTTTCATTGGTTACCGTTTAACCGGCTATTTTGTGCTTGCAACAGATTCTATCAGTGTTTCTTTGGTTTCCATGCTTGCCATTGGATTTCCAAAATTTTGATTACTATCTTTTCAATTCTATTTGGATATTTATTGTTTTATAATTTTATAATTACAAATCAAATTAATTATCGTTCGTGATATAGATTTATTAGCCGCTCACTTACCCTTGATTAGGTATGGCAATGGATGATTTGACTGGACGTATAAATGCGTATTTTTTGGGAAAATGTATGATGAATCTTCAGTGAACCCGGAGAGCTTGAAAGTGATTGAATAATGCCAGAAAATTGGCTTGATTGCGAAAAGTGTAAAATGTCCAAAATATGGGAGTGAAATGGCTTTGAAAGACAGAAAGGATGCGGGTGATAGGTACGAATGGTTGATGCCGCCATATTAGCTTTGGACGCCATCTTGATTTGGCGACAAACATGCCCTGGATTCGACATTTTTACCAAACCCTTTTTGTGCTTCAAATATACCTATGAAATACTTATCATTGATAAATAAAATAGCATATTTTATTTTATATTTATGTATTTTCATTTTTTACTTCTTACAAAGAAATAATTTTTTCACTGATAAGTTATTTTTGCAAGCTAAAAATTAATGAGAAGTAGGAATTTCAAGATGCAAGTTCCTTTTATTTAATTTTCTATTGATGACATGATTATTTTCTCAAATGCAAGACTAGAATCAATTATTTTTATATGAAAATAATTGAAGTAATTCAAAACATTTTATTCATATTGATATATATATATATAATGTAAAAAATTCTGAAAATTGTATGATTGAAAAAATTTATAATATGATGGTGAAATTTGGCAACCTTATTTACATGGGTTCAACAAATTCGTGTCACTGGTTATGGGAACTTGAGAACCAGATGGAAAAACATTGCTCATGCTTGGCATTTGGGGCACTGTTCTATTTACTCTATCATGTGATTTACTTTGCTAATTCTTATGTCGCATTTCTATCTTTCAAAAATTTACCCGGCATTATTTCCAAATACATTAGGGTTTTACATAAAAAATATTAATGTTTAAATAAATCGAAACTATCTAGAAACTACACTGTGATTTGTGTCTATGTCCAACAAATTTAAACTTGCACAGGCAAGGAATTAATTAAAAATCATAAAAATCCGATTTAAAAAAAATAAATCCGATGATTTCTAAAAAAATTTTTAAATCATGATTTTTTTATACCCTGATGGGGGCTAAGAAAAATTTTAGTTAGATCTTGAATATTTGTTAAATTTGCTAACATTAAATCAGTACCATTTCCACTTCTAAAATGTTGTGAAAAGACGTTATAATTTTAGTCTAAAAACTTTTGAAGTTACTTTGAAAAATAGTTCACCTGAAAATATGAATACAGTAAATGACAAAAATTAAGCAATTTTCCAGAAGCCAAAGAGAATAAAATTTTGAGTAAAATATTACTATACTCAGAATGAAAACCGAAAGAGTAATGTATCAATGACAAAAGATGGGAGAAAAACAAATTCTTACTTGTGCTTTAAAACAAATTTCACATTTTTGTAAGCAAATGCAACAAGCCATGTGCTAATTACAGTAACAAATGCAAACAGAATAGCTGACTGGTAAGGATCCATTTGATGAATTCTCCAAAATAGCCCTATGAAAGAAACATCCAAAATTCAACACATTTTTGGCATTAGCTCTAAAATTCTAATTATATTAACATTAAAAGGTATTTTTCAAACAAGTATATGAGGTAGCAACAATTAATGCTAATATGACAAATTTAATATTATGAAATACAAAACACATAAAAATATATCCCTAAAGATCGTAAAATACTTTTTATCATGTGCAGAGTGGAATGTCAGTGTAAAGAGGATTTTTAATAGGAAAATATAATTATTTTCTTCATTTCCATTTATGATCACACAGAAGTTGACTAAATTGGTCATTGGTACTAATTAGTGATGGGGCAGAATTGAGTACTTTTGAGAATCGAATACTTGGTATTCGAGTACTTTTAAGTATCGAGTAAGTATTAGAATACATATACAAAAACGATTAATCGATAGTAAGAATCAGAGAACTACGATATATGGTACTTATTTAAAAATAACAGCTATCGTGTCGTTCTTGGTACAGTGGCTAGAGCACTGGATATGTAACAAACATATTGGTTCACGGTTTGAATCTGCTACTGCTAAAAAGAATTTGATAGTGTTATTTTAATGTAAGTGATAATTTTTGACAAGACAATCAAATTTATTATACTTTTTTAAATTTTTGATCAAGCTGTGATTAAAAAAGTAATTTATTTTTTACAAAACTCAAATTTTTTTTCTGAATTATATTTAATTTTTGTCTTTTCCGAATTATTTATATATATTTTTTAATCCCATGCACAAATTGCTGAATTTTTGGTCACGCATATATTTTCTGCAATTATAAATATGTGTCAAGTATTTTTTATCGATTTTAAAAATCATGATTTTTAAATTTTTGTTTTCGTATTGGAAAGATTTGATTTTCTACCATATTTTGAGGAAATCGTTAATAATCACTTTTAACAGGGAACGTGGCCAGAATTTTATTTTCTAGGGAACCCCGAAGATGAGAATGAAACTTTTTATACAAAACTCTTTAGACATTAAAAAAAGTCTCTATAAATGTAAAAAATATTGTTTTTCTATTGATACCAGGATCTGAAATTTCAAAAATTATTTCTCTAAATTTATCATAAATAGTGACACATCCTCGGTTGTTCTAATTACAATAATGGTTCCTCAAATATTTACAAAATAAATTACATTAAATAATCAAATCTAGTTCCTGGAAATTTACTTTTTATTTTTGCAACCACTGTTTGGAGTACGAAGATGTGAGAAGAGGTAGAGTAAAAGCAGAAAAAATATTCATAAGCATTTTACTATCATAATAAAGATTTTGTCAGATATTTTTAAAGAGAATTTTAGTTATTGTCAGATATTTTAAAGAAACTAACAGCCATCTTAAGAATGAAATAACGTTATTTTACTTGAAAAAGAAAAGCATATCAAGCATTATGTATCTTATTTGCAGATAAATTTTAAATGTCTAAAATAAAAAAGCTTGAAAATTAAATTAAATTTTAAAAAATTAAGTGTGAATAATTTAAATTAAAAATATAGTTGAAATTAAAATTGAAAAATTAAAAAACTTCCAGCTTGATTTTCAAAATTAAAAGGCAAACCATTGTGTAATTTAATGATAATTAAGCCTGCCTGTTCGGAAATTGCTTCCAGAAAATTTCAAATCCAATCCCTTAGTCGATGGAATTTTTGACACTTCATCTTGTGCATTTTCAGGACATGTAAAATTGGAAAAAGCAAAATCAAGACAAGAAACATAACACTAACGAGAACCATAGATACCACCATGCAATGAGTACTTTTGGCATTCGAATACCTAGGATGGGTACTCTTGGAACCGAATACCTTGGCTCCGATTACTTACGTATTCGAATATTTTGTATCCAACTACTCTTGTATTCGAATACCTTGGATCCAAGTACTTTGGTATTGGAATACTTTGGAAAGAATTGAGTACAACGATTACTTTTAAGTATCGTACATGAGTACTTTTGAATTCGAATACTCCCATCACTAGTAGTAATTAACGTTTCCTCTTTTTCCATAGGAATTAACTTCTCTGTGCCTTCAAATTGACCTTTGAACAGTAGGTTTCCAAAAGTTAAGAGTGAACACATGTTCATAAATGAAAAGGTCATTTTTAAAATGCATGTTACGCTTAAAGGGGTCAAGTGAAATCACCTGAAATGGTGCAGGTCATTTTCTAAGAAAACTTAAATTCTTATACATAGAAATGTCAAAAGTATTTTTATCACAATATTTGCTTCATAAATGAAGTGGGAGTTGCTTTGAAATGAGGGAAGTACCCATTTCGACTGTTTGGAAATGTCCTGTGGCATGCACTTTTCGTCACTCAATGGTCATTATTATATTATAAGAGTAGAGTTAATTAGATCAGAATTTGTGGCTTCCAGTAACATATTCTTGTTATACATTATACATTGCAGTATTTCTGCTACAACATGAAAAAAAGCATGTCATTAAATCTCTAAGAAATTATAAATATAATATTTTGTACTCCCAAAATTATCTAGTACTTCAAGTGATTCTCTTGCGCTTGTTCTCCAAATGATGTTATTGTTCTCCATGGTTACACTCCAAACTAGATTTGATGTACAATTCTTAGATTTAACGAGCTAGGTAGGACCATTAATGGGTAACTTACGAAAAATTATATTGAATTATGATAATTTGCAACATTAGTCTTGTTCAGAATCATCATTAATCTACTGCAAGCACCATTAATCCACTGCAAGGTTTGAAAACAAAAATTATACAAATTCCCAGTAAGTTATCTAGATATCAAAACTGAAACTTAATAAGGAAGTAACTTATGCAATAAAAATTTCATAATTTATTAAATCTTCAGCATGGTTATGAGGAATTCAAAATTAGGCATTTACAGAAAAGTAATATTTAATCAGTAAGATCTTTTTATCAAAACTTACAGAGCGGTATGGCTGACACGATGAATGCATTTCCATAAAATAAAGCTGATGATTTCGTGGACACATTCCTGCTGAAATCCTGCAGCAGTAATTCCTCTTCTTTAGTTAAATTCCTTCCGACAGCCATAGTCAAAATATAAAATTTGAATCCAAACTTGCAAAAACGATGACGTTACGGTAACGCTAGTCGGCGAACACGAAAGCAAAGCACTAGATTTTAATGTATTGCCATTCTTTGTTTTCGAAACTTATATTTAAAAGACCGGCCGAGCACTAATCTTCCTACAATTTTATGGGCCGCGGTGGCCCGGTTGGAAGAGTAACGGACTTGCAACCGAAGGGTTGCGAGTTCGAATCCAGCCAAACACCGTCGTGTACAAAGGGGGCTGGTGCACGTTAAATCTGTCGTGGCCTCAAATGTCCTCACGTTGGCGTGGTGTGGAAGTTTGGAGAGTGGGGTGCCAGCTCAGGTGTTGCCTCGTCATCTGACCGTGGTTCAAAATTACGTGGTGTTGTCCTCGGATCTTTCCCTTTGGGATTGATCCCGGACCGTCACCAATAGCCCATTGTGTAGCTCCAGTGTGACGTTAATTGAAATACCCCACCCTACCCCTACCCCTACAATTTTAGATTTTATTAATTTTTGATGTAAACTATGCATGAAAACGATATAGCGTCGAATAATAAGTAATAATAACGTAAAGTAAGGCAATTTCTATTTTTTGTTTGTTTTAAAGGCATATTTGATAAACTGTAATTTATTTTCTTGAAACAAATGTTGCGCCTGTAAAGAGCCACTGTCAAATTTGTTCTCTCAAAACAGATGATGGAATGATGGAAACAGTTTCCAAAAATTAAAGGGAATGGCTGGATAAAAGGATTTTCTAATTCATGATGATACTCATAATGACGGTATATTTCTCCTTATTTTTGGTAAACTTCAGAATGTTCTCACATTTGCATCCATGCGAATAAATGAACACTATCAAGCTTTTTTTCCGACAGATCTAAACTTACTCCTAAAGTTGATTCTAGAAAATCTTTAGTTCTTGTATCTTCAATTATATATTTACGTTTGATGTAAAGCAAATGTTCGACTATAAATAGGCTTTTAAGACCATAAATTAATTTATTTTTAGATGGAAATCGTTTTTTTCCATGATTTTGTTTCCTGGGGTTGGAAAAGCTGCCACATAACAAGAGATGTTTCGTTAAAAACGTGGTATAGCTGTCAAACAAAGGATATTCACAATTGTACATTTTCATCAACTTATTGTATGCATTCGAAGGAACGGTGTTAGAACTAAAATCCAAAAGTTGTTTCTACTTATTTGTAAAGCATTCGTAGATTAGTCAAGAAGTGCAGCTTTTCCTAATTGTATTAAGTAAATATTGTGTTGCATATAACTCAGCATATCACTTTTAATAATTAATAATTTTGTCCCAGATGATATTTTTATACCTGTTAATTTCACAGGTATTTCATAACAATAAGTTTAGGCAGTAATCCTCTATTCATTTATCATTTTTTTTATTTACTAAAATTGAGGTTGATCAGTTCAATTTTCATTTAGTATTTCAGAAATATAAACCTACCTAGTTGTGGATAATTCGAAAAATACTTAAAATGAACAAATGAATATGCTTCTATTCCTTGCTCCTTATTGTTATTAATAACTGTTTTACCATCACATGATGAGAACTGGGGAAAGTGCATTCAACATTAAATTTTTACTCAACAAAATGTTTTAGAACCTATTAATTTTAAAAACTTATAAAATAAATTAATATAAGTTTTTCTATTCTCTTATTTGTAATAGTTATGCAATCTGTTTTCATTTTATTCTATTACATTGAAGGATTAAAAATATTTTTAATTCACACAAAACTTAGAAAATTGATTTTTATCTGTTCTGTGGAAAATTGTTTATTCCTAAAGTGTTGAACATTTCAATATCTATCCAATATAATCAGAATAAATCAATTGTTATTATTTTTTTCATATAAATCCCCTTTATCTCCACAATTGACGTTCGAGATTTAATTTTAAGGATTTTCTTAAGAAATCTTTAAATAAAATCTCTTAATGATATTTTATAATATTTAATTTTAAATATTTAACTGCTCTTGGAACTTTTCTCACTAAAATTTTGACTTTATTCGGTTTATGTATGCTGGTTTAATTGATTATCCGTAGCGTTACAAGTAGGTAGTGGGTATGATAAAGGACTAAAATATTTTTGTGAATGAAATATGATTGATAATATGCTGTCATAAAGTTTTAATTTTTGTACCTTTGATTTAGTTCTACCTAAAGAAAATGTAGGATTACAATGTGAAGTTATGTTAGGGAAGGAATTTGTCGTATAAAATAATGAATCCTGTTAACAGTTCTGTGTAAACTGTAAAGCTACTTACCACGTTTAAATTTTACACTGAAAATGTTGAATAGCTTCACCAGTGATTTTAAAGGCACTGGTGTTATCCCCATTTTCATGTAACCTGTTTAAATAGAAATGCCTGAGAAAAACCATGAGATCATATGAAGCAAATTTCTCACACATTATGAGTCTATTTTGATCCTTCTGAAGATCACTCCTATTCAAAACTTATCCTTTTAAACTGCTAATTCGCTATATCAAATTAAATTGTGAATCTTTTTGAATTCATTATCCAAATTGTTTTCTGCTTCAACTTATCTTTCAACTTTTTTTACAACTCTTGCCCTCAGTAATAATTTTAAAATATTGTGTTGTGCTTTAATTCAGTATTAATTTGATATCTTTCTACTTGTGCTTTTCATTATATATTTATGTAAGATTTTTGAAAAAATCGGATTGTTAAACAGTGTGATTGGGCTTAGTGCTTCATCACTAACACTTATTGCTGTAATGATGTTTTAGAGTCAATTGAACCCTTTGGTTTAATTGACTAAACATCAGGTGCTTAGAACAATGTAGTTCTATAAGTATATTGTTAGCTTAAAAGTTTTAATACTTTGATTAGTACTATTTGTAGTCATTCTCATTTTTACACCAAGATTTGTGTTATTTATTGATTTGTTATGTTACTGACTGAATTTATTTAATTTGTCATTGATTTCAGTTACAAACTTGTCGAGGTGATAGAAGGCCTCAAGCATTTTTTCATCGTACCATCATAAAGGCATTCTTTTGAGGAAAACATTGCTATTTGTTTATAACTAAGTAAGTTATAAGAAATTATAAAATGCCTTAAGTAATTTTCATGGAGTGAATCACTTAAAATTCAGTGAGAACTGGCAAAATGTGACAAAACAGCTATGTAATAAAAAATATTCATTGTATAATATAGTGATGTCATGGATTGTGAATTCTGATGAATTTATTAATAGAAATGTATTGTTCACAATTTATAAATGCAATTTGTGTAATCCAGTTTGATATTCCTTTATAACAGGAGTATTGCTGTCTGCTCACTATAATTTATTTGTCTAAAATGTTTGGTTTGTGCATGAATATAAATCAATATTACTTTATAACTAGTTCATGCATGTGGCATCAGAATCTTGAAATGTGTAGAATAAAGGAACATTTGAAATCTTTTTGGAATGTTCGACAACAACTAACTAGGTTGACCCAAACTTCTATTAGTGGCTGTTCTGATTTGGGATGTGTATAGGTGCTGTATTATGGTTTGTAGCTACAAAAATAGTTGTTTGGGGCACTGTACCCCAACCTTTATTGAAAGCAAAGTAGATGTAAAAGACGTTGAATTGGATTTTGATGAAAATTCCATTCTGCGAATATAAAAATGTGCTTTTCAAACCTTTTTATTTCAACTATCTTTCCTTATAAGTTCTTTGTGTCTGAACAACAATAAATATGGTTACAAAACATTTTAAAACAAGTCTAAGAACAATTGAGGCGAAAAGTACAGGTAATAATACTTGCAACATAACTAATAATACATGCATAATTTTACAATTTAATATCTAATTATGTTTTTATTTTTGTTTGAATTGGAATTTATGCTGAGTTATGAGATTATTCATGACTTTTGATTCAGAGGAGTCCACATTGTTTCAAATTAAAATTGATGTCTATAACTAATCTTATAAAATCATTTGATTCTGAAATAAAATAACAATACTTTAAAAAAATTTTGGAGATTGCAAGTATAATTTTACAAACATTGTTATATGGTATAAATATTTTCTGGATGGTAATAAGAAAATAGAATAGGCATGCAGTGCTTTGGTACAGGAAAGTGAAACTTAAGCTGCAACTAGGGATTTTCAAATCCAGACAGCTGCTACTAGAAGTTTTTTGTTAATCCTAGCCATGGTTCAATAAAGATTAAATTTAAGTCCATAAAATCCTAGGAAATAACCTTTATTGAGTATGGGTTATTGTTTTAGAATTTCATAAGGTAGATTGAAGTATTTTTTAATAAATTCTAATACATTAATTGAATTTATCTACATTAAATCTGGAAAAGTCATTTGTCGTTTTGGTTCAATTTTCATTAGAAGTTAAAAGTATTATTCTGTGTGTAAAGCACCCTGTGTTGCATCCTTTGGATAATGTTCAAGTGATTCACAAATTTGACTTATATATAATGAATGTGTGTGTAAAATAAATGCAATTTTTTCTGTCTTTTCTTTCTCTAGATTAGTTTCAAGGTCTCAAGATGTCAGTGTGGGATGAGTACAAAGCTCATCCTGATGATGACTATTTTTATGAAAATAGTTCCACATCTGCAGATGTAGATAGATGTCTTTACTATGATTACAACTTTGAACTAAGTACAGCTGTCATCTGTGGCATGTATTTGTCATTTGGAGTTGTTTACACTCTATATGGTAAGTTTAAATTTTGCTTAAGATCTACTTGTGTGCAGATTTGTTATCAAATTGGTTTTTGGATGAATGGAATAGAAGTGTGCAGAAACAATTTTCTACCCAATTAATCATTTTAATCATGTTTTTTCCAGCAATCTTAGATTCTGTGACATTGATTCCAATGTAGATGAATTTGCAACCTAATTAGTAAATTAATTGAATGTCTTAGAAATATATTAATTTTTGACAAAGAAAAATTTTGTTTTTATTTATTTTGTTAGACTTTTAAATTTAAGTTACATATCATCAGCTTAGGACAAAAATTCATTAACTGACATTTTTATAAGTGTTTGACACTAAATACATGTTTTCATCATGAAGAGAAATACATTATCATTTTGTAATCTGTTTGAACAAAAATATAACACCATCAAAATGCTATTTTTAATTGTTGACCTAAAAACTGGTAGTTTTTAAACAACTGTACTATAAAATTTATTTTTTTTGTCAGTTAATGAGTTGCTGTAAGCCAATGATATGAGAAATTAACACTAAAAATTAGACAATAATTATTTTTTTCTAATGTTCCAGAGATTTTGAAGAGTATTTTACAACCTGGTTCTCTTAAAATCTAAAAATTAATCATCTATTGAGATTATGATCAAGCAGCTTTTCCTAAACTGGTCTGTTCTCTGTGCCAGTCTCTAGGAGAAAATACCAGTCTTCAGAAAATATTAGAACTGTATGAAAGTGTCAAGAAAAATATCCAAAATCGTTTTAAATGACAGCAACAGGAACATACCTGTTCTACCTTATAAAAGATGTACCCAGTTTGAACAATACAGAGAAGTAAGCAAATTCCCTAAATTAACTTTTTTAGGGCACTACACTTGAACAAAAATTTGGTATTCTGTTAAATTAGCTTTTTATAGGTAACCAAGAGTCGAAATTTGTGTGAAAAAATAATATGGGTTTTAGTGCATTTGTTAAGGGAATATGAGTCTGAAATTATTTTCCTTCCTTCAGTTTGCTTAAAATCATGTACGAGAGCAAATTGAATAAGATTTTTTTAGATTAAAATTTAACTTTTTCATTCCTGGGATATATTTAGGTGGTGTTAAATACTGTTATTTGCATTTACATGTATAAACTTGTCTGTTTTTAAATTGCTCATCTGCTTTTGTATCTAAATCTGTTTTTATTGGAAATTACTGTTATTTGCATTTACATGTATAAACTTGTCTGTTTTTAAATTGCTCATCTGCTTTTGTATCTAAATCTGTTTTTATTGGAAATAAATATTTTGGATTGCAATTTGCAACTTTAACGGAATGTTTCCTTAAATAATGACACTTAAATACAGGGTGTTTATTATGTAAGGGCACTTTCTTGTTTTGGACTAACATTTAAATATAACAATTTTTACTGATTTCATTTTTACATATTGTTTACTCAATTAATGAGGATTTATTGATAATGACATTAGCCAAATGACAGCCTTTGGCCACACTGCAAATATTGACACTTTTGACCACATTTACCATTACATTTAAGCACATTTCAGTGATCTTTTCAATTTCTTCGTGTGTAATTTGCTTAAGCTGTTGAATCATTGATCGTATGGACTTGTTCCTTTAAGTAGTCCTATTAAAAATTCCTGGCAGTCAAATCAGGGGAACAAGGGGGCCAATCAACATCACCAGACTTAGACATTGTTTGGCCAGGAAATGTGTTCTTTAGAATTTGCATGGTTGCATGTACTGTTTGACATGTTCCCTCAACTTGTTGAAACCACATGTGTTGTAAACCTTTTCTCAATCAATTTGAGACAAAAAGAAATTTTGCAATGTCTCACAATATTGCTACCAATTGACTGTAACTGCATTTTCATTCTTATCCTCGAAAAATTGGTCCAATAATGCCTTCTCTCCAAATTGGTCACCAAGCAGTAGCTCTGTGGGGGACTAAGAAGTCATTCATGAATTAATCTTGGATTTTTTTAATCCCCAATAAGGGCTGTTATGTTTGTTTATGTATCCACTGAACTCAAAATGAAGTGTGAACACATTCAACAAACACATGGTTGAAAGAGCCCGTATTTGTAGCACAATCAGGGGCTGTGATTGGACCGAAGTCATTTCAAAAGCTGTCATTAATTAGTAAATGTGTTAAAACAAAATTAATAAAAAATGTTTTATTTAAGAGTTATTTCAAAGCAAAATGCTGCCCTTTCATAAAAATCTCTTGTAAAAATTTAATCAAAAGGAAAATTACATTTATAGGAAAAAGCTAAATTTGATGTTAGGTAAGCATCAAAAAATACCTGTTTATCATATAGAAAGTTCAAGAAACACTGATGTAGTGTATTGATTTAATTATTGAAAAATATTTTTGTTAAGTACAACCAGAAATTCGCATAATAAAAATTGAAGGATAATGTTCAGTTACTTTAATGGATTTCTTAAACATTTAATTTGTGAATTATTGTATGCGCAAGACATTCACATGCGGGCAATACATACTAAGAAAGAAAATAGATTTCCTAAATCTCCTATATATTAATCAAAGCCTTATGTTTTGCTTAATTGATCCAGAATGGCTTAACCAATCAACCCTGATTTCTGTATTTGATACAGAAAACGTTTTCTGAGTGCCTAAGCAATTGAACATTATTCATTATGGCACTACAAGGGTTGATTTGTGAACCACTTTACATTACCCTAGTGCACCACAGCATGTGGGTTCATGTTACATCATCTCACCACAACCCATTTATAAAGTGGCCACACATTCATTCCAGACAGACTAGCATCCATGCCTTTTCCTGGATTCATACCATTTTGATCCAGATGCTAGCACCTTGATCACTAGACAAATTGATTCATAGTACTATCTAAAAGATAGTCAAGATTAAGCATAAAAATTGCTGAACTGGAAAATCCTGATTCTGGCTAAATTTTTCCTTGTGATACAAGATGTTTCAATCTTCAAAGAGCCCCTGACAATTCAATAGGGATTTATCCCCCTACCCTAAAAAGTCAGAAATAAAAGTTGCAAAAATGTAGACTAATTGATGTTAGTTGAATAAATTTTGAATGACAACAGAAAGGCACACTTCTACACTCTTAAAGTCTGACTCAAGAATTAAGTGGAAAAGATGTGTGAATAACTGTAGTACAAGCCTTGAATATCATAGGAAGAATGCATGATCAACAGTTTTGTAATGATTTCTCTCACAGATAGAATGATGCAGCTTGTCCTAATCTTGGATCTTGTGCCCGAAAATCCAACCAACACAGATGTGGAATTAAGAGCTCGCAAGATTGAATTATTAGTTAATTCTTGCCTGGGGGGGAAATGGAACAAAAAAATGTTAATTGAATGTACTATCTTTGTACCATGAGAACTACTGGTTGTCTCTAAGTCTGGATGGTGGCATTTGCTATAAGAACATAGATAATTTATTTAAAGTAGGGAAATCTGAATTTTATTGTTTTTTTTGTTTTTTTTAATTCTATTCCGTTCAAATGTTGGTAGTGGAATGAGGTAGTTTAGTAGTATATATCTTCTGAGAAGTAAAATTCATAAATATATTTCCAATTTTTCCTTAAGTGTGGCAAACGTGAATGCAGTTCTCCAGGCATCTTCTATGAAAAATGGAATAGGTCCATTTCTAAGGCAACAGATTTAGTGGTGGAAGCAGTTCTCATGGTAGTGACAGCATTTAAAAGAAGTATTTCTGTTACTTCATTACATAATTATTTTTGTGTGCAAAATCTATGTAATGGGTAGGGTGATTGCCTCCTACAATTGCCCAAGTTTTCTCTATTGGTGACCATCAATTTTAGTTTCAATGTAGTTGAGCTTGAACTTTTCTGCATTTGTCAAACGCAAGGATACTTTGTTTTTCTTATCTTATAATTTTAATATAAATATGTTAATTTTATTGTTTTACTTAATACTATGTATGACTTGCAGGTTATCGTTGTTTCAAAGCTGTAATGTTCCTTACTGGCTTTACTTTTGGTACCATCGTTGTGTACTTGATATGCCAACAAGAAGATCTGTTACCTGCTGCTGGAAATGTTGGTGTGGCTTTAGGAGCAGGTGTTCTCTTTGGCTTAATTACTATGCTTGTGCAGTATGTAGGCCTCTTCATGACTGGCTTTCACACAGGGCTGTTTCTGGGTGTAGCAGTCCTGCTCATTTTGTATCCATGGTATGTACCAAGCACCATCTGGATAGTTGTAGCCATTCTAATGGGATGTGGTCTTGGTGGTGCTGTGCTCACGTTATTTTGGCAGAAAGGTGAGGATGATTTTTGCTTTTAGTTTTTTTGAATTTATATACTAGCAATATTACCCGGTGTTCCTCAGTCAGGTTAAATTCGTTAAACATTTATTTGAAATCATCCGAAAAATCACTTATCTCTTATAGAAAAATGCAAATATAGAAAAGGCAAATATAAAAAAACATAAGCATAAAATAATTTTTTACATTCCATTTTGACATTTTTGTATCTTCTACAATTTACTTTGGACGAAATGTATGCTTGCTTTATCCATCCATATAATCCATTTAACGTACATTGCACTATAGTGTAAGACAAAACTACAAAAGTTGATAGCGAGATGACTATTTTGAGTTTAATCTATTGTGAATGCTTTTAAGTTCATTTCTTGTAAAAATGGGGGCTGTCAAGGCTTATTGGGTATGTCCACTCTGTGCTAGCAACCTTCGAGTTGTAGGCGGTGCAGGTTCAATTCCTGTCAAGTGCATTCCTCCCTGGGTGTATTTCTCTCTTCTGTCAGTAAAACTTTCATTGTGTGCGTCTATTACTTGATATTGTATGTCTTGCGCAACATAGATAAATATGGCCCTTGTATCATAAAACCCCATACCAACCAACCTGTAAAAATGACAAACTTGTAGCTTACTATTGCAGCCAGTTTTCCTATTAATATATTTTTTTTTTACTTGTAGCACTCTTTCACCAGGAATGCGATATTTCTGAATTCCACCATAATTATGAAGGGCTGGCAAATCATATTGATACTATATCATGATTAATTTAATTTCAATTAAATACATTTTTTCTTGAAAATTTCATTCTGCCTGAAATAACAGCATGTTTTAAACTTAAATGTCTTCAGTACAGATGAAACTGTATTAATTGTTTATAATTTTTCAAAAACTGGAAAGTCCCATGATTTTATTCTAATATCAATTTATAATTATTCTAAATTTTTATTTAAAATTCGCTTTACTCCAACTGGCTTGCAGTTTTAAAATGATTCTTATTGAGTACAGCTTTCAATATGATCCAATAATATAATTTGGAACTTTAGAAACAAATGGAAGTTTTACTGATTTTAATTATCTTGTAATAGAAACCTAGGTCAAAATTTTTAAAAGATCCTTAAAGTACAATGCCATGGTTACCAATCTTATTTTAACTTTACCATTCTTATTTTAAAATGGGACTTTATCTTAATTTTAACTGTCTTATTTTTAAATAACTTTATTTTAACTACTCACTTTTAAAGTAAGAAATTACCATCATGTTTTAAAATGTTTTATTTTGTATATTTGATTTACTTTTATGAAAAGGAATTCCACAAATCATTATGTATTGAAGCAATAACTTTTATTATGGAAAGCTGGTCAAAATATACATGTACTGCCAAGAAATGAACCCATATCTAATGATATTTTGCACAAAATAAATAATTGGTTTAATTCATTGCCTCGAAAATAAACTCCAAAGTAATTTATTTGCAACACAAAATAATAGAACACATAAAAACAGAAGTGAAATTCTGATCATTGAATGTAGATTTCCAAAACATTAAAGATGTGAGCAAATGTCATACTTTGACTTCAAATTTGCTCAGAAAAAAGCAATTTGAGATTACTAAAGACAATAATTTATTTACAAAAATAACGGATTCTTTTATTTCAGATTATTTATTTTAGAATCATTTTTCATACTTACAAATGTACAAATGTGACTGCAATCATTTCGCTGTCTAACTCAGATAACATAAATTCTGATTTCTAAATAAAATTTCAATTCTGGCATTGCTATATGCAAAGTACCAAAATACTACTTTCATTATCAGGTTTTTCGCTGGCACTTTTTGCATTAAATAGACTCATTTCCTTACAAAATGTAAGTAATGCAAAATTAAATGTTTTTATTCTTTTCATAGCATCAAATATTTATAAATTATTTATTTTTTAAGAAAAATAAAAATAAGTTCAAACATGAGTATTGAAATTAAATTCTCCACAAATATAACTTTTTGGAAAAAATTGATTTTCCAGCAATACTGGTAAAAAACCATCTGAGTTGCTACCACAATCATAAAAATACTCAAAAAAATCGAAATCCACATTCCTATGTGGATTTCGAATGTTTTCAGCCGCCTCTCACACCTAGGACAAATAGAATTTGGGTTAATATGTAGCCTATATTACACGCAGTGTTCTAAAGAATAAGTGTACCAAGTCAACGGTGTAGATTTGTAGAGTACAGACATACACCAACTCTGCTTTGTATATATAGATTATTTATTTATAGAAGTTGCTCAAAATGCTAGCTTTTCTATTTTAAGTTATATTGATGTATGTGGTTTGTTTTTAATTATCCATATGTAATTATAAACCCAGATTCATTGGACTGTAGTAGGGATTTTTTGAACCATCTGTACTTCAAAATATTGAACCAGAATTATCTTTTCCTTTTTGAGATGACTAAAAATAGATTTTTTAAAATGCAAAATGTGTTTTGTTAGCTTCAAGCACTAGAAATGCTGAACTGATAAATGTATCAGCATGAAAATGTTATGAAATTGAAATTACCAAATCTTAATTCATTTTGGGGATATTGAAATGAAAAATAACGTTTAAACTTGTCTGTCTGCTCTCTTATGGCACTTTAGTGGTCAGACATTCCAGCAGGAAACTACCTCACATATTCAATTAATACAGACACAAATTAATCCTGTGATCTTACATTTTCTGTAAGCTATATTAATCAAATTTTTAATTTGATTGTTTCTGCCTGGGAGAGTTTTTAGGTAACCTTTTTATTTGTTGGAAAAGAAACATTAAAAATATCACATGAATGTACAAATAATCCCTGGAATTTTCTGTTTTATTATTTATTTATCGTAAACATAGATGTTACTGAATAAATGCTTCTCAGTATTTTTCTAACTGGTATTTCAATATACTAAACATTTATCTTATTCTCAATTTTCCACTTTTTCGATTTAAAATAGTTAAAAGTAATCCATTTGGATGTCATAACATTACTGCATGAAATAGTTTTAGTATACCTTTTTTGTTGATTTTTTTAAATATTTCCTTCTGCCAGGTCTGACGATTTTAGGTACTAGTATTTATGGAGGTGCCATAATTGCTGTGTGTGCAGATTATTTTATAGAGAAATATATTATGATACACTGGCTGTGGGATAGAATTAGACTCTCCACATCTCTGCCAGTCTGTTGGTTTTCCTGGCTGATTCTCGGAGTATGGCCATTCATGATTCTTGTAGGATCCCTCACTCAATGGCGAATAACTGGATTGGGTATTCATCACCAGCAAAGTGAGTAATTGACTGATTTCATTTGGGTCTTTTTCTAAACATGAAACCACTGTAAATTAATTGTGCTCATATTATTTGTCTATTATGAGAAGAACCTTCCACAATTTCAGTAACCCTAATGAAAATTTTCAAAAAATTGTGAGTGAAGTATTTTTCGCTCTATTTTATTTTTTTAATATAAAAAGCATTTATATTTTTAAATTTACTTTTCAGTCAGAAAAAATAAGGATGTATTGAAGAATTCAATAATCTAACCTGAATTTCAGTCTAAAATTCGATACAATTTTTTTAAAACTCAATTCACATCAATGTTTATTGCTGAACTGAATAATGTGCAATTTCCTCATGTAAATTTGAACTACTTCTTGCATAGTTTGAAAAACTGGATAATATTTGCTGTGGGTAATATTTTTGACTTATTCTGATGCATAAATAACGCCATGACTTGATTTCCTGACTAACTTTGTAATCTTTCTTTTTATCTTATGATGCATAGGTAATTGTATGTAATTTTGATATAATATAAAGTTTTACATTTTAGTAAAAAAAAAATCATAGAGCTTTATAACCATTCTCTTATGAGTTTAATTCCCATTTAAAAGGATTAAATATTTCTGGCCTCTTCTAAAAAATTTCTATACTATAAGAACTTGACATTTCTTTTTCTCAGTGGTGCCTCCCAGGCGACGAACAAGGCAGCTTAATTTACAAAGAATAAGGCAAGAATCTCGGGCTGAGCAGCGTCAAAAGAAGTACCGCTACTTGTATCAAGTCCGTACTGCACATGGAGATGTTATTTCTCAAGTAAGTACACTTGATGTGTGGAAATAATTTTTGTTTTAAATTACTTACAAATTCAAATCATGATTTTTTTCAAATTCAATTTATTTGATTTAAATCAGAATTTTTTAATTTAAACTGGATTTTTGATTTTAATCAATTCATTGCCTCTGTTTCAACGTTTTAGACATGCAATCAGTGTAGTTTCTAGATAGAATTGATTTATGTTACCATTAAGGCAATATATCAGCAAATTTCTGAAAGATTAAAATTGAAATTAATCTTGGGCCTTGTTGCTTTTATTCTTTTTTTTAATTCTATTTCAGGATACAAATCCAAAAAATCAGAATTCTGAATTAAAAAATAAACATTTTAATAAGGGAAGATAAAATTTAATTTAAAATTTTATAAATTATGATTAAATTTTAATTTCCAATCTTTTTATTATCAATCTTGTTTCAAGTGTATGTTAAGTTAAACTTTTAAGTAGAAAATATAATTCTACAAATACGGAAGTTGCTGTTGTGGTAAGATGGCTTAATGAATAGCTTTCTTGTCTTCTACAAACACAAAAATCTAAACCAGTTTCCCCCATTCCAAAGGAGGTATGGATAAAATATTTTTACAAAGAGGAAATAGAAAAACATACTTTCTCGTGAAATTTCATAATTATAGGCATGACATGATGAATATTTTGATTTTGAATACAGGAGGTTCTTTCCATATGAGATGTGTTCATTTTCTACTGGAGGATTTATTAAATAAGTAAGGAAAACCCAGTGCTCATTACTAACATACTGAAAATAAGTTTTAAACAGTATTCTTTTATCAGAAATAGCAAATTCTGTCCTGAAAGGACATAAGCTAATAGTGTAACTATTTAGTGACCATAAAATTATACCATACAAATATCTATTTAATAGCAGAAAAGTCAGTTCTCTGAGATCAGTTCATTCAATTAGCATGTAAAACAATATTTAATTTTCCAAATTACCAAAGAAAATTTTATTCCCACACAAGCAACATTTTAAAAACTTTGATCAAGGAAAACTCAAGCTTAATTACGATACTTTTCATCTTAGTAAAAATGATTTTTCTTAGAATTCATATTGCCACCCTTATTAATTCTATGGTGTAAAACTACAGGGTGTCAAAAAAGTGTACCATTCTGTTTTTACATAATTTTTAAATGAAAAATAAATATTTTACCAATAGTTTATTCAATCTTTCCAATTATGTGTTTGGTTATTGTCAAATCTATTCATCGAAATGAGCTTGATTGTTCATTAAATTTTGCCAAATATTATAATCATCAGTATTCAATTGTAATACATTTTTTATTGTCATTTGAATTTGAAGATAGAAATGCAAATGGTTTATTTTTTCATTATCATCCATGAGCTTATTGATTTATTCCAAGTCCTTGAATAACGTCTTAGAGTTGAGTTTAAAATGGAGCTTTTATTTTTCACATTGAATTAATGCTGCTCAATTCTCATTTAGAATTACGTTCAAAGCATGCAGAAGAAAGTATGCCCACCAGCTGATGATAGCTTCACTACATTGCACTCGGACTTGACTCATCTCACAGTCTTGAACCCGTCAGAGAGCATGGCCACATCTATAAGTCAGTTACCATGAACGGGGAAAACGTGCAAGGTCATTTCGCTTGCATGTCTACTGCCAATACTTAAAAGCTCTAAGCACAGAGCACCCTCATTGCATTTTCTGTACATCATAGTAGCCTCAAGCCATTTTCTTTTGTGATATTTTAGTTTCCTTCAATTACAAATACTCCTGTGTTAAAATGGCGTTTGTCATAGAATTGAAACAAAAAGTTGAAGCAGTCAAATGAGTCAAATAAAGTATGTGTCTATTGTATAGAAGAGGCTAATCTGTTGCTCTATAAAAAAGCAGTTGTAACAATGTCCGGTGAGATTTGGTGCCTTCAAGTCAGATGAAAAGCTTGCGTGGTGTCATTTGACTGTTATCCACAACTCCTTGTGGGTAATCTGTATGTATAGATGTTATCTTTTAAGTTATATATTATTACAAGATACTGCCATTATATGTATTTTATAGTGAAGGAATCTTATTGACTGTCGATTTGCCAACAGCCAAATTAAAATGTCTCAGTTTGTCTTAAATCACATACTTTTTCCTATTCTTATAATTCCAGTCATCACTATGGCAAGACTATCAATCATTGTAGAATGTTTTAAAAAGGCAGCTGTTTCTTATTAATGCATACATGTTCTATGCAACATCCAAGTTTTTATAATTTTACAATACAGCACACATTCCATCACCGATGAAATGTTTTCCAATATGTTTTTAAAGCACAGATCAGTGCAAGGATTTATTTGTTGATTGTTACTCTTTTACACATAATCATATATCAGTATTTATTTTGTATTTATTCTCTGTATATTTATGAAGTTTATGAACAGGGTGAAGTGGCAATATTATTTTTGTGAGACTTAAAATTTCCAATTCTTACTATATTGGTTGCCAACAAAAATGATATAAAGCAGGTAATGAAATAGTCATTTTATGGTGTTGATTTCTGTAGAAGTTTCCAAGATGCTGCTCAAGAATTTAAAATTCATAGCTTTTTCGTTCTTTTTATTCACTGCCAAATAAAATTCTATTTGACTTGTAACAGTTGTTTGTGTTCATTTCTACATTAAATGCTGCAAACGAGAGACAGAATTTATAGCTAATAGTATAAATAAATAAGTATTCATTGCAAACCTTAGGTGCACTGTAATGTTGAAACCATGAAACCAAAGTTCCTTTATCAATCCCATGACCAAGAAAAAGTTCTTTAGAAGATGTCTAAATATAAAAGCAAATTTTAGTTACGACTAAATGAAAATTAGTGTTAAAACAAGCATTGAACACCGTGTTTTGATGCCTTAATCTGATAAAGTATTGTTAAATTAGTCTAAATATGAAATTTCATGACTATCCGGAGATATTCAATATTAAGGTTGTCAATTTCAGGGATCATCTTCACATTGAAAATCGCTATTCGTAGATCGATTAATTGTAGTTATAATAGTTAACCGAATTTTAAATTTGAACACTATTTCAACATCGACCTTCTAATGAAATGGACTGAGCATGTGAGCAGTTGCTGTAATCAGATCTCTGAAGGGAGTGGACTTACAAATCGCCTTAGCTGATCGGCTGTCAAAGCAAACCAGTGTTTTTGATAATGGTGGATAATCACTTTAGCCAATCAATAATTTAAGATTCATGCTTCTACCCACAACCACGACATCTTCAAACGGAGCAACGAAGAAATAACATGAAGCTGTGGGCACATGCTCAGTCTATTTCATTTTAAGATCGATGTATTTCAAATGTATTTGTCAGACGTTTTATAAATTTGGTTACCTCCTAAAATCGCAATAAGGAAAATTTAATGTAACTCAAAAACTAATCAGTGGAATGAGCTGAAATTTTGCATGGCCATTAGAAGTCCAGAATCGATTCCAATTCATAATTTTTTCAAACATTGATTTAATTATAATTGCATAAAAAATTATAAAATAAAATAATTGGATTTTGTTTGAGTTTAACAGTAACATGGAATAAAATATCAGCGCTATAGAAATATTTAGAAAGATCTATAAGTCTGAGAAACTGATTTAACATTAGGAGCTCCAACCTTTCTGTGGTAACTTCGAAACAGTAAGATCTTATGACATGTAATTTGATATCAAATTAAATTTTGATAGATTTGAAATAGAGATTTTTCATTGGAAATTATGAAGTTGGTGCTCGATTTAATATGAATTTATAGAAGACATTAGTTCCTGTGAAATGCCATCTTTGAATTTTCTCTACTGTTAAAATTGCTCGAATGGGGAGGGGTAGTTGGGTTTTTTTTCGCGACTACATTTAACTTTAAAGAAACTCAAATATATCTTAATAAATTCTGGAAAAAATAAGATATACATGAAAATGGTTTGCAATGTGGTTTAGGACATAACATTAATAATTTGCCTCTGCAAACACATTTCATCATGTCAGAAAAAGTGATTTACGCAGAATTTCTTTACAGCATTTGAATTTTGAAATACTAAGCCTGGTTTGCAAATTGATTTAAAAACGCTCTGAATCCATTTTAGCATTACCTCGACCAGCTATTAACAAGTTCTGGAGTATCAAAAGATTTTCAATGTCTCAGATTAGTTGGCAAATATGTAAAGAAATGGTCATTGACAAATAGAATACAAAAATTTACTGCAAAGCGAAGGATTACATGGAATTTCAAAAATAGCATTTAATCTTTCCTAAGAGGGAAATGAAATTCTTTGATGCCATCCTTAGTAATTACATTAATTAAGACGCTGTCCCCAGTGTATATATCTCTTTCAGCTGCAGATATGAAGGTATCTTTCACTAAGCCAGTAGCTCTTTCCACTGTCAAAGGTTCGGGAGTTCTTCCTTCCATGTTCTGATTTCCAACCTAAATATAAAATATTGTAACAATTGATTACTAAATTTGAATTAGACAAAACTATTCCGATTTTCAAGAGATTGGTACTCAAGTCTACATTAACATTTTCAAAAAAATAATTTTAAACATTTTAGATTTTTTTTCTATATTTTGTTTACTCAATAACATGTATGGAATAACATTGGCCAAATCACTACCTCTGGCAACACTGCAAATACCGGCTCTTTCGACCATTTTCCATTAAATTTGAGCACATTTCCGGGTTGATTTGTTTAATTTCTTCATGATTGTTTTGCTTAAGAGTTTAACCACTGTTATATTGACAGCATACTCATTTCTTTAAGCAAGCCTAAAGGATAAATCAGAGAAATGAGGGGGCTTTCAGATTTTATGGCGCAAAGGCCATATTTGGCCAAGCTGTGCAAATCGCAAGACAGACAATACAATGACTGTGAAAGAAAAATCAGAAGGGTAGGCGAGTGTAAAAATGAAAGGGAGGAACGGTCCCTCAGGTTATTCGGCCACGAAATGCATCCTTTAGGATTCACTTAGTTGCATTAATGGCAATCAAATCACAACTAATGGCAAATGCTTGAAAAAATCACCACAAAATAAAATGACAGAAATTGAACATCTTGTGTAGTCAAAAGAACCCATATTTCCAGAGTGATCATTTGACTGAAGTCATCGTTGAGTTAACAAAACATATCAGAAAACTAAATAAAAACATTATTTAAGTTATTCTAAATTAAATGATGTTAGCAAAGAAATTGTGATAAATGTTAAATTCTCCTACAAAGGTAGATATAATTTTTTATTATTTCAAAACAACCTCATTGACAAAAGGCAGAATTTTAAATACCACGACAATAAATTTTCAACCTAGTAGGACGATTCAAATATAGATAACATCTATATCTACAATTGAAGCTAGAGTTTATGTTGTAAAGACTCAGAAAATTGTTAAAATTAATTCAATTTTAATACATTATTAAATGTATTAAAATATAGTTCTAATATAAATAAATTATTAAACATACTAAAAGTCAAACTCCTGCTATGTTGAGATTGAGATTGCCTACATGATAAATATGATCAGTTGCACAGAACAAATGTAGAAATCAATTTTTTAACCAGAGTACAGTATCAAGGGTAATATGAGAACTATAATACATTGCTAGTCATCGAAAATGCAACACCATGAAGGACAGAAGATATCAAAACCATATTTATTAAACAAATAATATAAGCCACAAAGGTAACATTATAACTCCATTCAACATGTGGAAAGCAAAGGAATAGTAATTTTGTGTAAACGTCATGGCCAGCAATAACTGCTGCTTCACGTTTCGGCATTGAAAGATGCTTTGAATAGCAGCATGGACTGGCCATACGGTCAGTCCATGCTGCTTGCACACTTTGCCAAAGTTCATCTGGCACAGTCACAAATGAACTGTGGTGTTCTGATTTCTCAGATGATTAATCCAGTCTTGATAAGCCACAATTCTTCCTGTATAGAACTTGGAAATATGCTCTTCTCTATTTTTCAAAAAAGCATAATTAAGCTTTCTATAAAGTTCTATTAGTGAGAAACACAATTCCAATACTTAAAACAGACTCTTTAAGTATTTGAATTGTGTGTTTGTAAAATACCTTTGTATAATGTTATGAGGGACGTTACAGTGCTAATCATTTGCATATTCTTCCAAAGTTCAAAGCTATTGGATGTTTTCATGGTACTGCATTTTCGATGGTCAGCAGTGTAGTTAAGGATTGTAGTGAAGGTTGTACTATAGAAAGCTACTATATTGATTAAAATAAAGGAATCTTTGCCTGTTGTCGAACTTGGGAAAATAACATACCAGGCAATGGAGTGACTAACTGTTTTGAGGAGGGATGTTTTTCATGATATTGAACACAAAATGCCATGAATAACCAATTTTATATGCAAATTAGACTCCAGTGAAAAAACTGTTTTGGTTCCACTATATTAGAAACCACAAGAGAAGAAAAATATTTTAGAAGTTAAGATGAGTTAGAAAATGTAGATTCTCGGCTGAAAATTCAATTATCAATCTAGACACTTAACTCCTAACTCTTAATAAATGATCGCATTGTTACTAAAAATTATTAGAAGATAATTTTTGTTTTTCTTTACTAAATATTAGATACAACCATGAAATAAAAGTAAATTCCAAGTGGGATGTAATTATTTACAGATGGGAAAATTTTGAGCAAACTAAACTGAACGCCTTCCTATTTCCAAGTTTATTTTTTTGGAAAATTACTTATATATTTAATATATTTAGCGCAGTTATAAAATATGTTGATAAAAATACCTGATTATCTAGTAATGGTTGGAGGAGATGAGCAGATGAACCTGAAGCTATGAAACTTTCAGTACCTTTATGGCCAATGCCATCATAAGAATATACGTGACCTTTACCTGAAATTATACTTCAAAGTAAGCACATAGGTAAATTATATTATTTTAACATTTTAAAAAGTCTTATAACATAATTCTAGAATGTTTCAGATCTTTCATGCATAATGTGTTATGTAAGTCCCCCTAAATTTATCCATTAAAGATAACAATATACCTGCCAACATGTCAATTTTGGAAATCGTATGGTTCTTAAAGGGACCTAACATGCATGGATTCGCAAAATGTATAATGCATTTTAAAGCACCCAAATATATACACAAATCCATAATTCCACATTTTACTTTGAATGTTTATAATGGTTGATTTAGCTGCTTTCAAAATGATGTTTTTCAGCTAATTTAAGGGAAATGAATGATGCGCATTGACTACAATTTCATGTCACTAACTTGACATCAGCAAACTTTTATTGATTTCTTGAATTTTTGAAGACCTTCGCCTGAAAATAAACAACCTACTTGATATAAGACGATCCTACAGTTATATGAAACAGCTAGAGATAAAACAAACTTTGAGAATGGAAAATGTATCTACAGTAGAATTTTCATTTTCCAATCTAGTAGCAGTATGTTTTCCTATAGGAACTGCAGAGATAAACAAATAAGTTGTAATCTGTAAACATGCCATTTGGATCTCATAAAAACAGAATTCAAAATTTAAGATTCCATTTTAAATTTCGCCAAAAATCCTATAATTTCATCAGACTGTATAATACTACAATTCAGTCAAATCCATAGATTATATGATTAAGCCATACAAGTAGGCAAATATGCAATATTGATCTGTAAGAGAAGTACCCTTTGTATTTTAGGAAACTTACATTTATAACACTAGGTAGATTAATTACTCATTAAATTATTACATTTATTTTTGCCCTTAAAATAAAAAACACAAAGGTACTAGATACCTACTATAAACAAAAATATATATTGGAGAAATTTAAATAATAGATCTCAAAAGTGTATTATTCAAAATTTTCCATGATAAAATTTAAAGATTGAAATTTGTGTCTAAAAACAGCATAAGACAGGACAAATCAAAACTTCCCGTCTGATTAATTAAAGGTACTTTAATAGTTGGGGCCTCTCAACAGTAGAGGTAAATAATATAAATATACTCATAATACAGATAATAATTTATGTAAACAAAATAAAGAGTTCCAAAACACTTGTATATGAAGCAAGTGGTGTTTTACTTACACCCCCAATAAGGTCTCCAAGTTGGTGCCATTGCATATCTAGTGTTCTCAAAGTGGGGAAGTCATTTTCAACTTTAAAAAGGATCATTCTCATGTTTCTGAGTAGAAACACATTTTTTAACTTATTTGTTTCAAAAATGTAAATGCTGTCCCAGTTAATTCATTTTCATTGTTAAATTTTAAGAAAAAGAAATTTTACAATTTGATTTGATCATAATTTTTATCTGCATACCCTAATACAAAACAAAAAATATGAGGTAAAAAAGTAAATACTGAAAAAAACAATTTCTCATATACCATCTTCATCCAAACCAGCAACAATATTATACACATAGTATGGGAAAAACCGCTTGTAATACAGTAAAGTTGACATCATTTGAGAAACAGCAGGAGTGCTCATTTCTTTGTTGTGTTCATGCTGATACATCTAGAATAGAATTATTATTTTTGAAAATTAAACAAAAAAACACTAGTTACAGAGACACAAACAGAACAAGGAGAAACAAAGAGAAGTTCTGAGAATGCATGATAACTAAAGTTGCCAAATGCAAGGATCAAACTGAGACTGCAGCTTCTGTCTAACTAGTGCTCCTAATTGCTCAGTCAGCAGGTAGGGTGGGGGGGGAATTTCAATTAACGTCACACTGGAGCAACACAATGGGCTATTGGTGACGGTCCGGGATCAATCCCAAAGGGAATTATATTTCAGCAGGTTGAATTATATTTCATGATGCATTATGATAAGCATTTTGTGTAAAGCTAAATGTTGATGGCGCTAGTTATTTTATGAAAAAATGTGCTTCCTGTATGTATTTCAATGTGCGTAGCCAGAAGTAAAATCCTCGTTTTCTGATGATTTGCTTGTTTATACTACATAAAATCCTTTTGCGTGTAATAATAAACACAATTTTTTTGCAAATAAATTAATTTCACCTCTAACACAATTGTAATGTCGCATACAGATTATTTTTGTATTCAGATACAAAATTGTATAACGGTTTACATTTTCTCTAAATATTCAAGGTCCATAATTAGTAATTAATAATGCATGACATTTTTAAACAAGATGGCATAACTTGTGTTTTCAATTAAACTTATGTTTCTGAAAATAATTTAGCAAGTTCAGGTAGGTAGGTAGTTGATTAACATCGCACTGGAGCAATGCAATAGGCTATTTATAGCACATTAATTATACAGTAACTGAAATCAGAAAAGGAACACTGAATGCGTTGAAAAATAATGGAATAGGGTATTAAAGAAAAAGCACAAGCTATCCGATCTATCAAGTTTTAAAACAGAGAACACAAAAACAGATAATGAAATGATTCAAGATCAAAATTCTTAGGTTCCACCAATTATAATAATCTAAAAGGAAACAAATTTCTGAGAAAAAAATTATAAATAGAATAAAACTATATTAGTCATTAAAGATTTTAATATAAAAAAGCTGGGCCCCAAATTTTTTAAACAAACCTGAAAGTGAGGCAATTTTCTGGGTTTTCATTCAGTAAAATTCCTTACTGGAATTTTCAGTTCCTCCATACTACCGTTTTCATGCATATGAACTTTTCAATCAAAATATTAAAAAAGTACAAAATAATGAGAGTAGATGAAGGGTGTTGATACAGGGTGGGCCAAAGGTGCCTGATATTTTAATAACTTTTAAATTATTTTTTTGTTTTACTTCAGTATTACATAAAAACTTAAGGATAAACCATGGAAAATTCAAGACCGAAAAGCAAAGACAATTTGTGAAATTTTACTATCAAACTCGAAGATTAATAAGTTGACCCAACAAGAATATCATTGCCATTATGGGGTGCAAAATTCCCGAAGCAATTAAATCATTAGCGGTTTGATTGGTTGTCCTGAGGAACAGAGTTCAGGAAGCAACCTTCCACGAACAGGCAAACCACGCTCAGTTCGAAACCTTGAGAGATCCGACAACTCCTGATTTCTTCCTATGAGGCTATCTCAAAGACAAAATTTATGTTAACAAGTCTTAAACACTTCAACAGCTAAAAAATATGTAGGTTGAAATCAAAGCACTGGAACCCAAACTCTAAGTGTTATGAAAAATACCTTGGAAGGGCATAATTGTGCAAAGCAGAAAATGGACACTATTTAAAATATTTGATTTTTCAACCTAGTGTACATTTATTTCCTATGGATACAGTATAAGATTCTACAGTATTGTAAATTTTAAATAAAAAATAAGAGTTACTAAATAGTGACCTCTTTGTGACTTTTGTCCCAAGTACTTACTTTCATTCTTGCTGCAACAATTCTAGTCAAGGTGAGCACATCACACCAACATCCAGCACAGGCATGAACAGTTTTGTTCGACCTGAAAATGAAAGAATCTAGAGGTTGGTTTGGGTTTTATGGAGCAAGGTACAAAAAAGAAGCTGCACCAAACATGAGACATAATGCAATAAAAAAGGATAAATTTAAAATAGTCTAATTAACAATAAAAGGAGATTGAAAAACATGTGTTAATTAAATAGATGATATGATGTGGTTTTAATGACATAAAACGTTACTTTAAAAGATTAAACCTTTTTAAAATAAGTCACCAAAAACAAATTATGGAGACTAAAAACATTACTCGCAACTAAGACTCGAGAAACATTGAGACAGATGGGGTATTTCCATCTTAGTTAACTATTATAACTTTAATACCAATAGTAATTAAAAGGTGAAATTATAAATGTGATTAAACACTAGTGATTCAAAAAGGTAAAAAGTGATGAATGCAGGTGACCTAACAAGTCTGATAAAATTGGATGAGGTATTAAAAAAGCATCTATAAAAATGTTTACTGCTTGTACAAGTTAAAAGTTGAGGGATGAACATTAATTGAATTACCAATGCAAATAACAAGATAAACAAAAAATCGTTATTTGGGTTTAAAAAGATGTTCAGAAAATGAAACTGAGAAAAGCATCAATACTAATATAAAAGCTGCCTATAATTTAGATTTAAAGGAAACTGATTCTACTTGTCACTGTGATTCATATAAGTGATGAGAGCTTTTAAATAAAGAACCAAATCACCAATAGGAGGAATTTTGAGATAAAAAAATGAATACTTGCATATGTTCCTAAGGTATACAATAGGGCATTACAAATTCTTTTTGCCAAAGTGTATGTAGTTTTTAAAAACTACAATTTTGCGACTTTTACCAAGACCAATTTTATTTATCAACTTTAAAAAAGGAGGTTTAAATTGTCATTAATATAGTCATCACTTTCATATAAAAAGTGCAAATGATAGTTCACAGGCCAATGCAATTGTGAAGTTCTCTTATGAACACATGTTACTTATTTTTTATTAGTAGTAATGCAACCATATCACATTAACAAACTTCTTTCTTTTCTGCCTGCTCTTGAATAATTTAATGCTGACTTCAGATAACACAGTAAATAAAGCTAATTAAAACTAGGCATAATGAAATGCATATCTGAAATTAAGGAATTTTCTGATATTCTTAAATTTTAGAAACTTTTTACTTCATTCATGAACTTCAGAAATTCAATAACTTCTAATACAAATTGGAAAGACAGAACAAGCATTGTAACAGTTTTATATTAAAAAAATCTGAAATATCCTTTCACATACAAATCGTTGTATATAAAAAGTACAATTTCGACATAATCTTAAAAAGTAATCAAAACTATACACTTACAAAGTAAAGAGCTTAGGTTGATTACGAGAATAAATGCTGTATCCAGAGGAGAGCCTAGTATCAGATGCAACTACAACAAAGTCATCTCCAGCAATAGCAACAATGCTCCTATTAAAATACAAATAACATGATTTATTAGTACAAAGGTTAGTTTTATCAAAAGTAAAATACTAGTTAAATAATTGATAGAAAGTTCTTGCTTTGAACAAAACTCAGTTTCCATGACATTTCAGAAACCTGACATTCAGTTTAAAACTTTCTTACCTAATTGTTTCACATTTTTTTAAATGATAGTGTTTAAAGAAAAGTTGTGCACTTTTTTAAAAAAGGCCTTCAATACAACAGCAATCTCTTACTTTTCAAATCATGCCATATAAATGCAATCTTTTTATATCATAGTATAAATGCTATTATTAACATGAAATTTAAATTGACCCCTGAATACAATTTAAATAAATAGGAAAAACCAGTCTTTGAAATTAGAAGCAGAGTCAGGCTGCAATGAACCTACGCATTTTCCTTCAGTTGCTGTAATTTTCCACTGGGATGCAATTTTAAATATATTTTGTTTTAATGAATGTCTGTTGCACATAGTACGACTTAAGATATTGAATTTGTAAGATATTTAAAAGTAAGAGTATCAGGTGCACACACGTATTCAAGAAATAATTTTGAGGTGGCCCCTAGTCTCTCACTGCATTATTTACTTGTATGAATAAAAACAAACTGATTTATGCTGATTGAATTGGTTTCAGCTGGCATGTTTAAATGTTTTCAAACATAAAATGGTACAGCTGTAGTCTCTGCCGCGCACGGTGGCAACGACTCTTGGCGCGGCTTTTGGCGTAGTTATAAGCGACTCATGCCGGGTGATGGTAACCCATTTTTTTCTCGAATTTTCTCCTGGTTAGGGTTAACCTGTTTTTATGACAACCTTGCCGGCGTCCAGTTCTGTCCAGCATTTGTTGTTCTTTTTAGTTTGGACACGGTGGAGAGCGGGTCTTTTTTTTCAGGATATTGCATCAGGTTGTATTTTTTCGGTTTATTTTATTTTATTATTTCTAGAATTCCTTATTTAAGATGCCTTCTGTTTTTAGTATTGTAGATAAGTTTCAGGAGAATTTTTCTCGCAATTTAAAGTTTTCTTTTTCTGGTGGTAGGCTAACTTACTGGACTGAGGGAGTAGCTAATCGTTTTTTTTGTTACGAGTTGTGTCGAGATAAAGAGTTTTTTTTTTAAAGGAAACGGGATTAATTAAATCTAAAGTTTCATGTGATAAATGTAACGGGGATATGACTTTTTCAGTTAGGAATGCTGTTAGCGATGGTTACACACATTTGTCGAAATCGTCGGGATGATAAGCCTTGTCGTAGTTATAAATCTATTAGACACGGGTCATGGTTCCGTAAGAGTAATTTGAAGATGGAGATTTTTTTTGACATATGAGATTTTAAGGGGTACAAAGACGGAAGATATAGGGGAGGAGTATTTTTTTGCATCCCACACTTTAGCCGATTGGCGGCAGTTTGTTAACGAGGTGATTTCTGATTTTGTTGAAACGCAATCAGAAAAAATAGGAGGGGTAGGTAAGTATGGCGAATGTGCGATTTCTTTGCAGATCGCATGGGAAAACGCAAGGGTTCCTATAATGGTTTGCTTTGAAATTTCGTTCCATTAAAAAAAAACCGAATGGGGTGCGACTGAGGGTTCAGTTCACGACTGGCAGCCCCGTTTAAACAGGAAACCCTCATTTACAGTGCAATCTGTTAAAATAACTTATATTCTACTTATGTACATTTTTTGATTCATTTCATCCATATGTACAGTATAGATTCACTGTTGGAAATTGGAGAAAAAATGGGTTACCCTCACCGGCATGAGTCGCTTATAACTACGCCAAAAGTCCATATAATTAATCAATATTTGCAGTGTTTTTCTAGTCAAAATGTTTAATTCAGATTTACATAATTCTTCCGTACGTATGCAGTATATATTCGATGTTGGAAGATTTCCTTGGCGACATAAAAAGTGCGCCAAACACGGCGCCAAAAAAAACGCGTTGCCACCGCGCGCGGCAGACTACAGCTGTACACATAAAATAAATTTTGCAGAGGTCTCGAGTCCAATGGGCACTCTCATTAAATACATGCATCTAGGCAAATGGGCAAGCTATTTTTCTTACCTTTTTCCGACCAAAGAAAGTCACCCAACACATACATGGATTCTTGTTTATTTCGGCAAATGTATTGAATTGCAATATTGTTTACATTTAGCATTTATCTAACTTTAGCATTTGTTTTCGAAATCTTGGGAGAACCAAGGATTTCGAACTGATATCGATTTCTGGCTCAGCATGTCCTGAATTGATGGATTGAAAAGCATTTTGAACACTATTTTGCCGACTCAAATGTACTAAACACATGATGTTTAAAGATTAAAATATGTATGCGCTAAATTTACAAAACATCACAAACTGAGAAATTGGAAATTTTCCACATAAAGGAAATGAACTTAAAATGAAAATCATTCAAGCAATTTTTTTAAATTACCCTTCATTGTTGTCATAGGGGCTAAAACCTGCTTGCTTGGGCATCGACGAGTATTCCGAATATCCAAAATCTGACACATTCATTTTTGTATTTGACTTCTCAGGTAACTAGAGTAAAAAACACTATATTAATAAGAACACCAAAAAAATTCCAATCGAAAGCACTCTAAATAATAACTTTCGAAATTCCGAAGCATACTTACAAACTTCCGATTCGATTTTTAACTTCCAAATAGTAAATAAAAAATTGCTTGTCATACCGCTCCGGTTTACAGCTAAACTCAAAAGTGAAATCATAAAACATTTTTAAAAGAAATATGAACTTTGAAAATCCAAACGGCATTGTAATAAAAAAATTTCTTTCCTCATACAAATGCTTTCCTTGCATTTTATTAATTCGGTTTATTCGGTATGAACAAAATAAATATCATGATTTGTATGGTAAGCAGCAATAAAATTACTCAACTTAGTCTCAGTTTAAATTGTAGTTTGTTTTGTTTTAGAAGTTTGTTTTTATTTTGCGTTTAATTCATTGAATAGATGTGAAAACTTCATGAATCGAATCTTGACAATTCATAATCTTTAATAATTTTGTGCAAAAGTGTACGCCATGCTCTTTTGTTTGAATAAAAGCACACCAATGTTTTTTCGTATAATCTACAAATCTTTACCGCAAGTTACTGTTTCTTCTAGACAATTTACGTGCATATATCCTTTGATAAATATTGAAAAGAAAGATGTTAGAAAATCTGGAAAAATCCCTACAAGATATTTTCCAGAGCTTTCACTGTTTTCAGCAATGAACTCTTTTTTGTTCACAAACCAACAAAGGTTTTATGCTAAAAAGAGAAAAGGTTCGAGACAAAACATTCAGGTAGGTACTACTGTAATAAACTACAATTGAATTACTACGATGAAAAATTACTGTATTTATAATTTTTCAAAAAAAGAGCTATAGATTTATTGGGCGGGATTCATTTTGAATCTAAGTAATCTTCCTTATAAATCTCAATGAATAATTATTGAAAAAATACTCATTTAAAATAAAGAAATAGAAAATCTAGAACAATGCTCAGAGTGAGGAATTAAGCTTTTGTCTTAAACTATGGTGACAAAATGTTAGCATTGCATGGATGGTTTTTTAGTCTAAGTTGAAATTCTCATTTTTATCACAGAGCACCAAATTTAATCTTGGAATATACTATGGGATCTACTAATTTTAAAGTTTGTACACTACTATTTTGATTAAATGCTAGTTTGAACATATAATTAAATGAAATGATAAGCAGTCCTTTAATCCACATGTATGGCATTCGAATTGGTAAGAATATTGAACTTATGCTGTTTTCCCATCTAAATTGAAGGCATTTTTTACTACACGAAGCTCATGACTCAATCATAGCTAATATGGAGGAGTCATAAAAATGTATATAAGATAGTAACATGCAGAATTGAAAGAATCTGCACTTCTGCTCTATCCATTCTCCAGTATCAGATTGAATTTAATGATTAACTGGACCAGCATATTATAATATTTGGAATAATGTTGCACAACTAAATGTTAACCCTCTGAGCTTCATGAGGTTTCCATGAAGTACTGTTGCTTTTATCTACGCTATTGCTAAATTGTCCCATCTATTGGTTCATCTATTTAGTCATTAATCCTGGGAAAGATTGTATTGGTCAAGGAATCTGAAACTAGTTGTAGTTGGCATTTGATTCACATGGTTTTGGATGAGTATATTCGATAAATTAAGGGACAGGCTAAGCATAAACAATGCTTTCTCACAAATGGCATCTTTAGCATGGATTCTAGTTCTGTTTTTCAATGGAAACCATAAACGATGGTAGTGATTGCGAGCTAACATAATCACTTATGGTGATTGTCATACATAATTTTTCTTATGGCAGCCTTTTCTCCTGGTGAAACCTTACAACCTTTGTAGAAATGGACTTATAGGTCATCTGCCTTCTCACCCTAGCCACACTGTTGAAGCCAAGAAGGAAAAATTGCAGGCTTCATGGTGGAATAATGCATGCATGATTCTCAGAAGGTTAATATATTTAAAAGTCAGCATTATATTTAAACCTTTATGACCTATATAGTGCTTCTGGTGATAAGATTTGGACTTAAATATTATACTTGGACCTAGATAAATAAGGTGAGGGATCCCACTAACACCAAATTATAAATTTTTGTGTAAAATTAAAAGTCATACAAATTTCAGAATTTTTTGCAATATATATTTATTATATCTGAATAAAATTTTTAAAATTATTTTTATTCTTCTGAAATTATTTGGTTAGACTGGTTTTTGAGAAAAAAATCATGTAAATGATAGAAAATAAAATAAAAGGAACTTGCACCAAGTCATGAAAAAAATCCTACTTCTATGCAAAAAGAAATTATTTGCGAAAAAAAATGTTATTTTTAAGTAAACAGTAAAAAATGAGAGAAGACATGAAAATATACATAAATTGAAAGCAAATATGCTTATTTTCAAAATTTCTCTGAGCACTGATAAGTATTTCAAAGTTATATTTCGAATAAACAAAAAGGGTTTATACATAACACAAGAAAATGTTGCTTTTCTCTATGAACAGCATAGAATAAGTGTAATAGCATTCCCCAGAACATGCCAATTCAGTGGAATTTTGAGCTTGCAATAAAAAGAATTATCATTGCAATCATCATAGTCATTAATAGCTTTCTGCTTCAATCCATAATCTAATTTGCCAACATATTCACTCAATTATCAGATGGACGAATTAAGTCTTTTTACATTCCAAATTTCAATTCCATAAATACAGAATAGTTATGCTAATAGTGTAAAGAATTCCTAAGGATCAATACATAAAATATCTCAATAAAATTTAAATAAAAATTAACCAACATATTACACCAAATAAAATGAAATTATTAAAATTCCCAATTTTAAAGATTTATTGCAAAATTTGAATGCATTTCTGATACTGCAGAAAACCTTTTAATTGTGACTTGGTGTCTTTATTTTTTCATGAACAGCTAATTAAAGCTCAATGCTAAATAAATAGCTAGAACATCTCAAAAAAAGAATGCAAGGTGCAACAATTTTAATAATTTTTGTGAGTGAATATATTTTGAGCATCTTCACTCATCACATGGAATGTTTAAAACAACCGTTGATGGACAAGGCTTGGATGTGACACCCGTTGGTCAATGGCTCAAGAGGGAAATACATACTTGTCTGGTAATTATGATTCCAATCAACAAATTGTTATTCAGTTTTTTCAAAGGGAGGATGATTTTTAGTATAATTTTGGGGGTGAACTGAGTACAAGCAGAGTTAACTTAATTGAATAAAATAACATGCATCTCATTTATAGTGGCTTCATTTTCAAATTTTCATAAACTTAATACCAAAAGAGAATGAAATTTAAAATTTTGATTTAAATCAATGATGTTTTTAAAAAATCACTTGATTTAAATAATTTTCCTGTAATAAAAGCAACAAAAAAACTCACAGCATAAAGGCTTTGTTCTCTAACAGTTCATTACCATGATAGACTTGGGATAGCAAGGGACTTGAATTTTAAGAATCAAGAAATCAAGTTTGTAAAACTTGGTAGACAACTCTAAAAATATAGTTTTAACTAAGGGAAGTTTTAAAAAAGTTGCCTATAACTTAAATTTTTATTGTGTTCAATCACCTGTAAGGTATATATTTCACTCCGACTTGCAGCAATGTGGTTTAAAATTTATTACCAAGACTGAAAAAACTAAGTCATTATCAGTAAAAACTGTTTCTAAAGTGACAAGTTTACAAAATACATTCTAGGTAGTTTATGTCAACTTGAATTTGTGGAATTTATACTAGCAGTGACAAGTTTACGAAATACATTCAAAGTGGCTTATGTTGACTTGAATTTGTGGAATTTATACTAGCAGGATGATTTTATATTCCATTCTTTATGTAGGATGAGGATAGTGAAAGTGATAATGAGGATGAAGACATTGAAAGCGTTGAACCAGAAGAAGTTGGGGATGGATCTAACTTAGTAACAAAAAATGTTCCTTCTTTACGGTTGGATTCAGTTATCAAAGCTGGTCTTGGTATATCAAAAAAGTGAGAAAATTTGAGTGTACTTTATAAATAAAATTTCATATAATTAATTACATTTTTTATTGTTTATCATAGTATAGAATTGCTTAGTTAATGTCCTATTGTTTCAGGCCTTTATATATTAACCATACTGTATTGTGGAATTAAACCATTGTCTATTTCTCTTCTGATAACTGTATTACCATTTAATTCATTGTATACTAAGTACCATTGTATACTAGATATTCCTAGTCAACCTAGTTTAAATTTGTATCACAATCAAGGTTGCCATAGGCAACTAAATCCCTGTTATATTCCTTCATTTGAATAATGTTATAATACAAATCCATAATACTTGAAATTTAGGATTAAAGAAATTAACAAAATATTTGGATAAGAGAATTCAAAATTAAATTTTAAAATCAAAACACTTAGAGCACAGTACCTATGGCTCTGCAGGAAAACTTATTCTGCTCTTATTGTTATTCTACTTGATTTGAAGGTGAACAAACCTAATTGGAAAATATTTTTCCACAAATGTTGAAGTAGTGTCAGGTGGGGTAAAGTAAGTATAAAAACAGTGTTTTCAATTTCAAAGTATAATTTAGCAATGACAGTTTTAAAAAAGTGGTGTTTCTTTGCATTATTCAAGAACATACTGTGTTTTTTTCTTTATATTTAAACCTATATTTTTAGTTAAGTGGTTATTTTTATACCCTTGTTTTACCCCATGGGGTAAAGTGAGTAGCAGGTGAGGGAAAGTGGGTAATTCATAGAAGTTGTAAAATCATATTAAATGGTGAAAAAAACACAATATAATAATTGATAAGTGTTTTAAAAGAACAACTTTTGGTGAATGAGCTACTATTAAATTAACTCTATTCAATGAGCTACTATTTAGTGACCTTCTAAATGTCAAACTTATAATACCTAACAATATTTATGAATGTTGTAGCTCAAGATGAACTATGTTTGAGTGTTCATTTCACTGTAAATAACAGTAAAAAATACAAAACATGAATTATTCAAAATTCGTGAAAACGTTATGTTAACATGAATTTTGAGAATATAGAGGTTACATATCATAACTGGTCATGATTATCAAATATAGGTTTTGTGGCAATGTGTATAATAAATGCTTCCAATATCTATTATGCCAACATCCATACCAACAATTAACTCTAGATTTTTTAAAGAAAGAATGAATTTTTTCCGACTTCTGTTACTTGCTCGACAAACTGAACTTATTTTTTGAGCCTTCATATTACCCAAGAACCTTGCTTGATATTGCTACTGTCAATTTTGCTCTATGGTTCTTCAGTATTTTCTTCTGGTTCCATAACTCTATTTTCAGTAAGAGCCTGAGCTGATGTTCTCAAGTTTTTTCTTTTCCTTTTACTAGACCTATCTTATGTTTCTTGAAATAAATGCTTTAGGATGCTGGAGCCTCTGTTAATACCTCACATTTTTTTCTGAACCTTTTTTCTCAATAAATTCTGAGCATCATTTCTAAGATCAGTAGACATAGGAGTTGAGAGGATTGTTAATATGGCTAATTTCAGGGGATTTTTAACAGTAACTTTATCTGGCATGTAAGTTGCTTGAAAATTATGTTATTATTTCCCATGAAGCTTGATTTCCTTCATTTTGTGACAAGCTTACTACACATATTGAACTTCATTCTGGAAAATTAATGCCTTTTCTATCCTTAAAATTCTGCGTTCCACAGCCTGTCAATTTACAGTATATAACCACTTTCCTTAAATTCTTTCACAAGGTCAATTTTAATGATTCCTAAACCGTTTCAGTAGACATAGAAATGCGACCTTAAAAGTATTTTGCAAGTTGTTTTTCCCTGTACTTTTATATAGAAATTCCTTTCCATGTTATTTTCATTGGCATGGAAGCCTCAACATCTGAGGGCTGTAAGGCACGACTTGTAATTGGGATAGCCATAATATCATACCTATACATATATATTATGGAATACTTATATACCTCTTAATTTTTGCTGATTGAAAATTATCTTTAGCATAAAAGAACCCTCCAAAATAGTTTCTCCAATGTTGCCACTAGACCTAAAGCTATACTCACTTTACCCCATTTCATTTAAAAACATCTAGCATTTTAATAATGTTTTAATTTCTTGCCTGTTTATTGGAATCTGTTAACAAGTCCTTTATCTAGCTCAAGAGAACAAAAATATATATTAGTTTCAGAAAGGCGTACATAAATAGAAAGTTTCCCAGACAATTACAACTCACATGACTGGATCAAAACAAACAAGAGGCCACCAGGATCTTCTAGATGTTACCAGTAAAATGTTTTTGATTGAAAAACTTTTTAAAGAACTTAAATATATAGTTGTGAGTTTTATTTTCCATCAAAACAGAGTTTATAATTTATGATGTAGCTTTTGCATGGACTACCCACTTTACCCCACCAGACCCTACCAGTGGTATTAAGTAGCACAGCTGCATTATGAAATAATAACTTTTCCTTCTATATTTATTGAAATCTTAATTAGTTCTCCACATTCCAAGTGATCTGAGGGGCAATTTTCCCAAAAAGGAATCAAAAAGTACCTACATTTACTTGAAATTTCATTCCAATATTCATACTAGATGAACATTTTTCTAAGATGAAAATTAGAGCTTTCTTTTCAAATTCAGTTGATTTGCTACTTCATACACTAGGAAGTGAGGGGCACCAAGACAAAAGAGAGCAGAACAAAAAAATCATGTTGAAAACAGCATATTGATTCCTTTATTTAAAAAATCATATTCACTTTCTCATGAGCAAATGTTCAATTTAAGCACCTTGGCCATCCCATGGAATGTATCAAAGACCAAAAATGCTGCTCAGTGTATGGACAGCCCTATGTACAAAATAAAGTTGCTGACGAATGTTTTTGTGAACGACATCTATTCTATACAAACAATTCATCAGCTTCTTTGAAGCTGATGAATTGTTTGTTAGTAGTCATTGTTATATCAATCAATGAATACTATTATTTCTTTAGTGAGTTTAATAAGCTTAATTAAACTCACTAAAGAAAAATCCTTCTTGGAATGTTCAAGCAAATTGTTCTATTTGTATGTAATAATATATGCATCATGTCCCAGGTTTTCCAATTTCAAAATTATTAAACTATAATAAAGAAACAGAGAGAGGTATTGGGATTATTGATTTAAATTGCCATACCCTTCTGAAAATAATTTTAATAGTCTTGAACATAGGGTATGCCAATTTAAATCAAGTGATTTTTATTTAAAAAATCATGTTAAAATATAGTTTATGTATGGCATTTGTTGTGCTCTTCTATTTACTAAGTTTTGTGATTAACTTTGCTAATTCCTATATCACGTTTTAATCTTTCCAAAATTTACCCTGCTGTTTCCTAAAACATTAAAGTTATTTATCATAAATATTAATGTTTAACATAAATCAAACCTGTCCAGAAACTACACTGATTTGCGACTCACATGTCAAGTTTAAACTTGTATGGACAAGGAATTAATTAAAATCATAAAAATCTGATTTAAATCAAATAAATCCGATTTTTATGATTTTTTTAAATCGTTATTTTTTCATACCCTGCATGTATTCCTAACTTGTATTCCTCTTTTTGACATACCTAACTTTATCTTCATAACTCAATGTAACATTTTAATATGACCTGATTCCGGAAAATCCTGTCATTTGAAACCCTATAATGATTTTTTAAAGCAAGATCATCCCACAATTATAACAATATGCAGTGCCCTTACATGTTAAAATGCTGTCATTTTATATTTTTGGGCTACTCATTTTTCTAATGAATTCGAACCATAAATTTTAAAGCTATATTATTTATATATCATCGCAATTTCTAGATATTCTTAAAGCTTACGGAACAAATATTTCCCCTGAACCTGTGTATAGCATATTTACTTATGCATAAAAATATCTCATAAGCTGGTGTGTGCTCTAATTGATGCTAGTGTAGCAGAAATGATCATAAACTGACAAACCAAACCTAAATGTAGGTGTAGAATTTCTTTCAGTCGATGTTTACACTGTTTATATGTATTTTACCATTGAGAATTTGACATTATTATTTCCAGAAAAGTTGAAAAAGAATTCTATGCTAGTAAAGTACGAGTGAATGGAGAAAAAGTTATGAAAAAAGGAGCTGCAGTTAGTTATACTTTCTCTTCTAAATGTTTCAATATTTGTGTTTCAATTGAATTTTTTCTGTGTCATCTCATGCTGTATCTTCTAAAAAATACTAGTTCCTGCTTTATCTGTAAAAATTTAAAATAGATCTCTTTTTAATCTTCAAAATGCTTGGTATGCAAATGTATGAGGAAAAGCACTTAGCCATGTAAGAAAAGTTACTAAAATCAGATATCAGTTAAAAAGTTTTTAAAAGACCAGACATATTTTTTTTTCAAATTAAAGTACAAAATATCATTCTTTTCTATTTGAGGCAATCTTTTAAATTATACTTCAGAGAAAATCATGGATATCTCCGGTTTTTAAAGCTCAATGACAGAAGGATCAAACAAAATTGACCATTAATTTTTATTCATCAATTAAAAACTCACACCATAACATGATGTGAGTCAGACTGTAATATATCTAGACTCACCCATGATGAACTCTTATGTTGCCTGTTCTTGTGACATGTTCTCTTGCCCAGATCAATCAAAAATTGACTCTAAATATCTGTACCCCAGAGGTAAACTGTCGCAAGTCCATTTTTGGCAGTTTGGAGTTGGATCAACAACTCTACATAAAAAAATGCGCTCTATCTAGTGGTAAAGTGTGGTAACTGTCAGGGACTTCTATTCTGAATTAGTAATCAATTAGAACGACCATGTCCATAAGTAAAATGTTGGCTGCAATTTTATTTTAGATCATTTTAAACCTTTTGAGCGAAACAATTTTCAAAATCACAAATATGCTATATTTATTCATACTGGTTTCTAAAAAAAGGCTCCAATGGAGGATAATTTTTTTACTTCTGAGATAACACATTATGCCGACAACTGTACCCTTTTAGTTTTCAATAGATTTGGGTGGCTATTTGCTTCTCAAAGACTGGAAACATTAAAAGATTAAATCTGTACTTTGCTAGAAAAGGACCAATGCCATTTTGCAAGCTTTTGGTTGCAGCTGATTAGTAGTTTTTATTTCTTTAAATTTTAATACAGCACAAAAAAATGCTTTCCAATATTTTAGTTTTTTCTGAATGTTGACAGGAGAACATTTTCACTTTTTTTTTTATCACAACTGACATTACCTTGAAGAGATTTGTAGATCTAACTCTAAATCAGTTAATTTAGACATGGACCCTTTTGTACCATTCATATATTAAGCTAAAATTGCAATTTCCGTTTAAAAACTAAATAAAACTAATAAAAACGGTTTTATTGTTTTTGCTCGACTTGTGCGAACGTTTTGTCTGACGAGTTTCAATTATTAAAAGACAAATGTTCTTTCTTTATTAGAATTAATTTGAAAATTTTCATTTAACACAACCCTAAACTGAATTTTGAAATTATCCAATAATCGGAAACTTGTAAATTACACTCATATCGTGTGTCAATAAATTCTTGACTTTCTGTGAAAGTAAAACAACCATATTCAATTCTCCTTTGATTTAAATTAAATTTTTTACCAAAATATGAAATTTTCCTTACTCATTTGGTGCGAATCCTGATTGATACATACAAGTATGTTCTTTCAAATTAAAAGCCTCTAAGAATCAAAACCTTCCTAATATATAAAGAAATTTATTGCATTGTGCTCAGCGATCAAGTTTAAAATAGTTACAAATAAAATATAATTAGTTTTTCTTATTCCCATCTAGTGTCCTACTAAAATTATTGCTCTGTTTCCTGTTGCATTTATTCTTTCAATAATTTATTAACTTATTTCAGGTTTATTTAGAAGATGAAATAGATGTTGTTATAGGTCCCAGCCCAGAAAATAGAAGTCTTCTTCTTGTGGACAGAATTAATCTGAAGTCAGTTGGTAAATTAACTGGCAGTGACCAATTTCCTGTCAAAATGCAAGTTTTTAAATCATTGACAATAGAAAACTATTCTGATCCTTGGGTCAAATCAAGCCAAGCTGTTTCTGATATTGATTGAAAAGTGTGATATGTATAAAAAAATTTATGAATTTGCTTATTAAATTAATTAATAAAATATTTTATAGAATATATATTTCAACTTGTTGGAATTTTTTATTAGCATCTACTTACAAACTGAAATTAAATATTACTTATTATGCAAGAGGGTTTTCACTTTTGAAATGTAATATTTTTCACATGCCAATTCTGTTGGTAAGATTTTCATGAATTTTTAATTTTCGTTTCCTCCTTTGCAAAAATAATTATGTTCGTCATTTCTTTTTGTAATTAATGGATTGAAATAATAATTTTTTGAATTTACAAAATAAAAAAATGAAAGAATAAACTATACATAATCATTAAAAGTTTTGATCGATTTCTATCAAAATATATCAAGGTTGCTATTCTTTATTATTCTTTCAGATCATGTGTTCATATTGCATACTACAAAAAATTATGGAAAAAATAAATGTTAGATTGTGTTTAAATCATTTAATGGTAAAGTAATGAAACAAATCAGTATAAGACTATTTAGAAGATACAAGTAAACATCTGAGACTAATTTAACACTAAGAGCTCAAAACTTGATACACATAATCCAGAAATGACTAAACAAAACTACTTGAAACTTATTATCTTGGGTTAAATTTTGAAATAGATCCAAAACTGGTGTGGCATAATTGTATGTTACTATTCGAATTATGAAATTTTCAAAATTTTACATGAAGACAGCCCTTTGTCCTTATGAATTTAAAGAGATTCATTATTGAGTAACACCTTTGAATTTGATTCACTATAAATGATGTATGAATAAAGAGGAACTCTTTTTCCACAACTACACATTTGAGGTCATCATTATATTGGTTACTGTGATTAGTATGAAAAATCATGATTTTTTAAAATCAAAAATCGGATTTATTTTATTTATATCAGATTTTAATTAAATCTGCCCCTGTGTGTTTAAATTTGTTAGATATGAGACATGCAAATCACAGTATGGTTTCTTGATGGTATTGATTTATGTTAAACATTAATATATTATGAATACAGAAGACAGCAGGGCAAATTTTTGAAATTCGAATTATGACAATACAAATTATCATTGGGTCTTGTTACTTTTAATCTTTCATTTGATTTATATTTCATGATACAAATCCATAATACTTAAAATTCTAAATTAAAAAGTAATCATATTGATAAGAGGAGGAAATTTTAATTTTAAATTTTCTATATTTTTATAAATAATAGTAAAAAGTTACATTTTTATTTTCTGCCCTTTCCGTTAGCCAACTTGTTTCTTATGAATATCTTTCTTGACTGCTACAGACATAAAAATATTAATTTAAACTCATTTAGATTCGCAAGAACCAAATTCCCAGATCAAAAGAAAATATCTGAAATACAATGTTTTCGCAAAAAGGAAATCAAGAAACTTCTCTGTTTTCTCTTGAATTTTCTTAATTACAGACATGATAGATAAATATTTTGCTTTGCGAATATTGAGAGGTCCTTTCTACTTAAGTTTAGTCAATTTTCTTCCAAAGGGTTTTTCTAAATAAACTAAGAAGTGAGGGGCACCCATACTCTTTATTAATATACTGAAAACAAATGTTAAACAGTGCTGATTCCTTTATCAGAAGTAGCAAATTCCCTCTTAAAAGGGCATCAGTTCAAGCTTGTGCGACCTTTCTACTGGGAAGACTCAAAATTATCCGAAAATATTTTGTGCAATGCATGAACTTGACCCAAACTCAGCCTATGTTTTTAATGAGCAAAAAATATATTTGTTGGTGAGTTGTCATTCCAATACAGATGCCAACTCCTAGAGGCCCAGACTCCTTGCGTCCCCACAAATGGGAGAGGTAAATATTTCCAATGATAAACCTAATAAGTCGTTAAAAAACATTACACCTAATATGCTGTACAAGCCTGACCCCTTGGAACATTTTCATAGTAGATCCAGGACCCCCAAATATAAGGGGTAAATAATATGTGTAACCCCACAAATATGCAGAGCGATTCTATCTCTTAATAGATCACTTTACCAGAAGGGGCGCAAAGTTCTAGAGACCCAAACTCTCTGGGTCCTAAAACTTTTTTGGTTGGGACTTGATCCCTCTAACATAAGGTTTAAATATTACAAATACACCGATGTTGGTAAATATTTATGTTAACAAAAGTTCTAAAAGATATTTATATTAAGAATTCTGAAACACACACTTATATATGATGTTTTACTTCCCCAATAATTTCTCAAAAGTTGGCACCAATACATCCCAATTAATACTACCATCTCTACTTGGGAATCCAGTTATTTGCAGTTAAAATCGGCCATTCTTCAGCTGTTACTGAGTGGAAGCAAATTTGTAAACTCATTTGAATAAAATAACATTCTGTCCCAGATTATTTCATTTTTAATATTAAGAAAAAAAGAAAATTAAAGTTTTATTTAAATCATGGTTTTTAAATAAAAATCACTTGATTTAAATGAGCATACACCCTGACTGATAGAATCATTTCATAGAATACATTTTAAATTTCGTGTTTTGTAGAATTATTTTTGGCTTTATATTTTAGAGAAAGTTACTTAAAACTTATTTATATCTACTTAAGTAAGACTCGTTTTTCTTTCCTATACTTCACACAATAAAACAGTCATTTGAAAAAATAATTTATTTTCTGTACACAGTAAAAAAAACGCGAATACAATTAGACAAAACTTGAGCCATCATTATCCAGAGATGGCGGCAGAATATTCCCTCTGTCATTTGCACTCCCATTTTGATTGTTTGACAAAGGGACAACTTCTCTTTGTGCAGTTGGCAAACCATTGGTTTGAGTCCTAAGTTGCAATGTTTTAAAATCATTTACTTTACTGTCTGCAGTGAAATTTCGAGTCTGTTCATGATTATGATTTGTACAAAATGGCGGCCGTCCAGTCACATAGTTACTTTGACTTTTCGATGCATCTGATTGAAAGCCAGATGATTTATTTTCATGATAATCTTCATGAGCACCAAACAGTTTTTTACCTAAATGAGAATTTCTCCATAGTACTCCACTCCCTACTGCATTTGCATTCCACTTATCTCGAAGCGTTTCAAAATTAGAGTTCTGCTTCCCATGTTTGTTTTCCATCATATTTCTGCCTGGAAGTTTTGGTGTTTTGGAATCAACACAAGTACCTGGTTGTCTTGAGTTGTAATCTGATATTTCTGTGTGACAGCTCGTCAAATCTCCCTCGCTCCTGCTTTCACGTTTCAGTTCGGGATAGCCCAGACATTTCATTTTCAACCTGGATATGTTTGGCATGTGGTTGCCGGCTTTTGGTTTTGTGCCACACTGTGCTGGGTTCAAATAAGCTCTGTTATAATGGCTGTTATTAGTGAATCTAGACACACCAGTAACAGTGCTGGATAACAGGGACATGCTGTTCTGGTTGCTGTTTGTCTCCGAGAGTAAATCTTCAGATTTAGACCTCATCAGTGGCTGATTGTCATGAACATGATAGTTTCCATTACCATTTGGAAGCACATGTCCATTCACTCCACGGCCATTTTGGTTTCGTCCTAATAATGTTTTCATCTCTGATTGTAAAGTTCTGGCACAGTTTTCTTGCTGCTGCTCCAACTCACGCCGCTCTCTGAAGAGTCGTCTATCGATGCGCTCGGCACACTCACTCCTCTCCAAGGCTAAGCTTTCTTTCATTTTTTGGTTAAGACTGAACAGCTGATCATGAGTTCTTTGCTCTAGGTGAGTGATTTTAGCTTTCAGGTCTTCATTCCGACTGTCGATGTGATCCAATAGCTCTTTCTTGTTGGCATCTAGTTTCTTCTCCACATGGTTAAAGAAAGGAGCACAGTAACACATGTATCCTAGACCTCTTGGACCCTGAAAAATGAAAGGTGGCGTCTCAATTTACAATTCGAAAGTTTTAGTAGTAAAATATATATTTTTTTTTGTCAAGACTAGAAAAATACCTTCATCATTCCCTCTTTCCAGTGTCGATGATTCACCCACTAATGGTTGGTTTTATGGCACAAGGACCATATTTGGTCAAGCTGCGCCGAACGTAAGACAACGTCAAGAAAACAATTGTGAAAGGGAAAAAAGAGGCATTTGGAACAGAGTAGTGGGATGGAAGCAGAAAACGATCGCTTGGGTATCCCGAGAGCGCGATCACCGTGTTTAATAAAGACAGAAAACCCCATGTCAAAAAAAAGATCACTAGAGTATCTCGAGTCAGTGAAGCCCTTACACACCTAAAGATGTGCCCTGGGGCTCACCCACTGATGGAAATGCATTAAGGATTTGTTTCTACGGTGAAGGGTAGGGACTTTTGGTGTCAGAAACTAGCAGTATTATAATTATTTATTTTATTACAATCCATATTGTCGGCTTACAAGGGAAGCACATTAAGTCCAAAAACAGTTGAGAAAACGAAAAGGAGAAATTCTATTCCCTAGCTTAACTCACTAATTGTATTTCTCAATAAGAAACCCAACCTTCATGAAAATAAAAAATGACTTAGAGGATTTCAACTGTCTAAAAATCAACCACAATGCGGTCTAAAAAAGCTAAAAACCCCATCCTGAAAATGTTTGTTTAGTGTGTTTCACTTGTAAGCCAACATAGTGTTCCACTTTATTTTAACTCTGCTTATTGCTCACAAGTTAATTTAGATTAGAAATGACATGTTCCAAGGGATCCATAAGAAAGTGGGTTTGAGGAATACAGCAAAGTAAATTACCCTTCAACAAAAAGTGACCCGGAATCAATATTATTCAAATCAAAAACTTACTAGTCGGAGTGTTCCACTTTATTTCAACTCTGCTTATAACTCACAAATTTATGTGCTCAAAACTCATTGGCACTCAATTATTGAGGAAATTAGGGAGGGCAATTTCTGTCAAAATAGGTTATTTAGTTTTTACTTTTACTCATATTTTCCCATAAACTCAACAACACAGTACAGGCCCATCACTCATTTGGCGATGAACGGCCATCTGGATAGGCTTACGATGAATTACCTTATTCCAAAATTATCGCCAATTCGCGATGGTACCGTGATCTTGAGTCTCCGATTTTGTAGTATTTATTCCTCATCTTTGAAGGTAATCTACCCACAATGATAAAACTATCGAGGAGACCTTAGGAGTTGGCGTCCCCATCAAGACTTGTCTGATGGCGAAGGGAAATGAAAAATTTCAAGCATGCCTACATTTCGTCAAAACTGGTAGCAACTGAGCCTGATCTATTCAGGGCTCCACCCATATCTCAATATTTAGTTGATCTTAAATTGTCTCAACTCAGCTTCTACAATTTTTAAAACTTCCATTTCAAAATTTAGGTAATACCAGTTCTTTATCTCAGTTTCAGAACCCCCATTGGCCTAATAAATATAATTCATTCTATCCAACAGTTGAATCTTCTGCAGGAATGGCAATTAATCTTTGATTACAATTCAGTCTTTGCATGCCAATACATCAGGGGTCTAATGTCCCATCAAAAAGATGCAACTATCCGATAGGCACCCCTGGTATTAGGTTGGTTGACTTGTCTACCAAACACAGTGTACAAACCGCTAAATAGACCGGGACCTACGGCTTGAAATGGATTCAGAACCACTTCGAACATCCATGCCATAGTCGGACTTTGAACCCAGAACATATTGAATCGTGGGCCAGAAATGTCGAAAAAAACTGAAGTGGTGTAGAATTATAGGAAAGAATATTATAAGGATAATGTGACCAACTTACTCATAAACATGTCACATGTTTATTATTTGTACCATGCATTGTCTATAACATTCCTACATGATCTTCAATTCTAGAAATGATAGTGTTCTTGTGGGACCTGGTTTGATACTAGGGCCATACACTTCATAGCACTGCATTACTTGATTATTAGATGAATGTCAGGGTCATAAAAGTAACCCAAAACTTAACACTAGACATGGTAAATTAAAATTTTACATATCCTATGAAGGTCTCAATTAATGTTAATGTTTATCGTGAGAACTCCTACGGGATACAAAATTGAATATTATGCGAAAAATTATAGTACCTTTTTTATATTACCAGCCAAATCAGCATAATACTGTTCCCCTGATTGCAGTGGCTCTTGTGGAAGTGACTTCAATTTGATGGATGGAAAGTAGTTCATATCAGGATACATGTGGCACCCGTAGGGACTGATGTTTCCTTTCTTTTCCTTGTCAGAAAAATGTACCTTGTGACTTTTCTTGCTCTGAAATAAAAAGGAATTTCCAATTTATATTATCAACATTGTGTAATCTAAAAAAAGTAGTATTTGATTTTGCCTATAGTATATTTGTTCATATTAAATTTATAAAATTAATATTCCTAACATGTTTATCTTTTAATGTTATTTGTTTCAAAATAGGCATAACGAGTGTAGGGGAAATTTTCCATTAAAATTATGGTAAAGATGTAGAATCCGGGACATGTTTGTCGCCAAGCAATTTTTGTCGCCAAATCAAGATGGCGTCCAAAGTTCGTTATGTTCGTTAAAAAAAACGTGGACTTTCCTACGCGAAAAACCTTTCGCATAGGGTTGCCATAAAGCTGAATCAAAACACAAAGGTTACCATGTTTGGCGATAAATCGCTAGTGTCCCGGATTCCACATCTCCACCAAAATTATTTAAATGCGAAAATAGCTTCATAGAAAAATTTTCAATTAAACAAACCAGATGGGATGCGATTTTGCATCCACGCTATCCAAATGCTATCGCGTGATATATATCGGGGTTACCTTAAAATGTAGCTTATCGCCATTTTGACCGCGTATGGCGTTTGGTCTAAATGGAATAAATTGGGCAATCAATTATTATATCAATTCGGAATTCATTCTTTGGGATTTTTTTGGCGAAGTGCTGAAATCGTGTTTGATAAACAAGTCATCACGTTGGGAATAGTACAAGAAACACATTCCGCCGAAGAAACACTACCACCTCCTACATTTAGCTTGGCATAAAATGTCTCTCATGGGTTGTTTTATATAATATGTAATGATTATTGTGGTGCCATTTATCTGATTGAATCTGATGATCTTTTGAGAATTTTAAATCTCATTACTTATATAAGATATAATTTTATCATACCTTTTTATGTTTGTCTTTCTTTTCCTTTGCTGCGCTTTCTTGTGAAGTTCCGCTGTCTTTTTCTCTCTTCTTGGATGATTTGGATGGTTTTTTGGATTGTTCCTGCACATGAATGAGCGTGACTGGTGGATTATCCATAAGCTTGACCACCTCAGTGAATTCTTTCCTTTCTGCGATGTCACGAGCCATTTCACCTTGCTGTATTTGAAAATGTTATATTATTAGAAGCTCTTATTTAAAAGTATTTTAAATCAGAAAAGTAAATCTTGCTGATTCTACTATCAGTCATGGTGTAAGCAAAAAATGAATTCACTTGATTCTATTTCAATTACGATATAATTTTATCTTCAAATTATGTGTCTAGATAAGAGCACATATTGGGAAAAATGAATAATTAAGCTTTCAAATCAAATCCATTTTTATTTTTTTAATATATTTTAAAATCCTATTCTAATAAGAAAGAGTATTAGATTATGCTTTTAAAAATATAGCTTTTCACAAACTAATTCTGTTGAAAAGCATGTTGGATTTTAAACTTAAAGTAATGTTTCATAATAAACTAAACGAAAAAATTACATTATTTTTAATTTTCTGATCACATCCTGCTTCCAGCAAAATCCTTGTTAGTTTATTTCTCCCCATAGCAGCTGATATGTGAAGGGCGGTATCACCATTCTAAGTAAAAGAGGAAACAAATTCAAATGATTGAAGACTATGTTTTTAACAGAATAAAATATTTAAAAACGAATTAAAAAAACAGTCAGGAGGCAAGCCGCTCCAACTGTTAATTTAATTCTTACCTTGTTTGTCTCGTTGACATTACAAAATGCACTAATTAAAATTCTCAGGACACCTGCATGACCATATCTTGCCGCTGTATGAAGAGGTGTATCACCATACTGCTGAAAGAAAAAGAACAGTTTTCATTTTTGTTATGCAGTGAAACTCCCTTTACGCGACCACTAAAACTGTGGTCAACTAGGAAGCTCAAGGCTCAAAGTGTCGAGGGCAGACCAATCAGCATTTTCACCGCTCGCTTCGGCACTTCTGATTGGTCTGCGCATGTAGCTTTGCACCTTGTGCTTCCTATTTGACCACGGCTTAAGAACGGAATTTTAGAGAAAAAATAGTTTTCCTTTTTTTCATATACTTAAGACATAAACCCTTATTCGTACTTTTGTGGGTGTTTTACAGTGGCGGAGCTAGCTTCCAAATAAGACCAGAAGCCGGGCATCCCTTGTTTTGTAAATCAATTTCGACTGAATCAAGAAAAAATAATTTTATTTTTGAAACAAAAATCTTAGCGGATAGCTTTGATTTCAAATGTGCTCTACCTCCCGCACTCTATGGTCCTCTATGCGGCTTCCTTGTCACAGAACCACGTGGTTGACGCTCGATCGCCTTGGCGTTAGATGATTGCCGTATCTGATTGGTCAGTGGTGCTTTTCATGCGTAATAGATACTCCTAACACCATCTTTAACCCCTTATCCTGTCTTCTATTGAACGCCTGGCAGTTCATCCCTTACTACAGCGAAAATTCATACAAATCGTGTAATTCGTGGCTGACAGGGAATTTGAAATGAAGCAATTTAAATTCAGTTGTCTTTTATGTGCAAAATTTTCTATACGCTTAACCTCTTTTCACCTAAAAATAACGACACTTAAATTCCGTCTCTTGCCTCTAAAACCATCACAGTAAAAAGTTTTAGGAGCAGCACCTGCGTGTGCATTTAATAACTCAAAATTTCTGCTTTCCAATACAAAAAATTTATTCCTCGTCCACACAACACACGTTGTGGGAAAAAAAATTTTACCGTAAACCCTTTGTAAGATCTGCATCCCATGGTGGAGTTGTCTTCTATTGGAATAGCCTCAGTCCAGCTGATTTGCGAAGTTGATCTTTGCGCTTGATCTATCAGACTTCAGTTTTAAGGCAGCGCGCTGTCCTTTTGTCCTGATGGTCCAGAACTTAAAATCCATGCACCTTTGATGCACAGTCCGTTGTCGTTACATTCTTATGTCCTATTTATCGAATGTTTTGTTATCGTTGTTATTTTATAATGAGTGATGTTTTATTAGATTTTTATGCCTATTTTTGTACACCAATAATCTTACAAGAATTACCTTTGTTTAAAACCAAAATTCCCTTTCCAATCCTTCAAAGTTGTAGAAAAAAGTACGTACTGACATTTCTATCACCGTGGTACGAGAGGTTTCTTTTACTGACTAGATGTACTGCTGCAGAAGAAAAATAAGAGCCCCCTTTTATTTATGCATAGTTAGTTCATTGAGAAAATTCAATTTCGGCATCCCCAGTAAATGTTATGCTACTTTACTAGTAATTTACTCCAAATTGTATTTGATCCAAAAACTTTGCATCATCACCCTCCCTTCTCACTCTTGGTAAACAGGACCCGGAACCCAGTTCCAGTATTAGCTTGGATGTTCGTAATGATTCGGAATCAATAGGTCTCGATATAAGCTCTCTAGTAGCACAGTTCCGTTTAAACCAAAATTTCAATCCAGTTTTCATCAGCCATAGTATTACGACTGCAGGTGATACTTATTCCCGACTTACATCTTTTCCTTAACAAGTGAGATACCTTTTCCTTCATAAATAAGTCGCTTTACTAGTATATTTGAATTAGGATGCTTGCAAAATAAACATAAGGAAACGAAATATTTAAATAATAATTTAGAAATGTAGATCATGGTTCAGTGTTTCGATCAGAACTTTTGGCTCAAGAGGCTTTGAAGTACGCTGTCTTCTCGGAAGGAACATGTTTGGATTTTGGCAAGCAGTAAAAGTTCGATACAACTTAAATCTTAGCATTATATTATGGACAGAATTAGTCGAGATGTTTCACTATATTATCCTACTGAATTGGTGCCCACTGTTCTATTTACTTGAAGTGGATACCATTTCACTTTGGTTTATTTGGTAGAGATAGCTCATTTCTGTCAGAAGAGGGTTGCGAGCCAACCACCCCAATAAATAGTGATCTTACTGCCTTGGAAATTTATTCCTTGTTCAAATCGAAAAGACACGAAACATGGTCTGGCCCTCCCTACATTCTTCGTACCCCTTAAAGCCCCCTGGAATGTCATGGCTTTTTAAAGCCATGCTCCACAGTTCCAGCATTCCTTCCACTATTTTAGAATGTTGGTGTCACTGTGGCAACTCCTGAATGATCAAGAGTTGTTCGCTGTGCAGCATGGTCTTTTGTATTTGATTTAGATTATACCTTGATCAAGGGGATTAATAACAACAAAATAATGTTCAGTGTATCTATTTGAGATGCATTTTTCAGCAACTTTTCATCTTTTGATGTTCTGTAATCCGGTGATCAACTTAAATGATAATATGACTTATTTTAATCCGGGAAGTATCTTGGAAGAAACAGTTGAATGTTGATTCTTATTTGCAAGTAAGACTCTAATGACTGAAACACCATACTATTAGCTTCCCAAATTATTAACTAACTAGCCAGTTATGAGTGCTGTACAAATTTATAGCCAACTGACAAAAAGTCCTGATTAGGTGTATAAAACAGGTGTGGGTTTACACATCAGTTTTTTACATATATGGTATTAAAGTTACTCTTTCTCCAATTTCCACTTCAAGTTTCTTGTGTGTGATTCAGTTAACGTTATTTGGTTACCATCTCAAAGATATTAAAAATATATCAACCATAAAAACAGACCGAAATATGCTCGTCAAAATAAGTTAAGGGACTAAATTCTTGGGATACGGGAATCTGCTTCAAAAACACGAGAGTTGAAAAAGTGCATAACCCAATGGAATTCATGGTGTTACAAGCAACGATATTCAATGCCATATGCCGAATACGAACACAAGCACTTATGAGATAACTGAGATGTCAGTGTTATTCATAAGGGCACTGTGATTCAAATAATAGCAAACATTAATCATGAGAGGACAAGTGTAATGCAGCTCTTATCATATTCTGAAATGTCGTCCAACAGCTATGTGATCTGTGAAGTGAACCGTGCTGCACTTACCAATGTGTGAAAGCGCGCGCGCACCACCTTTACGTTAGTTTGTTTTTAAGCTCTGATGCAAATAGAGGAATATAGTTAGGTGGGTAGATAATTGAATTAAAGTCGCAATGGGAGAGCAATACTATGGGTTATTGGCGACTCTCGGGATCAATCTCGAAGGAAAGATCCGAGGACAACACCTCGCAATTTTGAACCACGGTCAGATGACGATATCACACCTGAGCTACCACCACATTCTCCAAACTTCCACAAATGGATAATTGTGTTGTCAGTTCCTCTCTCAACACCATGCTGGCAGAAATTGCCAGATGTATCACCATTCTCCATCGTTGTGCTAACGTTGTGGATGTCGCATTACATCATCCCATGCGAAGCAAGTGCCTATCTACCTTTTGTGACGTAGTCAAATGTACTCCAGATTCCTCACGACGATGCCCAGAACCATCGGTCCATTGTCTCCAAGTATGCATAAATACAACCAGATCGCCTTTTCTCAACCCAATAATTCTTCCTCTCAAGCGTTACAAACGCCGTCAACTGTTCATAATGTTATCTCGTATTGCAACGAGGCATGTTTACACGTACTAGCAGAGCAATACCAATTTAATTCATCAACACAATATTTGGGATTTGCTTTTTGATGCCTTCTTGTATATCACCCCGGATCTTTTCCTTCGGCATTGATCCCGGACCGTCGCCAATAGCCTTTAGTATTGCTCCAGTGCGACGTTAATTCAACTACTTACCTACCTTTTAAATTGTCCGAGTCGCATTTCAGCTTGTATTGCGCATGAATTCTATTTTCATATTCAGCTGAGATTTTAAACCAGAGCCCATTACCATGATAAACAATCTGCCTGCCAATTTCAACCCAATCCAACTCTTTCTTGGTGTTGCATTTCAAACAGTAATTGTATATTTTCATTCGAACCTGATGTGCACCTTCGAAATGCTTCGTTTTGGAAAAAAAAATAAAAGGTCAGAACAAATTGTTTTCATCCATTTAAGTATTTCTGAAAGCAAAACATTTTCTGTTTTCCCAGAATCACAGAATCCGATAACAGGAACCAGAAAAATATTTGTCTTCAGTTAACACCTTTTAGTGTTGTTTATAAGTTTAGAAAAAGTGGCATAAATGTATTATTGCCAGAAACATGAACGTGAATAGTTGTTTCTTCTACTTTGAAAACAAAACTTGTTTTCAAAGTAAAAGAAACAAAATTTGTTTTCTATGTAGTAAATTATTCACATTCATGATTAATGTATTACTTAGCTTGAAGGTTTAGCATTTACATCCTGTTCAAACAATATAAGTAACGTTTAAGTTAGTCATCTTTAAGCTTCATTAATTTTTATCGGATAATATTTCAAAACATACGGCTTGATAATACCCTTACGATGAAAAATAATTCCTAGTACTTACGCTATTTCGGACATCAGGTTTGCAGGCAGATAAAAGTAAAACTCTGCAACATTGGTTGTGGCCGTTTTGACAAGCAAGGTGCAAAGCAGTGAAACCACCCTTGAATTTGAAAAATTGTAACAAAATCATGAATTTCAGTGCAATAAAATTTATAAATCTGAATGGTATTTAGAAATCTAAAAAACATATTTGTATACAACTATTACACTTAACTAACAGTAAATAATCCTGCAAGCGATAAGCTAACAATGAAATATCCAAACCAAATATAATCTGATTTTACATCATTCACTCCAAACTTTGGGCCGTCAAATCAATTGAAACAGAGCAATTCGTTAATGACGAATTGTGTAAATCAATAGAGTGAATAAAAAAATAAGAAATCCTCTAGGTTATGAAGCTGTAACTTACAGACAGTAAGCTTTTCCTCTGATTTAATTTCAATAAACTTATATTATGTTTTACTTAAGATAAAATGAAAACAGAGAGTTACTTTATCAAAAATAAAATATTCTGCATAGTTTTGAAAACAATGATTGCTTCTAAATTTTCTTGCAATTTGAAATATTTTAGCTTTCTTGTGTACAGTTTAAGGCTAGCATAATTGATAACTGAAATTATGCAAGAGAAATGCAAACTTACATTGTTTTTAATATAAACATTAGCTTTGTTTCTGCACAGAATTTCCAACGTCTTACTGAATCCTTTCCAAGCAGCTTCATGAAGAGATGTATTCCCATGCTATATGTAAATACATGTAAGGTAAATAACTTACAGATTAAAATCTACTCAAATCTGAATAAAAACTATAACGTCGAATATATGAATTGCCTGATACCAAAAGTATAAAGTAAAATTATATGGTAATAAAATCTAATAAAACTACATATGAGATTATATTAATACTAAATAAAATCAATATAAGTTATAATGACATGATAAAAAGTAATTATATGAAATAAATAGAAGAGCTTTTAGCAGCAGTGTTAACCCATGTTTTATAAATACTTGGAAAATGAACTAACTGTTTTAGTCATCGGGACACGCATTCAGTGATAGTGTACCAGATGGCAGCATATTCCAATAGATGTTTGTGATAAGTGGTAACATTGGGTTAACCTAACCTCTGAAGGGGGTTAACCTAACCTAATAAGGAGGGGAGGGCAGTTACTCATTGCTCATCCATTCACACCAATATAATATTTGTGGTCCAGCTCATTGTTGCAGTAAGTCCTTCAATCATACAAGCAATCGTTAATCAACATCATTCAAAAATAGCTTTCATCATTTTTAGGAATAAAATTATAATAACCTTTAAGCATGCTTGTGATGATCTTTGTAAGATGTGATTTGTGTTTCAACTTCAATGTAGTTTCATAATTCAAAAAAGTATGTTAATGCACAGTTTGAAAACACATACTTAGATTTTAATTTTTTCACATTAAAAATCCAATTTTTTTTTATAAATAACTGAACTGCAAATATATCATTTTTGTAAAAGAAATATACTCGAACCCTTATTTATCTGTGCCATCAGTCCTTCTGGCGGACTAACAGGAGGGCGGACTGAAAAATTAGAATTTTGCTTGAACAAACATTCTAATTGTGAGAAAAGTTTGGCTATCCACCTCAGTAAGTGTTTGACACGAATTAAACATAAAATGTTGTACGAGTTTCTATGATTGAAAACCATTGTTGACTGAGATATTTTTTTAATTTCGAAAAAATTAACAGATATGTTTATCCGTGGACGGTCAAACCTTTTTCACAAATAGAATTTGTTCTTTCGAAATTCAACTATTATTTTCGGCCCACCTTACTATACAGTATAGTTCACTTAAAACTTTTTGTATCCATTGATTCTCATCTCAATATATGCACAAACTTTATACATAAAGAATATCAGATAAGTTTATGATAGGCGTGTGTATGTGTTAGGACCTTTGAAGAACAGCAATTTTAACAGAAATGCCCATCCAGTACCTTCTAAACACGCGGCAGTTTCTCAGGCCCTACAATTCAAGGGGTTGTCAATATTGTGGTTAGCAGTTGAAATTCACCCATAACATACATTGCTCCCATTTTCAAAGAGCAGCGCAATCCAGAAATTATAATTGTATCTTTCTGAAAGGAAGTGGTACATTCTAGAGATGTATTCAGAGGTAGCGTGGACACCTCCCAAAATGCAATTTATGTTTTCAAAAATCAATGCTGAAATTAGTTTAATCGATGTAAGTTGAAGTTTTGCTAAGCCCATAAGTAAAAATTGCAGACAGGTTTGAACATAGGCAAACATCGTCGGCTTAGAACAGAAACTCATTAACTAACGAAACAAAAAATTTCACTGTACCACTGTTTAAAGACTAAATAGTAAGATTTTTGTGGCCAAAGAATGAAAATAATAAGCATTTTATAGTGTTATACATCTTCTAAATAGATTACGATATGACAGTGTATTTCTCATCGTCATGAAAATAAGCATTTTAGTGTCTCCGAAAAATATCAGTTCATGAGTTTCTGGTTTAAATTGACGATATATTTCCAAACGAAATGCTCATTTTGTAGTCGGTTGCTAAAAAAGCAAATAATGCATCATGTACCTAGTGACTGTCTAAATGAGAGATTGGATAAAATGAGGAAATTCTATTGTCTATTCGCCATGATATGAATCATAAAGGATTATGGGAAGGTATTTGGATGAAGAGCCCACAGGGGGATTAGAATCCTTCCCGGAATATTCTCAAGTTAAAAACAATCAAAAATACACACTTACAAAATTAAATCAGCGTCAATCGAAGATCCGTTTATCTCGCAAGTAAAATTTTTTTAGTTATGTCTGAAAACAGTGAATCACAAAACGTAATGTTCATTAACTTTCTTAGTGGTTGTCTCGACGAGGTATCTCGTCATTAGCAAACTGACGAGATCTTGATGGACAAGATATGTCGTCATCATCAAAAAATCGGCAATACCTTGATGACGAGATATCTCGTCATTAGTAAAATTTGTCCTATCTTGATAGCCGCCATTTTTCGTCGAAACCACTTGGAAGGTTAAGCATTACCGCCTTTCGAATGGAATAGAAAACCGGGAGAGAAGATTGAGCATCCTCCGAAAATATTTACGTGCATGTATATAAAGATTTCAAGTACTTAACCTACAAATACTTTATAATGCGATTATTTTTTTTGTCTTGTTAACGGAGAGAAATTCCTAAGAATTTAAAGCTGGTTGAATCTGTCTGGGTTGAAGCAGAAAGGGCCACATAAAATTAACATCTCGAAGACTTTTGATTTAGATATAAATCATGTTTAACACACAACTAAATTTCGCTGACATTTGTGCAAGTTCATTATATAGATAATTAACTTATAGTGGATAGTTTACTAGCTACTTACAAATTTTATATTACAGCGCGTTCCTATTAAAAGCCTTACATTAAGGAATTTCTGTACATTTCATATTATGCTTTAGAAAATTAGAAACCTAGATTATATATACATAATAAAATTTTTGAAGTTTTTAGTGAATTTGATAATAATAAATTTCATGTCTGAAAGGGAAGGGGCAGAAAAGGGCCCTATTCCTGTATTCTTCGTTTGTAACCTATTGAAATGCTGTAATAAATTTGATACAAAGGAGAAACTCAAAATTTATTACTGTTTTTCATAAACATTGTAACGATAATTAATGATATAAAAGTTGATTACAATAAATTTTATGTCTGAACGGGAAGGGAGAAGAGAAAAATCTTTTTCTCTTCCAAGTCTCTAGGTGGATTGTCTGAATTGGAAGAGAAAAAGATTTTTCTCTTCCAATTCAGACAATCCACCTACCAAACAGATCGGTTCTTCGTTTGTGACCTTTATTATTAACATGCATAATAAATTTGAAAGGAGAAATTATCAAAATTTATGATAGTCTTTTAATAGATTTTATTTTTTGATAATTTTTATGTCTGAACGGAAAGAACGGAAGAGAAAAATCTTTTCTCTCTTCCCGTTGAGACAATCCACCTACTACATAGATGGATTCTTTGATCGTAACCTATAAAGTGTATAATAAATTTGATATAAAGGTGAAATTGTCAAAATTTATTAAGGTTTTTTTTTATTTATCGTTTACATTTTTATTTCTGTAAGAGGGGTCCCCGGTGAAACGTTTTGTCCAAGGCCTATAATGCTCTTAAGACGGTCATGTTTCCATTTATTGGAAGACTGCAGACCTTCATATCCCACGGCAATTTGCTCACCTGAAAAAAAGCTTAATCTGAACGGTCATGCATTTAGATATCAGAAACGATTACTAACCAGTTCGTCCTGAGTATCGACATGGCATCCATTCTTAAGCAGAAGCTTCACCACTTCTTCGTGACCTTCGGTGGCCGCTTGGTGGAGGGGACTGTAGCCGGCCTGGAAGAGACGATGGGATTTCGTCACGCAATCTCTACACTACATGCACGCCTGCTCTACAAATCATCCAAGACTACGACGAGCATCTTATAAAGATACATAACTACACATCATTTTTCTGTTGCGTAGACTTTTTTTTTATGAAAGCATTTCGCTTGAAGAAGCGATTTAATTGAGGATAGATAAATGGGGGTTCGAGTAGACAACTTAACTGGACATGTAAATATTGAATTGTTTTGAATTTCTTGTTATTTTTGAATTAATGATAAAATTGACCTCTGTTTTTTTTCGAAGGGTTTTAGAACTAAATTGGTGAACTTAGTGTCGAATGCTGAATTCGTTAAAAGTGTTATGACTCAATCGCGTAGGAAAGGAAGATGCTCCAGCCCCTTCCCTATAGGATATAAAAGCAAATTTTCTCTCTCATATGACCCCCTTTAAAACCCAATTTCAAATGTTCTAGATTAAAAATATTAATGACAAGGATTTTCAGTGTAAACAAAGCAGACGGACAGGAAGATTTTACTTCTGTTATTCAAATGCTTTAGCACGATATAGGGGTTACCATGAAATGTAGTTTAGCTGTTTTGACATTTAATCTAATTAGTGTTGACCAATCAACTACCATATATCAATTCGGAATTTATTCTTTGGATATTGGCGGTGTCGAAATTGTATTTGAAAAACAAGTCCCGTCACGTTCGAAATGCGTACTTAAACACGTATCATGGCAGATACATTATCACCACCTATATTTAGGTTGACAGAAATCTCTCATTTCAATCTAAGACTCTTACTGAAATCACATTTTTCCCTATAAAGTTACGGATTATTTTTAAATAATCGTTTCACGCACAAATTGATCCACGTACAAATAACATAAACGAAGGGTTCATTTACTTTCGCTCTTAAAAAATGTTTTCTTTCTTATAGACTATTTTAATTATCAATAAAAGTAGTAATTATCAATTATTCATATTGTATTAATTGCTATACAATATAAATAATTGATAAGTAACGTTAAAGTTTCATTGACTTTCTTGAATTAGTAATTATTTTCGATATCTGAGAGAGATGTAAAACTACTCAAGCCCCATCTTTCGATTGCGACCCTACTGTTTTAGCTGCTTTAAGTATTCAAAAGAATATAAATAGTTCAATTTTTATATTCCTCAAAAAATAAAAATAAAGAAAATATAAGGATGTTCCAAATGGGTAGAAATTGTTTGAATGAGTTTTCAATAATTGACAGCTCTATCCATAAAATTGTATTCGTAAGTTTTGCACATGCACTTTATACAGGCCGGTTAGCCCAGATCTGCTGGTAAAACTAAACGAAATATAAAGATAAATAGCTTGGAACAGATGGTAAGCTGAAGTAATTTTTTACGCACCGGAAACAGAATACAGAGAGTGTGGTGTGGTTTGTCGCTCTACGATCGTTTTTTGCCTCACTAGGTGAATCGAGACAGATGGAATATACAGCGCAGTGTGAATACGCGTGCTTTTCGTGATCTAACCTTTAACAATGGAACGAAAGAATGAGGAATATAAATTAACCTTAAGTATTAAAGAGAAAACTACGCATATAATATCACCTTTTAAATTTGCATTTTAGTAGTTTAATCTTTCACACGTTGTAAAATTAAATTTAGATAATTTAGCGTTTAAATATAGGTAGATTTTGAAGTTTTGAATTCTTGCATTTATAAAATACTGTTTTCGGTAAAAATTATTATGTGCACAATAATGTACTTTCTGCACTATGGTACACCTGTTTTAGAAATTTTTAAGTGGCAAGAATTTTAAAATGTTATGTTAGAATATTCAAAATTGTTATTTTTGTAAATGTACGACAAAAACTATGAGAGGCGTTAACTGTAAAGCTAAATGTAGATGGCGCTAGTAATTTTATGGTTGAAAGCGTTTCCAGTATATATTTCGTATTGATTAACCGGAAGTAAAATCCTGGTTTTTCGGTGGTTTATTTATTTGCACTGAAAATCATCCCTCTCATGATTTTTATTGATTAGCTACTTGTTATTAAAATTTTTAAAATTATTCTACAAATTATTTTTAATTAACCTCATAAATTTTTAGGAAATGGTATCAATATCACAGAAAACCCAACATGTAAACAATTCCGAAGAGGGTAAAATTTTTCACCTGGTTTACTGACAAAATTATTTTTCATCTGGTACAGATTTGCTTGATTGGAAGCGAAAGTTTTCAGATGCTAAACTTCATCCCATTTGAATATCATTCTCTATTTAATTTATTTTTTCAACACAAAAACACAGGAAGTTAAAATGGCAAAGAAATCTCAAGCCAAAAATTTTTACGAGAAAATTAAAATTTAATGTTCTTTAAGGAAAATTTTCAAAATTTCTTTTGTTTGAAAAGTTACTTGTGTTATTGTAACCACTTTCGGAAGAAACAGGTCAGGGAATTTTTTATCTTGAAGGCATGCCCACTATATACGAAAGAAACAATTCCAAACATGCTCTTATGACAAAGACGCGCTATTTGAAAGCAGCCAAACGACAACTCCACCCAAGGAATTGTGCCATTAATTCCCAAAGCAGAGGGGGACATGGCGACTCACGTCTTTATAATGCGCCTTGACCTGTGTGTGTGCTATCAAATGATATTCGTCAACCTTTATCTTCAGTCAGAAGTGAAATCGCCACTATTTTTCATGGCCATATAAAGTGAAAATTAATCTGTTCGGGACGAGCACTAAATCCTCCTAATGCACTTCTATCATACTCCCTCCCCTTCAGATTTTGAGTTCTCTTTCAATCTATCAATCTTAGCATGAAATGGAAATTGGACGCAGGTCTCGGAATCTGAAACGATAGAGAAACGAGTACAGTGTGTTTTTTTATGAAGGGCAGCATTTTTTTCGAATAAATTTCAACTAAAACATGTCATTTGATTTTTTTGCTTATTGTTTGCTCGATTAATGCCATTGTTTCGGGATTGTGACATCGGCCAAATACCACCTTCGGCAGCGCTGCATATACAGACTCTGATCGCATTATCCATTGCATTTGAACACATTTCCGAGGTTATTTGTTTCATTTCTTCGCATATGTTTTGCTTAAACTGTTGATAGGTAGGTATTTTTAATTAACGTCGAACTGAAGCAACACAATCGGCTATTGGCGACTGTCCGGGATCAATACCAAAGGGAAAGATCGAGGACAACATCAAGTAATTTTGAACCACGGTCAGATGATGAGGCAACACCTGAGCTGGCACCCCACTCTCCAATCTTCCACACCACGCCAACGTGAGGACATTTGAGGCCACGACAGATTTAAATGCACCAGCCTCCTTTGTAAGGTCTTTGGTTGGAGTCGAACTCGCAACCCGCTTAAGCTGTTGAATCGTTGTAGGTTTGTTAAGGTAGACTCGTTACTAGTCCTATTAAAAAAATTTGACGCGATCAAATCAGGAGAACGTGGGGCCAATCGACATCACCAGATTCTGACTTTATTTGGTTAGGAAATGCATCCTTCAGAATTCGCATGATTGCACGAACTTTATTATATGTCCTTCCATCTTGTTGGAAACATACGGTCTGTTTGTCGATCGATTTTAGACAGAAAGAAATTTTTCAGCCTCCCACATTTGACAGTAACCGTATTTCCATTAGCATTCTCGAAAAAAAATGTCCAATAATGCCGCCTCCTCTCCAAATTGCACACCAAACAATTGTAGTATGGGGATGAAAAGGTAATTCATGAGCTAACCTTGGATTTTCTGATCCCAATACCGGCTGTTCTGTTTAATTACGTATCCACTGATGTCGAAATGAAGAGCAAAGAAGTTGAATAAATTACGTGGTTGAAAGATCCGGTATTTGCAGCGCGAACAAAGTCAGTTATCTGATAGATGTCAAATCTCATAAACTGTCATTGACTGAATAAGCAATATGTATAAAAATTAATAAAAAGTGTTTTATTTGAAAGTTATTCGGTAATAAAATGATACCCTAACACAAAAAAATCACACTGTGTATTCTTGCGCTTGTAACTAAGCAACAAGTAACTGAAGTTAATTGTTTCATAGCTTGAAGAAAAAGTAACAAAGGCCACACAAGGGATAGGGCTTTCCACAAACGAAGTGTTAAAGCTGAAATGAACACTTACGAATTCAAGGTATTTTCGACGTGGAAATATATCTGTAGCATCTCAAGTATCATCAACCAACATCTCAGGTGTCGAAATTTATTTTTTAATCTAAGTAAGTTGTTCTTAAATTGTTCTGAAAGAATAGTTTTGAATTTTGATCGCATTTGATTTGAAATTCAATCTCTGAAATTTGCGCCTTTTACAGGTGAATCAATATTTTACAGATCTGGAACGTTTTTCTGCAAGCTGTAGCACCTAAAAAAGTTAAATAAATTTTGTCTATGCTTCGTTGGATTTAAATCCTTCTAGTGAAATCTCTTAAAATCGAAAACAATTTCTTTCTTCGAATAGGAATAGTTTTATTCAAAAATATTCTGTTCGTCACCGGAACTCGAAAAGTGCACTAGATTCTTTCTTCTGATATTTATTTCGACCTTTACTTCATCTTAACTTTGCAGTTATATAAGAATTGTAAGATTCTCACAGCCCCTCTCGGATATGGTTGAGGTGATAAAACAAGGCAGAGCGAGCGTATTGTAAAATATTAGTATTTTTTGTTTCCGTATTTAATTTCTATTATTTTTACCGTCTAAAATTATCATAACTTTTTCAAAATTGTTGACTGATTACGACGATTTGCACCAAATGTACTGTCTTTCTTGTTGGTCAGTAAAAATGTGTTGTACTCGTGAATTTTTTAGAGAATTTTACATTATTTTTCTCTTTTAGGATATTTATTTAATAAATCTATGCGATTAAATTTTGTTGTTAATATTTTGCACATTTAATATGTCGGTGAACTGCGCGAAAGTTCATATAAAAATTCAAAAATACTGTGCTTCCGAAATAAAATATACCCATTATTTTATTTAAAACTTTTTATTATTTCAATACAACTTTTTTCGATAAAATATCTCAATATTTTGATAAACAATAGAATAATATAATCTATATCATTCAATTGGTGTTTGTACTTATAGGCAATTTTTTTCTGATTATTTGTTAAAATGTAGTAAAATAATATGTTATCATTTCATTTTTTTACAAAGAAACATTCTTTTTTTGTTTTCCACTATCAAACAAGTTACGAGCTAGACTGAGTTATTCAACGGAATTTTAATTTTCGTTGTTTCGTCAACAATATTTCGATAAATGCTCTTAAAATATTTTTTTTCTCAAACTTACATACTCAACAACAACAATAAAACATTATAGCTGAAGGGATTGAGAACTTGTGAGTACTGTATGTAAAAACCAGAGATGCATCCAGAACGAGGGGGGCACCCCAGAAAGGTTATTAATGTTACCGAAATCAATGTTAAAATTAATGTGATCGTAGTAAATCAAAGTTTTGTTAAGGGGCTTACGACCTTTAAACCACTCTTAAATTCGAATCGAAATCGTGCACAGGTCTAAGAATATTCATATACAGGGTGTTCTGGCCAAATCGTGCACAGGTCTAAGAATATTCATATACAGGGTGTTCTGGCCAAATCGTAAAGTGTTTTAGAGGGACCCAAAATAAATATTTTTGTCAAAAATGTGTGTCCTGAAATGATAAAAAGCTCCACAATCGTGTAGCAATGAATGCCGGTGAATATCCGAGCTGGGAATGACGCCTTACGCCGCAAAAAACGATTTTATCGACTGATCTAAACAGCACCCTCAACCGCCTAAACGCGGCATTTCCGGACACTCATTCTTTAACAAAAAATGTTTGTTTGGGGTCTCTCTCCCACCCATCTGCTTAGACATGAGTGACCAAGCACGTATTCAGAGGAAGAACCCAAATCGAGCCCTCCTCGAAATATTTTAATTGCTAAAAAAATTTCCAAAACACACCCTGAGCTCTAAGTCCTTTCAATTAAACAGAAAACCAGAAGAGAGGATTGAGCCCCCACCGAAATAATTTTCTGAATACGTGCCTGGTAAAAACAGAAGAAAGCAAGACCACAAGAAATTAAAGAAATGTCAAGCATTAGTTTCATATTCTTTAGTTCATCAATAGAAAAATGTAAAGAATTGTTGGAAAAGTTAAGCGGAATGAATGGAGAAAACGACGGAGAGTGATATCTCAAGCCATATATCTTGTTTGCATTTACTTTAACAAAAACGACGACACCGTGTATATTCAGCCTTCAAGAGCGGTCGGTAGCCACCAAAGATATCAAGAATCCATTCATCTACTTACTTAAGACAATCAGTTTGAGCAAGAAAGCGAACTTGGAAATCCGCACAGAATTCCAAACACAAGTGCATTCCGCAGCGCATGCAGATGCAGCTTCGGGGTATTCTGGGAGATATCTCAGGCAATAAATCCACCGGAATGATCCGTCCCCTGATTCTAAGCTAGTTTATGGATACTCCCCGGGAAGTGGCACGTGAAATTAATCAACTCCCGACGAAAGGGGAAGGCTAAACTAAAAACCCAGGGCGGAGGCCATGACTTTCCCTTCAAGTATGCCGCTCATTAAACAATGCGATGATCTTTAAAAAACCAGAACAATGCCTGGGAAATGATGAACAAGCTGTTAAAATCCATTCGGGTTGGAGAGTGTGACGAAATGATCGAAGGCGTAATGAAATTCGACCGGGGAAGATTAACACAGAATATGTCGATGATTGGAAGAAAGAAAAATGTTCCTTGTATGCTCCCCCCAGAAGTTGCTGTTAATGTGATGGAATTGCACGGTGTGCTCTTGCAGTGGATTTCGGAATGAAAGAATCCGACGATTAATTAAAAAGATTAATGATGTTTTATCTGTTGATTAATCGCCTTGGATTGCCCGTGGCGTCTAATTTTCTGTGAGTCCCCCCCCCGGTTCTCTCCCCCCTTATTTTAAATCACTTCACTGCCCTGAGTCTTGTACGTGGATTCGAAATAATTGTCTGGAACAGGCAGGTGCCGCACTCAGTTCTATTTTTTTGCACTTGTAGGGGAATACAAATTTGAAATAGATTGGATCAGTTATTCTACTTCATAGGCGGCATTTACTTTTTGCTGATGATTAAATGCTAATATAGCGAGGGCCTTAACTCTATCGATTATAGTTCATAAAAAATGTTTTTAAGTAACATTCACAAACATCGCTTTCATAAAATGTGCATCTCAAATTATGTAATTCATATTTCATGACTCGACTTCTACCTTTCTAAGGGTCAATATTTCTATTGATTTGCTTTCTAAAGACAAAATATTCCTCATTCTTTTTATGATTTTTAAGAGCTACTTACAGCATCTAAGGCGTTAATTTTGGCACCGCCATCTAGCAATGTCTTGACAACCGCTGTGTGTCCATTTGCTGAAGCTAGATGTAGAGCTGTTCTCCCTTCCTATAAATAAGAGAAATAAAGTAAATTAGAGTAAAGTATGAAAAAAAATATGGCATGTTATTTAAAAATAGAATTTTCTATCTATCGTCAGAGAGAATGTATGGAATTTATCAATGCCAACAAATTCCGAAGTTAATGTTCTCCAAAGTCCTGTTCGTCACGAACACTCAAAGAACAGGATCCCAAAAAAATTTCAAATACTTTTCAAGGGCAGTTCAAGAACTTCTTAAAAATTTTCAAGCGTCTCAATTTGTTAATTCGGAGAAATTATTTTCAAGAACCTAAATATAATTGAGGCAAAAGATTAGAAAATTAAAATGTAATGCGATATTTAAAGTAAATATTATTATGTAAGTAAACTTTAGAAAATAAATCAATTAGCAGTATATAATAATAAAGGAACAAATATGAAAGGCGAATATGTTCAAATTGATTGGTTGCAGGTAAATTTTACTTCAAAATAAAGTTAGGGGTTCATCTCCAAAGAGAAATAAGTTCAAACAAAATTGCTTGTATTTTTCGAGTACTTCTTCATGGCTCTTTATTTAGAAAATAGAATCCAAGTACTTTTTAAAAACATCCTATGATCGTAGAAATCTTGTAGAAGCCATTTAAAGGTGGACAAACTCTTCACCCCTGAACTGATATAAATGAACTTAGCCCCATTACAACAATTAATGTACAGTGAAGTAGCATACATAGCGGTGCAACAAATCTCGATCATAAAGTACTTTTGGGAGGACTAAAGTACTATCTTAACGCCGTCGCTACATTATTTACTAGTAGACGTGATAAACATACTGACTTTCAAACAAGAAAGATGGTGATTCTGATGAAGCTAGCTACAATCGACACGCATTTCGATGGATGGTCCAAGATGAACAATTGAATTACCAATGCGATGACAATCAATCTGAGGCCCTTTGATAAGACACCGCTCTTTCCTTTCATGGGTTTTCTATTCGGCCTTCTCTTATATCCTCGAATTTACTCTCTACTAAAATCCATGGAGGACAGTCAAATTGTTGTACGATCACACATACGGAGTACACTCATAATCATAAAACGCTGTCACGGTTTTTCGCAATCGATAATCAGCCAACTACGATAGTAACTATCGAATCCAGACTGCTAAGTTCTATAGGGGAGCACCGTGGGAACATATCCTGCAAAATAACCTTAGAATAAAATAGTATGTATAGCAGTGCAACGAATCTCAAGCATGAAGGTTTTGGTAGACTGAAGTTGTACTGTGCTAACATGCTGTGTTACACTATTGATCTATTCCAATTAAATTATCTCTCTATTTAGCAATGAAGTGGGATTTCAGAAATATGTCAATTACACTAATTGAGAGACAGTTGAGCGAATCCTGTGTGTGACACGTTAGAAAAAGGCGCAAAAAGCACCGCACGATATAACCATTCTGCATTCCCTCGATCTACGAGGGGTCCCGAATGCCCAGTGTGTGTCTTTCCGGTTAGCAGCAGTAGCTTAATTTGCGAATGATGTATCACTGCTGGACGATTAATTATCCGTTTCTCTCCACAAATCAAATGTACACATCGGGGTATCGCAGCAAGCTACGCTCTATCATTAAGTCGTGTGTAATTAACTGTCATGTTAAAAGTACCGGAGAAACCCGTATTTCAGTACTCTATAAAAATAACAATTATTTTACGTCTAGTAACTGGGAAATGTTTAATCTCCTGCACTATGCATGTCGTAAATTTAATTTTTGAGAGGATTTATCTGAAGTATTGGTTTTAATAGGAAGATTTTTAAGGAAAGGTGATTATATCTGTTTATATTCATTCATATGTAAACACATTTTTGCACAAAAGGAATACTTTTACGACACAGAAAAGAGAAATATACCCAGGATATCTACAGGAATCGAAACTGCACCGCCTACAACCCATATAGTTGCAAGCGCAGGGGGCAAACCCACTTAGTCACCTTTTTTGTATTTGAATAAAATGTCGAAAACACGGATTCTAAAATACCCAATATGACATTGAGTATTATTAAAATTTCGGTTGTAAATCTTGATAAAAGAGTCTCCACATAGGAGGGTAGACGGAACTGTAGAACAGGGGCAAAGGTGGAGAGGTGGAAAATGTGAAACGTTTTTTATACTATCCTGAGCAATCTGCTTCTAAAAACTTTTAAAATCTTATTTAAGCGTTTTTTAAATCTGCACCATAAAGCTGTACAAGTGTGCAGGAAAGGAAAATTTTGCTTTTATAATTTTCATTTTTGCATTCGTAATTTAATGACCTCGTCATCTAAACTGGTACTAAAACCGTCACCTAAACAGTACATCGGCGCCTGTCATCTTAACTGGTACTGGATCTCGTCAACTAACCGACCTGGTACTGGGCTCGTCATTTTAATGGTACCAGGACCCGTCATCCAATCTGATATTGGGGTCCTGACTACAGATGTGGCTGCCCTTAATATTTTCATTAGATAAACATTTTTACAACCCCTCAACCCTACAAGTGATTTCGACGAGATATCTCGTCCATCAAGATTTGGTCAGATTCGCTAATGACGAGATACCTTGTCGAGACAACCACTGGGAGGATTAAGTAGTGAATAGTGTATTTGTACTCATTGCTTTTAACGAGGAATTAAATAAAAAATAATTGCACTGAAAATTTTGACTTAGAGTTCTCATAACACGATTCCTAAGATTTTTTTAAATATAATTGTTTTTTAATCTTCTACTCAAACACTTTTGTATGACGAGATCTTTTTAAAGTCGTTCAAATGCAATTCCCCCATTTTGATTTTTGATTTGGAATGCATAATGTGCATGTCTGACATCTATAAAGACCTCTCAGAAAAATGGCCGAGAACAGGAATTGTAAAAAAATGCTTCGGTTTAGAGACAAGACAACCCACAGAGGGGAGGTGCACGGAATGGTCTTAAAAGCTGCTATTTAATCCCCCCGAAATGGCACAGAAGTCATTTGGAGCGGCTGCAAACAACCATCATGAGGGAGGAAGATTGCTACTTTGCCAGACAAAACGAGTCTTCTGGGTTTCCAAAGTTGAGATGTAATGGGGAAACACTTTTTTCATGGGAAAGGTCAAATAAGCCTCAAAAAGCCAACACAAAAGCTTGATGGGACAGGGGCGTTCAACTTGATAGGGTAACATTACCTCTACAGCGATGAGCGAGCCTGGTAGTCGAGTGGTTAGCACTCTGGCCCTCGATACAACAGGCTCTAGGTTCGACTCTAAACCTCATGGTGAGTTGGAAGGAGGAGGGTCTGGAGGCTCTAGGTTCGATGAATGTTCGGAATTAACTTTTAGCCGTAGGTTCAGTTGTAATTCGCCGTTCTGTAGCAAAAAGATACCAAAGAGCGACAATCCAAATATATATCGCATTGAGTGATGCTGTTTTTGGATTAGAAATGGTTCTCAACTTTTGACTTGCTTTTTGTTATATTACTCTTCCAATTGTTTCTATAATATGAGTAAATTTGTGATAGTGACTTGTGTCGGGAGTATATATTTAACTCATAAAACTATAAAACCAATCGGTTTTTGTGATAAATAATCATTATGGCTAGGAGTTTGATGATTTTGCATCTTTTTTTTTGACAAAATGGAAATGAATAGATGGTTGGTTTTTTACAAGGGCCAGATCCAACCAAGCAATGTTATTCCGTTACGTAAAGCGAGTGAATACAACTGTACTTCATTAAAAACTGTGCTTGCTGATATTTAGAAACTTTTGTTAAAGTATTTTTCATGCATTTTTACGCAAAATGACATTTGTACAGATTTTCGATCGTCTTAAGGCTTTTTTTTCTAATTTTGTGTCATTATCTTACATATTTCCCGAGAAAAGCTATTTTGTGATAAATTTCTCTAATCATCATTTTTCACCGCTCAAGGAATTTCTTTTCTTTATGAACATAAGAATAAAGTGACAGCTTATTTAATTTATCTTCTGTGGTTTCAGAAGTGAAGAAAAGTATTTCAATATTAAAACTTTCAATATTAAAGACCATAGAAAATCATTCTCTTTTAAAAATCTGTGAATGATTTTCGTTCTACTCTACAGTTGTAGATTGATAAAATGCAAGTATGACTAACTCAAAATGTTTAGCAAAATTTAAAAACTTAAACTTAACTTTGACACAGGAATTGCCGAAAAAGTACTAAGTTGCATTTTCATATTTTCATGTTTTCTTTTACAAGCCTGATTTCTCTTTAAAAAATATTTTTTGTTTGTACAAAAATTATAACAAATCATATTTCAAGGATATTTTTGTATAGAAGTGATTAGATTTGACTTTTTTCATAAAATAATTTCAAAACATGTAATTTTTATTTCTATAGATCGAGGTTGGTTTTTTCGGCTTTTTTGGATCAAATGCATTTTTACAGGACATTTTCTGCCAATTTTTAGGTAATCGAAATCCTTGTAATTACACTGAAGACTATTATATATTAATACACTTATAAATACAGAAAAATTTAATTTCAACACTTTTCAGTTTGTCTTATCTCCTTTAGATTTAGGAATTTCAACTCCCACAGTAGTTAGTGAAAATGAACATGAAGGAACCAGAGCCCAATTCTTGTTCCAGTCGTCGGTACATTAACGATAAATAGCCATAATTCTAAATCCCTAATTAATAGCATCATAAAAACATGTCTTAATACTCTAATCTGATTTAAATAATAAAGTCTTCAAAGGCATTAACTTTTCAGACACACCTATGCTTGAGTCAAGACATAAAAAAATTCAAATTCCCCAAATCTTTCAACATTTCGCCGAGGGAAAAAAATCTAAAAGTGCCTGCAATAGCAATATATGGTGGATTGAGAGGGAGAAGCAATTTTCTCGTGCACTAAGTACTTTTAAGGCATCGGTAAAAGACCACACGCATAGAAAGTCGCCTCATCGGAATTTCAATCACGGTCATCACCTCATTGATTAACGCCTAGCCTCCATCTGGTACTGGTCTGAACATCGCCGGCTAAAAGCTTCTTTTGGAATACTGAAAAACGACCCAGATAGGTGAGAAATGAGATCCTGTTTTGGAGGGATCGTGGAGGACTGAGAATTTGTCAGAATTTGCTGAGATGCGAATCTAGTATTTGAGTATAGTAAAATTTGATTTCTTTTTAGTAACAATATTTTCCTACTTAAAACATTCCAAGCTCATGAAAATAGCTGGACGGACGGATATACTCAAAAGGTACCAATGACAATTGGGGAAGTTTATGGAAAGCAAAAGAAGATTTAATTCTCAAAAGAACACGGTAATTTTCTTATTTAGTTTTATTACAAACTGTAGAAGGAGGTAGGGAGCCCAAAGTTAAACCGCAATCACATAGTTATGTGTATCCAGGTATGCTAGAGGGTGAAGAAGCGAAAGACAGCAAGTCTGTGAACAACGTTTTATTCGCCCTAAATTTTTCAGATTGATAGTAGCTGTCCACTTATAGTTTTACTGTAGGTGCTCAAATTTGTGACTACCAGTACTGCACGCTTGACGGCATTGACGCATGGATGCTGTACATGCTCAAAAATTTCTGGCCTTTCGGAAACACTTGCAGCCGCTACATCGACTGTTCCTTTAAACTCTTGCAAGTCAATGGGTGCTTTTGAGGTATCCTCTCGATGCCTTTAAGGTATCCTCAGAGGAAGAAACCAATGCATGATGCATCCGTGATCATGGTAGCCAAGTGACGGGTTCAACCCGGCCATTACATCAAGCCCAAAAAGTACCCTTGTGGACATACATTTCAATGTATATAAGGCTTAATTTTCTCTTCCCTACATCGCCTTAAATTTTACACAGGAAGCTTTAAAACAAATTTTAATCTAACTTTAGAAGAACCGGGTGATTTATTGGATATGTCTGCATGTATGATATAGTATATAAATATATTGGGGGGAGGGGATTCTTCAAGAGTGTTCCTTGATTCTCTTGTTTGAAAGCAAAACTGCGATTCAAAGCTGAAGATTTGAAGTGTCATGCGACTTATTTTTGAGATGGATAGAAGGAATGTTCACCACATTCCAGATCTAAATTTTACATTTAAAATTTTTCATAAAAATAATAATATGTCCCGGTTGTAGGGTCGTTCCTGAGTGGTGTGTTGGGCGTGAGTTTGCTCATAGTCAGGAATACGGGTTTCAAGTAAACAAAATTGATGCTCAGTTTGATGAGGGTAATGGTTAGATGTAAAATGCTGCAAACTAAATTAATTATATTGCTGAGTGTTTTTCGATAAATGATATTATGAGTCTAAGTGTGCGATCTCAGTTGCATTCAAGTTATCAGCAAGTTTTTATCACAAGAGCGGTTTTTAAATGTTTTTGAGTAAGGCGGCTCGTTGAGGTTTTCACGTGTATATCCAACACTTCAGAAAGAGCATTGCCTTCATGTCATCTAAGATAAAGTAACAATCAAGAACCCCTGCAGAATGTGTACATCAGGGGAATTCTCAACACTTACCAAATCTGGATCGGTTTTGGCACCAGCTTTGAGAAGCGTTTTCACTTGGTCCATGTTTCCCGTGGATGCGGCATGCCGCAGTTGATCACTTTGGGAGGACATGCCCCCCCTCTGCCGACCTTCTACATACAATTTGATTGCTCGAGTCCAGACATCACGCGTCCTCCAGACCTGCAAGATAAATATATCAATCGCACTTAACTTTTAAAAACAAATCGTCGGCTTGGAGCAGAAATTCCAACTAGCTGTCGAAAACACGTTTTTACCGTATAGCTGTTTAAAAGTTAACTATTAGATTTTAGGTAAAAGAAATTAAAATTATAAGCATAGTGATAAGTTATGATGTGTTTTGATAGTGCTATGTATCTTTTAAACAGATTGAAACATGACAGGGTATTTCTCATCATCAGTAAAATAGGCATTTAGTGCCTTCGAGAAAATGTCCGTTAATGAGTTTCTGCTCTAAGCAGACGAAGTATAAGATTGATATATTAAGTTCGACTCCCGCGAATTAGCATTTGAGTCACGTGGATCTGAACGAGTCTATTCGTTAAAGCAAGGGTAGGCTAAATATAAACACCGTATTTCTCACAATTGGCGTCTTTAGCATTGCTACTGACACCGAGTTCAACATGCTTTGCGTATGGCAGTCTTATTCTCCCGGCTAACTTAGTACCTTTCCACAAATGGACTTCTACATCATTTTCCTTCTCACCCTATTCTAAGGTTGGCCAACCCATAGACGACATACGGCCTGGCAAATTATCTTTTCATGGCCCACTCCAAGTTACGAACAAAAGTATATAAAAATTTTAAAAATTAAACAGAGAAATGCATAAGAACTACTGTAACAAATTACAAGCACACACATCACGTTAGATCTGACCCGAAATACATAAATTTAAATAAGGCATTTTTATTTTTAAACTTATTGTTCATAGTATTTTCTTGGTGTAAGAAAGGAAGGAAGATTATTTATTAGTTATATTTTGAATAGTATCTATAGTTAAATAGTGATATTTCGCAAGTTACTGAGAGAAAAAAACTGCTTAGGAAACGAAACAAGAAATTTGCAGATTTCGGATGGCATGTCTATTTTTCTATTATAAATGTTTGTTCGATTGATTTAAATTTGTCAGGATTTTAGCTTTTTTTGTGTGATCCTTATATCTAAAGAACAAAATAACAATTAACGATGAAAACTAAGATTGATCAAAAGATCATCAAAGAGGACTCTCTTAAGACAACACATATTTAAAATTAGACACAAATAACCATTAAATTCTGTGAAGCATTACTTATAATACAAAACAACTATGAGCAATAAAGTATAGCATTTTGTCATAAATGCTATCAAAGGAAAAAATTTTATCAGCAGTAAAATAAATTAGCAACAAATCCCTTTTGCTGAATTAGATATGTAGCAGTTTTGACAAAAAAATTTACTGTAAACAAAGCTCGTTTCCAAGGAAATATTCTATTCATAAAACATTTTCCTTTACTGTAAAACTGTCAATTATAAACGACTTGAAATTTGGCAAAATTAGAGGTTCTTTAATTTTCCTTATCCCAAGGGTATTTTTAATATAAATTGTAATAATAGCAAATAATGGCATACACAAATTTGGTTAAATACAAGACACTTAATTTCCGCTAAAAATTAACAATACAGGCCAAAAGACGATTTACTAGAGAAAGTGGCTGATGAATTCTCTACCCAAATAATTTTTCTCATATCCACAGATTGATACAAATACATTAAAATAAAGTTTAATCAGAGCTACAATACAGCAGTTTTTTTTAATCAACTGAGCCATGTTTTTTAAAAACTTTCAGAATAATCATTCAATCGACACTTTCGAACAGAAACTAGAAATTTTCATAAAGATAAACGATTAGCCTTCGTACTTTATTTCTCCACCAACTTTTTACAGAATGTATTTACTACATGCATGCATGAAAATTTTTAGAACAAATATCTTCCTAAACAAAAAAATTGAAGTACTTAAATTATACCTGAATTCGAAAAGTGCATTTTTACCTAATTTTACTATGTTACGCAACCTAGGTCGATTAACATATCTTGCTTAGCAAATGCCACTCCTTGTATACCTGAATGCAGACGGAGTAAATTGAAAATAACATAATTTTGAATTCACCTGTTTCGAACCATTACCGAAGCAAACCCTTCTGTAATAGCTCTGGGATGCCTTCATTCAAGCAATTAATCGCTATTTGCTAGACGCAGAAAACTTGCTGCATATTAATCAGAAGTAAACGAATGCTCCAGAGATACCAAGAATTTATAGAAGATTCCTATGTACGTGTTTAATGAAAAACGAAACCTCGAGAAGAGCGTGTGTATTGTTTAATCTTATTTAAGAGAAGTAGTCAAATCTGTTCCTTATAATGAGAAAATTTTTGTACATTTTTACACAAAACAAATATGCATGGTATTCGGTTTGTTTTTAGGTCTATGATGTAGGCTCGCATATTGGTTTTAAAATCCAAGGTAATGATCACCATAGCAGAAGCGAAGCTAGAGTTTTCGGAACCTGAGCCAAATGGGGCTGATTCCGCCCTCCGCCTAAAATAAAGTTTACGTATTTAAAATTAAGGTGTACAATTTTTTAGGTGATTAGGATAAAATATACTAATCAGAACCATATTACTTTTATAAATAAATTATTGTTTAATATACTTATTTTGATTGCTATTAATTAACTATGCATAAAAACAAGCGAAAAGCCAAACTTTGTTAATTCCTCCCTTCAAGAATTAACAAAGTCAATGGATCTCTACTATGGAAGTAAGAAAAGGTGCTCCTCTGTCTTGCTTTGCACTCCAAAGACGTTTATGAAAAGAAAATTATGTTATTTCGTCTCTTTTCTTCTGAATAATAATATGATTGCAAGGGGCTACAAAAAAGGAGAATTGACTTACAAGCTCTGTAATCTAAAGGTAGAGTACATGAAAGTATTCATTTTGCACTCTTACTGGAAAATACTGTGGCAAGGACAAAATTTACTTAAAATTATAAAATATCTTTTTCAAGGAACCTACAAAAATTCTAATAAATATATCTGATATGCCGATCATTTAGACATTGGCCCTCGGGCCTGTCAACCCTCCTTAGCCTCTACATCTCTTATCAAGAATGAAATTTAACGTGTAACTTTTTAAAGCTTTAAATTTTACGGGGGGAGCGAATTGAGTGATGATGGCCATGATCGAAATGATGACAAGAGAAAAAGATGACAGCGAAGACGACAAAAATGATGATTGTTCTCAAAACCAATTCAAAATTTCTAACAGATGTATTTAATGTCATCGAAACAGCTCCGTCTTTTATTGAACAGGAGTTGTCGATATTTTAGTGTTGTGACGACTACGGAACCTGAAGGCAAAAAGGTGAGAAAGTGCTGCGAAACAGAATACCGTTAAAAACTCTCAAGATAGTTTAAAAGGTACGTACTGACGTCCAGATTTATTGTAAAAATAACACGATGAATACATACTGTGACACAAATCCGAGTATAGATTATTTTTAATCCTTGCTCTATGAATCTTTCAGTAGCAGTAGTAGTAACATGAAGAAAGGCACATTTTTTCTGTATTTCGTATAAGTTGTTTAGTGTTACTATGCCGGTATTAGTTTTTTGGTTATCCGAGGTGGCTTCTGTCCATATTAGCTCCGATAATCATGGTTTTATTGTACTTATTGCTTCAAAGTTAGTAATTCAGTTTTTGACAGTGGGAAAAAAATGCTACTTACAATATTCATAATAGTTTCGGTATGCTATCAAACGGGAAATAAAGACGCTTATCCACCACCTTGTATGGAGCAAAAGTCAGCTTCAAAGCTCTGTACGCATTCACACCTTCGGATTATTGCGACAAATGATACGGACGACAAACTGCTCAGTACCACACACAATTCTGAAACTGACCAGACACCACCATTGGTGCACAAGAGCGAGCTTCGTCTTAGCTCCCCAAGAAATCATCGATCACTGGAGATTTCCTTATCTGGGGAACCTCCTCTACCACCTGCATGGTAGAATGCAACTTTGGTGTTCTCCAGCAACCCTTTCCTAACTGGGTAGGAATGAAAAGTCAGAACAGATAATTTCAAGACCGCCAAGAGGGTGGATAGCTGCACAAAAGCTAGAGCCTGGACCCCACATGGCACGTGCTCATGTCAATCGTTCTCCAGTCAGGTCGGTGGGCACCAGAACACGGGGGTCCAGTAGACGTCGCACTTGGCTCTCAAATTTACTGGAAGGGCTTTGATAATCGAGCACAATGGCACGTGAAGGTGTCATGAATTATTTTACACGGAGTTTTTCGACGACCTTTAGGTTGCTCATGGCGTGCAAGAGGGTGGGGACTTTCTATTGAAGGTAGACTTATTTCTAGAGGCCATTCTCCTTCCTTCAACTAAATGATTTTATTAAATCGAACCAGGGATTCCCCAAAACTCATTGAGCACACATTAAAGTTTTCAAAGTACAATGCGGACCAGATAGGAAATTTTTTCATCCTCTATACGGTTTGTTTCAGCCAAAATAGCGAAATTCAGGACTCCAAAATTATACGTATATCTTTTTTTATCGATAGGAAGACTGAGGGAATAACCAAAAATATTAAGAAAAATATTTCTAAACAAAATTAAGCAGTCTTATACTTTAGTTTATCCTTAGAGATCTCAGTGAACGATATTACGTTTCTAACAAACGCAATTACTTTTTGTTATTCAATATATTTGAAATACTTCTTTTTCAATGCTTAGTATTTTTATCAACATGTCCGAAGACTGAATAAATCAACTCAGAGGATCAGATCCGGCCCACCATAGCGGGGACCCCAGAAGTAAACGAATTTTCATTTTCTGATTTGGGTTTTGCTTACTTTCAAGCAGTTAATGCCTGTGAATTCCATTATACTCGTAACACATTTCAAATTTTCTATTACAGAATAAAACGTTAAATGTCGAAGTGCATTCGCATTGAATTCAGGTAATTTTGCAACCTACATCTTTGGCTTTTATGGAGTTTGGTTTGTTATTGTTATTCATAGGAACACCATCGTTCAGAGCATTCGAGATAGTTACCTCATTTTGAAAAGATATTTTTTCAATTCGATTCCCATTTAAAAAATAACTAATTCAAAAACAAATGCAAAAGTCTCTTTTCTAAATTATGGCAATTTTCGAATACCACGAAACTAAGCACAAAATATCAAACAGTACGGAAACATTAGGGAACCCATAAACGAAAAGGCATCTCCAATCGCACAACAAAAAACACTTACACTGTACAGATGGGCATCTACAATATGGTTTCTACACTTAAAAAAATCAAATGCAGAATTTTGCGTGAGTAAGGGGTCTCGAACAGTTTTGTACAGCCTGGAAACAATCATATTACTCAAATGCGACCTGCTCACAGGCCGTTCCTTGGGCATTAGCTGCCCGCGAGCAAGTCTCATCAGGTCACCGCTCTTCTAAAAATAATCGATTTTCTAAACTAACACCCTTCATCAAGTACGTATTCTGAAAATAATTTTGAATGGTCCAGTCTTCTATCTCTTGGTTCCCTATATGCCGTAATGAAAAATGAATATTGCGTTTAAGGATTTTTTCCACTGCTTTTTTCGTCTCCTGAATACACCCCAACCCTTTATTATTGCTTTTTGAATACCCAAATCTAAAGAAACAAATATGGTCGCAAAAGTAACCGACAAAAATCGAATCGAAGTATTATTTTCTTATATTATTAACTTATAAGTTAATAATTTCGGCAAATTTATTGCTGAACATGTTTATTTAAAGTTGAAGGCATAGTGCCCCTGTCTTTCGCTCCCCCCTCCTTTTTTTCCGACAACTGCACCCCCTACACACCAGTCAGAAAAGGCACTGCCCCCGCGTACATTACAAACGTTTATTTACAGAACAAGCTATAGATGTTTGCCGACTTCAACGGGGTGGACAATAGAACTCGATCTCGGATTAAATTAGATAGCATGTAACTTGACATTTCCGAAGTCACAAACAATTGCGATGAACAAATCTGTTTCCATGCATTTAATCGCCACACAAATTGATTACCGCCCGTGTATTGGCCGCTTGTGAGGTGCGAGTAACATCCGCACATTCGCCCCCAAAGTAACCCACAATCATTTCCTGTGGCAGATAAAAGGTGTGCGAAGTTATCCGCCTACCCATTTCACGCATGCCTGCCTTTGCCCTTTCCTAGGTACAAGATGCTCGTGGCCTTTACAAAGGTTTCTTTTGTTTGGGTTCTTCTCCCCAACAAATCAAGCGAGATTCTTTTTTTCCTACCCCTTAAATGCATCTCTCTGGCAACATAACTTCCGTATAAAATAATAATGGTTAGAGTGCCTAGACATGAGAGAAAACAGAAGCGTCGACGGCTTGGTTTGTTGTCTTACATGGAGGAAGGAGCTTTGTGTAGTGGACGACGTCTTAGAAGTGCGCAGAAGAAATTATGTTTCATAATATATTTACTACTATAATTTTAAAAAAGTTTTAACTGTCAACTGATAGTTTCCCATGTGGAAGCCCTGGATGAAAGACAATGTTCAAAATTAGAGCACTATAGCAGCATATAACGATCAATAAATTCATAAACAGTTAATGATATTGTGATTTTTATATTTTTAACTAGCTGAATTACCCGGCGTTGCTCGGGTTGAATTGTTTTTAATTCATCGTAATATTACTCAATATTGTTCCTATGGAAATTTCGAATTGTTTTAGCCCCACGACAACCTAGGACAAATCGAACGGTGTTAATATATAGCCTATGTGTACCGCAGAATTCTACAGGATGACTGTTCCAAATTTAGTGTGAATGGGTCAGGCATTGATCGAAAAAACGCAATGTTATTCCTATGAGGATTTCGAATTGTCTTTAGCCCCCTGTACCATATCGGCGATAAAAAAGACCACTTTCTATGAAAATAATCTTATATTATCATAAAAATTAACATTCCAATAATAAAGCTACAGTTTAAGAATTTACAGACGGGATACATGAACGATATGATATGATAACGATTGAGCGATTGAATCATACTCTAAGATTATAAAAAATTCCATCATCTTGACATTCGACTCCTGTAGATGTTAACTCTAACGTCATCTGCTCAGCCAGACCTGGAGATAGCGCCCCCTAGCAAGTGTTCCGTCCAGGATGACGAGAAGTTACACCCCTCTGCACACCCAAATAGAACGGGTATTAACATGTAGCCTACGTTACCCGCAAGGTTCCAAAGAATAAGTGTACCAAATTTGGTGTAGATTGGTCAAACGGTGTAGATTTGTATAGAGAACAGACAGATGCCAAGTCTGTTTTATATGTATAGATACATCAGTTTCAATAGTTAATAAATCAATATCGCATAAAGATAGCACGCAGCAATTCTTAGATTACTAGTACAAATTTTCGGCAAGCACTTTAAAAAATATTTTTTATCTAAAGTTATATTGTTTCAACTATTCAATATTATTATCTGGCTAAGCACATAAGTGTAGATATTGAAAACAAATTTGCAAAAAAATAAATCTTTAAATAAAATATAAATATATGCTTCATACAGAAAATCACACTAGAATATTTATTGATTAATAAATACTTAAAACAGTGAATAATCTGGCGATTTTTGAGTAGAAGAATACGGCGAATTCATTTAGATGGGATATTTTGCCAATGGGGAATTGACCGAGACTGATAGTTTTAAAGGTGCTGCATCCGGTAAAAAACCTTTTTATTACCACTGAAAATCAAAGATGTCTGGGATGCATAATACTGCTCTTTTCTTCATCTGCCTTTTCAACAACGGGTTTTCTATTTCGACTCTTATCAGCTTTTGTTGCGAAATGAACTGAAACTACCATAAGTAAGGTCACTTGAAATTCTGGTCATTTCAAGTCACACGAACAAAAACAGAGATAAAATTCCTCAACATGCAGCGAATTTCAAATCCAGTTGGAGGGAAAAACATGGGGCGTCTATTTGAAGTCACGGCTTCGGGTGTTGCAGTTATTTGAATAATGAATTTCAATGCGCAATGTAAACACTATGTAACATCTACAATTCCCAATATACTCATTAAATTCTACTTTCTTTTAGTATGTAGTAATATTTTTCATTTTAATTGCATTTAATTGCACAATTGGATATGAATAGAGGATAAACACACATAACAAAAAACAAGGTCGACAAGGGTGTTAACAATTGTGCTCAGGAGAGTCACCAATAATAGAGGAGAGAGATACCAGTACTGGGGCCCGGTAAATGTGGAAAGTTTTTTGTATTATAATATTTTTTTCTAAATAAAAAAAAATCTTCATTATATTTACAGTAATACAGATGTACAATACGTGTGTAAATAAATAGAGAACAGATACACATGTGCATTTTAAACAATGAGTACTTGGGGTTACATATTGGTGTTTCATGACGGAGCGTCATCTTAATTTAGTATGGAATCCGTCATCTAATCTGGTATTAAGGTCCCTTGGGTGACCATTATGTTTGTAAACTCATGCAGGGGTATATTCTCTAAAATATCCTCATTTTCTAATACAAGACTAAAGGTGTGAACACAAGGTAACTATTTTAATTAAAAGTGGATTTGGGGTCAAATAAGGTCAAAAGTCGTCAGGGAGCCTATTTTAAACACCCATACATTCATAGTACGGCTTTGTATAAATTGTTCAAAAGCTTCTTAAAATACTCAAAAATCACAGCTTTAGTCCTGCAGAAAAATGGATTTCAAAGACAGATAGATAGTTCATCCGGCATGATAGTTTCTTTTAAACGTCGTTTAAGATGAAGCTAACACACAATATGCTATGCTAATATTGATAGTTCATCGAGCTACTTAATTGAAAACTCCAAATGGTCCAAAAAGCTCGTTACAGGCTTTTTAAATCAAATTTCAAAATGGTTCGCATAAATGTAAGTACATTTATTTATTTATTACAGTTATTTATTACAATTTATTCTCAGTTTGAATATCCTATTAATTAATGAAATAATACACTTAGTAGAAAAAATCACGATAACTGTTGTTATTAAATAGGCGGTTTGGGATCTCCCCCAATAGGAGGTTACCCAAAACTTTTCTTCAGAAATTTCAGTTTAAGGAAAATAGCTGTTTTTAAATAGGTTTTTCGACAATGTACTCGAACTTAAATTTTAACGCAAAAGTAATCAAATTCGAATTGTTTTTATATTCAATCACATTTACCGAAACGGGAAGCGTCAAAGGAAAATCCATTTATGCATGAAATCTCATCACGCAACAAACGAGTCCAAAAAAATAGCGACGGCCTTGAGGTATAAAAAACGCAGTCAAAACAAGTCCTTGCCCAGATTTTAAAAAATGCTTCCAGGTGTTCCTTCTCTCGTCGTGCCTTCAAACGATTCCAGGTAATCGAGCTTTCAAAACGTCTCCAACATTCTCTGAATCGTTCTTTCTTCGAAAACGACGGTTATTGAAAAGGATGGAAGAATTCTATTCGTGTAGGGTACTGGACTTACTTAAGAAATTCAGTGTTAACGATTTACTTGAAAACCGCCACATAGAGTTTGAGCACGTAGTGGTGAGTCAGGATCATATTCAGAGAGGAGACTCCCTTAATGCTCCTGATATTTCAAAAATAAGCTCTGAAGTTATCTTAGTATATGTTTATCGAAGTTTTGTTAAACCCATGAATAAGAAAAAACGTAGACAGGTCATTCAAAACGAAGCGTTTGTAAACGAAAAGTTATTTAATGTTTTGCTATTCGATGATTCGCTGATGCAAACGAAAATTTCATGTATGAACTGGGTGATTAAAAGGGAAAGGATGGGACAAGATAAAAAAATATTAACTTCATGAGTAGTATGATGGTTCATTTTTTCTCTACTTGACGCTTCTAACGGTGTGCACTGACTAAAACATTTATTTACAATTTTGGTTGGTTGGTTTTGGGGCTTTATGGCGCAAGGGCCATATTTGCTCATGATGCGGACATGCAATATTAAGTAACAGACACACACAATGAATGTTTTACTGACACAGAAGAGAGAAATAAACCCAGGGAGGAATGCACCTGACAGGAATCGAACCTGCGCCGCCTACCACTCGAAGGTTGCTAGCGCAGTGGGCATATCCACTGTGCCACGACGCCCCTATTTACAATTCTGAGTATCGTAGTTTCTAAGCGTAGTATTTTGCAAACATTCACATTTCAAGGCAATTGTTCGGTCTTATCGACATGACGTTCGAATCACCACCTAACGTTCTCCCTTCTCCGTGTCTCTCCCTCCCTTCAACGGGTACGCCCCTCGAGTCCCCTCTTTACCCCCGAAATTCCTTTCACTCCTTCCTCTTCACAGGACTGGGATGACCGTCCACCTCCGCCTATGTCCATCGTGGATCAAATTATCCATTTCAGACAACAATTCTTTCTTATCTGGTCATAGGACCCCTCATTAGTAGCTTTCGTCCATTAGCAAAACACAAAGAGGTATTCATTTGGGGCTCGAGCCCTTCGCATGATATATTTTATATTAAAAAAAACAATAAAATGCATGTCGAAACCAGTTTAGGTAGATATTTTAATTAACGTCACACTGTAACAACACAACGGGCTATTGGTGACTGTCCGGGATCAATCCCAAACGGAAAGATTCGAGGAAAACACCACGCAACTTTGAACCACGGTCAGATGACGAGGCAACACCTGAGCTGGCACCCCACTCTCCAAACTTCCACGCCACGCTAACGTGAGGATATTTGAGGCCACGATATATTTAATGTGCACCAGCCCCCTTTGTGCACGACGGTCTTTTGGTTGGATTCGAAATCGCAACCCTCCGGTTGATAATCCATTACTCTTCCAACCAGGCCATGCGCCCCGAAACAAGTTTAATCAGAGTAAATCGATGTTTGGTTAACCATACAAGTGCATCTAAATGTAAGAACTAGGGATCACTCGAAAAATGGATATAATATACGAGTACTATCGGCTAATGAAAAATGTAGGTACAGTGGCTTCCAAAAGTGTTCGTACACTTTAAAAATTTGTAGAAAAAGCGCTGTAGCCTGGAATTGAATTCGAATATAAAGTCCAATATTTTTTCATATAATCTCCATGTGATTCTGAATAAAACCAATCATTCTTTAAAAAAATATTGACTCATTTTCTATTTATAAAAATGAAAATGCAAGGAGGCAGAGAAAGAACACGCCACAAAAGTGATCGTACACCGAAATATTTTCGGATAAATTCATAAATAAAATTATCGTTTATCGCTTTTTTTTATTTTTGCATTGTGGTGACATTTAAAAAATCGTTTGGCTTTAATCTTTGCTTGCTTACTTCGTAATATTCTAATTTATTATTTAAAAATGGCTCGTAGTCGTAGTAGGAAACAACGAACAGCATTCGAAAATTGATTATTTTTCATCATAGTAGTGGTAAATCAGTTCGGAATATCTCTAAATTAGTAATTTATCCCATTCTACGGTGCAATATGTGATAAAACGCTTTAAAGAAGAAAATCGGATCGAAAACAATGTAAGGAAAGGTCGTCCGATAAAGTTAACTCAACGTGATCAGAGATTTTTAGTTAGAAAATTTGTGAAAAATCCACGTTTGAGTGCTGTAAAAATTTCTACAGAATTTACTGAAAAATTTTCTACTTCAATTTCATCTGAAATTGTTCGACGAGTGCTCGGATCAGCTGGATTAAATGGGCGTTCTGCCCGAAGAAAATTTTTTGTAAGTACGAAAAATAGAAAGCTTAGGCTTTCCTTTGCAAAATCAATGATAAATAAGCCCGAAACGTATTGGAATCATGTCTTATTTGCAGATGAAAGCAAATTTAACATCTTTGGTTCCAATGGGCGTATAATTGTATGGAGAAGAAAAAATTATTAACTTAATCCCAAGAACTTAGCTGGAACAGTAAAGCATGGCTGTGGAGGTGTCCTTGTGTGGGGGTGCATGTCAGCATCAGAACTAGGTAATTTGGTATTTATTGATGGCATAATGAATCATGCTCTTTATTTAAATATTTTAAAAGACAATTTAAAATTATCAGCCCAAAATTTGGGTATTGGAAACAACTTTGTTTTTTTATCAAGATAACGATCCTAAGCACACGGCTCTCAACGTTCGCCTCTGGAGTCTATAATTGTCCACAAGTTCTGAAAACACCATCTCAATCGCCGAATTTAAACCCAATAGAATACATTTGGAGAGAACTGGAGGTTAGAGTACGAAGACACGGCATTAAAACAAAAAGCGAACTAAAAACAGTAATGATTGAAGAATGGTGGAACATTGATGCAGAAATTACAAAAAAAAACTAGTGAACTTTATTCCCTGACGTTTAAAAGCTGTTGTAGATGCTATAGGATATCCTACTAAGTACTAATTTACCGAAATATTACAATATTTACTAATATATAGAAATTTTTTTAAAGTGTACGAAGACTTGTGAGGTAAGTTTTTTGTTACTTTTTGATTATTGATTTTCCAAAAAAAAAATTTTACTATGTTTTTAAAATATTTTATGTAGTTTTGTTAAGAACAAGTTATAGATGTTATTAAAAAATTCCCATTCTGAAATATTAATTTTATTAATGGATAGAGCAGTATTTATTTGAAATTCGTAAGTGTACGAACACTTTTGGAAGCCACTGTATATATGAAGCATACGTGAAAGCTTTTTTTCCTTATCTCAAAAACCGAAAATGAGTTACCCAGTATAGTTTCTAGCATTGAGATGACGATATGTAGATACGTAAATCATGCGAGTAAAAACACTGTGATAAAGAAGATTGAGCCCCCTGAATTATTATCTGAATAAAGTACCAGGTGAAAGTAGAACTTTTTGTGACATGCAGAGAGAATTATTACACACTACGATCAATTCGATCTGAGTGCTTCAGAAGATATATGGGATTGATACATGCCACGCAGAAGGGGTGGGCTACAGGGGCCCAATACTCTATTTCTTCTTTTTTCTATGTCTATTTTCCTTTTCAATCAAAGATCAAAAGTGCTCTTTTGCAAAAAAGTCTAAAAGTTAAATTAAATTATGTGTGTGTGCATGATGGATTTACAAAGTATCCAGTTATATTTTAGTTTAAAAGCCTTGAATATACAATCTTGCTCATAGTCCTATTCAAAGGTGAGTTCTTTGAAAGTTGAAACTGGAATTTTTGCAATACAATTCTTTGTGTACTGAAACAATTTATTCGCATTTCTCCTTGTAGGCCTAGTTACACACATATGTAAGACGATTCAACAATTCGACTTATAATTTTCATTACCAATGATATTGCATGTGTGGATTATACACTCAAAACAATTGTATAATCTCCCCCAAAAATTAAAACCAGGTACCCTATTTTTCCATTTCAATCTCAAACCAGTTTGCATGGCACTTGGTTGGTACATTGCAAGGAGAGACATTAAGATTTCTAGATCTGTAATTCAAAGTCTATTTTTATGGACACCTCTGGTTCCTCAAAGCACACTCGGAAACTCCACTAAGCCTTTTTCAGAAGTGTAAACTAATTCCCCGCTTATCATCAGGGGCTCCTTTCCAAGTTAGATGACGGGCTCTAGTACCAATTTAGATGATGGGTTCCTAATTTAAATACAAATATGTTGTCTTAGCTTATGCTTAACTTCGAATGTTTAATATTTTCCTTGCTACAAATGCTGCATTCATTTACTATCATAAACACAATGAAAATATTTAAATAATTTTTACCTTTGGACTTATAAACAAATTGCACATTGCACTTTAAAAACTGTGCCTTTTGGGAGGGGATTCTGCTTCAACGATTCCAAAATTGTAGAAACTTCTAATTACTACTGTTTGTTGAATGCTATTTTCAAGATTACTCAAACAACTTATGAGCTGTCTAAATGAGATGAGCCAAACAAAAATTTATTTATATGGCTTAGGTTATTGAAGTTCAGAAAATTCTAGGGAATGTCTGTATCAAATATCGGCAGACGTAATCTTTCCATTAAATCACTAATATTTTTATATTAAGGTGTATGTATACACTAGAAATCACGAAAATTGACCAAAATATTGATATATTTTTTAATAATTCAAAATATTGTCCAACTCTAGCTTTCAAACGATACCAAGATCTTGTAAATATTCGAAATAGTTTTCAAGTTACAAGTGTTTGGGTTAGGTACTGTCACCTTAGACATAAGCGTTTCCAAAACTTGAAACTCGATTTCTGAAGAATTATGTTTTTGCAATAGGATGCTTTCGAACAGTGATAACTCAACAATGAATTGATCTATTATAATTACTTTTGTGTCGTTATAATATATATAATAGAGTGGATGGTTTGACCCTCAGTTAAAGTTATTGGTTAAGAAATGAATTTTTAGTTGATTTTTAAATATTGAAATTCCTGAAAAAATCTTGATTTTTTAGACTTCCTTCGTGAAAAAAATTGTAAAAAATAACCTATTCCCTCTAGCAACTTGATAGAGGGTCAAAACGTGAAGAATAATATTAGAAATTATTTCCAACAGGAATTATCTTCCTTAACACATTAGAATTTGAGATATCACTGTTCAAAAAACAGGCTAATTAGCTAATTATATCTAAATTAGATTAATGAGTAGCTTAATCAGAATTTTTCACACTGAAATGAGTTTAAGCACAAACCAATGACCTATTGTGAAAAAAAAATGGATTTTTAAAGTCAAAATTAAAAAAAAATGTTCTAGTGTATACATACACCTTAATTCATTCCATTATTAATGCATTATTTCGATAACAAAAAGCAATTAGAAATTGAGAAATAATTTCTGCATTAAATGCGATACCACAAATGATGTAGCAATTTGCATGATATTCATCAAAAAACGCGGAATGTGATTCCAGTCTTATAGAATAGTACCAAATAAGAACTTTTTAAACTTCTTAACTATCTATCTTCTTTTACTTCTTTTAAACAATCTTCAGAAGTTCTTAAAATATTTTTGTAAACTTTTTTTATATTTTATCAGTCTCATACAAAAATTTAAAAGTATCCAAAAATTTGCATTGCGACGAAATAAAAAGTTAGTTGTTATTTGTAGAAATTGTTTTATTCTTAAAATCGTAAAAGATTAATCTTTGTCTATATAACGCTTATGAAAGGAATTTCCAGTATAAACAAATAAATCAGAAAGACGATAATTTTACTTCGAGTAACTCAAATGTTCTTGAATGATACCATATTGGGGTTGCCTTAAAAAGTAGTTTGTCGCCGTATGGCAAAGTTTGCGTTTAAACTAATTGGCATTGAACTATTAACTATTATAGAGTCGAGTCACATTATTATGACTACCCCCTACCTCAGACGTCAACAGCGCACAGCCAATGAAACGCGGCACGTGGCGCTAGCCGGCGTGGTGGGTATAAAAGTTGGAAACGTAGGCTATCTTGGAACATATCCTTCGTTGCTGTGATGGGTAAACGCGCCATTTGTCTGACTTGCAAAAGGGGATGATCATTGGCTTTCACGCCAAGGGCGGCAGTATTTCGGAAAGTGCAGTTTGTGAATTCTTCGCGTACTGCTGTGATGAAAGTGTACCGTGACTGGAGTAACGGCACCATTGAAAATAAACGGCGTGGAAACTGCTGTGCACCACGTGATGTGAGAGGTGAACGACGGTGTGTGAGGACTGACCGACATGCTACAGTTGAGCAACTAACATGTCAAACGAACCAGGCGACTTCCAGACGTGTGTCTAAGACGACAGTACAACGAACCCTGTTACGTATGGGGTTCCGAAGCAGATGGATGGTCACTGCACCCATGCTGACGAAGTTGCATCGGCTAAAACGGCTTCAATTTGCGCGGCAATACCAGAAAGGGTTGCCTTCTCAGACGAGTCACGTTTTCTGCACTATCGAACGGATGGACGTTCATGTATCCGACAAGAAACGTCCGAGAACAAACACCCTGCAACCATTGCTGAAAGAACACAATATGGTGGTGGCAGTGTTATGGTGTGGGGAATGTTTTCATGGCATTGCCTGCGTTCTTTCGTACCTGTGGAAGGTACAATCAACGTATTGGGTTATGTATCCATTGTAGCCGATCATGTACACCCATACATGTTGACTGTTTTTCCTCAGAAGGATGAGATCTTTCAGCAGGACAATGCCACGTGCCATACGTCCAGAATTGTCCGTGATTGGTTGGAGGAGCGCGACGAAGACTTCCAAGTGCTCAATGGCCCCCAAATTCACCAGATCTGAACCCAATCGAGCATCTTTGGGATCATCCCGATCGCCATGTTCGCAGTATGGACACTCCACCATGCACCCTGACGCTGATGTCAGACGTACTGCAGTCTGCATGGCTCCAGATACCTGTAGCATCCTTCCGAATCTTATTGACTCACTCCCACGCAGTCTAGCTGCTGTCCGTGCTACAAAAGGCGATTATTCTGGATATTAACAGGTGGTCATAATAATGTGACTCGACCCTGTACATCAATTCGGAATTTCTATTATCGATGTGCTGAAATGGTATTCTAAAAACAAGCCAAGTAACGTCATATCTGGAATACGTATAGGAAGCAAATTCCCCCACGAAAACACTACTGCCATCTACCATTTAGCTTCACAGAAAAATCCTATCATAGAGAACTTTTTCTAAATATCGCACTTGAACACACAGCTAATACCATATCTTTAATGAAATATTTTATAAGGAAGAATAATGTGTTTCTACATTCGCTCAACATCCTCTAAAGACCTGCAATTATCTGAGTTTTACGCGATTGATTTGATTCTAATCTATTGAAATCTTTTTAAAGGATAAAAATATAATCTCTTTCAATAATTATTCTTTAAATCATGAATAATCAGTTAACTCATGGATTAAGGCAGATTTTTTTTAGCTCCGCATTATGGTTTTCATTTTGTTCCACAGCACGTAAGCGGTCATCCGAATTTTGCCCTTAGCCATTGATAAGTTAAGATAAGTTTTGAATCATCAAGTCAAATAATATGTTGACATAGAAAGCAAACCACGAAAAAGTAGTCTTTAGTAAGCATCAGTTTTTCTCTACTAGTACTTTCGGTAAGATTATCACAAATAAGAGCATAAAAATTATTTATCCAAGAAGGTTGGTTGGTTGGAGTTTTATGGCGCAAGGGCCATGTTTGGCAATGCTGCGCCAGACACAAAACATACAATATCAATAGAGACACACACAATGAATGTTTTACTGACACCGAAGAGAGAAGTACACCGAGGGAGGAATGCACCTGCCAATTTATCCGAGAAGGAAAAAAGCAATTTGAATATCTTGACGAACTTACGATTGATTTGTTTGCTGTTGAAATCGTTAATGGATTTCACAAAATAAAAAGAAAATCCCTATCGCAGAACAAAAAATTTTTATGTTGAAAGGTAGATCATGTGATCCGCCCAAAAAGTTCAGGTCTTCATTAATTATGCAACCAGTAGATAAAATGAAAATCTTTCTTTTAACATAACCGAATTCAGTCTGAGAAGTTGAAATAACATCAGTGACGTCACATAATCGGAAGTGCATATGGAGGGATGGCCAATCGAAGTAGTTCACCCCTGAATCGATAATTTTGGAGAGTTGCAAGTCTTGTAATATTGTCTTCATATTAATGAGTTGAAGTAGAATTTGAGCGTACCCTGCACTTTTCAAACTTCAAACATAGTTAGTGCACTTCTTTAATGAATGCATAGAATGCTAATATCATTGTGCCTGAATGCAAATAAGATGAAAGTAAACTCTCGTTTGCTTTAAATACAACTTTAAACCTAAATCACGTGCAAGTGTCAGCTTGAAAAGTGCAACAATTGCAGCGTGATGTCACATAAGTGGAGATACACGTGACGTGGTGACAATCGAACTAGTTCATTTCGAAATTGGTAATCAGTTGAGGTAGAATGCGACGAGACCTGCATTTTTCAAGGTTCAAACATTTTTCGAGCAGGTTTTTTAAAATGAAGGTGGAGAATCTAAATGCCATTGAGCATGAGTTCCAATACAGATAAAATGCAAAGCCTCGTTCCGTTTTAACACAACTATAAATCTAAATCTTTCCTACCGGTGCTTAAAAGAGCCATTTACTTTTAGACAAGAGCTTGTTTGTCTTCTCGGCTGTAGGAGGAAACTAGAGGAGGAGTCCACCTGTCTTTCGATCCAGTTTTCGAATGTTCGAATAAATATCTCTCCCCAACAAGCGCTGTGTACACCGGAGTAAACATTAATTTTCCTGTATCACAAATTACGGCAGCGGTGGAGGAACTGAACCTGAACTTGTTTGGGGATTTCTGAATGGTAGTAAAATATTTCAGGGCTGCGTGAGCAAGCGACATGTGGTATCTGAAGAAGAGGTCGTTGGTACGAGCAATATACTATAACAGCTTCGTTTTCTTAGCTTTTCAAGCGTGACAAAGTAACATCTGAAGCTTGCAGTGAACGTGTTCTTGTTTTTTTTTATTGCTATTTCTTTTGCTTGCTTCCCTTCTGAGATGATTCCAACCAACCAACACAGTTTGTGCACCGAGAAACACGTGCGCGTATTCATAAAGCGCATCGTTTTTAAGCGTGTGCAAAATTTTCAGTCGTCAGACAGCAGTTTATTTTTGAGGTTTTTGAAATTTTGTGGGTGGTGTCTTTAAATTGGGCACTTTTATTAAATAAGATAGACTTTTTTTATCTGAAAATTAGAAATTTATTTATTAAAAGCATAAGTATTCAATTTTCTAAATATTTCATCCTGCGTAAAATTCTGACTTAGTACCTTGGAATAAAATTAATCTTTAATTTCCATATTTACAATAAATTATTCGGGAACAACAATCCAAGTCAACGTTCACATTCTAAATAAACGTCCCTAAAGTAAATGAGTCAATTGTTGTGTTGGCTTCTTTCGTCTGATTAGTTTCTGCCTTATGCGGAATATGAACTAAAACGACATTACCTATCTAATAAGTTATAAAATTCCTTGTTCGTTTCTCATCAAATGATTCAAATTTGAAACATATCTTATTTATTCCGAGATTCCAATTTATGTAAATGGAATTTTCGAAAATATAACGTCTTTTATATCCATTAACATTCTCTTTTCCGAATTCATTGATATTACGTATGCCTATGGAAACTTCGTAACTTTAAATAAGGTGTTATAAGTTACTTTCCGAATAATTTTGATCTATTATGAGTTTGACTGTCATACGCATTAGAAACGATCTAAAAATCTGCAACCTAGATCTATGCAATATGCAAACGGATGTACCTATCTTTCTTACCTTGCATACCATCTGTAAAATCACACTTTTTACTTGATTTTTTAAAATTCAATTTGCGAAATAGTCCGTGCAACTTCCAAGACATACCTCCGGAAAAATCGAGCTTTTAACTTTTGTTTTTAATTCAATTTGCGAAATAATCCGTGCAACCTCCAAGACATACCTTCTAAAAAATCACGCTTTTAACTTTATTACTTTTAATTCAATTTAATACTTACGAAATCATGTGTGCAATCTTCAAGACATACCATTCAAAAAAATCACGCTTTTAACTTTATTATTTTTAATTTAAGTAACGAAATAATCTATGCAACCTCCAAGACATACCATCGGAAAAGTCACGTTTTTAACTTTATTATTTTTAATTCAATTTAATATACGATATCATCCGTGCTATCACCAAGACATACCATCCAAAACCATCTTAATGTTTTTTTCCATACTTGGAAAAAATTATCTTGAAATATATTCAAAAAGTGGGCGTTGTTCTCTTCTCACTCGATAACTGACATTCAACAACTTAAGACATCCAATCTGTAATCAGCACACTGATTACATCTGATGTGAACCATATTCCTGTAATCAATCCCTAATATAAACACGTGTTGAAAGCTGTAACTTTTTTACATCATGAACGAGTGCAAAAAATTTAAATGCAAATTGGAACTCAGAACTCTATAACCCTACGGTGCTACGTGTTTTCAGATATACTCGGTCTGTTATTTGAAATCCATAATTTGCGAGTAGTCTCAAAAAGCATCACAATTACACTATTTTCTCTATTCATTTGCATTCGGAATGTTCAAGCAAGGTTATGTGATTGGTTAATTTCTCTTCTGGTCAACTTAAAGGGTTCTTCGGTTTTATGTTATTCTTTATCATCACTATCTTTATCGAAAGTGCCACTTTAGAATGTAATTCAAGGGACACGCGATCGAAAAGATGCGTGTTTATTCTTCTTGAGAGATGTGTATTATACTTTTAATATCTCAATCCAAAGATACGGAAAATTAAGATGTAGTGTTCAGACGTTTTGATCGTTTTTACAGGGACGTACTAGTTATTTGGCAATTCGGACAAAAGCCCGTAAAATTGGTTTAGTGGAAAGCTGATGTACACTGCAATTCAATTGAATTTATAATTACGATCGCATGAAATACTGTACATTTCGATGCAGATACTGCCGTTTTAGTTCAAAAGGCATCTTCTAGCTGTATTTCCGAGTGGACCATAGTTTTGAGCTTCATATATGAAAAGCTTTTTTGTAAAGCTAAATGTTGGTGGCGATAGTGTGTTTGGCTAGTTTTTTTATTACGATTTCAGCACTCCGCCAACAGGAATTCCAAAGAACGAATTCCAAATCGATGACAGTCAATTGTCAACAGCAAGTAGATTAAACGCCAAATGTATCCAAAACGGTGATAAACAACATTTTAAGGTAAATCCAATATCTATCACCCGAGTGCATTTGGGTTACAGGAAGTAAAATCCTTGTTATCCGTCTAGTCGGTTTCCACTGAAAATCCCTCTCATAAGTATCTGATACTTAACATCAGATGTGAACAGTGTGATGATCACTCAAACAACTGTTGATTGAGTGATCATACTGTTTTCTAGTGATGTTAAGTTCTTTCTAGCTTTGATGAAACTGCTTTTTAGTTTGAGGCACAGATACATTTCTATATGCAGCATTTTAACAATATTTTAAATCTTAAGACACCAAATTATAAGATACTACTTTCTTTACTACACGTCAGAAATTGCTAATTTGTTATGAAGGTTTCTTAAGTTTGGTTTATTCCAGTGCGTGTCTCCTAGGGTTTTTAAGAATTTCAAAACACCGCAGCAATCGAGGTGGTAGACCCCCATTTGGAGAGGCCACCGTTACCATGGTACAGGGGGCTTATTGTATTTCTAGCTGTTCATTTATTAACGCGCAATTTAAAATCTCGAAGTAGTAAAGTCCAAACATTTATTAATTAAATGCACAATATACCTAAAGAAAAACAACTGTCTTTGGCGTTAAATTACTTTGAAGGTTTTGAAGCTTATGTGGGCGTAATTTTAAGGTGTAGCCAGGATAGTACTAGACCACCAGTAGCTTAACCAGAATTTCATTTCAGAGGGAGGGACCAAAGTCAGAAATTCAATATTAATGCCAAATGGAGCATTCTAATAACTTCGGGTGTATAATTTGAGCACCAAAATGGCCAATGGAACATTTACTTTATTCAGATATACTCAAATAACAAATCAATAACATTGGGATGGGCTTAGATCTTGTTGATCCAGATTGTGAATACGTCATTGGCTATAACCATTTCAATGCCCCTAATACCCAGTGGCCTAGTCAGAAAAGTGCTCTGGGGCCCAAGCCTCATCCCAAAGTTGTTGCATTCTTTTTCCTACCTTTCCCCAAATAAAATATTCACGTTGGCGTGGTGTTTAAAATTGGAGAGTGGCGTAACATCAGATGTTGACCACGTGATCTGACCGTGGTTCAAAATTACGAATTATCCTCGGATTTGGGGATTGATCCCGGACCGTTGCCAATAACCCGTTGTGTTGATCCAGTGCGACATTAATTCGACTACCAAGTAGCTAGGCCATATAAAATATTAAAAATACCTTGAATATTTTCATGTTGGTAGATAAATGAATAGTATTTAAATTTATCATTTTTTCAAATACATGAAAGCAGGAATATTAATTTTTCTTCACACTGAAATGACTTTCTCACGCTTTCTCGTCAAAAGTAATAGAGGAACAAAAATTTAATTGCGGAAAATATAGTTTGAATATTTGTTTGTTATAAATATTTTTGGCGAGTTATTTTAAAATGATTTCTACTCTCAGATCAACTGAAGTACATCCCTTTTCATATAATCCCTTGTTGATTTATCTGATGGCGAAATATAAAATATAGACTTTTAATGGAACTTTTTAAAATCCTAGCATAAAAATCGTGTTTCTAAGTTTGCACTCCCTCAGAAATGAAACCCTGGCTACGCGATGTTAATATCCTCACACCTACTTCAGCAAAAAAATATCAGTTGATGTGTTCGGGAGAAATTTAGTTCGCTTTCGTTCCAGCCCATCTGTGAGGCCTTTTTTCCATCAGCCGAAATGAAAAACGAGTAATAAAGCGACGAGGAATCATTTACTTCGCTCACGTTCTAATAACGCGCGGTGTATAATTTGAGCACCAAAACGGACAATTTGCAGCGGCTTCTAATTAAATTCGAAGAAACAAAATCTGACAAAATTGAAAGCGTCCTGCCAGAGCCCGAAACACTTCGAACGCTGTATTCAATCATCTTATGAGTCATGCCTTCAGGGAATTCTCGTCCTGAAGAAGGAAGGCTGAAAAAAATGGTCTGAAACAGCAAGAAAAGAATATATTTTATTGTTCATTAATTGTTAAGAACCATTATTAATAATCATTTATTTTACTTCTTTTCCTTACTTGATGACAGCCCCCTTTTTGAAGTCTTTCATTTGACAAGTAAATACGAAGAGTGGAAAATCAAGCGAAGAACTATGATTGTTCGACAGTTTATAACTTCATTACTGGCGTGCTAGTCAATATCTTCATAACTCCATATTTTGTTTTAAGGTTTGACGATTGTTAAAATTCTGCTTGTAAAAGTATCTGATGCCTCATAATGCTTGAAGACCGTTGCAGCACATTCAACCAACAATTGTCTGTGTGATCATACTGCTATCTAGTGTTGAGTATCAGACTGCATATGGAACAGTCACTGTCGGTTGGGTTTTCATGGCACAAGGGCCATATTTGGCCAAGCTATGACAAACACAAGACATACAACGTCAAGAAATGGACATGCACACACATACTAGGAAGAAGAAACACACAGAAGAGAGAAATACGCCCAGGGCAGGTTACAGGAATCGAACCTGCGCCGCCTACAACTCGCAGGGAACAACCAAGAACCAAACTTGGAGATACTGCTTGTCCTGTGGTACATTAATGATAACCTAGGTTCGAATCACGGTTTCTAAAAACTATGATTTTGGTGATTGTCCCTGTTAGGAGTAAAAGGTGGCGTACCCATTGGGTGATTTTTCACAAATAGTTTGCTTCTTGTAGTGCTCAAGGCCGAAACGGTCAATGGCCAAGTAATAGAAATAGAAAATATTGAGATGAAAGTATACTTACACGAAGTGGATAGTTCTATGCATTTATTTCATCAGTTAAGCACTGTTTTTTGTAAACACTGAATAGTTTATGTAAACTCAGTGTCAGTTATGTCATCCATATCTTAGTTGTTTAAGAAATTCTTTTCTGCAAAAGAAATAGAAGAAATTCAAACTTCATTTCCGAAATATTCAAAATGTATGACACATAATTAAGCAATATCACCACATAAAGTCTGAAAAGTCCCTTATGTGGCAAAAATTTAAGTTGTGAGCGATTTGCTTCAGTTTCAATGTTAAACACTGTATTTTTGCTGCAAATTTAGAGCTAAACACTGAGTTGATTTTACTTGATGCATTACTTTTTATTATCTATTAAAGGGAACTGTTATCTGCTGTACTTTCATATTTTGTTCGAATAATGATGAAAAATTTAATCTTGAAATACTTGGTGGATTAATTATATAACATCAATATAGGGAGTGTAGAATTAACACAAAAGGAAATAAAGAAAGAATTATAAAGGTCTATTTTAAAGGATTTCTTAAATAGTCTTTCAAATTCTTTCCCTCCTACATTTTACTTAATGTTCAAGACATTAAGTGCAAAATTCTCGAAAAACATTCAAGATAAAAAAAACTGCTTTTCTGTTATACATCATATTGATATAATGCATTAATTACAAATCATGCAAGACATCTTAATGATCGACTTAAAACTTATGAAACACTTAAAATTATCATCCATTAAATAATAATTTACTTGAAAATCTTTAGAGGAAAATTTAGTGGAAGAACTGTTTCCCTCAAAACCAGATAAGCAACACTTTCTGAAATATCACGGAAGTATGAAAATCAGAAACGTGTGTTTAAATAAATACCACTCCTATTCAACCATGCCTCCCGTTCGACTGAGGGGAGGGGGTCGTCGATGTCAATATTAAACATTCTTCGTAATTTTATATACAGTTTGTTTTTTCCTAAGATGAAAAGTTATTAAAATATTTTCATTGATTGCATTTATAATAATAAATTTGTGTAATTGTGCAAAGGAAAAGAGAAAATGTTTAAGGCAAATGCAAGTAGCATATAAATACTTGGAATATAGGGTGTATATACACACTATCTGGCCATTCGCCACTGGACACCCCTCGAAAAGCGCTTAGCATCATCCGTACACGTCATACAACTTATAAAAGACGTTGAACGGTTAGAATATTCTTAAAGCAGCTACTGCAGTTAATATGAACAAACGACGCGAACTTAGTGCAAAGGAAAGAGGAATGATCGTTGGAACCCACAGGTTTAGGCATTCAGTCCGTGACATTTCCAACAAACTTCAGATACCCCGCTCCACAGTGAGTGGTGTTATTTTGAAATGGAAGCGAGAGTGGGTTATGTGCCAACCCAGACTCAGTAAACCGACTAAATTGACAGATCGGGACCGCCGAAGCCTGAAACGTGTAATGAAGTCAAACCGCAAGGCTTCCTTAGAAACGGTTGCAGAAAATTTTTTGATCGGCTTCGTCTAATGATGCGAGTGATCGTACTGTCCGCCGGGAGATCGCGGCACTTGGTTTTCATGGCCGAGCAGCAGTTCACAAGCCAAATATCACGTCTCAATGCGACCCGTCGATTACAGTGGTGCAAAGAACGCCGTCACTGGACTGTAGAACAATGGAATACCATCATATGGAGTGATGAATCACGCTACAAGTTGTGGCAGTCCGACGGACGTGTGTGGGCGAATGCCCGGCGAACGATATTTACATGACTGTGTCGTACCCATAGTGAAATTCGGAGGAGGTAGGATCTGCTTTTCGTGGTATAGTCTTGGTCCTCTTGTTTTAATTCCTGGAACCATGAATGCTGAGGCAACAGTTCTGGACAATTCTGCCCTACCGACATTGTGGCAACACTTTGGCATTGTGTCCATACCTGTTTCAGCAGGACAATGCTCCATGTCAAACAGCAGGTGTTAATGGGTGTGGAAGAACTTCATTGGCCAGCCCAAAGTCCAGATCTCAACCCCTTGGAACACCTTTGGGATGAGTTAGAGCACCGGTCGAGAGCCAGGTCAACTCGGCCAAAAAACACCACTTAGTTGTTTGCCAATTTGAAGGATGAATGGAGCAAGATTCCTTCAGAAACGTATCGAAAATTGGAAGAAAGTCTTCCTCGAAGAGTTGCGGATGTCATTGGGGCGAAAGATGGCCCTGCACGATGCTGATGTCGTGCTGGGTCCGCTTTAACTTAATAGTATGGGGTGTCCTGTGACGAATGGCCGGATAGTGTATATCTTTCTTTTTCCATGAGGGTCTTGTGATCTGACCTGAATCTAGGGCCTGGAGTTCAGATTGGTGGATTGGTAGATTGATATAATGATTTGATTTTTGAATTGCAGTGTGATTGCGAGTCGGTTGAAAACCCCTCAATGTAGGGAAACTAATATGTTCTGAACTCCTCTTGACTATAGTGAGTCTCTTATAAGATTCCCCTGTTGTCTCTTCGGGAACGCATCAGCTGATACCTGATGTGCTCCGAAAAAATTTGATGTGTTCGAATGTGTTTTCCTACTTGGTCTAGACAAACTAGACACAAAGTCCTCGAATTCATGCGCCTTCAAAAAGTCCAACACAATCAGGTTTAAATTACAGATCCTCTCTGAACAGCCCAGAGAAACAAGGCTGTGACCAGAAGAGGCCTGCTCCATATTACCGTTCAGATAGGTCAGAAAAATCTTAAAACTATGATCTAATGTCTACTGTTCAGTCTAGAGATGGCATCTACTGATCACTATCATCTTTGAATTTGATAGCATCTCAGGGATGTTTTCTTTGGCACTAGCTATGGGTGGGAGGAAAGATATTGTTATGAAGTTTCTTTTTCACAAACATTTCCTTCGTAAGGAAAGTAATTGTTCTGAAGTTTCTTTTTCGCAAACATTTCCTTCGTAAGAAAAGTAATTGATTCCGATGCCTCTGAGATGCCCTCCTTTGTCAAGCAATCGGCCATTTCATTTCCACTAAGGTTCACATGAGAAGGGATACATTGTAAATTTACCTCATTGAGCATAGACAATTGCCCAAGTTTATCTAGAATAGCAATTCCGATCCTATCTCCAATTTTGTTTCAGCTCTTTAAATATTGGAGAGAACTACGACTGTCAGTGAGTATCCATATGTCTATTATAATTATTCGTGGATTATTACCCCCTGAAAACATAAAGTAGGCGACAGTTTTTCCAGCTTATAAATTTTACATGTGCATCATCCGTATGCACACGAGGTTGCGCGACCCCTGAAATTCCGAGGCAAAAATCTTCTCAAAGTAAATCTAGTACAAAGTAACAGAATCTTGCTGGACAAGACACTTTTAAATTACTGTAGAAGTTAAACGTATATCAGAAAGAATAAAATTTTGCAAATCAGAATCAGAACAGAAAAATAAATTTACGTAAGCAAGCTTATAAAGGTAAGTTCTAACGAAAACAAACGGCAAAGAGCAATATCAAAAGACAAGAACTTGCGCTATTGGCCGCATGAAATATTTCCTTTTATGGCTTATCTAAATGGATCGCAATACATTCCGTCTTTCGCATTCATAATCACACAATACACAAGTTTATTTTTAAATTAATAATATTTTTGTTACTCAACTCTTCATACCAACCGCCTCAATTTCTAGGGAAAGGACCGCCGCAGGCCTGAAAAAGCAGTTTTCCTGATAATTATTCCTCGAAACTAACAGTTTCATACATCATTTGCAGGAGCTTTTCTCAGACTTCAAGTCTGGTGCGTAGGAACAGATTGTGTAGAGTCAATTATGAAGTATCTTACTTTTTTCATCTAAGAAAAATGAAGTATTGAAAAGTTTGAGAGTTCTCGAAGTTATAGTTATCACTTGAACATATCTTTCAAATAAACTTAATTATTTTAGATATTTAATGATTTAATAAAAGTAAAAATATGTATGATAAAGGGAATAATATTTTGAAGCAGAAATTTACATGGATATTGCTGACATACATTCTAAATAATTGTTTTGGGTGGAACTGATGCTAAGCTGTATTTCCACCTTTCTTATTACATTAGATTAAGTAAAACAACTTAGACAAAATAAAGGAACAGTTCAACCGAATATCTCCATAGTAACATAGTAATTATCGAAATAAAATTACAAACAAAAAACTTCAAAACTCATGAAACATTCAAATACTACTTCCAAGAATACCCTTCAAGAACAGTACCTCTTCATGGAAAATCTCATTTTAGGATTGATAGAAAAAACAATCAACAATAGTAACAACTTTGACGGTAATTAAGTTTTTCTCCTGGTTCTGGTCGTTTTTTTTATCTTGCTCTAGCGGTCTAAATAGCAATGATAACAACTTTTTAACATTATCTTTTGTCCACCAAATGTGTTCGGTGATTAAAATCTTGCTGTCCAGAGTGTTAGTGTTTTAATTAAGGGACAAACTCCTATTCAGAGGAAAAGAAAGAACGAAAAAGTGAAAGGAAAATTGAAGATAAAGAAACGAATGGGGAACTCACACTTTCAATCAGACTTCCAAGGGATTTAATTGAGGTGTACTTTTCTGGCGCATAGCCTTAGGGTAAATCTATGAGCGCTTTGTGTTCCTCGTTCTCTGCTGTACGTTTCATAAAGCGGATGCGTCTTTTTTACATCAGCATAGTAATGGTGTTATTCTAGCAACGGCCCGAGAGCTTCTTTATTCAAATTACTGTTAACATAATAGTCGTGCTATAGCGTTCTTTCATAGTTCGTTTTCATATGCAAGGCAAGGTCGTGGAACCTTTACCTGACTTTATCAATTTTGATTTTGCGTTTGTTTTGAAGATATAAAAATTCCATACCTATGCGTATGTAGATGGGGATATAAATTCAAAGAAATTACTTTCAACTGTTAGAAAAAACACGCTAATAATTTTAGTGACTTTATGGAGGATTGTAAGTTTACCTTAATTTTTTTATAATAAAATACAAAAAATGAAAGAGATCAGTGACACATAGTTCAGCGGCGTATTCAGACAAAATATTCTTGATGTTACAAAAATAAATGTTGAAATTAGTTTAATCTATGTAAATTGAAGTTTTACTAATCCCATAAGTAGAAAAATTTTTAAAAGGTATGAAAATAGTCAAATATATTCGCAAATGAAATGTTCATTTAGAATTCGGATGCAAAAGCAATTGAAGAATCCATCTATTTAGTAGGACTGAATGGGAAGGGATTGGACAAGACGAGAAAAAAATCTCTTGTCTATTCATCAAGACATATGTACCAATTATTTTTCACATTAAGGGCCCACTACGAGCCCTCCTTGAAATGTTTTAAGTGTAAATAAGCAATCAAAAATTCACACTGAAGTTAATCCAATCAGTGTAAATCGAAGTTTCGCTTATCGCACAGATGAAATGCACGTAGATATGTCTGAAAACAGTAAAAAAGTCATCAAACGTATTGTTCATTCAGCATTACGCCCTTTAGATTTGAATAGAAATCCGGGAGAGAATATTGGGACCTTCCGAAATTATTTTCTGAATGAGTGTCTGACATAGTAGACCTTTCAACGACCTCAAGAGAAAGAACATCGATAAAAATTAACATTTAAAAATTTGTAAGCATTAAAGAAATGGAGTTTATGCTATTAATGAAAAATGAGTGCAATAAAGTACTTGGACTCCCAAAATTTTTGAACACGACACTTGAAATCAATATACATTTAAAAAGCACATTCAAGTTCTGCGTAGGCTTGATCCCTCTATCGGCTTGTAACTTCGACACGTTGCTACTTTCTATCCAGTGCTTGCAGGGAAACATAGGCAAAATGGATTATTTCTGTCAACTGACAGAGATCAGAGATCATTAGACATACACCCACCGACTTGACTAGTTTGTGCCGAGCATTCATTAAATGCCAGCCTACACTTCCTACTGATACTAACTCAAAATGGGTTCTATTCCGCGTATAAGAATCCATAAAAGAAAAAAAGGGAACGTGATACTGAGGAAGGTTTAATTAGACTCAATTTATCATGCGTACGCTGAAGATAATTATCATGCATATATGTTCATCAGCCCCATCAGCAGTGAGTTGAGTTGCAGACTCTCCTTGTAGCTTCTTCAATAGATTCAAGGGTTAAAGGCGCTTTCCGAAAGTATTCATTTCATTCCATACATTGGATGAACTATTTGACAAAATGCTCTGCATGAAAGGTTTATAATTCAACGAATTTAAAAGTGCTTTTTTAGAAAACTAGTGTATTGGTGAAACTAAGCCTTTTCATTAAAAACTTTCGAAAACCGTTGTTTCAGGGGAGGGATTTTTATTGGTTTATCCAAAATTTCAAAATTGATTTAAATGTGTGTATTTAGTGTAGGAAGTTCGTTTCATTGAAAACGTATGTTGATTTAACCATTTTTTAATGCCCGACCAACCTTTTTCGCTTTCGGCAATACATGGGGCGGTGAGGTGGCTATTCGTGTGGGAGCACCCAGTGAGTAAGCCGGTCGTTGCTCTTAACAGGGACAATTTCCAACATCCTTGCGTTTACAAACCGGGGATCGAGCCCGGAACCTATTGGGTAGTAGGCAAACGGCATGACTACTATATGAAACAGGCGGCTGTTAATTTAACCAAACAGTAATCAAATCTCTATGCACTATTAAACGTAAAATGTCATCTGATACGTGATATGAAACAGGCGGCTGTTAATTTAATCAAACAGTAATCAAATCTCTATACACTATTAAACGTAAAATGTCATCTGATACGTAAATATTCGTAAAACACAACTTTTATCCTAAGTTGATCCTGGGGAGCCACTCCTTATAGTTATTGTTCAGGAACTTGACTTGATAAGGCGGGTTCATCTTTTGAAAAGAATGGAATAATCGAAAAAATCCAATCACGACTAGCATAAATTGGTCTCCAACGTATTTGCGAACCGTGGCTCAATGGATTTTCTCACTGCGCTACCAGCTTGCGAGCTGTAGGCGGCACGGTTCGATTCATCCCTTTTACTCTTCTGTGTCTGTAGAACTTTCATGTCAAACACCTTGTCATGTCAAACACCTTGACGTTGTCTGTCAGGTGTTTGACGCAGTTGACCAAATACGGCCCTTGTGTCATAAAATCCAACCAGAGCATTGAATGTGTTCCAAAGAATCTTTTCAGACCTTGAAGAAAATTCTAAGATCTGGGAGACTGGTACTACCTGGTTGCTTCAGAATCAACCCTTCAGCAGGACCGCTATCTTACATTATTTGCACGAAGTCATAAGCCAATATCTGCCTAGAAAATCTCTGCTGAGGTCACAACCGCCTGAAAGCATCAAGAACAACTGATTATTGAGCGTTCAAAGTAATTTTCGTCTATGCAAACGCCCAACAGTTTGTGCCCTGCTCACCTGCTCAAAACATTGAAATTGGACTGATTCAGTGGAGAACACCGAGTCCAATTTAAGTTCAAGAGATTGATTATTGATCGTCTAAATAACTTTTTCGAGAGAGCAGTGAAGACGTTACAATTCTTAATAACATATGAAAAACATCATTTTGAATCGTGTATTAGTATGAGTCGACATGATGCTGACTGGGTGCCCAACATCTTCAACAGAAATATAGTTAATGCTCTAGAGGTATAGAGACAGAATACAGGAATCTTATGTTAAGCATTACGGATTTGTGGCTTTATCCATTGATTACGCCAGGCGACTTACCAAAGTGAAAATATCTAGCACATAGTGGCCAACAAGGTTTCCGAATATAAGATCAACAGCATTCATTGCGCTAAGGTGAATAATTGCATTCGTCAGCTTTCAGCGAAGAGTATTCTGAAAACTTGAATAGAACTTATTTCCTGAAAACTTTTTAAAAAATTTATGTTACGCATGAGAGAAATGAAGCTTGGGTTACGACTACTTTTGTAACCCCTATCCACTTAATTCCTCAATATTTGAAGTATTTTTCCTTCCGTCTTATGCACTCAAAACTATTTCCTCTTCTGCTTCATGCAGTTTGTTATTTTCAGTAGAAAACATAATTTTTTTCATCGCTTCTTTTTATTGCTGTTCAACCTGTGCGCTTTTTTATTTTATATAATTTTCTGGCTATAATTTGTTTAGAGAATCGGAAATATATTTATAATTCTTGACTGTTGGTCACTACAGAGCACTCGTACATTACTAAGAGATATAATTCAGAAAAATTATATAAACATTTTATATAAAAAAATTGGTACACCTAGTTTTAAAAAAATCTTTAAAGATAACAATCGTGTCTCATTTGATAACAGGGTTCAAACAAGAACATGACGAATAACTTTTTCCGTCTTCAATAACAATAGACAGACATTTTATCAAGCAACCTCTTTTCACGAAAATGGGTTAAATCTAAGGCAACAGATCTCAATCTATTTGTAGCAAATCAAAACAGGTTCGTGAGAAATGTTGTCTAATCATATTTCCAATCATGAATTTGTGTATAAAAAGTTTTTTTAGTAGACATTTTTTAAAACTGCTACATTGATTTTTAATTAATTGAAATTATTATTTAATTTATTGAAGTACAATTGGTAGAGTGAAGAAATTTATGTTTAAAATTTCTCAATTCGTTTAAATTTTCAATATTAAATATATTATCTGTTAACGGTCACTCCTCAGAAGCCATAAAATTCGAAACATGTTAAATGATGTGCCATGTAGTTTTCCAAAAAAAATTTTGACTTTTTATTTAAGGGCAACTATACTGTTTTACGTAAACACTGTATTTCAAAATCTAAAAATGTGACTTCAGATTCGAACGAAAATTAATAATTATTAGATTTCTCGATTAATATATTACTTCGCTATTTACTAAACGACATTTATAATAATTTGCAGCAATTGAAAGGATAAAAATAGATTACAGAATATATCATAGAAATCTTCCAAATTTACTCTGAAAATTATTCCAAGAAATTTAATCTGCCTATGAAGTATCAATGGTATCAATGAACATAACATAAATATTTCATCATAGTTTATAATAGAAAAGATTATTGCTCTTCCTGCATGCTAAAGATATCAGAATACGCAAGACCGTACGATAAAAAACCTACGCATTCTCTCATACGCTTTCAGAGAAATATTCCGAGGTGGATTCGAGAGGACAGGGTAACCCCCCCCCCTGGAAATTTTATGATGTTACAAAAATAAAAGCTGAAGTTAGCTTAATCTTTATGAATCGAAGCTGAAAAATAAGTAGAAAAAGCATACGCAGATCTAAAAATAATCAAAATTGTTTGCAAAATTACTCATTTAGCATTATAGCAATTCGCATGGTTTCTGAAGCAAACAAAGAATCCGTGTAAGAGCTGGGTGACTGTCACTGAATGGGGAGGGATGGAACAAGACAAGAAATATCGTTTGGCTTTTGTTCGTTTGCCTAGACACAAGGATGTATTTCAAAGGGAGTGTCCATAGGGCTCGATCCTTCCCCAAATGTACTTTATGTTAAAAAAAATAATCAAAAATACGTACTGAAACCAGTTTAATCAGCGTAAATCGAAGTTTGGACAATCGTTCAAGTAAGCACACATAGATAAGTTTGGTATTCTTGCATAATTACGTTAATAATCAACGCAAAACATACTGTTGGAGGGAAGATTCGACCACTCGAAATGGTTTTCTGATTACATGTGCCAGGGCACCCTACAACAGATCTTAAAATGAAAGACGACTTTACCTGTCATCCACTCGCTTTATCTGCCGATCTCTGTCGGATTACAAAATTCTCGCCCAACAGCTCTTACTTGAAATGACAGACAAGATTACAAAAGAAGAGCGCGAACTCGACTGCAGTTCCTCCCAGACCAATGTCTCTGACGAGCACAATCGACTCACATTCGCGAAAGATGGTTCTCATTATTATCACGTAAGAATGCAGCTAACCATTACAAGGCGTCCAAGAGGCGTGCAATCAGGAACTTCAGTTCAATTTTCCACTTGCATTCAATGAAGCACTGAATTGTAGAAAAAGAAGTTATTTTTGGATCGAATGCTCATCTATATAATAACCGCAGTGCCTCGACAATGGGTCTAACTATAGGTTTTGTTTTATAAAACACAAAAAGTTGAAGATGTAGCCTCTGATGATACTCTTTGAACTCGGTCAACAAGTATGAAACACACAAAATAGAGATAGAAATCTGAAATGCATAAGAGTAATCACGATTAAAGAAGAAATTGTTGCTTGATTTAATATTAAAATTATCTTTACAGTGAGTAAATTTCAGTCTTTTTTAAACTAAAAAATGATGATAAACTAACTTAAGATGTATATGTGTATATGGGAATTCTAAATTGAAAAAATGTAGACATTTGAGTTAAGACATTTGTCCTGGGAGAATTTTAAAATCTAGCTGAATTTTCTCTATAAAACAAGTTCTTTAAAAAATTTTGTATGCAAATTTGGTTAGTTGGTTGGGTTGGGCTTTATGGCGGCCATATTAACCCAAGCAAATCAAAAATGTGGTGGTTTTATGCGCATTTACTCACACAACTCCGTCTTGGTTATGATGAAATTTGAGTATAAACTACACTGCTGGCCACCGTAAATGCAACACCCTGAAGGAAGCATGCAAATAATATGAAATTTACAACATGCATTAGCGGAGGTGAGATATGCAAATGATTAGAATTTCAGCGCAGACGCATATCACGCGCGCCTGTGGCGCCACTTCAAAGCGCTATTTAAGGCTTGGAGATTTCGACGATTTCAAGTACGGCAATTGTGTTTTTCTTGTGGTTTTTTCAAAAAAACGATCAATTATGCCTCGTAGAAAACAGCGATCATCTTTTGATCAAGCATCCGAGTTCGACAGAGGAAGGATAGTGGTCTACCGAGATTGTGGATTATCTTTCATGGAAATCGGTAGTCGTGTTGGACGAAACCAAACAACTGTAATGCGGATATGTGATCGTTGGATGCAGGAGGGTACGACGGACCGACGTGTTCGATCGCATCCACCTCAGTGCACCACTTCACGTGATGACAGGCATATTGTGCGTATAGCAGTGACGGATCGCTCAGCCACATCACGAACCATAGCACAGCACATTCAGTCTGTACCGCATCATACAGTGTCTGCGCGTACCATTCGACGCCGTTTACAGCAGAGTGGTCTGTCCGCAAGACGTCCATTGCTTCGTCTACCCTTGACGCAGAACCACAGACGTTTCCGCCGCCAATGGTGCGATGAAAGAAGGATGTGGACGGCAGAATGGAATGAAATTGTCTTTACTGACGAGTTACGCTTCTGTCTGCAACACCACGATGGTCGGATTCGAGTCAGGAGACACCGTGGAGAGAGGATGCTGAACAGCTGCGTTATGCACCGCCACACTGGTCCTGCACCGGGTATTATGGTATGGGGCGGTATTGGATATCACTCTCGCACTCCTCTAGTACGCATTGCCGGTACTTTAAACAGCCAGCGCTACATCTCCGAGGTGTTGGAGCCAGTTGTCCTTCCTTACCTTCAGGGCTTGCCCACAGCCCTATTTCAACAGGATAATGCGCGACCACACGTGGCACGCATTGTCCAAGGGTTCTTCGTCAATCGCCAGATTGAATTGCTTCCCTGGCCAGCTCGCTCTCCGGATCTTTCGCCGATAGAAAACATGTGGTCCATGGTTGCTCAACGATTGACCCAGAATACATCCCCAGCTGCCACACCAGATCAACTTTGGCAACGTGTGGAAGCTGCTTGGTCTGCTGTACCCCAAGAACACATCCAAAGTCTCTTTGAATCAATGCCGAGGCGTGTGGCAGCGGTGATCTCCAACAATGGTGGCTACTGATTTTGGCAGGAACCACACTTCAGAGAAGTCTATAAATTTAATCATTTGATACTTGGTCAACATGTTATCTACAAAATAAATTTTGTTGTGATATCTCTTGTCTTTCTTGGTGTTGCAATTTGGGTGGCCAGCAGTGTATTTAAAATTTCCCCCATTTCCTTTAGAACATCTTTATACATGTTATCTTTATACATACAATGTTATTAGAAAACCTTCGAATATACGAACTTCAGGAGCATTTTAAATGCTCTTTAAGCTACCTTCGAAAATTTTACTAATACTCGATATGTGTTGCATGATTTATAAGAAATAAGGGGATAAAGTTAAATTGTGGAGCATTTTGGAATGAAACAGTATTACATCAAAACACAATTTAGCGCTTGAATAGCGCTTACACAAAGTAGTAATTGTGAAAGCTTGAAACCTACAATACATTCAATAAGGGCTGAAATGGTTCACCGTTGTGATCCATTCTCTTTTTAGTGGAACAGATTAGAATTCCTCCCCACAGAACAGGTTCTAACTACTGTAAATTTAACCTTGAGAAGAATTCCTACATTTTCAAACCAGACGTTCCATGAATATTATAACTCATCGTTCCTGACTGTAATCTAGTTTAAAAAGTGTTTCTAAGGTTAATAAAAAATTGGTTGCAACATTTGAAATTATTTATCCTTTCCAACAGAAAATATTGCTAAATGATGAAAAACCTCATACAGCATATAAACAGGCAGTTTTAAAAATTATTTAAACCTTGCAGTGTTATTTCTGCCTTCTCTCCAAGATGCCTCCAAGATTATATAAGACCTTGCCTTAAGTTATAACCCGTCTTAAATTGAAACCTGAGCTCTCTCTCTCTCTCTCTCTTAAACGTGTAATTCAATTCATACATCTTTCTATCCTCCTCAACTGATTCAATACTTTGTTTTCAAAGATGAGCAATCAACTAACTCTAGTCATGGCCAAAATTAACGATCCCGATAAGCGAAGACACGTAAAAAAACCGCGTTATGTAGACATGAGTTATCCAGTCATTAACGTCCTAAAAAGGGCTCTTTAACTTCATGATTACTTTTCTTATCTGATTCTGAACTGTCTTTTAACTGGTTTCAAATTTCGATGTTTAAGAGCAATGGTTATTAACGTTGGCGTATCGAATTCTTGCATGCGGCCATTGAACGAAATCTCATGCATCTGTGAGAATGGGAAACTTGCATAAAAGGTGAGATAAAATTTCTGTTCTTCGGGAATCAATTTTGTGGTTATGTGAATTAAATGAAAATCGACTTTATAAAAACTAAGGTACAATTGCCCTCTATAAACGCTTACAAATCATGTGGTCGCGACAGCGTCGGTTTGCTAGGCAGTTTTGGTTCTTCTGAATTGTGAAATCACTTAGGTTTCATTACAATGAAGCTCCGTAAAGATGTTGCTTTAACAAATTATTTTACAACTTTCTACATGGCAAAACTGATTTGCCCTTTATAGTTTCTTGTATCGATTTTAACATCCCCAGGTAAATCACCAGAAACTGTAATTTTTTTTGTTTTAACTTTAAAAAAGAATGTATGTAACAATTTTGTTACAAAAAATTATTTTCAATCGAATGAATCTTTCTTGGAAATTTTTAATGCTTTCAATACAATAAGTAATCATCTTCAAGTAAGTGTTTTGTTTTATCTATTTCCTAACAGTATTTTAGTGTGTCTTTATTCTTGCATTTTTTGGATCATGTATTTTTATTCTCTGTAATTGGATATTTTTCTGTGGAGAAACAACAATGAAACAAACAAATTAATTGGAGCATGACTCAGAATTAGCATGGATTCCGTAATCAACAAATCTGATCTATAAAATTGTTTCCTTCAATCAAAACTTAATCTCAGGTACCGTTTTAAGTCATTTTGTTGTTAAGAAAGAGGTAAGATGAGAACGGAGAGTTTGGAACTTCTATTGTTAAATTAATTTCCCTGTCTTTATTCATATCTTCCGAAATGATCATGCTGATATTTTAATTGTGTTTCTAATCAAGAACTCAATCAAAATCTACGTAATTTTTCTTTTAAAATTGGTTTAGAAAGCCTTTTTACATTACTAAGCAAAATTTCACTTCTTCACGTTAAATTTAATTTTTATCCATTATTGGCAAAAGAAATAACGAATTCTACCTGGAGGAAAGAGCTGAAATTTTGCATTAATAGAATCTATTTTGCAATACATGAAACGGAACTATTTTTTAAACTTTACTAGCCCTCTGTCTTTTTTAAAGACGATGAGCTTAACTATCAGAGTGACCGATGGGCTAAGAAATTTTCTTCTTCGAAATAGCCTCACGAGCACGAGATATTCCATCGATTTCAAGAGCTCGAAGGCAAAAGCTCAATGGCCGTTGTGGATCGTCAAGAAAATCCCTCCTACTAATCCCTTACGTTTCGATGGCAAAGTGGCAAAGGAAAGCATTTCCCCCTTGCTTTGGTCGGTGTGCATGAAAGTTCCCATTTGCAACCGGAACGGGAGGTTCTGACCGCTCAATACAACATCCGAAGAATCTTGCACCCTTTGCACAACTATCATGATTCCCTTATCACAGAGGATCAAAATAAATAATGAGTATAAGAAAAGAAGCAAGATAACAACTCAGAAAACATTTGGAGTGAGAGGGGATGGTAGAAATGCAGTTGAAGCGAGGGGAGAGCAAAGAAAAGTACCACCCGAATACTTGATTGGAGAAATCAAGTCAGAGATTTTTTTCTTCTTTATTCTAGTTCTGGTTTTTCTTGTTCTGGAGATCACTATTAATGATTTATTAATGCAGCGACCTTTTACACTAAGGCATCTATAAAGTGGTGGATGGGACGCAACATACAGCCCAAAGAATTAAATCATCCCCTCAGTATTCTATGCCATTCTGGTTCTTTTCTGTTTGGTTTTAATTTTATTCTTTTCCAGATATTTTGGAAGCAGTAAGTGAAGTACTTATTACAAGTATGCAATTTTCCCATCACTTTGATGGGCAAGTTGTAAATTGTCTAGAAACATGTGGATGCTTCTTTTCCCTCTCTTGGTGAGACTGCTGGAAATCGGGTTCGAAGATTAACGCTTGTCAATTGTGTCGGTAGGCATAACTTATGGTCATCAAGTGAAGTAAGTGTTGGTTATATTCAGTTTTCGTCAAAAGAGGGGGTCGAGCACAGCGTTCGATGAACACACAAAGTTATTTAATTGGATCTTCGAGCATGAAATTACAGCAATCACTGTCGCAGACAGAAATATTCAAATCCGATTTTGCATGGGTGCTTTGAGACATTGTACCTAGTTTGTCAGTTATGCTGCTACTCCTATCAGAAAATAAGTAATGTGGCTGTCAAACAGAATGATGAATACTGGATCAGATAACACTTAAATGAATACAGATGGCAAAATTAATATTTTTCAAAATATTAACTCGTTATTTGTAGTTAGGAAACAAAACTTTGAGTAGGAATATGGTTTTAAAAGAAAATCGGGGGTAAGGACAGAGTTTAAAAAAGTTCAAACATTGAGTAAAAATAAAATTTGAAAATATGCAATGTAAACAATAATTAGGATAAATTACTTATTCAATGGGTCACTTAACAGGTATAATGATCATGGCGTTTGGCTGCCACCCAGAAAAACCCAAGCATTAATCTTGATTTCAAAGCAAATGAATGTTGGCTGGTGACTGTCCCTGTTAGGATTAATGGCGGCTTTCCCACTGTGTGTGTGGGTGTTCCTTCGCAAATAGTCATCAGTTCACCCCTTGTAGTGAGGATATCCCAAGAGGTCAATGGTCGGGAAATAAAAAAATATTATTCAATAGTCGAATGATCTTATATGCGTTACATTAAAAAGGTCTCAGTTTGTTTGCGGGAAATGAAAAAAGAAATATGAAGGAATCAAGGTGGGACATCTTGCTTATAACTCTTTAATGTATAAAAACTGTTTTAAAAATAAAACTTTCAGAAGATTATTTTTCGTAGCGAGAAAATTTTTTGGTGCACACCAAAGGCACAAGTGTCATGTTTTGTATTACTCATCATAGAATATAAGCATGTGAAAATAGATGAAAAGGACATGAAATATTTCATCCATTTCCCTGATAATTAGAGGCTAAGGTTGGAGCAAAATTAAATAGTTATATCTCTTGTCCATATTCTTGCAATACTAGTTAGTGGATAACGCCCATCTAGTCATAAAGTGGCGTTTGGTTCGATTCCAGTAGTCTTAAATGGTCTAGACTCTCGTTCTCCGATCTCTACACGTCATGAAAGATTACTGGGACTAGAATTTTCGCGCTTAGAAATGAAAGAAAACGCGCAGTAAAAATGTATTCATAAACTCAAAAACTGCAAATAATGTCCCAGCAAAATTGACCTAAAAATTATTTTTTTTTTGCAAAACTTTTTGTAAAATGAGTTTTATGAAACAACATAAACAAATATAAACATTCCTATACGACGAAAACAGTCTTAAAATTGCACTTCAACTTACTAGTTTCTCTGATAAACTGAAAATCAAATTTTGTTAATGAAACATACGCCCTATAAAGAAAACAAGAATATAAATGTAACCTACATTTTCTGTGACTGCTCCAATGTCAAGACTTACAAAAATATTAAAATAAACATTTTTAATCTGCTATGGCAAACTAAACTTTTTATTTCATCGATCCATAATTACAAAGCATGTATAATTTCAACCATATGTAAATTTTCAGAAAAGAATGATATTCTTAATCGACCGACAGAGTTTTGTACATTGAAAAACTTCTTTCCCCTTCTGAAACATCGGGAGCGCAGGTTAAATAAACTACATCACTTGGTTCAGTCACCTAAAATTTTTCCATGACGGGGTGCAAAATGGGGTTTTATGGAAAATTATTCAAAAATGACCTTTTCCCGGAAAATCCCCAAAATATACAAAATGGTGACTCAAAATTAGGAAGAAAAATGCCCATAAAATCTGGCAAAATGTCATCTCGTGTAAAAATCACGCAAAAAATGCCCTAACAAAGGCACTTAAATTAGTTTAGTTTGCATAAAACACATTTCTACACACTCGAATAAAAGTTTTTAAAAATGCAAAATTAAATAATAAATAATTAATAGAAGCCCTACTGGTTGCTGACTGTATCGAGATTGAAACTTTTGTATGAAATATAATTTTATTTTTTAAATATTAAAATTGTTTAATCGATGTAAATTTAAACACATTTATTCCAGATGCTAAACTGTTTATTTCAATGACGTATTGCCACGCCATAAAATGCTCTTAAAAATGTAACTCACTTCTAAAAACTCGCGATAATTTTTCGAATTCCTTAGTTTTAGTCTAATCTGTGGTTACTAAGCAAAAGTTTTCAAAATTCTAAAACATTCATCATACGGTAGGAATTAACAAAATCAAAACCTGAACTACTAATTCCGCAAAACAAGATTTATCCTCCTCCCTAAACTCGAAATAACTCTCATACAAATAAGGTTATGATGTCAAATCGCGGTAAAACTACAACAAATATAACGCTTTAAGTGTCAGAACAACGTACTTGTGAAGGTCTTCGTTCTGACGTCGTTGTTTGACAAGTGGTCGTGAGATTTTATCGCTTAATTCACGCCTTAAACTAAGAAGTAAAAAATAAGACAGAAATTTAGATTGAGGTAGAATTCTTCCTACTGAAGCGTTTTCTGAATGCATGTCATCAGCACCTCCTTTGATTTCTCATCACAGCTTACTGAGGCGTAGTCATCCCAGCAAGTTTCCAAACTCTAGTTAAGAGCTCTTTAAATTCCAGTCGCATCAAATCTCTGTCGCAAATAGACATGGGATAAGAAATGCAAGTGGTTCAATCATTACATCTAAATCTTTGAAATAAGAAAATTGAGAGTTAATGAGACCTGTTTTATTATTTAAAATGACTTGAAATGTCAATCTGATAATCACTTCAAGAGACTCAATGAAGCAAGACCTTGTTCTCAAGAGATTGCTAGTGTTTATTCGCTCAGAATCAATAGCACGAGTGCGTGTAAGAACTTTACTTTTACTCCGTATAAATGAGAACGAATAAGTAAAGGTGACACGGTAAATAATCCATGCGTATCAGAATACAGAATATGATTAAAAAAATTTACACATGCTCAAACTGTTCAAGACATTGGGCTGACTCAATATATTTTTAAAGTAGATCCCTTTTGAATATTTCTATTAAACACATTACATTTAAATCATTTTCGACTCCCCAAGAACATCAGATTACAAAAACATTTTAGTCACATTCCCACGAGTTGGCAGTCTATTAGTAAATTAGGAGACCGATAAAATAAACAAAGCGTTACCACAATTGGTGTCTTTAGAGCGGATTCTAGTTCTAAGTTTACCTTTCGGTTCCCAAAGCAATAGCATTGATAATGAGTTGGCAGGGGGAAACCATCTACGGTGATTCCCATTCATGCTTTTGAGTATGGCAGACTTCTTATGGCAGACACCTTTTCAAGAATTGACTGACCCAAGGTCGACTGACCCAAGGTCGACTGACCCAAGGTCGACTGACCCAAGGTCGACTGACCCAAGGTCGACTGACTTCTCGTGAGAGCCACTCTATCCTGAACTTTTGTTTTAAATAACAAATATCACAAAAAATATATAAACAGCAGAGTTCTTAGCGTGTGTAAAAACGAGCCTTAAATTTAACTGATATTTTTGAAACAGTAGCGAAAGAACTGTCTACAATTACCACTTTTCTCCTCTTGGTGATACTGTATAAACCAACAACTTTCCTTTTGCAATGAGACTTGTAAATCACATTTATATTCGTGTTTGATTTTCGAGAGTTCCGCTGGTAAGTGAACTACGTGTAACTCCTCTTTCTCTTCAAGCGCGATTCGAAGTTCTTAGATCTAAACTCAGAATCACATAGCTATGACTCAAAACAATAATTTGTGTTATATATATATATATATATTATCAGCAATAGAATCTATAAAAAAATTCAGTTGGGAATTCATATACACATACCACCTTTTTTTGTAAGTTCTACATATCTGTAAATACTATATATATTTATTTAATTATCTCTTTTACTTAATTTTTTTTTCGAATGTGGTTATTTTTGGAGAGTAAAATATTAAAAATATGCATTTGTAAGACAGTGCGCGATTGTAGAATACTATCGGAAAGTCGAAGAAAATGATGAAATTAAGTCTGATGGGTTTAAAAGCAGAAGACGACCAGTCATCTTGACCTTTTTAAGAACACACACGAACAACATGTACTTCTTGCGTTTCTTATTCCTCCTTTTACCAAAGAGAAAGGAAGAAAAAATGAATTGCCTTTCAGCATTTGGAAAATAAAAATGGGACGATTTCGGGAGGTTGACAAGGCATTTCCATTGAAGTGTCCGCAATTGCCTCATGTTCTCCCATAACGAGATAATTAGTATTCTTGCCGTATTGTGCTCTTTCAACAAGTTCCTTTCCTCCCTTTTAATAATGTTACATTTCACGGACTTAGGGCCATTGTTTATACTGAACAGGTACATGAATCAAAAGTGCACTTGGCCTTACTCCCCTTACAATCCACAATTTATGTTTCCGAACATATTTTTAATTGGACCCATGTGAGATTAATGGCACTGCTCCGATGGTACTAAAGAATTTTCGATCTTTCAAAGGTTTGTGAATTAAGACATTTTTATCGATAGAGGTTTTTACATATCAGTGTCCAATGGTAATGGGTAGGGTGTTTTTCATCGGTGATTGTTCGATTGAAATAACTCTAATAATCGAACTCATCATAACGCAGTTTTACGTCGTTTTTTATGATATTGCTATATCTGATTACTTATTAAATAAAAGTTTCAGTTGGAATGAAACTCATAATTTCGGAGAGCTGGCTTAAATATCTGTACAATTATTGGTCGAACAGAAAACTTAACTAAAAAAGAAATTTTGTGTTTTTGAGAAGGGAATGCATGTTTCAGATGACGAATTTCATTGAATTTTCGTGCGAAAAATTCAATGATAATGGGTAGATGTTCTCAGATGATCGTTCGATTAATATAACCCAAACTGCAAAACCTTTTTATGCCAAGTTTTATCACGATTTTTCCACATAATGACATAAAAATCCAAATTGCCAAGCGTAGTTAGGTAGATATTGCTCCGGATTCGACTAAAGAAGAGGAAAATACAACACAAGCAAAAGAACAAGATAAACGTAGACGACGAAACTCCTATTCAGAAACAGGGTGGAGAAATATTCTCTGAAATAGCGGTAAAACAGGATGGTCCGACGAGGTCTGGACAAGGCCATATGCTGCAAGACTGGATAATGGCGAGTGCAGTGTTTATCCTCGCCATTATTAATGAATCCATTTCTCAGATTAGGCCTGCAGGTGGTTTCTGAGCCAATTTTCGGCCCAACGAACTACGGGGGGATGTAACAGAAGGGAGTCTGATGAACTACCCTCTCATTTAATGCGTTCGGTAAGAAGGAAAAGTGGTTTGTTCGAAAGAAAGTGCACCGTTTTCTGCACTACTCTTCTACAAATTAAGAAGGCAGGGGTTTTTACAGAACTGGGATATCTTCACAATTGCTGCGTTCTCTGGTAATCTTTCAAGATGAAAATAATAATAATATTTTTCGGGGTCGAAATTGAATCTTTGACGAAGAAAATTGCTTCCAGCAATCAGTTCTTCATTACAGAATGGAAAAATAAAACTAAAAACCCTTAATTTTTACTGAAGTATGAATGTTAGGAAATACACCCCTTCTCTCATTTTTGCAAAGACTAACTAGCGTAAAAGCTGGAGAACAGTGGCTAGGCCTTTTATGTAATTGCTACGTTGAAACTTACAGGTTCGTTTAGTCAGTGGAAAGTACAATTCGTTGTGTGACTGAGCTCATGTCAAATATTGAGCTCTTGGTAAACTATGCTTCTTTTATTTTTTAGGATCAATTAAGTTAGTTGAGAAATTTTAGTTCAGAGAGAGATATTGAAGATCCTTCTACATCTTTTTAAAGTAATTGGCTAATTAACATAACTAATCCTTGAAATCCTTACTTGGTGGCAGGAATACACACTACCTATCAAAATATTTTTTGTATCTTCAATAGTAAATATGTTTTCGCATTTGCAATTGTACCTTTCAATTGATTTCCTAAATAATTATAGTAAAATAAGACAAATTGGAAGAATAAAGATTTTGAATAGTTTGAAACAATAGCAAAACATTATGGGGTGAAGTGCAATAGCTATGCGATTAGATTCATCCTTTTTAAGATTTGAGTTACCTCAATTTTACAGGAGACGAACTGAAGATGGAGAATTCATAATCACCCCAAAAATCAAAATCTATTTTTTTACTGTGTAATAGAATGCATACAAATTTGCGACTAAAGTGGATTTAGAAATTCTATATATGTTAAACGAATTCATATGAATTACTTTCGGAACACCAAAATAATATCATTTTTCTGGGAAAGATAAAAGGGATTATTCTTATCACTTCAATTTCCATTGAACTTATTGGCCCGATCGGGTGATTTTACAAGTCAAATACGAATTGCTATTTTTAACGTGTTCTTCAATTTTTGGAAAATAACTGACGTATGCAATACCTCTTCATACACATAAATAATTGGGCTTGTGTAAAAAATATTACAAAATATTTTTTTACAGATTATGGAATATTTTAAAACAAAATAAAGTCATAGTTGAGTTATTGTCAATGCAATGAAAGATAAAAGGGATTATTCTTATCGATTTTTCAATCTCCATTGAACTTATCAACCCGATCGAGTGATTTTACTAGTTAAATATACACTGCTGGCCACCCAAATTGCAACACCAAGAAAGACAAGAGATATCACAACAAAATTTATTTTGTAGATAACATGTTGACCAAGTATCAAATGATTAAATTTATAGACTTCTGTGAAGTGTGGTTCCTGCCAAAATCAGTAGCCAGAGTAGCCGCCATTGTTGGAGATCACCGCTGCCACACGCCTCGGCATTGATTCAAAGAGACTTTGGATGTGTTCTTGGGGTACAGCAGACCAAGCAGCTTCCACACGTTGCCAAAGTTGATCTGGTGTGGCAGCTGGGGATGTATTCTGGGTCAATCGTTGAGCAACCATGGACCACATGTTTTCTATCGGCGAAAGATCCGGAGAGCGAGCTGGCCAGGGAAGCAATTCAATCTGGCGATTGACGAAGAACCCTTGGACAATGCGTGCCACGTGTGGTCGCGCATTATCCTGTTGAAATATGGCTGTGGGCAAGCACTGAAGGTAAGGAAGGACAACTGGCTCCAACACCTCGGAGATGTAGCGCTGGCTGTTTAAAGTACCGGCAATGCGTACTAGAGGAGTGCGAGAGTGATATCCAATACCGCCCCATACCATAATACCCGGTGCAGGACCAGTGTGGCGGTGCATAACGCAGCTGTTCAGCATCCTCTCTCCACGGTGTCTCCAGACTCGAATCCGACCATCGTGGTGTTGCAGACAGAAGCGTGACTCGTCAGTAAAGACAATTTCATTCCATTCTGCCGTCCACATCCTTCTTTCATCGCACCATTGGCGGCGGAAACGTCTGTGGTTCTGCGTCAAGGGTAGACGAAGCAATGGACGTCTTGCGGACAGACCACTCTGCTGTAAACGGCGTCGAATGGTACGCGCAGACACTGGATGATGCGGTACAGACTGAATGTGCTGTGCTATGGTTCGTGATGTGGCTGAGCGATCCGTCACTGCCATACGCACAATATGCCTGTCATCACGTGAAGTGGTGCACTGAGGTGGATGCGATCGAACACGTCGGTCCGTCGTACCCTCCTGCATCCAACGATCACATATCCGCATTACAGTTGTTTGGTTTCGTCCAACACGACTACCGATTTCCCTGAAAGATAATCCACAATCTCGGTAGGCCACTATCCTTCCTCTGTCGAACTCGGATACTTGATCAAAAGATGATCGCTGTTTTCTACGAGGCATAATTGATCGTTTTTTTGAAAAAACCACAAGAAAAACACAATTGCCGTACTTGAAATCGTCGAAATCTCCAAGCCTTAAATAGCGCTTTGAAGTGGCGCCACAGGCGCGCGTGATGTGCGTCTGCGCTGAAATTCTAATCATTTGCATATCTCACCTCCGCTAATGCATGTTGTAAATTTCATATTATTTGCATGCTTCCTTCAGGGTGTTGCATTTACGGTGGCCAGCAGTGTAAATTAAATTATTTTTAACAAGTTCTTCATTTTTTGGAAAATAACTGACGTGCGCAATACCTCTTTATACGCATAAATAATTGCACTTGTATAAAAAAATATTGAAAATATTGTACCAATTCATTATTACTGAAATTTAAGCTTTTAAATCACTTTTTAATTGAAAATGTAAAAAGGCACGTGATACCTATTTTCCCATTGCATTAAAAGATACTTAATTTGTGTTCGATTTATAATAAAATCTTACTTAGATTAGTTTCTCTCCTGAAAGGTAACAGCCATTCAGACTGGATTTTATCATGTATCGTAAAAAACATTAGTAGGAGAGTTCCTTTTGTTATTTGAAGGTCTGAGGAAAACATTGTGTAAGTCATGAAATTGAAAATTCAGTTAACACACGATTTTACATTCCAATATCATTATTTCATATCATTATATTTTAAGACATGTCATAAATATTTTTCTCACGAAATTTAAGTCCCTATTTTAGGACCTCAACAATGTCAGCAAATCATTTAGAATCAGAAGTGCAGGTTCATCACTTTGTTCCTGAAGTTTTCCCCAAAAAGAGAAGTTACTGTACTATACTTAGTCGTGACCATCAAACTAGAATGTATGTGCTTAATAAGTGAATTTAAAGGCAAATAAGAGATTAAGACAAATTAATGGAATACTTTAAAATAAAACGGAATCATAATCAGCTTATATTAATCAACCATAATTAACCATTGCAATGCAACCATGTCAAGCTCTTGTTGTAGAAAGATCAACAGAAGAAACATCGCTAGTATATGTTTTTCGTTCACAAAATTTCCTTTACGTTATGCTAAACATTGTTCCTTATAGAAAGGTTTTTAACTAAAATAACAATCAACAAAATCTTAAAAACAAAGAGCTAGTAAAAATAATGTATGTAATATGTGAATACAGAAATAGAAAAGAAAAATACAAAGCTAATTAAGAAACTAAACCTCTGAGAGTGGTATCATTTGCGATAATAATGGTAAAGTTTGCTATCATTTGCAATACGAAGTTGTATTTAGATCAGGAAATACTGTTTTCATTTGTTTCTTGATAAAAAACAAGTAAAATATAATACGTTTTTTGGATGAAGGAGATCTGATAATCCTTGCAAATTTCAATAGAAATCACATTGAAACAACTCGTAGTTTCAAAAATCTTGCCTCTCTTCTTCATTTTAGTCTTACGAAGTTAAACAGCACATTTATTGTGTCCAACATGGCCTCCATAAAGCAAAGATCTATTATTCGAAATCACTAGATTACTAAAAGATTAACATTTATGAAGAAAACTAAATACGATACAAAATTATATAGATCATCCATCCACACTCTTTCTCACTTAGTTTCTCCTGTACTAGATTCTTTTCTTTTGATCACATTCCAATCATGTTTACAGTTCACAATATTATCATTTGGTATGTATAATAAATATTATAATATAATAATTCTCGGATCGTTTAACGCGTGTAATAAAGTTCAGAAGTTTAAAAAATGTAGAAAAATCGGATCCTCCTTCGGATGATAATTTGGCATTAATGCGTTTGAACTATTTTAATTCTACAAAAATATTATGATCTAAAAACTTTGAAGTCGGAATTTTGTATTGCGTTTCATTTTTTGTAATTCATTTATCACAATTAATTCGACGAAAACTCCTATAATAAAATCTAGTGAAACTGTAATAATTATAAATAGTCGAATTATAATAATAAAAATTGAAGCAATTATTAAGATACTACACACATAACTTAAAGACAATGTAATGCTGCAATTGCAAAAAAAATAAACTATTCTACAAAAGCTGGTTTTTTATGAAAACAACGCAGAAACTTGAATTTTTCAATTTGGACAAACACCATTATGCTTCTAAGCCCCTCATTTATTACTAAATACATCAATGAAAGCATGTCTGTCAATTCTCGGTAGTTCAGTCATCCATTAAATAGGTGATTAATATAAATGTGCAAAGCGAATGACATTAGAGTATGACAGTCTTCGCTAGAGTTTAGCAGTCATCATAAATATAGTCCTTTGCATGTTATTTTATTAACTAGTATCAGTTAAGCTGTCTGCACAGATGGTAGATCCGGAAAGTGATAACCTGCTGAACCGAATACCGAAGAGGTATGTTGACACTTGAAGAACTGCAAAAAGTAAAAACTTCCTTTCATTCACACGATAGTTGATCTCTTTGTGATAGGCTCAAACAACTCTTTCATTTGGCTAGAGCATTGTTGCGGTACAAACGTATACGGGTAAAATACAAATGGAAAAGTAGCCTCGTAAAATAATCTGATTTATTAAATTTTAAGGTAGGTAGGTCTCTCAGACCTGTACATATTCATCCCATTAGGATATCTGTACTTAATAATGTCGTTTATTTAATGCATGTTAATTCTGTTAGAACACTATTATCCATAATTTAGTCTTTAAATTTACGTTCGTCTTCCTTCGAAACTTTTTATTGTATATTTTAATTGTATAGCAATTACGTTTTATCATTTGTCCTCGTCTGTCCTCAAAAAAGTTTTTGCATTTATCTTCGTCTTTATTCAAATTTGTTTTTCTTATTTAGAAAGAGGGCTTTTTTCTGAAATTTTAAAATCTTCATTGCTCCGTACCCGCTTGCAAAGGATGATTGTAAATATTTATGTATATAACAGCTTTGAATGTATAGAACTTTCTTTGGCTTAAATTCTAGAGTTGGCTTCTATGGAACTAGGAGCACCCTCATGGCTACCCCTTGTCCGAACTTAAACCCTTGTTGGTAGGCTGGGTGGCTTGGGTCATAAAAAAGTAGTTAGGTAATTGGATTTACGTCACACTGGAGCAATACAACAATCTATTGATGAAGGTCCGGGATCAATCCCAAAGATTAAATGCTACGAATATAATTAGTAAAAATATGTTCTAAAGTTTTGGCAACGAATCTAATATATTCCATTCCATACAATGGTATTAGCTGTCACATGGGCTGGGATTTCGTTGAGATGTCATCTTTTTGTTGGAAATGCCCTTCAAATTCTAAAGAAATAGAGATTTCCTTTTCTGTTCGCAAAACTAAAATTCATCGGAGGACAAAAAGAGCGGTAAACCGATTGTATGCTATAATGAGGAGTTTCTATATATATAACAAATTTTAATTTTTTATATCAATTTAAAGCACGTGATGTTTTTTATTCAGAAAAATAGTTCTCATTTGTGATAGCCATATAAAATGCGATTGGCGCATTATTTTAGCAGCTTCCCTTGATGTATACAAGTATCACTTATGCCGATGCCATGGTACTAGGATCTGAGGAAGAATCTAGAAAATGCGAAATGTTTTTGCATTGTAATGTGTAATCGGATTTAATCTAAATTTTTAAACATATCAATTGAATAAGGTAAAGAAGAAATTTTTCACTTGGGCAACTTTGAGCACTTGGCATACACGTTGTAATTTAGTGTGGAACCAGTCATCTAAGCTGATACTAAGGCCCTGCGTACTGGTACCGAGCCCCAGACTGCGAAGGGGAGCTGGTAATAGTACAGCCCAGAAACTGCATCAGTGATTATGTTTCTTCTGCATCAGTGACTGCATCATATGCATCTGAACTGCATCAGTGACTTCAAGAATGCAATAAAATGAATATTTGTCTTTTACTTTTTCAGGGGGAGACCTAAAATTTTACGATAGATGGATTATTTTAAGAATACACTCCGTCCACCGAATAAAAACATAATAAAAAGCACGTCATTTTAATGGACACACTACCATTACGTAATTCATGAGCAAACTCGTTTTTCATTATTGATTCAAAACTTTATATTTCTCAAGAATGCTCTCAAGTTTGGTATACAGACACACGCATGCAGGTATCAGAATAAAGAATATTCCATCGTTAAGCATACGTAAATTGCTTAAGTTGCATATAAATTCTACTGGATACTTATTTTTCTTCGTTTCTTTTTGTTTTCTTTTAATCAGCCAACTGAGAGGAAGAACGCTTATCATTAGAAAAGTGTTATTCACCAGTATATTACCAAACCAATTACTTTATAAGAGGAGATATGGTTGTGTCACCCGAAAATTGCCTGTCATGACAGTGAATGATGGGACTAATTATAATACTCAGAGACGAAGCTAAATCTCCATGCGAAGGATGAATTGCAAGTCACTTAGTCCGCACTAGATTTCAGAAATGCTGCTTCATAATTGTCCTAGGAACGGATAAAAGAAAATGTAACGAAGGATCTTTGAAAAAAAAAATTTCCTGTGTAATTGGGTTGATTCGTGTTCTGACAGATAATAGTTTAAAGGTCAAATGGATTAAACATTAAAAAATGTAGTTAAAAATTTCACTTATAAGACAAATGAGATATAAAGGGCTCAGGAAAACGTACTGATAAGCCACAGAAATATATGTTCCGTAATGAAAAAGAATTAAAAACAAATATTCAAGAGGATCCAAAGAATTTCGAGGAGCCGCGGTAACCAGGTAGGAAAAGTAGCAGATTAGCAACCGGAGGATTGCTAATCCGCTATTCGATCCAACCAAAGACAGTTGTGTACGTGGGGCTGGTGCACGTAAAATCTATGGTGGCCTCAAATGTCCTTACATTGGCGTGGTGTGGAAGTTTGGAGAGTGGGATGCCAGCTAAGGTGTTACCTCGTCATCTGACCGTGGTTCAAAATGACGAGGTTGCCCTCGGGATTGATTCCGGACCGTCGCCAATAACCCGTTGTGCTGTTCCAGTGCTATGGTAATTCAACTACCTACCTATGGAAGAAGGGATGCGGAAACTATATACGCGAGGGAGCAGAGTCTAAGGATCGCGTTACTACTAGTTTTGGTCACATGATCATGGTCATATACAAAGATTACCATAAACCACTCTTCTTTTATATCTCCTCCGTGGTTACCAGGGTATGAAAAAAATCATGATTTTTTTTAATCATAAAAATCGGATTTATTTCATTTAAATCGGATTTTTTATTTAATATTTTTATTCATTCGTTGCCTTTACATGTTTAAACTTGTTAGATATGAGACATGCAAATCACATTATAGATCCTATATAGTATTGATTTATGTTAAACATTAATATATATAAAGATTTAGAAAATTTAGTAGGCCAAATTTTTGAGACTGAAACAATAAAGTTATCATTGGGTCTTGTTACTTTTATTCTTTCATTTGAATTGTATTTCATGATACAAATCCATTATTCTTAAAATTGTAAATTAAAAAATAATCATTTAAATAAGGAGAGGAAATTTCAATTTTAAATTTAATATATTTTTATAAATCATAAAAGCTTTAAAAAATTTAATTTTCTGTCCTGTTTGTCACTCAATTTGTTTCTTATGAACATATTTCTTGTCTGATACAGACGCGAAAATCTAAATTTGAACTCATTTAAATTTGCAGGAACCAAATTGTTTCCCATTCAAAAGGATATTCCACATTATGGAATGCAATGCTTTCGCAAAGAGAAAACCAAGAAACTTATCTGCTTTCTCTTAAACTTATTAGATATGAGACATGCAAATCACAGTATAGATCCTAGATAACATTGATTTATGACAGCGTGTGAAAAAATTATGATTTAAAACAAATAATTAAAATCGGATTTTTGTGATTTTCATTATTTTGTTCCTATATGTTTAAATTTGTCAGACATGAGATGCAAATCATGGTGTAGGATCTAGTTAGTAATTTGTTATATAGGCTTTCCAGTCTTCTACACAAATTTTAAAATCCAAATTAGTTTCCCCAATTCCAAATGAGATCTGGTACAGTGTGACAAATGTGGTTCTTCTTATAAAATGTTTTTTAAAAATTGGGTTTTTTATTCAAATCAAACATTTTGTCGGATTTTTATGATTTAAATTTTTCCCCTATGTGTTTAAACTTGTTAGATATAAGACATGCAAATCAGCGTAGTTACTAGATAATATCAATTTCACATGTCTGAGAGTTTAGGAATTCTAGATTCCCTTACCAGAAATAATAAATTTCTTTTTAAAAGGCATCAGCTTAAGTCTAACCAACCTATCCATGGGAAGAGTATGTCAAAAGTATCTGAAAACATTTTGTGCAATGTATGAACTGGTCTCATCTGTACAAAACTCGGCATCTTCTGATAAACAGATTTAAGTGAACAAAGCGAAAAATATTTGTTGCCCCTTTTGCCCCCAAACGAGGGGTAAATATTTCCAATGAGAAACTAAGCTTGTTAAAAGAATTCATCTACATCAAGCATGTCTGACCCCTTGAAACCCTTTAAAAATTTTATGGTAGGGCCCAGGACCCCAAACATAAGGGGTAAACATGAAAATAATGAGTAACCAAATATACAGAGTGGTTTTATCTGTCTTAGGTAGCTTATCAGAAAGTTCTAGGAATCCAGACTCTTTGGGTCCTAATATTTTTATAGTTGGAGCCAGTCTCCCTTCAACATAAGATAATATTAAAAATATACTGATAACATTGGTAATGATTTACGTAAGAAAAATAAAGGTTTCCAAAATATTTATAATGAAGCAAATCATATCTCCAAGTTGGAACCCAGTGAATCCTAATCAATGCAATTACCTTTAGTGTCCTCAAAGTAGGAAGGCCAGTAATTATCAGTTTTATAAAGAATCGATCGCTGGATTTCTGAGTAGAAGCAAACTTTTAAAATAATTTATATCCTCCCATTTTGTCCTAGGTTATTTCATTTTCAATATTATTAAACTTAAGGACAAAGAAAATTAAAGCGGTTTAAATCAACGATTTTTTTAATAAAAATCACTTGATTTAAATCATGATTGAAATCGTGATTGAAATCAAGTTGATTTAAATCAACATATCCTGATGGTTACTTCGGGTTTGATCCCGGACCGTCGCCAATAACCCGTTGTGTTGCTCCAGTGCGACGTTAATTAAAATACCTACCGAAGAATTTCGGTAGGTATTTTCGAAGAATTTCGGATAGCTTGAACTGGTGATTAATACTTGAAAGTATAATGTAACATGACCTCTTAAATAGTGAATAAAACAACTATGATTTTGGAATTTTTTATTTGAAAATTGCTCTCCTGGGAAAACTTGAAAAGTGGGTTATCATAATGTTGCCCGAAATCTTTCATATGCATATTGCGCGCATTTTTTGTGTTGTTTCGGACATTTGCGCTACTAAAACGCAAGTGTATTAAACAATTAAGATCACACACAGCGCTTAAAAGGAGCAATTATCCTGTTTGATTATATATTAATATTTCAAAAAAATTAAAAAACTAGCGGATAATAATTTAGTTTTTAAAAAAGTATGCCCATTATACTGTTCTCTAATTTAAACCAATTTTTAATTGAATATTATTGAAATTCAATCATAAAAAATTATTTGACAGAATAAAATAATTGACTTTTAATTTTGTATGAGTTAGTATGACCCAAAAATTCTCAGAGAAAACGTTATTTTAGATACATAAGACTTAAGTAGGTCAATCATAAGTCAATCACAAATGAAACTATACCACAATGAATGAGATTGCAAGATTACGATTATCATAGTGAACAATAAATAGCAGAACCTTCCTATTTCGGCGATTTGATTGTATGTCTAGTGTTCTCAGTATTGTTATAATTCATGAAGATAATGAGTATCTGACCAAGGTCAAGGACGACGAAATTAAGGTCATAAGGAACTCCGGATGCACATATTGACAAAACCAACCAGGCGTGTTGAAAATGACAAAAATAGCGCCACATTCATGTTCAGATTACTTCGGAATTTCAACAGATCATCGTAACAGTCTGACCATCTTAATTTCTACCCTTAGTGCATTTAAGCCCATGATAGTATATCGAGTGAAATTTTACCATGTTAAAAAGAAATATTTCATGTTCATTTAATTAATGTATTTTAATATTTGAAAAATATTAATAAGAAATAATTCTTAAAAGTACTCATTTGCGTATCATATTCAACTATTTAAATTATTATTTCGGTAAACAAGAAAAATTCATACGGAAATGTTAAAACGTTAAGAGGGCAAAGTAAAAATCCCATAGACATCTATATATTCCTCAGCACCCCCACAATGATACTCAGGACCTAGAAAGTGGATAAACGACAGGGGTTTTGGGGGGGAGGACTGGGGAACAAGGTTAAATGACAGGTCTTTTCATAAAATAAAAATATGTATTTCCAGTTGTACTCATGCTCAACTTTTACCAAGTGTAAGACATTTTCTTTTGCCTTTACAGTTTTTCTTTGTCTACACTACCATGGTACTGCAGAACTCTCTCATGTGGGGGCTACTATACCCATTTTGTTATCAAATTCTTGAACAAATTACTGAAGTAGTATTAGACTATAGATCTTGCCTTCAATAATAATATCGTGCCTGAGTTTGATTGCATATATCTATATGTATTCGCGGAATAAAATTCGCAATTATTTATATTTTGGCGCATGGCAACAAGTGAATATAAAGTAAATAAGTTTTACCACTACGGGAGTTTTGTGCCAATATTGAAGTTTCTTTCAAATGTGTGTGTTTGATTACAACTTGGTACAACTATAGACAACAAAATATCAATGGAAACAGTAAGAGAATGACCATTCAAATCATCAATCACTCTTCAGCGCAGAAGACAAAATGTAAGATAAAATGAAATTCGCTGAATTTCGAGACGTTGAAAAGATAAGTCTTCGAATACGAGGATGTCCTGTAATTAAAATAGACGTTCAGAACCATAATTGTGGAAACATGATTATGTTGTAAACTTTTTATCGCGTATTCATTAGAAAAATGAGTTATACATCAGAAAAATTTAAAAGGATGTTTTCTGTTTTAAATTAATGAAATATGGAACCTAATTTATTAATTCATTATTAGTAGTATAATGAGATTTATCAGAAGAATCAGAAATACAATTCATATAATTTAAATTGTCTACTTCTATTTCAGCAACACGCTTGTTTTACATGCAATTTTGATTTGAAGCAGTTTGTTATTTTTCATATTACTTATTCGTCTACGACCAATTATAATTTGTCATTTTACCATCTATATTTTGTCAATAAATCATTAATAATGAAAAATTTAGAAACTTTTACTAACATAACAAACATAACTAACATAACAAACACTAAAATAAAAAAATGACAATAAGTTGTAAAGTGATTGATTTCCATTGTTCTTTGAGCGGCATCTAAAATAAATTTGAATAAGACAAAATGCTCTTAACAACACTGTTAATAATAGATACAGGTTACAGATCCTTTACGTCAGATTCTGCACGGGTCAGCAGGTTTATCAGAAAAGAAGTTTAAAAAATCTTTATATGGCACGTTAAAATCTATAGAGAAAAATAGGAATACTTTTGCTGGGTTAACGTTCCGTATACTATTGAAATTCAAAGGAGGAGGTCTTTTTGCATGAAAATTAAAAATTCGAAAGATAATTAAGTATTCAAAAAGCTTAAAAACATGTGCCTCAAAAAGTATCGGAAATAAGTTTTTCTGTTTTCTGGTTAGAATTTACTCTTGTCCCACATCACAGCTCCACATCTGCATCTTTCAATTCGAAAAACAGTAATTAGCATTTAAAGAAGTCTTAGTACATAGTTAAATATGGAGAAATAAATATCTTGCGCAGTTGGAAACCCGGACATAAAAACGATTCGGCATAAATTACACGTTATTCGCGACAAAAATGCAGGTCGAGGTCTCAACGAAACATGAAAGAACATTCAACAACTAAAACTCTGGATGCATACCATTCCACTATATCTAACATCTGCAAGACTTATTTTTAAACCTAAATTGTTTGAGAAAAGTTCACTGGATTTCATTTGGTAATATATCATGATTAGACAACATGCATGAGAAGTTTTAAATATTCCTTGTATTAAAGAAATTTATTTTTGAGTCGTGTATCGAATATTGGAATGCTGAGTCTATTCCCCTTTACAACAAGCACCTCGTCTCTGAACTCATGGCCAGAAAAAAATTTACACTATATGTCTACGGGGCTGCGGAGGTGATTGAAGAGAGCCTGGGGAAGTACTTGTGAAATGATTCAATATCACGATCGGGCCTTATTTGGCAATGGAGAAGTGACAATTATCGCGGAAACATTATTATTCAAATGAGGAGGTTGAAAGGAAAATGAAGGGGAAATAAGGAGTGCAAAATTAATAATAGTAGAGGATTTAAACTGAATGAAAGAAAGATTTTAGACATGACATACGTTATAAGATTTTTATGTCTTAAGTATTCAATGGAATGAAATGATTTCTGTAAGATACATTAAATCTCCCACCTAGCTGGACTCCTGAAACAACACTGTAAAATCATCCAAATTTTTATGCAACCCTATCAACATTTAATTATGTAATGGGTATGCAAATTTCAAATATATATCTTGGGCATTTAGGTGGGGAATATTATTATGCAAAAATCATTTGAACGAATCAGTAAAAATCTTAACTAGTATTTTATTCCCGAAATTTGTTAAGTAAATCTTCAAATGCCCCACATAATAGTAATAAATTAAATTTGATTGTAATAGTTTTTAAATTTAAAAGCGAAAAGCATTTTAGTATTTTTAATAACAAAACAATTATCGCGATTTCATCAAGTCAAAGAAATTGTCTAGCTCTGAAGGAATTTATGAATGAGCTAATTAAGAAATGTGAGATTTTTATGAATATTACATACAGTTCGGAGTATATCCAAATTTCTGAACAATAACGTTAGGGTAACAAATCTAATAGAAAATCGTCATCTGATAGTGGTTCAAAATTACGCGGTGTTCTTCTCGGTCTTTCCCTTTGGGATTGATCCCGGACCGACACCATAGCCCGTTGCGTTGCTCCAGTGTGACGTTAATTGAAATACCTACCTACCTAATGGACAAAATGCCCCGATACAAGTCATTATCGATTGCACTCAAGTACAAAAATATACTGTGTCTCAGTTCAAAGAAGCGGCATGGTTGAAGGTAGAATCTCCCTCCAGCAAAAGTATTTTATCATAAACATCTTTTAGGGATTTTAACTGATCGATAGTATTCGATAAAAGTATCGGAATGACTCAAAGTTGTGCTTTTACCGAAATTGAATTCGTAGGAATTAAAATGAATGATGTGAAGAGTCGAAGTTATAGATCCTAATTTTTTTGCGACATAAAAACAACATTAAATATTCACTCTTGCTAGTCAGTTTAAAATGGGCTGGGTACGTCCCAGCTTACAGCCGAAAGCTTTGGAATTTTGTGCAGATAAAAAATAATTACTGGAAAATTAAAAATATTTTTACGAAACAAAAAATAATTTTATTATCTTGACGTCTAAAACGCAAACACAACTCAAAAATTAATTTTAATAATTGAACATAACGTGAAGTCAGACTAGAAATAGACGGCGGCAGAATCTCCTGCTCTTGCAGCAGGATTAACTTTAGGGGCTGTAGTATTCACGAGGGATAAGTCCGGTCCTGTTTCTGGACAGGAAATGGAACGGACCAAGACCAGAGTTGGTGATGATCTACTCTTAACCCTCCAAGTGTTTCGACGATCTATCTCTTCCAAGATCTATTCAGTTTTACTAATGAGAAGATACCTCCGAGACAAAACTGTCCTATTTCTCCAAAGGGAAATAAAGATCCAAGTAAAACGACTCGTCCTTTGCCCAGAACTGGTGACAGTTTGGAACAAGCTTTTGCACCAGAGGCTGGATACTACAGAATAGTTTTCGATGCGAAGACAAATCACCACAGGAGGGTTAAATAGAAACATCACTGTACGAATGAAATTTCTAGTAATTATTCATCAAAATTTGACATCGATTTGCTTGTTTCTTCTCTCTTTCGTGAATAGCAATACGATTGCGGAGGGCTAAATGAAAGGAAGGATTGATTTTGTGTTACATCTTAAAAATTGACAGCATAAAAGTATTCACTTCATACGCATAGTACTGGAAAATATTTCTGTGACAAAGACAAAATTGTCCTTAAAATTATAGAGCAGTTTTTCCAAACGAAAACTACTTTTTAATAAATATTTTTGAATTGCCACCCCTTTCAATAAACGCTTGGGGCCGCCACCCCTCTAGCTACACCCGGGCAAATTGCGCAATGAACCCATGGGTTGAGACGGTACCATCTAATCCCGAACAAAAGATAGAAGAAATTGATGGATAGTGAATGCCAGTATATCATCATCACTTCCATCAGCAACAAAGTAAAACACTCAGCCCTAACAAATTACTGTTGCAGTGTGTAGTACTACCAATGACCTGGTGCGTTGGAATTTCATTCACGATCGGCTGGATTTCAGAAAAAGACATACAGAAACTTCTGCCATGGCATATTACTTCCGCTACTTTGTTATGCACGTCAGTTGATAGGGGCGCACCCTCTCTCAGGGATGGGTTGAACGACGTCCTCCTTTCCTTGAGATTAAATCCATTTCGCGCTTGGGGATAACAGCTCACCCACTAATTTCGCATCGAATGCTGACGAGTCACGTCAAATCGTGAAGTAGACGTGATGACTGATGGCGACCCCTTGAACGTCAACCCTGTCTTTAGTGAGCACCGTGGGAAAATGAAGTATGACCAACCAGCATAGGATACCCTTAGCATCTAATCAGCCTGTGGCTAACCTAAAGCATCTATAGAAATTGAGTGAAAGTGATTTAAACGTCATATATATAGTTCTTGCAATGATACAATACCCGTATGTCTAATATCTCCTTCTTGAACCGAACTTACCATTTTGCCACTTGAAGGCCAACTAAACACCTATCATCCTTCTTCCTGATTTAGTCGCGGACGGATCTATTCTAGATGAAGCCATATGGCCAGAGTCGCTGTCTAAAATCTCAGAAGTGTAGATCACGTGTGCTTGCCAATTGACTTGGGCCGATTGGCTATCGAAGAGAAAACTGGTGTTTTCCATCTGTCGTCAATTAGCTCTACATTAGAATTCGTACTTTCTTTCAATTCCGACCATTACCCGGAGATCTTCAAACCGAGCGACCCGGTTGGTAGGTAAGTAGGTATTTGATTGGCGTCGCACTGGAGCAACACCATGGGTTATTGGCAACCCTAGCGATCGGGAGTGATGAAAAGAGGTTATCTATTTCATTAGAAGGTCGGTGCTAGTCACAGGCCAGAATCATCAATTAGATTCAAATACAGACATGTATTCCAAGTACTGCTTAATGTTAAACTTGTACAACTGTGTACTATTCCCCTTTTCGTTTTCACACTGAAAAGGCTTTATTATAAATACAAGGAAGTAGGTCTTGGTCTAATTTAATTAACCCTTGTGCAGAAACAATAACTGTTGAACGACAAACCATACCTTAAATACAATGGAAAGTGTCGTGAAGTTTGACATCACAGTTTGTGTTTGAGCACTGAGCACTGTTCTTATAAACTTTCGCCCAGTATTTACCTGATTTGTATCCGAATGTCTAGATATATTTATACTATGCTTTTCTCGATTCATCAAGGCGGATCCTCACTTTTTATACAGTAGCCGTGCTCTTTTGATCAAATTTGCTGGGTTATTGTGGTTCACTTTTATTTTATTTATGCCAAATTATTTTATTTGTACTGTGTATTTTTTATATTATGTAATAAACCTATTTCTTTTCACCTCAAAAAATTATCGCTATCTAGGTAAAAATAAATTACCATTTTTATTAAAGTTGGTTAACAGAAAAAAGATTCATATAGTACAAAAAGTTACAAATAGCCTAAATCAAAACAAGTTGAATGAAAACCTATGTGAAACTTCAGGACACATTCTCACGAACACTGCGAAAAACTTTTAGATGTGTTATTAAAATTGGTATGGAGAAAATATTTCCTTAACTCAATAGGGACTATTTTCAACAAACATTTTGTATAATAATGGGTTTAAATTGCATGAATTATTTACTTATTTTGTAAAATTACCAAGATATTGAAGTATGGTTTCTGCTGTGTTTGATTTGTACCTTTTTGCGATATCTAGAGGTAATGATGTATTCTTTTTGACATTATTATAGCATATGTATAGTTGCTATTGAATACACAGTACATGCGCAATAAAAACTAACCAGATAAAAATACAAAGATTAGTAAATACACAGGTGTGTGTGTACATTCGAGAACTATGAAATAAATATCTCAATCGTCAATTGAAAGAGAAATACGAACCTTACGCTTATCTAATCATAAATGACAACTGGAAACGATGCAAATATATTCTGAAACATGTCACAAATAATTTCAAGAGGGATTTTTTTCTTGGCAGGGGTGGAATGCTTGTCACTCACTGTCGTCTTTAAGATGCGTATTCAGATTTAAAAAATTATTCGGAAGTAGACTTAAATGTTTTTATAAAAGTAAAAACTTTTCGATTTATGTGTAAATATTAATTCCACCGAAACGTGGAACTTTTAGAATACAAGACTAACAGCAACGGGTAAACATCAGATGGCAATGACGATGTATTTTGAAACAGAAGCTAGAAATGAAAATACTAACGATCAAAACTAAATCTAGAATAACACAAATTGCAAAAGATTTTAATTATTGATTTAACGGCGTAGTCACAACTTTGCTTTGAAAATACTGTGTTGCATAATGTTAGGCTTGGCTACGTCATCTTGAATTCTGACAGACTAATAAAAATATCAGTTCGCAGTTACGCATGCAACCTACGTGATCGATTAGCATTTACGAACGGTGTTCTTAATCATTTTGGGCCAGGTAATATAATCCCTCATAAAATAGATTGCTTTTGTGAAGATAAAAAGCTTGTAAATTGTTAAGGAAACTTGTATATCAATTTGTATCACCCAAACTCTACACTTTTGGGACAGTGTAATAATTACCATTAAATAAATTGAGAGTATCATTAAATTATATTAATAAAGTATCTAAATTATAAGTTACATAAATTAAATTATCTTATGTTTATACCTTGTGCTTCTTAGAATTTTTAGTAAAGTAAAGAAATACAAATATTTCACAACTAGTTAATGCGAGTACTAATGAACAGTTGGAAGTTTAGCATTTATAGCATGCAATAGTATTTGCGTGTTGTAAGAAATGTTTCATTTTATAAGAAGGGAACATTTCTTTTTTTTACTTTTTGAAAATTTTTTAGAAATGGCCAATCGACAAAACAATTGTCTAAAAGCACGAGACCTCATATTGAGGGTCACTCTGTAGCATTGGCTACAACCTAGACATAACAATTGAAGAATGAAAAACTGCACCAAGAATAGAATAGAATAAAACCCATTCGAATTGAATATTTCATTCCTTTGAATATAACGACTTTGAATTCTGTATTAACTGTGACCGGACTATGGAATCTATTATCTCAGAAAGAATTCGAAACAATAGCCATCCATACGTTATACGTATGCGAGGATTGTTTTGGGAATTCATAGTCACAAAATATGAAGACTAACGGGGAAGATACGGCAGTTGTGATTCGACAGTCAGCGGTATTGCTTTTCTTAATTAGCAGCTTATTTTAATGCATCGCTATAAACACACCGTAACGATCACTGGGCAGACTTTAATTTCCATCGAGATACGAAGAACCCGTATGTTGTAAAACCACCGTGCAGATGGCGGTCTGTGGTTGGTTGTTGACCTTGACAGCGGAAGAGAACGCTTCCAAGATGGAATATTTTAGAGACCTCACTGTTCTCTTTTTGCTTCTCTCCGCAGATAACTGGCAGGGAATTTACCTGTGACCCCCTCGGTGTTGCCACCCCGGGTTGATCTCAACAGCAAGAGTGATGTATGAAGAGGGTCACGCCCCTTAATACAGCAACAAACCGACGTTTCTATTCAGGGTGGGGGGGGCGACATCTTGCAACCCCTTTTCTAACCTTTTGTGGAAACGAGTGCATTCGGAGCAGAATTTGGAGAAACGAGAGCACGGGACGAGGAATCATCCATCTTCTGTCACCTTCAGGTGCCACGCGGGCAAAAGCAATTGTGGTGTTTTTAAGAATGCCTACCCTTCATTCTTGGCACCACCTTTTCGTTTTGCCATGCAATTCGAAATGTCAGAAAAAGGAAGACTAGGCCCTGTATTGGATCCAGAAATTCATTTCAGATGAGGTCCAAGTTAGAAATACAATATTTAAAATATTGCCAAATGTAGATTTGGATATCATTAAAGAAGTTTCACTAATAGTATATTTATCTTACATTGTTTAAATCAACCATCCAAGTGTTTCGACGAGATATCGTTCCAAGATGCGGTTAATTTTGCTAAGGACGAGAATTCTCAACTAAACAAAACTGCCCAAATATTTATTCCATGGGAATGAAGAAAAAAAAATTTGTCTTGCCCAGAACTAGTGGCAGTTTGGACCAGGTTTTTGCACCAGATGCTGACCACCACAGGACAGTTTTCGATGCGAAAGTTAACTACTAGGAGGGACTATACTGCATTTTTCCTACTGTCCAAATACCGGAGATTGCTGCTAAAAAGCAGATTGCAGTTGATATTTTATGTAGACAAAAATGGGGTGCAGCTAATTATGGATATGCCGGTATCTCCATAAGAAGGCTTTGAAAGAAAAGCTCAGTATGAAGCATTTAGTAGATACAAATACAGAATTTTCTTTACAATGGTTGTGTTAGCTAAATTGCTAAAACATTCGTATCGTAATGCACTTCTTACTTTTTTTGACACTTTTGAAGCGTTGATGCGATAGAGCCAAAAGAATCCGGATTAATCTGAATCCAGTAGAAACTGACTAATGGAGATTCCAGAAAGCCGTTTCCATAAGAAATAACTTAGTCGTTTGAAACTTATTCGTCCGCTTCAATGCACTCGAATCTACGTAAGTCACTTTCTACTGGATTTAGATTGATTCGGATTGACACGGATTATGTTTGTGTGAAGCGGCCCATATTTATGTACGCAAAGCGGTTGACCAAGATGATAAAACAAATTCATAATCTTCATAATTTCCCATTTCGTGGTGAATGATTAATTAAATAAATTGTTAATTTTATAATAGTTTCTTGTTTAAAGAATTCAATGCATGTTACAAATTCATAGAATATTTCAAAAGTATCTATGCATTCATAAATATTTAAAATGTGTATGAAGATAAACACAAGCGGTAGGATGTGCATTTAGAGAGTATATATATAAATGTTTTTATATTTTTCCTTCTGTGTTTTATGTTTAAGGTATCCAATGTTAAGCACATCCTGTTAAATGCAAAGCATCCTATATTAAACACAGATGGTTATGAGTTATATGAAATTAAATTGTATTTTAATTTGTCGTGAAGATTCTTTCTATTGGAGTTCTTAATCACGGTTTTACATAAAATAATTACAGCACAGAGAAGAATTGTACTATGTTTCTGAACGTATGAAATTTCACTTCTCAGTTTGTAATTCTTACTTCATGTTTTCTTAAAACCGTTCAATAACAAAATGCTCATAAACTCGCAGAAGTTCATAGCTTTTAAATATTGGAGCAGAAGTCGAAAATAGTTCGTCATACAAATCCTGATTTTCTAGTGATCTAGAGACGAAACATTAAAACGAAAGTTCAGTATTTCAGAGGGAGACGGCTTGAAAAATCAAGGCAAAGTAGGTTGTGCTTGTCATAAGATGCACATTGACACCCATTAAAAGCGCTGGATGGCTTAGAATTTAAATAAATGACTGGGAATTCCCAGCGAGTGAAAGGCCGGCAGTTAGCACGAAGAGAGGAAACACCCTAACTAAAAACGGAAGGATATAGCAGACTTTTCGGGTTTGATATTCGTATCTTTGTTAAACTTTACCGAAAATTGTGTTCGAATATTGTAGCCAAAGATAATATAGCCAGACTATCTAATGTCTAAGCGGTTCCTAACCCATGGTACGCGTACCCCTAGGTGTACGTATCAGGACTTTCGAAGATTCGCATAAAAAATAGAGTAATGGCGATAAAAAGGAATCAATAAGAAGCTTATATAAATGAAACCTGAATAAAACTTACTTAATCCGATATAATCTAAAACAATCCACATAAAAACTTAATTTAATTGCAATAATTTGAATAGTAGTCAAGCCCATAAAGAAATAAAATTTATCAAAAGTAATTTTTCCTTCATACTGTGAACGACTGTGTAATTCGAAGATATATCAGGGGCCCAATTTTGGGAGAGAGGCCAATAGGAGGCCACATTTTATAAGGTTTGAGAGGCTCCCTCGAACCTTATAAAATGTGAAAAAATTTACTATTGTTTGTTTGCTAAATTTTCAAAAGCTATAGAAATTTTCGTTGCGTCCATAATCATAACGATGCACAATTGTATACAGGTTGGTTGGTTTTTATGACACAATGGCCATATTTGGCCAAGTTGCGTCAAGCAATGGACATACACACAAAGAAAGTTTTACTGACACAGAAGAGAGAAATCCATCCAGGATAAGTTTCAGGAATCGAACCTGCGCCGCCTACAACTCTCAGGTTTCTATTCAGTAGGCGAGCCCACAGAGCCAAAGAGGCATCACAATTATATGAAGGTAGGTAAGTAATTGAATTTGCGTCGCATTGGAGCAACACAACGGCCTATTCACGATGGTTCGGGATTAATCTTGAAGTAAAGATCCGAGGACAGCACCTCGTAATTTCAATTGTATAGAGGAAAAGATAATATTGTATACGTTTAATGCAATTTAAAGATTACTTGGAATACATCATTTTATTTCATGAGAAGCTTGTTATATAACCTAAATGTTACTGAGGCCCAGATTGTAGATGTGGGGCCTGAGGCAGATGCACCACAATTTTGCATGGTGATTGTAATGCACTGGTGGATTCCAATAAGATTTCAAATCGCTGTCCCGTCAAAAGACCCACATGTTTTTTATTAGATTTTAAAAATATATGCAGATATAAGAAATTATAATAACAAAAATGGAATGCAATAAAGAAATCGTTTTCCCAATGCAGTCTGAGAATGCCATAACAACTTTCTCTTCCTCTCATTCAGAAAGATGCTTGCGGCAACAATGAAAGAAATCGATGATCCGTATCTTTCACACTCCAAGGAAAGTTCGTTTTCCAAGGATGGTGAGCAGAACACACATCTCTACCGAAATGCCGATAAACTGATAACAATTGACTTGGAATTGGACTCGATGCAGACTATGCTTGCCGTAGGATGCACACTTCCCATTGTAAAAAAGTACAAATATTACATGCCTGTATTCGCCTTTTTGAAAACCATGGCTTCCTTATATCTGCAATTATGTGCTTGATTGTAGGTTTCATTCACAGATTATTTCCTAAATAATTAAAATAGATTCTGATGATAAAAGATATTTTCCATTCAGTTAGATATCACACAACTAGGAATATATCGTGGGCTTACAAGAAACACCGACAACACATCGTCTACTGAGGTTGGTTGGGTTTGGGTTTTATGGCATAAGAGCCATATTTGGCCAAGCTGCGCCAAACACAAGACAACAAAGAGGGAGGGGGAAGAGCAGAAGGGTAGATGAGGGTAAAACAGAAGGAAGGACTTATCACTCGTGTACCTCGGGGTTGTGATGCCCGTACGCACCTAAAGAAGATGTGCCCATGAGAACTCGTCTGCTAAGGACTTTTCCCAACTGGTTACTAGCTTGTGAATAGGATACGAGAGGTTCAAGTCCTCTTCGAAATATTCGTGGAGTAAAAACTATCAAAAATGGAGTTATTTTAATCATGATGGAGCGAAATTTTGCTATCAGACAGGTAAAGCACACGCAGGTATATCTGAAAATAATAAAAAATATTAAACTACTTTATGGTAATTTGATTGGGATATGGAAGTGTGAAAGAGAGAAGGCTGAGCCAGCTTGAAATTATATTTTGAATGCGTACCATATTCACACCACTGTCCCTGTCAATCTCCATGGAAATTGGGTATACTGACCTCAAGCCTACCAAATGAGTACAATCCCAATTGGAATCAGGTATCAGAGCGTGTGTATGATGTACTTGATATTTTGGAATTGGTATTGAAAGGAAGTGTTAACAGCTCTAGTATTTAATGCCGTTTCCTATTGGCAGGTAAAAAATTTTGGACCTATTACTAAAATATGACTCCTTTTTGTATTTTTGGTATCTTTTCATTGTAAGCTTGCAATGGCTGGATGGCTGGGTTTTATGGTGGAAGAGCCATATTTGGCTAAATTGCACAAAACACAAGACACACAATGTCAAGTAAAGGACAAACACATAGGAGGTTGAGTTTTGTGGTGCATGGGACATATTAGAGCAAACTACGGCAAACACAAGATAGACGATGTCAAGTCTGTCACACACAAGGACAGTTACACTGACACAGAAAGATACACACAGGGTAGGACATGCGCCACCTACAGGTTGCTAGGGCAGAATGAAGCCCGCTTTACTCATTGATTGCTATTAAGTCAAGTATATCAATTCCAATATGATGTTGAGTTTCCTAATTGAATTAGAAAATGATTTAAAGCAATATAGCACAATTCGAACAGTGAAGTGCACCTAAGATGTTTGTGCACTTTGTGCATGTTTGACCCGATGCATTGCTAAACGAATTTCTACACCTTTGGACACGCGTGATATGTAATTTTACAACGCTTGGCTATCAGGTAATAAAAAATTAAATAAACCTATTAAAATTTTGAAAACTTTATGAGCACTTTTCACTCTCATTAATGCAATGATTTGGTTTTAATCTAACGAATGAGGATGCATGTGTTCACCTCGAAATAAATTTCATTAACAATTTTATGGTATCAATCCTATTTCTAAGGTATCTTTAAAGTAGAATTACAACCTGCGTATACAGCAAAAATTCTAAGATCCTCCATTTAATAGCCATAACAATAAAGAATCAGGAGATCATGTCGGATTTTTTTTAATTGATTATCTGATAAATTATCTCTTCGATGCAAAGTTAATCCCCGTAAGGGCTATAAATCTTGCCCGACGAAATTGTGTACTCCCAGTTTCTCAGGCATTAAAAAAGATAGTCCTCTCCTAATCTTATCAAGTTTGAATGAGCTAAGAGTCATACAAATTTCAGCAGCCAGATATAAAGCCTTAATTGTCGAGTCTTAAAAGTGTAATAAAACTGTAAGACGTGTAATGTAATAAACATATGATTTATTACTTCCTGGTTTGTATATTATTACTTTTTTATATTAGAATAGAATCTAATCGTGTTGTTTTTGTTTGTATTTGCATTTGGAAAAGGAGGTATTTCGAGAAGAAAAAGTTTGTTCGCTAGATTCTCTCGATAAAATATTTTTCTCTTCACTAATAATAGTTCACCAGTAATATTAGTTCACCACAGCAATATTCTATTTCGCTAATATAATAGTGTAAATACCTATATAATAACAGCATAATAAGCAATGCTTATTTAGTTGAAAAGTTCTGAAACACAACTGGTTGTTTACAAACAGTTAACGAATTGAAAAGTTAAAGTTTTAAAACACAAGTTTAACTTTAATAAATTTGTTTTTTATGTAAGTTTAATAATTAGCTAATGGTGAACTATTAGTGCTTTAGATTACGAGTTTATTTTCAAGAAGGAAACGAATTTCATCATTCAGGGCTCGTTTATTTTGAACAGGAGTGACTTTCGGAAATTTTATTTTGTTTTTCGCAAATGTTGGCGGGGAAAGAGGTAGTTTACTAGCATATATTTTCTCGGTGACAACTGAGTCTTAACAAATATGTTTCCAAATTGTCATGAAGTGGACAATGTGACATACCTGAATGCATTTCTACATGCATCCCCTAGGTGAACCAGGATTGGGTCCGTTTCTACATCTTCAGGCAGGAGGTTGACTTTATGTCTGGAGCAGTTCTCATTGTAGACAGACACCGACACAAAATTAAAAAACGCAGGCATATCCGAAAACAATTGTAAAGTTAATACACGAATTTCACTTAGCATTCACATAATTAAATCCGAATGAGGTTGCGACAAAGAAAGACAAGGTCATCCTTCAAAATTCTTTCCTGGATATATGCCTAGTCCAAATACATCTCTAAACATTGCACAATATATAGACAGAGGCTTGAGATGTCAACACCGATACAAATTTGAGCACTAAAAGAGGTTTTAGCCAGAGGGTCATTTAAGTGAAATTCAAATGTAAGGATTGGAAATGTATAAAGTCATCTATGGTCTATTTTCAGCACGTAATGCATGAGATCAACTGTAAGGGCGGATCTGGCCAACCCTTCCTACCGAACTGGTAGTCGATGGTTGAAGCGCCCTATGAAAAAAGTAGTGCTTTCACACCCACACTTGGCATCAGATAGCATGGGCATGAATAATAATGAGTTCTTGTCCTTTTTATTAAATGCAGCTGGCTTTCAGTGATTTTGATTGAAATTCGAGTACTTCCTGACAGTAAGATTGCTATGTAAGAATTTAAAAATTTCGTTTCAATTATTACATGTTCATTGATGGACTGTCCCAGGGGATCGACCCGGAAAACAAAACAATATAACTGCCTCGGGGCCTATTTATGTTGAAAATAAGAAATATCGCATATAAAATATATCGTACGAATAAAATACAACATATTAATAAAATATATCGTAAAATGTCAAAAATGAAATGTATCGGAACACTTATAAATGAAATATATCGGGAAATGTTAGAAATAAAATATATCATTTTAAGTAGTAGAATATAGTTGAATCAGGCAACATTTACTCAAGGAATTAGTAACATTTTAACTATTTTGTGACAACGATTTTTCGCTTTTTATTAGAGTAACATTTATTCTATATTAGTAAAAACTATCGCAAAATTTGAGAGGAACTTGGTAATAACCTTAAAAATATTTTTAAGGATGAAAAGGCAACTGAATATCTTAAAGATTTTAATCGATCAATTTTTATTGGTTGTTTAATCGAATTAACCCTCAGTTAGTCATATTGGTACTGACAGGTGCAAGGTGCTTTTTTTTTCAATATTACACAATGAGAGAATAACTAAAATATGTATTATTTATGGATTTAAATAAAACATTTTTACTGTAATTTGTTTTTTAGTTATGTTTTAAAATATAATACTTGTTTCTTAAATGAGTAATTAATGCTAGGAAAGAAAACGTTGAGAGCACTTCACAAATGCACCGCGATCTCATTTGTTAAAACAGACCGGCGAGTAAATAGTAATTTTAATCAATCTGCCTCTAAGCGCAATTAGTACGAAAATAAATTAATCAATACTGCACAACAAATCATTTTCAATATTCAAGATTGAAATCCGTAGAATTCTTGCTTACTTATGAAAAACAGATTCTTATTTGTTCATTCCAGTTTGCTGTCTTTTAATTGAAAAGGTATTTAAATTGTTGTTCAAAACATTTTGTGTGGAGTCCAGCCGTCCTCCTAGAAGAACCATCGTCATTAAAGCAGGGTATCAAGAATTTCCCGATACCCTGATAGGCCTGTCCGTCTCTGCTTTTATTGCACAACACATAGCTTATGTTGCACACTTTTTGACCAATAATATCCCATTGGAAGTAGCATTAAAAAGTTAGAATACTTGAGAATAATCGATGAACGTAACTCATGTACCTTGAAATAAGGAAGAGTTCTGTAGAACATCAATCCTACTATCGACAAAACACCGAATTTTACTCATGCATTACATATATGTTTACATACATATATTGACTCGTAAATACATATTCTACTGAACTTTCGGTTTCAAGTGCCCATTGTAAAGAATTTATCCTAAAACAATTGACCCATTATTAATTTTTCTTTGCAATTAAGTTTTGTGTTTTAATTCAAGTAATATAGAAATCATAGAAATTATAGTAGAAATCAGAAAACATTTCGAAATGTATTATATAATTAATGTAACTTTGGGCATTAATGTTTATATGCATATATAATCAGGGTTTTTTCGTATTTTCATTACGTATAGATGGTTAAATATCCATTCTTATAAAATGTTTTTTACGATTCCTTCAAACCACTATCAGCTTTAAAAGAGGTTGAAGAACTTTAAAACTGAAACAAGGCAATTTCCTATTTTAAAATTGAAAAAGTAACTCAATATTTTGAAATTATTCTACTAAAAACAAGCTGTTTGTAACCATATTAATATTGTCACGTAAGTAACTTATTAATAAACATATACAAAATAAGTGGATTGGAATGTAGTGATTGTTTAACAGTTGTCAACGAGATTTAATAGAGGAATTGCGTAAGTGATGCAATTAAACCAGAATTAAACAACTACAGAAACCAGCGACGGAAAAGTGGAAGCGATTTAGTTAAGTATATATAACCTGAAAACCCAATAGACATTTATTTCAGATAAAAAAAAGAAAATGCATTTGTCAAATTTTGGAAACCGTTGTTGGGAAAATGAGTTGTTTTTTGGTAACAGAAACAAGGATATTCAAATGACCAATTTAATACTGAAGAAGAAAAATCTTGACTGATGGATTATGCTTTAAAAAATTCATGATCACGTAATTTTTATTTTTCAAAGAACAGTTGAATCAAGATTGTAGGAGATACCAGTTTCCGTAAATTACCTTAGACTAGCATGTCCTTGATGTGACAGAACAATAAGAAACTAAGAATCCTATCAAGAGCTCAAGGAAGAAGTGATCACTTCATTTTCGGAAGTGTTTTTGAAGGACGATGTCACAAGCCAACGGTAGAAAGATCGTTGTATTTTAAGCAAAACTTTCAACATGAACATAGTAAAACGTTTAGTCAAATTCTAAACTTAGAAAGGTATTTGATATAGAACATTCATAGACAAGCAGCGTTTTTCTCTTGATTTTAAGACTGTATCACTCTTTTTGGCTTCTCAAAATCCACATATTTTGAACTCTTCGTCTTCAAGTAGTACTTTGTTTTGAAAATGTCAGCTGACAGTTTATCATTTTACAGGGGATAAAAAAGTTTAAAATGTTTCAGTACCTAAACTTCATGTTCACTTTCAATTCGTGTTTCAAAAACAAAGTTATATTAGCGAATTGTTCCATTATATTGTTAACAAAATTATATTAGCGAATTGTTTCATTATATTATTAACAAAATTATTGGAAGCAGTTATTTCTATTTCCAACAATTTTCTGAAATATGAGCTGCTGCAATTCTGCTTAATAAAAATTAGAAATACTGATACATTTGTTCTTTAAAGTGCTGGAGTTCTAAAGACTAAGTGAAAAACATAGGTTGGAGGCATGTCTCTCAGAGTTTCTAAAAACAAAGTAATTGTTGGTTGGAAACTCAAGTGGAACAAACTGGTGAAAGTAAACACTGCAGGATATAGTGAATCGAAGCCATCAAAGAAAAAAAGTTGATAGTTTCTCACCAAACCGTAAATACGATTAACTCTTAAAACTTCTGTAAACTACTTCCTCCATATACAAATTTAGTATGACATTACTCCCTATGAGCAAGGCATACAAGATATGCGAAATAAATTTTTTCATACCAATCATGCAAAATGCGTTCTTGAATTAGAGAACGGATAAAACTCTATACGAAATATAGGAACTGGATTCTTTATATATTTGAAAATTAATTAAGTTGCGTTTGGAAATTAATAAAAGGGTTCTATGTGTAAATTTATGAACACATTCAGAATTCACGAACTATGGCACATTTATAGCACCAAACAAATTAAATCACGGTAAACCATAACTTTTTACAGAGAAGATTAATATAGTCTTAATATTTTTCGCAACAAAAATATTATCTCTGCAATTATTTATAAACATTCCTGGAACAAATATCTGAAGATATTTTAACTCTTAAGGATTGTTTGGAACGCCAAACAAATCTATACATAATCCCGCAAACGGTGTATTTTCTCTTTTGTTTCATGTCTGTAGGCGTGTAAATAATGCTTTAAGAGACACCTACTTAATTTCACTTCCTTATTGTTGCTTCTCACGACTCTATGGAAAGAGAAGAATTTTAATCCCTCTAAAGCATCACGCAAACATATTAAAAAGATGCAGAGTCACAAAAACATTTTTATTATCTCTCCAAGTCGTGACCATGCGGACAATACATATATGAGAAAAGTCATTTTATAACCAATCTCAAATGGAAATAAGAGGGGGAAATAATATTAACATGTTGTGGACTTTTGTTCTAAATGAATACAATTATGACTAGTAAAAAGAATTAAAAGATATTTGGATATGGTTTCAATTTTAGAAATATTTTTATTGCAAAGGCATTTAGATAAATAAATCTTTCAACACCCACTATATTAACTGTATGACACATGAAGTTAGAGAATAGAACAAAAAGAAAGGCAGAAAAAGATCAAGATTCTAGCTGCTTCAAAACTTCTCGAGCCTTCCAATAGCATGCAGAAACACCTTCCCCTGTTAATGCTGAGCATTTCGGAAGGCGGTCAAAGTCCATATCAGTCCTTTCTCTGCATATGACATATTTCAGGCTCCTATAAATGTTAAAAATGCAAATGCTTGGCCAGGCAATGCCCTGTCAATTATTTAAAAGACGCCACCTTTATATAGCATGGGACGGCATGAATGTCACAAATGGACTAAACCAACTTTTTATGCTTTGTGTTATCCGTCACTCTGGATTTATGCCTATCTTTTAATTTATTTTAATCGAACTGCATATCCCAGAGGTATATCTTGTTATCTAATGGATATTATTTTAGGCAGCAGATGATATAACAGCTGCATTATACGTACATTCGTCTTGACACATGAATTACAAGTTAATCGATACCAGGCACGTATTAAGAAAATAATTTGAGGTGGCCCCGGCTTCACTCTGATGGTATAGTTTCTTCTAATTAATGCATCTACACTTTTTGCTTCGATTTAATTAACCAAAATTCAATTTTCGATGATTAAACTAGTTTCGATGTGTATTTTTAATTGCTTTTTAACAAAAATATATTTAGGGAGGGTGGAGCCCCAGGGACACTCCTCATAACTATATCCCTTGGTCTAAGTAAATGGACGAAAAGCCAATACATAATTTTCTTGTCTTGTTCAAAGTTCCCATTCAAAGACAGTCACTCATCGAATACATGTGTTTTTCGTTTGTTTCAGCAACCTTTCGAATTGCAATAATGATAAATGCGCACTTGGTTTGCAGATATTTCCAATTATATTCAGATCTTTTCTGAATATAGTTGGGGTTTCTACTTGTGGGTTTAACAAAACTTCGATTAACATAGATTAAGCTTTTATTTTTCATTCAACATTTTTTTTTTTAGCATTTATTCATTTTTATCGCGTCACGCATTTTACCGATGCATTTTAATCACTTGATGATTTGTTTATCATAAACATTGAGAAGATTTTCCGGGCTTCTCTGACCCTTCCCTGGTTCTATGATCAACCCCTGGATGGTTGTGTTCTTGAATTGTTGTCATATTGCTGTCAACAAAGCCACTGATTAACTCCACTCTATGAACCGGACAATGCGCATAAACAAAACTAACAGAAAAGACGGAATAAAATATGCGCATAACTGAGCTAATAAAGAACTAGAATTGAGAACAGTCATTTTTTCTCTCATAGGTCGTACATAAAACCAAAAAGAAACGGAGGAACTGAGAAGTATTAATTTAAATAACTATTTCTCTCTATCCGTTTGACTAAAAATGAGAGCAGTTAAAAGATCAAGTGAAATAAAATAGTATTAAATTTGGCTAGAAACAAGAGCTAGGTCGAATCAGGGCCGGGCTTAGCTTTTCTTTTCTGTGTTCCAACTTAAAGCAGCCGCTCTCTAACCCGATTCTAGACCGTAGCTCATGTGTTAAATTATTGCTGCGCTGGATATCCTGCTTAGAACAAAAAATAGACAAATTCAACCTCACTCAACCCCAAGTAGAACCATATATAATATCAATATTCAAAATAACCTGAAAGTTTTACTTATTTTTCAGTGTTCCGATTCTAAGCAGGGATAGAACTTAGGAGAGCTGCTCATGCGTAAAGGGCAAATAAACATTTTCCTCATTTGAAAAAAATGCACTTGAGTTCGAGTTTTAAATTTATATTGTTTTCGTGGATGTATATATACACACAGTATAATGACTAGGTTGTACTTTGTACTTTGATGCATCTCTTTTTAAATAGATATAAGTTGTGTTATATAGATTGTTAAAAGGGAGAATAAACGGTTGTCAGATCGTAATTTGAGTTTAAACAAGAGGGTAAAAAAGCAGGAAAGAGTCGTTAAAATGAGATGAAAAAGGGCAAAGTACGACTAACGACAGCTAATTTCAAATCCTTCTTTGAAGTTTGTTATATTTTTACTTGATTATATACATAGGTATCACCATAACGGAGTATAAAGTAAAGTGAGAAATGGTAACCTTTTTATGGGTCCAGGATCAGGTGACCAAAACTAGAAACAACGTGACCCTTAGACTAATTTAGTCTGCCGAAAGAAACGAATATTCCTCCTCCGATTGGTCCATGGAACGGGAGAAGACGAGCATCCATTGATTCATCATCTGATTGGTCCGTGCGACATGTAGTAGTAGAATTAGGCGATTTCACCAATTTTGTCACCACTCTATAGAAATGTACACTCACATATCTACCATGTCATTAGATGTCATATTGTCAAAAGAAGCGATAAATGCCAAGTCGGCTATAACCAAGTAAATTTTTCAAAGAGCAGTCACATGACTACTAGTCGACATGATGGTCACACTTTTTGAGGCTCTTCTTAATAGCAATGCTCAGTCTATATATATTTTGTGCCTATGGTTATCATACCCTGAACCTTATTACATATATTATTTCATGTATGATTTCTGTCGAATTATATTTGATTCGTTTTATATTTGACCTAGACGGTAGTGTACTCATCATATCAAATATGATGCTTCAAATCTGATTCCAAATAGAACACTTCCGATTGTTAGATTGACTTAGTTCGGCGTGAAATAGATACGATTTACCTCGTTATGAATATTTCGTCTACAGCATAGGCTGTTAGACGCAATGCAATGTAATTTTAACGGAGCTGAAGTAATTTAATGAACTCAGTCAAATATAATTAAAACCAAAACAGACTCCACAATTCCATATCTTTTATTGGAATCAAGTTTGGATTCAAGCTACGCAAATCTCAAATTTTTCATTGAATGATATTACAAATTAATATTAATCGTGTCACTCGATCGAAACACTTTCTAATTACAACTTTTATTTCTTTTTGAGTCAAACAATGGTACTAGTCGATCATTTATTTGGGGCGGAGGTAAGGCTCTTTCACAAGAGATAAAGAAAATCGACTCGATTTTCGCCGCCAGCTTTCGCACACGAATATTCTGTTACCACCCCGACATTGTGTGGCTCAACGAACGGCACGCGAGTGAAACAATAGATCATACTCAGTAATTCGAAAGAAAAAAAACGGCATGATTTTACTCCGGTTTCATTGACTCCGATTACTTTTGGCATGGAGGGAAAAAGAAGAGAAAAAACTCCGGCATTCTTTCTTCTAAAAATCAAAGCTGTTGTGCAGTAGAGAGGGAAATAGTTAAATTAAACAGAAGTGATTAAATTTTTCGTTATACGAAACCCGAAGAGAAGAAAATATTTTCGCAATTAAATCCGAACTGATTTTGATATCTTCAAGCTCATTTGCAGAGAGCGCGGTCACATCGTTAATGAAAAAGTATTTCAAACTATTTCTTTTTTTAAGACAAAACCAACATTTATTTAGGCAGATGAATCGAAAATATAATCTTCGATCATGTGATGGAAAGAAATAGTTTGCGTTTTCGGCAAATGAGCTTGAAGATTGCAGATCTGTTTGGATTCAATTCCGAATGAGAAAATCTTTTCTTTTGTTTGTGTTGGGACACGGACTTTTTTCTGAATGCTTATCCCATAGCCACGAAAGTGTCAAAATTATCATGTGTTAAATGAGTGGAAATAGAAGCAAATCAACCGAGATATGTACTAAAAGCTATACATTTATTTTGGTGAGAATCGTAACAATTTCATTCCATAATTTGAAGCTGAGAATATCATTTCGAGCGTTTGTTACCCGAGAAAAGTTATTCACTTTTTGGTTTTGCTGGAGGAATATTTCCCGAAAAAGTATAAATTATCTAAAACATTAAGACTGCCATGATCCCGATTCTTCATTGCGAGAAAATCACTGGTTAAGAAATTTTCGCATTACTTGAGCGATATTTTTCCTTTTTATAAGAGTAACTTCTCTTCTATATGAATATACACATTACTGATTTATGTGTCTCCTCATTCTCGCATATTATAGAGCTTGACGCAAAGTCAGAAAAATGGCACCTACTCTGGACGCTTCAACAAATCAAAATGTACGATCGACACTGTATCAGCAATCAGCTAAATCAAAAATTTGTTCACGTACGCTGGATATGTTTTATGTGACTCGTAAATGACACCTCTGAAACAGTGAATGAAATCATAACTCTAGTACACTCTTGGTGTAAGGAATTCTTTTCGGAAGCATTTAAACCTAACGCAAAAGCATTCATTGAGAAAAAAGTCCAAAAAATTATCAATCCAAATTATATGTTTGAAAATATGAAAATATGGCCAACAGCAAACTGTCAGATTTTGATGGACGAGACATCATGTCGAAATCACTTGGAGTGTTAAGCACTAAAACAGAGTGCAATTTAATATATAATTTATGTCCTTTTATTGCTAGTTGTCTCCCACTTAGTAGTCTTGGATTAGCAACCGGTAGGTAAGTATTTAATTAACGTCGTACTGGAGCAAAACACCGGGCTATTGGCGACGGTCCGGGATCAAATCTCGAATGGAAAGATCCGAGGACAAGAATACGTAATGTTGAGCCACGGACAGATGACGAGGATTAGCAACCGGAGGGTTGCGAGTTCGAAACTCGGTCCAGCCAAAGACCGTCGTGTACATGGGGACTGGTGTACATTAAATCTGTCGTGGCCTCAAATGTCCTTACATTGGCGTGGTGTGGAAGTTTGGAGAGTGGGGTGCCAGCTCAGGTGTTGTTCTCATCATCTATCCATGGTTAAAAATTAAGAGGCATTAAACTTGGATCTTTCCCTTCGGGATTGATCCCGGACTGTCGCCAACAGCCCGTTGTGGTGTTCCAGTACGACGTTAATTAACTACCTACCTACCCAAGAAGCGTTATATAAGGACGGGTCACTGTCATTGATAAAAAACGACCATTAAATATGGTACTTAAAAACGAAAGGAATAGATTTTTTATAAGACAAATTAAAGGAGGAAGGAAATAATGTTTTTGACAGAAATATATCATCCTGAATAAAGACATTGTAAAACAAGATCGAAAATTAAACGCTGACTGGAATGAGACAATTTGGATCAATTTCGATAATTGCGAGTTACTTTCCAAGGATATAAAATACGCTTTCTGACGCTTATCTGAACTGTATTAGCTCTAATAATATGTAATTGCTTCTAAATCTTGTTCAGGAGTTAATCGATTCGATTAATGCTTGCATTTTATGTGCTTGCATTCCGAGTTTTCTTGCTGTTTTTGTGTACGTGAATTTTCTGAAATTTTACACCAAAATATTTATTTTTGACAAGGAATGTTTGTTCGTAAAAGATCGATGCTGATATTTAATGGTTTAATCAAGTGTGACGATATTCAATTTTTAATTATGGGGTTCACTTACAGCTCTAAAAACATGTAAAGAATGCCTTATGGTACAAGGGGCATATTTGGCCAAGCTTCGCGAAATAAAGTCAAGTAAAGCAACATACACACACACAAGGAAAGCTTTATTGTGAATATAAATATACCCATGAAGCCATCAACTGTATAATTCCCAGAGTCAAAAGTATGCAATCGAGCAAATTAAAAAAAAAATTCTTTTCGATAAAATTGTGATTTGTTTTTGTAGAAAAGAATTCGGGAAATATATACCCCCTTTACAAACTATTCTGTTTAAAGCATTATTATCTATCAATTCAACCTAGTCTCACATCAGAAAGCATTTGTTTTCTCATAAAGTTAAAGCTTTCTTAATGCTCATGATGTATATTATTAATTTTCTGGAATGCAGACCGTAGCGTTCATTGTCAAAAAATAGTCTGATAGATTATTCAAACTGATGTACCTGTTTGACATTTAATAAAACTGTTGTCTTTTCCTGTAAACGTATTTTTTCAACTGTCATCCTAAATTATGATCCTAATAGATGAATCTCAAATCTTTAGTCTTAGGCCTTATGAAATTCCTTGCAAATTAGTCATAGAATTTACAGAAAGTGGACGAATCCTTATTTTGATGGTAGGAATTATGCTGCGTTTACAAACTATTCTTATTAAACTTTTATATCATTTATCAAATCAACCTAGTCTCACTCTCAGAAAGCAATTGTTTTCAAATAAAAATTAACCAACACACAATATAACCATTAGGAATTAAGATTCTTAAAAGAATTTGTAAATTTATATAGTTCTATTTTTTAATGTTTTTAAATAATATCATAAGTTACGCAAATTAATTAATGAAAGTAACAAATTTGGTTAAAAACTATTAAGATGCTTTGGTACGTTAATTTCTGAGCTAAAAATCACATGTGAAACCTTTTTTATGGATAGAGAAAAGCTGTGTTGTATCGAGAACGGGCAAAGGGCAAATGCGTATAAGAGAAACAGAGTCGCTTTAATTATTTAAAGAAACAAACTTTTAACAAAACTAATTCGACTGTGGTAGGAAACAGCAAAATGTTTTTCTCCCCTAAAAGCTATATTTCATGAATAGAAGTGTTTCCTGTGATTTAGAATTGTCTAATTATTTCTTAAAGTACTACCATTATGTATTTTTAAGTAATGTAATACAATTATATAATGGTAAACACATACTTCCATTACAATATTTTAAAAAATCATGTGGTAACCTTCTGAGTTCATATGCAAGTTATGTTCATAGAACTAACGACTATGCTATGACATTGACATTAATTATATCCCACTTATTCGATTTCCTCGCTATTCACGAACCTAGCATTTTCCCAAACAGCTGGCTTTTATGATCTCTATGGGGAAAAGTCTCCTTTGGTGTAAAAAAAGGAATTAAAACTGCCTCCTTTTCAAGTGGATGTGTAAAGAGTTCACCAAAGGTAACGCAAACACAGAGCTCAATGAAAAGCATGAAGTAGTTTTTGTGCTTTTGTGCAGAGCAGTAATTGTTAAGTTGGTGCATGATACGGTCATTCAAATCAGTTATGAAGCTCTGAGGCACACAATCGCATTTGCAATGAAAGTACAATGGCATGCAAGATCTAGGCGCCTAAGGACTGACGAATCTAGGACTCAGTTGGCGAGTTCCGGGGGAAAAGTACTTTTTAATCTAGTTTGTTTGGTATTATTCAAAAAATAATTCATTTTTCAAATTATAAAGAACAACTGAAAGAAAGCTGAGAAAGTTCACCGACCGGAAACTTATTAAACGACGGTGAATAGATGAATAAGTGGATAAGAATATTTTTAAACCTTTTCTAATATTTTATTTTTCGTGAATTTCTCGCGCATTGGGTAGAAAATTATAGTCAGTATTCTATGTAGGGTACCGGAGGGATGTCGTACCTTGTCACCAGGATCGGAAAGATCTAGGGGACGGGAAATATTAAAAGTTTTTCGTTATGTAATACCAGTACATTGTCTAAATATTTTTAAAAGTGCGTCATTTTTATTGTGTTTATAAATGTGCCCCAAAAAAGAAAAATTCTACATTTGTAAAAGTTAAACATTAAGTATTTGGAATACATATTTTTATTTCGTGAGGACCTATTGTCTAATGTGGTATTGGGAGAGAGTGCATATGTGGGGCATTGTCTCTCCATCAGTGTAGTTTCAGTTCTTTTAATCTCATATGAGCATTGCTTCATTCACAAAACTTTAAAATTTTTACTTCAAATTACATTTATTTAACTGTGCGTCACGAGATTTCAGAGTAGTGTAGTACTGCTTTTACCCGACAACACAAACATAATGACTAAACAACCAAATCTATTGGTTGAAAGAGAGCTATCCACGGATTCTTCAACCTTTAGAAAGATTCTGTTGGCCCTTTTCTTAGAATAGAATAAATTCGAAACGTTCTACAGGGCCTTAGAATAGAATCCTTTAGAAAGATTCCATTGGTCCTTACCTTAGAATAGAATCGTTTGGAAAGATTTCATTTGATATTTTTTATAGAATCGTTTAGAATATTCTATTAGTTCCTTTCTCAGAGTAGAATCCTTTGGAAAGATTTTATTAGTCAAGATGGTCAACATTGGCAAGAAGTCATGCAGAGAAGACTACATGTTGCAAGGTGGAATTATGAGTGTTAACCCGTCAGAGGGTAAAGAAATATATGAAATACTCAGTTTCATGATGCATTACGTTAAAAATTAATATTTTAAAAACAACAAAAGCTAAATTCAGGTAGTTAAAGCCAAATGAATATAACATATTATTAATTGCAAATTTCGCATCTAATTTAACTTCAATTTTCGACGTTCCTTCAAAAATTCTATTAAGATTCTTGTTTTCATATATTTTGAATATGAAATATATCTCCTCGCTTATCTCTTGTATCTCAGATAATTGGATTGTGAGCTATTCTAAGCATTAAAGATGTTTCCAGAAACCACTGCAAACCAACAACATGCAGAAATAAAAAATCTAATTGGACCCCTTCCTCTTTTGCAATTTTCTATCTTTTTCGTTTTCCTATCTTTTACATCAACTATTGCATTGAATATTTCATAAGCTTGCTGTGGGAATTCAGATTCAGTGGCTTTTTATGTCAAAAGTACTTTACTGCTCATTAATAGGAACCTTTTAAATTTTTTTACCATCATGATAATGTAGCGGTAGATTTTATTCTATCAAAATTCGGCGTTTCAATGACTTCTAGATTGAACTTTATTGCTAATTTAAATCACATTTTTATTCGAAAAATCATGATTAAAATCACTTTAATTTTTCTATATTTCTTGATTAAAGTTTAATAATAAATTTGAAAATGAAATAACCTGGGACAAAATACAAATAAGTTTGCAATTAAGTTACATCCCACGAATGATCTTTTTTAACTGAAAATTAATGGCTTTCCTACTTTCAGTATAGTATTATATTCTATATGTTACGTATTAAGTTCTATAGTATTGATTGGGAGGCAGTGGCACTAGCTTGGAAGAATTAATGGGGGCTTAGCCTAAGTAAAACACCGTTTCCTTCCCTTTCCTCTATACTCTTTTTACTAATATAAATCATTACTTTTTTCATTATATTTGAAATAATTATCTCTACCATAAAAATATTAGGACCCAAAGAGTTCGGGTCCCTAGAACGTTTTACCCCTTTTGTTAAAGCAACTTAACAAGAATGATCGAATACCTTTTCACATTTGGTTAGCATAGTATCTGCATATATGTAATATTTATCCCTGATGTTTGGGAAAATTTTGATTCTATATTAAAATGTTTATTTTTAATTTAGAATTTTAAGTATTATGAATTTATGTCACGAAATAGAATTCAAATAAAAGAAGAAAAAAAAGCAACAAGGTCAAGAATAATTTTAATCTTTCAAAAATATGACCTGCTGTATTTCCTAAACCATGATGTGTATATTAATGTTCAATTTAAATCAATACTCTCAAGAAACTACATTGTGATTTACTTGTCTCGTGTCTGACAAGTTAAAATATATAGGGACAACAAATTTAAGTAATATAAATCCGATTGAACTTTTTAAATTTGAATGAAATAAATTTGATTAATTTAAGCTTTTTTAATCATAATTTTGCACACCTTGTTTAAGGACATGAGTCTGGAGTCTAAAACTTGAATTGTGTTTCTGAACGCAAGACATACTGAAAATGGGATTGCGATAGGGGAAAAATTTATAGCCTCAGCTAAAATTAAGTTTGTGCTTTGATAGTAAAGGGGTTAGTTGCGGTTTTTTTATGGCGCAAGGATCAGATCTGGCCAAGCATCTTTTTCCGTCAAGTAAATGATAGCAAAGAGGAAAAGAAAACCTCAAAATGCACCCCTCGCTCTCATTGACAATCATATTTGAAAACATGCGTACATTTAAATTTTTAAAATTAAATTTTAATAAATGCGTCATAAATTTCACGAAAGCTTTAAAATCAATGGGAAGAATGAGCTTGCTTCTTTATCAGGTCTTCAAATAGGAGTACGAGTTTGGAAATTGCGATTTGTATCTATTTTCATAATTCCTCTTTCCTTCTTCCTAAAACCAAAATTACCATCCCCTATCGATTCAAATCATCTTCAGTTTTTCCAGGCTGGTGCCTTATCCGTTATCCGCCTTGGATTATACCGATAGGGATCTCAGCCAGCGATATTAGTTTCATACCCAAGCGCAGTTTTCATGTATTATCTCAAGAGGAATGAATTTATGATTTTCCCATCGAATTTATATCCCAGGATATTTAATATCATCGACTTCGAGCGGAAAATCATTAACTTGCAAAAAAAATTACTATTCCGTTGTTTAAAGATTAAATTTTTTAGGAAAAAAAGTTAAGCATTTCAATAGTGACCTATATCTCGTAAGCAGGTTACAATAGGATAGTGTATTTCTCATCATCATGAAAATAAGCCTTTAGTGTCTCCGAATAAAGGTCAGTTGATGAGCTTCTGCTCTAAGCCGATGATATCATCTGATTTGAACACAGAAGCTATCTTTCAGTTGAATTTCTTGTTATGTTGTAATCCTAGTGTGATCGGTGCGATTCGAAGCAAGGGAAAAAAAATCGCCGAATGTAGCAAATTTTGGTAATTATGCGTGTACAAGTTTTTTATGTGATAACAAAATCTTTCTCGCAGTGAACAAAAGTCAGGTTCATCATTAGAAAAATAAGCTCACATGCTTTTTAAACTCTTAAGTACCCAACGATTACTTTCTAACATACGTTGTTTGGGCTATGCGGAAAATTTATCCAGTCCAATACTTAGGGGTCAAGTAAATTTAAGCAAATATTTATGTTCAATTTTCTCTCTTTCGTCGAACTGTTGCTTGTATTTGGGGTATGCGTTTGTTTTTAAAATCTTTATCATCCAAAACGCAGAAAAAGAACCAACACATAGTCCTCGACCTGTCACTGTTCCTAGAAAAAGAATACCTGTCCTCAGAAATATAAAAACGTCTCACACAGTCAAGTGTCCGAGTACATGAATAAGATGCACATTCGGAATGCAATGACTCTGCGGTTTTTTTAAGGATTCATCTGTTTAGATGGGCACTCCTGGTGTGTAAGTGAATTCCCTAAGTTAACCTCTCTGAATCAAAAATAATGAAGTGTCTCGAATTAATGTTTGATTGGATTGTTAAGAAGAGTTTTACAGATTTGCATGAGAAAGTAAACACCCATTTTAAACCCTTTTTGTTACAATATAATTGGATTTATCTACATTCCCAAACTTCAGTTTTCTTAAAAACATGTGTTGAAACAGATTGGATATCGAGCAAGATTTGAGACCAAGTTTAAATGCTTTTTTAATTAAATGGTGAAGGAAGGAATGAAGCATCATCCTTCACACTAACATGTGAAAAATTATCGCTTACATTGTTCATTTGGTCAAGTTTATTTAAAAAAGCAAATATTTGAAACAGCAATTTATAACTCCTTATCAAGTTCAGAACAATTATCTTCAATTATTTATTATTAATTGAAACTCTAATAAAAAACGTGTAACTCAGTAAATGAGTTACTGGCTAAAAGCTGAAACAATACAAAGTGGACATCTATGGAAAAATATGTGAAACGGCCCCAACATATACTTTTAATCAATGTTGGTTGATCCAACAATCCACAAACTGAAGAAAAATATGGTAAACTCTGGGCAACGAACAATTTTTTTTCAATATTTGGTTGGTAATTTTTTATGAATCCATTCTACGTATTCTCCTAACAGCTGTAAAAGAAGTCTGGAATAAATAACATTTAATGGGAAAACTGGAAAGAATCCTCATTTTATCATTACTTCTCAATTTAAGCTTCATGATTACGTAAAACGCAGGGTTTACCATGAATATGCGAATAACAACAAATCGCGAATTTAGGGACGATAATAAATAATTATAATTATTTAGAAAGTATAAAATGTATTAAGATGAATTACAAAATATCTTAACTACGTGTGACACTAAAATACTTTTAGTAAAAATAAGTTTAGATTGCACACGAAAAAGCTGAATGAGAGCCATGAATGTTAATTTTTTAACATTCATGGCATTTTTAATGCTTTTTGCACGTCATCTTAACAAAGTAGTAGATATATTAAAAAAAGAAAAGTTGCGTTGTAAAGTGATTAAGGACATTTACCAAAGTTAAAAACTTTTTTACAGTCGTTCATAAAAAGGAATGCGCTTCGACATCACGAAAAAGTCAATGCTGAGGCAGAAGAATTTCAACCGTGCCGAGAAAGAGTCAAACACAAAAACTCACCCTGTTATTTACACCAGGTTTCAACTTCCTCCATCTAACACCTGCCTCCTATGATCGGCAGCGGTTTCCGCATAGGCAAAAAACAAATCGCTTTATAATCCAATAGTTTTCGCTTACGAGGCCAACACAGAATCGTACACAAATCTCTCAAACGGTACAGACTTTAGAATACGTCTCGAAAGCGGGGGAAATTACTCCATGCAAACACACTTTTTTCCAGAATGCGGTCGGGACAGCCGACACCACGTATCTGTGGCACGCTTCGCTAGTCCAGGTAGTTCGCTAACGCCTTGTTGCTTTTCCCCGTAAACAGGTTTCAAGACCGTGTTTCAGGTTTCCCTTTCCATCGCCAAAGATGACATGTTTTTGATCGCCAAATCAATTCCAGCGTTTGCTTTGATGGAACCTCGCATTACATCTTGAACACTAATCTTAATAGTGCACCACATAAGGGGGAGACAGGGGGCACCCAAGATATCGGACGGGGGCTACATGGATATATATTTATTTTTGTAGGTACACACACTCTGCCAAACTTACCAAACATATTATTTTCGAAAACAACTTACCAATAGACACATTTTCCCATGAAATCAAAATTTAAATCGATGCTCACAGGGCCGTTCCTGAATGGTGTACTGGGCGTGCACTTGTACAGCCTTAAAAAAATAGGGGCGTCCGAAAGATGTGCACGGCATTTCTCCAACTATAAATAAAAGTGTCCTCTATAGTGCGGCTCGTGGGAGAAGGCAGTTGATTTTAAACGAGTCTATTTGCTGAATTAGGGGACTGGTGGTAACGTAAACAAAGTATAATCACAATTGGCATCTGTAACGCGGATCCTGGTTTCAAGTTAATGGTGCCAAAAACGATAGCAGTAATACTGAGTAGGCAGGGGAAGAAACATCCACGGCGATCGCCATACATGCTTTTGCGTATGGCAGAATTCTCTTAACGCACTTTTACACCTATTCAAAAATCGACTGGTTTCTTGTCGGAGCCCCACCCTATAATAGATTCCAATGATTGTCAGTTTCCGTTCTTTATTTGTTCAGATTTTGGGGTACTTTTTCGATTGTGATACCTATAAATCAGTGCATTTTTAATTTAAATTACGTTAGAACAGTAAAAAGACACTCGTCAAAGAAAATTTTTCGATGGGTTTGTGGAGTTTTAAGGCTCAAGGGCCATATTTGACCAAGCTGCGACAAACAACGTCAAGTAAATAGACATACAGAAGGAAAGTTCTACTGACATAAGCGAGAAATACAAACAGGGAGGAATCGAACCTGCACCGCCTACTACTCACAAGTTGCTAGAGTAGTGGGCAAACGCCTCCTCCCCGAGCCACGACGACCCCATTTTTCGGAGGGAAAATCGAATGTTTTGATAAAGATGGGTGGTTTATTAAAGTTTAAAAGCGGTTAATGCCTCAGGAACGGTCCTGGATTCAAATGGCATACTTGTATCGAAAATAAAGTTACCTCCTCCTTTCTACCTAAAGTAAGAAAGTAAAGTAAAGTTATGAATAATGTAACTAGAGGTTTTGCATTTGTTACAAGTAATTTTGTTTTCAAAACCAGCCCATTAAAAGTCAGACGATGTGAAGGCAAAACATAGAGCACTTCTCTGGCTGGCTTTCTCGTGTATGAGGTGATGTGTATTACGTGAATATTTGAATAACTGATGAAGTCAAATAAGTCAATTCAAAGCTCACAAGTTCGTGTTCTGATACAGAAAAATAAAGTTGCATTTATTAAGAAAATAGATCTGTGGATTAATTTACAAACTACAAGTTCTAAGTGTGTTGAAATGTAGAACATTTAAAATGTGATGTGGTGACACAACTCCTTCCCAATAAAAAATCCATATTTTCATAATGCTTATTTTATTTAGTCCAACTCCTGTATACAAATAACGAGACATTTCTATACATGGAATAAAAGAGAGATACGTATTTATGGATTGACGCAAGAAGAAAATCACCAGAGCGACTTTATACACGATTTCTAAAGGTCAGCTAATTACATTTTTACTTTTTTCAAGTCTGGAAAGGGCTATAAGTTTTTGTTTTAAGAAAAGGGCTTCATACTTCTTTTTCGTTCATATGTTTTAGCTCGTCTCTTTTCAGTCGCTTGCTAATAATGATAAAAATAAATATTCCAGATGAATATTGATTTCTAGGTTATTATAAAGTATTGAAAGAACATGCTTTCCTTAGAAGCCTTGGACTTAATATTAATACTCGTGACTTGCACAAGCAAAGACAAATACAAAGGCACTTATACATTTGAATCACAAACACTTGCACGCACACTCACACCACTCGCATGCTCAAATACAAACATAAAGACAAACACAAGGCAAGCATGCACACATCACATAAAATATACACAAACAAACAATAAACACGCAAATACATTTATACTATACGTATAAACAACATATAAAAATAAACACTTAACTAAAACTCCGCAAGAATAGTATATCGGGTAACATATATAAACCCAAACATTCAAACAATAGATAAACACATGCACAAGCATATAGTGCGGCTTCGATGAGACGGCAATCGACCTTGAGTCAGTCGATTTTTGAAAAGGTGTAAAAGCTCGTTAGAAAAAGGTTGCCATAAACAAAAGTATAAACGACGATTGCCGTGGATGATTTTCTCTCGCAAACTCGTTATCACTGCTCTTGCTTCCGACACCGAACAATGCATTTAGAACCAGAAGACGTTAATTGTGGAAGCTATTTGTTTACGTTCCAACCTATCACCTAATTTAAAAATAGACTCGTTCAGAGCTCCGTTATTCGACTGCCGATTCCCAAGAGACGGATTATACATATACGTAGGTACACACTAATACAAACACTTACAAACTAAGTGTACAGTACATACAAAATACATATAGAAAACAACATAAAACTAAACGCAGAAAACATCACATGAATATGATCAAGAGGTAAATCCAAATATACAAACAAAAAAATATATTCAGATAAATACCATAAGCTGTACTAGGAATAAATTAAATTTTTAAGTATGTCTATTACTAAACGCAGGATGAAGGGATTCACATAGATGAAAGGATGTGCGTGTGATTGATGTGCGTGTGATTGATGTGTTTGGATTGCAGTGAAATTAACATTTTATTCTGAACTACTTTCATCGATTCTGATCTTATTACTTCCTGCTCTTAATTATTCTTGAATAGATAAGGGTCATCCCACGCCACTTCTTCAAGGGGTGGTAGCTGCATCACTTTTTGCACAGTTGTTTACGCAAGTTTTTGAAAGTTCAAACCCAATTTTATTTTTGAAATTCTCTACAATTTGGCGGGGAGTTTCTCTGGCTCTGAGAACACCTCCCTTTATGCAATTGGAAGCGTTTGCGCAAAAGGTTAAAATAACTTCCCCTCAATGAGCAAATTGGAACGTACAGAACACGTTTACTCATTTAATGATAATTATTTTGGAAAACTGTTTTTTATATATACATATATATTTGGTGATACTTTTGAAAGCTTTATTGAAAGAAAAAAATTTTGTTTTAACAATGCCAACTTAAATGTTGATCGTATGACCCTTCGAGTACTAATTGGCGAGAAACCTGCGTTATCCTGGAGCACCATTGGAGGTGCTGCCACATTGCACCCACCTTGAACTGTTGGGAAGGGGCATGCCTTCCAGAAGGAATCCGGGGAAGCTGGCACGTATTTACATGTCGTCTTGAAGAAACCAGGAAGCTTGAAGCAGCCAACTCGACTTCGACACATACATCAGCCAACCAGGTTTTTAGTTTTTGTTTGCAACCAGTTTGTTGTCAACCAGTTTGCCTTTAGCCGCTCGGATACTGGTGGACTTTGATAGTCAAAATTGGCAACTGAAATTTGCATTTTTTTCCAATTTTCATTATAAAGGGGAGAAAGCACCAGTTTTGTTTTGTATGACCGTGATAACAGAACATTTTGCATGAGGTGCAGAAGCAAAAGTGTTTCGTGTGTGTGCCCTTCCAAAAAAATTTTCACTGCTGAAATTGGAAAATTTTGAAATTTTTAGCCTTTTCAATATACCTATTGGGATTTTATATCGCTTGGTAACAAAATCAAATTAAAATTTGATCAATGTGTTTTGTGTAATAAAGAAATTATAGAAGTTTAAACATCTGAAAAACCACTTTTCTAAATTTTTACGTGCTTCAATTTTTTAATAATACTTTATTATCTTTTTATATTTCATAATTTATTAAATCCTTCAATATACTACAGAATCAAAGAAGAAATACAAGAACTTTGGATTGTCATTTATTGTTTTTATTGTATTTGTATTCTCGAGTACTTTGGATTGCTGGCAAGTTTTATGTAGATCCGGTAAACTGACAGAAAACGGTGGCTTCATGCTTATGACGTCATGTAAAAATTATAAATGGACCTACGCCCACAAAGGAAAGCTTTACTGACACAGACGAGACAGATGCACCCAAGAAGGAATCGAGCCTACAACTCGCAAGTTGTATCTCATTGTCAAACCATTAAGCCACCAAAAACTATATTGAAACCACAGAAATTGTAAATATAATAGTGAATAACCGAGATCGTGTAGCTGTTTCCTAGACATTCCAGCACTTTCGGGATTATGTGGGCCCCTAGATCCTCCCCCCCCCCCTCTGGCTACACCACTCACAGGCAAGATCCTTAGACAGTACTTCTTTTGGGATCTAATAACTGTTAAGCGAAAGAGAGACAATCATTATTAATATATCTATCAAGTCATAATTTTTAGCAGTATGCCAACTATAATCCTTGAGATAATATTTATGAGTAGAAAAAAATGTTATATACTGCAATAAATATTGTACTTATACTCTTTTGCGACAGTCAGAACAATAAAATGTTTATAGCATTTTAAAGAAATTAGTGTGTTAAGCGGATTTCGAAAGCAAGCTAATATGAGAAAATAGATGGAATATTTTGAGTGCCTACGAAAAGCAACTATATGCAACAGCTGGTTTACCCACGATCTCAACTTCTGTCATTATTTATACCTGACACGTGAAGAATTCTATGAAGCACAAATTGCGAGGGGAATCGACCTGTCTTACGCGATAAAAAGTGGAAAAGTCATAGGTAAGGTTTAGGTTTCAAAACAATTTCCAAATATCTATAATGCGTTAAATGGAAGAATTTACGAATCTATATCCCATACGTTATACGACAGCTTTTCGGAACACTGATGTATTACACCAATGTAAACAAACCTAGCAACGATGCCTAAAACATTAAATATTTTGTAAACAGATATTTTTATTGCAATATTTCACAATTTTAACTCAGCATTTTCAAAATTCCTTGATGTAAAAATATGTGTTTATCGTTTCTCTGTATGTTTGTATAAATTACTCCCACTTAAATTGTAAAAAATAGTTTTGATTAACTTTGAATATATGTCTATACCCCCGAAATCATTCTAAAATTATATTTAAACCATCGCTGTGGTATTGTGTTTCGATTGATTGATGACATTTTGAAGAAATTAATGGGTAGGTAGGTGAATTAACGTCGTGCTGGAGCAACACAATGGTTTATTGGCGACGGTCCGGGATGAATCCCAATGGGAAAAATCCGAGGACAACACCTCGTAGTAGAAATTAGTGGGTTGAACGAACCTTTGGAATACATCAATTTCATTTCATTTATATTTAAATTTGACGTTAATATATGTGGGAGCTTTATAGAAATGAAATCAATTATAAGGAAAAAGGATAAATTAGTTATATGACTTCCTTTTTCTCATGAGTATCAATCACGTCTTGTGCCCTCAATACGGAATACAGTAGTCTTCAATTTAGTGAATACTAAATATATTATAATACGAGAGATAAAGTTCTCTCAATCACAATACCTGAAATCTATTCCCGGTTGAGTCTCAGTGGGTTATCAATAAAAGTTATCAGATTGTTAGTTTTCAATTGTATTTTGGAGCGTAATAAATTTGTGCATGAAGTTAACACACCTTATTGAAAAACATTCTTATATTGGGAGTAACTTAAAATATACATTAATTAAATGCTATTTTTGGATCATTTTTGTATTTTATAGTTTAGAATAACATATTAGCATCAAAATAATGTAAGCACTCAAGCATGCAAAATGACCTAAAAGCGGCTTAGCAACCATAACAACCGAATGGGAAATAACTAAAAGCTTAATTTGCAATATACTTAAGAATTTCGCTACACAAGAAGCAAGAAAAATGAATTTCAGAATTTAGATTATAGATGTACACGGTGGACATAACTAAAGAGATGTTTAGCAGATAGGTTACCTGTTATGACAAATTCAATCAAAATTGACGTAAATACTATTTAGACCATGATATTTTGATTTCTAAAAAATAGTTCAAATTTTAACCAAAAGAACGCTGTGATCACGTAAATAAGTAGATTTTCACTTTGGTACATAACAGGTACATAATGCAAATTTTAATAAGTGGACGTCATAGTTTTGAGGACATAGTCCTTCTAATTAAGCAGACAGCATGTGGGCGAAGTCGCTGTCGTAAGATCTCAGAGGGGTAAGTCATGTGGGCTTACGCATCTGCTTGGGCGATCGGCAATGAAAGCGCAGATTAGTGTTTTTAATCACGCCGGATAATCATTTTAACCAATCAATGATTTGTCTCACATTAGGAATCATGCTTTTTCCCACAACCACGTGACTGACCTTCAAACCGGGCGATCGGAAGAAATAGCATGATTACGCGCAGACTCTGTCTATTTTATTGAAAGGTCGATGTTTGCTGATACGAGGAAGACAGAAGACGTGTGTCAGATATGACTGATGCACTGCGTTTATGTGATCCTGCTTTGCTGTTAAAACTTTTCTATGCTGACATTACTTGAACCATGTTTTGATGGTAAAAATTCACTTCCAAAAAACCTAAAATTACTTCTATTCACTTCGGGAATATCGAAGGTTGAAGAGCTTAAGAAATGGTCCAATGAATATCTCAACTTGGCGAAAAATGATTTCACGTTTTGAAAATAATGTATATATGTATGTATTTTAATTAACGTCGCACTAGCGCAACACAATGGGCTATTGACGACGGTCCGGGATCAATCCCCAAGGGAGATTCGAGGACAACACTACGTTGAAAATAATGCAATTTTACGGAACGCTGGGTGTAAAAATTTTAAACTCACTTCCCCCTATTTATGATACGCTTCGCTGATGATTTAATAACATAAAATTACTATCCCTAAAAGTAGGGAGCATGTGATAGCAATGAAACTCTTTCCAGATTGATATTCTGCATGTACCCCTCATCTGAAAATTTGAAATCTTCTTCCTCGAAGAAGTCTACTGTCAACTAAGTTCGAAACCTTTTCTTTCATTGAAGATAATCGGGGATTCGCTTCTACCAAAAATTCGCTCATCAGTTTCCATTACAAAAAAATCAAAATCGTAGCCCTCTTTAAAAGTGTTTAGTGTCTGCTTTACATAGAATTCGAGATCAAAGATATTTTTGAATCCTTTTTGCCTAATAAGCCCTTGTGCTGCAAAAAATTAACGTAGTGACAACCTAAAGCCAAACATTTTTTAATTCCCGACCACTGACCTCTTTGTCCTTCGGCACTACATGGGGCGTACTCGCGTCTATTTGTGAGGGAGCACCCGGTGGGTAAGCCGCCTTTACTCCTAACAGGGCAATCACCAACATCCGTGAGTTGTTGGCCGCGCAAGTTCGATTCCTCGCAGGATTAACTCCTCCCCAGGTGTATTTCTCTCTTCTGTATCAGTAAAACTTTTCTCAGGTGTATGTTCATGTACTTGACGTTGTCGTCTTAGGTTTGGAGCAGCTTAATAATATATGGCCCTTGTGCCATAAAGCCTAAGCCAACCACTAACATCGGTATACTTACAAACCCAAATTCGAACCCCGGACCTACTAGGTGGCAGACAAACGTTACGATCACTATGCCTAACCAGGATCCTCATTTATATGTGTTTCAAGATTCTACAGAGAATTAGTTTTCTCTTTCACGAACATTTGTAAGTACCGCATAAATTAAACATACATACAGTACGTACTATTCGGAATGCACATGCGTATCCTTCAGACACATCTTTAAACTTCGCACGTTATGTGTCTAACTTTCCAGCATTTAAGCACGAATTGGTGGATAACCACTGAGATATACGACTGAAATTTCGTCCATACCCTACGTGCCTAACTTCGGCAGCTGTTTGTGCTGTAAAAAGAATAGCTAGTTGACGGCAGCGAGTTTTCAATTACAGCTCTGTTATCTGACAGATAACCGCACCTACTCGCGTGAGTTTCAGACTCCTGATGTAGAAAATATTAATTAGCTAATAATAAAAATAATAAAATATAAGAAATAAATCTCTATGTGTGTCAAGGGTACATTTTTATATTTTAATTTTTCGGTGATTTGTTGGTGTTTCATTGAGATAAAAGGGACTGTTATCTCGAAGTTATGCCCTCCTACTCGTTTCAAATTTCGACCACGCCTACCAAAGTGTTAAGGGTATGAATGCATATCAGTTCACATTGCGAGTAGCTTCGGTCTAATTATTCACGGATACAACAGTCTGAATCTTCTATCTCATAGTTTAATTAAGTGGACCCTAACGCCCCAGTTAGGCTCTGAAAGAATCTCGGTGGCAATGATGGAACCAGATTGCAATAGGAGACATTGAGGAGCAGGAGTGGGCTCAAATAAGGCGATGCTAAAAAAAGTGTCTCCTGTTCTGGGCAAGGGACAATTTCTTTTTTCTGCTTGAATTTTCATTCCCTTGGAGTAATAGGACATTTTTGTCCCGATGAGATATTTCGTCATTATCAAAACTGATCATATCTTGATGGACGAGATATCTCGTCATCTGTAAAATTGGTTACATCTTTATGGAAGAGATATCTCATTCAGAACACCTGGAAGGTTAAGTAAATGCTTATTCACTATTCACTTGACCACACAGATACACTCACTACAATGGTGCATTGTCATTGATTCTTTAAATTAAAAGGAAAAACCAACAGCAAATAGTTTAATGAAAAGATTTAAGGATGCTGCAGACGAAAATAAAAGCTAATATAGACGAATTGGTAGCACATCTGGCTCATTCTTCTCGTTAGCGATTATTTTTAATTTTACTGACTTGATTGATAATAATTACTAATTATAGTTAGAAATCTGGTGTGCTTATGTGGAACTAATTTTTTGTTGTTACATTTTAACAAGTGGATTTATTATTTCAGTTCCAAATTGTTTTATTTTCAAACTAGCTTTTTGAAATTCTAAAATAACTCACGCAACTACATAAATATTTCGGTGAAATTCAAATGTTGTGCGCATAACTACACCTCCTACAATATATTATTAGTTGAGAGAGAAAGAGTTTTACAGAGGCTTGCGCCCAAACAAATTGTCTTTAAAGAGAGGTGTTGAACCAATAACGGATTCAAACTGTTTTTATCCCACCATCATATCGTATTAGAAAATAAATTTTAAAATCTTTATTACCAGTTTTGCATTATATCGTTACTTTTTTTGTCCCTTTTTCACAACACGAGGAAATCACCGAAATGCATAAATTGAGAACTAACATATATTAAAAACATCCTGCACTAAAATACTGAAAATAAATTAAGATGATATAGCAGACAAATTATATAGAGACAGCTTCTGTGGTTTCAACAGTTCGACCATCCTTGATGCTTCCTTGTTCTCCGAACTAATAATTCACTGAGCAATTACTACTTTTAATTCCTTTTCTATCAATACGTATTTCATTCGTGGTACCGTTTCAGAAACTTAAATTACATTGGTATGAGGATTTAAGCTGGTATTTGACTTAAGTGTTCTTTAATTGAATTTCGGTTCACTCTTGAATCACAAACAAGTTATTTGTAATTAATCCTTCAAGTTTGAAGAATTATCCCGTAAAGGCTCAAATAACCCCCTAAATTGCCATTTACGATTTTTCATTGATAATTCTTTTTATTTTGCTAAGCGGGTTTCTTAGTTAATAGTGGCCTCTGTAGCCCAGTTGGAAGAGTAGCGGATTAGCTACCGGAAGATTGGGAGTTCGATACTCAATCCAACTTAAGATGTGGTACATGTGGGGGCTGGTGGACGTTAAATCCGTCGTGGCCTCAAATGTCCTCATGTTGGCGTAGTGCGGAAGTTTAGAGTGGGATGCCAGCTACGGTGTTGATCTCGTCATCTGACCGTGGTCCTCGTATCTTTCCCTTAGGTTTGCTTTTTCGGTATTATTATTTTGTAATTACTTAAGTGATATTTCAATTTATTAATCAAAATAAATTTTATTTATCCGTTGTAATTGTTAATTGTTTATGATGACGAGTTTTATTGTCTGGCTATTGGTTCTTAATTTTTATTAATTCTTAAAATCGAAGCAATGATAGGCCAAATCAAACCAAATGATAGTCCAGAACAAATTGTTTTCTCGGTGCCTTTGGTGCCTTTGAGCGATTGGAAAAATTATAAATTTTTTAATCTTCCCCAGCCCCAAATATGCCAGTCCAAAAATGCCGGTTCGTGTGAAATTTTCGAAGCCTCTAGTCCGCTATTTGAAAGGACTTTAAAAATGATGCCTTGAAGATATTTGATTTCACGTTAATAATAAAACGTTGCTCGACAACTTTTGAAAATATTTGCGTTATAAACAATGAATGGTATTGTTTACCGATTATCATAAAAAAAGTGAAGTGTTTGTTTTGAAATCTTATGCTCAAAAGTTTGTTTGAGCTTATTCTGAAAAATTCAAAACATTTACTCTATTGCGATTTTCAAAACCTCTTAAAATTTCCCACAAATAACCGGTTTGCATTTTTTATTCCTGTGAATGATTGAGGGTATATATTATTGCCTGTTTAACCCTGGAGCTACAATGCTCTTTGAGCAGACCTGTTCCTGATATTTAAATAAACAGTCAAAGCTCTTTTGATAGGTGAAAATCGATACCCAAATATTGTTTTCAGAGTTGAAAATTGAAGAGGCGATAAATCGCCAAAACCAGCCAGATTACCAACACCCAATGGCATCTGAATGAGTTTAGATCAGTCTAGGCATGGAGCACGTGCTTCCCAGAATGGAAGAATTCCTACTACGGAGGAAGAGAAAAAGAAAGAAAAACTGTCGTCTTCGTCAGTAATGACGTGCAGTGCTTTCCCCTCTTCTGTCTAGGATGGGGTGGTTCTCCGTGAGATCGCTTTCAGCATCATCAATGCCAATTGTCAAGATTCCCCAAATGTCCAAGAAAATTCCAGAAAGCTTCATAAATATTGTTTTTCACGAACTCCTAAGTTTTTGAACAGTCTTAATCTAAATATAAAACTGTGATTTAATTATTTTTAAATTTCTTGAGGACTTATCCTAAACTAACTCTAATAGTAAAGCTATCTTCAGAACTTTGTAAAACTTCAATTGTATGAGCAGAATAGACGCAATTTGCATGACAAACTATTTAGAGTGTTAACAACTAGTAGATAATTTTTGTAGTCTTATGTAATATGTACTCTATCCAGTGGCCACCAAGGACATCAATGAGATTGATTGGTAGTTGGTAGTTGAATTAGCGTCGCACTGGAGCAACGGCTATTTGCGACTGCTTGGGATCAATCTCGAAGGGAAAGAACCGAGGACAACACGTCTGAAATTTGTACCGTGGTTCAGATGACGAGGTCAATATCTGAGCTGGCATCTAACTCTCCAAACTTTCACATCACGCCAACGTAAGGACATTTGAGGCCACGACAGATTTAGCGTTCACCAGCCCTCACCTACGCGACGGTCTTTAGTTGGATCGAGTTTCGAACTCGCAACCCACCTGTTGATAACCCGCTACTCTTTCAAACGGGCTACCAAGGCCCGTAATCAATAAGAAAGGTGCTACTTTGTTATCGTAAACTTCTGTAATGTAGCGTAACATTGATAACAGGCATCCCGATTTCGAATCGAAAACAAAAAAAATCTTGAACTTATCTTTAGACAATCTTATGTCAACTCCATCCGTCGTACTATAAAATACTAATCATTTTCAGTCCTTGATTAAAAGGGAACCAAAAAGTCACAATGCGTCCAATCTTTACAACTCTATGAATGATCCAAACCCTTTCCTAAAAGGAGAAAAGAAGAGGCGTGAATGATAAGAACCCGCGCAAAGACCAACTGCGCATATTATCTCGACTGGATGCTAGCCTCAATTAGAGACGTAGGAGGTGGGGAAAGGTCGTTGCTGGAGATACCCATTGCTCATTACAAATATCATTAACCAATCAAAGGAAGAAACTATTAGAAGCGAAATGAATAATACTGCTAATCGAGTTACACATTTTATTTAACGTCGCACTTGAGCAAGACAACGGATTATTGGCATCTCACTCAGATTTACGGAGGGGGGAGTCAGTCGTTTTTGTTTCAGGTATTATCGATTTTAACACTGAATGTTTCATAATTTCAATTTTTTTCAGGGATACCGGACATCTGGCCTTTCATGGACGCTATAACACTGGTAAACCCACTATTTTAAGGGTAGTAATCTGATGTGAGCAAATCGTATAGCCAAGTGAATCAAGTGAAGGGAGAATTTTTAAATTTAAGTTTTGTCTTAGACGTCATTCTTAGAGTCAGCCAAAAATAAAGACTTGTTTTAAGTTCTATTAGAGTTCTAATTACTCCAATCGTAAGACCGTATTTGAAGTTAAAAGATGGTCCCCAACTCCCTTTATTAACAAAGAATATAAAATATTATCAGTGTTTATATAATTTTTTCCAACTCTTATAAATAAATTATCGGTTTTATAAATGTGATAAAAAATGAATTGGGTATAGGCACATAATCTGGAATACATGATTTTAAAAGATTTCCCAAAGTTGGTGAATGGATATTATTGAATGAAAATGTCAAAATCTAAAAATTTAACTAATATTCATATCTGAATGTATAAAATATCAAACTTAAAACGTTTTGTGTGTGAGGGTAATAAAAAAGTAAAATAATCAACGAGCTTTGCACCTAAAATTTCGGGAAATGTAGGTTTCCTTCATAATGGTGCATTTACTGATTTTGCTTGTTTAATTTTTCCTCTCCGATCTTAGCAGTCATATTTTGTCTCATGATTTTGTTTTAGCATGCATACCTTGAGCTTCCATCTCTATAAACAATAACAACACCAACACTAACTACATAATATAATTATAATTCAATAACTGTACATATTCTGCATGTGAAATCCAGAGAAGAAATTACTGGTGATTGCTGGATGGATTAGTCTTCAAATTTTCTATGGATATAGTATTTTAGCTCAACTCAATTCTCAGAGTTTTTACTCAAAATACTGAATATTTAATTTTCAATTAACTAAAAACACTCATTTCCAGCATAGAATGTTTTTTATAATGTGATAATCCTATTGCTTTCAAAACTATTTCACAACTGCCAAAATGCACTCAACATGGAGCACGTAATATTGCGTGCTATACGTACACAAGTGCTTCGACGGAAAAATGGCTCTTGTTTTAAGGTAAAATAAATTTAAAACACACACACAGAAGTATATATTGAACATTCGGAAGCCAATATATTCTGTGTTTGGTTGTGTTATTTGGTCCAAGGGCCATATTTGGCCAATGTGCGCCAAAAGCAAAACAAACAGCGTCAAGTAAATGAACACAGACATACGAAAGCTTTATTGACACAGTAGAGAGAAATACGCCCAATCTAAGTTGCAGGACTTGAACCTGCGCCACCTACAACTCGTAGGTTGATAGTGCTGTCGGTAAGCCCACTGACCTACGGTGGACTCTGTATTTTATGATATATCACGCAATAAAAAAATTTTGAATTTATTTTCTCTCAAATAATTTACTTTTTAACTGAGTCCCCCCAATCCTCGCAGTATGTGCACCCCTGGCTTTATGTCCACCCCTTCACTGACGGCGTTTCTTACTTTTAACCAAAGGTAGTTAGGTATTTTAATTAACGTCACATTGGAGCAACGCAAAGGGCTATTGGTGACGGTCCTAGATCAATCCTGAATTGAAAGATCCGAGGACAATACCACGTAATTTTGAACCACGATCAGATGACGAGGCAACACCTGAGCTGGCACCCCACTCTCCAAACTTCCACACCACGCCAACGTGAGACCTTTAAAGTATAAAAAACATGTTACTTTAACCAAAATCGATGTTGAAATGGTGTTCTATTCTTTTGACTGAACAATGTTGCACATATATTCAATTTGTATATACTATGTGGCCATCAGAAATATTTAAAATAATTCTTGAATATTAGTTCGGTGCCATGCAGAGATCTCGTCAGGAGCAAGGGCTTATATCATAAAACGAGTAGTGGTTTTTGGAGGGGTAAGATTCTTGAATTGTTTTGTGTGCACACTCGCCACAAACAAACACAACACACACATACAATCATAACTTATGAAAATAAAAAATGTAGATTTTTGAGCATTTATAAATGCATTTTTTTGGTGAAATAAGCACCCATGGGAAACGAGGCCCATGAATGTTTCGTTTAAATATGACGCACAGTCGCGGATATATGAAAAATAGATAAAAATCGAACCACCCCTTTTCATTCGAGCAATTTTAATAGTAGAAAAATTCAAATATGACATTAGACAGGAACTAATGTCTTCTATAAATTCAATACATAAAATTTGCATAAGGGACAGTCTTCATATTAAATTGAGCACCAACTTCATAATTTCCAATAGAAACCCTCTATTTTGACACACAATTTCGAATCTATATCAAAATTTAACATCAGATACCAAATTTCAAGTTACTTGGTCTTACCGTTTCGAAGTTATGAGTAAGAAAGATTGGAGCTCCTAATGTTAAATCAGTTTCTTAAACTTTTATGGATATCTTCCTAAATAATATTTCTATAGCGATGATATTTTGTACCATGTTACTGTTAAGCAACCCGAACAAAATCCACATAATACTTTATTTTAAAAATAGCTTTTAGTATGCAATAATAATTATTAATGTTAGAAAAAATTATGAATCGAAACCTTACTATACTTTGATGGGAATCGATTCAGGACTTCTAACATGACCATACAAAATTTCAACTCATTCCAAGTGTTAGTTTTTGTGTTACATTCAATTTTCCTCATTTTAGCAATTTTAGGAGGCAACATAAAGTATAAAAAACGTCCGACAAACATGAGGAATGTTTAAATTCTTAAAAAATGGCTTGAAACTTCATTTATGTAATCTAAAATATGTTGCCTTTTACCAGTTATATGTTGTATAGATGAACTCTACTAATCAATGATCAATTGAATAACTCGCTCTATTCACTTTTTGGATGATCGGAATATCAGTTCGATTGTATTGAATAATTATAGGTAGGCTTTTTGGTTGCATACAATGGAGACAAATGCTAATTAAAAAATTAACATTTATTAAGAACACTAAAGACGATACAAAATTATATAGAACATCGATCAACACTATCTCCGTTTCGAATTGTTCTCAATTCCAAAAACCTTCTTTTATCACATTTTAATCATCGTTACAATTCACATTATCATTTGAGCTCGTATAATAAATATAATTCTCGGATCATTTGCACTTGCATAATAAATATAATAACGTAATTCTAGAATCGTTTTCACTTGTATAATAAATATAATAATTCTAGGATCGTTTGCACGTGCTAACAAATACGCGCTTTAGAATTACAATTTAAATATACTCTAGAACCGCTAGTATACTATTTTATTTATGTTTTAATCAATCGTTAAATTCCATCATTTAGGATATTTTTCATATCTGACCCTTTTTGCATGGTTTTATTTCATTTCATTTTGAAAAGTTTACTTACAAGAAAATCAATCTAATTTTTAGTACTATTGACTCATTTGACCTCAAAATTTTGGATTTTCAAAATAAAACAAACATGTGACCACTGTGTTTACTTAACTGTTAATTGTAGTATATTTTCAAACTCAACTTAATACAATTAGTACTTCTTACTAATTTCAATAATTTTCTGGAGTGAGTTGCAAAGTTTTGCTTCGTTTTCCCAGTCATGCGTAAGATTTTATTTCAGACTTCTATATATTCAGGCATAGCTTTACAGAATTTTTACTTTGCTATAATTTTAGAAATTCCCAGAAGTATTTCCATAACTTTTATGAAAAATAACCAAAACTTACTGAAAAAATCCCCAAACACATACCAAATGCAAAATATTTTGAACAAATTGCAAAGCAAATTGAAGTTCCGAGAAACTGCTTTACAGACTCCCTTCCCTAAAAAGCACATCCACATCTTGACAACGAAGAACTAAGGAGGAAAAATCCAAGCGAATTTATGCATTTCCCAGACATTAAGATAAGAATGAAATGAACAGGATCTATCGAATAGTTGGTTGTCTACTTCGTGCATTCTAAAGTTGATAGTTGAAATGAGAAACAATTTTGACGTAGAAAATGTTCTCCAGGGGAACATTACAGTGTCGTCCGTTATCTACGTACATAGCGGTGGACAACCCATTTTGGATGTCTGGTTGCCATTCAGATTAATGAATTTTTTCAGTGGAAGGTTAATGGAAAAACCTTTTTCTCGAGCCGATGGGCCATATCGTAAGGGAGGAGGCAGGAAAGGACACAGACGCTACTGCTATAGTCCAGCGAAAGTAAAATTGAAAAGAAACGTTTTCTATTTTGCTGAAAATATGAAAAAAGCTTATTTAATGCTTATTAACATATTTTCGTTGTGAGGTCCCTCAAAAAAATCCTCGGCACGCGCCTAGTGAACTTGGTGTCTATCCACCACAATGTATTTTGGTAAAGCAAATAGGGATCCATGAAGTTTCAAAACATCGATGCTACATTGCGAATTTAATAATAAATTCCGAACATGACATCTAAAATCAAATTAAAAAACATAAATGTTTAGGAGATACATGGATAGCACTTGTTCCACTTTAATTTCTTTTTAAAATACTTACGTTAATTAATTACCATTACCATTATTAAATACTTATTATATAATTTATACATTTACAACTTGTCATCAAAACATTTCTATATTATATAAATTAACTATATGCCGAAACTTGTATATCAGTTATCAACTTGTTTAAACTTTTATATCCTTTTTAGTGCCTATTAAATGTACATGCATCCTTTAAATTTTTAGTGCCTAAAACAATATTTGTGAATCTTACTGAAGGATTTCATTCAATTATACACACGAATATGTTTTTAAGAAAACATCTTTATTAGAGTAAGTTTTATATTTGTGCGGGAACGAAGAAGAGTAATGAATGTCTGATGTTTTATATTTTTCTATTCGCGATCTACTTATCTTTTCTTCTCAACTCACATTTTCCGAAGTCCAGTGGTGACCTGCTTATGCATGTTTGAATAATTTATTTAGAAGTTTTAAATTTAAAACGTATCCGCTTTTTTTGCAGAAAAATTACGCATCAAAACGTTTTTCTTTTCTTAATGTCTTCTAATTATAAGCTAATTTTATTTGGAAAATATTCCATTTCCACGGATTAAGTTCTCTCTAATGATTCATCAGTCACCACGAAAAGAAATATTATAATTCAATCAAATAGTAAGCAAACTAAATTTATCATGAGATCCAAATTTTAATAAAGCTGATTTAAGTTGCTAAATTTTTAGAAAGCCATGCATTAATCTTAGCATTCGAATAGAACTGTTTTCCATTCAAATTTTTTTTCACACAGAATTCGTTCATGAGAATAATTTTTGCGATATTATTCTATTTAAATTAAAGAATTCTTCGTTCATCAGTTTACAAATTTACTGATACATAATGAAATAAGAAGGATATGATCATGTGGTTGCCCGTTCCTAACGTACAACTTTAATTACTTTAATTAAGCTTAACAAGATGCTACGCAATTTAAAATTAGATTATTGAATGAGTATTCCGCCAAAAATGGAATGAATAAACACATGAATATTTCGAATAGATTTAACTTTCTCATGATTGATACTTGAAAATGCATTGTTCAAAGCAAAAATAAATAAACCATTTATCAACTGACTTATATTTAACGAAATCAGATTCAAATGGATTAAGTAGAATCTGTTTGATTTTAGTCGCATTTGAAACCTAATCCATTAATTAATTCATTATTTAAAGGCATGCACATGTTTGTAAGACACCATACCATAAAATCTATTGAAAATCTATGTTTTAGGCTTTTCGTTAATTATTTACTATGTACCCATACATTAGAATTTTGTATTCCTTTAAATTTTTCCCATGTGTAATGTTCATGGGATTATTTAAAAAGTGTTTTCTATTTGATTTGTTCAGATTGTTACTCAATATGTTATTCCAATTTTCAATTCGCTATTCAACTTTTTCTACCAACGACTTCATGCGGGCCACAAGCATCGACGTTCTAATGGAATAGACAGAGTATGTGGATAAAGTTGCTGTCGTAAGATCTCAGAAGGGTAAGTCCCATGGGTTTATGAATCGACTTAGCCAATTGGCTATCGAAGCACAGACTAGTGTCATCACGTCGAATAATCACTTTAACAAGTCAATAATTTCCCGCACATTAGGATTCATACTTTTTTCCACAACCAAGTGACAGAAGTACAAGCAAAGCTAAGGGAAGAAATAATATGTTGAGCGCCCATACTCCGCCTATTTCATTAAAAGGACAATAGCCACAAGTATAATATCAAGAGCAAAACCATCTTGAAATTTTATTTTCAATATAAGTACTTGAACAGCATAATCACAATAAAATATCTTTCAAATATAACTTTTTCTATCTCAACCACATATTCAGAGAAAGATTTAAAAATTAATGCTAAATTTTCTTGTATGAATGTAACTCATATTCCAGACTTTTACATCTTGTAACGCAGTACTTGAATTTCAACAAAAACATCTAAATACATAACCGTTTACCTGAGAATACCACACTTAAAATCAATTCCTTTCATGTTCGTCTTCAGTCAGCAGAGGAATTTGCTTTATTCGTAAAAACGTTTTTGCAGTATGAACAAAACAAAAAGGTTCTTACTTTTAAGTTAAAAATTAGTTAATCAGTTTTAGTTAAAAATGTATTCTATTTTTCCTATTGTTATTAATTATACTTTTCTTTTTTCTATTCTTATCTATATTCAAGTACTTTTATAATATATTTTCCGGTAGTTGTCTTAATTATATTTTGTTTTTAGCGCCTGTTGACGGGGCGGAGAGAAATAGTTACTAGTACGGATCTTCTCAGCAACAAATAAAAATCCTTACAAATATATTTTCAATTTGTCGTGATTTGAGCTTATGTTACAAACTTAAAAGTACTTCATTAAGCATCCAATGTGGAAAATGGGATTTGGCTTCTTTCTACGTCATCAGACATGCGCAGACAACAGTGAGGGCAGTTCTAGTGGTAGACAGACAGTATATCAGAACGAACGATGAAAAATATTTGAAAATGTTTATTGTGTTGAATATTTGTTCTGTTGCTTCTTACCACGATCGTGAGCCCTGTTTCACTCCGTAGGTGAAAGGAATGAAAGACAAATTTTTAGCGCAAATTAAATATGAAACAGAGAACGCACAAATAAAAACATGAGAGATGGAGGTAAAAATTTTTTATTGTAAATAAGGATAATTCAAGTGGAATTCAGAAAAGAAATATTTTCATGATGGAGGATTAGAAGAATTATTGTAAAACAAGGGTGTGAAATAATTCCAGATGATTTAAATATTTTGACCGTTTTCATCCAGTTCCTTTCATCTGTCCGAAACATTCCAAGTTCTTCAAACATCATAAACTCAGACCGGTCAACAGAAGACCCTTTTCCTTTTCTGCAACTCACACGTTTTCTTTAAAATTTTGAGAGGGAGAGGAATAAAATTGGTGCTAATAGTTACATAAATTCCAACATCGGGAGCTGCAGAACTGTCAAAAAATCTAATGTGATCCAGTTAGTTCTGATGATGAACAACTTCATCCTATTCCGGACAAACTGTTCCTCCTAAATACTTTTTGCACGATTTGATGTCTTTTTCACACTAGTAAAATAAACAATTGGTAAAGTTAGAAATCACATTCAAGTCGATTTGATTAGCTATTAATACAATAAATGTAACAACAAAGTAATTGAAAGATTTGTTTGGAAATTTTTTTAAGAATTCGTGTGTTAAGAAATTGCATTTAACTACAAAGCATTCAAAACACAGAACGATTTACATAGAATTAACTTGGCTTGTATGTAACAACAAAAAAACGTTGAATATTTTTGGAATTTTGACATTATTAGCAAGGTTTCTGAGGTCTGAGCTGCCTGTGCAAGTCGCACGAAGCCGCCTTTCTTCTCAAAAATATTATATTTTCTAACAAAACGCTTAACATCAACCACGTATTCGGAAAATAATTTCAATGACCCTATCTTCTTTCCTATACACCCAAATCTTGACACACCTAGTGGTTTTGATGAGATATCTCGTCCATCAAGATCAGACCAATTTTGCTAATGACGAGATATCTCATCATCAATATATTTATTGCCTTTTATATGATGACATGATTAAGATCTGGTCAATTTTGCTAAGGACTAGATAGCTCGTAGAGACAAACACCAGGAGGGTAAAATGAGCATTGTTTTTATGATTTTTGGCGACTTGCAATTATTGATTTTTACGACGACAAATTATTGACGATTTTAAACCGATATTTTATCTTAAATGTACAAAGCTACAGAACGTATTTTTGATAGTTTTAAAATCTAAAATCATGTCAGGAAGGATTCGATCCCCGAAACGTGGGCTCTCCCTATTCATGCTCTTGATGAGTGCTTTTTGACTATACTAATTTAAGATAAGAACTAACTATGCAGAGATTCAAAAGTATATTTTATTATAATCTCAAAAAGAACATCCAAAGATCGAATAAGTATAAATTAATAGTACTGGAAAATTCCCACCACTCAGGAACAGCTTTACTATCAGCATAATATTCATTGTTGTGAAATTTTAAGATCATGCGCACAGTAATGAATATAAGTTTAAGACTATCATTCAATACGAATTCCGTTTAGTACGAATGGAAACAAACAGTATGTATACTTGAAACTGAAAGAGAAATAGATATCTTACCTATGACGATACATCCATCCTATGGGGAGTTTGGTCTTACGTGGTGGCAATTGTGGCTCAAGTTCGAGTGATGCACTGCAAATAACATTTCAAAATTAGCGTCCATGTACAATTAAACTATTTGAAAAAGTGTTTTTCGGTAGAAATATCCGTATATGAATATAATGGCTCTATAAATTGTAACAATTTTGTGTCTCCCATTAACCCTTTCACCCAGAATGTTACACGTATGTAACCACCAATAGTTCAGATTACCCCTAAAATGTTTTCGTATTCAATATGTTTGGCTCGGTTCTGATAAAACAAGATACCTTTGCAGTTTATGTTATCGTTTCTTACCTGAATGTAGTTGCACATTTCTAAAGAGCCACTTTAATTAACCTTAACAAGGTGTTGCACAAGTAATCAAGTTATTTAAAGAGTTTTTCGCCTAAAATAGAATGAATAAACACAAGATATTGAATGTACTTAGTTTTCTCATGATTTATGTGTGCATGGACTTAATGGATTTTTCGAAGCAAAAATAAAACAAAACATTTTGTCAACCGACAAAAAATAAATACTTTGACTTTATGAAGTTGATTAAATTAATCGTTAAAAACATTTATCAGACAAATTTAGAGCATTGCGTTTAGTTTATGGAAACCATAGAAATAAAATCGATCGATGGGGAAATTGTTTCGACAAAATGTCCGTACGTTCTCTCAATATGAATAAAAGTTATATTTAACAAAATAAAATTCAAGTGGATTAAGTAGAATCTGTTTTGATTTTACCATCTCATTTCACCACACTAAAGGATAGATACTACACCAAAACCCTAATGATACACATATGTTCTATACTCCCCTGCCCATCCCACCCAATAGTTCTATTTTTATACTAAACATCTCTATTTTAATACCGAAGTTTCTAAAGTATGTCTTACATTTGTTCCTACGAATAAAATTTATGTTCAGGAACGAAAGCCAACACACATTAGTAATTACCTATAGTTGACACTATCCGTGACCTTTAGCATTTCTTTGTTCATAACCATTGGCTCCAAATAGTGCTGAATATGTGGTAACACTTGTAGATCGTAGTTGGACCTTTGGAACCGAATGACCTTGATCGCCACCCTTATCAACTTTATCATGCGAACTACATTATCGATCTCCTGAAGGGGATGCGCAGTGTCAATCCTCACGATGTCCCTCGTAAACAGGCCTGGAAGAAAATAAGAAAAGATGTCATGATACGGAACATTCCACTTTTGGTCGGTAGCTTGGTTTGAGTGTTATGGCGCAAGGGCAATATTTGGTCAGGTTGCGCTAAGCATCGTCAAGTGAACGTACATCAAACACAAGAAAACACTGAAGAGAAAAATACGCACCGGATGGAATTAAATCTGACAGGAATCGAACCTATTCTACTTTTGAAATGTTTTTTTGCACATCACTGCGATTTAAATGATAGATGTGAAATATAAGTAGGCTGAGCATTGGCTATTAAGAGGAGCTTCAAAAAATTTGATCAACATCGACTAATAGTCACTTGATTGCACTGTGAGAAGTTAACAAGGTTGACCTATTTGGAATTTATCACCTCGTTTGACGGTATGACATCTTACCGAATGGGTCGATGTGTGATGCGTAGTCTATAGCGTAGTGACAGAGATGGTGAGACAGCCAAAGTCTACTACTGTGTCGCGCGGACCAATCAGGTGATGAATTAATTGCGTCTTCCGTCCCGTGTAATCAGATGGTGAATGTTCGCTTCCACCCGGCAGTTGAATGTTGTCTAAGGGTCACGTTACTATTAGTTTTGGTAATATGATCCTGGGCATATAAAAAGGTTACCATTACTTACTCTACTTTTATATTTTATACATGATTTAAACAATAGGTTGCGTTTCCAATAAACTATTAGTTTTGTTTTTCTAAATGCTAAATTATAATAGCACCAATTTGGAGAAATTATTGGAAGGTAAGTAATTTACGTCTCACGGAAACAGCACCACGTGCTATTAGAAACGATCTGGGATCAATCTCGAAAGGAGAATTTATTGGAGATGGGGTGAAATACAAGAAAGCCACCAGTTGTTTCTCAAGTATATGTGAATAAGTTTGGGAAAAAAATTGATTCCTTATATACATCTCTCTGCCCACGTTATCTGTATATTTATACTAACTAAGCAATTTTAATGAATATAGAATTAGGTGGAATAAATGGATGGAATTCGAAGTGTTTTTCGTAATTTAAACTCGTAATACAATTAACTACAAAAAAAACGATATTGAGAAACTGTTCAAATTCTTTAGAACTTTTCTCGAAATGAAATTAATAAAATCTGTTTGTTTGAATTTAACATTCTTACCTTACATCCAGCACACATACACTCATTCTATAAGAATTTACACCAAACTAGACTTACCAAAAAATGGAATGCAAGATCCTGTTGCTTTCCGTATATGTTCTCGAAGAGAATTAAAGTTCTTTTCGGGATCAAAGAGGTCAGACATTTTTTCGAAGGACTTTTTCTTGTCTTCAGGTACTTTCTGAAAAAGAATAAATGCATCACTTTTATATTTGACTTTTTTTAAAAAAAAATTCAGTCATATGTTACTACTGTACCTGGGTATAATACCTAGAATTAGAAATTTGTAACAAAATGCATTAAATAACGAATTCGTTGACATTTTAAGAATGGATGTTTTATAAGGAAAGGGAAGGTTTCCAAACAAAAAGATGCTAATTCAAGGTAAGACAAAGAAAAAGACCATTTATTGCTACTTACCGACCACGTCTTTTTCAGCCTGAAAACAGCTGCATTTTTCAAGGCACAAATGATAGCAAATTCAGAGTGCAAGTTATTGAGCTTCTGAAGTTCTTCAGCTATCTTTATAAGGTGAGTCACAATGTACGACCGTCTTCGATATGTTAAACCTTTTAGAACCTCTCTTATGGCCCAATAGCTGACCTGAAAAAGATCGGTTAATTAAAATAAATTTTTAAGCATTTTGTTACTTCGGTAAATGTATTGCATCGTGGTCGTAAATCTGATACACTATGTATGATGAATCATGATTAATGTATACTTACAAAGTTAAAACGATTTGTCAATTCTGTGACATGAGGTGCAGATTTCTCTGTGAAGGGAGCACTCATCAATTCCTGGAAAAGAAAAATATTTTTTATCTCAATTTTATTTCTATTTTCATAGGAAAGTACTTCTTATTAGATTTTATAGCACTCTCGAATTAAAAATAAAAATTATTTAATTTAATTTAGATTGTATTCGTGCTAGCTTTAATTTTAACATAAATATCTGATGAAAATAAACTCCGTATATTACTTCGCTTTGAATATTCAATAAAAAAATTATCGTTAGACTATACTACGGTTTTCGATGACAAAAAATAAGTTACCTCAGGTTTGATGGCCTTAAATACATCCATGTCTAGGAGTGTCAACTGAGTCTGCAAAATAGAAACAAGAAAGGATTACTAAAAATAAAAATATTATGTTATGAGAAAATAAATTTCTTGAGCCACTAACGAGAATAGTTACTTTATTTCTATATAGTATACTTACTGCATAATCCTTAGGTGAAACGTTGGTAAAATTGGAAGCGTCCGTGATGTTTAAGGACGAGGTGCAAAATCTGAAGAAAAAAATTTTTATGTTTATTAGTTACATATTTCTAAATCATAAATACATATCGTGTATATTCATATTTCATTTTGTTTAGATTTCCTAAAATTCAGAAATTTTGTTAACATTTCTGATCTGATGTTTTGTGTTGCAATGAAATAAATATTGAAATTAATTTCGTTTCATCATTATCCATTAAATGTACCGTCACGATTTGTAAAGCATATTCTATCCCATAAATGTTATAAATCCAACTTTTAAAGTAGTGTGTCATTTGTTTCATTATGAGTACGAATAAAGTACAGAATTAAATTCAGTACTCATATATATATATATATATATATATATATGAGCTATGTTCAAAAGGCTTGCTTGAAAGTTTTAAAAATAAATTTCGCATTTGTTATTCAACATTAAAAAATTCTTGTTTGAAGTCTCAAAATAGAAAATATTCATTGCTTTAACATTTTTTTAAGTTTGAAAATGTACTCACATTCGCTTCATGGTAAAGCAATTTTTCGGCATCTCAACAATTAAATAGTTGATCAAATGCAAAAAGATAAGTTATAAAGCGCTTTTGGAAAATCTCTTGTTCAATTTCAATGTCTTTAAACTAAGAAAACTAACGCTTTAGTACAAGTCAAATGAATTCGCAGCAAAATTTTATTATTTGTAACATCATTCTAAACAATACGGATAAAAGAAATAGTGTAATACGCTTAACAATTAAAATTTTTAACAATTAGAAAAAAGCAATTCCTTTTATTGTTTGACTTGAAGTGTTGTTTGAAACTTTTTGAATATATTATGCTCCTATCACCAATGCTATACAAAAATTCAGATGCTTTTTATATGTTTATTGTTGCAACTGTAAAATAACCAATCAAATTAAAATATAATGTATTTGGGCATTTATAAAATTTTGGAAGTATATTAATGCGTAAATTAATATACATATAAAGGTAATGGTTTATTTGAAGCACCTTTCCAAGGAGCTAGTTAAGGGGTGAAATGAAAAATGGGTTACCGGGTATTTTAAAAGAGAAAATATTCTGGAATTGCGTACTCTGTGTGCACACTCTACATGTAATATAAATTATAGCATTAAAAAAATAAAAATGGAATTTTGATACAATTTTCAAATAAATATCAGCAACTATCTTGACTGCGGAAAAAATGCCAACTGAAAGCCGTTGGTGAGAAGCTAAGCGTATTTAGGCATAAGGAATAGTGTTTACTGTCCAAAATATAGTTTTAATTTACAAAGAACTTGTAGTCGTGGTTCAAAATTACGAGGCATTGTCCTCGGATCTTTTCCTTCTGGATTGATCACGGATCGCCGCCAATAGTCCGCTGTGTTGCCCCAGTGTGACGTAAGTTCAACTAACTACAAAGAACTTGCTCTTGAACAAAGTCTCTGATTCTATGGAGTACATTACAAGATTTTTAAGCAAAAATACTGCTAACCTTTGTAAATCATGTTTATAAATTCTTTCAAGATATTCTTGCCAATGGGCATTTTTAACAAAAAGAAAAAAACAGAGGCATGAATTCCCTGAGCCCTCTCCCTCTCCTTTGTAGAACTCTCCTATACCCCTGTTTAACAACTTGTTCATTTAATTCAGATTTGTATTCTGCCATTTAAAATTATCATTGCAATGTGGTCTTTCTATTTAAATCGGCATAAATTTTATACCTTACGAAGAATCAACTTCATTTAAATTGGTTCAGGAAATCTTCAAAATTAAAGAAAATAAAGAATCATCTATTAAAAAATAAATAAGGTAAATGGACCAATTAAGGAAAATCGTTCCTTTTAGTGGTTTTCTTTGTCTCTTCATCGGATTCCCAAAGTAGACCTCCGAAAAAGCACATTTTACCTGTTCCAACGTCAGTTTTGATATACTGGAACACTCTTTCTAAATGGCCAAGTCCCCTCTTGCAGAATCGAAAGTAGTTCTTTTGGGACCTGGGCACATGAGACTGATGCTACCTTCTGTGCCAAACCAAATTTGCATACTGCAAATGAATATTAAGTATAACTATTTCAATAATCAGGATAAGATATATCAATTAATATCATTGGAATTTTGTTAATCAATTTGTTGCTCACGATATTAATTTTTAATTCATTATTCACTATGCATCAAAACCAGGAAAAAGCCTGGTTTTGTTAACGGCTCCTGTTAATGTGTTTCCAGGGCGGAAGTCAGAAAAGGCATCCCTGTCCTTTTGTGCTCTCCAGACGTCTGTAAGAAGAGAATTCCTTAGCTTTGTATCTGTTCATTTCTGAATAGTATTGTAATTGCAGGGGCTACAGAAATAAAAAATTGACTTTTAATTTTGTATTCTAATAATTGAGAGCACAAAGCACGAACTTTACTCTCATAGCACTGGAAAATATTTGTGACAAGGACAAAATTCTGCTAAAAATGACAAATTTTTAAATATTTTTACCAAGAAAATCACTTTTTAATAAACTTTCATCAGACAAACAAGGGCTCCAGTCATCCTCTAGCTACGCCACTGCTCTTTGAGAGTTTACTTTATTTAAGAAAACATGGATCTCACAATCCCGAGGTACCTATTGATTCGTCTTCCCTTCCGTTTTACCCTCTCCTGTCCTACCTTTTGATTTTTCCATTGAGAAGCTTCAAGCCGTTCTGTTTGCAGCTCCTTTGTGAAGATAGATTATATCACCCACAGCAAACACGAGGGATATAATCCCCATGATAGTTGCTTTTCGTTCGATGCACCACTCTACAATTATCCTTTCGCACTTCACCCGTCAAAAGTTTCATGTTCTATACCATGAACCATGTTTGGTTTCAACCCATCTACTGGTTTCCCTTCTACTATTCTTCCACATCTTTAGTCATTCATCTCACCTATACACAATATGTACCTAAACACTTCTTCCTTAGATCAATTTATTCTAATCGCGCCCATCAAGCATCCACATTTTATTTTGCTATACAGAATGTCTTCACTCGGATACCACTGAATGCCACTACCGCTTCTTCAGAGAGATTTTTTTTTATTTTATAATTGGTGGTCCAAGAACTTTTCTGATTTACACCTGCTTCGAGGCTACAATAAACCAAATACAACCGGTGTCGCTTACCTCCAGCTTTTTAACTCTCATAGCCATTGATATGTTTATAGACAGTACAGAGTCTATACAGCTTGTGGACTGTCTGGGCTTTGAACTTTCATGTGTATTTTCTGTTTCTACAGCTAAATTTTCGCCCTCTATTGAATCTCTACAAATCTCGATCCTTAGAAATAGGGAATTCATTACACTTTATGCAGACTTAAAGATTGTCTTGGATGGCCTTCATCATCCGCTTGCTCCTGTTGCGTTGAAACTTCATCATCGACTAATCCGGCGTGGCTTTGACATCCTATTCTGTAGGATACCCATGGACCCGTTGGTATTAGAGGGCTGATACAGCAGCTGAAACTTCTTCTGAGCCTCCACTTTACATATGATGATCGACCAATTTGTCTAAATTTCTACATTGCATATAATGTTTTAATCCTCATTCATACCTTTTCATTATTTATCATCTCTCACAAACATTTAATGTATTAAATCAACATCTGCATCAAAAAAATTTCATTCAAATATATACTATTACGTAATGTTAATCGCGACATATTTTAACTCCTTGATGCATGGTCAAATATGGCCCTTGCGCATAAAACTCTAAAACCAACTAACTCCTTGATAGTCACGAGTTCCCGAGTTATTTTGCTTTCTCCTACAACACTCATGACTAAATAATCACATCTAGTGTTTGAAATAATCGCAGAAAAGATTCTATTGGTCAAGAAGGTCAAAACTGGTTAGGAGTCATGCAAGGAAGACACTGCAGGTTTCAGAATTGGTATATGCGAGTGAACCCTTTCAGAGAGTTAATCTCATTTTTACTGTTTAAACTATCAACCAAAACTTCCAAAATTTATGCACTGTTTTTACTACTTATTTTATTTGGTAAGTAGTGTAATCTACGTTGCACTGAAGCAACACAGCGGGCTATTGGCGACGGTTCGGGGCCAATCCCAAAGGGAAAGAACCGAGGACAGCAACCTCATAATTTTGAACCACGGTCAGATGACGAGGTCAGCACCTGAACTGGCACCTCACTCTCCAAACTTCCACACCACGTCAACGTGAGGACATTTGAGGACACGACAGATTTAACATCCATCAACCCCCACATAACGACGATCTTTGTTTGGATCAAGTTTCGAACTCGCAACCCTCTGGTTGCTAATCCGCGACTCTACCCAACTGGGCTATTTTTATTGGGATATGAACTAAATTCAAACACTTTTGCAGTCCTTTTTTATTTCTATCCAGTTCTTATTTCTATTTTGTCTTGTATTTGACACAGCTTGTCCTATTCTACGCCTTGCGCCATAAATCCCAAATACCAAACAACCAAATAGTCAAGGCGACCCTTTACTATAACCACACTCAATGATATATCCTGGTCTCAACATCTTGTTCTTTTTATATTCTTTTCAGAATGTCACTCGAAACCTGGCGTCGCTCTGTTTCTGTGTAAAGGTCTAGAATGGGCCCTACCATAAGATGATGTGGACTGATTCTGGCTGATATTGCCAAGGTATTGAAGGGGTATCTTTGTGCCACACGCCTACTGAGAACTTCCCAGGTATGCTCTATAGGATTCAAATCTGTAAAGTAAGCAGGCCATGCCATGAGCTCAATATCTTCACTTTCCAGTATCTCAGACACCCCAGCTGTTGTGGGGACAAAAATTATCATCCATGAACAAAAAGTCCGGATTCATTGCTCTATGGAAAAACCGATTATGGCCAGGCGAATCTCGGTACACATTAATGTTGTGACGGAACCTGTCTCAAAAATTGTTTTTCTCCTACGTCAGGAAAAGTCAAGGGACCATAATTTCCTACGCGCAGCCCAGTACAAATTAGCCCTGCTAAAAAGGTCGTCAACTAAGATGTGATCGTCAGATAAAAAAGTGCAAGATAAAAGATGACTAAATTCCATAAAGCTCCCCGTCGAACAAAAGGGGCAGTCAGGAGAAGCATGCACACTAATGCGATGTAAGTGTTCTCTTAAAAGGTCGTGTCCAGTTAAAATTTGAAAATTTGCCGGAGCAATATATCGTGGCAAATTAGGTGGAACAGGGTCGGCCAAAAGCTTGCTCCATGTTTCCTGTCACAAAAATGTGAAAAGGCGTTCTGCCGCATAATGTTTACCCATACCATGACCCTTCGGCCAAAGCGATCAACTTCATGAACGTTCTGTGGGTATGGGCTACTGTGGGTGTGGTAACAGGCTCCCCGTTCTCGCCACACTAGTTATTGTCCAGAATCACTCCTGACGGTGAATCGGGATTCGTAGAACATCACGTGTGACCACTTTTAATGATTCCAAGGAAGATGCTCGTTACACCATTGCAATCTTTCCTAACGATGACGCCCGGATCGTCGTCAATAGCACTTTGAGTAGCTTGACGTTAATTAACTACCTGAAGATGACGAGTGGGAAACGGAATGCATCTGACAGGCTTCAGTGCATACAAGTCAACTTGATTGGTTGATGATAAATACTTTTGTCTGATACACGAGAGCTTGTAGGGCCGTGGAAGCCTGGTTGGAAGAGTAGCGGGTTAGCAACAGGAGGCTGCGAGTTCTTATCCAACCAGACTACAGCAGCCCGTCGCGGATTATCAACCAATAGGTAGGTAGGTATTTTAATTAACGTCACACTGGAACAACACAAAGGGCTATTGACGAACGTCGGGGATCAATCCGGAAGGGAAGAGATCCAAGGACAATGTCTCGTAATTTTGAACCACGGTCAGATGACACGGTCAATACCTGAGCTGGCACCCCACTCTCCAAACTTCCACAGCACGACAACGTGAGGATATTTGAGGCCACGACAGATTTAACGTGTACCAGCCCCCTTTGTATACGATAGTGTTTGGTTGGATTCAAACTCGCAACCCTCCGACTGCTAATCCTTTACTCTTCCGGGCCGCGGTGGCCCGATTGGAAGAGTAATGGACTAGCAACCGAAGGGTTACGAGTTCGAATCCAGCCAAACACCGTGGTGTACAAAGGGGGACTGGTGCACGTTAAATCTGTCGTGGCCTCAAATGTCCTCACGTTGGCGTGGTGTGGAAGTTTGGAGAATGGGGTGCCAGCTCAGGTGTTGCCTCGTCATCTGACCGTGGTTCAAAATTACGTGGTGTTGTCCTCGAATCTTTCCCTTTGGGATTGATCCCGGACCGTCACCAATAGCCCGTTGTGTTGCTCCAGTGTGACGTTAATTGAAATAACAATAACAATAACAACTACCTTTGTACCGAATTATAGTATCCGTTACATATCTTAACGGCACCAGCTTCAGTCATATGCTTCGCAGTGAAACTTTGTTTACAACTGATAGTTAGGGAGTTGGTGTCAGTTTTCGTTATTTTTAATAAATTTGTATTGATTTTCATGTTTATAAAGAATTAAAATTTGAAAGGTAATCACATTCTATCTCTTCATTTGCTCTCTGCTTTTATTTCCTTCACTTCAATCTTCATTTGGCTCTGCTATGCATTTCTTATGTTATATTCGAAGTTCCCAGATCTAAAAGTATTGATTTACTGATATATTCAAGTTGTGTAATTTGAAATAGGCCGAAACTTCTTTAGTTAGTTTTTCGTATCTGTTGATAACTTACAGAAAAAATTACTTAATTATGAAATGACAGATCAAGCAAAAACTAGTATTGGGTATTATTGACACATTTTCAGGAAATAAGTTTCCTTAAAAACATCAAAAATGTTGGAAAGGGAAGCTGTTTTAGATTTTATTTAGCGTGGATTAAATTTTGAGTTTCGCAAAAATTTTATTTTCTAAGTACTGCTGTTACATGTCTACAGTTATTTCTCCAAAATTTCCAATGAATTGTCGTACATTAGTTTCCATAAATTTAACATTTTTGATGACAGAAATGCTTTTCTTTTGTCTAAACTACTTGAATGAATCCTAGTGTTACAAACTAAGAGCTATAAGTTCTTAACATAAATAATATCTATTTGTTGAGTTCTGCTTATACAAAAGATATTCATACTGCCTATCATGTTTGTTAAAATATTACTTAATACTTTTTCTAAATAACTTAAGGTAACTTTCCTCTTACTATTAACACTTGAACTTCTCTCTTTTTGCAGCAAGCATAGATCGTAATGGGTTGGTCTCTTCAGCACATTAAAATTGTTTTTTAATCATTTTTAAGTAAAAAGTAATTTTTTTTTAGTTTTGGTGATTTTGTTGTACTATGCTGGCGGAAGATTTACCTACTTATGGTGAGTTTGATGTATTACAAATTTAAAGTCATGCATGAAAACCTAGTTTCTCATGAGAAAGAATTAGAGATAGGGAAATGACCAAACAGAAGTCTACATACAAATTAGTGTTCAGTGACTTTTAGCTTAACGTAATTGCTAAAATCACACCTTTTTCTTATAACAATACCAAAAGTGTTCCTTGAATTAATTTCCATTCTTAGGATGATATTGCAAATACTACAAGTCAAGGAAAATGATAATTATTAGCATTCATGTTGTAAAGGATGGGTTTGAAAAGCATTGTAATTCACATGCTTGTTTATTACTTTAGAAAAAAGTGACATTTTCTACTCAAACTGTTTATTCTTCAGAAATAGTTTTCAAAAAGCTGACAAAAAAATTTACAAATAAGAAGTATTTACTGGGGTCTAACTTACTCAATTTCATAGATAATAAAAACCTGTGAGCTTTGCTTTGTGCCACTTCTCAAATTAATGCACAATAATCCTTGAAGTATCACGCTTTTAGGAGAGGAAATCATGATATAGTGAAGGGGTTGAAAAACCTTTTATATTAAAAAGTAAAGAGGATAACCTACTAATAATAACCTGCTGGTTTCATTGAGGTTTGTGGTTTCACCCCTTTCGATAGAGATCACAAAGGTGGGCCTCTAATGAGTTTTGCAATTGTTCGCTGCCTTGTGCCCTTTCCCCGAGCAGTTGAGAGACAGGTGATTTTCATTTGAGCAGGCATGGAAGTTATTTCTAAAGGCTTTTAAAATGTGTTTATGTGCCTTCTCATGCTTCTGAGATTTACAAAAACCACCGTACAGGCAAACAACTTTCAACTGATTGAACAGATCAGCAAGCATCTGTCAAGTGTCTTGAAATAAGAATCAACAATTGCAAATTTTTCACAACTTAACAAAGAAAACCTCAAATATTTCTCAGGGTAAAGGGTCTGCTGTCTGCTCCAAGTCTGAGGCATGGAGGAGAAATAAGGGTTAAAGGAGGAGACTCATTATGGAACTTTAAAGCAGGTGGGGAAGGGATAGAAAGAGTTTGTGATTTACTATGTGTGCTTTGTTAACTCCAAGGGGAATAAATATCCAAGTAGGAAAAACAACTTGTTTCGTGTACAAAACTGGGGGCAATTTGGAACTGATTTTTTATTATCTGCCAGTCACTAAAGGGCAAGTTTTGACGCAATCCTAATTTTAAAGAAATTAACTGAAATTTCCTCCGCAGTTCACAAACCGAAGGTTCAGGGGGAAAGTGAAAATATCAAATGGGCAATATATCAGGGTGCAATGTAACAAGGGGATGAAGTTTAAAGGCCAGACATCCTGTTTGCTGTAGTTAGGCTAACCTTAAACCCTACTGCCTATCTGATCACAATAATAATGAGATTTGTCAGGATTTATAGTCTGAGGCCTTGTTCAATTACTATATTACTTATTACATTGTGGGAGGGGTTCTTGTTTTATTAGCTGTTATACCAATGTACTAATTGTAATTTTAGTATTTAAAACATTTTTAATTAATGTTTAGAGATTTATTTTTTGCTGCTAGAAATGAATGCCCAAGGAATGTTTCCCTTAAATGTTATGTAGCTTAACTTTAATTTTGCATCTATGCTTGCAATATATTGACACGGGGGAAAATGGATAATCCCCTATTCCTCGATCAGTGAAATATTGATACTTGTGATAACATTTACAAACAGGAAAAACTAACCATATGGGACAAGGACAATGCAGATTGGACTGAATAAAAGACACAGAAATCAATCACCCTCAGAAATGTCTTAAATGTGCTACAACAGGTACAATTTTTTTATATGTACCTACTCCAAACAGGAAAGAAAATTACCGTATTTCACATCACTGTTTTCATCATCTAAGGCACAAAAATTCATGCACAAGGAGTCACGATGTTTCTAGTCAGGCTCCTGGTAGTTGGCAGGCAAATCATATTTTTGAACAAGTCTTAGTTAAATTAGGGGTTGGTAATTAAATTGTGTAAACAAATCGCTTCCACAATTAGTGCCTTTAGCGCAGATACTGGTTCTAAGTTCAATGCCAAAAGTGATAGCAGTACACGTTGTGAAGGGAGAAATCACACATGGCGACCGCCAATCATGCTTTTGCATATGGTAGCTGAACAAGTTTTCACACCTTTTCAAAAATTGATTGACCTAAGGCCTTGTTGGAACTATACTGTAGAATTTTTAATGGTGCTCAAGACACCACAAACAGAATCAACCATTTGCTATCAATGTTTTTTTAAAATGGCAGAATATAGAGTTGCTCTAGTTGGCCCCAACTTTCAAGTCTTGTGAAACTATAAAAAGACTTGAATTCAAATCTGTTCACATGAAAATTCAAGTTCACTGTAGATGGAGAGTTGCAGCTCATGATTTCTCGCCAATCTTTTTCTTCGAACCATTACATATAATTTTTTTTTTAAATGACAGTGCACAGATCCTCTTAAGGTTTGGAGTATATTTGGCGACTCATTACTGAATTGTGATTTGTCTCTAAATAGCTTTAAATATGCAAAAAAAGTTTATAATGCTATGCCATTCTGTTTCATAATTTGACCTGCATTATCTATCTTGTATCCCATGCTGCATCATCCTTTCTCATGAAACCTCGTTAAAAATATTAATGTATTTTCATTAATTAAATATAAATTGTGGTTTAAAATTGTTTTAATCTGTATTATCAAAAGGTGACACATTTTGATTATTGTATTGTTAACTTTAAAACATTTTTTACTTAGTATAAATAAAAGTTATTAATTTACACTGATAAGTACATTGATTATTAATTTAAAACATTCTGTGGATTTAATTTCTGTTACCCATTGACCAACCACTTTTACACCAATGTCTAAACATTCTTACTCAAATAGACAAAGAATCATTCAATTGCAATTAAGATCTTGTGTTGATACAAGGAAAGAGTTTCTTTGCAATTGCAAATAAGCACACATTTACAAAATAATGATTCAATATGTCCACACTTGTGTCTAGGAGGTTAATATTTCAGAACAGTTTAAGTATTTTAGCATCTTTGACATCTTATGGATTCAAAGATGTCTTCCAAATGTTTTCTTAATATTTATGAAACATCTTTTGTGAAAGTATTTGCTAAAATGTATCAATTTCCAACAAGGTTTGGAAATGAATTTTGTTGCTTGTATTTCTGATTTATTGCTGCAATTCATGTTGTTAATACGTTTTAAAAGAACTTTATATACAGAATTGCATGGATTACCTATGATGTGTCCCCCTGGTGTAGCAATATTTTGTTCCCTATGTAGATATGAGGATTGTTATAGCATTTCAATGTCAAACTTCAGCTGTGTAGAAAATTAGCTGTGATCAAAATTACTTGAGGACAGATATTGCTAATAATATCAAAACTTAACAATTGTGAAACAATTAATCACATTTTGTTGATTAAATGTTTATTCTGATCTACAGCAGTTGAGTCTTTTCTTCATGTGCTTCTATAATAGGAAAATCAGCATCTCTGGGGAAAACAACTGTACACTTTTAGTACAAATCTAAATGCTATTGATTCACTTCAATATATTCACACTGAATGCATTGTAAAACATAACATTATTTCTGCACTTCAAATTTGGCCTGTGTAGGAATTGAATTGCTCATTATGATTTCACATCATCACATTAGAACAATCTGTTGATTAAAAGTGGGCTTAAATTGATGGCGTTTGAAGTTATACAATATATTTTTGTAAATCCTAAAACAGTACTTTGATGTAAAAACCACAATATAAAAGGAGTAAATTATTGAATTACGAAAAAGAATGTCATTTGTTTTACAATAAGCTAAAATTGAGAAATTTAGTTATTCCTTCTGGATAATTCATCTTAAGATAAAAGAAACTTTGAAAGGTACCCTCATTATATACAACTCATTAGACAGGTAACTTCTAGTTTTGCTATATTATTTTAAGATCTGCCTTTTTACAAATGCATTTCATATGTGTTTTGATTCCAGTAAACTGAAAGATAAACAAATCCTATATTGTACCCTGACAAACGTGAGGGTAAGATCATATTGCATCTCGGCAGCAATATAGCTATAACAAAAGGAATTTTTAGTTTTTGTGTAGAAAGACTAAATACATGCTTCAAAACTGCCACAACTCTGTTCTGTCTTTCTCTAATAGAGGGCAGTTTTTCAGCATGCAGAAATGTATGTATTTTCAGTCTTTATACATATAACTCAAAATCCTCTTTTTAATTATGGCAACATTACAGCCAGAGTGAATATATGCAATATGAAATGAAAAATACTTCAATTAATTTTTGTACTAAATTTATTTATTTTTCTCTTAATTCATTTTGATTGTTCCTTTTTAAGGCAAGATGTCATCAGAAAATTTCGAAAGCTTAGAGGATGACTTTATTTCTATGAAAAAAAGTTTAACATCCAAAATTGATGACTCCTTGCCGAAAGCATCTGGACAAGCTAGAAAGAATCTTGCCAGGGATATTCAAAGACAATTAGATGATGCAAATCGTTTGCTTGAGGACTTGGAAATTGAAGCAAGAGCCGCTCCTTATCCATTCCGCCTACAAATGAATAATCGTTTGAAGGGATATCACCAGGATCTCAATCTTCTGAAGAAGAAAGTTGTCCAGAGTGAGAGCAATTTTGCAGCCTCTAAGCGCAGTCAACTACTAGGAACCACGAGCCAGTCTGGCAATGCCCTTTATGATGGTAGCAATGTTGCTGCAGGCAATCGTGGTAGACTGCTCCAGATGAATGACACAATTGAACGAACTAGTGACAGTGTTAATAGAACTCAGCAAATTGCTGCTGAAACAGACGCAGTTGGAGTTGCTGTAGTTGATGAATTGGGGGTCCAGAGAGAAGCCTTGATTAGGACAAAGGAGCGGCTTGTAGACACTGATCAAAACTTGACAAAAAGCAGGAAGATACTGCGATCCATGTACCGCAGAGTGATGACAAATAAGCTGATTTTAATAGTTATCATTATTATGGAAATTGCAATACTATGTGGAGTGGTATATTACAAGTTTTTCAGATAGTTTAACTTGCCAGGTTCTGTGTATATTTGGATATGTGTACATAAAAAATAAACCAAATTTCATTTATGCTATTAAATTTCTATTTTTAAAAATAGTTACGCTGCATTGATATTTTGAAAAATATATATAATCTCAAGCAAAAAAATATTTATTAGTAACATGTATTTTATAGCATTTTAAAAGTTTTAAGGCTATTCAATTCTGTATTACATTTTACTTATAAATCAATATTTTAAATATATTGTGTTGTAATTTGACACAAGAAAATGTTAGTCATTCGCTTTTCTATTAAATACACTTGTCGATGTACCTTTTATTGCATTCCTAGTGTAATTTTTATTTTCAAATAAAGAAACTTTAAAATTGTTTCCTGTAAGCTAGAGTATGTATAGTATAGTATAAGCTCGAGTATGTAAAGATCTGAAACGAGTTGCATTAATCAATAACCATTGTATTTAAAATTTTGAAACAGAAATATACTCAAAGTAGCCTGCCAAATAAATAAATTTATTTCACAGCAATTATGCATTGTAGCATTTATTGCTACTAATTAAGAAATATTTATGGTTATTTTTACACACATTAAAAAGCTCAATTAAAAATAAGATAGCACTTTATTTTAATGCAACAAGCCATAGTAAGATAAGAAAAATCTAATTGTATGTATGGTTGTTCATAAAACAAAATCTATAGATTAAAGGTACTATTACTTTAGTCTATGGATTTATTTTGGTAAACTGAAAAAATTCTGATTTATTAGTGCAGGCATGCTAACATTTTCTTTGCTTCAGTTATCTTACTATTAAAATTTAACTTTTATTTTCTGTCAGGGTTAGTAATACTCTTATTTGTGTATTATTTATAGCACGGCTACTTGTTTAAATATCTTATTAAAATTCTAGAAGCAATAAATAAATCGTGGTTATATGGTTGGGATTTTTTACATTGTGTTACTGAATAACTTTTAATATTTATCATTTACTCTTGTACATTAATTACAGTATTTTGGATTTGATTTATTCTTAATACTTTTGAACATTTTCGATGCATTTTTACTACTTTTGTTGAATTTGCAACACTTTAAATCTGAGTTAATTTTTTTCAAAAGTATTCACTGTCAACATCATATATTAAAAGCCCAAAAACTAGCTTGTAATTTTATTTTAACAATACCTTAAATATCTTGATATATAGATAAATATTGTTTAATTGCCTTTACTTAAACAGAAATTACTGTAACTTTTCAAGTATCCTGCAATAAAAATACTTTCACAGTTGAGTTAAATTGACTTCTTGGCAAATATTAAACAATGGGAATAAATGCAGTTGTAAGAAAATCTTAAAAATAAAGCAATGTTAAGATATTTTTGCTATGGCATAAACTGTTAATTTTTTTGTGTGTTTGTTTTAAGGTGTTTAAAAAATTAGAATATCTTAATTCATAATCGATACCATTGCAATTTTTATTTTTTCTAGTCTAAATATGTTTACATATTCAAAGAAAATATTTGGATAACTTGGATATATCAAGAATTTCTTTAAGTATTAACACAATTGTTTGCTTATAAAATCGTTTATGGAAGGGAATCATGCCCTTAAAAATAAGTTTTATGTTGAGGTCATTCAATTATTCATGTATCATTTAAGGTGTCTAAATTGCGTATATAGATACAACTAAACCAAAATAAAACATTTTCATTGTTACTTGTTTAAATAAACTAATTTAATGAATAAAATACATTTGAAAAATAATACTTTATAATTGCTTTTTATAAATTGACTAGTATTTATCACACATCTGTGGGAGGCAGTTCGTTTCTCAGCTGTTTTTAAGAAATAAAGCTGTTCCTGATTGCACCCAATGCTCATGATTATCTCCGCAAGGCAACTGAATGCATGTTACTATCTGTTCTCTGTCTGATGTGAAATAAATCGGTAAAGATATTACTTCATCTTCTCTATATGGTGATGGGGATTCCTATATTGCAGAAGTAATTAAAAATCTATCAAATTCATGAATCAAACACAGAAAATAAAGTCTTAAGATTTAGCATTGAAATAAAAATATATATTTCACAAAAGAATATTAACATTGTTTAGAATTGTAATATATGTTACAGATTATGAGTAACTCTGAATTAATATAATTAATGTTCCCATACAAAACCATTAACTGAGAATAAAAGCAACATTATTTCACAAAAAGTTTTGAAAATAAATTGTTGCAAAAGTGAAAGCCAGTCGCAAATTCCTCAGGCAAGTTGGTATATATAGCTTCATGTTCATACTATGATGAAAACAATTAAATGCATCATGAGAAGCTTTAATGAACTCCATTGCAAACATGCATATACATGGATCTTAAACTCTTAATATAATGTAAATTATTTTTGTCAATAAATAAGGGCTTGGATTTTCCCTTGAAATTCGAATAAAATGATAATTCATGCATACATAGAATAATTAATAAAAATTACTTTGAATATGTGCAGATGTAGAAAGTGGCATGAAAGAATAAAACATTTCTTGCAAAATTTGCTCACACAGACAAAACTTATCACCCATTCCTAACTTTGTAAACCAATAAATCTTTGACAGCAGTAAAACAATATATAATGTACCATTAAATAATGTTACAAGATAAAAACTCATGCAATTAAGATGTTTAAATATATTAGATTCTCACTTTTGATATCCAAGCAGCAGTGAAAGGTGGAATGAGTGAAACAACTGGAGAATCATGATGGCAGTCTGAAAGTTGTTGTCCATTAAAAAGACAGCCTTCTAAGTATATTCCCATAATATTGACGCTAAGTTTTGAACTTGATATTTTTCCTTTCCAGCTACACACAAACTTCAAGTTGTCCATGGATAGCTTACATTCTCTAAATACACAATAACGAACATTCTTGATAAAAGTAAAAGGCAACTATCACCAAATATTTTTATACTAATTTCACAACTGCAAATTACTTTTTTGAAAGACTTACAGCATTGAAGATATTAGACTCAATTTCTAATCTGTTTTACAAATTTAATACAATAAGAGTATATTTTACATTTCTTTCGTTTGTAAAAGTGTAAGTTTTTCCAAGAGAAACTTGGAAAACTAAGAACCAAAGAGAAATGTGAATGAAAAACAGGTTACTTTTTGGAACGAATAATTGCTTTCTGAATAAATAACATTTTTCTTCTAAAATATTTAACAGTACCTTCCCAAAATTCTTATAATTAAATTAGTATTTCATTTTACTGAATAAATCTCCTTTTATGATGCATACAATTTACAAGATTATTTTTTAGATCTTTTCTGACGAAAATGTAAAATTTCTTAATTGAAATATACGATTCAACAAAAGTATATTTCCAGTTTTAAGTTCATTTTTTTAAAGAAACAAAGGTTGCTTGTTGAAATAAACTTGCAGGTTGCTAGTGCATTGGGCAAACCCACTGAACCCCTATTCCTTCTGGATTTCTGCTTAATCTGGGGCAACCACTGCATGCTCAGTACCTGGTCCCTAGTTACTTATCGCTTGGAATAGGCATGGCTGATGGAGCATGTCCAACTTAAATGCTAATCCAGATTAATATCCCCAATTAGTATTTGCAGGTTGGTTATGCTCCAAGAATGTTTTGAACTGGGTGAATCTGGTTGGTGAAATTCAGGGGAATCGAATGCCTTCCTGATCATTTGGAGGCATCTTTAAGGCAATAATACTTTAACCTTAACAATACCAGGAAATTCCCAAGCAGCAAGTCTGACATTAACACAAGTGAGGATCAAGTTCAAACAAGCACTAGTTTACCACTCTCGAACAGGCCACTGGACCTAATGCCTAACTGCTGTAACTTATAATTGAAGTGCACTTAGGGTTTTTAAAGTACCAAAAATGTGGTGAGTGCAGCACAAATGCACTCAACTGAACAATTGTCTTGATTTATCAAACTAACAGACCTGCATGGAAATTAAAAATTTCAAAAGTGTAGCACCAAGATATTGTTGCCTCTAAGACAAAAGCATTTTCAATAAAATGCATTTTTACCCATATTCTTCAGTTTAATAACCATATTTTACTTGTTCATCAGTTAAACTATTTGCCAGCAACTTTAAATTAAAATATTGTACTTTGGTTATGAATTACGATATTTGTTTGAATTATGTTTGATTCAAATAAAATGATCAAGTTTGAATGCTGAGTTGTTTTTAAAATTTATAAAATGCAATTATAAGTCGTAAAATGGTCCGCACAAAATCCAACATCTTTATTGTTTCGATGGTAAATAATTTTTTCCTTTTCCATAAAACTCTATTATAAAATTTATTACTAAGGTGCATTATAAAAGTTTATAAATATTTTATTAGTTTCTTGTTACCTTGCAGTTTGCTGTCTCAGTGCATTAAGAAATGTATCAGGATGAAAGAGATGAGATAAATCAAGACTTTCTCTCAGCAGTTCACCAGACTCGGCTTTTGGTAACCAAGTTTGAACTGCCAATGCCCTCCGCATCGCTCCTCTTAGATAAGATAATGGATCTTCTGGTCCTTCCCACTTTTTTTGCCAAAGACTAGGTGTCTATTATGAAATTAATATACTGTACATTGGGATTTGAAATAAACAAAAGTTATCAGTAATGTTAGGTAACTGCAATTTTAAAATAATGCATACAGAAAAATTCTTAAAAATTATTTTCATCATGCAGTATTTAAAATAAAATGTATGTAAGAAGATGTAAAATATTGCTGAAAATTCAAAGTTGATGCAATTTTAATGATAAAAAGATGCATACATTGAATTATTAAAAAAAATTTTTAAAGCATAATAATTTACAGCACAATCTATCACATCAGAAAATACGTTTGCCTATCTTCAATAAAAAATTACTGAATATTAGAAAAACCGTGTACAATTGGATTTTATTTTATAAAATACTTTGTCAAAAATTAAAATTTCATAAATAATCCATCAGCAATTTTTTTAGATTGCAATAAAAATTTATAACTCACTTCATGTTTCAAAAGAGAAGTGGCCAAGGTGCGTATTTCATCTGTTAAGAGAATGGCTCCTCTTATGACTTTACTGATAGATGCTAATGATGCATGCACACTTTGCACAAGTCGCACCCCTGAATAATATTCCAACCGAATAAAAGAAATTATTGGTGGATCCTCCTCTACACTATTGAACTGTGGTGCAGTTAGTTGCAAATGTATAATTTGAGTACCCTGTAACAAGAAAAAACATGTGGCGTTGGGATTATATTGTGCAAATATTAGACATAGTTAAGAGATGCTTTTAAAAACTTATCTGACCTGGTTTAACTTTTTCCAAAGCACAAGAATGGGGGAAAGTTCAGTATTCCATCGATGTACATCAAATTTGTCAGGTATTTCTATAGGCCTTAAAAGTCGTTTCAGTTGTTCAATCATGCGTCGGCTAGAATTACATTGAGCAGATCTTTCAATATTTTCAGGCAATCCAAAAAGAGAAGGACCATCTGTATCTGGTAAGCTGCGGATGGCTTGTAAATGTTCCTAAAAATTAAAATGTCTCAATACAAAGATAAAATTATTAGGATGTAAATATAATTTTCTTTATAAGTTTTCAACCCTGATTAAAACCCTGAATTTTCAAAATTTAAATTATTTAAAATTAATTATTCATTATTTAAAAACAAATAAAGAATATAATTTAATTAAAGACAACATAATCTAAGTGAGAAATTAATGTGGAGTTCTAAAACCAGATGAATTGACGTAAAAAAATTTCACATATGAATTGGCAATAATGTTTGCAATAAAAATGGTTTTTGAACTATATATCTTGAAAACATTTTAATACCTAAATAATGAATAACATAATTGATTACCTTATAATCTACAGATGAAGGAACATATATATTTCCTCCTAAAACTTTTCTTATATTTCCACTCACAACTTTACTATCAAAGAATTCTTTCAGATATGAGGACAAGACACGTGAATCAAATGAAACATCTATTCGTCCACCATAAACAGCAGTCTCAAAAAGTCCTTGTACATATTCCCATTGGATTTTCCTATCTGTATCAGAAGAAGTATTAGTCTTAAATATAAAGATAATGTGCAAAAGGAAGCATAATAATTTGAGAAATATTCAGCACATCTTAATTTTTGTCAAGGCAAGTGTCATACTGATAGTCAATAGAGAATGATACTCTCAATTAATACATCACATGTATATTCAGCTATTGATTTTTAATTTCTTTAATCATTTAAAATTTGAATGAAAATAATTAATTTAGTATCCATTTCAAAGGAAGTTTTCTAAAATCTCCACAAAATGTGAGCAGGCCATATACAGTGTGAAGAAATACATCCAATTGTCAAGGTTTTAATGATATTAGAATTTATTGACATTAATATACATACAAGTTATCTACAATTGCCACACTGGGAGATTTTTAATGATTAAAATTTTGACAAGAATACTTATCCATTGCAATGCTACTTAATACACAATTTTTAAAACCTTTGGTTTCAATATAATAATAAGCTAATAGAGTAATAAATCACATTTGTACTTATATTACCACCGTTTGCATTCATATATATTTTAGAATTTAAAAACATTCATGACGTAATAAAATTATAAATAAATTTTTCTGTCCACAAATAAAAATTAACTTGGTTAAACATTTTTCAGATTCAAAACTATATCAATACCATTTTTATTTTAAACTCTTTTTCCAGTTTTACTAAAACATGTTTGCATGAATAATTTTTATTTTTAAAAAGGAATGATCAACTTAATGAATGGAAAAGATATTGTGGAGAAAAAAGTTTTCTTACCAGATTTCAGACAAAGTCTATCTGTAACTTCTGCTGCAACGCGTAGATCTGCAGAGCTAAACTCATAAAATTTACTCCAGCCCTAAATTAAATTAAGAAATGCGTAATAAGAAAATAGTTTTCTAAAGGCATTTAAAATTACTGTTTAAAAGCTCACATCCCATAAAATCAATCATTGATTTTTGACATTTTATTACAAAAATTTTTAACTGAAGAAAACTAAACAAAAAAATCTGAATTTACTAAATGAAATGACCACAGAAATTTCATTAAAAAGTTTAAAATAAAACAATAGAAAATACTTGGTTGGTTTTTAATTTAAATATTGAATAGGAAAAACTCCAGAAGCATGTTTTCAGCTTATTTAATTTTTTCTAATGCCTGGTCACTGACTTCTTCAGCTTCTAGCACTACAAGGAGCAAACTGAGCTATTTGTAAAGAACCAAATGGGCAGGCTGCCGTTACTCCTAACAAGGACTATCTCAACAACCGCCATGCGTTTAAACACCACAATCTGAACCCTGAACCTACTGGTTAGACAAATCCTTTATCTACTATATACTAGTTTTTCAAAGGCATTAAATAAAAATAAAAATGGATTCTTGTTGGATATAAACACCCTTAGAAACGAAAATATAATTCTAAAACATCCTCCATGAATGGTATAGAATTCTCTTAAAAAATAATCATTTAAAGTTATTAACAGAGGAACTTTAATATAGTTAATCAAAAACAAGTTTTCTGAGATTATGGATAATTTTCAGTGTTAATATTATATATATATATATATATATATATATATATATATATATATATATATATATATATATATATATACATTAAAGTGTAGAGAAGGTGAAAACAAATTTATAATAGAAAAATGACCAATTAATGGATTGAATACAAAAAATGAGTATTAAAACGTAACACAAAATATTAAAAATGGATTTACTTGATAGTGATTACAGAAATTTGGGAAATAATAAAGAGTTGCATGCAAAAGTTTACATTTCCATACATGAATACAATGAAAAAACAAAGAGGAAACTCCACATCTATACTTAAGTGATTTGTAGTAAGACATACTTGTGGAATGTATGATCTTCGCTCCTGGATGACAGCATGAAAGCATGATAATACAAAGAGTGTTCTTGCACGAAGGGCATTACCCCCTTTCGACAAAAATGAAGGTGTCCAAGAATCATAAGTACGAAGCATATTTCGTTTTATTCCAGGAGGAGCCTGTTGATATATATTTTTTAAAACAAATCAAAATTTTAAAATGTTATAATATTATTTGAATATAGAAATTCACTAAATAAAATATTAATGTGTTCTATAATTATTTCGAAACTATAATAATTCTGATTGAACAATATTTGAAGGATGACTAAGAAACATTCATATTTTAAACCCCACATTTTGTACCTAAACCATATTGAATACAAATTTATGAAAATAGAGTAGATTATATATTAAATATCATTTCAGAAGCTTAATATTGAATTTAGAAGTAAGCATTAAATATAAATTAATGATAAAAATAGACAAAAGGAACAAAATAAATTACAAACCAAATTATATATATATATATATATATCTTTCAAAATAGCATATCTTAAACAGTTGTCAGTAGACCAAAATCAAAACATTTAAATGGTGTCTTCAAAATATTTAAAGTTCCAAATTTTAAGTATTGAAGCAGAAAATATCGATCGAAAATTTCATGTAAACAAGTCTGCAATTTTAAAATTGTTTTAGGGTCACTGAATTAAGAAGTTAGAAATCTACATTCTTAAATCATAATATTCCACGAAAAGTTCATACTTCATAAGTAACTTTAACACACATTTCTAAAAGAACAGATGAAAAGTTATGATGAACTTCAGATGTTAGCCACAAACGGAAATTGGGAGAAGGCTGAAGAAAGGAAATCTCCTGAAATAAGATAGAAATGTACCATACACAGAACACATATACATCATTACATACATTTTATAATTATACTATTGTATCCTGATGCCATACATAATAGTGCCAAGTGCCCTAACTTTGAAAAGGGAATTTTGAGCTTTAGGTGATTATGAATGAATACCCTTTCCTTCTGTAAAACAGCTGTATCTACAGAAACTAATGGATTTGCACTCAAATCATTTCATCACTTTCAAGTGTTTTCGAAAAAAATCATTTTTGTCTCTTGCACTGAAGCTGCAATTTATATTTTTTATAGAAATTACAAAAACTAAAATGTTATATAAGCAGCCAATATCAGTTAATTTAACTTATGTCAAAATTTTCCAGCGTTTGGTGTTCACCCAAGCCAGTTATTGATATAATACAAAATCGGTTATTTTGTCGATAACCTAGAACACAAACAATCCTAAATCAGTAATAGCCATAATTTCATATTCCAAACATATATTTTCCTGGTTATTAGGCACTACTCCCTATCCTATAGTTAGTATCAATACAGCCATGCTGGAAAATTTTAAATTAAATCTCACCTTAAGTAAAGTTGGTAGCCAATGAGTAACTAGGTGTAGATTCTTCAAGCAAAGCCAATATCCTTCTTTTGCACACATTCTAAGATTTTCAGTAGCCACTTCCATTTGCCCTTGACCCATAGAAACCTACAAATACATAAATATAATTTTTTAATGTTTTCCAAGACAAAAGAAAGCTACAATTCAAAATTCTTTATAAAATATGCAATAGTTACTTGTATGTAATTTTCTTTACCAACTGCAGATGATGCAAGTTCAAAAAGTTCCTGGGAAGGATCCACCCCAGCAGAAATTATTATAAGGATAGGTTCCAAGCTCAAAGTGGTTTTTAATAAACTCTTTAAGTTCACAGCTTGAGGAAAGAGCTCTTTGAGACCTAATAATAGTTTCTAGGATAAATACTATGCAATACATGTACAGATATTGAGATATAAACCAGTAATATTCTTATTTTTATTTTGTTCCATTAAACACTTTGCAAAATGGCAGCAAAGTTGTTCACATATTCTAGTTGAAATGATATATACGTATATATATATATATGGATTCTTGTCTTCCATCTAGTGGCCTAAATCTTACCATTTCAAAACGTGAGGATTGTAAAAAATTTGGTCTACCTTTAAAGCTTTAGATTATGCCTGTAATGAACAATGCCTAATGAATATTATAATCACCATTAATTTTACCATTTTTCATGAAAAAGATAAAAATACCCAAAAATGAAATATATTCTTCAGACTTTTCCACTTTGATTAGATATTTCCGAATTTGAGGATTTTTACTTTGTGCAATTGAGAGTACAAGGTCACCTACATTCATCTTTATTCCACTCAGGCACAAGAGCATGTGAATGAATGAAGCCTTCAAAACAAATCTAATACATCAATAAAGTCACATGAATTCATTAGCAGGACGTACTGATAAAAATAAATTAAAATGGGATTTCTAAATAATAATAATGGTGATAAAACTGAGCCCCCCCCCCCAAAAAAAAATTGAGTGTTTTAAAAGCATTTTTCACACGAACACAATTCTTATTAGGAAATAAAGTATTTACCAAGAACACGGCTGGCAAAAAGTACACTAGCACTGTACAGACGATCTGGTCTCAGAGCCTGTACCAGAAGTAGCTGTTGAAATATACTTATTTTAGAAGAAACAACTGGTGGAAGTTCCGTTTCACAGTGACTACTTTTTGCAAAATTTTCCCACAGCTTGGAATCATTGAGTTGGAGCACACTAAACAAATGAGGAAAGCTCACCTAAGAAGTGAAGTAAGCAGAATAAACTCAAATGTTTCAATGCTTTGATGCAAATATTTTATTATATTATAATGAATTAATTTAAAACATTCAAGGAAACAGACACGACATTCTAAGAACAAAACTTAAAGTTATTACAAATGATTATATGTTTCTGTATCATACAATATATGTTGGATAATCCTTTCAAAAGTATACATAAAGATTAAAATACTTCAAATAGGATAAACTGCAAAGTTCATGCGCAATTTGCAATTTTAAAAGCTTTAAGATAATAACAATGATATGTATATGAAATAAAACAAAAAATATGTAACTGTGACCAGATTAGCTTAATCAAATTAAATCAATAAACTTGCCTTAAGTAAAGCAATTGCTATAGCCCTTTCTTCTTCAACCCAACTAGGAAGTGATGCTTTCAATTCTTCAGGCTCAAACTTGGCTTCAGTAAGCAAAATCCCAGTAAATGCCTCCCATTCCTACAGTAAATATATTAATATTGAAGCATGAAATTTAAGAGTTTTAATTTAAAAGGAATATTTAATAAATATTTTAATGTACTTTGAGCAGAGTTTAAATCAATAGAAACATTCTAGTCTATACTTTTTAAACATCAATGATTGAAAACAGACCTGTTCTTCAAACAATTGAGGGAAAACACCATGAACTAAATGCAAAGAGAATATGAGGCGATCAGCTTTGAATAGGGATCTTGAAACAGATTCATATACAATGTTCTGTAACGATTTTATAAGTCCACCAATTCTGCCACCAGCATCTCTTTCACTCTAAAATATAATACAAAAGCAATTAAGCTATTTCAACAAAGAATATTTGCACTTCATCGCTAAAATTAAAAATTTAAAAGATTCCACAAATAAAAGAGAGAAATTATGTAACATATTGATTGAAACTGCAATTTTTATTAAAAATATTTTTTGTAATTATTATTTTAGTCTCAAGTTTTAGGTTGTACTTTTTATTCACATCTTGTAATAACAATAACTATTCCATGCAATATTTAAACCATATTTTCATAAAAATTTTCTATTTCTGTGATTTCAACAGCTTTTAACACCATTATAGGTAAAAGTGCCTTTTCTTGTTTTAATATATGTTGTAACTTTTTAGTGATTACAGAAATCTATTGTAACGTTTAGGTGTGAAAGTTATTTAATTCTTCAAATTGAAGTGATTGGATTTTATTAATACATTTTTGATAAAATATATCAATGCAAAAACAATTTTTATAACTATATAAGGTGTAAACCACTTAAAACTATTATTATATAAGAATTGCAGCAAAGCCTTTTAATAAGTCATCAGTGTCATATAGCTTTTAAAGATAACAATGTAATTAAACTTTCATGTATCATTGTAAATTCAAATGCTATAAATGCAAGTGCTGTAGCTATAAATCACTGAAAACGTTGAGAAGGACAAAAAGATTACTATTAGGAAGAGAAGTTACTATCTTTCATCATAATAAATTACATAGAAAACAAATATACCAAAACAAATATTTTTATAATCTGTAGAAATATTAATGATTAACTGATTTTAAAAAACCTATTTTAAAATATTTTAACACAAATTATACATACCACAGTAGTTTCTAGAGCTTGATTAAATAATTTGAAGAATGAGACAAGGCTGAAACAATACATATTGTTCACTTTCCTGAGTTCTGCCATTAAGAAATATAGTGTGCTTCCAAATTCTGCTAAAGGTAAATACATTTTTCTTTCCTGTGCAAATACATTAAAAATAAGAAAACAGAGTAAAAATAACAGAAAATATGTCTTCAAAATATTTAGAGAGTAATGCAAGAATTGCATTCAATAGGTAGAAGTTTAAGTATAAAATATTTCAGTAAGTAGATATTCTGGCAACTTTTCCTACTGCCTTTTCTTCCATAGTTATCATACTAATATATTTTGTGTAGAACAGAAGTTTCTTATTTGTTACATACTGATTTATTTTACATATGGTCCACAAAAAAATTGTTTTTCCGTTTTGAGTGATAAAGTTTGAATTAAATAATAATTCCTAAATTATCGTATATTGTACAATTTCTAATTCAAATAAATCTTTATTATATTGAAAGCATTGTATATCTTTAATTACTTTAAAAGCATAAGATGTTACAAAGATATATCTCCAAATTGATGGACCCATTTCAAGTGAAGGATCCTCTGAATGTGCTAACTCTTGTCCTATTTTTCAAATTGTAAAACATGAATCAACATTTTTTTGTCTTTTAAAAGCTTTTATATACAAAGCAGTGGTAGTATTTTAAATGTTTATCTATGATTGAGAGGGAGTATTTTTTTCTTTTCAATACATGTAATTGTTATCTGAATGCAATTATTAAAAGTTCACTTGATAGGAATGAATTATTTAACTATATTTTTCATACTTCTTCAAGAGATAATTGCAAATCATGAGATTCTTTTAATCCAGCAGCGATGTCATTGCTGCTACTTTTTGTCTTATTTAAGGAAGCAATCAATTCCTCATTTTCTAAGACATTTCCTCTAGCAGATGCTAGTTCTTGAAGTAAAGATTCTTCCAGTTGAGTTAACTGTAACTTCATTTCTTCTTCGCGTCGTAACAGTTCAGTACGTCTCAACTCAAGTTCTGGCTTTTCTCGTTGTAATACAGTTGCCAAAAGCTAGAAGTGTCACAGAAAATACTTCTTCAGATACATATGAAAACACTTGAAATATTTGAAAAATAGAAACAAAATATAATTTCGAAATTTTTAATTTAAAAGGTTTTTTGCATAATATTTTATTCATAATTATAATTTATAATGTTGACAATTTGTTAAAATAATCACCTTAAACACAAATAGCATACCAGTATATAAAAGTAGTAAGTAAGAAAAGGTCCAGCATGTGGCAATATTGCAATAACCAAAATGCATAAAAAATAGTCATTTTATAAAATAAGACATACTTAACATAAAATATTTTAAATACCTGTCCAGTGAGTCCAGCTTTAGTAGTACTAAAATTTACAGTAGAAACAACAGCATAAAAATTAGGTGGAGGTTCTACTTCTGAATATTTTGTTACAAGAAATAATTTAAACCGTGGATTGTAGTCAACAACTTTTTCTCCAATTTGTACCACATACCTTGGACCTATAACATTTTATAAATAGTATATTAATTTTTAACAAAGTATTAAAATTTATTAATCTAAACATTTTCAAATGTGAATAGAATAATAATAAAGTTTTAATGGAAGCATACAATCTGTTATATATATTCTGGTGTCATAGGGAGGATACTATGCTAAGAACTTTAAACTTGTGAACTTAGAAGTTTATTCAGAGATTATAAAGGGCTAATCATTGCCTACTATAGATGGAGGAAGAGTTCAGCTCCTGATTCGCTTGATTGGAGACAAATTTGGAAAGAATGCTGGCTAAAGACGATGCATTGTTGCATTCCCTAAAGAACTTATTCAGCCGTTTGGGCAGAGTAAGCATTATTGTAAGGAATGTATCACATTTTGCATTAGACACAAAAGTATTTGGCTGTATCGATGTACCTATTTCTGTTGAGTACATCCAATGCATATGGGAGCGGCGACTTATTGTTCCTCATTTTGTAAAGCCCAGTGTTAAACCTTAGTATTGCAGGCAGGTGTAAGATGGAAAAGATGCAGATTTTGTTGACTATCAGATATTCCTCAACAGGATCAGCCTTACATCATTGAATATCAGAGTGCTACTCTGTGCCCATCTTGACATTGCTAGTGCTCTCAATATAGTCAATGGATTTAAGGGCGTGACAAACGTTAATTTCAAAAGATGGTAGCATATCATTCTTGAAGAGATCATTGATGCAACGGAGGGTCAAATTCATCACACTGTGGCTGTTTTATATCATCACAGCTGTCTGATATTCTGATTTTCTAGCCTCTCACTGTTAACTCTGTGTTACTCAGAACCACATCTATAAGAAAATCCAAATCATCAAACCCATCACTGCTAGTATCTCTAGGCCAACATTTTCCGTAATTTAGTGATATCACCAACCTGTATTACAAGACCCATTATACAAAATTAGGTGGCGCTTGTTAAAACTCCACTAACTGAACAAACATTGCACATGTGCATCATTTAATTATCAAAGTGCCAAAAGAGCCATGAACAATATGACAAGACAAATAATTACTTTTTCATGACCTACTTCTTAAACACATAGCATTTCTATTTTGTCTTATGTAACATTTTATCAAATGACGTTCAATTTATAAAAGTACTTAAATGGATTCTGGGTGATATTTCAATTCACACATATTTGAACATTATTCATTCATTTTTTAAAAGTAATTTTGATGAAAATGATTTTGATTTAATAGGATAAACTTTAGTTACTTTTAGATTCAGAGCCTTTAAAGATGTGCTATTAATAGAAATATATAAAAACCTGTGTAATTTATTTTTTGGTAGAGAATATTTACATAAATGAAATTTAAAGAAATCCTTTATATTACTGATCCATCTCTTATTGAACCAGTATAAGTATACTAAACGAAAGCAATAAGGAATTATTAGGAAAATAACACTGAAAATTAATTCTAAGGAATTAAGAAAAATAATACTGAACATTAATTTCAAAGAATTATAAGAAAAAAGAATACAGAACATTAATTCTAAGAATAATTTTAAAAACTTACCTTGATTAATTAAATCTCTGCGAAGTAAAGGATACAGTACAGGATGAAAGCAATCTACATCTTGCAACAGAAGTGTTTTTCCAAATCTAACCGCCATTTCAACAGATGTTAAGAAATTTACATCCTGAATTTAATAAAACATTATTTTAAAGAAAATCCTTTCAGATACCAAGAAAGAACTTGAATTTTATCGTAATCTATTTTAACAAGTACCAATACTTACATGGCAATTAACAACCTCCAATTGAGAATTAGTCATATTTGCTTTTAGCCAGTTAGTAGCTTGATAAGATGGATCGACAAGGAAAGGAACCAAAGTATTCTAAAAGGATGCACAGAAATTTGAATATAAATAGTTAAATGAAATAAAAAAGGTTTCACTGATAAAAGGTTAACATTATAAATATAAAAAAAAATCATTTTTACAAAGTTTCAATTTAGATTAACACACTAAAATACCTTATTTGAGATTTACAGAAATACACTATACCAACATATTTATTATTGGAGTAAATATTCTCATATATACATTTATTTTTATTCTTAACTTTGCTTAGTATGGCTACTCTCAGACTTTTTAAAATCTGGTTTATTTTATTCCTTCTGATAGCTTAAACTAGATACATAATTCCGTAATAGAAACTAGAATATCATACTAATTTAAGAATCTTCTCAACACCTCAGAAAACAATTTTAATATTTCCCCTCACATTTATAAGCTGCACCTGAAGTAGCAAGTAAAACACAAACATGTATCTGTGTCAATGTAACATGTAGCACACATTCTATTTGTAACCACAACTGTCAGAAATTTTTCTGAGATTGAAGATGAATTTGTATTTTATGAGAGTATTTTCTGTGAGTAATTTGAATTATGTAATGAAGTAAAAGTGGAGTACATTTTAGAACAAAAAAATTATCTATCGTGATGAGTAGAAATTCTTAGTCAAACCAAACACTGGTCCAACATCAGTCCTACAGCACTAAATTGCCTGAAATATGCATGCATATCTACGTTTTGCTTTCTTAACACAGAGTATGCATGCACATGTCATATGCTGCTCCAATGTGTGGCCAGACCTACTGTTTTAAGAACATCATAATGATTTTAGAAATTTTGTCACTGATTTGATTATCTGATTTTTGTAACCACTTTTTCATATTATTGAGTTGTTTTCTATGCATTTCATTTTCATTTTAAACAAATTCTTAAATGTTTTATTTGAAACTGTTGTAGAGAAGTAGTAAGTTGTTTTCAACTTCCACTGTTATCTTATTTTGTTTTGTATAGATATGAATTCCATATAAAATGATGATAATAAATTTATGATGAAAACCTTTTGAAGGACTTTTGAAATTATGTATTAGTATCTTTATAAAATTTGGATGAATTTATTTTTAAAACCTATGGTATGAGTACATATTCTTAACTTTTTCTTAAAAATGAATAGTTTGTTAGATGTGTCTTACAATAGTCTAGTGTGTTATAATAGTCTAGATGTGTTAAAATTATTTAAAAATTGGATTGAAGAATATACCCAAATTTCAAGTTGACTTACATGTAAAATGCAGATAGCATTTTCAATAGATAATTCATCTGATGGTAAGCCTTCATTTTTCCAAACTAAGTGTTCTCTTTCAGTGCTCAGTGTTTGAATTAATGAGAATGTATCAACACCAAAATCAGAACACCACTTTTCTACAACAATTCGGCGTTCGTTTTCAGGTTCTGCACACAAATACGTGATGAAGGCAGCAGATAATAGAGTTTTCAAAGGTAACTCATCTAGTTGTTGATCAATTTCTTGCAACTAAGAAAGAATTAAAATATCTTAAATACTACTTTCAAATAAAAGAATGACAGAATGAAATTTGACAAAAGAAATGCAAACTTAATTTAAACATGATTTGCAGACAAATTCTATTAAAGATTCAAAATAATTTTTGTGTACATTCAAATGAAGTTTATTACCTTTATTGAAAAAGATGCAAGTGTATGCAATTGCTTGATAGTAAAGCAGTGAATTTTAAATAAAATAAAATAACACTAAATTTCTTTTGTGAGATTTGAATTAAAAACAGTTTAATTCATAACAATCAATTTTCCAAAAGTATCCCAATTGTGATATATAAACCAACTATTAAGGATAACTAATAGTAAAATGTTTGCTTGGTGTTATAATTTGGGTATATACTGAAGTGCCAGAAAAACTGATACAGATGAGTCTATGCAAAATACATAACACCACTTATACATGTCATTGGTTGCATATTCCAGTGCATTTATAAAGTGATAGACATCTGTGGAAGAATCTAGAGATGTTTCTGCATTGAGATTGGAAAGTTATCATAACTTAAGTTATTTTCAACGCGGTTAAATAGTTAGAGCTTGTGAGATGGGGATAGCATTTCGAAAGTAGAGAAGTTTGGATTTTTACGCACTACCATTTCAAGGGGTTCCATGAATACAAGAATTCCTGCAAAGTCTGTAACTTACAATAGCAGTGGAGCCGTTAAAAGAGTTTGGGTTAACATGACCAGTGTCAGCTGGCAAGAATCGTTTCACACATTAGCCATGTAACACTGCCTCAAATAACATTACAATTCAATGCTAAGCCTTCAACAAACATCAGCGTGAGAACTGCACAACATTCCCTCAAAGATATAGGCTTTAGGAGTCCTCATCTGGGCTCATGAACACCAACACTGGATGACTGTAAACGAGTAGCCTGGTCTGATGAGTCATGTCTCCAACTGTTTTGGGAAGATGGAAGGATCCCTGTGTGGGCCCCATGAAGTAATGGATCCCACATGTCAACAGGGGAATCCTACACCTCAGAATACAACTGAATTGTGGATCTCTCGACAGGAAGTAGGTGTTCAATGCAAAACAGAATACATCCACAAGCTCGTGGAGTCCATGCCCCACTGTACCTATGCAGTTCTACACTCCTGTAGGAGGCAAGCAAGTATTAGACTGGTGCACAAGTTTTTCTGGCACTTCAGTGTAAAATATATTTGGTTTTGCATGTATTTTCTGAGGTAAAAAAATATTGGTTATTTGGGGTTATTTTGCTCTTATTTTTAGAAAGACTGCAAAGTTTTTAGATAATAATAGGTGTTTTGATAAATATGAAGAATCATTGCATTAATTACAATAGTGGTATTGAAATTTCAAAGAAATTGAAATTATGTTCAAGAAAACTAAAGAGCTTAACTCTTTGGTTGATGCATAAAAAGTTAAAATTATTTTTAGTGCAAATTAAGTTTTATCCATTTGTTCTTTTCAATAAGAACTATGATATCTTACTTCAAAATTAGGTGGTTAGTAATATATCAATAATCAGTAATCTAAAATTGGATACAAACTACAACATAACAATGTGCAAATTGTAACAAAGAACTACAGAGATTGCTCAATATATTATACTTCTTAGGAGACAAAACAAAAAAGTGAGAGCCATAAAAATTTATTTATATTAACTTATATTAAATTTACTTTAAGTTCATTCATTTACTCTGAAATAAATGCATTTCATAGCTCTGATTTGATTTATTAAAATTTTAAACTATATTTAATGTGCATAATTTATTCTTACATTTTCAAAATTCGAAGAATTAATTATGCACTAAATATAGTTTTTTACTTAATATTGTATAAAACTACAAATAAAACAAAAAGCCGATGGTAAAAAATATTTTTTAGCATTTTAATAAAAATCTAGTTGGCATGTAATAATATACAAAATTTCATTAAAAATTTACTTTACTTTTTCTGAGTTGATTCATTTGGAATTTGAAGGAGAGGGCAATACTAGTCAAATTTTTCTCCATTTTCCACAAAATGGAAATTCATTGGGGAATAAATAGAAGAAATTCTTTAATGTGTGTGATATAATAATGAGAAAATGAAATACAAACACATGCTCTGGTACCAAAGCCAAATGGGGATTTAACCATTTGAATAAGCATCACTAGAAAATATTTTTCTGTTTCTCTGCAATTTATTAAAAAAAAAGTAGATTTAACTTTTTGTAAAACTGTACAAAATTGATTTTTTCTTCCTTATGTTTAATTAGATTTCTATTGACAGATCGATGACAGCTGTTGTTTCAGTGCACTACACCACAGATGTTTTTATATCCTAACACTTTAAAAAATAGTAACTTGTCATGTCCTAAATTACCTGAAATGTCCATCTGCGATATTCATCATCCAGCTTAGAAACTAATGATTCAGCAGATGCAATTGTTTCATTAGCTTGCTTCAAGTTGATTTCAATCTGGGCAGCTTCCTTTGTGAACTTGTTTAATCTATCTCTCAGAACTGAAACTTCTTCCTCTACATCATCTAATGCAGTGCTGAGCTTAGTAATCTTTTTCTCTGTTGATGCCAGGTTGCTAATTGAATTTATTTTATGTGTCATATCAATAAAAATAATACAATCAAACTTTTTAGTGGATTGGATTGCATTTAAAGATGTCTCATCTCACATAAAGCTATATGTTGAAAACAGCAATCATAAAGACATGTATAAGATGATTTTTTATATTATTAGTATAGATCAAAAAGCAATCAATTATGAAATCACTTTTCAATAGTATCCACATATTGGCCTTAAAATTACATTTAAAAAAATAATTAAGCACAGTAAAATTTTGATGGAAAAATGTTAACAGCAAGAAAAAATGAAACTATATGCATTCATGATTTTTTAAATTTGAATATAATAAAGTAAAATATATACTGAACAAAATTAGTTATTAAAAGTTAGCTGGCCAATCATAGTGGTCAAGATACTGGCTTCTGGATTGAAAAGTTCCTGGTTCGAATCTGGGGAAAGGCATGGATGTTTGCCCATTTAGAATGAATGTGTGGCCTCTATCAACAGGTTGTGCCTAGTATATATGTGAGGTGTAATATAAACCCACTCCCCATGGTGCATCAGAGTAATGCAAAGTGGGACACTAATCTGCCCTTATAGTGCCATATTGAATTATGCTCAATTTGCCAGGCATTTAAGAAAGATATTAAAAATTACTGAACAAGTATTTAAATTATTTAATACAGGAAATTTATTCATTCATTCTAATACAATTCCACCTCTATTTTAATGCTCCAAAAGAACTTTCTGTCTAGCAATAAAATATGACTTCCATTAATAATTGGCATGTAGTACAAGAAATGACTAATAAGTGTATTTAAATATTGAAAATAATCATTTATTTGAGAACTGAAATACCTAACCTGATATAGTGACCTATTATTTTAAACAAACTCTGAAAATATTATTCTTTGATTTATTAATTCCCTTTCAGCTTTTGGTTTAGTTTTTTACTTGTAAAGTCATTGTTGCAATAGAAAAACAGATTAATTGCAGTAAAATAAAAAGCTTACTGTTTCAATTTTCCCTGTTCTTTCTCCAGAGGTTTGATTTTTTCCAATACTCTCGAATAAATGACATTTGCTTTTACCCAAGATGCTAAAGGTGCAGCAGCAGCAGAAGCTCTTTTTGCATTCTACAAATTATTTATTTATTTAATTGTTGTTTCTTTACAGAAAAATATTGAATTACGGAACAAAAAAGATATGATCCAGAAAAAGACATGCACAAATACAGTTAGAAAATAGATCAAACAAAATACTTCATTAAAGATGATTATTTGTATTGAAATCATTAAACATATCAACCTCGGAGATGGAATTATACAGTTTAAAAATCTTTATAGCAAAATTGTTGCATATATTCTTTTTCAAAGGTTCGACAAACAAAAATTTCTGTTGATATACCTGGGGATGTTATATATAAAATCAATACAAGAAACTAAAAAGGGCAAATCAATTTTGTTATGTAGAGATTGTAAATTTTTTTTTAAAGCAATGTCTTTGCAGAGCTTCAAATTAATGAAACCAAAATGATTACACAATTCAGAAAAATGCATATCTGAAGATTCCTAATTCTTAATAGATATGTGTATATATATATAATTTATTCTACATTCTTTTAATATTTATGATATGGCAGTTATAAGAACTCCAAATTTTTTATCAATATCCCAGTCCTGATCTAACACAAACATTAAAAAAACAAAATAACTGATTGATAAAATCTTTAAGCGACCATTTAACAAAATAACATAATCGCCAGAATATAAGTTTTATAACGTTTTAACACTAAACTTTTAATCTTACCTTGCTAATACATTTGCTTTATAACTTATCCAGAAAAAAGCAGAGCTGATTTTAGATTTAATGGAATAATTATGAGCCAAATTACACTGAAAAATTGATAGAACAATTTATAAGGTAAAATGCTGAAATCGTATTTCACAAAGAAAAATATAAGGAAACACACCTTCGAATCAAATGATTCAGCATTTTTCTTTAACAATTTTTCAACACTTTCTCTGATTTCAGGGGAAATATTGCGAGCATCAAATGCTAATATGTCTTCTTTTATACCCCTTTTAGATAAGAAACTGGAAAGAAAGAACAGGAGAAAATATGTATATTTATAACACATGTTAATATAAAGTGGAATAATTAATATCATAAAAAAGTAATCCTTAAAAATACTTTTACCTTTTCATACTAACCCAAGATGTATCAAATATACCCATTAGGCGTAGAACACCTTCAAGTATATCTCGAATAACATCAGGAGGTGCACGCAAGGATCTGATTTCAGATAAGGCTTCTGATTTTATGTTACCAACAGCAGATTGTGCTGCAATAGTATGAAAATACAATATATTAAAAGTACAAATTTTTTCCTCAATTTTTTATCAGAGAACAAAAAGATGAAAAATTCCCTTATAGACAAAAACATCACAAAGAGCAACAATGCCGATATTAAAACTTGTATATAAAGTTTTACAATAAACACACATTTATATTGTCTTTTAGGTTTACGAAAAAGTATTTTTTTATTATAAGATGTTTGAATTATTTTTAATGGACTGATATATAGGAACATGTTCTGAAATTGAAAAGCAAATGCCAAGTGAAAATTCACTTGGGTTCACAACTATGATAAACATAGCAACCCTTGACTAACTCAACATGGCATAACAATCGATTCAAAAAGCTCCCAGAAGTTCACCTATAGGTCTAATGTTATTTTAGCATACAGACAGAATCTTGTTATTTTCTTTTTAATCACAAGATTTGAAGGTGTACACAGTACCAAGAAAAAGGAGAAGAATCTATTCTCAGAAATACCCTTTGAAGTCAAGTCATGCTTTGTGTCTAAAAATGTATTCTTTACCTTCACATTGGAGTATGAAGTTCATGATAACAGGAAACTATGATGACTATACTTTATCAAATTTTCCTTAAATGTTTGGGTGTTATGATGATTCTCACCACATTATATGTGTAATGCTAGTACTTTTAAATCCATGCAAATATAGCAATATTATGCTAGTTAAGCAAATAAGTATCACAAACAAGATTAATATTTTAAATGTTAGGATTTACCAGAAACAGAAATTTCACAAATATTTTCCTTAATTCACTACTTGTAAATCAAAATGTTTGCAAAACTTTTACTTGAAGCAAAAAAAATTTAAGACTATTCATATAATTTCAGAGCTTTTATTTTAAAATAAATTAAACAGAAATAAAATTGTTAGCTCAGATTAACAATTTACCTCTTTAATTTCTTATTTTTAGACCTAAAATATGTAGAGGCACTGAAAAACTAACTATATGCTAGGATAATGCAGTAATAGAAGAGTGCTAGTGTGGGGAATTCAAAAAATAGCTTAGATTAGTTTTAACTTGTGAGTGATTTTTAATGTGTCCAAAGAGAAAAGATTAAAGGTGTGCACACAACAAAGGATGCAACATGCACACACATGTAAAAGCAAACATGACCAACAGTAGCCAGAATGCGTAGGGTGACATGTTTAAAGCAGGTGCATAAAAAGTAATGATGCTGCCAAGTTGTGACTGTACCTTCTTTAACAATGGGCTCAATCTCTTTCAACTCTAAATCAATATCTTTTTTGCGTTTAGACAATTTTATATTTTCTTCTTCAATTTTTGTTTTCAGTTTTTCTAATTCAATCTTTTGATCACCAGTATTCTAGAAAGATATAAGCAAATGCACAACTTTTTAAAAATAAATCATTACACCAGTTTAAAAGAGCTCTACTGCCTGAAAGTTGTCTGAATTTGCTTACAAAATTAATATCACAAGGTAAAAGTTAAAAAGTCAAAACACTTAAAAAAATGTGCTTGAATAGTTTTTGTTTAAATTAGAGTTTTTGAACTGTGTGTCAGCTTCTAGTGAAGTTGTAGATGTGTGACTGCTCTCTGATAACCCTTGTTTTGGGGAGATTTTACTATCATGATACAATATCAAGAAAAAATACCTAATCCTTGACTGTTGGAAATACTTCATCAAAAACTGTTTAATCTTAAAACAGATGTCATTGGTTGAGATTACTGTAGGTGTAAACAAAGGTGAATAATGGTTGAGATTCCAGCCTTGAAAAACTCAAATGAATGGTGAGATATTTCAATTTTAGTAAAAGAAACAAATTATACACAATACAAATTTCCATTCTAGGAGGAAATAAATAGTAACATCTCTACATTTTTGTATTCCACAAACAGAAGATCAGCCCCTATTTGTTGAGGTAAAACCGTCAAGTCATATTTATATGCTTCTGAAGAAAAAATATTGCAGTTTTCAGTAATTTTTCTGTTTTTGTTCAAACATTACAATTTTTTAAATTTTTGATAATTAAATTGATGCAATTAATTAAAATGCAATTGAAATATTTAATTTGAATGTCATTTTTATACAAAGGTAAAGCCTAGGTAAAGGGAGCCATGGACCAAAAGTATTTTTAAAAGGTCTAAATGTTTATTGAATACTTCAATACATTTCATGGGATTCAGTAAATTTTAGTTTAGTACAGAAAAAAAAACCTAATCTATACAAGAATTCTTCACAAATCCTTAGTTAAAACATACAGTTCAAAAGATGATTGTTATTGAAACCTACCGTCATGCTGGTGGTAATTAACCGAAGAGCTTCATCTGCTTCAGCCTGTTTTTCTGCTAATAAAGCACTTTGCTCCATTGCTTCAGAGTTAAGTTTGTCAACAAGGGATCGAGCTTCATTCAATTTTGATACTCCTGCCTACATAAATTATGAAAATATTTTTGATAAGAAAGAAATTTTCAAACTAGATTAATGTGAAAACGTATGTCAAAGGAAAGTTGGAACAATGTAGAGAAATTGCAAAGAGAATAAAGTATTAAGAAAATTTTATATTACTGCTAAATGGCCTATTCTAAAGGCACATCCTAATTTAAGTAAATGTCAATTTGTTAAACAACACAGAAGTATTTCTACAACAAAGAATACTGAAATAGAAGTTATTTAATAGATTCTTATAACAAAAACTCAGAGATATGGTTGTACAAGTGATAACTCAGAGAGAATTTTATTGTAGTCAATTTAAAATATAATTTATTTTCAATTTATTTAAACATAATATTATCTTACTTGCAAATGCATTTTTCTTGTTTGAATTTCTGCACTTTTCAAAGAATAAATTTTTCTGTAGTTCTGGACAAATGCAACAAATTTTCGTGGTGTTTGGTTTTTCTGGCTGTTTTGTTGATGAATTTTGAAAAAATACTTAGAAAATCCGCTTTCTGAAGACTCAGATGTCTCCATGTCTTTACTGGATAATAGTAACCTAGGAACCTAAAAACACAAAAACCTTAAAAATATAGCACTTACACTAAGCATTTTATTGACTAAAATCCTACTCTAAAAATCATAAAATATCTTTTATCACCAACTGTAAAAAATGAAAGAAAATAAACACAATTGTTTTCCAAACTACATTATTTTGAAAACTAAACACATATTCTATGACAATCTGTTACCTATTCTATTAAAATGTTCTTTCCCTTTAACATCTTAAATGACAAGTAAAATTACCTCTAGCATACTGTCTTCATTCCATTCATCTAGCCACAGAACATTACAAGATTTGTACAAAGCAGGGTTGCTTTTGCAGCGATACAAAAATGTTGAATCGGTGAAATCCATAATTAAAGCCACATGAAGATTTTTCCTTACACCTGCAATAAAATTCAAGCTGTGATTGATTCACGATATGATTGTTTTAGTTTTCAGTTAGATAAAAATGTATATATTTGTTAACAATGAAAGCTTTACGTTGAGCAAAGAAAGATGATGCTGATCCGCGAAATCCCTCTTGGGCAGCTAAATCCTTCAGAGGATTTAAAAGAGGTTCTAGCTCTTGCACAGTATAAAGACCAGGCACATCCCCAGAGGATAGAAGGCTGTTTATTAGTTCCAAAAATTCATCATCAATAATCTGATAGTCTTCAAGTAAAAGCAATACATCTTTACCTTCAATCCCTGACATTTGCATTGCCTGAAAATAGACAAACTAATTTAGCATGTTAATAAATAGCTACAGAACCAATACAGTGAATGTTTTCATGGGGCCAATATCAGAAAATGTATGAACCAAAAAACACAGGTCACAGAAAATCATCTTTATAGTGAAGACTTGACGAAAATGACATATGAAATGGGAAAACCATAAAATGTGCAGATGCATAAAATCAGAGTTCTCTAATTTTAAATATCATACTAAAACCATAAAATATCCATTATAGCTTAAATATTTATTAATACATTTAAGATATTTTTGTATTCTAATTCCATTCCTTATGTTCTATGTTTTAAAAGTTGAATCATAAAAAGCAATTGTACACAAATTTCTTGAAATGCATAATTTTGTTTCCTTGTCCCACCTCCTTGTAATCTAATTTGTAAAATTAATGTACTAGAATTAAAGAAGAACGGTAAAAAAAAATCACTCACAATTTTTAAATCATTGCAAAATTGCTTTACACCATAATTAGGATGAACTTTAGGTGAAATGACAGGAATCTGATGTGCATGGGCCACAATAGAAACAGATAAACGTCTGCCTGAACCATTCTTTCCAACTAGCAACAAAGAACCATTATGCTGGGACAATATTCGGTCTACTTTTGCTAAATTATCCAGAACTTCTTGAAAAACAACAACATCCAGTTCACGAACTTCACTACCTGTAAAAATGTTAGCAAAATAAAATAATGAATGCACAATATTTGAACAATCAATGCAACCAAGAAAAAGAAAAAGACTTACTATATAATTTTAGGTTTCTTTGAACAACAGAAAGCCAATCTTCTGCTGATAACTTTTCTAAAGATTTTCCATAAGGTTTAGCTGTTTCAGAGGTGTGATTCCCAGTAACATAGTAAATACCTAGAATGATACATAGCATGTGAAATGATTAATCAGATTTATGTATATCTGGAATAAGATTTCTACAGATCATTCAATATAACAATTAATACCTGATATTGATATAAGGTCTTAAAAAACAAGAACTAGTCTTGATCATAAAATGTGGAAAATTTAGCAATTCACTAATCCTGTTATTTCTATATAAATGCTATACTGTTAAGGCAAAAAGGCAAAGTATAATACCAAAATCTTGATTATTTTAAATATCTTCCCAATCATTAGTTGCTAATAAATTGAATTTTTTGGTGCAGAAAATTGAAGTTATATAACATTTGCAACTTAATATGAAATCATGAAAATTTTTAATTACTTTGAAAAAAAACTATTTTTATTGAGTTAAGATTTGTTTGTCCACTTTCCCTTAATAAAAATTCTATCAAATGATTAATTTTTTGTATAATTATACTGCAACGTGCAATATTAGGAGATGTAATGATGAAATTTTAAGCATTAAATATAACTCCTATAAAAAACTAGCATTGTTGCATTTCATGAATTTAAATGAAAAGCTAAGTAAATAGGACTTGATCAATATTTTAGATTCAGACTATTTTTTTCCAATAATGTAATGTTGATGTGAATGCAAATATTCTTAATTTCAGATCAAAAGCATAGTATGAACTGAAACATGCTGTAATATAACCTATATTAAGATAAAAAAAAGGGCAATGATACTGTTACTATGAGAACAGTGAGTGCTGGATACACTTTTACATTGTACTGCATATGCATCAATTTTTGCACATTAAACAAATACAAGGCATAATGTATTTTCCATAACAATTATGATAGACTAAATGAAACAGATAATTTAATTGAGATGGGTATTTAATTATTAATAAAAAATGTAATAAATTTTTTATTTGGATAATAAAAATCAATCCAAACACAAAATAATAAATCTAAATAATATCTGATTCAGCATCTTAAAAAAAATTCCTAGATAACAGTGAAATATATTAAATACAAAGTTACTAATCAATTAATGAATTATTTGTGAAAAATAGTAAAATTTTATTACAAATGAAATACAAACCATCACCCAATGCTCTGGCATCAGATACTCCCCAGTCTTTGTGAAGAATATTTGATATTATATTGTTGAATTTCATTCTCGCATCAATAGTCATGAGCCTATCGCGAAAAATTCGACCAGCTTCATATAACCATGCTTTGAGCAATCCATCTGGTGCCCTTGCAGTTGAAAATCCTTCTTGTGCAAGGTCATATCGAAACAAAGAAAATGACCATCGTGTCAAGTCAACTGGAGTGAAACGGCAGTTACCATAAACCTCGCTGCTAAATTCACTACGCATCTGAAAGTAGCAAAAACAGCTTTTAAAAAGCTAACTTTTTTTGTTAATTTGATAATATGAATAAATCATTTTACTTTTATTATATAAATGATTATCTACATAAAAAAATTCTAATCTTTATCAAACTATTGTTTTATTGGATATATAAGTTTATTGATACAATACAGAAAATTGAAGCATGCTTAGCTACTATATAAACTGAAAAATTGCTTTTCATACCTATTCTATAATTATTTAAGCCTAAATCAGTGTGAATTTGTTAATAATTTCAAGAATAGATGAAAATGTGAAACATTTTAAGCCAATTACATGAAACTTCCAATTATCTGACGCTCACATGATTAAAGGTGTGTGACAAACTTTCTTAGTCCTTAAAAATATTTTACTGTTAAAAATAACTCATTCATAATCAGTTGAATCATTATCTGCTTATCAATATTACTGTTATTGAGTCAGTTTCCTTCAGAGTTTCAGCAAAGTATCTTGAGACAAATCATCTTTGTTATTAGCAGTACTGCATATGATATTTTTGATGCTGTGGGATTTCCAGAAATCTATATCCTTTTATTCCAATCAGGAAGCAGCAGTTTTTGAATGAAAGCTATTCGAAATTTCATCTTTCAGTCATTAATTTAAAGAGTTTGGTCCATATACTGCTTTAACAAAGGTGTTAGGACATCAAGATAGAAAAGGACTTATTTCCACCAATTAATTGCGGGAAATGGGTAAAGGGGTTGGAGTTAACTAAATGTGGCAGATTAATGGAATTTCACTATCATTTATTGATAAACTCTTTTATCTTTAAGCATCACTCAAGTTAAAAACTAAGTTCTTTCATGAAATGCAAGTGCTAAAAGCAAATTATGATTTGTATTTGTACAGAAAATATTTTGAATTATAAATATAATGAAACGCAACATCAATCACAATATTCTATGTAACAAAACGCTTAGATTCAAAATGAGAAAAAGCTCCATATTTTAGTTCAAATAAAGATATGACTACTATTTTTTGTAATTATTTTCATATAAACCAATTTATTAACAACCTAAAAACAATTTGTCATTCTTAATACAATTTATATAAACTTACAGCTTCTAAAAGTTGAACCATAGAGCTTATGAGTTGTCTATTCTTTGAAACATTTCCCCATACAATATGTTCCTTGAGGGAGCTTTGTATTACTGGTATTAGGATATAAGAATATATACTCCGAAGTTGTTCTTGAGTGGGATAACTAAAAAAATTTAATTAAAATTAAGTAACTGTTGCTATTTTAATTAACTAATATTAAGCATAACTTTACATTGAATTTAACTACACTATTAGGTATAGGATTATTTTTAATAAGCATATAATTTCCTCATCTGAACAGTTATAAACAAAATTATACAGTTGAGCCTGAAATAAATTACATGAAAAATACATCAACTTAGAATTGGGTTAAATTTGTATTACCAATTCTATATCCAGATGAAACTTGCTTAAAGTTATTGAATCCAATAATAATACATCGCATATATTAAGAATCTGAGGATTTTTTTAGTATAATGAAATATTAAAGGGGGTAACTTAAATAACTATAATTATGAAGCATCATAAAGATATATTAAAAAACTGAAAATATAATACTTACTCAATGGCATATATGTGCATTATACTTGTGAATCGTGTAGGCAAAGAATTTCGACCAGCTAATGAAACACTGCTCACAGATCCTACAACTTGTATACCCTCCAAACTTATCCACTCAGCATTTTCATCATAAAAACCACGATATGCCAAAATCTAGAATATATGGATCAATTTTAATGTAGATGTAATGTGTATTCAAACTTTTTACTCAATTTTGGCACCTTCTAAAAATTAGTTCATATTTTAGATTTTAAATCAATCAACTCAATACACTAATAGGATAAAGTCTCAAGATAATCTTTCTTTTAACATCTATCTTAATTTATTTTAATAAAACTGACCTGCTGTATCCAAGCAAGTAATTGAGATGTTCCCCACTTGTCTCGCTTTGGCAAACTAAGATCTCTCAGATACAGAACTAAGTGTTCGCTATCCTTAGGCCGTAAAACACGACCATGTTGGGCACCTATAATGGTGCACACAGTCATCAACTTCTGTAAAACATGATGAGGTTTTGTCTGAGCATTACAATGCACCATCGCTGATGTAATGGATTGTTGTTGCTGAAGACAGTATTGAAGAAGAGTGCTATAAGTAAATAAAAATGAACTTCAAGAATTGCAATAATTTTATTCTGTACCTCGGAGGCATTTGACACTGTCACAAAAATAAAAATTTTCCAGGGGAGCAGTTTAAAATTTTTTTCTGCTTCTCCCTTATTACTCAATTATTTTTAAAGAGACAGATATTTACAGATTGAGACTGTTGCATACCATAAGAAAGATAAAAAAAGGTTGGACAAGATTATTGTAAAAATCTATTTTTAAAAAATGATAGATAGTGCCATATGCCTCCCAGGTACACAATTGTAACACAGAAGGAATACTTGAACACTACAAGAGTGACTTACAGCAATTCATCAATTAATAAAGCAGTCAACATACCTTTTACCAGAACCATCAGGTCCAACTAACAGAAAAGGTTGCATTGTGTTATCTAAAATCCAAGGGGATAGATAATGAATTGTTCTCAGGCAATCTTCTGTTTGAACTATTGGCAGAGAACTATTTTCAGAGTCTGACAGCAAATTCTCTTCATCCTATAAAATAAAATGCTACAAAAATAAAAGTCAAATTCTATATTAATTAAAAATATAAAACTAACTGTATCAAATATTATTAACCTGCATCTGATAAGTAGCTAGTCGATCAGATGCTGAATTGTAGTATGTGTTGGAAGGCGAGTTTGGATCTGGTATGATAAGATTTGTCCATGCAAAAATCTAAAAGAAATTTTGTAAATAACTTACTTTCAAATAAAATATGATTTGATTATAGTTTTCTTTTAAATGCAAATAAGGTTTTACTTTTAAAAAATAGAATTACCTCTCTTATCAGTGCATCTCTAGAGAGTTTTTTCAAATTACTACCCAGGCCTCTAGTCAGCCCCATTGCAAACTCTGATATATTTTTTACATTTTTAAGATGAGAAAGGCCATTCATAACGGTCCCCACAACTGATGTTTCCAAGACAAAGTCATTCTGAAATACAAGTATACCATTAAATTACAAAAACTTCACAGAATAATATTTTTTTTAGTGCAAAACTTTACAGTACAATATTTAAAAAATGCTAATATATATAAAATTCAATTTTCAAAACATTGAACGTTTTAAGAGGTCAGTTTTGAAAATAGATTTTAAAACTGTGTTGGTATCGAAAATTTAATTATTTTTAAAGGGTAAAATTCAATAAACACCTCAAAAATTTTAAATGTATAATTAAATCATTACTAAAGAACATATTACATTTAAGTTGATCAAGTTCTTACTAATACTAGATATTTTTCTTAAGCTCAGTTGTACTTCCATTGAATAATTATATTAAACTACTTACAATGCTTTGTTTGATTTGTAGGTTAAATTAAATCAAATTAGGACTTGAATTTTTCACAAATGTAAAAGTTTCATAATTTTGTAAGAAAGTTCAATTATCAAAAAAATTAATTGTATGTCTTTTAAACTGTTAAACAGAAATAAAAGTAACAGAAATAATAAAACATTTTGTTGCTTTTATTGAGCTTGAGGGGTTAATAATTTATTCAAAATTCTAACTAAAACACACAAGAGTGGGAAAAAGACTAGTCAAGAGAAAGAAAAATAATTCCAAATGTTTTTTTAATATACAGTTGATTATTTTTCTATTTATTCATTTTAATGTATGCCTTACTAAAAGTTTCTATTCAATCCTTTGAAAAACCTAATGAAAATTTAATTAATAAAAATACTATTTTAGTTTGCAAGATAAAATTTTGAAATAAGATACCTGCTTTAAGACCCAATCTAGAGCCTTATAAAAGTAATCATCTATAAATGTTTGTAACGTGAGTCGATTATTTTCATCTCGTTGCAGCAACCATGCAGTCACTAATGATTTTACATTAACATCTTCATTGCTAAAAACAAACGCATTCAAAGTAATGTATAAAATAATCTCCTAAAATCAAAAATAATTAAAATTTGAAAAATAAAGAATGCGATATTGTAATTATAAATTTTCATTCTAATTAAAGCAACTAACCTTAAAAATATTATACCCATTCTAGAAATTGTGGCAGGAGAGGCACAATTCAAATCGTGAGTTTCAAACAAGAAATTCACATTGGAACCAAACTGGATACGCTCCCCTGATGGCATGGTTAGCAGCCGATTGTCATCCAAAACTGAATTTAGCGATTCAATCCATTCAGGATCAATATCACCATCACATATTATCCACGACACAACATCTAAACAGAAATAAATATATAAATGTACAAAAAAAAATTCTTTACTCTCCTTGATAAAGTAAGAAGGCTCACTTTCTATACACATTTCATACTAAATTTGGTTTCTCCTTTTACTTTTGTATTCTAGATTTTTCTATAGAAACATCCTTTCTCTTGTTTTTCATCTTAGTGGCTTTCAGTACTGGCCTCTTGGAGGATTTTTATTACTTTGATTAATCTATTATTTGGAATATTGGAATTAGTGGGGGAGTCCATTTGTGACATCCCTTCATGCCCCTCTACAGTGGCATCTATTAGATCATTGACAGGGCATTACCTGACCAATTTGCATCATTTTGGCATTTAAAGTAGCCCAAAATGTGCCCTGTGCAAAGGAATGGCTGACATAGACTGTAACCACTTTTTGGAATGTTACGTATTACCATTCAGGTACAGGAGAGGGCGTCCATGCATGCTTTTGGAAGGCCCAAGAATTTTGATTTTTCTATCTTTTAGTTCTATGCTCTAATATCATGTGTCACATAGTAATACATAGAGATTACTAGATGTATTTGTCTAAGTGCCTCCGTAAAAAAATTATTTGGAATACTTATTTATGAGGGTGAGTCAATAACTATCCAAAATGCTGGTGTATTTGTGTTTCTTTTGGCAACACTGTCATTTTAGCATGCATTGTTAAGTGAAATTCGTCTCATTCATATCTTTCTTCAGGCTTGAAGTTCAGCTTTCTCTGATGTGACATTAACCATGACTGTTATGCATCAAAGAAAACCAGTGTTTAGTGATCTATTTATTTTTATGTGGGGTTCTGAAAATGCATTGGACCAAAAATTATCAGACTTTCTGTACAATACAGGAACGGTTTTTGATCTAATAGTGTCTATAAGGGGATTAAAAAGTTCAATAATGGCTGTACAAGTATTATAGCACACTAAAAAAATTAGAAACTCATCCACAGCCACAATATAGAGCGTTTACATGACATGACACAATTTATTACATGTTGTTCAATTCTTATTTTTTACACTTATACATAACACAATTTCAAATCAATAAAAATCATTCATTCTAAATTAATTTTTTCTGAACCACTTAGAACATTCATTCCCAGACCTGGATTCAAACTCAAAGCCAGTGAAACTGAGAGGCAGAAATCCATAGCTTCAACCATGATCTTTAGATTTAAAGTCAGCAATCAGAAATTGTAGAAACTAGGGTTTTTCTAATGGTGGGGATAATTAAACATTACTCATTATGGCACTACAATGGTGAATTTATAAACCACTTTGTGTAACCCTGGTGTACCACATGGAGTGGGTTCACATTACACCTCACATACTATCACATTCTAGACACAACCCACTAATAGAGACATACATTCTAAATAGACAAACATCCATGCCTTACACCAGATTCAAACCAGGAACTTTCTTATTCAGAAGCCTCCACCCTGACCAATAGACCTATTGTTCAGCAATGTATGTAGAAACTAGAGGTAGATTCTATAAAAGCAGCTATGAAACTAATAATCTATGTTATATTCAAGTAAATTTCACATCAATATTTGTGCAGTAAGAGCATGACAGCAAAAAAAATAGTATGCTTCTTTTCGTAAAACTTCATTTAAAAATAAATCATGAATTGTACCTTAAGATTATATAGTTTTCAAAGAAAAAATATAGCATGGGGAAAATTTTCAATACCATCGGGCTCTTTAATAACTTGTCGTGAGCTAAGAGTTAGAACACCATCATGCCATTCTCTTGTATCTAAATCAATGTATCCTAGGAGCTACAAAACAGTAACAAAATATTAATGTTAACAGAGCCATGTGTATAAAATATAAACTCTTTTACATAAATTATTTACAAATTCAGAATTTAATTCTTACTCAGTTAATATATAGTTATTTTATCAGATAATTTTAATCTAGAAATAAATTATTTAAAAGCACAATAACACAATAAATAATTCAAACTGAAGAACATACATGTGTTTTGGGAATGGATTTGGGATTAACAATATAACATTTGACTTGTTGACCAAGGGAATGAAGAGATTTCATTAAAAGCTTCCACAAAGTAGATTTTCCAGATCCACTAGGCCCAACAATGACCACCCCCATTCTCTGTTGCAGTTGTTCATGAAGTTCTAGTACTTTTTTTACCTGAAATAAAATAAGCCACATTCAGATACTTACCTTGAATACCTTGATTTGGAGTAGATATTCTTAGTTTCATCTTATTATTTATATTGTAAAAATATTTTTGATTCATTATTTTTATAAATCCAAATTTTAGTAAAGTAAAATTTAGTGAGTAAACACAAAAAACATAAATTTTATTTACTTGATTGTCAGATAAGACAAGCTTCATTTGAGCCATACTAGATTTAACTGCCTCAGCTAATAGTTCATAGTCAATATTTTTAAATTGTACTCCAGGGAAAAGGTCACGAATAAGAGCATCAAATCGACAGCAATCAGTATAAGTCAACTTAGACAAAGTATTTGTTCGGAGGCTATGAACAACCAGTTCATTTTCAGCTTGAATATCAACTTCTCCTAAAAATACAAAAACACATTTTTAATGAATTTTAAAATTTTGAATAAAAAATCTCTTTCAATTTAGAAGCATGAATCATGTGAATGAAAAGAGAAATAAACGATAAGCAGTCAGCAATTTAACACATAACAGATGTTTAATTGCCCTAACTTAGGGATTGAAAGCACAAGTTTGTGATACACACATTCCACTTTTCTACATACTGTTAACTAGAGTTTTTAAACTCATTTAGCTGATTAAATCAGTGATTGCATGTTTTTTTTAAATCAAAGGGTCAGAGCAAAATTATTAGTTTTCTGGAAATATCATATAAATGACGTGATGAAAACAGATTTTAAAAGAAAAGCTGTTAAACAAAAATTAAATCATTTTGTTTAGATAAAAAAAATCCAAATACATGGCTAAAATTATTTTTATGATTTTTAGAAACATTTTGTAACACTTTTAACAGTTAATGGATATAAATGAATATATGTAAGGGAAAAGCATGTTCCTCATTTTTAATACTGATAAAATTTTCTAAATAATTTCTTTTTCTAACTCTCCTCACAATTAACCAGTTAAATGAAAGTTTTAAGACTTTCATTTTTGTGGAACTATGTTTAAGTCTGACAATTAATATATAATCAATCATGAAATGATGTTCATTAAGTTCAGCACCACATTACTCTTTACATGCATTCAAAACTTCACAATTATGTAGATGTTTTTTTGAATTGACAGAATACAGATTTATATACATCCATTTATATGCACTCAGACAAATGGATGAAATATTTCTCTGCAATATAGCACAACCTAATCCCATGACTATTCACATCTAAATTCAATAATAAACACCCTAAACACAAAACAGAATTGAAAATCATCTGTACACGGTTCTTTCATTGGTGTTTAGAAATTTTTCTGAACCAAAAGCTAAATTTGCTTTTAAATACCCAAATTCTCGAATGATTTTGAATATTTTTGCAGACCCAGTCTTAGTAAAAAAATTGAAGAAATAATAGTCATTAGAGTTTCTGTTTATAGCAAAATTTATGATTTTTTAGGTTTCAAAAATATAATCACTCTCACTTTGATTTGATAAATGGTTTTCTGACTATTTGATTATTTCCAGAGCTGTAACTTTTTATTTCCTAAGAACATGTAACTTAAATCAAGTGTAAAAACATTTAAGGATTAAAATATGATCCTCTTTGCATGGTTCTTCAAAGTTTCCTCTGAATTCCTTTTCTTTCTTTCACTCACCATTAATTGCATTTCCTTCAGCGAAGTATTAACGATATGAGTATGTCTTTCTTTCCTAATTAAACCACATTCTAAAATAATTTTCTTTTAAAATAGCTCTGTTTAAAAACTGACGCTGTTAATTTTTAATGGGTGAGCCTAAAGTAAGAATGAAATAGGTGTTAGCAGACTGAAAATGAATTGTTTAAGAAATGAGGAATTATTTTTATATGAGATGGTAGTATTATCATTTAGTGAATTCTAAACGATTTCCAAAAAATTCTACTGAATCGAGGTGCAACTATTGTCTGTATTAAGTAGTTTTGTTTGTGATAAATGATAGAAATCATGCTAGTTGGAATAGTAGTGCCTTATACATTAATCTTATGGGAGCTTTTATGGGTGCTTCAGAGATAATTTGTCTAAGAGACTACTCATTGTTAGCAATCTTCCATTATAAGTTTCATTATACTCTTAATTTCCCTGTTTAATACATACTTGGTTCTTTTTCTGAAGAACTATGCTTAACCTGATGAAGTTGCTCTCCACAGCTTTTAAGAACAGTTTTAAGAGCACGCAGACCCCAATCATAATGCTGTTGTTGAGACAAAAGTTCCCTAAACATATACACAGAGTATTATATTACAATAAAAAATTTATTAAAACTATGACTTATACAATAAGAAAGTACACAGCACTTAGTTATGATTATGTGTGTTACAATCTAATTCTTACATTGTAACTTTGAATTTAGTGTGCTATTATTTCATGACAATTTTTTTAACTATAATGCAGTCAACTTATGATTATCTATGACTTTGTAGTGATTATTTTTTGTTGCTAAAATGAATCATTTCCATGAATATATTCTAGCAAGGATATGTTCTTACAGATTTATTTCATAGAAGATGCATTGCAGAAATACATTGCTTCTGTGCAGACTTGAACACTAACAAGTAACTGATTATTTTAAGATCTGGACAAGCTTTCAGTATGAACTTATTGGTTGCAAAAAATAATTGCATGTCTAAATATAAAATAGACAAACATTCCATGTGCGTTTTGTAGACTAATTTATGTGTCCTGTAATATTTAATAATCTGCAAATTTTATTATCCCTATTACTTGCATCACACATTACTGTGAATGATCAAGAGTTGACTAAGCATATATAAATTTGTATAAATGATATTAATTAGCAAGGAGATATTTTACATTTCTTGTTATTTAATATTGAGTAGTCTAAAGTGGGTGTTAATAGTGATATCTAAGCTTTAGTGACTAGAAACAATATACATCTTACTATTATGATGCACTAACCTTAATTTTATCAGAAAAAATTTAATCCTTCAGAAAAAAGTGTTTAAATCTCAGGATGTACAGGGCATAAAAATATAATTTTTGTAAAAGTAATTATATAAATAGAATAATTTATAGTAATTAAAATTTGCATAATCCTATAAAATTTTGCTACGATTAAAATAATGATGTCTTTTGAGCAAAAATAGTACAATAAATTTTAAATACCAACATTAAGAAACAATAAGTTATTACTTTAATAGAACTTATTATCTGCTCTAAAACCTATTATCTGCACTTTAAAATTTTTCAGAAAATATAAATAACCAAAAGATGAAATATTATTTTGTTTTCGATAGGTAAGTGAATATATTTAAAGTTTTATGCTTTTCTTTATTGTGAAATATTCAAAAGGCGTGTATTTGTTGAAAGTGGAGGTATATTCATTGGAGTGGAGGTAAGACATTTAAAATTATTTTGAGATAATATCTGTGTAAAACCACTCCTGGGTAAGAAATCTATAATGTGATGTTTGTGTAGGTCTTCATGAGTACATTATCACAAGGAAACACTAGATTTAAAAATAATTCCTCTAACCTGGCTAAGGAGAAGATGGCAACAACTTTGCGACCCAATTCTTTAGAAAATTTGTATCCTTCAGAAAATAGAAGCACTTCAGCAATAAGGTCATTATCAGGTGAAGTCATAGCAACAGGACGAAAAAGTTGTTTCAAATTGTCTGGAAGTTTCTGTCTACCCCCATACTTCTTTCCAGCAGGATTCATGGTAATAAATATTCCAGAGTTAAAATTGATTTTAATCTAAATTAAGAAACTTTGAGTCAGAAACATACATTTTGAGGTATAAATAAAACTGCATTGTGCATTATTGCATCACAAAAAACATAATGAATTGGCACCAAAAACTACCCATTATTTCAAGTCAAGTATTCAATGCAATTTTTTAAAAACAGCAATTTTAAGAATTTCTCTTTTTTAAGTGATTATGGATACTTGTTTGGAAGTTTTATCAAATATTTGAAGGTCAATGAAAAATCTGATATCAACTAGAAAACACTTTATGCATTTTATGTACTTACTATTCAAAACAAAAATTTTATTCATAAATAAATTTGTTATGTGCGCTGGATACTTCTAAGCCTGCCACAGGTACACTACAATCAAAATTCCTTTTTTCTTGCTACACAAAATATATGATAAATTAAAAGTTACTAAAACATTTTCTATTCTAATTTAACAAAATATTGAAACGTTATTTGAAGATGACATTGGAGAAATGCATTTTACTGATGTAGTCAGTATTTTTTTATTCAATATTAAAATATTGCTTTCAGTAATTTCTTTTCTACTAATTTTTATTTCCCTCTGTATTTTGAAGTATACTGTTGAGAAAATTTAGTTTTAAATTGAAATACACCCAGAAAATGGTTTTTAAGATTCTGCTCTACAGATAAGAAATATGTGAATTATTGATATCAGTTTCTAAAAAAGTCTTAAATATTTTATTTTTTGATAAAATTTTTAATTAGACATTTATCATGCCTTTAAAAGAAAAAATTAGAGATAGAAAACATTTCACAAGACAATGATTCAACAAAGCTTAAATATTCACATGATATTCATTAGTTTTCACTACAATTTAGAATATCATAATTTTGTTATATCTAATTATATCTTTTACATTGTAATTTTATTAAAACATGGGGTAAAACTATCAAAAAGAGTAAGTACATAACCTTAGTATACCACACAAAAAGATATATCAACCTCTGGATTTTTTTTGTTTCATTAATTTAATTGGATTGAATAATTTTATTAGTTTGATTCCCTTTCGTCTGTTGCTCTATGGTCACTTTTTTGCCACACAAGAGCAAATTAAATGAATAATTTATCAGCCATATTCACTCAGGTCAAATTTGATGATAGATATAAATAAGAGTACGGTTTAATAATAATAAACTAAATTTTCTTTGAAATGATTTATCTTCACTGTACTCATCCCTATTCATTCATAGGGAACAGTGCAATTTAAGAAATTAGCTTACTTTCTTATGATCCAATTCAATTTCTCTAGTTTTAGTCTTCAGAGCTGTTTGAATTATTTGAATTTGTACAGACAATGCTGAAAGAACAGATTCTTCCAAGCGATTGAATTCATCAAAACAACCCCAAGCTCCACACTTAACTAATCCAACGAAAATACGACTCATGGACTTCACATCAATACCCTATAAAAGTTAAAGAACACAGTGATTTTAACCATAGAAGCATTAGTGAGAATAAGGATAAAAGTTTGAAAATGCAAGAGATATTATTTTTTTAAAGCTCTGCATCGAAAATTACTAGAAATAATCACAGAATTAATTAAATTGTCTAGACATTTTACAGTTCTCAAAATTTTCAAATGTCTAGTTGTTGAAAAAAATCTGTTTCACTTCCAATTTTTATTTCAGAATTACTTTTATAAGACATTGTCTAGATTTTAATCATTGCAAAGATTCATAGATTTAAACTGTGCTTTTGATGCTATTTTTACTTAAGATGAAGGAAATCACTTTTGGAAAATCTTTACAATCTGTTGTATACATGTCAGTACAAATGAGATTTTCATCATGATTCCAAATTTTCAAATTTTTTTTAAATGTTGCATAACCTATGCTTTTAAGCATAATTTTAAGTGTTTTGTACAATTGTTTTTGCTTTACAATCGCGTTTTGCACTTACCAAATACATTTAATTTTATTTTTATGTATACAAACTATTATGTGCATTACAATTTTGATAATACATGGAAAATCTGTGCATATGAGACCTATCAATTTTTGATAATTTATTAAAAGTTGTGACCACGTTATATCTAACTTTCGCACAACTTGATACTTTTAGACTAAATGTTAGATGTAGGCTTTTTATTAGAAAACAGTCTAAACATTTTATAATGATTGGACAAAAACTGCTAAAGTTTGTTTTGAAAGTTCACTGCCCCTTCAAAAAAATTTAGATATTATCTTTGTAATAATAATAAAGTTGCACTAATGTGCAAAGGAAAAGATAAGAATTAAAAATTAATGTTATTAATTTAGATTATTAAAGATAATTCTATAGTGAAGAATGCTAGGTTTATTTGCAACATCTGAAAAAGATTAACCTTTTTTCATAATCATGATCTTAATAAATAATAACAAAAATCGTGCTCTTTTAATCTTTTAATAGGAAATCTAATTGTAATTCAATTTAAAATGTTAACTTACTTCATCACAGTTAAAAACTAAAACTTGACGTCCAAATAAAGAACCCAATGCTTTTACAGATTCAGTTTTACCTGTTCCAGCAGGTCCATATGGATTTCCACCCATTCCCATATGCATACCTGAAAGTTTTGTACTTGTAATACAGAATTTTAAAATTACAATGAAGGATAATAATTCTTTCATTTAAAACTTTTTACATCATTCAAAAAAAATAAATAAACCATTTTAAATCAATTATTTAAAACTATATTTAGAGAGTTTAAAATAGTGATATTAAAGTTTACTATCTAAGTTTAGTTATACTATAAAGTTTATATAGAAAATCATATATTTGCTAGACAAAACATGATACTAAGATAACGACAAATGTATAAAATAGCACTATGATAAAATTTAGTAGAAATAAACATAAAAACTATGGAAACAGCAGAAAAATTAATATGCATAAGAATTTCTAAACACGTGATTTATTTCATTAAAAAATTAATGCTTTGGTATGTTTTTATATGTGCAGTATAAAAAGCATGGTTGATAAAAGTCTCTTTACGTTAGTTAAATATGTATATCTTGGATATACAAATTAAAACTCATGAAGGGGGAGAACTGGCAGTTTAATGTACAATCACCATATTACTATAGATAAAGAACTATTGAAAGCTTGAGTTAAATATTTGAAGAGAATATCACTAACAAGAATTTTTCACAAAATAATCTTAATTAAATCATCAGAATAAAAAGTAAAAACACAATTTAGAGTTTCCTTTCTATGCATATATTTATTCAAGATTTACTAATGGAGGAACAAATGTATTAAGGTTTTTATTAAACACTGTCGATTTCAGATTGAAGATCAATCAATCAGATTCAATATAACATCTTAATTGAAGACAAATATAACATATGAGAAGCTCAAAAATCCCAAGATTCATTCCCAACTTTAGGAAATAGATGTGTAGGTTGTTATGAAATATAACAGACTATTTGATGAAATTTTAATTTTCCCGAGTGGTCTGTCTGGTACTATCAGTGATTATAAGTCCTCTTCAAATGAAAACAGCATTCAAACCAAAGTAAAATTCTTCTATATAGATCAAAATCACCACTGTTTCATCCAAAGATAATCCAGTGCCAAAATAATTCATTTCTTTTAAATGAAAAGTCCACATAATGATGCATAAACATCACTGGTCTACTAAAATTTAGACATCTTTAGTAATATTTGAATACATTTTTATTCACTTCTTTCAGTTAGAATTACTTTGTTTAAATACCTTTTTTCAGTTTATGAGATAGGATACTTTTTAATTAGTTGGTAGCTACAAGACCACTGAAGGCTTTGAAAGCAAAAAAGTTGGACTCTAATAGAAAAATTAAAATATTGAACATTGATTGTATATTGCATTATAAAGTCAATTTCCAACCCCAAATCAGTTACTAATAATTCCTACAAGCGTAAGGAGCTTATTTACAGCAAGTGAAATTGAGGGATTTTCTCCTTCCCTATATTTGACATATTTGAGTTTTAGATAGTCACAATGATCTTGCCTGTTTCAGTATTTTTCAAATTCTAGCATCTTGGTTTTTGATTGCTTTGCAGACATTTAATCCAGAACAAATTAGAAACATTCTTTCTAAACTTTAATTTAACTTCATAATCATTACACAAAATAACAGAATGCGTTGAATAAGAATGCTAAATAAATAAATGATATACTTAGTTGTTTACCTTGTGTCAGAGTAAGGTAGCATTTATCAGTCAATGGAGTGTGAACTAATTTAGCAGCAATACCTTGATATTCATAACTGTATTCAAATTCTGCATCAACCATTTTTCCAACTACATGCTTGGAATTGATATAAAATCTAAAGAAATGCAAAAAAAGGCACAAATTAAAATGTTTATATTTATTAGTTATAAACTTGAATCAGAGGTTTAGAAATATAATTTAGGCTTCAGTATATTTTTATATTTTAATCATAATGCGGATAAATAAAAAAATAGCAGCAGTTCCTTTATATTCATAACCATATTTAAATTCTGTATCAATCATTTTTCCCACACAACCACATGCTTGGAATTTATATAAAAACTTATAAAAATAAGTTTAGAAAAGCATAAATTAAAATGCTTATGTTTGTTAGTTATAAATTTGAATAAATTTAATAATTTAAGCTTGAATACATCCTCTTGTGAGAATAAAAGTATTCTAAAATACAGAAAACTAATCTTATCCAATAGTAGCATATTTGACAACATATTTATTTGACATAATGATAATAAAGGCAAATAACTTTTTATAAGACAAAACTATTTGGTTCAGTGAGTGTCACAATTATCATAAATTCAAAAGTATACATAAGTTCACATCTTTTATTCTACTATACAACAAATTTTTCTGTTTCATCTCACCTCAGTCTCTTTTGCCAAGACCAATCATCTATTGATCGCACTTTATCTTTCAGTAATTCCTCTGCAACACTTATGTTGTAAATGGTATCTAAAATTAGAGCTTTTAACTTGAGGCGTAAAAAAGGTACTTCTTTAGATGCAGACATATTGGCATTAGTATAGGCATCAAGTTGGGATTCTAATTCTTTGAGGAATGTAGACAGTGAGTTCCGAGAAATAGCTTCTTCACAACGTTCTACAAATAGGATTTGTTCACTCAAGCAAAGAATCTAAAAAATAGAATATTAATATATTGGTAATAATCATGTTTGTCTGAATATAGTTTGAGTTATCTTTTTAAATTCATAGAAGTTTTAAAAACTCTTTCATACACACACACACACACACACACACACACACACACACACACACACACACACACACACACACACACATAGAATCTTTTTAAAGAAAAACAAGAAAAAGAAAAAATTTAAGACCAGAATTATTAAATGTAAATATTTTTGAATTTAAGTCACTATAAAGTAGTACTGCAACTTTGTAAATTTAGTAGCTTAACTTAAATTTGAATCAAATATCTTGATAATACAAAGAGCTTTAATAAAGATTTTAAATTAGAAAAATTTCATGTTTATTGATTAAAACTTTTATATAAATATATGAAATTCTTTTCCAGTCTTTTTTAAAACTGATATCTCCAAAATTTGTGCTCAGAGTGTATAATGAAGTTGAAAATGAAAAATTTATTTACATTATTTAAATTTTCATAAAATTCTAGATTTATAAATACTAATATTCCTTTAACTATATTAATTCCTATAAATACTAATAATTTTGATAAAACTTTATATAAATAATTTCATTATGAATTTAATTTTAACACATACTAATATCCCTTTATAGATAGTTTCTTAGAACTTTATCCATATTTAGGAAAGTAACTCGAAGTAAAACTATAGCAAATAAAATTATAGTAATAAATCATCTAGAAAATTTTTTGTAATGTTCTATATTAAGAAAATTCAGTTTTTTATGTCCTGAATTATCAGAATATGACCATTATTATTTTTAATGTTATTAGTTGTAATAAATATACAGAAAATAAAATTTATAATTAATGATCAGTTAACTAAATAATATGAAACATTAATCCAATTCATATTTAACATCCGATTCAAGCTTATAATAACATGTAATCATAAATATAATATTAAATACAAATGTAATTAAAGATGAATGACCTGCAATCAAAACAAAAGGAAAAGGAATAAAAGATGGAGGTATTTTAGTGGAAATTTTTTTCATTGGAGCACAAATGAGCTGTTTGTGAAAATAACTTTAGAAAAGTAATAAGTTAGTGGTAATTGTGTCTAATTATTTGTTTTCTCTGTGTGGGTATTTCTTTTATATGGACAACTTCATAATTTAACTTTTTGACTTACTTGACTACTACTTGAACTACTTACTTGAGATGGAAACTGCAAGGGATTAATGCTTTGTTCACTTTGTCGGCTTAACTCAACACATTCAATTAATGACATATATAATGTATTTTGCATCTCTTTAGCCAGGTCTTTTAACCAAATCTACAAGAAAAATTCTACATAATTTACTTTTACCAATAATAGGTTTCAAAAAGATGATTTAAATCAGAATGTGCTCTTAGCATAAATTAAATACAAAGATTTTAATATATGTAGAGAAAATAAACAATAAATATCTCACATTTTTTATAAACAATCTATATACTATAGAAGAATAGTAGGATATTCAGGAATAGATATTCAGCATATTAATTGGTAGATTTCTCATATATTTCTGATCCAATTATTTCTAATAAAATTTTAATAACAAGAGTACACACTTTCAAATGCATAATTATCAAATTTTACTTATGAATTTCACATGGGAAACAGTAAAACAGTCTAAATATTTATTTTGTGAATAATATAAATAAACAATCCATTCAGAATGCCACTGAAATAATAAATGTACTAAAACTGCAAATGTGAATTTCTCAGTGGATTATACAAAACACTTTTGACAATTTATTGTATATTAATATATTTTAAGAATGAGATATTTATCTAAAGCAAGTTGAACAATAACTAAGGTCAAATAATGTATTTTAGTTTTAACCAAATTTAAGAAAATTAAAGACAATAGAAATCATGCATTCTTTGAAAATAAAATATCACATAGCAAATAATTTGCTATGTGATATTTTATTTGATATTTATATGATATTTTATTTGATATTTTATGTAATATAATATTATTATTTATTTTTTTTAATCACATTGAAAAAATTACTTCAATTTCAGGTATGATGGCCACAGCTTTCTGCAGATGGACAACTTCATTTTCTGCAGACACAATTGCTGTAATACTTGTCATGTTGTCATCAAATTGGACATGATGAATTCCAGCAAAAAGTTTTTTCAAATGTGACTGAATCACAGTAGCCTTTGTAGATTGTCCTAATATTTCTAAAAGATCTTCATCCCCAAGGAAATAAAAACGAGGAAATATTGACCGCTTTTCCTAGAAAATAACAGATATTAAAAGAAATTAAGTACCTTATATTTGCATAAGGACAGGTAAAGATTATTTAGCTTAAAAATAAGAATTTTAAGGGCTTTTAAGAAACACAGAAGTAAAAGTACCTCTAAGAATGCATTTAATGCTCTCTGACAACGATTAAGTTGATCTTGAAGATTATTTAAGATATTAGGGAGATTAGAAATGGATATTAAGGAAATCACTCTGTCATCTTGACCTATACTGCCCATAATAAACCTAAAGAAAAGAAAGTTGTTATTTACAGAAAAAACATGTTATTTATTAAAACATACGAACTTCCAGATATACCCCACCTAAAATTTAGTTCTGCAATGGAGAATTCAAATTGTATATGCTAATGCAGGGACAACTAATCTCTAATAAATGGTACTCTTAACTAGTTTTTATAAAAAATTTATATATGTGAAATGTTTTATATATATAGAAATCAAGATTATTGTTAATTCACAAATTCCAAAAAAGATGAAAATGCTAACCAATGCACAAACAAAATGAGTCTAATCGATTGATTTTATCACAATATAACCTGAGTTATTCTAAAAATACGGATTCAGTTTCATCATATACAAAGTAATAATTTTCAGGTCATAAAAAATTAATTTAAAATGTTTAATTAAATCTTTGTGGCATGCAATATCTGAAATATATTAGTAATCCTTCAGTTGAATGCACTTAAACTTTTAAAGATTTAATGTTAAAAGATTTTTTAGCAATTTTTAAGCTACAAATCTAAAATTTATGGAGTAAAAAAATTGTCTTGGTGTTCGATTTTAACTTAATTCAAACTGATTTAGGAATGAAGCCCAAACAGTTATAAGTTCTTTAATGTTTTAACATATTTAAACAGAACTTATTTGGGGGCAGTTACATATTTCATTCCATGCAATATCTAACTAGATGCAGTATTATTTATAAACAATTTTACACGAAGATATTGTGATTACATAATAATTTATTTCTTATTTGTTAATTTCTTATAATCCAAAAACAGTTTATACAAATGTATTTAAAATGAACAATAATATAAAATACTCATTTCTTATTTTTGTATTATATGTATATTTGACTCTTAGTGCTCATATTTTAATAATAAAAATAAACCTGAATTCTTTGCAGATAGCTGCGAATCGAGTTCTTTCCGATGGTAAGGATCCTCTCCCAAATATGGGTTCAAGATAAACCCACTTTCTTTGTATGAGATTCAATTGATGCAGTGATTGATCTAAAAGATTCAACCTAGAATCCCAAATGGATGCCCGATCTTTGAAGTGCTCATAAAAAGCAGTATCCTTTAGGGACTGAAGGAGACATTGATTTTCTCCTACCTATAAAAATTATTTTGCTTTAGATAGATGTTTTAAATTAGATTAAAAGTAAACTAGTTTAAATGACACAATTAAAAATACATACATGCTTAAGCGCAATTAAAATAGAAGAGAACAAATTGTTTTTCATCCATAAACACTAAAGTAAACAAATTCAAGAAATGCAAAAATGCTCTGATAGAACATTATTGGGGAAAACTACTATAATGCTAAAAGTTTGATGTATATGTTACCGTTAAAACTCCAAAGCCGTTAATGTGCACATTACCTAGGTAATCCAGATTAGCTTATTTGTTCCGTTAAAGTGTGGAATCATCTACAAAATAAGTTTTCCACACTTTACCTAGGTAATGTGCCCATTAACAGCTTTCGAATCGTTAAAGCGCAAAAGTTTGTATCTCTAATTGTCTTTCCTTCCTCCTTCCCTTTCTTCTTACGCTTATGCTTTCTAAAGCTCGTGTCTCCGGCGTCTTGCCATCAAGTTGATTCTATCTACTTGATTCTTTAGATATCGAAAAATAATTAAATAACATTATGTTTCAACAATTGTTAGTATATTTTATTTACATCTGCTGATTCTTATATGAAATTACTTATAACTTTATGGGAAAAAAGTATAGCGCGTTTTTCAATTAGTAGTACCTAGTATTACTGAGTTGCTTGTCTGAGTATTAATTTAAGCGTACAGAACAGTTGCTGTTGTTCGAGCAAAGATCTTATTTTACTTTAACGAGTGCCTAGTAGGTAATGTGCAGATTATGTAGGCGATCTGCAGATTATCTAGGTAATTTAAGAAATGAAACAATTTTCCGCACTTCAACAGATCGCCGTAGTTAATCTGCACATTACCTAAGTAATCTTCAGATTACCTGATTACTGTACTTAAGCGGTAACATATATAGAAATACAGCAAAAAAGAGACAAATATAAGCTTTATTCAAAATATTTAAATTGATATTCTATGAATACTTCAGGTGATAAAATACTTCAGGTGACAAAACAGAACATGCGATTATAAAAAATGGTATGGCATAGCTTTAAAATAAAAAAAATTATTAGTTGGCTGAGTATAAAGTTAAATTACATTAGATGGCAAAAAATTAAAATTATGATTGATGAAATTCTCAAAGAAAAGCAATACATAATTTTAAACCCCAGTTATACAATTCTAAAACATATTAGGGAAAGTAAAATACATAAACTTAGGGATTAAATTTAAAAAGAAATTAATGCGTAGCAATTTTTCAAAGCACTTTCCCAGTTTGAATTTAATTGTGAGAAGAAAATTAATTTTTTTCACGAAACAAACAATACTAAAACAAAGAAAATAATCACTTTATTAAGGAGATCTTTCCAATCTTTAATGAGTACAAGAGTATTCCCAGATGAATCTTCATGTTCAGTCAAAGAAAATCTCGATTTAGCACTCCATAGATCTAGTTCATTCAAAGCTTCACGGATGGTTACTTCTCCTTGTGCTCTGTCATTTAAATTCTATGAAAAACAAACATACTGTACTTCTATTGATTCATTAAACAAAATCCAATAATTTCGGTACTCTTTTGAAAATAAATATTTGGAAATTAATTTCCTTAAGAGAATAAATTTCAAAATAGAGGAAGATTTAAATTTTTTTAAATGTCTAAATGTAACTATAAGGAACACTAAACTCTAAATTTTGGTGTATTGGGATTTTGCATCAAAAAACCCAACCAAACCACTCAAAAATTCAAAAGGGAAAGAAATTTGGGACATTTGCTTTTATTTAGTTCACATAATTACATACAGAAAAATTAAAAAGTGAGAGGTACAATATATTAGATAGTGTTAAATATAGTAGAATGGAAAAGGACTGTTGAAAATTTTATGCCAAAAGATGAAAATATATTTAGTTTAATGGAATAGTAGCCAAACAACCAATATTTGTCAACAACATAAAAATATATTTACTTTTAAATTCTCAGCATTTAGTTTTATCAAACTTTTAGCTCTCAAAAAATGTCCAAATTCAAGTTGATCCACAGATACTGCTGGCACATCCAAAATCCGAAACATTTCACCCCAATGTTGGCTGGAAAAAGTGTCTCCCCGGCAAAATTTCAGCAATGGAATAATGCTCTGAAAATTTGTGTAAAAAACAAACAAAACAATAACAGTAGTAAAACAAATTTTCCGACATGACATATATTATACTTAAAATAATTTCATTGTATTTTTCAGCAGATTGTAATGAACTATATCATTCAAGACAACCACATATAATAATCACACTATTGTTTTTATATTACCTCATTACCTATGGATATTGCATGTATTTTTTAGTATATAGCTGCAAAAAAAAAATTATTTAAAAAGTATTGTGCTTGAAAACTATTCACCCTATTTATGTATTTAAAACGCACTACTCTTTGTTAAATTTTATGTAATTGTAGGATGTAGTTTTACATTTCCTGAAATCTCATACAAACTGGAGGACTATTTCTCATAAAATTTGCAGACATAATGTTAAAGCATGTGAAATAATTTAATAAAAATAAATTAGAAATATTAATATTTATGCAAAACAAATTTTTGATGCTCTAACAAGCATTTTGTAAATATTCCAATAAATAATTTTTTAATTAGGCAAAGAATTATCATGATAAAAAGTTCTTTCAAAATTACAGGGGGTTCTGATGTCTTAATAAATTTCTTATGGAAGAATTGAGTTGAATTAAAAACTTATCAGCAACATATCAAGGAGATCTAGTATGGTTTTACTTCCATTCATTCTGAAATGGAGGTATCTCCTTGGATCAGGCCATACTTTTTCTGATTGAGTGGTCAGATCCTCTACAAACCCTGAAGTAGTAAACTATGACTTCAAAAAGGTCTTAAACACATGATTAAGATGTTATTTTTGAACTTCTTTAATTATATCTTTAAATAATCTTTTTATTTAACAAAATAACTAAAAGGTTTTGATGCTAGGACATAGTGTCCTAGATCAACATCTATTAGCAAGTAAAGCAAGAAAGGTTTGCATAGCAAATCAAATAGGATTTGTGGTATTTTGTGGGTTGAGGAGCAGTAGTAAGAACACAGGGGAACTCCCTAGTAATGTTGAATCCAAAAATGCAAATTTAGCATGCAAATGATTAATCATTAAAAGTTTAATAAATTCATAAAAAATTACTGATTCAAAGATGGGCATATTAAAATTTCTAATAATATTGTCATATTCACTTTCATCTGACACAATAATTTGTTTCAAATGGAATTTTACCATATATTCAGTAATATCTTGATGTAATCGCACAGAGACTGCAGTGGAATCTGAACTGTCTCCTCTGAATTTTTCCATCCAATCATTTAGGCAGGATTCAAATAAATTAATTTTATTCCTAGATGTAAAATAAAATGCATATATTGATTATTTAAGATACTTAAGACCAAAGCAAAAGAATACTAACATTTGATAAAACATTGCTAATCAAAAATTACAGTTCATACATGTCTAATTCTTGTTTGTTACATAAAAAGTACTCAAAGTCAATTTACCTGAAAACAATCCATTCCTCCTTAGCAAATTCTTGTATGTCACTATTAAACTTATCATAAGTCAGCCATATTTCTTCAGTTTTTTCAATATCACGTTTTAATTCATCAATTAAAATATTAGGTTCAGGAAGATTAAAATGGTGGATGTCTTCCCTGGAAATAAAAGCTATTACTATTTATTTACATAAATTATAATTAGATTTTTTTTAAATGCTTTAAAAAATGAAAACTAATCCAAAATTTGAAAAATATTACTTTCTAAAAATACTGAAGAATAAATATTTGTTTGGTAATACGAATTGACAATAACTGGCTCAAACAGCACTTTTTTTATTTCAAATAATGGTAAGAGTGATAAGCTGAACTAATATTGAATGCTCTTGTACAATGATCATCAAGGGGTGGTAGAGGATATGTAAAATATAATTTAGATCTAATAGCACGATTTATATATATAGGTCTAATAACACAAAATTAAAACTCAAAAGGACTATCTATGCTATCTGTAAGTATTATCTAGCATTACATTTTCAATATATCCACAAAAAATTTCACATCACATTAGTTATAAACACTGTACTAAAATATTGTATGGAATGATCTGCATAAAGCATCTATATAAATATAAGAGATTGTTTAAATAAAATAATCCTCATATATGTCCTATAAATAAAATTCAGAAATTCAAGTTTAATAACGAAAAAGCGTATAACTAAATCATACATTCCAGAGATGGGATATAATAATGAAAAACTTTTCTAAAACATTATAGAGCATTAATAAGTTAGTTTTTATGACCAAAAAGTTGGAAATTTTCTAGATCAATAGATGCTACTTCCTCTTATAACTGTACTTAATTTATATGGTCTCTAAATTGAAACCAGTAAAAAAATATCTGGAAAATCCCCACCATTTCCGCTTGCAGGGTAAAAAATCACAAACTTGTCCATAGTGAAATTAAAATTTTTATAAACATTTTCCAGTAAGAGAGAAAATTCGAATTGATATTAATGATGTATGGGAAATAGACTATTCTTTATATTATATAATATTTTTACAACTTTTCAAAACATCATTTTTTAGGAAATACAATAATTCATGGGTAAGAGTACCATATAATTAATGGTACTCTTATGAATAAAATAATATATAAATAAAAAATTTAATACATTGGTATTAATTGTTAAAGGTAAAGATAAAACTTTCTTACAAAAGTTTCCTGTTTGACTCAGCTAAAATATCAAATTCTAAGCGTTTTTCTTTTAAGAAACCAACAATGTCTTCAATTTGATTGGAGTTCTCGATTTCCAAATCACTTCGAGGTTTTAGCTGATGCCAACGAGCAGAAAAACGTTCCTCTTCCAGTAGATAGGTTTTCAAATGAGATGATACAGTGGTTTTGAGTATTTCCATCTAGTCAGGAAAACAGTTTTCAATATGTAAACAGTAAGTCATACTTGTGATACAGAATATATGGCCTAAATCTACAACAAACTAAGCCCACCTATCCATAAAAGCTTAAATTAAATATTATTAATTTTCAACAATGTACTCGCGATCTTCATCAAATAAGTAAAACAATTTCTCGCTATTTTGGAAGTTCCAAACTATTTTTCAAAGGCAATCCACACATGAATCCCTTTTATTTTAAAAAGCATTCTTAGATTCACCGTTAAAATTATGGATTTTTGTAATATCCTCTTATAAGAAAAGAGTTTTCTTAAGTTAAAAAAGCATATCAAAAATATAAATATAGGAGAAACTGAAAAGCATATATTTACTTGCTGCTCCACAATATCATTATGATCTGATAATGTGTGTTCAAATGTTTCCCAAGAAGATTTTATCTCAGTTAAATCCACAGCCACATTTTTTGACCATTTACCAAGAAATTCATTCTTTGATTCTAATTCTTTACATTCAGCTAAAATCTAGAAAATTAAACAAATATAAAAATTATGATTAAATTAGTGCTTGTAATACAAATAATATTGAGTTTAATAAGTTATTCTAAAACTGTAATGTTCATTAAAAGGATAAGCATTAATTAGTGTTAATAATTAATTAACTTAATGAAGAAAAGGTTTGACGCATACTTCACTCCTTCGCTGTATAAATTCTTCATGTTTCCTTTTAGCTACAGCAATATCTTCAATAGATTCTGGATGTCTAGTTAAGGTGTCTGTTGCATCATTTAAAAATTCCTTCACTGAATTCATTGACATGGACACAGATTTTTGTAAGCATCTTATCATAGTATTCTCCAGTTCCGATATCAAATAATCTACATATGCTTTAGTGGGAGCATAACTCACAATAATGCAATCAAATTTCTCTTCATCCCTTCAAAATAGAATAAATTTCATTAATCAGAAATAAAATACTCATAAATGATACCTTATTTTTATTTATTTGTATTGTTCTTTCAACAAAACTGCACTTAAAATGTGTTATACATACATTCACAGAAAATAAGTATATTTTTCATTGAAATTTAACATAAGTGCAGTAATGATAGTTTCAAAAATGTGCACTTGCATGAACTTGACCAGTTACCATTTAAATTAATGCACCAATTCATTTAAGTTATTCAACAATAAGTTAAAGCACAATCATAATCAAAATGCATTTCCTTTCCTTTGCACCCGATATAATTTCGATTTATAGAACTTTGGGGTTAAGAGAGGTTTGGTTTCTACCCCAGATTACACATTTTTAATGAAGTGATGATAAAATATTTATACCTTCACAGACAAATAAATGATTCAGAAAAACAGAATCACACTAAAATAGATATTGCTTATTCCTAAATTTGTTTCCTACAGTGTTTGTGTATCTAAAATAATTTAATTATCACTAATATGCAAGTTAGAAGAATGAGAAAGTAAATAGAGAAAAGTAAATATATTTTATAAAATAGAAAAGCACTCTCTGGAAATGCAGATAAATAAAATACATATATATTTCATACTTTGGCCGAAAATATCAGGTATGGAAAAAAGGCCTGGAATAACAAGATTTATAATTCTGCCATCAATGCAGTTTATGAATTTAATCTTACTCATAATAACTTTTTATGGATAGCCAACTTCGGATAGAATATTAAAATAAGGCATAATTTGAACAAAATTGAAGAAACTAGAAGACACAAATGAGAAATAAAACACTAGTGCTGGGTCTAATTTCTAGAACTATTTATTTGTTCTTTAGTCCTTTATCTGAAGATTCATTGAAAAGTTGACTAATGTAAAGATATTATATTCTTAATAACACAATGCAAAATTTCAAGAGAGTATTTCTCTAATTATAGTTACAGCTTATTAATTATATTCCAATTTTTTTTAATATTTGATGTTTGGCGGTCAGAGAATGAGTGATAAATTAATAAACAATTTAAGAGAGGAACCATTAGAAAATTGAGTTTATATAATGGTTTTCATATAGAACAATGTACTAAAGGAAAAGAGAAGTTTTCAGTTGCATTTTTCCAAATCTTTTTATATATTGTATATATTTTAACTCGGCTTTGTATTATAAAGTCATGTCTTTGAAAAGAAAAGGGTTTGTCAATAGAAAAAGAAGGATATCTTAAAAGTCAATGAATACGGAAAAAATCTGAATTTTGACTGAATTGAATTCCTTAATTTTACCTTCACTTGCTTTGAATAAGAAAAATAAGAAATTGCTACAAATTTTCTATGAAAAGTCAAAGGAAACCAGAAAAGTATTTAGAAATTACAAAAATAAAAAGAAAATATTGTAATAATCCAGCATTTATTTTATTAAAAACAAACAATAGTTTAAATGTTGTATTATATACAAAGAAAGCATAACGATTACAGAAATCTTTTCATATTCCAATCAAGGCTATTTTTCAATCACTATTTAGAATTCAGAAGAGTATGCTTAGTTTTTATATTAACAACATTTGAAATTTGTTGTTCTCTTCAGGAATTACAATTATAGCTTAAATATAACTTCAGCATTCGATATAATAGAATTAACACATAGTAATTAGAATATGAAATCAAATTTAAAGTTATGTACAACATATTTTTAAACAAATGAAAATGGAAATTAATAAATAATAAATAAATTTGTAAGATTGCAAAGTTATTAATCTATTGTGAAATAAGTGTCTATAGTGAAGCTGGGTAAAAAAGTTTTGGTAAAACAATGTAGTCTAATATCAAGATCCATGATGGAAATTGTTGCAAACGAAATAGAGCATAAATGTTTAACTCACACAGATATTTTACTAAACTCTTGGCTTTTGGCTTTTACGGATTTAAAGTTCCTTTTCCAATCTTCAGTTGATTGGCAATGTTGAGAAACAAATTCTTCCATGTTAACCGAGCCTAATGCTACCCAATCCTAAAGTATGGAATTTTAGAGATTAGAGAAACTTGTAAAAGCTTCATTGCAAATTTTACATTAGTTCATGAAATGAAGATATGAAAAGTTTGAGTACTTACTTGAAACTTGTTTTTGGCTTCTTCCAATCGATCAAATAAAGCCTCTGTTTTTTTGTATAAACCATAAAAACTGTAAGCATTTCTATCAAGAATAACAGGGAAAATAAGGTTTTCCTGAATATCATTGACACCTTTAAATAGTATAGGAATGGAAATAAACTTCTTCATTTGATTGTAATATTTAGCTCGAACTTCTTCTATAGGAGGTCTAAATTGCAAACAGCCATTTCTAGAAATAAAGTTAATTATTCATTCAATGAAGGTCACACACAGATGAATAATAATTTTTGCATTTTAGAATCATATAATTTCAAAGCATAGTATTTTCATGGCTTAACATTTTACAAAGTTAACGAAAATATAAGGTTAGCATTCATGAATTTTCCCAGCTATTAAAATACAATGCGGTATAATGAACAAAACATTTTGTATTAATGAAAAAGCAAAAGAATCAGAGATACAAATATATCTATGATCATCTTAGTACCCTTTAACTTCCTGAAATCTAGATACATTGGGAAAATATTAAATATATAAATACTTTGGCTATTTCATCTACAGACTATAATCTGTCTTACTTCTGTTTGAGAATGAATTAAATAACTTGTTACAGTCAACAAAGACTCGTCATACATAACTTGAAGCTTTAAAAATCCAATAGTGCTTAAGCTATATTTATGATTTAGTACTTTTCCATATCTGATTTAAGTATTTATCTCTATTTTTTTTTCAATCCAATACAGCAGACATTACAAACAAACATCCTTAGCCTCAATACACAAAGACGACAACAAAAAATATAGAACACAATACAAAAGAATATTAAATGTTAAAACATCAGAGTAAAACTGTATGGATAAAAGCAATTAAAAAATTATGAGGACAAAAATCTCTAGCCTCCCAATAACGAGAGTCCCAGTCACGGTCGAACAGCCAAGGAGGTGGTCGGCACTCATCAATTCATCGCTGGTGAAGACGCACAAAATTATTCTATTTAGAAGAATCTATTATAATTCTATTTAGAAGAACATTTATGCGATCATGTCCCATCAAAAATCTAAAAACAGCCTCTTGTACAATCAGACCATAGTCTTTCCATGATTAATTCTGAATGGTCTCTCCAAGACCAATTTTATGGATATCCTTAACTTTAAGGTAAATAATAGACTACTGATTTGTAAGAAACTGTGCTGAGAAAAGCCTGGGAAATATCTGTGCCTCTCAGCAATTGTATCCGCAGCCTCATTTCCAGGGATACCACAAAAGGATGGAATTCATCAAATTACAATTTGTTTGACATTTGGACAGTTGATGTAAAATGGATCTGTATTTTACAATATAGCTCTGGAAGAAGGAGCTTTGCGTAATTTGCAATATCCTGAATGGCCACTTGTGAGTCTGAAAGAATTACTGCTTGAGTATAAACAGCATTGCAGCTCTTTAAGTGCCACAAAGAAACTCTAATCACTTCCACCTCACCATCAAAAGCAGTATTGAGTGTTCCCAGAGGAATACAATATTTACCTCTAAATGATTACACCAAGAAAGCAGACTTATAATTTTGCTTACCCTGAGTATTCTTACTGATAAATTTACCCTAGTTTGCTACTGGGAAGTTTATATAGGCCAGTTTTATTGCAAAGCACCTTTTGTTTTACACATGTTAGGAAAGGTACAAAGGAAGACGCTAATGTTTTTTATGAATGATATGTCTCTAAAGCTGGAACCTCTAGCACTCGAAAGACAGGTGTTTTTTCATTTGATAGATCAAACAGAGAAAAGTTAGTCCAGGTTGGAAAGGTTTTTAAAAAGTACTAGTCCATTTATCTCTCATGGTTCTGGGATTTATTGTAATGCCTCATAAATCTGACAATTATTTCATGCATGTCTCAATTGTAGATAAGACATTATCTGTCTCCAGGATTGTCCAATACCCTGATTTCTAAGGAAATAAATATTTATGGAATAGCAAGAATAAATTGAACATAATATTAATAGAATAACTCTTTAATATCCAAAAAAAGTCCTCAAAAGAAAAAATGTAAGGTTATCAAAAGGAAAAACTAGTTTTTAAATGGATAATTTTGATGTCCAAATTTGATTATTTTGAATTATATTCACAAATCACTCCAAAGTTATGAAAGCTACAATAGAAAAAGTGCCAATCCCCTCCTGCCAATACACAATGAAACAATCAAAACATGGACAGTATTTTTTATATGCTGTATTAAAAATTAAAGTAATAAACATTACTTAATATGGTATAATAAAAAACTTGCAAAATGGACCTTGGCCCCTTTTGAGCAAAGGTACAGATGTATATATTTATCTTCATATGGTTATTATTTTGCATCAGCAAGAAAGCAATAGAAAAAATTACAAAATGTTTAGGCATCTTCTAGATCAGGGGCCTCCAAACTACAGCCCGCGGGCCAGACCCAGCCGACGCAGCATGCAATATTTCGTAAAATTGTAGATCATAAAAATAATTCAAATACAGTAGAGTCGCTGTAATTCGAGTCTCGGAAGGTTGGAGGTTCCATGTAATTCGAGCCGGTTTTATGGAAAATAAACTATTATAAAATATTAATAAATGACTTTCGTTACTGAGCGCCTTCAATTTAATAACTCTTTCCGCTTCTCATTAGAGTGTTTGCCTTGCATTCTTTACTAAGGTAAATGAAACCCTTTTTCTAAACGTCAATTAGATCTAAAAACTAAAAGGCGTTACCACAGATGGAGGTAAAAGTATGTGTGGCAGTAAAACAGGATTAGTAGGGCATGTATGCAATGCAATTCAAATTTCTGTAGGTGAAAAAACAATGGTTTTTCATTGCATTATCCATCAACAATCCTTGTGTGGGAAAAACATAAATGTGTCGGAAGTAATGCAGGTCGTTGTTAAGACAGTAAATTATATCCGATACCACTCTCTTAAACACCGGCAGTTTAAGAATTTTCTTCCAGATATTGAAAATCAGTATCCAGATGTCCAAAGGTTAAAAGGTGCTCCAAAGGTTTTTGAGCTGTGCTAAGCTATTGACATTTTCATGATTGAACAGGGTAAGCCTGTAGAAGAGCTTTCAGATCATCAGTGGCTGTGGAAGCTTGCATTTCCTGTTGATATTACCACTCATCTTAATTTTTTAAATTTGAAACTTCAAGGCGAAAAGTTCTTTGTAAACGACTTGTTCCAACATGTGAAAGTTTTTAGAACAAAACTTGCTCTTTTTGAAAACCAATTAGAAAAGACAATTTGGACCACTTCGAAACTTGCAAGTTTGCTGATGAAACTTGTGTGCCTTTCCCATAACATTATGCAGTACAAACTATCACAAAATTACGTGAGGAATTTGAAAATCGCTTCACAGACTTTGATCATGCAGCTACAGCAGAAAAGATCAAGCTAATTCAAAATCCATTCCAATGTGAAATCGAAAATGCTCCATCAGAACTTAAACTTGAATTGATTAAACTTACGTCAAATGAATACTTGAAAGAATATTTCAAGGAATGTTACAAGAATGTGGACCTTCTTTCATTTTGCAGGTGATTATATTTAGTTTATTTTTATTTTTAATTCTAAAACAGTAAACTTCTGACAGTTTCCCATTGCAGGTCATCGGGTGACGATTTCAAAGAAATAAAAACTTTGCCAGATCAGTGCTTTCAGTGTTTGTATGGACCTATATCTACGAACAGACATTTTTAAAAATGACCTTTGTAAAGTCAAAGTACAAGGCTAACTTGTCAGACGAATACTTGAAATCCATTCTAGTGATAGGATCATCGAAATTTAGCCCAAAATGGACAGACATTATATGCCAGAAGCAACTCCACACATCCCATACGTACATAAGAAAGCCAAAGGAATATTGTTGAATGTTATTTTTTCCTTAGGCCAACTTTTACATTACAACTGTATATTTACATTATTTGGAATAAATTCGATTTCTTTGGATAAATCTTCTACATTTTTATTTAAACACCTATTTGTTAACTAGTTTATTTGTAAGCTTTAAAAGAATTGACGTTGACCCAGTGTCTCCCCCCCTCTCTCTCTCACTCACTCACTCGCACGCACGCACGCGTATATACTGAAGAGCCAAAACATTATGACCACCAACTCAATAACGTGTTGCGCCTCCTTTGGCCTGCAAAACAGCTGCAACTCGCCTGGGCATAGATGTCACAAGTTCTTGGTACATGACTGGAGACAGGTTGTACCAAATGTCTAAGCAGCGGTCACGCAAAGTCGATATATTCGGACATGGTGGTATTTGAGCTCTGAGCGCCGCTCCATGACATCCCAAATGTGCTCTATCGGATAAATATCCGGCGAGTTAGGTGGCCAGGACATTAAGTGGAATTCATCAGTATGCTCCTTGAACCACTCCGACACAATTCGAGCCTTGTGACATGGGGCGTTGTCCTGCTGGAAGATTCCATTTTCAGTTGGAAAGACAGACGCCATATAAGGGTGCAACTGATCCGCAATGATGTTCAGATAGTTCGCAGCGTTCATGGTCTGTTCTACCACAACTAAGTGTCCCAGAGTCGCCCATGAGAACGTCCCCCAAAGCATAATACCGCCACCACCAGCCTGTATATGACCTGCTGTAAGAGAGGGGAGCAACTGTTCGCCTGGCAGACGGCGTACCCTGACGCGACCATCGACGTGATGAATGAGAAATCGGGATTCATCTGACCAGGCAACTCTCTTCCACTCATCCATGGTCCAGTCTCGATGTTCCCGGGCCCACTGTAGGCGTAGTTGACGATGACGCTTGGTCAACAGAGGCACACGAGTGGGACGTCTGCTGCACAGTCCCATATCCAACAGTGTCCGCTGAACTGTGTGTTCCGAAACACTTGCGCTTGGACCTGCATTGTATTGGGCTGTCAGTTTAGCCACTGTCTCGCACCGATTTTGCTTTACCAAGCGGGACAGTCTCCGACGTCCTTTTTCTTTGATGACGTGTGGACGACCAACACCTTGGCGTCTACTGCTGGTGTCACCGTCATTTATCCACTTTGCATGAATACTAACAACGGCAGATCGTGAACACCCTACCAGTCGTGCAGTTTCGGTGATACTTATTCTGAGTCTTTGGGCCATTACGATCTGCCCTCTATCAAATTCACTTAGATCAGCAGCCTTTCCCATCACTCACAAAAGTAAGTGCAAGAATGATTACTTACCTTCTCCAGCAGCAGTTAAATAAAATTCTCACTTAATCACGTGCCCTCCACATCATCCAGACGAGTTCATTGAAAAATGTGGGGATGGTCATAATGTTTTGCATAATGTTATGTGTGTGTGTTGTTGGCCCGCCTGACTTCCAGGATTTTTCAATCTGGCCCTCAAGTGAAAAAGTTTGGAAACCCCTGTTCTAGATCAATGTACGTGGAATGCCTTTGTACTTTAGATCCCATGAGGTTTACTCTATCTGGTAGAGACAATTACAGAAAAGCATGGAAGAGGTGCAATTTCAACATTATTGACTGTCAATCCTTATGGCACAAAATTATGTTGATGTGTTAAACATTCACAAAATGTTTATTATATATAGCAGTAAACACTATGAAGAAAGAACTGACATGATGATAAATTGTATGTAGTAGTAAACAATTGAAAACAGAAAATGTTAGATGAGAAACCCACAATTTTTGCAGGGATTATGGCATGAAACTGTTTCATGTTTTTTAAGCAGAATGAAGTATAAAAAGTACATTAGCATATATCAAGAAACGTTTACAAAGAGTCTGAAAAGACAAATATCATTCATTCAATTCAAATATTTAGGCATGCAACAAAGCTATATTTTAATTCCAAACAGCTGTGTGTTATAGGTACATTTTAAAAAGTTGTGTAAATAAACATAAAATTGACCAAAATAAAAATCAGGCATTATTTAAGTGCATAAATTAGTAAGTTAGAATGTAGTGATTAGATCAAATTTTTTATGCAACATGCTTATACAATAAATATATGCTCCAACAATTTTTCTTTGTTTAGAGACAAAAAATGTATGTCAAAACAGCTGTCAATTATAATTTTAAAAGCAGTACACAAAATTTAAGCATTCATTCCTTAATGGTAATTTCTTATCTTGAAAGTGACAATTTGAAGTCTACAAAATAATTAAAATAGTCATAAGACATTTTTGTATAAATTTTAGATTCATGTAAAAATGCCAATGAAATGCTATTTAGTGACTGCTTAACCTTAATTTTTTATTTATGGAGAAAAACTACTTTATTTTTGCGTTTGTTTAACTGTTTTAGAAAATAGAAAACAGATCAATGTCTGTCAAGAGACCTTGAAAAGGCATAGTTCAGTAAATCAAAGACGTTACAATATGGTTTTTGACACAAAGGTAAATCAATAGGAAGGTTAATAAGAATGACAAATATCAAATACCTATAGACCAGATCTATTCTCATTTCAGGCAAATGTTCAGTTAACACTTCCAGACCAAGTTCATACTGGGATTCTAAAGCTTTATACAACTGTCGGTCCCAATGTGCTCTCCATGGTCGCATATTCTCAGGAGAAAAACCCTTTAAAAATTACATTGAAAATATAATTAAACAAAACTGGAATATAAATCGGATATGGAAACAAGAAGTTCGTTTTGTAACAAAGTACCATAAAACACAACGAGTAAATTTTTAAGATTAATTATTATTGTCAAATTTAAACTAATTACTAATTTCAGAAATATATACTGACAAATTAATGTGAAAAGATCCTTATGAAATTTATTAATTCAATTTCTAAAGTACCAAAAAGCTGCCACACTTGAAATACTGGAGACATTATTTAAGATCTTGAGCTAGGACTTATTCCCTTACCCCCAGTGGGACTGATCTAATTTAGAAACTTATATATAGAAGCTTTGAATGAGATAAAAAATGTTCCTTGTTTCATCTCAATAAATAAAATTGATCTAAATATTTTAGAATACTATTGATTCCTTTTTATCAAACTCGAATGGTTGGAAAGCACTGATGAAAATCTGATATTAAAGTGGAAATTAAACTAGAATAAGAACATAATAAAACCAGATGTTTGCAGTTATATATATGTATATATATATATACATATGCAGTTATATATATATATATATAACTGCATATGTATATAACTGCATATGTATGTATATAAAAAAAGATGACAATATCCTTATTGTGAAGTGAAAAACTAAAAGTAGTTTTTACATCAAGAGAAATAGATTTTATTATTAAGTATAATACGAAAAAATAAATTTTGATGAAATCTAATTAAATCAGAACTCACATACAAATATTCGTGCTTGAAGAGCAAAGAGTGATTAAGAACATACACAATTAAATTAAGGATTTCAGTTCATTGAAATATAAATACCTGTTCTTGTAATTTTACAAATATACTTCGAATTTCAACCAGAATATCTTTCCAAGACTGTTGCAATCTCAAAAGATCAGTATTCATCAGTTTTAACACCTGAATTTTTAAAAAATTAATACTAAATGAATTATACAAAAATCTAACACACTTTTAAAAATTAAAAAAGAAATAAGTTTTAAATCTCATTCACAGAATTATAATAAAAATAATTGAAACAGAGTGTAACTATAACTACCGTAATAACACAGAAAATAAAAATATAACATGCTAAATAAACACATAAATTCAACAAAGACTTTAAAGATACCAGAAGTAGTAAGCAAGATGTGACTGATAATTTTCTTATGCGGCATACTAAAATTTACCACAATATAGAATCATAGATATACAAATAAAATTGATTTAAAACTTTTATAAAAGGGGGAATGATTGAGAAAAATACACAAGAATAATTCATGCATCAAATAAAATTTCAATTAAATAAAATCATAAATAGATAAAATGTGTGCTCCTTGTGAAAAAAATCATTTACTATAATGTATTGCCTTAATAAGTTTGAATGAGAAGATGTTAGGCACACAATTGGATCATTCCACTTGAATTGAGTCAAAATGATTTGATTTTACAACTGGGTCATTCCACATGAAATAAGCATAAATAAGAAATACAAACCGCATGGTAAGATTTTCATGAAATTTGGTATATGGGTTGTTTATGGCATAAAGATATCCAAAATATAACCAATAAGCGAGGAACTGTGGGTCCATAGATTTTTCTTCAGTTGCCATTTGTTTTTATTTGTTGTGACTGACTTCAGTCAGTCTTTTGTAATTAACACCCACCATTAGAAATTTTTAAAAATGGTTAGTTCATTGATGAAAAATTTATTGTTTCCAGCATGAAAAAGCAGGGCTTACAAAAGTAATTTCATGTAAAATTTCAGGTCATCATCTATTAATTTTAATTATAAGTTGCAATAACAGTTCAATTGCCCTCTAGATAAAAATGCTCCAGTGTAAAAATAAGCCTGAAGGCAACTACGAAAATTTCAAAACACATAATAGACATCTTTATCTATAACATTGAAAATTTAAATACTTTTGGAGTTTTCTTTCACAGCCAAATACGTATTTTTTAAAATAGGAAATCGGTTTTCCAGAATTTCACTTTTAAAATGTGTTTTCTTTATTAAGGAATGGTCATCTAAGAAAAGGCCCCACGAAAATTGCTTTTAATAAAAATAGTCTTAAATAAAATTAATTAAATAGCACAACTTCAACTAACAAGTTAAAAAAAGCTTATTTAAATAAGAAATTCTACTGGAAACTAAATGCCACATCAGTTGTCAAACCTATAAGGAATTTGATAGCAAAAATACTTTTAGAAAATAAAATTCAATTTGATATTAATATCAAATGGTAATAATAGAGACATACTTTTAAAAAAAATCAAGTTAACTACCATTTCAGCAACAACGAAATGTTGTTTTCGAAGCATTCTGTTTTCCTTAGAAAGTCTCTCCACTGATTGTTGTAGTCTGTGAATGTAGGCATCTAAACCCGCTTCATCATCCCATGCAACAGCATTCTTTTCATCCACAACTCTAGTAAATGCCCTAGCAGCTTCAAGCATCAAAGGCTGTTGACTCAGAATCATATGATCAGCGATTGTTTTGTAGAAATTTACTATCTGGAATTATTTGAATGATAAAATTATAATAAATATCAGAATATGCTATTAAGAAAAAATTATAATTCTGAAAAAAATATTACTTGCTGCAATGTCTTTGCTTGAGCATAGTGCCGTTTTGCTTTCTCTTCCATGTCCAAAATTTTATTTGGAATACTGTAGCCAAGAACCCTTAACTGTCTTACTTCCCTCATCAGAGTAACTAGGCGTGGACTGTAACTAACTTCAGGTTGACCTCTTTTATTTAAGGAAATAACAGGTCTTCCAGTATCTAAACTGAGAGAAAAATGTCGTAGATACAACAATGTGATCAATTTTAATTATTAAACATTTTGGGCTTTATGTGTTTTATATTTTTTCTATCATTGCATAACTTTTAAGAAGTATATATATGATTTAGAAGTATATTGATTTTAGAAGTATATTGATTTTAGAAGTATATTAATAACATGCATATATAATTAAGTAATTTTACTTTTGCAAACTAAAAAATGTTTTATATGATTCAGACAACTCAAAAGCTAAACCCAGGGAGAACCCCTTATGGTTATTTATAACTTATTGGATGAATATTAGAATAAGCTGTTTTGCCTTCCATAAACTTAAATTTACGTTTTTTAAATTTATATTTATTTTAAACACATATTATGTATGAGAATGAATTTTGAAAGACTAAACTAATAGTCAACTAAAGATATGTTTGCAATTCAATCTATAACAAAAAAAACTCATAGTTGCTCTCATATATTTGCACAAAATATGAGAGCAACTTATACAACATTGAATTAGTTGTTTGAATATTGAAATGCAAAAGTCAAATCAGACTGCCATTTGCAAGAAATTATCAAATTATTAAAGGATTTTCATTTTTTAATAAATTTATGTACAATAATCTCAATTTCATGAGAAAATTTCTTCTATTCATTTAATAAAAGATGGAATTTTGAAACTTTTACCTTTTACTTTTCAATTTAATATAACAGACTGGTTTTAGTGTTCAGAAAAATCAGAAAATAGTTTTCTCTTTATTTAACATAATCTTCCAAAACAAAAACAGCTTATCATTCCATGCATGCAACTGCAAAACAAAAAAATGATGATTTCATAAAATAAATTTGAGACAGTTGATCTATGTGTAGGATATCCTCAATAGGTTTCAAACATTTTACCTAAAATAGATAGCCATACAAACTGGCAATAATGAATGGATGCTTAAATAAACAACATAAAATTGTTAGTAATATGCATTATGCAAATAGAAAATTATTAAAAATTTCAATATTTTTTATTTTCATCTGACATTATGCTTAGAATTTAATGTCATTAATCATAAATCCAACAGCATATGTATAGTTACCCCAGGCTTTTTGTTCGAAGTCCATCTAACATTTCTTGAGTCCAATTATCCAATTTATCCTTACTGTAACTTCTAAAATCCACAAGCAAGGTTTCAATTTCTTTGTATAGACTTTGATAACCATCTAAATCATCTAGGAGAGATTTGCTTACTTTTGCTACATTTCTAATCTAAAAAGAAAAACGATTTCTGAAATACCTTATCTTCTCTCATGACTGCTTTATTAAATTCTTTAGAAATTTTTTTTTATTCTGAGATTAAAATTAGACCAGTTCCATATCCATCCTGCAAAAAATGTCCAAAAGAAGTCTTGGATCATCATGAATGTCATTCATTGACACCCCAAAACAGTATGTGGTCAGGACTACCCATGCAATTACCCTGATATTTTTAGCAGTCAGGGTAAATCTTATTTCCTGTCACATATTTTATAGCTTTGGTGTGACCAGTTCTAAATCTTGATACTTACAAGACAATGAATAATAAAATATTTAAAAAAAGAGTTAAGCAAAAAAATTATACTTTCAGAAAAGCACTGAGCCAATGTTAGCTTTAAATCATTAAATAGTTTTGTATAAAAAAGAATTATCAAAATATTTCAGATTTAAAACAGTTTAAAGTTTATGTCAAATTGAGTTTTGAAAGGGAAAAGTTAAAATTGTATACCTTAACAATCAGAAAATTAATAAAGTATAAAAACAAGATGTTAATAAATTACGAAACCTTGCTGTCAAGTTGCCTGATCCAAGTAATGTTATTAATTATCTCAGGAGCACAGTGCATAGAAGGAATAACAGATTTTTCAATTCCAGAGCATGTCAAAAAATCCTTTTGTGCAGTTTTCATATACTCCATAAGTTGACCTAGCAAAAGTTCCCTGAAAAGGATTTCAAAATCATTGTTACTTTCAAAGGTGGTATTGTGCAAGTAATAAATAGAGAAGAAAAGTCCAATTTCTGAAATTCATTGCTTTAGTCTAGTAAACAGATCTTGGAAGATATGAGTTAAATATAAAGTACAAGGATAAAACAATAGATAGTGATTATATATTTGAGTATAATAAATAAAATAAAATAATAACCATGAAAGATCAATTTAAATGGTTATGTGTTCAAATGTTTTCAAACTAAAAGAATAGCCTACAAAATACGAAAAAGGGGCACTCTATCGAAAAATTATTTTTCAGATAGAAGCATAAAAATACATTTGTACATATACCATATCAATACTCATTTAACTTGTCAATCAAATTAGCAATTTAGTTCATTGTAATAATTTCCATTTGTGAAAGTATATAAATTTTCAAGCTTATTATCATTTGTATTTCAGATAAATCATATATATTTTATTTCTAATAAATTATTGCCCTAAAAGTGGCTATATTCAAAAATAATGTAGAATTCCATAATTGCTTATTAAAAGTGAGAATAGAATTATGTTTTTGAAAGTTTTAATGTAAGATAGAAACTTTAAGACAAAACTTTAACATAAGGAACTTTATCCGGACACTACAGCAAGAAACTGCATGATTTTGAGAATTACATAACATTTTAGATAAATGTATGGTTTGACAAATATCAATCATAAGTTCAATTTATAAAAAATTTTAAAATCTCAAATGAAAACTTTTTACGATTTATATTATTTACAATTAATTAGCCTTTGAATTTAGATTTAAAGAGCCTTTTTCTAAAAAGATAAATTAATTTGGTAAAGTAAAAAGGTAATCTAAAACACCCATAACATGGGTTCACAGATAACACAAAAACTGCTTAAAAACACTTCTTTTCCTAATTTTAATAGCAACAATGCAGCAAAAAAATTATTTGCTAACTAGTCTGGATATGTAAGTTATTTATGAATGATGGTTAACATTACAAATTTCCTTTCCATATGAAAAGGTAGAATTGTTTCTATTATTTAAACAAACTGATGAAAAGTGATATTATATGATTACCTTTCTGCAGTTAATTCCTCCCTAATTCCAGGCTGCTTTATAAGAGATTCATACCTTTTGAACTCTTGAGTGAGCTAGAGGAGCAAAAATTTGGTATAGATTAATGCAATATCGATTTTAAATGTAAGGTTCATGTTTGAACTCTTGAGTGAGCTAGAGGAGCAAAAATTTAGTATAGATTAATGCAATATCGATTTTAAATGTAAGGTTCATGTTTACAAATTTCACTAGTGGACATGAAAAATGAATTGAAGACTGCATTTAAAACAATGTGTACTAAGCACTACACATAGCAAGGAACTACATTTCTGTACTTTGGTCATAAAATGTTTAATAAAGAATACAAAAATACTCTTCAATGTTTTGATTCTTTCAGAATAATAAATTATGAACGAGGATATTGGCCCGTTTTCCAATTATAGCTTTTATTACCTTGTAGTGATTGGTGGACCACTCAAAATCAGTGAATTTGGATTTTGGCCCTTTTTTACCAAGGTAGAATGTTATTTAACAATGAACTTAAAATGACTGAAGAACGTTATTTAACAATGAACTTAAAATTACATTCCAAAAACTGAGATTAAAGCAAAAAATTAATTACTGTATTATTAAAATCAAAATAGGTAAAAATCAATAATGAATTATTATGGGTGTTTACAAGAGAGTAGATTTGTACTAATACAGAGTATCATCAATATTCATTGCAAAAGTGTTTACTTCACATTTTAAAGATGCAGCTGATTCAGAGTTGAACAAGTTATAGGAGATTAACTTCATTTAAGAAACTACTTCTTATATGTAAATTGCAAGAAAAAATAAACATTTTTCTTTATAAAAATAAAGGATACAAAATATCTTAGTAGAATACTTTAGACACAATCTAAGCACTATGTGTCTAAATAAAATACAAAAAGTTCATCCCGATATGAAATTAATAAATAGTATATATATTTCATAATATAGTATTTTAGTACAAACTAACTTGAAGTGGGTTGGATCTAGAAGAATGCAACTGATCTCGCAATTTTGCAGCAACACTTTTTCTAGCAGTCTGCATATTTTTATCATATTGTGCAACAGATGCTGTCCATAAGGCTTCTGTGTAGGGATTATAGTTCAATGGATTAAGGACAGTAAGAGGCTTTAAAGATTTATCTATTTCTAATAAAGATTTTTCTTCACTATTCAGTAAGTTGTTGACCTGACTGTGCACACTTCTTAAAAGAAGAACCTAAAATTTTAAATCATAATTATTTTTATTATTTATAAATGCAATTAATTTACAAAGAATTCAACAATATTCTTAAATTTTTAACATAACTTAAAAGCTTTTAGTCCTCTTAAGTAATCAATAAACATCCTTTGGAACTAGATACTTTGTAGTAATATTATCAAACTGCTCTGTATCACAGTACTAGGATCTGGGAGCTATGGTTGGCCTAGTAAACAATGTAATTTGCTGCCTGTTGTCTACACTGGTGTCTATAAATTAAAGGTTAGTTACATTTTTAGAGAAAAACAAAATTCTGAAAGGAGGATGATAAATATAATAATTAGAAATACAGGCAGACTTCACAGAGATTTACATGCATAAAGAAACAAATTTGTGTGAATAATACATGCTAAATTAACAAAATATACCATTTTTTATCTTTGGCGAAGCAAAATGTCCACAACTTTTTGAATACTGTCCCCTGTCAAAGTTCAATAGGGTATATGTTCACCCCTCACTGCAATGCACGAATGGCATTGGTTGAGCATGCTCTTCACAAGATTGTCCAGTAAATCCTGAGGTAGGTTTCGCCATTCCAGTTTCAGCGCAATAACCAGGTTCTTTTTGGTATGCAGTGGGGATTTAGCTGTCATGTACCTCTCAAGAGTATCCCAAACATGTTCTATGGGATTGTCAGGGTCGTATACAGGCCACTTCATTCGGTCTATTTTATGGTATTCAGCAGGTCATTAACACAGACTGAACAATAATGGGTGGGTGCTATCATCAATAAAGATGAAGGTATTTCCAACAGCACCACAAAAATTGAGTACATGAGGAATAATATCCTGACAATAATGCAGAGCATTTGTGCTTCCACTTCCCAACACATAAAGCTCAATATGTCCATTCATAATGATACTGCCCCAGACCATCACTCTACCACCAGTATAATAGTCTACTTTTAGAATGTTGGTGAAAGAATAAGAAGTGCTGGATTCAAGCCAAATCCACTGGCTACTCAAATCAGACAACATACAAAATCTACTTTCATCAGTGAACAGGACATTAGCCAATTGCTCGTCTGACCAGTTGACGTGTTTCTGATGCCATTGAAACTTGTGTGCTTTGTGCGATGTAGTCAAAGAAACGCTGTGTACTTGTTTGCAGGTATACAAATCAACATGATTCAATCTCCTAAAAACTGTCTAGAATGATATTATGGTCCTCGTACCTACCTGGAGCTCTCGTGCTAACCTTCCAGCAGTTATACGTGACACCTTTTTCCAGTTACTGTCATTTCACGATCTTCAGTTTGGGTTGTTTTGAGTGGTCAACCACTGCTGACGAGTCTGGTAGCAGTTCCACTTTCAAAAAATTGTTTCCACACCCTTGCGATTATGTGCTTTGGTCCACTCCGAATTCATTGGTTACATCTCACGTTGATGACTTTCTTCCAATTTCCCTACAATTCTTCCATGGGTAAAATCATCAAGATATGTTCTTAGTGATATTGTGTCATTCGCCATACAACTAATAACTAACATAGACAGTTAAACACATGAAAAAATAATCACCAGACACCTGCTTCAGCTTTTATCACATTTTAGCAATCTTTTGCTGTTATATGATTCTAAATATGTTAATTATGGTCAACCAATCGGTCGTTTCTGTTTCTTACATCTGTCGCTACCATCAGTGACTTTTTGCCATGTAAGATCAACTTCCGTGTTCAGAAATTTGCATATTGCATCTGACCCTTAATTTATGGACATCAGTGTAATTTAAAAACAACTATTTTCAATTTATTTATAAATTAGTGCATGAATCCAAAGGAAAGGAGAAAAAAATTATACATTTGTGTAGGTAAACATTGAATTTTGAAACACATGTATTTTTATTTCATGATCGGCACGACATTTAGCCAGGCACTGAGGTCCATTGTATGATACTGAGGACCTGTTAGCCAGGTACTGAGGTCTCTGTTTGAATTACTGAACATAAAATAAAGAACAAAAATATCAAAATTTTTAAATAGAAGAAAACATTTAACATACTTCATTCAACCTTTTGCAAAAATTAGTAAGATAGGTAGGAATAAAGACATTTTTTCTCCAGGGATGAGGAGCATAATTTGGCCAATAGAGAGTTGTAAGTTTTTGACAGGAATCCATCCAACTCTCACACAAATCTATGCTCTGCAAAAGTTGGTCTTCAATGAAAGAAAATTTTTCAGTCCATATATTGTAATCTTGCAGTTTAGTTTGTACAAAATTAACTATGCTGTTACCTAAAATAAGAAAAAGATATTTAACACCTCGCAGTTATAAGCTGTATACCAAAATAAAATTCAAAAATCACATTTCATATAGAAGTTTTTTAATAAACAATAAAGAGAAGAGAAAATGAAACTAAAGAATGAGAAAACTAAAGAATAAAACCCTGGGCAAAAATAAGATGTCCCTCATAAGATTTGAAAGAAAACTTAGAGCATGTAACAAATAAGGTAAATTGCAAAGGTGAGTTGACCTTTTTATTACTAGGACAGATTAAATATTTTTTACCCCTTCTTTAAAAAGGATAGTAAACAATTTACTTCTTTTGAAATCCTGCATAATGTGTAAGAATAAAGAAAAATAAATATGTTCCCTCCCCTGAAACTCACAAGATTTGTCACTAAAATTTTGCAGCATGTTGCCGTAATTATTTTTGACCCATTTTATGTTCAAACTAAAAACACCGGGACTGCTGAAACTGGTGACAGCCTGGTTTTGATAGGATATCAGTCACATATACACATAGATACAACTTCGATCATATCAAGAATAAAATAAGAAACCATTTGTATATAAATACCCAACTTCATTACTTTTAAACATTCTTGCCCTACTACTTACAAGTCCTAAAAGAAAGAAATGATCCTCCAATGCTTAAAAGGATAAATGGTTAACTGAGGGACAAGTAATTTCTTTTGGAAAGTTTTATTGTATTAAGAAAGTATACAAGCAAAAACTCATTTTAAGATACTTTAAAAAATCATACCAATGATTTCTAATAAGTTTTCCATTCTGTTAGCTGGAAAACCTGGTGAATGTTCATCTTGTTTCCATAAATCATCAAGTGTATTGAATGCAATATCCAAAGAATCTTTAATTTCACCAAAGGTCATTCTTTCTAATGCATTAAAAGATGTTTCAAGAGGCTCTAAAATCTTAATAAAGAAATTAGCTCTGTCTTTTTCTTTTCGAGTAGGTAAGGATTCCTCTGTTTCTTTCCAGTATTTATACTCATCCAAAGGTGTAAAAATAACTAAAATAATAAAAAATTTACGCACACAATAAGTATACACATAATTGAAAAATACTATATGCCATAACATAAAGCAAAATAATATATATGTTATGGTTCATATAATAAATTCAGTTAGTATTAATAATAACAGGCTAATTTTTTTTAATAATAACAGTGTCTTTTATATTAATAATGACCTGTTGTTATTACTACAGTTCATGTGATTAAGAGGTAATATTAATAATAACCTATTAATTGCAAGAACCATAACATATATAAAGACTAGCCTAATAGTAATCCACAATTTAACAGTTCAATTGAAGTCCTTAGCAGTTCCTGTAAAAGTGTAATGCTATTTCACAATTGATATGACAACTCTTGGAAAGATCAAAATCTCATCACAGCAACCTTTTAAAACATTGATCAGGGTAAAAAGTAACTGCTGTCTGCAATATTCAAACAGAACTAGGTTCTATTGTTGAAATTGCCATTGAAGTTAAATCAGAGAATAGTAAGAGTCCAATAAGAAAGGAAAATCCAACTCAATTTTTAAAATTGCTTGAAATTAAATTGAAACTGCATTTAATAAAGTCTACAAAATGCAATTAGAAAGGGAAAGGAGATGCTGAAGTTTAATGCTTTTTAAGTGTCATTTTTTGTTTACTTAAGAGGAGGTGCATGAAAAATGTTTTTAATTTCAATTAAAAATGTTGATATTAGCTATACAAGAAACTTAATCATATAACATAATAATAAATTCCAGTTCAATGTTGTAAAACTCATCATAAGATATAGATTCCCCAATACGCCCTGTGACAATCCACACCTACGACTGGTAATATGTAAAATATCTGTGAACTGTAATTGTAAAAATGGATATAAAAAATCATTCCGGGTGAGCTTTGAAGCAGGTAACAATGACTAGTTAACACACGATTGTTTTTCTTTTCTGAAGTTTTTCAAATCCCATCTGATGTTTCCTTTAGTAACCTGCAATGTTAATAAATATTTGTGTTCTCAACTGCATCACGTTTTCATTTGTGCTAACTTTTCACACCTAGGTCCTCACAACTCAAGTGATATTATATTGAAAAAAGCAGTCTTGCAAACTTCTATTGTATATTTTCAATTGAATATTTTACTTAAATATATTAACTTAAAGATATGTATTTTTATTTTGGACTTCTAATAAAACAACATACTGCTTTATGTAAATATAGCTAAGCAAATCAGATATGCAGGTATGTTAAAAGAAAAGTTACAAAAGGTTGGTGGAATTTTAATGGCACAAAGGTCAGCTATTGGCCAAACTTCACCAAATATATGACAAAATAATCAACACCACAATGAAGGAGAAAACAAGTAAGGGCAGGCAAAGGTAAGACAAAACAGGGGACAGATCATCAGTATACCTTAGGGTTGTGATACCTATGCTTACTTCAAGAAAGTACCCCCCCTGAGGGGTTTAACAAAAGGACAAGGAAGAAATTAGAAGATAGTAATTGACATTGTTTCAGAATAAGAAATTTAGAGCTTATTCCATGAGTGAATCTTTTCCTATGTCATACCAGTTATTATTTAATATTCTTCTATTCAGTAAAATACATTTTTAGACTTGGGTTAATTAGCTTAATAATTATTGCTCTACATTGTAATCCAAATAATGAGTTAATTCCATTCCACTAGTGATCAAGTGTGTTTGTGTATTGTTTTATTTAAAATCAAACAATCAAGAATACATCTATCCATTTTTCCAGAATATTCATAATTATATCAGATTAAATAGTTATGCCTTCAATTAATCTCTCTGGCAATGAGTATAACAGGGATTGTGCAGAAGTTAATATTTTCAAATCTGTTGTTCACCAAAATTGTTTTAAACAAACTTGACCTATCTAATGAACTACATATTGTGTTATTTTCAAATATACTGATCTCAAAATAAAAGTTCTATTTACTTGAAAGAGCATCAAGATTAGAAGAGTTTTCTTCAACAGATGAATCACTCAACCGGAGTGATGCAGCCAATCCATTCTCCAAATTGTCTAATAAATGTTGAAGTTTCGGGTCCACCAGTCTGCTCCACCTTTCATTTTTTAATAGAACAGGTGCAAAGACTTTCTTTACAACATGATAGAAGGAACTCACCGGAGAATCTACCATTGATGAAATATAAATATTTGATAGAATATTATCAGGTGTAACACTGTCTGGTAGCTTTTTGAAAAAAATAAGCACTCTATCACTTGAGCCCTTTGGTTCTACCTAAAAAAGAAAAGCAAAATTAAATATAAACTGAGATTAAAAAAAGGGAAATGATAAAAAGATTTTTTTAAATATTGAAACGTAAAACATGATTTATGGACAGCTGATTTTATATTTGAAATTGGTCATTAGGTTCTTATATATAAAAGATAATACAATATGTTTCAAAAATTAGCAAAGGAAATGGGACAATGTCAGAAGCCCTTGGCTTTCATTGTGCAACTGATAGTTACTATCTTGCTATATATGGACCTCATATAAGGTAAAAGGCCCTTTTATCTGTATTGTAATATCAATACGATTCTGATCAACTGACATACTGTTTTGTTTCTTAACAGAAGACAATTCAGAATTCATTTGAATATAAAACATTCATTTCATTAATCATTAACTGTATTTTTGTAATTTTTATCTCACTATTGGCCCAGCCCCTAAATTGAACAAATTGGGAATCCCTAATGTTTACACAATAATACTACTCATAAATTTGGATGAATTAATAGCAGATCTTGATGAATTTACAGCTGAAATATTTAGTGTAGTGTGAAATATGCACATAGTCATCTTCATGTTTTGTGCATTACTATAAGATTTTATTCATATATAGTCAATAACCCCTTTAGTTTTGTCATAAAAAATTAAGATTTCAGGTTTTTTTATATCTCCAGAACCATCATTGTTAGGATAGTCTCTGTCAATACATTTTCTAAACAGTTTAACAAATATGTTAACTTATTTGTTGTAGCTTACGGATATAAAAATGTTTTTAAATTTATTCAAAACAAACATTCAAAATACATTATGGACAAAATTAATTGAACACTGAAAGAAAATAGATGAAAGAAATTTTTTACATAAGTATTTTGTATGTCTTGTTCAGTGATTATAGCAGACTCCATGAGTAGTCTGTCTAGTTCTCAGAAAACTTTCCAGAAGTTTATGGTCAACAGTAAATGCAATTCTATCTTTTGTAGACTTTGGTAGTGCAAATTTCAGGTGTTATATTTTCATCAATTTGTCATTTTATACACATTTGTAAAATATTCTAAAACATACAATATACTTATGAAAATTGCAAAATTATTGACAAGAATGCGTTTGGTGAGACTGGCATACTCGAGACCCTATTCTGGGCTAGTGAAAAGTATGCTAGCATAGTAAAGTATGGACATTAATCTTATTATAGACATATCCGTTTCTGTTACTAAAATTACTACAACTCAACCAAAAGAATTAAATGTGTTCAAGCAAGGGCATATACAACTAAAATTTTATTTTGAGTGAATCTTCTGTTGTGTTCATTATTTACTTTAAACATCCCATCACTTTTGTGACCTCGATTAAAGGTTAGTTCAAATCTATCTTTTTGTACGGTCCTAAGAGTTATGTTAATAAAATACATAATATGTGAATACAACTCTGGAAAAATTTTTCTTTATTTAAATACACAACTTAAACATTTTTAAGTGGTAAAACTGGAAGTGTTTTATCACTTCTGTGAGCCACTGTACATTCAAAATGAATGAGTACCTTGTTCGATAATAAAATTTCTCGTTTCTCTCCAAATCCATCTATCATAGCACACAATATAAAACAATTTTTATTATCAAGAAATGAGTCCAGAGGTTCTGAATTCAACAAACGAGTAAAATTCGAATCCGGAAAATCGCCAACAAAAAAATCTCTTATGTTCGAGAAAATAAAATTTTTCCTACTATCGCCCGACTGCATTGTAATGCTGATTAAACGTGATAAAATCGAATTTTCAAACACTGTCAACAAGTGCCTTGAATATTGCAAATTCAGAAACATTCGAATACATTTTTGCAATAATATTGACTACGAATCAAACGAAACAACTAATAACTTTTCCATTTCTGCTGTTCTGTTGTACTTCTGTTTTTGATTACAGAATTCATAGAATGTTTGGATAGGATTTCATAGCTGCCATAGCAACGGATTGATATCTCCAATTCATGCGTTGGCCGGCTGGAGATATAATCACATAAATTTCTGAATAATGCAGACAAAATAATTCACTAGTAAGTTCGATAAATGAAGATCAACAAATTATAAAATATTTGAAACATAAGTGAGCATTTTCAAACAGTATAAATTATATGAGTAAATGAAACGCTAATTGACTTTAATACGTAGACTAGTTGCAACTCAACTTAAACTTCATTGTTTGCAGTTACTCTAATTTCTAATAAAATTTGGCAACAACTTTGTTTATGCTATGGACGATGGCGCCATAACAAGCTTCAATGTTTTGAAGTTTTATATATTTTCGTTTCTTGTGCTGCAAATATATCTTCTATACGGTCTCAGTGAAAAGTAAACAAACTTTGGTGAGAAAGTTTTACTGTGTTCTTGATGTGTTCCATATTTTCTCAAAACCATAGTTCTTAGAAATAAAACGAATCTGACACTTATGTTTGTTTTTGTTTCTCATCAAAATTCGTTTAATCCAAAGTGCTTAAAATACTACATTTGTGTTATTGCATTAATGAACTTTGTCTCTATACTGTACACATTTGTTTAAATCCAATTTCCGGATAGCAATGTATTAGTCGAAGTGAATTAAATCCATTTATTGAACCAAGGTAATTTATACTTGACGGCATCCTTATCTTAGAGGTTATGTAAATCGTGGTACGTATTCAGGCAAGTGAAAAGTTGTAAAAATTAGTTTCAAGTTTGAACAAGTGGCCATTCGACATTTTAATGTATTCTTAAAAGATATTTGTAGGAGCTGAGCGTTTAAATTAGTTTTAAATATTCACTATGAAAAGAAATTGTTGATTCTGGTTTATCTGAGCAACCATTAATTTGAAAGAAATGAGAATTGAAATACAAAATATATTACAAATTGAGAATGAAATATGAAAATATGTTACAAATTAACATTGCCAGCTGCACCAACTTGTGAAAATTATAGGGGAGTATAAGTACCTAATTCTACATTCCTGATGGCCCCAGTACCAGGTTAGTCAATGGGCCCTTTATGTGGCTCAAATTTACAAGGTGTTTCAAAATTTCCTGTACAAATTGTGAGGGAAGGTAAAGAGCAAACAATAAAACCACACCCATTCATATGAAGATTTATGTCTGTAATTGCCACCCAGATGTGCTAGAGGATACAGAAATGAACAGCAAGTGTGAACATTTCATTCGTCCTAATTTTATATTTTAACAGTGGTTGAACACATGCAGTTTCACTGTGGGTACTTAAAATTGTCACTATAGAAAGATGCATGCCTGGCAGCAAATTATGAATTGCTGTAATGTTAACTTTCGGGCCTTTTGTTAAGCCACAATATGCAGATCTGTTTCTATGGAATGTTTTGGGTCTCACTAAACCAGGCGTAAACACAAACTTTCTGGGTAATCTCAAGTAGCTCATCCATTTCTATTATCTGCCTATATGATAGGTGCATGTCAACCATCTCAGCATTCATAAAACGAAATGCATTACTAACATTAAGTCAGTAACTAAAGTGACTGACCCAAATTGGCCAACTGAAGCCCTTTGACAAATTCATGTGGCACTTACGAAAAGACATCGCTTTATAAATGCAATTTAATTTTGTGTTCTGCCTTTTTAAGTTTGTAGGAAGATTGGAAACTTACTGTATGTATTCCAAGTACTCAATGCTTTTCACTGGTTTGACTATAAATTTGCTCTTTTCCTTTTCACATTTGTACTACTTTATTGTAATTTATCATCCATACTTAATAGTCCCATGAAAAATGTATTTTGAAAGTTTAAATACAGTAAATAGAACATAAAAATAATTGTTCTGTGTATCACAATCTATAAATCAGACTTACATTACCTCATTACTATGTCTTAACTATTTGCATCACATAAAAGTCCTTAATACCTTCTAATTTGTAGCATATTTAAATCAATGATTTTTATTTAAAAAAATCATTGAGATTTAAATCAAAATTTTAAATTTCATTTTTCTTTCTGGTATGTTTAATATTGAAAATGAAATAACTGAACAAGATGCATGTTACTTTATTCAAATAAGTTAAGAACTTCACTCTTACTGAGTTCACATCAAAATTATATTGAAAATCATCCTCCCTTTGTGAAGACTAAATAACAGTATTTCCTGATTGGAATTAAATTACCAGACAAGTATTTCCATCTTGGGCCATTGACCAATAGGTGCTACTCATAAGCCTGCTCATCAGTGTTGGTTTTGTTTTAAACATTCCTTGTGGCTAAATCGCACATGGCCAATTTTAAACTATTCACCATGTGATGAATGAAGATGCTCAAAATATATTCACTCAAATTAATAAAATTGTGGTAACTTGCTTTCTTTTTTAAGATGTTCTAGTTACTTATTTAGTATTGTAGTCTATTCTAAAAATATAAAGACATTACAATAAAAAGATTTTCTGCAGTATAAACAAATGCATTCCAATTTGGCACATAAATCTTTATTTGCAATTTCAAAAGTTTCATTTTTTGTGTAATACATTTGTTAATTTTGATTTCTGTTAGGAAATTTTATGCATTGATTCCTTAAAATTCTTTGCACTGCTAGAATAACTATTCAGTATTTATGGAATTGAATTTTGTTAGCTTCAAAGTTCATTCACTCATCTGATAATTGAATGAGTGTTTAGAAAAGATTATGGGTTGAAGCAGAAAGCTAATTGGGAATTGATAAATTTTTATTGCAAGCTCCAAATTCTACTGAATTGGCATGTTCTGGGGATGCTATTACACTTGTTCTGTGCTGTTCATAGCTTCATTTTCTGTTTTATATGAACCCTATTTGTGTACTTTAAATATACCTATGAAATACTTGTCAATGCTCAAAGAATTTGAAAAAAAAACGTTTGTTTCCAAATTTATGTATTTTTCATTTACTGTTAACTTGCAAAAAATAACAGTTTTTTCACGAATAGGTTATTTTTGCAAGCTAAAAATTAATGAGAAGTAGGAATTTTTCAAGATGAAAGTTCCTTTTATTTTATTTTCTATTGGTGACGTGATTTTTTTCAAAAGCAAGTCTTGAACCAGTTAATTATTTTATCAAAATAATTGAAGTAATTCAAAACATTTTATTCATATAAGATAAATATATAATGCAAAACAAGTTCTGAAATTTTTATGATTGAAAAAATTTATAGTATATTGCCAGTGGGGGGAGATCCGGCAACCTTATTTATCTGGGTTCGAAAAATTCATGTCAGTGGTTATGGGTTAAACTCAAAGTAATCTAAACCACTTGAGAACCAGATGGAAAAATATTGCTCATGCTTGGCATTTGGGGCACTGTTCTATTTTTTATTCTACCATGTGATTTACTTTGCTAATTCCTGTGGTATTTTAACCTTTCAAAAATTTACCCAGGTATATTTCCTAATATATTAACATAAAAAAATATTAATGTTTAATTAAATTAAAACTATCTAGAAACTACACTAATTTGTGTGTCATGTCCAACAAATTTAAACTTGTATGGGCAAGGAATTAATTAAATTCATAAAAATCCAATTTAGATTTTAAAAATCTGATTTGAATCAAATAATCCTGGGTTTTTTTATGATTTTTTTCATACCCTGATATTTTGTTAATCTTAAGCCAGTTTTTATTCTAGTTGGTTGGTTTGGGTTTTATAGCACAATTTTTTTATGAACTATGGATAAGCCCTGCAAAGTGGCCATAGATTCTTTTTTGAGCTCCTAAAAACAGTTCTGAGAAAAAGTGAAAATCTTACTCCCTAAGATTTCCTCACTAAGTGTTTTGTTTCTCAAAAAGAAATCTAACTTTCATGCAATGAAAAATAATGTACTGAACTTCAGTCTAAAGATCATCAAATTCTGGTCTAGAAAAGCCAAAACACTCATCTTAAAAATTTTGACTTCGTTTTTCACTTGTAAGCTGATGATTTAGTCTATAAAATCAACTTATACTAACGTCAAATGTGATTGTATTAAATTACTTGCTTATTATTGGTAGGTAAGTCTGGCATCAAGATTAGCATGGCAGAACAACATCAAGAAACAATCGTTTATCCTCCCGGAGTGCGGGAATTAACACCAGATATTTCAACTGATGATTTTGTTAGACGCTTAAAGGTAAATTCTAATTTACTTTAATCAGCATAATTTAAATGACATGCAGTGCATGTGTTTCATTACCTAGTCTTGCATGTTATGATTAGTATCTTCTGTAATTTATTGCTTAATTTAAACATTGCATTATAAATGTTCAAATTGCTTTAGCTGTAACCATTAAAGGTGCAAAGGCTAGGGCCCCTTCACCTGTCCATAAAACTTTTTTCGTTTTTATCACTCTTGCCCTCACAGATGGTTCCTATCAGATAAAAAATAAAACATGAAATCTGAATGTAAAATATTAACATTTAGAGGTAATTCAAGGCCCCTTGAGTCTCATGTTTTGGGATTGTGAAGCATTACTCAGCACATAAAAAATTATTACAAGATCGTAAGAGCATTAAACAAAAGGTGGTAAAGGATATCTGCTAAAACTTGTATTGCAATCTGCATAGCCTTTTTGTGTGTCAACTATCTGCTATAAGAATCTTATTTAGGGTTAATTTCATTTTAATATTCCATTAAAATCTTGAATAAGGGCATGATCCTTTCAGCATGATCATTCGTTATTTTAATAGCATGGATTTAATTTCCAATACTCCATAGTATAATCTCAATCATTCTCCATATTTTTAGCTAGGTTAAAGCATTTGGTAAGCTCAGTTCTTCAAATAAGCATTGCAGGTTTCTTCATTTCAAAGTCCTAATATTTTATCCATAACAAGAAGATCAATGTAATAGTGTGCTTTAGCATGCTTTTTCTTGCATAGAAATACCTATAATGAAGGAGTTGCCCTCAAGTTTTAAAATACATGTATACAGTAAATATTCATATGCTCTGCCAAATTTGAACCAAAATATCATATTTTAATTGATTAAAGGACTTATGACAACCCAATGGGCATTTTGCATAACATGAAATGCCGGCAATATATGCTTGAGGTACCAGATGAAATCAAATTCATCAAACAGGAATACTTTCAAGAAATAGTTTTATAATCAGTTTTCCCCAAACTCAGCTATGATAATGCAATGCTCATCAATCTTCTCATAGCTGGTTCTACAATCGATCTGCAAATTCCAGAATATTGTCATGTATTCATATTGACTTGCAAGAGAAATTAAACTTTCTCATCAATGTTACCTTTCTTATATATTCCTTTATCTATAAAATCCCAGTAAGTTGAAATAATTTGAGCTGCCATTGATGGTTAACACATTTTTGTACACAAAACAATTCCAGTATTACAACATTTAGATTGAATTAAGGATTTCTCTGAAAATCCTCAGAATTCGTAATTCTTATCAGAATCTGGACAATGCAGGGATGTCTGGTAACCTAAATGTAATATGTATTAAATTTTGTTTCATCCAAATATGCACAAATTTTCGTCATCAGTCCTCCAATGCTTTTATAATCTGTTGTTGCTTGTGATTTCCCTGTTCTAGATAAGTCTTGAAACTAAGCATTTGGAAACATTTTCAGATACTATGACGTAATGTTAGTCAATTACATCTTGCTAGCTAAATCCTGTACAGGTTTTCTATCCCAATCGATAATTAACATATCACATTCTAGAACTTTTTTATGTACTAATGTATTTTACTATGTCTAATATTTGTAGCAATTGTTTTCGTCAAACCACTTTTCACTTATTTAAAATTAATCTCATATGTCGTAAACATGTTTCTTCAAGAAGGAATACCTTGTGATCTGATATTTTCATTTGATCTAAACCATTAGTATTGCAATTCTAATCTGTTAATTGAGGCATTGACATGAAAAAGCATGTAAATCACACACACAAAAAATCGAAAATTAGTTTTTTGCCGGATAAGATAGTAAGAACCCATGCCAGTGTCATGGTAAAGCTAGTAAGTCACTAGAAGAAATAGTTTAGTTTCTGTGGCTCTTTTAGTTTGTACAAATACAATTCCTTTTTAACAGGCTCACAAACGTTTTTTGCTTTTCCTTTAAAATTTGTTTTTTGTGACTTGCATGCTTTTCCATGTCCACTCCTCAATTATAAAAATGATTACATGTGTAATCCATATTTCCATTAATCAGAACCAGGGTTCCGGTATTAAAATTTCTTATTATTCCCATTTTTGTACACAAGATTTTGAAATGCTTGCCCTCGATATTCATTTGTATTCTGATAAATATTCTTTATGAAAAAAATATATATTTTATACTGAATATATAATTTTGTTTACTGAAAAACATGAAAATTGTTGATTTTTTCGAGTTTACTTGTAATTTGCTAATAACCAGAACATGTCAAAAAATATTTAAATCTGAAACAATTTAATATCAAATAGTTTTAACCTATTTATTTATTCAAAGTATTCATAAATTATGGAATTTCATTTTGGAACAAATGACTCAGGGTCCCCCCACATAGAAGGGGGTCATCAGTATGGTACTAGAGCCCAAGTGCTAGGGAATGCCCGGAAATGTAAATAGTTTATGCAGTGCAATGTGCAGTCTGTTTTCTTAGTCAAAAAATTGCAAATAAATCTTCCCATTGTTTATAATAAAGTTGTATAAATATGGAAGAAAAGAAAAATTATACAAAAGTGTAAGTTTAACCATTGAGTACTTAATATACTTATTAGTTTTTATGAGGAGTTAATTATCTAATCAGTATTGGGTTGGGGCTGAAATGGCCCACCATTGTTGTGTCTATTCTCTTTTCAGTGGAACAAAGCAGATTCCCCCTCTCAGAATTAGTTTTAAATTCTACAAATTCGACCTCAATAAATACCCACATTATTTTAACCAGAGGCTCTTAAGATTAGTCTAAATGCACTAGGAATGTTCTAAGGAATTAAGAATGTTCTAGGGCATTAAGAATATTCTAGGGTAATAAGAATGTTCTAGTATATTGAAAAGGCCTTATAAATATACTTGATAAGAAAGGTTTGACTGTATCAGAATTTCTTAGAAAAATTCCAGAAAGAAGTACGAAAAATAAATGTTCTAGGTTTAATTTTCATCCAATTTAAATTAAATGAGCATTAACATTTTAAGTGTTTTATCGTGAAAAAAAAACAGGGTATGCTGGTTTCAATCACTTTAGTTTTTTTCTTAATTGAAGTTTAATAATATTAAAAATGAAATAACCTGGCACAGAATGTGTTATTTTATTCAAATAAATTTAGAAATTTGCTCCCACTCAATAACACCTGAACAACGACCCGATTTTAACTGAAAATAACTGAATTCCCCATTAGAGATGGTAGCATTAATTGCGATGTAGTGGTGCCAACTTTGAGAAATTATTGGGAGAATACACTACTGACAAAAGTTACCAGACACTTGAAGTAGGAACAATACAGCATGTGTTTTAGGGTCTGACTAAATTTTCAATTTCAGAGCCCACATCCACATGTGTAACTACAGAGCTAACTACTAGTGAGTATAAACTAAAATTTAAAGAAGAAATGTCCTATAGAAAGGTGCAAATATTTTATATCAAAATCTAAGCACTGAAGTAGCAGTCACTTTATTATCCCTAAATATGCAAGTCCTAGAGGACTGAACTGTTCTAGCACCCCTTCATAAAATTATTGACTGCCAAAATGGTTCAGGAAGCCCCAGTAACCCATTTGGAAGAGCAACAGACAACTGGAGGGTTCGTGAGTTTGAAACTCGGTCCAGCCAAAGATCTTTGTTTACACTGAGGCTGGTGCATGTTAAATCTGTCATTGCCTCAAATTTCCTCACATTGACATGGTGTGGAAGTTAGGAGAGTGGGATGCCATCTCAGGTGTTGACCTTGTCATTTAACCATGTTTCAGAATTACGAAGTGTTGTCCTCAAATCTTTCCCTTGGGGATTAATCTAACTATAGTTACTGATGTGGACTCTGAAATTGATAATTTGGTAATAAGACCCAAAAAAAATGCTGTTTTGTTTCTACTCCAAGTGTCCGGTGATTTTTGTCAATACAGTGTATAAGTGTGTTTCAGAACTCTATTTTGTTAATATAAATAAGTACCAATACTATTGGTGTATTTGTAATACTTAAACCTCATGTTAAAGAAGGACTAGGCCCCAACCAAAAAAAATTTAGGACCCAAGGAGTTCCTGCACTCCTGGAAAAGTGATCTATTAAGAGAGATAGAATCACTGCATATTTGTGGAGTTATTCATATTATTTGTAATATTTACCCATTATATTTGGGGGTCCTAAGTCTTCCATAAAACTGTTCAGGGGATCAGGCTTCTAGAGCATGTTTGGTGTAGATGTTTTTTTTTTAACTTATTAGGTTTCTCATTGAAAATATTTACATCTCCTTTTTATGTTAGACACAAGAAGTTGGCACTTGTATTGGAATGACAACTGACCAACAAATATTTCTGTTTGCTTACTAAAAACAGGCTGAGTTTGGGTCAAGTTCATGGATTGCAGAAAGTATTTTTGGCTAATTTTGACAGTCTTCCTAGTGGAAAGATTGCACAGGCTTAAACTGATACCCTTTCAAGAGGGAATTTTGCTATTTCTGGAGAGGGGAATCGGCACTGTTGAGCATTTGTTTTCGGTATGTTAAGAGCGAATGTGGATAGTCACTTCCTAGCTTACTTAGACCCCTAGATTTTATATAAATCCTTTGAAAGAAAATCGACTAAGCTTAAATAGAAAAACCTCTTAATATTCACAAAAGCAAAATATTCATCTAGTATCATGCCTGTAAGTAAGAAAATTCAAGAGAAAGCAGAGAAGTTTCTTGATTTCCTCTTTGCAAAAACATTGTATTCAGGATATTATCTTTTGAACAGGGAACAATTTGGTTCTGGCAAATCTAAATGAGTTTAAATTTTGATTTTAGCTTCTAGCGGATAAGAAAGGTATTCATGAGAAACAAGTTTTGTTACAAAAAGACCAGAAGTTAAAATTTTTTGCTTTTTTAGGATTTATAAAAAATGTGTTAAGTTTAAAATTTCCTTCCCTTATTCAGATGATTTTTTAATTTAGAATTTGAAGTATTATAACTTTATATCATGAAATACTATTCAAATGAAAGTATAAAAGTAACAAGGCCTTTCAAAAAACTTACCCTGCTACATTTTCTAAATCCCTGTATATATTAATGTTTAACATAAATCAATACTATCTAGAAACTATACTGTGGTTTGGATGTCTCTTATCTAACAAGTTAAAACATGTAGAATTAGCAAATTAATAAAAATTATTAAAATCCGATTTAAATGAAATAAATCTGATTTTTTTTTTAAGCATAATTTTTTCATACCCTGAAAAAAACTGATTTTGAGACGTACTAAAATATGCAGGTACTAAAATATATATTGGTTTTTTAAATTCATTTCTTGTCACTTTTGTCCATTTTTCATATTCCCCTTAATGACCACTGGAGAAAGAAAAAGTATTGATCTTAATTTGTTTAGTTTGTGTGAAAGATACAAAGCTGGCATCCAAATCGACTGGGTTCAGCTCAGATATTTTAGAAAGCACTTGAAGCATAGATAAATCAACTTGAACAATGTAAATTGCTTTAGTTGTCACGAAATTATAGGCAAACTGAGTGAGATCTCATTTTATAGTTCTTATACAGGGTTCCCATGCCCCTTTGAAACTCCTTATTTTTAGCTATCATTTCTAAGAGCCTGTAAAACTCCTTAGTTTCAAAATCAAGAGTCCTTAAAAACTCCTTATTTTGCCCAAAATTGGGACACTAAATTTTTCTGACGGCACAGTCATTTTCCAATTTCTCCCATTTTCGAGCTTCATTGTCCGATCTAGGATGGGAGCGGCAAGTTTCACTGGGTGACAACGTTTATCCTCCCCTCTTCAGAAACGAATACAGAGGACCACTGATTGATTCTCCCAAGGGGTGTGTGATTGCAGACACCCCGCAAGGTTGATTGATGGATAATGACCATTTAGTTCATTGGGTCTGGGGAGGTAGATGACTTCCATTGATAGATTTGCTCATGCTTCCTGTTCTCGCGTTTATCAGCTTTCTCCCAGATGTTTTCACATAGTTTTTACAATGACAAAGTTTCTAAACATCTGAAGAAAAGGCACATAAATAACAATCTTTATTTCCTCATTGTCCCCACAAGCAAAATACATGGGAGATGGGTTTGCATCAGGTGCTTCATGGGGGAATGAAGAACTTTAAGGAGAAACAACTTGGTTCCGCTGATAAGGAGTGGCAATTTTGGGCAGACTTCGATGCGGAGACAAATCTCTTGGAGGGTTAAAAAAGTATGTCTGGGAAATATGTTTTTATCAGCTTATGGACTACAAATTAAAAGTATTGAGAATGGATTGCAGCTGCAACTGATCGCCATAAAGCAAAATGCCTTGTTTGCCAAAAAGAATTTGATATTTTAAGAATGGGGGAAAGTTCTGTTAGAGCTCATATGACTTGGTAAGTAAATTGGGTGACTGTTTTATTTGGTGATTGTTAGCTGTTGTGTGAAAGCTTTTTTTGTTCACATTTTTATTCATAAAAATACGTAAAACAATCAAGTTTTCTAAACGCGTTAATTTATTTATAAATGCTGATATTCGAAAAATGTGCTCCCATATAATTAGCAAATTAACGAACAAAAACCTCTATTCTATTTGTTTTCCTCATAAAATGGAAAACAAATAGAAAAAACTCAGATGGATATATATATGCGAATGAATTGTAAAACCATACTTGGGTTGAATATAATTTTTAAATGATACATGTGCTGTGCATTAGTCATTCTACAATTGTTAGTGATCATTTTTACATGTAAAATAAAATTACAAATGTATTCACTAAATGAATTATTTTTAGAGCATATTCCAAAAATGTACCCTGATTTAATTAGAAAATTAACAAACAAAAGTTCTTTATGATAACGAAAATAAAAAAAAAACTCAGATGAATGCAAATGGATTGTAAATCCGGATTTAAGTTCTAATATAATTTTTAAATCATGCACGGTGCTGGGCATAATCCATTTTACAATCGTAAGAAAAAAAATTTAATAAAATTAAATTTAAAACGTGCCCAAAAGGATTTTTAATAGCCTCCGAAAATTTGCTCCGATATTAGAAAATTAACAAACAAAAAATTTCTTTTTGAAAATTTCAATAAATAGAAAAACTCAGATGCAGATAGATTGCAAAACTATTTATGTACTAATATAATGAAAAAATAATGCAGCGGTGTGCGATTATCATTTTCCAAAGAAAGGTAATAATTTTCACAAAATGAAATACAATTTTTGAAAAATAAGAACATGTTCTGTGTGCATATATTACTTATTCTGTGCATTATTAAGATTCTCCTGCAAGAAGGTAAGATTTCAGTAATTTGTCTGATGTCAAGGAGCTTCCCTTAACATTTTGTGGTCAAAGGTACTTCGAATAAAGTAAATTGCAAGTATTTTATGACAGTACGAGACGCTACAAAGGATGAGTTAATTCTGGCAAAATTTAATTTTTTCTTAGCTGTGGCAAAAGTAATGCAACCATTCCTTGAATTTTATCAAAACGATAAACCATTGTTAGACCGTAGTAGATGTTTTCAAATCCACTTCGTTGTTTCAGAATTTTGAACCAAAAACAATGCGTCTAGGTAGTTTTTTAAATGACTTTCTTAGTATAGATGAGAGAGAGAGAGAGAGATATATACACACACAAAGGGAAAGTTATGAAAACCATAATGATCTTATCTCATGGCCAGGCTTTTGTGGAATGTGGATTTAATATCAACAAGTTCTTAGAAGTTGAAAATCTAAAAGGAGACTCCTATATTGCACAGACTTATTTATGAAAATGCTAATGATATTCCAAATTTAGTAATTACTAAAGAAATGAGAAAATTTGTTTCTTCAAGGCAGAAATGTGTTATGCATTTAGAAGAACAACCAAAAGTGCGAAGACAAATTTAGAAAATAGAAGAAAACTTGAGCTACAAGAACTTAATTCCTTAAAATCAAATTTGACTTGAGGGTGATATAATGAAAATGGAGAAGTCAGCTGAAGAACTGGCTAATGAGGCAGAAGCTTCTGAGGACTTTTCTCTTAAAAAGTGCAAATGCACTACGTAAAGAAAAAGGAAAAGCAGCTGAAATAAAGGAATTAGACAAAATAATTTCTAAAAAAACAAATCAGTTGAAATTTATTCATAAGACTTTTTTCTTGGGGGCAATATTTAACAAGATAAATGTGTTATATATTAAAATTCTTATTTTCTAGAAAAAATGCAATAATTTTTAGAATTTCATTTCTTTTCCCCCTTGAGATGACATCCTTAAAAATTATTTTTATTGTGATTAAATGGGGTTAATATGTGTAAAATACGTTCATCTTTTTTGTGCATTGTTTTTTAAAAGTTAACTTCAAAACACACAATGTATTTAACAGACAACATCAACAAATTAACTTTTAAGTTACTATAAATCTGCATACATCCCTAATTTTTGTCCTACTAGGTTGACTCATACTATGAAGGTGCAATATGGTTTTTGGTATATCTCGATTAGTGTTGTGTGGTCACCAGTTCATTTTTCTATAAGTGGACTGTAACAATTCTTTTGAAGATGAAAACAGATACTATGAGGCAATTAATGTGAATAACCACAAGTTTACTAATATGTACATATATACAGTCTTATATCCATAATAACTGGCGCCATTGCCAGTATTAGTGAACCATATCACTTGTGACTGCAATTCGAGTCAATTCAAAAGCGCGACTGCCTGAGAACAGGCGGTTACACAGCGAGGATGTCGAAGTGCGCCAATTGGCGATTTTTTGAAGGATGCCAAGGAGTGAGCCGCAACATACCGGCCCCCGTTGACATGTTTAAACATTCAACTATATGAATAATACATAATAAATGACAATAGTACATAACATGAAGTAAACAGGTTCATACAATTAGAAATTACTTGTCACATGGACACTATTATAACTACAAATATAACAATATTGCAAATACTACAATTTTAACAAATAGAATTAATTACATAGGATAATGAAGTTAAGTAGTCTGGATTATAATTGCGATAGACTAATAAGTTCCAATATATACATATCATTCATTATCTTCGATGGGAAGAATAGATTTTGGAAATTCCTCTTCTAACAACACCTGTGGCGGTTTTAACATCTACTCTAACCTTATTATCAGAACCAGATATTAAGTTAATAACTGCCCAAAATCCATTTAGAAGGGGGTAAATTTTCATCTTTAAGGACAACCATGCAACCTTCTTTAAGATTTTTCTTTTCAAAGAACCATTTATTACGCTGCTGGAGATGATTCAAGTAGTCGCGTTGCCACTTCTTTCATATGATTTGCGTCATTCTGGTGATTTTTTGCCAACTAGATAGTTTATTTTCGCTTATTGCTGTTATATCAGGTTCAAGTAGGGAAGTAATTGGGCGGCCAATTAGGAAATGAGCGGGAGTCAGGACCTCGAGGTCATTTGGATCCGATGATAAAGGTATCAAAGGTCGCGAATTGAGAACTCCCTCAATTTGTGTGATTATCGTTAAAAATTCTTCTCTAATGTCACTAAGGAATTACTTAAGGTTCTCTCTTAAGATGGTACTTAAACGCCTTCACCCCGGCTTCCCATAGTCCACCAAAATTAGGCAACCGAGGAATGAATTTCCAATTTATGGCCTCAGATAAGTAATTAACCAAGGCGTCATCTGGTTTATTTACAAGAGTATGTAATCTTTTCAACTCATTGTTGGCTCCAACAAATGTAGAACCATTATCGGTTATAATAATTGAACTCTTTCCTCTGCGGGCAAAGAATCTTTTAAGGGTGGCAATGAAGGATTCGGACTTTAGATCCGTTACGATTTCTAAGTGGGTTGCTTTAGTGACAAAACACACAAATAAAGATACATAAATTTTACTATAATTTCCTTTCCTTTGGTTTTTATATCTAATTAAGAAGGGCCCACAAAAATCAATACCACACTTTTGAAATGGATGACTGGGATTGATTCTGTCTGCGAGTAGAATTTCCATAATTTGGTTGTATTATACGGGTTTAGTTTTAAAACATACGACACATTTATGAACTATTTTACGGGCAAGCGATCTTCCATTAATAACCCAGTACATCTGCCTAAAGTGATGCAAAAGTGCCTGTGGCCCAACATGGAAGAACTTGTTATGGAAGTGCTCAAAAATGAGTTCACTTAATCGATGCTTATGTGGCAATACTATGGGATGTTTGCTTTCATAGGACAAACTGGAATTTTGCAATCGACCTCCAACCCTAATAATTCCATCAGAATCCAAAAATGGGTTAAAATATTTCAATTTGCTATTACCTGAAATGGTCTTCTGGTTTTGAAGATTTTTATTTCTTCCGCGAAATATCTATACTGTACCTGTTTGATAAGGTAAGTCTCAGCTTTTTTCAGTTCTAACATCGATAAAGGTCCCAATTCTGTATTGGATGAGTTTCTACAATTTGCAATAAATCTAAAAATAAAACTACAAATTCGAATTAATTTAAAGAAATTATTAGTCAAGGCCAAAATGTCAGTAAAAAAGTCACTGGGAAATAAGTCTATAGTTAAGCTTGAAATTCCACAAATGTTCAGTCTCTTTGAATTTGTCATTAACAGGATCGACTTTCATCTCTTTCGAGATAAGTTCATGATCCTCTGGAGATACAGGAGCGCCTTCAAGTTTGGGAAAACCCATTTCTTGAGTAAGAAAGTCTGGTCCATGTAACCCCACTTGATTTTCAGCTAGCTCTATTGCATCTACACCTCGAGATATTAAATCAGCGGGATTGCTGTTCGACGAGACGTGGTTCCAATGAAAGTTCTGTGTCATTTCTTGGATCTTAACCACACGGTTTCCAACAAAAGTTTTTAACTGCCATGGCGGAGTGTGGATCCAAGCTAAGGCTATGGTTGAGTCTGTATACAGGTAGACATCATGTATGACTAGTTTCAATGCCTTCAAAATTTTTACAACTAACTTGGATAGCAGGAGGCAAGCAGATAGTTCCAGTCTAGGAATGGTAACTATTTTTAAAGGTGCTACTTGCAACTTGCTACTAATCAAATGGCATGAAATTTCCGAGTGATGGAAAGACGATGTATACAGCAACTCCAAACGCCACTGAGGACGCGTCAGCAAATCCATGCAAAACGACTTGTTGCGCATTCGGAGCTAACATGTAACGATTGATATTAAAATTTTCCAAAGATTTTAAGGATTTTGTGAACTGAAACCAGGACTGAGCAAGAAAATCAGGAACAGTATCATTCCAGTCCAACTTTAGTTTCCAGAGCTCTTGCATAAAGATTTTAGCTTTCGTGATGACAGGCCCGATAAGACCCAGTGGATCAAAGATTCATGCTATATCAGATAAAATGAACCTTTTCGTGTAGGTTGATTTTTACCTTGAACGTAAAAGCATCTAAGCTAGGGTTCCATGTAACTCCTAAAGCTTTAGTCTCATTTTCAGTAAATGAATAACCTTCTAACTTTTCTTCATTAACATTGTTAAGTAATGTAGAATGATTTGCCTTCCATTTATGTAAGTGCATTCCAGCAGATTAACAAGCTGACATTGGAGCTCCTTAACACCGTCCAAACTTTCTTCCCCACTAATAACATCATCCGTATAATAATCATTCAAAAGAACTTCAGACGCAGCAGGAAATTTTTTTGCCTCTTCCAAAGCGAGCTGTTTTAAAGTTTGGATGGCCAAAAACGGAGCACAGGATGTTCCGTACGTGACTGTATTTAACTCATAAACCTCTACTGGTGACTTAGCATCTGATTTCCATACGATTCTTAATAGTTTTCATTACTCCTCATTTATAACTATTTGGCGATACATTTTCTCTATATCGGCGAGAAATATGAACCTATGTTTTCTAAAACGAATCATGATTTCGTATAAGTCTTCGTTTACGAGTCCTTTCAAAAGAATGTCATTTAATGATTTTCCGTTTGTTGTGGGACTTGAAGCATTAAAAACAACACGTTTTGTCGTAGAATTTTCCGGGCGATATACCCCATGGTGTGGTAGGTAATAACAACATGACTATCTATATCTTCAGTAACCTTTCTCATGTGATTGAGACTCTTGTACTCTTTCATAAAAGAACAGTAAAGTTATTGCATTAAAGGAGTTTTTTCTAAACGATTCCACAATTGGTGTAGTCTTTTTTCTGCAATAGCCTTCGAATCTCCAAGGGTACTAGCGTCTTCCTTTAGAGGCATAGTTACTACAAATCTTCCTGATTTATCTCGACGATACATTGTTTTAAAGTGATTCTCGCATTGTTGTTCTTCGAAACTGACCAAACATGATTCATCTTCCACCCCTTCCATTTTCCAAAATTTTTGAATATTTTCTTCTAAAGTATCTGTCGGTTGGACAAACCCACAAAATATCTGATGTGAAACATCTTCTATTGTTCCCGAAACAATGTAGCCGAAAACTGTTTTTTGAAATATTAATTGTGAAATTTCATGTTTATGAGCCTCTAAAATTTTGTAGAAAAGTTCTACTCCAATTAGAATATCTATTTTAGCTGGTTTCCAAAAGTCTGGATCCGCCAATTCTATATCCGATGGCAATTTTACGTTATCTATATTTATATTATGAGAAGGAACGCAATCCGTTATTTTAGGTGTTACTAAAAAGTCAATTGATCTGCAAAAAGAACCATCTTTATTTGAAATGTTCGTACGTACTTGGGATCTGATATTTGTAACATTCCCATTAATCCCAGAAACATAAACATTCAATTTATTTTTCTTTAATCCTAATACGTCTACCATCTCTTTCGTCATTAGATTGGCTTGTGAACCGCAATCCAGAAGCGAGCGGGCTGGAATTCTCATTCCATCCGTATTTTCTACATGAGTAATGAACGTAGTTAAAAGTACTCTACTTTTATTTTTTCCAGATGAACACATTTTACTGCTAAGAGATTTCGAAACATTCGCTTTCCCCACCTCTTTCGCGGCACCGTTCATATCACTGGATGGCGTTCTACTTTCTTTTTTGTTTACTTGCGTAGCGCCAAATGTCTGTTCGTTTGGAGCCGAACGCTGTCTGTGAAGTAAAGAGTTATGTCTTTGGAAACAAATATTACAGACTCCTTTCGAATGACATTGCGCAATTTTGTGTTTAGAACTAAGGCAATTAAGGCACAGGTTGAATTTTTTTGCTGTTGAATATCTCTTGTATTCACTTAGTTTTAAGAACATATCACACTTGAAAATAGAATGATTTGCTTGACATAAAACACATTTATAATCTTTATAGCTATTTTTCAGTAATAAAGTTTTCAGCTTTTGATTTTTATCAAAGTGCGAATATTTAGGTTTTACATTTACATTACACTGTAAATTTTCTAAAACCAAACAACGTTTTTGCAAAAAGTCAATGAATCCTTGCCACTTAGGTAATTCTGTAGTGGTAAGCGATAGTTCAAATTGTTTTTTCGTTTCTTTATCAAGTTTCTTAAGAACTATATTTATTAGCATAACTTCTGAAAACTGATTAAGCTCCAGTCCTAAGCTTTTAAGAGCTCGAATGTGTTTTTGACAGCCGTCAACTATTGCTCTTAGACTTTTAGCTGCATCCTGAGCTGCAGTTTCTATTGTTAATATTTCATTCATATGGCAATTTACAATTAACCGTTTGTTTTGGAAACGATCTTCTAATGCTTTAAAAAGCGAAGTGTATGTGTCATCCATAGTAACATCTAAAGCACTACCGCTAAAGGTAGATTTCAGATAATATAAATTTTGAGTATCACTCAAATTATCATTTGAATCAATTAAGTTTACGAATTGATCCTTAAATGTGTACCAATCTTGATAATGACCTGAAAACTTTGGTAAAGGTACCTCAGGTAATTTCACATTCATCAAAGAACTATCTAATTTAGAGTCTTTTAATCTAGGATTTTCCATATTGACATTAAGTAATAGGAATTTTCTAAGCCTTACCTCAATTTGCTCGGCTTCTTCTAATTCTAGGAAGGTTTGCAGGTGCGTTTCCAATTCTGCTTCATCGACGACCTCTTTGATGAACTGCACTTTTAAATCATCCAATTTTCCTATAACTCTTCTTAGATTATCCAGCTTCGTTTGACATTGTAAGTCATCTTTTTCTTTGGTATTGTCCAAAAATGCTGCGATTTTTGTTAATTGTCCTTTATAAGCACCTCTTTGCCTATTGAGGCATACTAATTTTTTCTTGTCCGTCATAGTTGCTCTATTTATTTATAACTAAAGCCAGTTCTGTGACAACCGAAACTAAAGTCTCCTGTGAGAAGGACCAAATGTTGTGTGGTCACCGGTTCATTTTTCTATAAGTGGACTAACAATTCTTTTGAAGATGAAAACAGATACTATGAGGCAATTAATCTGAATAACCACAAGTTTACTAATATGTACATATATACAGTCTTATCCATAATAACTGGCGCCATTGCCAGGATTAGTGAACCATATCACTTGTGACTGCTATATGAGTCAATTCAAAAGAGCGACTGCCTGAGAACAGGCGGTTACACAGCTAGGATGTCGAAGTGCGCCAATTGGCGACTTTTGGAAGGATGCCAAGGAGTGAGCCGCAACAATTAGTCCTTATAAAAAATTATTTGTGTCCTTAGAAACTCCTTATTTTTATTTTGAAAAAAAGAGTGGGAACCCTATCATAATGCATGCTTGTAAGAGTAGAGAAGTTTAATTCTGCTTGCTTCTCACTAAGTGAGAAGTGTATGGATATGAATATTTTCTTTTGTGTAAGAATTAATCTTGTATATAAAAGAGCTTGTTTTGTAAAAGAACAATTCATAAAATGGAATATATTTAATTTGAAACCCATTTTTATTGCCACATAGTAAATTATGCTTAAATGTAGATTAAAAACTACAATGTTAAATGTTTTGCTCACAAATTACTCATTTTTACAACATCTGATCCAATTATTTTGGCTCTGCCTAATCAATTGTTACTGAGTTATGCAGGTGCTGCTTTCGACTCCAGTTTTTCATTACTTGAACACAACTGAAGTGTAAGACAGACAGTTTTACAGAATTTATAAATACAGTGAAATAATATTGCAACTGTTCTCTTATCCTCTAATAAATGGACAGCTTGTCTGTCTTTGGATCTTATGCCATAAAACCTAAACCAAACAGCATTCCTCCCTGTGTGTTTTCCTCTCTTCCGTGTCTGTAAAACTTTCATTGTATTTGTCTATTACTTGATATTGTATGTCTTGTGTCTGACGCAGCATGTCCAAATATGGTCCTTGAGTCATAAAACCCCAAAACCAAACCAAACAGCCTGTAATAAATGAAGACTGGAAATGGAAAACATAATAAATGCCAAATTGTAAATTTTACAGAATGAAAAATAACTTAATAACTCGCAGTACTTACGTTACTGGCGACATCTACCGACGTGTTTTTCAACTACTTAGATGTGTTAGACAATTACATCGTTTCCCAGGTTGAAAACCTTGGTATTTACTACGTTTTGATGGCGGAAAAATTGTTTTTGTTCTTACTGTGTTTTCCATTTCCAGTCCTTAAATAAGTTAATGAAGAAAGATTTTAATTGAAGATTTTATTTGTTTGAATATTTTAGGAATGTGCTCAGGCCTTCCAGAACATGGTTCAGGAGGAAGATAATACTGCTTACATACCACTGGCCCTCCATTTGGCTTCTGAAATGTTCTTGGAACACCGTAGTCAAGATGTACGTCTTATAGCAGCTTGCTGCTTGGCTGATGTTTTTCGCATATATGCTCCAGATGCTCCTTTTACAGATCTCTCTCATGTCAAGGTATTTATCTCCTTTCTCTTGATACTTATGATTTGAACCTTTTGAACTTATGTATGATCTTAGAATTCCATTTTATTTCTAGGTGATATTTGAATTTTTTATTGAGCAACTGAAAGGCTTAAAGAATGCAAATAGTCCATCTTTTAAGCGATATTTTTATTTATTAGAGGTAATAATATTTTTTTGTTTATTCTGCATTTGACCTTTGTTTTGGGAAATGTGTTGAATTTAATAAATTTAAACTGATGTTTTCATTCATTTTCAGAATTTTGCTTGTGTGAGAACATTTAACTTTTGTGTTGAGCTTGATAATTGCAAGGAGATATTCCTTAGCCTTTTTAAGCTAATGTTCCAGATAATCAGGTTTGTAGTTTTGAAACTCTTCACCAACTGTTACAAATTTAAATGTTATCAGAAGGATCATTGGGCAATTTAGAGAATAAAAAGTGATTGCTCTTGTGGTAAAATTATTGTGGTTGTTAAATGTTAGTATTTTAGTTGAATTTTGATGACAAATTTCATTTATCTTGTATCTAAACATTAACCAAAATACTTGCACTTATGTGTATTTTTCTTTGAATGTTCACTTGTCTTAAAGTAGTGAAACTGAACTTAAACAATCAAGTGATTTAGTTCTCCTGGTGCAGTGTAGATTTTGTAATTACTCAACATTTCTTTCAAATCTGCATCACTCACTAATCAAAATATATTTTTAATTTTTGGAAAGGATTTATGTCAAAAATTCTTCAGAAATTAGCAACAATAATTATCAGTTTTCTTTTCAGTGATGAGATTCGTTGTGCAGGATTTTCAGTATTAAACAAACAAACCAGACGGAAAGTGAAGATTTCACTTCTACCCAAATGCTCTCATATGATATGTATCAGGGTTACCTTAACAATGTAGTTTATCGCCATTTTGTTGACATGTAGTGCTTAATCTAGTTGCTGTTAAACAATCATGAATTCGGAATTCTTATTGACTAAGTAATGCAATCATGTTAGAAATACTATCCCTGTGATGTCCCTTTCAGAACATACAGGAAACACTTTCCACTGTAGAAACACTACTGCTACCTAGTACATTTAGCTGAACGAAACGTGCCTCATACCCATTATTTTTAACTAGATGCCTCTATTGCACTTTTCCTCACCCTACCCAACTCTAACCATAATAATAATCTATGTGACTTCTTTGGGTGGTTGATTTTTACAGGATAACAAGAGTGACCTTGAAATGCCAATTTTAAAGTAGAGTATGACAAATCAATCTGTCAACCAACTTTTAAAAGTATTATTTTGGAGATCACACTAATAACAACACCAGCATACTTGAAAAAAAATTTCAAGAACTACATTGTACAAACTTTCAAATGGCAAAGAGTTGCTCAGATTTGCAATAAAACATGCTTTTCCGAAATAATTAATAATCTTATCTCTTGCTTTGTTATAAACATTTTTTTTAAAATTTAGTCTGCTTATATTTTCATTTAGGTTTTGAAATCAATATTTAGTTTTTACTTCTGTAACCATTCTACAAAGTTATCCAAACTAAAACTGAGTTTAGATGTATTTAAAGCATTTTTGCATTTTATATTCAAGTTTTATTCACAATAGTTATTTTTTCTTTTTCGAAGTAACTAATTCTTTACTAATAGTCGAAACTTGGTTGTAGATGAAGTAAAATTAAACTAATTCCAATTCTGTTTAACATAGTTTAAGTGAAAAATTTGATTTGTAACATTTCTTTGTCTTTTTATAGCGATGTCCATAACAATAAGGTGAAAAATACTATACTGGATATGTTGACTGCATTACTTAGTGAGTCAGATATAATTCATCAAGAAGTTCTTGATATTATATTAGTTCAAGTAATTGAACCTACTAAAGTTAGTATATTTTTCTGACTGTAATTAATAAGTTGTAATATACATTAATCATATTTGCTAAATTGTTCTATATTTGTTACAGTCCCAAAATAAGAATGCGTGTCTCTTAGCTCAAGATCTCATAAGGCGTTCAGCATCAGCTTTGGAACCTTATATACAAAATGTGAGTTTCCTTATATCCTTTTTTGCATATTGTTTCAACATCGTCTTGGATCCTTCCATTCATAGTCACCAATTTTTAAATAAATAGCTTAACCTATATTTTATTTTATATATTTTCATATACTTGCCAAGTTTTAAGGGATGTACTGTAGGGTGTGGGGCTGAAAAAAATCTAGTTTTGCTCGAACAAATTCTAATAATGAAAAAAGTTTGTTGATCTGCTTCAGATGAACACATCCGTTAATTTTTCAAAATTCAAAAATACCTAAAAGACTGGTGGTTAAAGTTTTTGAATTCTAGCATTTTGACAATCTTGTAGAACACCACTGGAAATCCAGGCTATGGTTTTTTTTCATATGGGCAGTGTTAAGTGACCTACTTAATGGTTTTCAGTCAAAAACTCGGAAAACAGTTTAAAAGTTCAATTAGTCTCAAATATTAATACCAAACTTAATCCAATTTCCATACAAATGGCCATATGCTGTAAGTTTGATTCGGGATAAAATAGAACTAATATGGATCTAGAAAAGTTTCTGTGGTTTACTTCAAGATATCTACTAGTCAAAGTGCAATATGCAATTCAGACTTGTTCCTGTGCTCTTCGAAACACCCCAGAACTCACTGGAGAGGTGGCTAGACTTCAAGTCTCCCTTTCTCTCATCTATTTGTGAAATTTGCTTAACTTGAGAGGTTTGTAATCTAATTTGGAGTCAATTTTGAGCATGACCTCGTGAGATGAGAGTGGATTGTATGTATCCATCCTGATTAATTCTCCACAACCTTTTTCGCTCTGGTAAAATCTTTCCACGTTTTAATGTAGCAGGGTAAGTATGAAAGATTATTTTAAAGTAATCGCAGTGTGTTACTGATCATATATGTAACACGACGGAAAATCAGAGGATCAGATAATACAATTTTCATCCAATGAATTAGCTCAAAGAGGTTTGTAAGTATTGGAAATTTATTATTTCTTAAGGAGCCTTGAAAACCTTAATAGTCATACTCAATTACTCTCTTGCCTGCAATATTCGGTTTAACTTACTGCTGCCATTTCTCTTGATGGCAGTGTCCAATCCTAATTTTCAGATTTCAATGCACTCATCAGTCACATGTGAGGAGGATGTTCTCTGGGTTCTCCAAAAAACAGTTTCTCTGGAGCAGAGTGGATGATGGTTCTCAAGGAGACAGGTAGGAATCTACTTAGGTGCATCACCAACCACTAGTATTTTGGACTACCAATCCACATGGGTCTTAAAATTAAACCAAACAAATTAAACCTTAAGTATGTATGTTACAATTTTTACAAATTTCTTTGATGGTTTCTTGGCTCCTACATACAATCACGAGACCTTATTTGTTGTGAACCACCCCATGTGATGATTCGTGGCCATATTTTACTGCATCATTACATCAATAACTTTTTAATGGTGAGGCCAATCTGATAATGTTGATCTGTACTTAAATCCGAAGGAATTTTAGGGAAGGTTAGTATCGATTTGTTTCAATTTCATTAGAGTATCTCACAATTATGGAGACTTTATAGCCTGAATGTGCCCTCTGATCAAGGCCTTATTCCTTCATAATGTAAACAAGAAGGTAAAAGACAGCTCTTATGCATGTAAGAGACACGGAAATTATTGCATGTGTCTGCATACATGTTCTTAAAGTGTTCTTATGATTCCTTCCATTGCATCTTGCATTTGTAAATTCTCTTAGTTTCATTATATTGATATCCCATATTGCATGCTAAATAATTCATATTCCAAAGAAAACTGGGATGAAACTTGCATAGATTCGCACATATTCTTCCTTCTAGATGGTCCTAAGAGAAACGTACAAAAAGTGGGCGAAGTTTGTTTTTAATGTTAGACACTAATTTGAACTTCCAAAATTATTTTATGCATCTCTATTGACTGAAAACCATTATTTTAGGTTGCTTTAACACTACCCATGTGAAAAAACCCTTGGCTGGAGTGGTTTCCTTGCAGTGTTGCAGAACTGCTAAAATGCCAGAATTAAAAATGTTCAACTTCCTGTTTCTTTACTAAGATATATTTTTTAAATTTCCAAAAAATTCAGAGTATTTATTCGAGGCAGACTAATGAACTTTTTTCACTATTAGAATTTGTGTAATTCAATTTTTTTTTGTCCAACTCTAATGTACAGGTTCCATGATTTTTGATAATAGTCTGGACTTAAGCGAAATATACTGATTTCCATAAAATATGGAAAAATCAGAAAGTCACCATAGTTAAAAATCAAATTGGTAACTCCACGATGGTGTCGATTAATTCAGTAGGTAGCATTGTTGCGAAACTATGAATCAAAATATTCAGTCTTTCTCTACAAAAAATTACTTTATTCAATCTGACTCTTTAAATACAAGATACACTATTTTGCACTGCTCCCTTTCCATATTTTTAGACACTTCTTTTTGTAAATAGAATTCTTCAGTTACTTCAAGAATAACTTGTATTACTTTAAACACATTGTTCCTTAAAAGCAGTGGAAGGCCCCTCACAGATTTTAGAGGACAGGTGGAGCAGAGCAACACGTTTCCTTAGAGCATCTCTGGGTTTCATTGTGAAGGTATTCTACTAGACAAGCTCTGTGTAGAGCAAGCATCATTTTGCAGGATAAAAGAAAGTAACCTGCACCTGATTAAGGATATATGATTAGGTCAAGGATATCATCTCTATCTTTGTGCATTAAGGTTACCACTTGGCAGCACAAAGCGATACCATCCCAAACACACACACTGCCTCAACCATAACGATCTCTCACTGTTGTTAATGAGATAGTAAGTCTGATATTCTCCAGGAGAGATATATCCGTCACGTGGTTGTGGGTAAAAGCATGAATCCTGAATTATTGATTGGTTAAAGTGATTATCCACCATGATCAAGGACACTAGTCTGCGCTTCCATAGCCAATCGGCTAAGTTGATTTGATTTACAGTTCAGAGATCTTACGACAGTGACTCCGCCCACATGATCTGTCTATTTCATTAGAAGGTCGATGTACGTGCAATCATAACGAGAAAATACTTCCTCCAAAACAACTGGATTGTCTTGATCTTGTAAATTTGATTTAGTTGGGAAAATGTGAAAAGGTTTAAAAAAATTATAAAAAAACAGGGTAGAGGACGTTGATATGACTGTAACCTCCGTAGCTTTCCCCTGGGTTCGGCACATACTGTTTCTAAATATAGTCTTATCCATCTCAATACCGAAAGCCTGTAAGTGTGTCTGGAAGTCCCAAGTGTATAAATGATGTTTTTACTACCTTGAAAAATCATATTCATTGAATAGATGCTGTGTATTTTGTAAAATGTTAAATACTTCGAATATTCATTTGGAATCACTGCAAACTATCTGGATTCATCCGTGAAGAGTATAGACCTCTGTTGGCTTTCATGCCCAACTGAACCATTCCCTCTGTTGGCATGAAGTGAGGGATACACAAATTGCTAGTCTAGCATACAAACCAGCTTCCTGGAGAGCCTTCTGTAAACAGTTGATTTTCTTAACCTTACAGTAATAATAGTAAGAGCAGATCTGAGCTGCTTTATCGTAGAGGTCATTTGTAACAACAGGACTAACTGCTGTTCAAAGGCCAGCAGCAGTTGTAGCTGTAGGCCTACCTTGACTGTACCTTCTAGATGCTGAATTTGTTCTTGGAAATTCATTGTACAGTATGAATTGCAGAAGTGTTCACGTTCAGCCATCTTGCACATCTGTTTGACTTTGGCCTGCCATCTCAACACTTCTTGGTACTTACAATTGTGGTAAATGTCTAGCTCATTCCCACAAAATGGCTGATTTGTTTCATCCAAATTCTAAACAAGAAGTCACTACATTTTGAAATGAGCTTTTTTATACTAGTATCGTATAACGTCACAAGATGACAGCACCATAAATTTGCATATATTCTGATACTGCATTATTTTTCGGATAGATCTTAATTTTGTACAAATCACAATTTATCTTTTGATGAGTAATAGCAATTTGTATTTTTTCCTTAATTTTTGGAAACCACTGTGTAGATTTTCACAGCATTTTTCAACTCAAGTTATTTTTAGTCAGTTTCTTTTTCCTAAGTTTTTGTAAACTATGTATAGTAGTAACAGGAGTAAATGGGAAGTTTCAGCATCAGCTTTTCTTATCAGTGCCATAATTTACAAATTGCCTGTTTTAAAGACATCCAATTACTTTTCAATTTTGTGCAACTTGTTTTGCTTGCCAAGCAACATAGTTTTAAAATAGTTACATAGTTAATAGCAACATAGTTATGAATTGCTTTTTAACGAAATGTATGACTTTTGGTGAAACAGGGGAAATTAAAAATCAGTGAATCGTTCAAACTATCCTTAGTGAAATCATCACTAAATGACCTTTTAAATACATATATCAAAAAAACTTGTTAACTTATTTCAATAAATCATTAAGAAATAATTTTATTTTTATTTTATAGTAGTATTCACTATTTATATGGATTGCTATACTCTTTTTTAAAATTTCCTTTTCCTAAAATTCTAGTTCTTCAATAATGCTCTTTTCTTGCCAAGATCTACACAAAGTGTTTTGTCTCGCCATCTGTTTGACTTGATTTACGAACTGAATACTATTAGCTCATCTTTGATGGCTCTAATAATTCCTCAGCTGGAATATAAATTGAAAGTAAGTTCTGAAATTTCTTGGTCTTATATTTTTATTGAAATTAACTTAGTTTCATACATATATATTATATGTATGTATATATATATTGTGTCAAATCTTTATGGGCATCTAAACAGTATGGTTTTCTAATTTTTATTTGTTTATTTTAAGGTATCAGTTTCTTAATATAATATTTGGGTCCATAAGATGTTTCACATTTATTCTTTCCTTTTAGAGTAGTAGCCTTGATGAACGACTGCAAGTTGCTAAAGTTGTGGCTAGAATGTTTGCTGACAAGCACTCCAAAATGATTATTCAAAACCATTCTTTGTGGACTTGTTTTCTTGCAAGGTAACATAGGAACATTGATTGCAATTTTCAGTGGCTGATTTGAATGTAGACTATATGTTGTATTTTATGCAAATATTTGGTTTTTTAATTAACTCTGAACAGGTTTTTTTTTGTCTAATTTTGTTCAGGTTTAATGATATAGATCCTCAAGTTAGAATTCTGTGCAGTGAATTCTCAAAGCCTATACTCTTAAATCATGCTGAAGCAAAAGAAGATTTAACTGGTATGTATAGAATGTTTAAGTTTAGTTTCCTATGCATGAGGAGATACCCAGAATTATTTTTTAAATTTATTATGTCTTTCATAACTGGTAACGTATCTTCATCAAAGTATCAGTCCAAATGCCCATTGTGTAGCAAAAAAAATCGTGGGGTGACAAACTAGTTCCTAAAAATGTTCTCTGTACTCAAAATCACTTGTCCTAAAGTTTTTCCACTGCTGGAAATATTTTTGGAATCCTTCAGTTGGAGGTCTAATTGGTTTTTTTATTTCATCAACATCAGGAAAGCCCTTTTATGTCATGTTTCATTTGAAGAAATAAAAATTTACCGAGGTTGGATAGTGAAAAACAATTCGTGTTTGGAGCCAAAAACTGCTATATGCTCAAAGCTGTATGGACAGGGGTGTTGGTGAAGGATCCAATCACTGGAATGCCATACGTTGGGTCAATTTCTTTATACACTGTTCGGTCAATCTACTCTACACCTTCATTACATCCTGCTAACATTCAATGTCATGAATGTTAATGGAATGTAATAAAAACAAACTAGTCATTTTAGAAATCTCATTGATCGTTTGATAAGTCAATTGTTGAAACTTTTGGTTTCTAAGAGTGAAGAATTGACGTGGCGGCAACTTGATTTTGAAAAGATGTTTCTGTGAAAAAGATATAATGAAAATTGTTTTAGATATTCAGACAAAAAAGTTGTATAAAATTTAATGGGAATTATTTGGGGTAACAAAAGTTTTATAATGAGGAGTTCTTTATTGTGCACTTGATTCGAACTGTTTCAATAGGAGAAATACTGTGTTTCTTTGAAATGCTTACTGTCATCCATGTTAATTTTAGAACAACTGAAACCAAGAAGCCGAGATCCTAATGAAGATGTCCGTTATGCTGTCGTCATGGCCATTTTGGGTGCAGCTAAAGAATCTTTTAGCAGCATTAATGAAGAACTTTTGAGTTTCATCAAAGAAAGAACTTTAGACAAAAAGGTTTTTAATACATATTTTTAAATATAATTCAATAATATTTTAGCTCTGTACTTGTGTTTGAATTATTAAAATATTTTTGAAATTTAATGATTAAATCTCCATTGCGTCATTTTCTTTCAAAAGCAATAAGTACAGCAGTAAATATTGTCATAAATTTTAAAGTTTCTAAAAGAATATGCTTTGCTTTTTAAGAACATTTTATTAAAAGATGTTCAAATGTGCCAAAGCAATATTTCCCACTCTTTCCTATTAAATATCACTCCAATGTTCTGTAACTCAAGTGCAGGGCTGCCACAAAAAAGTGACTTTATGCTATTTTTTTAACCTTGGCGATTAGGAATTTCGATAGAGATGGATAGGATTGGTAGGGTAGGATTGAGGAGACGATTTTCAAGCAAAATCGTCTCAAAAGATCCTATTTCAAAGTTATGGTGACTTTTTTCTGAAATTCGCCACAGGTTAATGAAAATTATGCCCCTCCCTTACCAACAAGATGAATCCTTGTTTCAATCATGAATTCATGCCTTCTGCTTCATCATTGGGGAAATGATTTTATGACTTTGACCTACTGCACTCCAATGGTATCCAAAATGTTTGGTAAATATAAACATTGTGATTACTTCAAGGCATCTGTAGTAAAGTGTATAGTATTTTTCTGTTAATTAAGTGCCAAACTTTTCATACTACTACCACTCCACACAGCATTTTTTGAAGACCTTGCACCAAGGATGTAGCTGGGGGCAACTAAAACTGGTACTAAAATAAGCTTTATGAAAAGACTAATTTTGCTGTTTTTAAGAGTTTATGCTACTAAAGCTATTTCACAAGTGCTTTGATTGGGACAGTCCTGCAAGTACCACTGATATCTAGCATTGTTATGGTTAGCTTGGAATTTCATATAACTGAAAGCTGCTGCAAACACTTAGTATCATTAGTAGATGTATTCATGTTTAAATCAGTTGTACTAAAGATGGATGTGTAACAAAATTGAGATTTCAAGATTTGAAAGTGAATAAGAAGTACAAATGTTATGATGTGTGAAGTTTGCCGAATTTAGCAAAAGGTATGGTAGGTTATAAATTCACTGTAGAATAAATTTCATCGTTTACCACACATGTCACCAGGTAAAAACTGCTGTTCTACAAAATACTATTACTTCAAAACTTGGGTGTGGATAATTTTTGTATTCGACTAAATTTCGAAACAGGTATCAGTTTTTAATGATTAGTTCAAAGGCAATTTAAAAATGCTTCTTTATTCTATTCATATATAATTTACATTACATAGTAATTACCTTCAATTGCAAAGAGTGATTCTTAAGGGAAATATCTAAAAAGGTTTTGTGCATCTTTTCTTTTAATACTTTACCTACTTCTTGCAAATTAAATAGGTACATAAAAGACATGAATTCAAAGTTCTGCCAATAAAAACTTGAATTATAGGCTGCTCTTTGATAAAAGACTACAGTAGCCAATTTATCGTATCACAGTAGGTATAGGCTTACCCTATTTTCTCAAGACAAAAACAGTACATTGGGAGAGCAAAAGTGGGACTGCATTTATGCAATATTCTGTATTCGAAAAAATATAAGACAATATATTCTTTCTAGAAATGATCATTAAAACTGCAGTTTTGCCTCTAACATCACAAGGATAGACTTAACACTAAAAAATGAAATTTAAATTGCCAGCATTGAATAACAAAGCCACAAGTTAACATACAGGCAAAACAAATTACTGGCCTACGTGATATTGATGTATGACTTCAGGTTATTATTTACCAATATTAAAGTATACTTTTAGTTTTATTAAAAGGCTGGACAAAATTGACATTTCTATTAAAATGACAGGTTAGCTGGGAAAAATAAAAATGATCCTGTCCCATACAAAACAGTACATATAATCAGCCTAGATAATTAAAGCGGAAATATATATATATACACTGCTGGCCACCCAAATTGCAACGCCAAGAAAGACAAGAGATATCACAACAAAATTTATTTTGTAGATAACATGTTGACCAAGTATCAAATGATTAAATTTATAGACTTCTGTGAAGTGTGGTTCCTGCCAAAATCAGTAGTCAGAGTAGCCGCCATTGTTGGAGATCACCGCTGCCACACGCCTCGGCATTGATTCAAAGAGACTTTGGATGTGTTCTTGGGGTACAGCAGACCAAGCAGCTTCCACACGTTGCCAAAGTTGATCTGGTGTGGCAGCTGGGGATGTATTCTGGGTCAATCATTGAGCAACCATGGACCACATGTTTTCTATCGCCGAAAGATCCGGAAAGCGAGCTGGCCTGGGAAGCAATTCAATCTGGCGATTAACGAAGAAGCCTTGGACAATGCGTGCCACGTGTGGTCGCGCATTATCCTGTTGAAATATGGCTGTGGGCAAGCCCTGAAGGTAAGGAAGGACAACTGGCTTCAACACCTCGGAGATGTAGCGCTGGCTGTTTAAAGTACCGGCAATGCGTACTAGAGGAGTGCGAGAGTGATATCCAATACCGCCCGATACCATAATACCCGGTGCAGGACCAGTGTGGCGGTGCATAACGAAGCTGTTCAGCATCCTCTCTCCACGGTGTCTCCAGACTCGAATCCGACCATCGTGGTGTTGCAGACAGAAGCGTGACTCGTCAGTAAAGACAATTTCATTCCATTCTGCCGTCAACATCCTTCTTTCATCGCACCATTGGCGGTGGAAACGTCTGTGGTTCTGCGTCAAGGGTAGACGAAGCAATGGACGTCTTGCGGACAGACCACTCTGCTGTAAACGGCGTCGAATGGTACGCGCAGGCACTGGATGATGCGGTACAGACTGAATGTGCTGTGCTATGGTTCGTGATGTGGCTGAGCGATCCATCACTGCCATACGCACAATATGCCTGTCATCACGTGAAGTGGTGCACTGAGGTGGATGCGATCGAACACGTCGGTCCGTCGTACCCTCCTGCATCCAACGATCACATATCCGCATTACAGTTGTTTGGTTTCGTCCAACACGACTACCGATTTCCCTGAAAGATAATCCACAATCTCGGTAAGCCACTATCCTTCCTCTGTCAAACTCGGATACTTGATCAAAAGATGATCGCTGTTTTCTACGAGGCATAATTGATCGTTTTTTTTTTTTGAAAAACCACAAGAAAAACACAATTGCCGTACTTGAAATCGTCGAAATCTCCAAGCCTTAAATAGCGCTTTGAAGTGGCGCCACAGGCGCGCGTGATGTGCGTCTGCGCTGAAAATCTAATTTACATATCTCACCTCCGCTAATGCATGTTGTAAATTTCATATTATTTGCATGCTTCCTTCAGGGTGTTGCATTTACGGTGGCCAGCAGTGTATATCAAACATTTTGTTCTAAATAAACATCTAATATCTTTAAGCTTTACTCAAAGCTTTTTAAAGTTCTCAAAACTTTAGAATATGGCTTAGTTTATTGCATCTTAATATAAATGCTCATTTTTCTTTATATTTAGTTCAGAATACGCAAAGAGGCACTTTTAGGTCTTGCAAGGCTATATAAACAGCACTCTGGCATCGGAACTTCATCAGAATTGTCGCCAGCTGACATAGAATCAATTTCATGGATTAAGAATAAGATTTTACATGTTTATTATCAAAATTCAGTTAATGACAGGTAATAGCAATGTGCTTTATTTATGTTCTAACAATTTATTCTATGTATTACCAGAGTTGTTATCTTTCACAAGAAGTAGAAACCAAACATTATTTACTGAGCTTAGAGGCAATATTAATATTGTAAATGAATGTTCTTGAAAATAGGCTTGCTATTATGCATGTGACTAAATCTTTGTTAGTATTCTGCATTCTTAAACAGCAATCACATTATGTTAGTAAATATTATAGTATCTTAAAACAGTGTTTAATGTTGCTATGATTGTTTTAATTTTATCAAAAGTATAATTAGAAGAAAATAATTTTAATTCAGGGGAAAATGTTCCTTAATCTGATTTAGTTTTTGAAAATTTCATTTTCTCTGCTTATTCTAACAATTCACAAGGGCTTAAATTGATTATTGTACAATTAGTGCTAATTCAATAATTTGATACAAAAGAATCTATTTAATGTCATTGCTTAGAAAACTGCGTAGTATGTATTTAAAATTTTATTGAAGAATAAATGTACTTTAATAGTACCAAGTTAGTGAATGAAAGAGTGTATCCAATGTGACAGATTTTGAGAGGCTGTGAGCACCTAATTGACCTGTGTCAAGGGCAGAAAACCTGCAAGGTGATTACTGAAATCACTGGCTCCAAATTATGAACTGTCCAGGCATCATTAAATTTTTGGAAAGATGGTAGTGAATCATCAACTTAGTGGAAAATATGCAGTCAAAACACAATCATGAATAATTGTGACCAAAGATCATTAAAATGCTTAGTAAAATAGATGGGAAAAAAATCATCTCCAGAACTCACAACCACGTTCGATAGTGAAAACAAGGCCATTTCCTCTCACTCGCTAAGACGAGAACACAAAGGATTGTGATTAAATAGCTACATTGCAGAACGGAAACCATTGGTGAGTGAGACGTCAAACAAAAAGTCTCCAATTTGCCGAGGAACATAAAGATTGGACTACTGAGCAATAGGTGAATCATGGTTTCTTTGAATCCAGATTTATTCTCTTCCAACATTAAAGATGCATTAGGGTAAGAAGGGAGCCATATGCAGCATTGGAAATTCGTACTGTACTCATTGTACAAGCCTCAGGAGGAAGTGTTACAGGGGTTGCTTCTGTTTGACTGGTGTAGGCTCAACACTGCAACAATAAAAATGAATCAGCTAGGTATCTGAGCATACTGAATGACTAGCTTATTCCATCTAAGGGATTTATCTTCCCTAATGTGTCGAGACTCATCAATTTGAAACAAGCAAGGAGCAATTCCATTCTTTCTTCAACAAAAGATCTCTGAAGTGTTAATGCAAATCTAACCAATATGTGTTGAGACATTGCATAAACTCAAACAATGCCATGATAAATGCATGCTGTAATTTGTGCTAAAGGTGGTCCAAGGCAATGTTAAAAACATTTTGGGGCCATGCAGTGTAGTGTAAAAAGCATATAAGGAAAGACAAAAAAAATTAGAACTAAGTGCAAAATTGATAATTATAAGAAATGATGCTAAAAAGACAAAATATGGCAAATATTCTGAAAGGTTACAATAAAAAGTTTTGAAATATACTGTTGTAAAGAAGTTCATTTGGATTTCCTTCCTAACCTACTTAATACTAAACTATCTGACGTCTTTTATAAGCACAGGTAGTAAAATGTTATACCTATAATAAAGACATAATCTTTTCCATAATTTTGAAATATATATTCATAGGTTGTTAGTGGAGCGTATTATGAATACCTGCCTTGTACCATATCAGAGACCTATGAACGAGAGAATGAAGATGCTTTATAAATTATTCTGCACAGTGGATGAGAATGCAGCTAGGTAGGATTTGTTTTCTATTTCTGTTTCATTAAATTAATTTGAAAATGTTGATGAAAATTTTTAAAATGTTCCTTAACTACAAAAAGTCAATAAAACCACCATCAGAAACCAATGCCAACATTTCCAGGCTGACCAATTCGTCTAGTAGTCGGTGCTGGCTTCTGGATCAAAAGTTCCTGGTTCGAATCCAGGGTAAGGTATAGATGTTTGTGCATCTGGAATGAATGTGTGTCCCCTCTATAAACAGGTTCCTAGAATGGTTTGCATGTAAGGTGTAATAACGTGCCCCCCCTCCAGTGGAGTATCAGGGTAATGCAAAGTGGTTCAAAAATCCTAGTCCTTGTAGTGCTATAATGAGTAATGCTTAATTGACCAAGCATTGTGGAAAAAACATTTCTAACTTAGATTATTTTAAGCAATCACATAAGAAAACTTAACAGTTCATTAATCTGTTAAAAAATATCTACTCATTCTTTTAATATTTGTACATTTAAGTTTTTTAAAAATTTCAATTTGATGTTCTGCAGTGCACAATTCTAATTTTTTATTCGTTTGTAATGAAATTTAACAAAAAATTTTGTTTCTTTGTGATTCAATATCCTTCTAAAACTTCAATGTTTTGAATTTAATAATTTGTGTCACATTTTTAATGTTCTGTTTTATGCAATAAAGACTAACAAAGATACTAACCTTTTGTGTGCTCAAAAAATAACAAGTTTAATCTTTCCATTTTAGGGCTTTTACAGAAATTCTTAAATGCCAAAAAAAGTATGTATTTCTTTTCTTTAATCTATATTTATGTACCCTATAAATTAAGTTTTATTTTATCCAAGTACTTCCCAGACTTGGGTTCTTAATTTTTTTATCCATATTAGGGATCTTTTTGTTTATACTATATTTTTTAACTGGACATGTAAGTTTTACTCCAAACTATGTTTATTTTTGAAGTTATTGTAGTTAAATTAAATTTCTCTTTACAATTTACATAAAATTTTCATCTCAAAATGAATGTCCAGCATAATCCTTTTATTGTCTTCCGAAAAAATACACCAACAAGAGTCAAACCTTTTGGGTCAGAATATTTAAAGGAAACAGATAGTGTTATCACCACAAATTATAGGAATATTTTCTGGTAGTATGACATCACCAATAGCCCGTTCTGATACTCCAGTGTGACATTAGTTAAAATACCTACCTGGTAGTATGACAAAATTTCTAAGCAAAACTTGGAACACAAAAGTGCTAAGGTTCTCATATCTGCTATTAATGTTATATTTATTCTGGTATTTTTCACTACTTAATTTTTCTGTGTAAATATAAAATATTTGTTCCTTTTATTTTTATTATGAATCCTCGCATTCTCTTGTTCACTGCTCTTCAGATGGTATCACAAAAATAAAATAGCGTTAATTATAAAATCCAATATTTTCAAGTTATACCCGTGTCCTTCATTGTGTGTATATACACACAATGATATTGTATGTCTTGTGTCTGGAGCAGCATGGTTAAATATGGCCCTTCTGCCATAAAACCCCCAAAACCAACCAAGCTTCTTAAATCCATGCCTGTGTATCTACTTTGACATGTGTTAAATTAATATGAAGCTGCCTACAATGCATCTTAAATACAATACTGTTTTTGTAATATGTTTTTCGTAACTGTCATTTATTATTACCTTTATTGTTTTTTTTTCTCCCCAGTTTACGAACTGTGATGGAATATATAGTCGAGTTAATTCAGCTAAGTGAAAGTACTGAAAGAGAAAATATCATACATAAGAAAGTATCACATCTGACTAGTAAGTAAAGTATTGCAAAAAATCCATTGTGTTTTCTTATTTTTCTTTGCATTTATAAAGTAGTATGAAATTTATTATTGTCACAACCTTTTTTTTACTATAAATATGTATTTCTAGACTCTTAATGGACATTTAAATGATAGTTATTTTTCTGAGAGGAAATTATTCTGATCACTTTTCAATTTGCGTTCAATTAATTCAACTCAAGACACAAAGGGTAATTCTGCAAATATAATTAAAACTAGAATTATCTTTTCCCCTTATTCTTTTGATAGTTTTCTGTTTCCTTGATGAGAAAAGTTTTAAATAAAATATTAAAATTTTATTCTGCAGAAGAGAAAGCCCAAATGATTGCATGTATGTTATTTTTAGTATATCAAATAAATATGTAATTTAGTTATGCATTTGTAACACTTTTTATTTCTTGGAAGTGTATTCAAAGCTTAATTTATTTTTTAAATGTTTTTCCTCTTTATGAACTGATTGTAATTTCTCTGTTTAGAACACTTTCATGACCCAGCCAAATGTAATCCTCTATTCTTGAAATTCTTCAGTAGTCTTCGAGGCAATGCCAAATTACGTACAATGTTGGCTGTTATTCTACGTGGAAATATCACCAGTGCAGAAGCTGAAAACAAAGTGGTAAGCTTTCTTGCTTTGAGTTTCCCATTAATTGTTTTTGGTCCTAAGAATTTTTATATGGCTTAAAGAAGTTATCGTTGTATTAGCTATCAATGAATTTCAATTCCTCCTTTTTCAGTTGGGTTTTTTTTTATTATATCCTTTAGAAAGGAATCCTAAAAACTTTAGGTAACCCTGTAGCAACAAATGTGTATTATCTGGTGATCAAACAACTGTTGGAAAGTGTAGCTCCTGTTATGCTAGATAAAGAAGGATTAAAGCAACTTGTAAGGTTTGTGAAAGATTCATTAATTGATGGTGGTGCTATTGAAGCTGAATTGGGGCTGCAAAATTCATCTCAACAAGGACTACAGCTTTTGTTGGTATGTGTTTCTAATTGTGTTATTTTTCTATTGATGTCATTTTTTAAACTATTTTTTGTCAAATCTTGAAATTTGTCAAAGATTTTTACTCCAAAAAAATTAGTTTTTTCTAGGAAATTACTTGCTGTTTCCCAAAAAATTTAGTTTTTCTAGGAAATAAGTTGCTGGAGTTTTCCCTCTATCCCCTAGTGGTAAAATCTTTATGGATGTATCCTATTTTTTAAAGGGGATTTGTAACTTGCTGAGAATATACCCTTCCGACTTTGCTCCAACTCCATGCACAAGAATCATTCATGCATATTTTCTAATAGGTATTTTCATGAATTTAAGAAACCCATCTGTTAGATGGGTTTCAAATAGGTTATTTTAGTATTGCGTTTATTTTCATGAGGCACATTTTATAACCCTTTCCAGTATACTTCTATTCAATCAACTTGGTGAAGTACTGGCTAAAATTTCTATTTGATTAGCTGTTGAATGTATTTAAACAAATTTTATGCTATTGATCAACATTCTATTATAGATCACCTGTCATGTAGTTACCCGAAAAAGCCGTTGTACAATTAGCCAAGGAATATTTTTAAGTGTGGTTTTGTGGTGAAACCACTTGAAAAGTTAACGTTTTGCACAGAAAAACGTAGTCTAACCTTTGCAACCTATAACATTTTGAATGCCGCAGCTATGACGTAAATATTTTCTGATGCCGAAGTAGCTATGGGGTAATTACATTTTTTATGGCTTTAGTGAAAACTTCACAAATGCTTGAATATAAAGGATTTTGCCCTTTCAAAGAGATCTGATATGGTGCTTTTGATACCCATCCTACTTTCACTTGATTCAAGTTCATTATTGCAAACATAATACTAGACAAAAATCTCTTGCTTGACAAAGATAAGAGCAACAACTTTCTTTGTTTACCAAAGGTTCCCTTTCAATTTTTATGTTAACAAATAGAACAATCATTTCAGGTTTTGTCTTACACTTTACCACTACCTTTTCAATCTGAAGAAGTGTATAGCAATCTCATGTTTTTCCTACAAGTCAATGATGAACGTGCTGTGGATACTACACTACAGATATTGACTAATATTTCCAAAGATTTAGAAAGAAGTTTCCCTGAAATATATGTGTGAGTTTCTTTTTTAAAAAATAACTATACTAGAAGAAATTTTGCAAAACTAAATTAATGGTGCTATTTAAATGTGCCAGATGTTATCTATTTTTTCTGTTCTCAGGAGACTCTTACCTCTTCTTCTACACTTTGTGAAGACTGGTAATCCAAAACAAGCTAAACATGCAGTGTATTGCCTTCATAATATTGTATCTGACAAAGAAAGGGTCTTTGGAGGGATAGTTTCAGTAAGATATTTTTTACACTTTTAAAACGTCAAAAGTTTGTATTTTCTTATGTGTATGTTGTATTGTGCATGTGACTATCCTTATAACAAATACAAAATGTTCCCTTTTTACAATTCCTGATAGCCAATCATACAAAATTTGAGAGAATGCATTGTCTACATATCATGACTTCAGCATTTTATTTCAGCAAAGATGATTACTTTACCTGTGCGATGCAGTAAGTTTCTGAATCACTGGTGTATGATTGTTAGCAATAATCAAACTTCAAAATCATTTTAAAGCAAGCTTTCCTATATGTAGTCCTTTGTACTACCATCTATAAAAGTAATCTTTCTCCTTGGAGCAAGTGTTTTTATCACTGCTCGTGCCTTGAAGACTAAACACTGCCTCCTGGTTTTTTAACAGTTGATTGTATTCCAGAAGGAATGGGTGATATGACTCAGCACTGAACATTAATTTTTGCCTGCACCCTTTGCTTTTCATATATTGGAAATGCCAAACTGCAAACATGCATTTGTAAGGAACCCAGAAAACCTCATGCCATCCTCTGTGTTTGTTACAAATGCATAATTTTCAGTAAATTCTTTCCATTAATTAATTTGATGTTAAATATATCTTGTTAGTCTCAACTGTATAGATATTTTAATGTAATTATCAACAGATCAAATTTGTATACATCAAGTCTTGAATTTCAAATACTTGAGGAAGATTCGTTTTCCTGTTAATGAGACATCAAGAAGAAAAGTAATTTTAACTAATTGAAATCTGCCTTTTTATAGAAAAATTAACTTCACTAGCATTTTTTACAAAAGGAAAGTTAATTCAGAAAAAAAATTAGTTTGGAGGGGTTGTGTAGTGCATTTGGGGCACAGTAGATGTGCCTAGCAAATGTTTCCATGCATAATTGTCTGAATTCTCAAAGTTGTAGCTTTATAGTATTCAAATGTTTGAATGTTTGTATTGATTATAATAAGCATCTAATTGTTTGCATTTGTTTCATATTCATTGACCAACTGCTACAAAATGTGTAGGTCCTGGGAATTTAAATATCTCACTACAGAATCATTGGACAATTCATTATCAGTGAATTATCCTTCCACATGTGCAATTATTAAGAAAACATGTCTTTTGAATGAAATGCATCTAAGATTATTTTTATCTGTACTATTCATCATTCATATCAAATACTTAGTGTTTCTTTATCTACAGAATTTAAAAAGCCATCTCACAATAGAATCTGGTAACTGCAGAACAGCTTTAGTATCTATTGGTCATATAGCTTACCTTTGCCATGATATGTTTGCTCCTGATTTCAAACAGATTGTGTCTGCTATTGTTGTTAAACAATTGTTAATGCTTGAAGAGGTAAGTTTTTTAATGTAATCTGGTTGGTCTTAATCTGTATATAAATTATGTGTGTTCCTTTTTATTGATATAATTATAATTGTAAATTTACACATTTTGATCTGTAAGAAAATTTTAAGAGATCTGAATCTCTCTCTAAGAAATTAGCCTTTTTTTTCGCTATATTTAAAAGAAATAACTATATAACTTTCTGATTCAATTTTGTGATTTAAGTATTGTTTTTACTGTGTGTGAAGCAAAAGGAACCATAGGTCATGTATATATTTCTTTAAAATATGTATTAATGTAGCTTATACAATTTGTAGCTTGCATTATGGAGCAATTGCAATTCAGTAGAAAATTCAATTGTAATTTTTCTCATCGTGAGCTGTTTCAACGTAATGGTTCGGTTTGCTTTTGACTTGTTATTTATTTTTCTTAATAATTTTAAATTATATTCTAATATATTAGTCCTGTTGAAGAAACAGGCAAACTATCTAATTACAAAAGTTTATGTAAACAATTTATAACATCACAGCTAACAAATAAGAACACATCTTATAGGGAAATTACAGTTCGATGCTTCAAGTCTCACAAATGACGATCAGAACTGATGTTCTTTCTAATTTGAGTTTCAGGTAGCAAAGGCTTATTGCACTGTAGCCAGTCACTCACCTACTACACATTAAAGTTTGTTGCAGACAATTTCACAATTCATTCATTAGTCTTGTTATTTACAAATGTTATTTTCCTCTAGAAAGTACCTTCTGATGGTAATACAACTTGGGGTCCTCTCGAGAGTCTATCAGATGAAACTAAAATCAAGGTTTGAAACAAATATATTTTAGTTTAAAATGTAAGCTTTCCCACTTGTTAAAAAATTGTCTTAATCTTAAATCTTTACTGAATTATTTTAATTTTTTTTAAAGATTGCTGGAATGAAAGTTATGATTCGTTGGCTCACTGGCTTAAAGGATATGGTACAACCAACTAAGTCTACTCTAACGCTTCTTACTACAGTTATTCTTCATGGAGGTGATTTACTTGAGAGACAGCATACAGGGTGTGTTGATATTTTAACTCTATTTGAGTTTCTATATCTGCATATCACGATTATTTATGTTTATCGTACTGTGCATAGTTTATGATTTGGATATTGTGGCAGGACTTTTATGCATTTTTTAAAGGATCTCTTCAATTTCAACAAGAAAAGTTTAAATTTCCAAATTAATTATTTGAAACCACTTTCAGAAAAATAAACTGAGGTGAAACTTAATAACTGCTCATCTAAGCTGAAATGATTAAAATAAAAAATATATCTACCTACTACAACAAAAAGCAATAATTTTTCCAGAAACAGGGCGGCCAGTACTGACTTATGTATAGCCACATCAAGAATATGTGAGGGGAGTAGTTAAAACCACTTTTCTCCTTAATCTTTTTCTTATTTAGTTTCCACCTTTGTTTAATGATTAGCTTAGAAATGAAAAGGCCCCAGTTATTTCATTATTGAATTTAGATTTTTTTTCTTGCTATCTTCCCGTGCTGTGATATTACACTTCTGGCAGATATGATGAATAAAAGATTTAGAAGCTAAATCATCAAAGCAAATTTCATTGACGAAAATGATTTTTTTTAACACAGCTTTATTTTTTTAAATGCATGATTTCCTAAGTAATAGGTTTTTTGCTACTGTACGTTCACAATAAATGCAGTTTCAATCAAGTTATACTATTTCCTGGTAAAACTATAAATACTCCTGAATTTTGATTTTCCAAAAAGTGTACAAACCCTGTCATGATTTGCTTTGTGTAACTTAATTAATCTTGATTCCATATCTGTTAACTACCATAGGATGTTAGTAATTTCTAGTTTTTGGTTTCTGAGTAAGATGAAACAAAGCAAGCATTGCCAAAACTAGAGATTTTGATTGTATGATTATAGGGCTTATGTTTGGGTGAATATAGCAAAGTTATTATTTTATTCAAATAACACCTTATTTTCAATTCATTTGGTCATTCCATCTCCTTAGTCATTCGAGAACATTCACATAACAACCCTGTGGAATAGCTTTAGAATATACATCTAGTTATTGTCATGTTTTCTACTTTTTCTTTGGTTTAGAGAAATACAGACCACGGCCAGAAGATTAATAGTCACAGATTAATTGCAGTAATTAATAGTCACAGAACTTGTCATGATAAATACTTTTAACCATCGCATTTATCTGAAATGGTACCATTTCAGAAATTCCTATTTTCTAAACAAATTATCTTAATCGCACAAAGAACATTTTACCTTAAAATTGTAAAACTGGCTGTTAATTATATTAACCTTCCTAAATCAGTACTTACAATCAAAGCTAGGAAAAGTAAGGCATTTAACAAAATGCTTTCTTATCTTAATATGCATGTTTTTCTTAATATTACATCATTAATGAAATGAGAAAATAGTAATTTTTTATTTGTATTTCAGACCTGTAGCAAAGTCATGGATGCGTCTCTCTGCGGCCATCTGTATACTCAAACTTTGCCATGAACCAAAATATGCTGCTGCTGTTCCTTTAGAACAGTTTCAAGTTTTAGCTTCAGTTATGAATGTAATTATTTTTATTTGAAATGTTGATTCTTAAAAATGATTCTTGTGTAAATTGCATATTTCATAGTAATCACTTTCTTCTACATTTATTAATTGAAATCAAAAGTAAGATTTTAATCTTGAGGTTATTTGATCAACTTTTGTTCTGATTTCATTTCAAGGACCCCTGCCCTGAAGTTCGGGAACGTTTTGTACAAAAATTGTATAAGGGTTTAGTCTTCTTGAAACTGCCTCTTGAATTCATGGCAATCTTATCTTTGAGTGCACTGGACAGCAACAAAGAGTTTCGAGCTCAAGTAAAAAAATTCTTAGTCACCAGTATCAACAAAAGAAGAGCATATGTTAAAGATCGAAATTTGTCAAATGGTGAGTTTCATTGTCTAGTTAAAAATATATTATATGTATATCAAGAAATGACTGGTTTCCTTACCTATTTTGTTAAAAAATAATATCAATATTTGTGTTCAGTTGTTATTTTATGCAAGATAATATCAATATTGGTATTCAATTGTTAAGTTATTGAAATTAGCAGTAGCTTAACAGTTTTTATGACTTGTGTTTGAAAATGTTGATAATTATTTGTTTTTATTGTGTTTATTTTTAATTACATTAAAATGTAATTTTACCATAATCTTCAGAAAAAGTGCATAATTAGCCATCCTATTTCAAATTACATGGTGGGGCCGCTGTAGCCCAGTTGGAAGAGGAACCGGAGGGTTGCGAATTCGAAACTCAGTCCAGTCAAAGACCATTGTGTACACTCGGAGTGTACGTCAAATCTGTTGTGGACTCGAAATGTTCACATGTTGGCATGGTGTGGAAGTTTGGAGATTGGGCTGCCAGCTCAGGTGTGAACCTCATCTGACCGTGATTCGGAATTATGAGGCGTTGTTTTTGGATCTTTCACTTCAAGATTGATCACGGATCATCACCAATAGACCACTGTGTTGGTCCAGTGTGCTGTTAATTAACTACCTACCTCAAATAACATGGTGGATTTCTTGTTATCTAATTTAATCTTGCAAATTGTAGCAGTGTGTGTAATCAACTTGTTGCAATTTGAAATTGCTAGGTGTATTTTAAGAAATTGGCAATTGCAGAAAGCTTATTGTCTAATTTCTTAAAATTTTGTGTTAATCTTAACATTTTGTGTTCATAAAATCTTTTATAAAACATATTTGCTAAAGTACATGTTTTACCATTTTGCAATATTTAAAGAAAATGGGTTATGCTGCTTTTATAATTTAAAAGCGATATCAACTGATATTTGTATTTTCAGATGACCTTGCTATGCATTTGCCTGATTATGCTTTGCAATATGCAGTCCACTTATTTGCACATTCACCATTTTTTGAAGTTTACAATGATATTCCTTCATTGTACAAAATTAAGGAGTAAGTAATTCAATTTTTTTTAATTTAAAGAATACATCTATTAATAAACAATTAAGCTCTAACTATGTAATATTTTATAAGCAACATACCATGATTTGTTTGATAAAAGTTGTTCATCTAAGTCTAAAAATCCAGTTTCCCAGAAAAAATATGAAATTTTGATAAAGTGGTATTAGTACCAGATCAATACAGGCTAATTTTAAACATAAAAAATGTTTTTAATTTTTTTAACTGAGTAAATTAGGTAAACAAAATTCCAGCTGATGACACTTGAGTCTAAGAATGATCATAAAATGTCCCATGCTCTTATAAGTTAGTGCAAACTTTCAGCTTCTTGTCACTATTCCGTTCTTGATTATATTTGAAGCATTGTTGACATTTTTTTAAATTTTTTTTCCCTTTTTCTCCTGTAGCATTCATGTGTTTATATTCTTTTACTTTTCTCTTAAATTTTTTGTTTTAGGAACTAGGCGTATCACTTTTTTAAACAACTTTCCTCACCAAAATTTTTACAGCAGCTCACTTTCTATCTTAAATATTTTAATTTGCATAATAATACATTAGTTTGCTTGTTGATTTTTTGAGTTTAAAATTTTCATTTTGTCGAATTGAAAATGAAAAGAATTTGGATTAATTTTCATTTTTTTATTAGTGACAGTGAAATACTTTTCATCTTGTTATTTTTTATTTAATTCAATCTGTAGTTTAAGATTACATGTGCCCTGCTATATTGGTGCTTTTTTTATATCCCTATTTTTATGTCTTAGTTTAAGTTACATTACTTTTTAGCTCACATTTTTTAATTGTTAGGTTTTTAATATTTTTAATGTGGCTATTGAACAAAGTGGTACAAACTAGGCGACCAATCAGACTGGTGATTAGAATACTGGTTTCTAGATTGAAAGATTCTTGGTTCGAATCTGGGGTAAGCCATAGATGTTTGTCCATCTAGAGTGAATGTGTGACCTCTATAAACGGGTTGTGCCTTAAATGGTATGTATGTGAGGTGCAATGTGAATCTACCTCCTGTGGCACACCAGGGTTATGCCAAGTGGTTATCAATTTCTTCCTTGTAGTGTCATGATGACTGAAGCACTTTTCCTAACAAGTTCAAATTAGCCAGGAATAGTCGAAAATAAAAAAAGTTGCTAACTATCAATGTATTAAAATGCAGCATTTTCCCAGCATTTGGCATTAATGCTTTTGAAAAAACAAATTGCATCGTAATTAGTTTTTATTCTTAAATTCAATTTTACTATTTATGAAAATGTTGCAATTGAGAATGAAGTATGTGTGAAAATTGGAGTAGAAAATTGGTTACATTTTATTTTAACTAGCTGTAAAGCCCATTGAGATAAGAATACAGCAAGTTCTAGAAATCACCTATTGATATTCAAATGCTTGAGGAGTAATAAGTGTGAATTAAACATGCCCTTTATTATGCATCATTGTTCATCAATATTTACAACTCAAATTATTCAGAATAGTAAGTTGATTAATAAATCTCAACTCTAAAATACATCTGTCTCGATAATAATCTCACTCAAACTCACAACCACATCTCAATAATTCCAAATAGTACTAAAAAATTAAATGTTACTGGCATTGCCTGGTGAAGAAAATTACATACTTAATTTATTTATGCAAGCACATTTTCACCAAGTTTCAGTATAAATATATCTTGCACTTTCTACTATTTATCATAAATACTATCGCTAGCATTACTTATTTCTATGCATTTATATCATGATTTAATATTTATTGTGTGCTAGCAATTTCTCTTGAAAGCATTTAAATATAACGAACCATTGACAGAGCAAGGATAGTTTAAATATAACTTTAACCTATAATAGAGCAAGTATAAAGTGATCCTCTTACGTCCTGGCCAAGTTTTATATACTATGGTTATCAAAGCATTGAAAATATTTTAGAAATGCAGTTATATACTTATTTCCCTGGTAAAATATGAAACTTACTAATTTTCAATAGTAAAGAACAAATAATTGAGTTAATCTTATACACATGATATAACATATTTTCTAAAGCTTATTAAAAACTGAGTTTAAAAGTCTTAGTAATACAATTGCAATAAAAATATTGCAACTGTATGCTGTAGCTCCATTAAACACTTGTTTGTAAATGTTTAAAAAATTATAAACCAAGTTCTGTAATAATTTCAGGTGCGTGAATTTGCTGTTGGATGCATTGATTTTCAAAAATGAAGATTACAGTTATGCTTTCTTCAAAAGGCTTCTTGAAAATATAAAGCAAACAAAAGATAGGCAGAATCCTGAAGATGAAAACACAAACTTAGTAAGTTTCTTCTGTTTGCTTTATTGTTTTAAACAAATACTGACTTAAGAACTAAACAAAGCCATATTTGGTTTTCAAAAACAACTGTGAGTGATGATCTAACTTTCTAGTATATTTATAGTATTAAAATGGATTGTGGATTGTTTTTTGTATGCAAAATAATATTCTAAATATTTTATCAGCAGTACATATTTATGATATGCCTTTATCATGTTGTCAACTTACCTATAAGAATTTTCTATTAACTAAATATTATCTCACATTTTTGCTATTTAGAAAATGTATGCTGTGTGCGATTTAGGCTTGAATATCATTATGTCAAAATCAAACTTTGTTCTGAAAGATTTCCCTGCTGAGCCTACCCTTAATTCAAGATTCTTTACTGATGTTGACAAAGTAAGTTGTCTAGTTAAGTTTTTTTACAATTCAATGTTGCAAATATGTGTATGCTTGTTAATACTCAAATTTTAGAAATCTAACTTTTAATAGCTCTACAAGAACGACTAGCTAATTGTCTGTATTATATTAGGACACTAAAGTTACCAAACCTTAAAACAAACCCTATTTCTAAATGCTGCTATCGCAAAATGACTAGTGACAATTTGTATAACTGGATATATTATGGATTTTGGACACTGCATTTTTTAATATTTTGAGTGCAATAGTCACATAGTACAAATTTGTTCAAGGTAAAAGGGCATGTAAGTGAATTGTATTTGAAACAAAATCTTGAAAAGAAATGAAATTATGAAAATGAAATTTTGGTCTTGTATCAAAGTTATCTTTTAAATTTCACTTGTGTAAGCAATGGAAGCTACTATTCTTATTCTCTACTTGTCTCATTTAGATGAGGCAGGGTAAAATTAAGTCATTGAATTTTTCAGATTCATTATATTAATAGTTGTGCTTCATTTCCTCTTGCCTTTCCAAATTAAAGGAAGTTGCAGATATTGTTTGCCTTCCTTAATGAAATAAACCTTTTTTCCTGGTACATAACCAATTGTAGTTCTTAAGACTTTTAATTTGAAAATAATTGGAATCCTTAAATCCGAATTGTGTCATTAAATGACAAAGATCCATGTTTCTCATTTGTTAGTTATTCAAAGGAGAGAGAGGAAGAAAATTTCTATTTGATACCACATAAATTAATATAGTTTAAAAATTACTTAAGCAGAGAATAAGGTTACAGTTTCCCTAATGAGCTTTCTAAAGGGAGCTATTTACCCTGGTGAAATGCACCTGTAAAGTTTACAATAGAAATAAGCTGCCATTACTCCTAACTGGGACAATCACCAGCATCCATGCGCTTACTAACCTGGAATTTGAATCTGGATGGAGACACTATTATCACTACCAGGTAGATAACTAGAAGGATAAGAGATGCATCATTTAACATTTCTTGTCTTTGTTTCAACAGCCTATATTTAATTATATATCCTTCAAATAAAACTTAGTTAATTTCCTTTCTTATCACAGAAATGTCGCATTTTTTATCCAGTATGCTGTCATAAAAGCAATCCTTGAATTATCAAAAACTTTGAATTTCTAATTCAATCAAAAACCTTGAAGTTAATGAACATTCACCCTTTAAAATGTCTCCAGTTGCTGTTTATGTTCAAAATCAGTTTCTGATTTTTGTATCTTGATATTAGAAATGTCATTGTTATCTTTAATGTTTAGAGTCGAGCTGATACATAGGATTTCTTTTCCATGAATGCTTCCATGCTCACTTTAGTTACAAAATGATTTTGAATTCCTTGATCAAAAGTTTAAGTGCTTGCTTTTTATTTTAGAGAAAATGAAAGTTTTATAGGTAATGCATTTTATCTCTACTATTATAAAAGGAAGTGTTTGTGTGGTGTCCAGACAAATCTATGGCACTTACAGCCATGAAATTCGGTACACAGGTAGTCCTAAAGGTGACTAAATGTCCCTCGAAGCCCAAATTTTAAAATTTAATCTAGCAAATTTTTTAATTAACATTTTGAGCTGCGCGTGTAGCCCCTCCTCCACTATGATGCATCTGTACAGACCGATCTGGCAGATACTTATCACGCATGCTATCTCTTTATTAAAAACACCCCTCCTCACATTGAAATGATGGCTTAGTGGGTAAAGCGACTCACTGAAGTCGCACTTTGGAGGGAGACCTCCTGAGTTCGAACCCGGCTGACTGATAATTTTTATTTTTTGCCTCTATATTATTTAAAAATAGTAAATATACTCTAATGCTTCCAATTTTTTCTGTACTTACTTTTACTTTATCCTTTTTTTAATTCAGCACAATTATTTTTTTTAATTTAATTGATTTTATGCAGCTTTTTCAATTCTGAAACTGGTTTCTCTGTATTGTCACTGTTTTCTCCTTTTCCTTACCACAATGAAAAGCAAACAACAAGTTCCTACCATCAAGAAATTTTCGGCAACTCGGTTAATAAATTACATAAAATGAAGTAACAGTGTTTATTACTGTTTAATTTGGTTTTGATTTCACTGACATTGTTATTCATTTAGGTTGTTTGTCGGAATCAGTGAGGTGACATAACAAGACTTTTTAAAAGTAGCGTTATATTTAAAGATTGAATCACATTTTTATTTCAGTAGTGGTTATTTCATAACTTACTTTTGAATTTGTATAATTTCTGTATTTGTATAATACAAATCTATTGGCACTACATGTGACAGATGAGGCTGTGAACTACACAACAGAGTTTTTTGAACACATTGGAGCCGTCTGGAGTAACCTTGCAGATATTAGAGCTGAAGATTGGGGTACCAATTATGCTTCTCAGAAATCTGCATCCACCTTCACTTTGCAATGGAACAAGACTATCAAGAAACTGATACCGAATATTATTGAAGCCACCATCATGACTGGATATGCCAAATGGAAGAACATTCAACATAGTGTATCGTGAAGCTCGCTGAGCAATAATCAGTAAGGTGGAATCAATGAGGCGACATGCCCGTGTCATGTCGAGTGGTGGTGGGACTCATTTTTAAAATTATTGTTTTTTCTTTTTAATGTTTTCAGAATCAGTGAGGACGTAACAAGAATGATGTTATGGGCAACGCCATGCGGGTACTGCTAGTTTCTGATATTTGGGATTGAAAAGTTGATTTTCATCAAGTTGTAATTATTGAAATTAAGGAACAGAATTTTAAATGAAAATTTAAAAACCTGTTCCTTTATCCGTAAAATCAATTTTCAAATCAAAGTTTATGGATTTAGTGATTTAGATGGATATTTTTGTATGAATTTCTATTTGTTCTTTCATATGTCAGTTTTCCAACTAATAAAAAAATTTGTCATCTTTAGAGCTACAGTAACATGAAAACTTACTTGCCACCAGAATTAATCAAAAAGGCACCTGTTGTAAGTTATATTATTCTAATACTTTTGTGATATTAATAATTCTTTATCTTCTATTTGATATTTGTATGGCCTTGATTAACTTTTCAAGTACTACAAACTGTGTTTTTGGTTATAATTTGCATCTAATTGTCAACTGATGTTCAAATCATGAGCTTTAGAGTAAATTATATTAAGGTTAAAGCAGAAATGCGTGTACTTATCTAGTATTACAAGAAGCCTAGATTTTAGCCTGAACATATTCTTTTTTTACATTCAAATGAATTTTTGTGAATGTTTAATCTCATCTGAATATAAATTAGCTTGATTAATTCCAAGTTATTTTTTGTATTGATTATCTTAAGTAAAATTTAAACTTCTCCAGTGACTGCAGGAATTTTCAAAAGTGTAAATATATTGAATATTTATCAACAGCAAAAATACAATCAAATAAATTCACAGCTAAGAAACAAATACTTTGATTTCATCTGTTTAATGGGTAAAATGACTGTAATATTTAATTACTTTGACAGCTTTGTTAAGAGGTGGTAAGAAAAATTTAAAGATGCTATTTTGGAGTCATAATTTTTGTTCATTGCTGGAAAGTAGTTTATAAAGAATTACATTTTAAATTACTTAAATATGTATTGATCAAATTACTGTTTATTTATAGAGGGCAGGTTTTGAAATTGTTGCTTTTGACGATACAAGCAATGTAAGTGCTACTTCAAATTCACAGTCCAAGCCATCAAAATCACAAATGAAACCTAAGTCTTCTAAATTTCGTTCAAAACATGTTCCTTCCACTTCTGTTGATGAATCTACAATGCTTGATGACATGACGCATGATTCCACGATTGTCGAAAGTAATATAAGTGAACAAAGCTCTCAGAATCTTTCAAAACCCTCTGAAAATGGAGAAACTAATTCAAAGTAAGTGCTTTTTTATCTCATTTTACTTGTTCTCTTGTTTTTCAATAGCTTAAAACCTACCTATCCCACTTTTTAGATCCAGCGATCCTAGCTTGCCAGTAAATCTTAATACTCCTGTGAACAGTATGGATAGCAGTGAAATACAAGATGATGGAGGAACACCTTCGTATGAGAGTGCAAATATTAATTCAAGAGACATTTCAAAAAGTAATATTGATTCTGGCTCTGAGAGAACCAATGAATCTGGAAGCAAAAAACAATTATCTGTAAATGATAATAGCTCTCTCGAAAAGATTACCAGTGTTAGTATTAGATCAACCAGATCACTTACATCAAAATCATCAGATTTATCAACTGCATTGCCATCTGGCACAAAAATGCTTGTTACATTGCAGAATGGAACTGCTTCATCTAGTCTGAGTAAAACTAGTGCAAACTCTTCAAGTGATTATTCCCATCTGATAAAAGAGTGCAGTGTTTATCTGCAGAAGGATGTGGTTGAAAATTATACTGCTTCACTTTGTTCCATCGAAAATCATGTTGGTTCTACCAAACAAGTGCAAGGTCATGTTGAATTGCTGGAATCAAATGACGTATCAAACTCAAGTTCCTCTGTCAGCAGTCTTACTGATGAAAATATTCCTAAAAGAAGCACCAGGTCCACAAGAAAAACAGCTGTGAATGTGGAGTCCACAACTGCCTTGAATAAAAGGTAAAATAGTGTGGTTTGTATTTGTTTTTAATAATATTTTAATTGAAAAATAGTTATTACATTAAAGCTTCCAACGAGTGGGAGTTGGTTTGAGAACCTGGACCGAAGGCCCTCAATATCCTGTATGGAGGTTTATGTCTGACTTAATGGATGTTGGTTTTTCAGAAACTTGTTTACGATCAACTGGGAATTGGAAATGAGCAGGAGGGTGTGGGTACAGGCACCAATAAAAATACTTGATTTTGTTGCTATTGATTGATCAAGAGGCTGAGTCAAGAGTTCTAGGCCAGTGTCAGGATTCATTCCAATTTTGCTGAAGTGAAGCATGGATATACAGAGTACATTTAAGGGTGTTTGAGGTGTTAAGGATTAAAGGGTTATTTATTCTTAATTGCTGGTATTTTTTTGAACACTTAATGACTACTGTTCGCAGGTAGTCAAAGTCATACCTGTTGTCCAAATTTTCTAATGTTTTGAAAAATTTAAGGGCTGTTTTACTGAAAATGTCTTGAGCTCTGATACTCAGATCTTCTTTAATCTCCCTATAGAACCAGGGGACTATTACAAATTTTGCATGTTGCCTATAAAAATTTATTTGTTTGCAATCATTTACTAACAACATAATGTTCTGTTCAAAATTTAAAATTAGTAGTCATTGGTTGTATTTTAAACCTTAAAGCTTCATTTTTATGAGGGAGTTTTGTATCCAGTCATCATTTTTTAAAAGTAGAACATTTTGAAAGGGTGAAGTGTATAGGTGCCATTCACGCTTGACTTTCTGCTTCTAATTTCTGACCCTGGTTTCTAGCTGAAATTTTTAATCCAATTCATATAGCAAATAAAGTGTATATTTATTTGCAAATTTTTATTTATATGTATATATTTGCAGGAAAAGGGACTTATCTCAATCGACGCGATCTGTTCGGAGTAGGACCTCTAGTTCCTCTCAGAGTAGTAAAACTTCAACACCATCCAAGAGTACTATAAAATCACCTCTGAAGAATGGTGGACCTCTTAAAGAAATTATGGAACTGCAACAGTCAAAAACTAACTCAAATCGTGTTGCAGAATCCCCTAATGAAGCCAATACATCTATCAAAAGACTGTAAGTTATAAATGATTTAATCTATAATTCCAAATTTGTTTCTAAAATTATTGATGTGGTTATTTCAATCTCAAAAACTTATTTCAACTCTTTGTCATAGAATTACAAATGAAAATTTCATTACTGTCTGGAAAGTTTCAGAACTTTAATCTGCCATTTCTGTGTACATCATTTAAAAAATATCCTATCCTTTTAGACACAACACATATATCCATTTCACAGCTTTCAGCATTCATATTTAGTCTCAGAATGTTCTAAGATCAGTTAATTTTCAAATTGTAGAAAAGTAAACTCCATACACTTATGCTGGAAATTTAAATTTTTCAGATAAGTCAGCTCATTGATGTAAAAAGAAAATTCACACAATAAACCATAAATTGATAAAAACATTGTTTTGGACATGCTGCAACAATTTTTTAATAATCCTTTTAATATCAAAATATGTTTTCGATAAGCATGTTTTTAAAATAGCAGGATCAATTATCTACAAGAAATTGATGAGCAATAAATACTCTCATTTATTCAAAATAATATATGTAAAAGTTGTGGCAAGTACTTGGATCCCACATTGCGCATCCAGAAAATAATTCTGTTGATCTACTACTCGCCTCAATAACTTGTTCAAAAACATCTAACCTCCATTTTTATTTATTTCATGATGTACTTCATTCTGAATTTGTTTTTTCCAATAATCTTTTTTCTTTAATTTTTTCAAGTATTCTGGAGCTTTTGCACAAATTAATTTGCTAAAAAATGCTTAAAGAAAAATTGCCAATTCCACACTTAAATATAGTCAAGAAGGTAGAAACAAAAAATATCTTCATATAAATAAATATTTCTGTAATGAAGTATCCTTAAGTATTTACTAAAAAATATTTTGGTTGCTCTCGCATTTCTTTTTGCATACACACCACTCTTTTGTACAGAATGTATTTTAATTTTATGGGATTTTATTTATAGGAAAAGAGATGCATCCCCATCTCCACGTTCTGTTCGAAGCAGAACCAGTAGTTCCTCTCGAAATACTGACAGTCCAAGTATTTCGACATCATCCAGGAGTTCTGTCAAATCTTATGTGAAGAATGGGAGACCTCTCAAAGAAATTAAAACATTACAACATTCAAAGAATGACTTAAATGATTCAGAATTACCTAAGAAAACCAATAGTTCTATTAAAAAAGTGTAAGTTTCTTTTTTAAAATGTTGAAGGCTAAAAAAGCAACTAGCAAAAAATTCTACATTTGTGAAAATTATTTAAAGAGTGTTTTCTGATTTTTATTGAATTATTCAAGGAATTGGTTTTAGCTGTTTCATGTTGCTGAAAAAAGAATGAATACATGCTTTCCTAGAGTAAAAAATGAAAATTCTATCTATTTGTGTGCATCATACCCCCATAAAAAGCTTTCATATATTTTAAAGGTTCTTCTTAAGTTGATATTGCATCAAAGTAGCTCATAACAAACTTCCAAGCTTAAGTTGTATGCTCTACTACTACTGAATGGGATTCCTCTTTATTTCTGGACACCGTCGCCAATAGCCCATTATGTCGCTCCAGTGCGACATTGATTAAATACCTACCTACCTCTTTATTTCGCTGCCAAATCTTTTGATAAACAAGTATGGTGAAAAGTATCGAAGTTAAAAAATATTTTTAATTCCCTCGGGCACATCTTCAGGTGTGTAGGAGGTTCACGGACCCAAGATACTTTAGTGATCTTTTCTTTCCTTATGGGGTTTACTGTCTAATAAATATGGTCATTGTGCTCCTGCAATACCCAAGTGAACTTTCTCCGTTTTCATCCCATTTTTCTATTTTCCAATCTATTTTTCCCTTTCACGACATTTTTTGCTTGAAGGTTGTCTTGTGTTTGGCACAGCTTGGCCAAATATGGCCATTGTGCCATAAAACAACCAACTAATATTTTTAATTTAGCATGAGTTTATTTGCACTTTAGGTTTTCATTTTATAAACAGCTAAGAATTCTGCTTAGTTTCAAGACTCGGTTCTTGATCCCCTTTCATGAGTCCTGCTTAAAATGGCCTTGATTTCTGTAAATTACAAGAAAGAAACTTTAAAGTATAATCAGTTAAGCATGATACTTTTCCTTCATCTGCATTATTATTCAACCACTCTTCCCCACTTTTAATCACGTTTGTGAGAGTAAGAAAGTATTTTGAATGTGTGTATTCATGCATGTGTGCCTCAACCCCATCATCAGTCCCTAAATTTTTTATCTGAATTAATTTAGAAGTATTTATGAATGAGTTTTTTCATAGTTCTGCCAAGTGAAAAAATGGATATTTGAAGTTTTAATTCTGAATTATCACCGGAAAGAAAAAAATTTACAAATCGGTTAACCTGAGAAACAATGGACTACCTGAAAGTTAGAATTTGACTAGAAAAATGTCTTTCCTTAATTCCAAATTTCTAGCTTTTCGTTTGAAATAGCCTCTTATACCGATAAGCAGCAATCTTTTATGAGAGTGAATGAATGTTAAGAACCTACCGAAATTTTACTTGAATCTTCTCATTTATGTGAAAAGAATTATGCCTTTACAATCGTCATTTCATTGTAGAAAAAGAAAAGAATCGAGGTAACTTTGTCATGTAGATGAGGGTTAATGGATGAATATTGTTTTGATTTTTAAGATTTACTAAGCTGTGTCGGGAACATTCATTTTATAAAATATATGTGAAAATTTATGGCTGATTATCATCACCTAAATTCTTCCCGTGATGAAGACTAACATTCATGCACCTCACATTTTAACCGTGGATCCATTCATAATATTATATTATGTCTCTTAATGAATTGCTTTTTTTTATTCTTACCACACCACGATTGCTTTGTTTTAATACAGTATATATGTGTGCATGTATGCACTATATTTCTAGTGTATGTATACTCTAGAAATCACCAAAAGTGACCAGAATATAGATATTTTTTTATTAATTGAAAATATTTTGCCACTCCTTGGCTTTCAAACGATACCGAGTGATAACTCAACAATGAATGGATCTATTATAATTACTTTTGTGTCATTATAATCTATATAATACAGTGGATGTTTTGACCCTCATTCAAAGTTATTAGTTAAGAAATGAATTTTTAGTTGATTTTTAAATGTTAAAATTCTTGAAAATTCTTAATTCTTTTTAGACTTCCTTTGTGAAAAAAATTGTAAATAAGAACCTATTCCCTCAAGCAACTTGATAGAAAGTCAAAACATGAAGAATAATATTAGGAATAATTCCCAACAGGAATTGTCTTTCTGAACAAATTAGAATTTGAGAAAGCACTGTTCAAAAAACATGCTAATTAGCTCATTACATCTGAATTAGATAATTAATGACTAGCTTAATCTGAAATTTTCACACTTAAATGAGTTTAAGCACAAACCAATGACCTATTGTAAAAATATTGTATTTTTAAAGTCAAAATTTAAAAATCTGTTATTGTATATGTACTTTCTATGTAAATCTTTTAGTGTATTTAGTAATCTTTTAGTGTACACCCTAACCATTTCATATTGAAAGAATGGTATTCAATTAGTGTTAATGCTGCTGTATTTTTCTTGAAAATTTGTTGTCTTCTAAAAATTCTTTTATAAATTTACTCTACTGTTAAAAATGAATTTTGTTTCTCATTAACTAGACATGCAAATGAACTTGATAAAACATTTTTCGACTGCAGTGTAATTAAGTTTCCTGTGCTTATTGCAGAAATAAAGAACAAATAACAGTTGGAGTCAAGAATAACAATGTACGAAAGACTGTTAATAAAACAGAGAAGAATAAGCAAATCTCTCAAACACAAAGAAGTACAAGGCAAAACAAAAAAATTGAGGTATATTTTTTTAATTGTATTTAAAATTGCTTGCCATAATGCAGGGATGGGCAAACTTTTTCGTTCGCTGGCCAAAAATCGAAAAAAAAAAAAGTTTGGCGGGCCAAGATAAATTTTTCTAAAATTTTAAAAATAATATACAAGTATTACAATTTAAATATGTTAATGAGATGAATGAAATTGCGATTTCATTTTTAAAAGTTCCTTATATTGAGGTTTGAAGTGAGATGTACTGATTCTAAGGAACGAGGCTAAATGCTCATCTGTCAGTCTACTTCTGAAATAACTCTTTCTAAGGCTCATAGTTGAAAACACTTGTTCACATATATAAGATGAAGCAAACATAGCACTGATTTTCTGGGCATGAGATATTAAATTTGGGAAACTTACTTTCGATAATGATTTGTAAAACTCTAACTTTGGCATATTTAGAAACAGCTGCTTGAGATGATTGTTAGATTGCAACTCAATTAATTCAAGCTGCAAATCTGACCTCACTGCTTCACAATTTACGTTGAAAGGCATGGTAAAAATATCCAATTCTGTTTGAATGGCACTGAAATCTTGAAACTCAAAATGCAGTTTTTTCAAGCCATCTTCATAATTCTTAAGCTTCTCTTCATTTACTGAGGGTATTGAATTTAACCTCGAGAAATGAGACAAGTCGTTCTTAGTTAGCTGCCCAGCAAACAGATTAAGTTTTATTTTAAAAGCTTTGAGATGGGCCCAGATATCGTCGATAAATTGATTTTTCCCTTGCATCTTGACATTCAAGTTGCTCATATGACAAAGAAGATCTGTGAAAAATGCAAAGTCCGAAAGCTATTCTGTATCTTCTAACATTTTGCACTCCGCAGAACACTGTTTCTCATGGAAGAACGACACAATGTCATCTTTCAGCTGCCAAACTCGCTCGAAAACACATCCTGCACTAAGCCACCTTACTTTCGTGTAATACAGTACATCAGAGTATTCAGATTGCACGGACTGAAGAAAATCTCGAAATTGCCTGTGAGTAAGCCCACGAGATCGAATAGTATTTATTTATTAGAGAGAAATTCACGACTGCATCAAGCACGGGTTTCATATTCAATGCAGATTTACACAGAGCATCTTGATGTATAACACAATGTAGAAAAACAACATTGTTCCCGGGATAGTTTTGATTAAAGAGTCCAAGAAATCCAGATTTTTTTCCTGTCATATTTGGTGCTCCATCAGTCGTAATATTACATATATTTGTTATAGGCACTTTCAAAGTTAAAAGCCCTTCCTGAAATTCACGAAAAATATCACATCCCGTTGTATTTCCCTTTAAAGAACGCATGCACGCCAGTTCCTCGGTAATTTCAAAGTTCTCATCAACACCTCTTATAAATAATACTAATTGAGCAGTATCATTTATATCAGTGCTTTCATCCATAGCTATGGAGCAAAATTTAAACTGGCCAATCTTTGACTCTAATTGTGATGTCAAATTTTTATCGATGGCTTCGATTCTAGAAGTCACCGTTTTTCGAGATAAGCTTACAGTCTCAAAATTATTTTTCTTGTCTGAACATAAAACATCACAAACTTGGAGCATGCATTGTTTAACGAACTCCCCATCACTGAGAGCTTTATTATTTTAGCAATATTGTATGCTACAATGTAACTTGCATGTGTAGCTGCTTCTTGGATAGTGTTTACCTTCTTGAAAAAATTTTGTCGGCCTGATAATTTTTTACAAAGACTTTCTACATTTTGTTTTCTTTCATATTCGGACATTGCTTCGTAATTGGAATTCTTATGCTTAGATGTGAAATGACGGGAAATGTTATAGTCTTTGAAGACTGCTACAGCTTCATTGCAGATGAGACACACTGGTTTATCTTTAACAACTGTAAAAAAATATTTCCAGGTCCATTCATCATTAAAAACACGGCACTCTGAATCAACTTTATGTTTTTTAGTAGCCATTTTGGGGTTGAAATATTTTACGAATAACCCAAACAAGCACTAGCTACGCTATACTTTTTATACTTTCACCACTATTCACAATGATGCTATATGTCCGCAATCTTTCCATACGCAATCAATAATATTAAAACTCGCGCCAAAAGAAAAAGCCGCTGGCTGGAGCTTAAAATGCGCAGTCTGCCACATGTGAGGTCTAATTCACCTATATTGGATTCCCATATGTCTGCTCCCCGAGAAAGAGATAACGCTTGTTGGCGCCAGTCTACAGCTATAACTAACAAAGAACTTCCGCTTTTAACACTTTACCGATTGAAAGCTGTGCTTGCTATTTCCGTCGATTTATGTTTTGTAGAACAAAAATAGAGAAAGTAAAAAGATCATCAGTCCTTTGAAAAAAAGGAAGAAAAAAAATAATATTTAAACAAAGTAGAAAAGGAGATGGATATATAATATATAAATCATATTTTCTTTTAATTTCCGTCGGACCGGCAAATTAAAATTCTATCCGCGGGCCGCATAAAACCTTCCGGCGGGCCGGAGTTTGCCCATCCCTGCCATAATGGCATTCTAAGTGGGATTAATTGAAAGTATCCTAAATATTGTGTGTGCATTGAAAACACCTTCAAAATCACTGGTGATTGAAGTCAACAGCTGGATGCTACAAACCTTCTGATGAAAGTTGCAAAACTTGTTTTGATTGTTCATTGCTTGTTAATCAGGGTCATTCATTATTCCCATCTACATGCTTCTAACCAATTTTAACCTTAACTAATAAAGTGTTTCCCAAGAATCTTTCAACCAATAGATCTAAATATTTAGTCACTAAATGAGTTGTAAGATAAAAGCAGAAATGAAATCTCATGATACTCCTGGTTGCAGGAAATAAAAAGAAGCTTATCCACAGGAAATATCTGGAATTCATTGAAATCTGTCAAATTACATATTTGTCCATTTTCTTTATTTTTATGAAGAGAACCTTGATTATCCAATCTCTGATTAACGTCTCAGTTCATATTACCTCATATAACCAAATTTCAACTGTACTTCGATGTCAAAATTTTGAAATCATCACTGTTAACTTCGATTCCATAAATATTGAAGAAAGTTGGTCCATGCAACAGATAATTAGGTCTATTACCTAAAATCATTCACACTTATGTACACTTTTAAAGTGATACTATGTCCAAGAGAAAAATATATATTTTTTAAGATTGGAATTTTATTTTGGAAACAATAAGTTATATTAAAGTAGATGTTCTTGCATATTATGTATCCTCGAAGTCTATATGCTAGTGAATTTTTATTTCGTTTTATAAATGATGTACACAAACTTAATTGTCACTTTCTATTCTTCAGCTGAAAACTAATGGAAAACGAAGATGATGGTAAAATTCACTTTGGATGTCACTTAATTTAATGTTTTAAATTATACATTTGTATTATTCCACTATGTGGTTGAACTTTGCATTGTGTGCTAAAATGGAGTCTACTTTGTCATGTGTAAACGTTTTTAAATTTTATAATTCCACCTCATAAAAATTGTAGTTGCATTCATTTGAGAGTTTGACTCGGAACAATTTTCATAGTAAAAATGTGTACTTGTGGTACTTCTGTTTGACTAATGGTGCAAAATGTGATTCATTTAAATTGAAAACTTCTTTCATACAAATCATATTAAGTTATTCTTTTAGTGGCCAATTTTTAACACTGCATGTAAGAGCATGTAGCATAGTTATCCTTATATTTTTTTTATCGTTATTTATTTTGATAGGGTGCTTAATTTCAAGTACATTGAATAATTAGCTTAAAAGTTCCATCCAATCATTGACTTGGAAGTTCCATTTGTTCTCATCTATTTCAGACATTTTTTTTTTCCTATCTTTTTGGGGCATTTTGTTCTTTTTAAGTATATAATTTGCTGGTATTAATGTGTTTATGTACATAGTATCTCTTCTACTAGTGTGCAAATTATTTCTTTGATGAAAGGTTGATTTATAGAAATTTCTGTTTTAAAAAAATTGTTTAGTTTTTATAACGGTTTGATTTTTAAAGTGAATCATTGTTTTGTAGTGTAATTAATGTTCTACTAACAAACCCATATTTAAGTAATGATGCTTTGTTTAAGAATACATTGATTGCTTTTCTTCAATATAAAATTGGTGCCTGATTTTTTTTTAATTATTTTAAAATTATAATTCAATTAATTTTGTCACCTTTTCATATGCAAACTTTAAAAGTTTGTTATGTGATGTCAATGCTAATTCATAATTTTGATTGTGAAAATTTGCATTCTTTAAAGTTTCCTAGTGCTTATTTCCCAACTCAATCATTATTTCTCTCATCCACTAGTTAAAACATCAGTTCCTAATTATTTACGAAATTTTATTTGTGAAGATTATTTTTTTTTTTTTATATTTTTGTTATGTTGAAGTAATTTGATTTAATTCCAACCATTCTTTTTTAAGAACTGTTTTTTGTGGTGTTTGAACTGATAATTTTAGTCTGCTGTTACTGTCTCAATTATGCAGAAATGTGATGTTATTTTTGTTATCTTCCAATATAACCTTATGGTGAAATGGTGAGGAATTTATAAATGAATGGGGTTATGATAGTTGTCGGAACACTTATGGTATGGTTAACAATATATTCCTCCTGTATTGTATTCTTCTGGGTAAATATTTCCATCTGTCTTTTTTATTGATGGGTGAAGTCTTAAAGACGCAGCTATGAAAATTAAATATTGGAAAAATTATTTATATTTTGGAAATCTGGAATGGTTAAGATGTCTTAGACTTATCCTAACACTTTCAGAAAGTGAACTGATTTTTTTTTTAATATGTAGGTAGCACAACCTATTTTCCATCTGTATATAGTGTTATAAAATTGAAGATCTTTTGTTTGATCCTCTTTAGAAACAATTAAGTGCTAAGTGCTGTTTGAAGCTGTGGGCTGGTTTATTAACAATGATTTGTGTATTTCATTATAATCGCAAACGTTGCCTACCTGAACGTGAAACACAAGTAGAGCAATGAACAAAAAATTATTGGAAAATTATGTTAAAAAGTTGTGTGCTATTATATCTTGTCTGCTCATTTGATGCTTTCTGAATGTATAAAATTTAACCAGTGGTATTTTGCTTCAAAAGCAATTATTTTCTAAGTGGGGAGTCCTTCCATATAGAATGCTTTGACCAGAGTTCATTATTTTGTTTATTAAATTTTTAAAATTATAGTTATTACTTTTAACTTGTGCAGAGGATATACATAAATGTTAATATTTGTCTGTTCAATAAATAAATGTAGCTAGATATATTGCTTTAGATTTTATTTGCTTTATTTTTATAAATTTGGTGTGATTTTAACTTACATTTTTACAGCTTTTTCATTTATAATTTTCACATAATTCTGTGTGAGATGTGTTGAATTTATTTATAATTCTGAATAGCTGGATAAAAATTCTATAATCCTTTGTGTTTTATACAAGTATAACTTGGTGGTAAACTTAAAAGATTTTCTAAAATTGACGTAAGTTGGCAAAAAGTAATGTATTATATGAGCTTATAAGAAAAAAATTACTAAGCATTTATTTTATTTCATCCCGTAATATTGAATAACCTTATCTGGTTTAGATTTGTTATAAAATAATGGATTAGTAAATAAAGAAAATTAAATTTTAATTAGTTTTCTTGGTGCCTTCGTATTTTTACTAAAATAATGTATTATATTCTATCCCAAATTGTTTAAAATTAAAATTTTCTAATGTTTTGTGTAGTTTGTGAAAAGTCCTTTACAAACTTGGTATCTTGTCATTGTTGTACATTCTCATGTCATTATTGTTTCGCAATTTCTTGATATATATCTTTATACCAAAAAATAAAGGATTTTAAACTTTTTATGTTTGCATTTATTTAAAACTAAATTTACATTCATTTTTCCAAACATAATATATAATTGGATATCTGTAATTTTAACAGTACATTTCATATTACAGTGGATTCCCTCTTAACCGGCCGCCACTGACCAATTATGTACTGTAAATAAAGTAGCCTACAGTAACATGTGTTTAGTTTTTTCTTCCAACAAAGGAAGTTCTTCCAGATTAAGTTTTCTTAATTATACATATCATATTACAATAAAATAGGCTATATACTTAGTTTTATTCTAATAAAAACTATTTCGGGAGTGTATTTTAATGCTTTTAAGGGATCGTTGTCCGGTCCCGAAGTGGCCGGTTAAGAGGGAGTCCACTCTACCTTTAAAAAGGCTAATTCCTACCAAATCATTTAACAAATGCAATGTAGTTTTTTATTTGAAGTTAATCCATAGTTAAAATGTATAAACTTAACCAATTTGTATGTGACAAAAAAATAAGCTACATTGAAATGAAAGAAATTTACTTTGTTTCACAACAGCCAATTAGTGGGATCTGGGAAAGTGCTAGATCAACTAAATGCTGCTTTTAAAACTCGTTTTATCCTTAATCCCGTATTGCTGTGAATCATTCAACAGCTAATGATTATTCCTTGAGAAATTTTTCTAAACCAAGCAGATATTACTGGAACAATTAAATCTTCAATTGATGCTACGCTGATTTTAATAAAATATAAGCCTATCCAAGCTATTATAGGAAAAGGATATCTGAAAAACTGATTCTATTGGTGACCCTTTTTAGATTAATTTTCAGTCGACACCTAGAATTTAAAAACGACTATTTTCTACAAAATGTTCTAGATATTAGAAAGGATAACTGCATAGAGGGCAAAAGGATAAACCCTGAGCATCGTGTTGAAGCAAATCTAAATCTTGCAGATAAAAATTGTATGCCATTCAATAAAAAATTATGAACGTGAAATGTCAAGTACATTTGCAGAACAGTGAGAACAAAAACTGGTGGATCCCACATGCAGTGGTTGTCTGGGAGAGCATCACCGAATTGTTCCGTACTATCGACCGTGAACTAAAATGTTTGGTAGTTGAATTTACGTAGCACGGGTGCAACACAACGAGCCGTTGGCGATGGTCTCCGATTAATCTTGGAAGGGAAAGATCCGAGTGAACTGGAGTAAAACTAGAGTCCACCTGCATCGCTGTGGTGCGTTCCATGAGATTGACTCCGAGGTAGCCCAGTGTCAGGTTCGATTCTTCCTTGGGTATAGGCACACTCAGAATTTTATTCTGTGAGGTAGTATCAGAAGCCCCTTCGCCCTACCGTATGCCTACCAAAAATCAAAAGGATTAATTTGTTTTTTGGGGTGCCGATGAATGAAGGATATTTTTCATTCTGACTAGGGAGCTAAAGCCCTCATGACCCCCTTTATGAGTGTATCCATCAATTAATAACATATTTGCTTTATCGGGTGCGCCTGTGTTTGAGTGTATTTCTTCTGTGTCAGTAAAACTTTCCTGGTGTGTTTATGTCCATTTACTTGACGTTTGGTGCAGCTTAGCCAAATATGGCTTTTGCGCCATCGAATCCAACCAATCGAGACACTCCGATACTGGCGAACTAGAGAATTGTATCACTAGTGTAGACGATTTAAATAATCTCGAAACATTCATAAAGCAAAAGGAATCATGAAAAAGGAAAATTTCGATTTAAGAGGTTGGGAAAGTAATGTCCAAGGCCGTCTCTCACTTTCACAGAATTCTAAAGCAATTTTTTTAGGTTTAGTATGGGATCAAGAAGCAGATTCCTTGCAAATTAATATCGAAAGTCAAAAATGTTTAAGAAATATAAAGGAGTCGCAACAAAAAATCCTTTTAATCATAAGCATAATATTTGATCCCACTGGATTTACATCTGCTTTATTACAACCTAAAATGCTACTTCAATTGACTTGGTAAAACGAAGAACCGTGGGATACCGAAGTTTAACGACACAAATGTGAGAAAAGGCTTCTGTAATACGTCAGAAATCCAAGTTCCTTCCGACAACATGATCTAAAGTTAGCCTCCATACCTTTTGTAATGAAAGCAAACTATCGTATGCAGCTGTTGTATTAGAAGTGTGAAACTAGTACAGAAATGTTTGCAATTGGCTTCAAGCTGAATACAGTGTCTGCCTTGAAGGATGTCACAATTCCAAGGTTGGAACTATTCGCGGCCACAATTGGATCCAGGTTGCATGACTCATTGAAGCTAGAAACAGTATAATCTTATTTCTGAACCGATTCGTCGACTGTTTTAGCTTGGATTCAAAGAGAACAATGTTCAGTTTTTTTAACAATAGAATAACTGAAGTTAGGAAGTTGGCTTCACTTGAGAATTGGTTTCATATTTCAACCAATCAGAACCCAGCGGATATTCCTTCTAGAGGTTATTCTCCTAAAACTGTTTGAATCGAGATGAGAAGGTCCTTCGTGATTGAAAAACTACAGATCATCGGCCGAAATTGATCATCAATCTCGATGAAAAGGAAGTAGACAACGTAAAACGGCAAACCGTAGTGTCAGCAGGCAACACTGACGAAGTCGCTTTCAACAAAACTTGCCGGAAGAGTTTCGAAATTCTCGCGATGATAATTAGAATAGAACGTGGATGCTTCGATTTCATCCTAAGACTAGAGATTTGAGGAAAAACCCTAACTTGACTCCAGAAAACTTGCTATGGTTGAAAGAATAATTTTTCGATTTATTTAAGTCGGGTCCTTTTCTGATGAAGCAGCACGAAAATCGTTGAAGACCTTGCAAACATATGAAGATGAGGATGCGGTGTTACGACTGAGATCAAGGTTGACAGATGGGTACTTTTCCGTTATAGCCATATCAATAAACTTCGGCGCCAATTTGGCGCATTTTTGCTTATTTGTTTCCATGCCAGCTTTTTGCTTTTGGCGCCATTTTAGCTCATTCCTTTGTTAGTGAAATCGATTCCATGATGGGGCCGCTGTAGCCCGGTTGGAAGAGTAACGGATTAGCAACCGGAGGGTTGCGAGTTTGAATCCAACCAAATACCGTCGTGTATAAAGGGGCTGGTGCACGTTAAAACTGTAGTGGCCTCAAATGTCCTCACGTTGACGTTGTGTGGAATTTTGGAGAGTGGGGTGTTGCCTCGTCATCTGACCATGGTTCAAAATTACGTGGCGTTGTCCTCGGATCTTTCCCTTCGGGACTGATCCCGGACCGTCACCAATAGGACATTGTGTTGCTCCAGTGCGACGTTAATTGAAATACCTACCTACCGATTCCATGATTTGGAATTTGCCAAGAGATGGACAAGAGGCAATACTATTTCTTCAAGAAAGAAATATTCTTCATAAAGGAAGATTGTACATAATAACCACCTAATGAAATTAAAATGTGACTCGAAGCCGAAATGGTTATGTAGTCTTCGTTCATGCCGAAAGAAAAAGGTGTCCGAACAAAAACGTAGTTTACTGGATCACGCATTCCTTTCGTTACTGCCGTACTATTCATTTCTTTATGGTGTCAATAGTTAACGTCTATAAAATTCTGTGAATTACAGCTTCAAATGAATTACAACACCGGTAGATTGGAATAATTATATATGAGAAGTATGTATATGTATGGCTATAACGGAAAAGTACCGAGAGATGAAATCAAGACCGAAGAGTTTGTTTCTCCAATAATACTGCCTTCAAAACATATAGTTTAAAGAATGATAGAGCAACATCATATCCTAAATAAACATACTGTAGCGCTTGCTCTGATAACCATCTTGTACAATAAAGTTTATATTTTGAAGGGAAGAAAAGCTGTGAAAGAGCAGTTATTCGCAGATGTACCAAATGCAGAAGACATGTCCAAGATCCTTGTACCTTTTCCTCCATTACCTAAAGATTACGAGATTATATGCCACTTTTGGACTACTGGAATAAACCTTGCTGGGCCACTTTATACAAAACTAAAAAGACGGATTGTGATATTTACTAGCGCAGTCTATAGAACCGTGCCTTTAGAGCTCGTTCAATCGTTAAGTACACACGCTTTCATACAAGCTTTTGAGAAGAGCTTCAAAAAGTGGGACCAACGCTTTTAGTAGCGAATTATGGCAGGTGTAGGCAACCCATCTCTTTCCGATAAAAAAACATGTTTTATCAAAGTTTTGTGTTTTTCTCCTTCAAAAACTTTCCGCCAAAGCTTATTATTTTCCGCTTTAAAAAAAAACTATTTTTTCTAAGAATTCTTTCCGACTTTTCTTGGCGACATAAAAAGGGAGCCATAAAACGTAATAGTGTGTATAATACAACTGTATCTTCGTTTCAATAACAATCACTAGCTTTGGTGACATAAAAAAGGGAGCCATAAAACGTAGAGGTGTATAATACAACTGTATCTTCGTTTCAATAACAATCACTAGCTTTGGCGAAAGAAATATACGAAAAGATACAAAACTTTGAAAAAACATGTTATTTTTTAACGAAAATAGATGGTTGCCTTCACCTACTATAACTCGCTACTAAAAGTGCGCCAAGAGCGTTGCCGCCAAACGAGGCGTAGGATACAGCTGTATTGAAACAAAGCTAGAACTGCTGACTAGCGTCTGCGAGTCACGTCTGTGCAAATCGTTAGCCTTTTGTGATTGGTTGAGAAATTTCCTGATCGTAACGACGAAAAATCTCCTAAGCACTAATTTCTCGCCAACGGCTATCTTACTTACCTCGAATCGCCAAAGCATATGGCTATTTTTTCCTTTCATTTGAGGGGCCGCGGTGGCCCGGTTGGAAGAGTAACGAACTAGCAACCGAAGGGTTGCGAGTTCGAATCCAGCCAAACACCGTCGTGTACAAAGGGGGCTGGTGCACGTTAAATCTGTCGTGGCCTCAAATGTCCTCACGTTGGCGTGGTGTGGAAGTTTGGAGAGTGGGGTGCCAGCTCAGGTGTTGCCTCGTCATCTGACCATGGTTCAAAATTACGTGGTGTTGTCCTCGGATCTTTCCCTTTGGGATTGATCCCGGACCGTCACCAATAGCCCATTGTGTTGCTCCAGTGTGACGTTAATTGAAATACCCCCCCCCCTTTCATTTGACATCCGCAGAACGTGAATGGATGAGCTCTAGGGAGAAATTTCATCGGAATGTCAGTATAGCACAGAAAAGCTATGCAGCCGTCCTGTTTTTGCATTGGAATCCGTTCCAAAAGTAAAGTGTTTCAATATAAATTTAGGGGCCGCGGTGGCCCGGTTGGAAGAGTAACGAACTAGCAACCGAAGGGTTGCGAGTTCGAATCCAGCCAAACACCGTCGTGTACAAAGGGGGCTGGTGCACGTTAAATCTGTCGTGGCCTCAAATGTCCTCACGTTGGCGTGGTGTGGAAGTTTGGAGAGTGGGGTGCCAGCTCAGGTGTTGCCTCGTCATCTGACCGTGGTTCAAAATTACGTGGTGTTGTCCTCGGATCTTTCCCTTTGGGATTGATCCCGGACCGTCACCAATAGCCCATTGTGTTGCTCCAGTGTGACGTTAATTGAAATACCAAATACCAATATAAATTTAAGCATGTTGTTTTTTGACAACTGTGTTGCACAACCAAATGGAACATTTTGTTGAGTTAGCTTTTTATTTAATAGTTATTCAATGGGATCGTCTTTTTGGTATGCTTCTAATTTATCCTCTAATGTAAGTTTTGAAATGATTTTAACAATTTGTCTTTAATATGCTATTCAGTAGCTCTTGCCATTTGTATCACGTATCGTATCCTTTTGCATTAAAATGACATTTCTAAATGTTCTTTTTCTCCACAATAAATAATTTTGCTATACTTGAATAATTCTTTTTTGTTTGCGAGAAGAGGGTAATGCTAATTTTAAACTCCGTCAATAATGCCAGGTAGACCGAGAGACGATACGATTCGTTTTACATACACGCAAAGAACATTTATTAGCATTAAGATACACAGGCACGAACGAGCATAACAACAACTACACCGAACATGTACAATACGAAACTACGGAACCCAAAAAGGTATAAAAGCACGCGCGCGTCACACAGCTTGGAAGGTTCTCTAATCTGGCTGTTGCCAGATACATAACAGGAAGAACTCTCCTTGTTGACTTCAAGGATGTATAACTGAAAACTAAATTTTGTTCAGTCAGCTTGCCATTTATAGCTACTTAATCTGGTTTACTTTTGAGTTTCTTCCCTCCCTTAATATTAGTTACAAACTAAAATTGTATATATAATGTGTGTGCGTGATTCGTGAAGCCTGCTGAAACAAACTAGCTGGATTGTAAGGCTAAGGCCTAAAGGAAATTGTTTTAACAAAGTAGGCCTCGTCTTCCCTAAACACGTTAAAATTGCCCTTTACTCTAAAAGAATGTGGTTCGAATTTCTCAGCTTTCTCAGTCGTTACTGTAGAAAATTTCTCAACCAATCACAAATGGCTAACGATTTGCACAGACGGGAAGCGCAGGGGCTAGTCTACTGTACTGCACCTGATCCCAGTCATTATATAAAGATAATTTGTTAATTGTAACATAGCTAAATAACCCTAAACTCTTCAAATTCCAAGTTGTATAACTGAAAAGACTGCATCATGCATTTTTGTAACTGGTTTTAATATTTTATTTGGTATAAATTTTTTTAAAAACATTTGGTTGTATCTAAAATGTTAAAACCTAATGATTAAAAACATGAAAATTTTAGAGTTTTGAAGGAAACAGAAGACAATTTAAAAAGTTTGATGGCTTATTTAATTTTTTTGCAAAATAGACCAAATTCGACATTTTTCAAGATTGTCTTTGAAAACTAATCCTTCTAAATGTGTTATAAATTACACGTTAGATGTATACAAATGTTTTTGTTAGAAAATAACTTTGGTAAAACATCCGGAGGGCAAAACCAAAATTATTAGAACAATTGACAAAAAATCAGAAGAGCGAAATATTTTTCAAATCCTCAATGCCGAATCGTTGAGATTAGTTTCACTGCATGCCTGATAGGCAAAATTTTATTAAACATTGATAAAAACGGTTAACAGTGTTATCGTAAAATAACTGTTTCTCATTTCTACAAATAAGCTAATACATTGCCAATTGTGGCGACCACAGAGTAAATAGCTACGCATATCTTTTACTCTGTGGTGGTGACGTAGAAAGAAGCAACTCCTCGTCATGTGATTTGACGGCCCAATCACAGGGTCCAAAATTTTGTATGTAGTGGTGATGGCTTTATGCCTCTATGCGTAGCTATCTACTCTGTTCCTAAGCGAAGATCCAAAAGCGAACTAACTACTTATACATCACGTCGCAGTGTGATATCTTTTGATGAACAATTTCGAAATTTCTGACAGTCCTTTGATTACCGTTCATAACATATCACTTGTCTTTCGTGATTACTGTTGATGGTTGTATTCTTATTTCATTTGTTGACTTCAATGTTTTATATCATCAACGCAACAAACCTGTGTTTTGAACAAATTTATGTGAACTCTAAAAGCTACGCTTTTCATAGTAACAGTTCAATGAGACACTTTTGAAATGTGATCTACGACTTTTTAGTTATTTATTTTCTTTTGTTTGAGTAAGTATACATTTCATCAAAAAAACAGATTGAGAAATACTCATCTTTGTGTTGAATGTGCTAGTTTCTCGATGTCTACATTTGATAAATTTGTGGATTTTGGTTTTTTAGACATCAATGATTAATTAAAATGATTGACATTGTTTTCTGATCGTGTTCTTTCTTGCATGTAAGATTATTACCTCATCCTTTGCCGCAGAACATTATAACGGACTCAGATTGTATTTTTCTTGCAAAGGTTCTTGAAAATGAACCATTTTGAACTTTGGTTTGCATTTCCAAATTTTGAGAAGTGCTTGCTAAAACTGATTTTTCTAAGATACCGATTGAAATTATTGTGCTTTCTACTTTAAATATGAATTTTAATACTTCATTAACAATCAATACCAAAAGTAAATTTGTTTGATTAGTTATGAATTTACTATTTTGTTAGAAATGCTGATCTTTCTAAATACTTTTATATGAACCCTTATTGACTATATATAATTAAGGGAGCATCACATACATGTTTAAGGCCAGAAAAAAATGGTGAGGAAGTCAATAAAGGCACTCTTGTCAAAGGTTAAGAAAATTATTTGTGCAAAATTTTTCAATGTTGACCCTGTAATTATTTTATGCAAAAATTGGCAAGAGATAAACATTTTTCTCTTTTGAGAAAAACAAATGCTATAAACCACCTCATCACAAAAACAGTTGAAATGTGGTATAATTTTATCCAAGCATTATAAATTATTATATTTATTTTATAGAATTCTTATTAACTGACTTTATAATAATCTGTTCTTGATTTATTGACATTATTTTTTTTAGTTTTCCATTTTAGAAAAATGGTGGTAGCTGATCAAGGTAGTTGGCAAGCAGATGTTGTTGTGGTCATTGAAGGGACTGCAAACATCAGCCCTTACATTGAAAGTTTAAAATCAAACTACATCATTCCTACACTAGAGTAAGTTGTAGTCAACCTTTTTTTATAATTTCATTTATTACGTATTATCAATTTGAATATGAAAGAGTTGCATGTCTTTGCTACAGTTATTGTTTCTATGTATATATTTACAAGTATTGTTCCATCCTAAGAGAAATATTCAGTGTAAAACAATCTAGGTGAAAAACAGGTTTTAATTTCGCTACCAAACACTCGCATGATACATGTTGGAGTAATCTTAAAATGAGTTTTGTACCATTTTTGATAATGTTTGGCATTGATCTATCTTATCAATTCAGAATTCTTTTTTTGGAATTTTTATTGGCGACATGCTGGAATCGCATTGGGAAAACAAGCCAAGTGACAAGTCTGAAATATGTTTAGGAAACATGTTCCACTGCAAAAACACTCACTGCTTCACAAGGTTTATGGAATAAAGTATAGGTTATGTACTGGGGAGAAGAACCTGGCGTTGTTTTTCTCCTCTGCATGACGGTCACTGAACGACTTAACTGATCATAAGCGAAAATGAAACCCTGAAGTATTGTAAAGTACATAGTTTTTTGTTAGTTCTATTAGGCCACTTGAAATAAATTTAATACACTTCATGAATCCCTTCAAAATTATTCATGGGTTATTAATGTCTTGCTTTGAAATTTTATGAAACATGAAATTATTGTTCATTCCCTCTTAAATGCTCATTTTCACTTATAATCTTCCTTTCTGTTAATCATTAAAGTTTTTTACACTTGAAGATGATTTTCTTTTTTTGCTATTTAAGTATATTATTCGGATGGTAGTTCCCATTTTCTGTGAACTATGATTTAAGGAGTTTTATGAGACTAAAAACTTCTACCCAGCTGAAACTTGTTACTTGTTTTTCAGAAATATTGTTGAATTTCTTAATATGGAAAAATAATCTTGATTTAATAGTTGGAAACAATTTTCATATAAAATCTAAAAGTTTTATCTGGGTTAGAATTTGCTAACTACACTCTTACTTTTTATCAAAACATCTAAACTATAAAAAGGATATAAACAGTGAGCAACAAAATTGCTCAAGTGAAAATCCAATTTTAATATCAATACTTTTCTCTGCATAGTTAGTCTGAGAATATATATTGAAGTAATAGCAGTGTCAAGATCAAGATTGAAAATTTTTGGTTTTTAAAATGTATAGTGCTTAAATCTCAGAAAAATAAAAATGACAATTGCACACAGTAAGTGCATAATTTGTAGTTTCGTTTAAAACAGAAATTACAGAATACTACAAGGGTTCTTTGCATTTACATTCTTTTAAAATTATTACTTAATCAAATTAGCTGCTTTAGACTTCCATTTAATGAGATAAATATTCATATAATACACTTAAAAGAATCATTTAAAGAAACATTGTATATCAAGAGTTAATTAGAAATCAACCAATTTTCCATTTTATGAAGATGACAAATAATTTACAACCAAGTCTGGATATTTTCTTTGACAGTTCTGAAGTTTTTAAAAATTTATCTTTATACTTGCAAACAAAAATCTGGTTTCTTTAATTTTATTGGTTGTATTTGTTATGTTTGTGTTGTTTTATGTGCTTTTTTCCACCGTCTTGCGATTGAATTTTTTTGTATGACAGTATGAATGAATATATATTCTTTCATTCATACTGCAGTACAAAATATACTACTAGGCTTCGAATAGTTATTATTTTTTAAAATATAAGTGCTTTGTGAGAGGTTTGAATCCTTATATTAGTTGTAGAAAATTAAAGCAAAGAAACCACAAAAAACAATGTTTTAAAATTTTATGTTATTAATTTAATTTTTTAACAGATTCAATTTAAGAATTCCAACATTTGAAGTTTACAGGTGTTTGGTTTGGTTTATGGTAAATTTTTGTTACACGAGGACTACTTGACCAGATTTACAGGGTTAAATTTAGTCACTCAAGCTTATTTTCTTTATCCATCTGAGATATAGATCTTTTTGCTGTATGTGAAACAAATGAGACGGAAAATAACTAATAAATCGAGTAAACTTTATATAGAAACATTTTAAAAGTGCTATTTATGCAGTCATTTCAGCTCTTGAATTGGAGCCAATTAATTTTTTTCAATTTGTAAATTTTATCAATGCACTGCAAGAGTAGTTTAAAAATTCTACAGCTTTCCTAGAAAGGATTCTTACCCAAACTAATTTTTGTTCACACTTAATTCTTTCTGTAAACTTGCATTGCTTCCACCCATATCTGACACGAACCAAGTTATTTTATTACTGATTAAAATGTCACCAATCATTTTAAAGTGAAACTGCATTTAAATTAACTGTTTTCAATTTGAGATTATAATTTCATAATCATCTACATTTGAGAAAACAGGTTTGACGCATTTTTTTATAATTTTTCCTTTTACAAAATTTGTGACTTTTATTTCCATTATATCCAAACTATTACCTTCTTTCCACATCTGTATACAGTGCATATAACAAATTTGTGAAGTTGATATTGAAGGTAGAAGGAATTTAATACAAATTTCTTAGAACTATGTAAGAACGTTTAGTAGTATCAAATAAGGTAAAATAGTCCAAAAGTACTTATGTACTTGTCTTGAAACCAGTGAACTAAATAATTTTATAGCTATCCGAAGACTTGCTTCCCATCAGAACTGCCTTTTCGCTCTAACCTTTAGTCATCACAGATCTTGCAGAATTCCGAAAGTGGAGAGCAGGGTCTGAAAAAAATCATGATTCTTTTTCAAATCATTAAAATCATATTTTTTTATTTAAATGAGATTTTTATGATTTTAAATAATTTGTTCCTGTATATGCCAGACATGAGAAATGCAAATCACAGTGTAGGCTGTATAGTATGTTATATATTAATAAATAAAAGAGGGTTAAGTATTTATGGTAAATATTAATCTATAAGGGTTAAGGAAATATAGGACTAGTTTTTGAAAGGTATTAAAACAATATAAATCATCCTTGGGCCATGTGTTTATTTAATTTAAATTCAATTTTATGATATGAATCCATTATACCTTAAAATTCTATATTAAATGTAAGCATTTAATTTGGAAAGAAAATTTTTAATACCTATATAATAATTGAATCAATTTTTTAGCCTTTTCATTTACCCAACTTAGTTTTAAGTGTAAAAACTATAAGTTAAGTCAAACTGTTAAGTTGAAAATATTCTATCTATAAATACGGAAGTAGCAAAGGTGGAAAGACTATGAATGGCTTTCCAGTCTTCTACATAAATATTAAAATCCAAATGAATTCCCCAATTCCAAAGGAGATATCCGAGAAAGTGTGAATAAATCGCTATTCTTTTTTTTAAATGATTTTAAAATTATTTGATTCAAATCTGATACTTTGTTGGATTTTTATGATTTTAATTCATTCCTCCCCTATATGTTTAAACTTGTTAGACATGCAAATCAGTGTAGTTACTAGATAATATTGATTTATGTTAAACATGTCCGAGGGTCTCAGCATCTGCTGATAAACAGATTTACGAGTGACACTTGTTTTAAGTGAGCAAAGACAAATATTTGTTTGTCATTGTCATTCCAACATGAGCCCGAATCCCTTAACAGGAGGTAAATATCTCCAATGAGAAACTAGATTTGTTAAAAAGGAAGAAAAAACCCACCTAGACCAAGCATGCCTGACCCCTTCGAACCCTTTAAAATTTTTATTTAGAGGTCCCCCAAATATAAGGGATAAATATGCAAATAAAATTAGTAACCAAATAAGCAGAGTGGTTTGATATGTCTTAAGTTACTTATCAGAAGGGTTGCAAAGTTTTAGAGACCCAGAACTCTTTGGGTGTTAATATTTTTATGGTTGTGGCCCAGCCCTCCCTCCAATGTGAGCTAATATTACAAATATATTGATAATATTGGTAATGATTTATATAAACAAAATAAAGTTCCAAAACACTTATATTAAAGCAAATAATTTCTCCAAGTTGCAAACCCAACAAGGGCAACAACCATTGATTGGGAGTGCATCTCAATCAATTCAATTATCTTTAGTGTCCTCTAAGTAAGGAATTGTCAGTTTTAAAAAGGATCAATCTGAAATGTTACTGAGTAAAAGCAAACTTTTAAGCTGATTTCTATTATCCCAGGTTATTTCATTTTAAATATTATTAAACTTAAGAAAATTAGAGTAATTTAAATCAATGACTTTTTAAATAAAAATCACTTGATTAAAATCGTGATTTGAATCGATTAAAATTGTGATCGTGATTGCTTCCTACGTTTACCTTTACAAAAAGTCTCGTAAGTGAAGACTTTTCGCTGTCATAGATAATAAGATAGTTTTATATTGGACTTGTTTATAATTTTTATAGAAAAGTTATAAATACTATCCATTTTCATGTATGCTGGTATCACTATGTACTTTAAAATTACCAATTTTTCTCTATTTAACTGTCAATGTAGTAGTATTAATAACTACCTCTCTGTGACGAACTAATTAAATCAAATTAAAAAATTTTCTTTTTGTTTTGAGTTCCATTTGTGGAAACTACTATAAAACCTTGTTTAATTATTCCTTGTTATGATAATTTTCTACTGGAAATAATGTAATCCCTGTAGACTCAGCTAATTTTCTCATTACTTCACAATTTTTTCTGTTCGAAACTACCTGTTGCATGTATTTTATTCTGTCATGCTGGTTCGATTGCTCCCTAGGTGTCATCAGTAAAGACTAGTGTATCTCTCTTCACTTGACCTTGTTTGGCACATCTTGGCCAAATATGGTCCTTGTACCATTAAACTTGACCAATTTAATGAGCTTTTCAAGCCTTTTCAAAAATCAACTGCCTTCTCATGGGTTGTGCTATGTATATCATATACTCTGCAAAATAAGCAGTTTTCCTTCTTAGGCTGTGCTTAGGGGTTTTAAATGTTTCTAACAACTTAAAATATAAGAATAATTGTAATAGGTACAGAGTAAAATACTTGCACTTAGTAAAAATATCTAATTTTATTAAATACTTTGTACCACATAGAATTTAATGAATGGTATATTTTTAGGTATTTCAATGGATCTCCAGCAGATGATAAGGATTGTGGTTGTGACGTAAGGAAAAAAATTTCATATTTATGTAGTTTATAAAAGTTTGCAATTTGCTGGATGAATGGAAATGGCAATTTTATTCTGTTCAGTTGCTAACCTGTGTTTTTTTAACATGGTTTTTCTTACTCTAGACAAATTGTACAATGTACGCTTTAGTTGTTTTTATGGCTGCTGATTGTGCTCCTGAAACTTCAGCAACTTGTTTTGCTCCTACTGCCAGTACTCATAAATTTTTATCATGGCTGGACAGAGTGAAGTAAGAACTTTTCTTTGAATATGTTTGTAGTCCAACTCCTGATATTTGTTTTAAAATGTTCGAAGCTAGGATAATATATATTTGAATCTTGTGTAATAAGTTCTTGAGTGAAATAAAGTTAACTTTTCTGAATTATAATATATGTATATTAGGTTGAGTCATAAATAACTTCCGATGCAGCTAGGTAGAATCTATGTTCGTATCTACCCACTATAAGTCACCGGGACAAACGAGTTTTTGCTTCACTAAATAGATAAGGATTCAGTTAGTCTTCTGACGACTGGTTTGTGTGTGTGTGTGGTGCACGTTTTATTAAACTGCTGTTCATAACCCTTAAAATGGAGAGCGAAAAAGTGCATATTCGTCATGTGATGCTTTGAATTGAAACAAGGCAATAGTGCTAAGGCGACAGCTGAAAAAATATGCAGTGTATACGGTGAAGGTCTAATAAGCAATCGGGCAGTTAGAAATTGGTTTGCCAAATTCCGTTCTGGAAATACGACTTTAAAGGACGAACTGAGGGCGGGACGTCCTTCCGACCTTGACGACAACCTTTTAAAGGCAATATTGGAGCAAAATCCACGTCAATCAACAAGAGATATAGCAAGAAGGTTGAATACATCACAATCAACTGTTTGCCGCCACCTGGAGAAATTATGGAAAGTCAGCAAGTTAGGAGTATAGGTATCTCACAATCTCAGTGAACGGAATAAGATCTCATGTCAATCACCACAAGTCTGCTATCACGGGTAAAAATCGAGCCCTTTTTAGACAGGATTATAACAGGCGATGAAAAATGGGTTACCTATGACAATATCGTCCGTAAAAGACAGTGGCTTGATAAGGATCATCCACCCCTACCAGATCCGAAAGCAAACATCCATGGAAAAAAGATTTTATTGTGTGTATGGTGGGATTGTCAAGGTATAATTCATCACGAGTTTTTGAAGTCAAATTTAACGATTACTGTGGATACATACGTTCAGCAGCTGCAAATTGTGAAAGAAAAACTCTATGAAGTGTCCTGCACTCGTCAATTGTAAAAACATCATTCTTTGCGCGACCACATACAGCAAGGCCGACCCAAGAAAAAATTCTTCAACTTGGATGGTCAATTTTACTACACCCACCTTACTCCCCAGACCTTGCCCCAACAGACTCACCTTTTCTGTTCCTTGCAAAACTTTTTGAATGGAAAACCTTCAATTCTGAAGAGCAAGACTCAGTCAGGCTGTTGAAAATTTCTTCCGTTCCAAACCAACCACATTTTACTAGGAAGAAATTGATAAGCTGCCAGGAAGATGGGAGAAGGTCATACATAATAGTGGTGAATACATAATAAATTAATATAACTTTGTTATTTAATGAAAGCAAAATAAATGTCTGATAAAAAAAACGGAGGTTACTTATAACTCGACCTAATATATATTAAATTGTTAAGAAATATTTAAAAAACCATTTGGATTTATTTTATTAGGTTCATTGGTGGCGCAGGAGAGTCACATAGTCATGTTGCTGAAGGCTTAAGTACTGCTCTGCAAGTTTTTGATGATTTTCAAGTCTTTAGGGAAAACAGGTGAGAAATTTTATTATTTAGTACATAGTCAAAAGATTGGGTTATTTATTTCTATTTTAGCACATTTTTTAAAAAATTAACTGTTTTATAGTTCCATTACAACTATTATTATCAAAAATGTGACTTCATGTGATAAAATGTATTATAGTTGTCATTATATTTAGATGCATATTTTGAATTATTAGGTTAGCAAGTGTATGTACTGTCTGTCCACATGAATTGCTCCCACCTCTAATAATGGAAGGTAGAGTGGTCACTATAGGAAGAGTGCTTGTTCATTTTGAGTAGAGATAACTCTGGGGATGTCTTAAATTTATTGTGTTTGATGCATATTGACCATAAAAAGGTAGTTTTACCATTCATTTCTACAACAAGTAAAAATCGTGGCAAATATATGTACAATTTGTCATTAAATGGACTTATGTGACAAACTTGGACCTGTGGAAAATGGGATATGGTCTGTTTCTATGACAACAGATATAAGTCGACTTAGTGGCAAAAGCAGTTCTTATGGTAGACAGACAGTAGTGATCTAATAATTGTGATGACTTATAAAACTTGTAACTTTTCATCATGTTTTTTAGTGTTGCTACACAGAAACATTGCATTTTGATTTGCAACTCACCACCATACCCTTTACCTACTTTAGAAAGTTTTGCTTATTCAGGTTTAATGACAGATCAACTTGCTGCTGTAATGGCAGAGGTAAATGGATTTTTATATATTTGTTTCTTTACCTTACATGATTTTTCTTTTCTAACTATCTACATGCCAAGCCTGTGTGATAGGAAATCTTTTGGAGACTATATTGCTAAAATTCCACCTTAATTTTCAGCTGTTCAATTTATCTTTTCTTCAATGTTTGCAATTCAAAATTATGAAAGAGTAGCTAGAAAAGGATAGTTTAATCATCAATTTATGAAATTTGTTTTGTATGTAATCCCATCTATCTCATACAATAGTTTCTAACATTTAATAATTTATTAGTTTCTGACTGAGAATCTATAAGTGAATTATTCTTTCACATACATGATTGCATTGTTAGTTGGCTAGGTACAATAAATAGTTTGATTTTTCATGTTACAATGTTTTTGTATATACTAGTTATGTACTTCCTTATTTAATAATTAAGAGGTTTTGATTGTATGGGAGAGAAGAATTTTGAATTTGGTGTTTAATTTGAAAAATATGTTAAACTTTCTGAACTTTTTCATATTAGTCAAATTTTAAGATGAAGATTTAGCATAAATTTTAAGGAAATGTTTTAAGTAGTGTGATAAAAAAACTTTCTCTTCATGTTTTATAATTTTAATGCATTCAAGTGAATTTTTATTATATTCAATTCTGGTTGTTACTGCCTTCAGTTACAATAGCTATTAGAGATGGAGGATTTTTTTAAAAAAAAAGGTCTAAAACCTTTCATTTCTTGCCTTTTCCCCTCACATCTGTATTATGGTTGAAATATTAAATATCAAGATTAAAAATATTAGAGAATTTAATTTTAAAAAGTATAGAATTTTTAAAATCTATTTTTACATTCATTGTTTAACTTTATTTTAAAGTTATTTCTCATTTTTCTTACAGAGACAGATCAACTTTAGTGTTTTGTCGCCCAGAAAGATACCAATATTATTCAAGCTATATGAAAAGGTGATTTTTGTTTGAAAAATGTTATTGTTTTTCAAAGTTTAATTTAATTTGAATTTGCTGCATAACTCTTTGCACTTGCTTCTTGTTTGCAAGGTGGAATATCTTGGATTGCTCTAAATTTTCAAAATAACTTCGAAGTGTACGTTAGCAATTAGCTGTTACTCACATAACGTATTTTTACTTTGAAAGTTCCTAACATTTTTGTTTATAATGTTTATGTGCTTTACATTAGAACAAAAGTATACTCGCATTTTGGTAATTTGTTTCTTCTAAACAAATGGACAATGACTTATTACTGCTAAAATCTGAATTTATAAATAATTTCATAAAGTTTTTGTTAACAGATACAAGTAATAACTTTGTACTCTTTCAGCTGCAAAATTTTTGGTCTGAAGCAAATTATGTGCAATCGCATAAAAAATATCAAAATTGATATTCATTGAATTTTATTTTTTCTGTGTTATTAAGCAATACATGAAATCTTGGTTTGCATTGAAACTTTGGTATAATTTTATTAGGTCTGAACTATTTTATAATTTGTGTAGTGATGCTTATTATTGAGATGCTTTTTTTTCATAGGCTGGTGGGGATTTGCAGCATGCTCTTACAAAGAATTATGCTAAAGATCGTCGTCATTTGGTTCTACTGAAAGGTTTCCAATTGCAAGGTAAAATAATTTTTATATTAAGTTTCTACATGAGACTAGACCAGCATAAGCGGAGGGCTTGGAAACAAATATAAGGTTCAAAAGATTAGGCTTTCCCATAAAATGGGAAGAGATATCTAAAGATCATAAATTCGGTGGTTCTTACTAATAAGAGCTGACAATAAAATTAGTGTGCTATTTAGAAGCAGCTTTAGAAAATGAAAGGTTTCAAAAGATATTTCTGGTAAACTAGAAGTAGTTAAATGACCCAACTCTTGAAAAATTGACTTGATTTTCACTGGTTTTAGAATTTAAGAGTTCTCCTAAAGAGGAGGAAAATGTAGGATAAAACAACTTCTGCATTGGTCCAAGACTATTTGAATTATATTCATAATGATGAATAACAGTAAAATGTGATTTCTGATATTCCTTTATATTTTCACTGAAATTGAGTTAAAGTATATGAAAGAATTACTCAAAATCGATTGTTTAGTTTGGGTTATAGTTGTGTATTATATTCTTTTAACAGAAAGACCTATGAGTCCTCCATCAATAGATAGCAAATCATCTATTCCTCCCAATGCATCTGTATGTAGCCCTCCTGCGACCACTGGCCAAAAGCGTCCAGCAACAAATTCCCCTCCTCATCCTAGAGAAGCCTCTGGATTTAAGCAACCTGCATCTCAGGGTATGTAATTTTTTTTGGTGTGTGAAGAAAGTTTTGCTAAAACTTTTAATGTATATAAATGCGTGGTAAAAATATTATCAATAATTAATAAAAAAATACTTAAAAAGCATTTAGTATCTGTTAGACTTGACACAAATGTCACTAAATAATTACTCTTAAATACTTACAGATGGGAAATGGACCTTACTTTTGTTCTTTATTTCAAGTTAATCATAAAATCTGTGAGAGACACTGTATTGTATTGAAAAGTGATTATGAATATTAAGCAGTGATTTATAGGACTAGGACTTTTATGACTTAAAAAAATTGCTGAAAAAATGCCTCAAACAAAATATGACCTAAAAACATCTTTTTGAAAAACTTGATAAAAAGAGGTGTTTGAATTTGAAAGAAAAAAGTATCTAAAAACATCCCTAAAGCAAGAAAAAATGATGCTCTGTAAAACACAATTTTAACTTTTTCATTTCTCTCTAAATGAAAATCTTTAATTTGTTAATGAAAATAAACCCTCTAAATGAAAACAAGTAGAAATAAAAATGTAAGTTGCATTTCTGACAGCCCCTGTGTCAAATTGAAAATTTCAATTTTACTAACAAACCCATTGTATTGAATATTTTTAGTTCTCCATTCCGAACTGAGAGTTTTTATTTCATCTGTCTAGAATTATAAAGAGAACAGAAACCATGTACAATTTTGAGAAAGAATGATTTTCCATGATTTGCTAACAAAGTTTTAAATGCTGAAAACATCCCTTTCACTTATATTAAAAACATGGGAGCACACTTGGAATAAACTATGTCATTTTTTTTCAATCTTCTGAAATTTGAGCTTAGAAAAGTTTCCTGTGACATGATATAAAAAAGGCATTATGGGAAATTCATCCAAAAATGCCTTTTCAAAAGCACTAAAATATATGAAATAATAATCCTGAAATGTCTAAAAAATCTTATTAAAATGCCATTTCTTGTAAATATCGCAAAAAATTGATGAAAATGCCCTAATATGAGCACATAAATTACCTTAAATTTTTTTATGAAGCACAATACTATTCAATCAAATAACATTTCAGTCAAACCAAAAAATTATGTAAAATCCTAGCCCTTGTAGTTTACATTAAGTGCCATGCTACAAGGCAAAATATTAATTTTTTATATTAAACAATCAATGAACACTCAATCACAATAATTCATCTTTTAATACTTGTTGTAGAATACATTACTCAAATTGCAACAACTGTGGCTAAAAAGTAGGAAATTAAAATCAGTAGTATAATTGAAATTATTTGTATTGCCAGGGTGTTTTGACATATTTTCATTGGTTCAGTTTCAAATATTGATAAAAAAAATCATTTGTTTGAAATTTGTAAAATGAAGGTTTTCCACTGTATTTCCAATTAAAAATCTAAGCACAATTAATTATCCTACAGAATATATAATTGATAGCACTAAAATTAAGGCTATAAAATTTTAGCTATTACAATAAAAATACTGTTGGTTGAATAGGTTGTGGGCTTTGATTATCATAAAATTGAAGAATTATTTTGCCTAATCAATGTGCTGTTAAGTGTAAAGGTTGTTATGAGTTATTGGATGGTTAAGACATTAACTGAAATATATGTTCCATATAAGTTTCTTTTCATGTCTACAGGCAGTTATAATGGATTAGAATGGTCTTCTGAGAATCAGGCTGGAAATATGGCACCCCAGAATCAAGTTCAATCTTCTATTCAAGCACCCAATGCTGGACAGTCGCCAATGAGCTATGGACAAAATCCAATGCCTGGACAGCCAAACCAGCCTCTACCTCAAAGACCGGGCATACCTACCCCACCATCTCATCTTAATCCATTAAATCAGGTTAGACCCCTATTTCTCAAATCTTGTTACAACAATGTTTCTCAAACTGAATGCTTCATTTAGCACTAATTTCTCTTTATGTACATTGATAATAGCAATGTATATGTGGCAATGTAATGAAAAGAAATTAGTATTCAAGAATAAAATGGTATAAATTTAATTTTACATAATAGAATTTAATTGAAAGATATCAAAGGAACATTATATGGGGTGAATTGTGTGTTTCAAAGGAAAATAAAGTCTAACTAAAATATGCTTATGAATTTTATTAAATGATATTTAAATGGATGAGATAATTTATAAATTTATCATTATTTTTAATATAATTTGATTTGAATGTAGGTGTTATGAATATTTTATATATTAAAAAAAATTCAAATTAACAATGCTAAACCATATTTATACCAAACATGTTTAGTTATGCAATTTTCAATTAATTAAGAAATATTTGAATTCTTTTAATTATGTAGAAAACAAGTATGGTGTATCATAAAAAATGTGTTTTCTGTCTTTCCAGCCTAATCCTCCTAATGTTACAATCACGAATAAAGGACCTCCTCAACATTCCGATGGGATACGCCCACAAAGGGGTCATTCTCCTGTTCCAGCATGTAAGAATTTGATATTGTCTTTAATTAGCTAAATTTTGAATGGTTATATATAATATAAACTTTATTATTTGAGGATCTTAAATATTGTATAACCCCTCATTATATTGCAATTTTATATATCTCCCTATGAATTTTCAGTTTATGGAAACAAAGGAATTCTCAGACTAGACTCTGAAATGAGAGCACTTGCTTCAAGCAGTTTACCTTAACCTTTTTCCCACAACTCTGCTCACTTAGTAAAATTCCTCAGCTGCCAACTAACATCACTAAGTTAGGGGATTGGGGTTTATTATCAGACTGAAAGGAATGTAGAAAATCCCAAATGACCTCTATTCGAAACTCAGGATCATCCCAACTGCTTAGGGACAAAAATGATCTAATGTTGCCAAGAAAAATGCAGATAATGGTGGGTATAACTGGTCTTCAGATGTTAACTGATATGAATAAATCTTTTATCATTGTCAGTTCCATGGTATACAAAAAAAACAGTATTTGTAGACTACTGACAAGGTAGTGGGAAGTTGAGGACTAGGATAGTCTTGAATGAATAATTGACTTTGAATAGATGATCAGCTGTACACAACTAGTTCCTCCCTCTCCTCTGAGTAAACACTTGATGAGAACATTAGTTTTCGGCAACATGCATCCTAGCCCCTTGATTTGAAATCACTAAATCAAATTGAAACAAAAATTTGGTGTATGAATGAAAATAATTTTTTTTTAATATTTTACCAAATTGAAAATAGTTGTAAAAGATTTTACCATCGATTATGTGTTTAACATATTATATTTTTAATAAGAAAAATGTTTAATTTAATGTATAACTTATGCCTTTTTATTTTCTATAAGTTTTCCTCAACCCTTAATATATTTCTCCCATTAATGTATTACACTTTTTTGTCCCCACTTTTTACTGTATCAAGGTTCAAGGTTTTAAACATACCTTAAACAAATTGTTATAGTGAAAACAAACTTTGATATTATTTTTATTTCTTTTTCTGTGCTTGCTAGTTTTAAAATTTACAGTTTCTTAACAAGGTTGTATAATTTAGATTTAAAGATTGATTTGTTTGCTATGGGGGATATGATTCAGTTTATTTTCAATTCTTAACACTATTATGCCCATGCAGTTCTGATAGAATAGTCAATTTTTTTCTCAGTTTTGCTGAATTCAATATCATCTCATCTTACTAATAAATGCTGAAACTATTAATAATGCCCATTTTGCAAAAGCATAACTATAAAGAAATAATTTCAAATCTTTCCTGGATTTGTGCTAACTGATTTATCATATCCTTAGAACAAATGCTTTTGAAAAGATGTAAAATAATTTTTATGGGTATTTATAATTGAAATTACTATATCTGCTTTCTATTTGATTTTCTTCTACATTCATTTATTTGTTTAGGGATTCAGTATATCTTCACTTTGATTTTATATTTAAGGTGGTCCTCGTATGTCTTGGAATCAATCAGCTGCACCCTCATCTCCTGCATCCACACCTCCTACCACTAGTGTTCTTGCAACTCAATTAAATATGGCTCCAAGTAACATGCCTATGAGGCATAATAATCCGCAAATGACAGGAAATCCAGCTGTAAACAACATTGTCTCACAAGCTCAATCTATGAATTCTCCTCAAAGTATGTTATTTAATAAAAATGTTAAAATATTGTATTTACTTGTGTATGGCTATAGTAGCCCTGCAATTTTTAAGGAAGATTGAACAATGAATATTGTCAAAAGTTGAAAACTTCATAGTTCCTAATACTTCTGACTCTAGCAAGTTACCTCAATTAACTTGCTGATTTGATAGGCGAGTGTTTCTCTCAACAGGGCAACATAGGTGCTGATTATGGAACAGCTGCCTCTAATTTTCAACTTCCAATTAATGAGATGTTTTTAAAAATCATGTCACATCACAGATTGAGAAATGTTTGAAACTTATCGCTAAGCTACTTTAGGTAGTTGCATATTAATCATCTTCAAATATGGTATATATGAGTTGATCCCAGACTGTCGCTAATAGCCCGTTGTGTTGCTCAAGTGCGATGTTAAATAAATACCTACCTACCAACCAAATATGGCATAAATTGTTGCGCTTGTTATTCTTTTGAATGAGTTAGAATGTGAACCTTTTATCTATCACTTTATAGTGCAGGTATGTCAGAACTACAAAGCAAATACAATAACTCATCGATATATATTGTGAATTCAGCTTTTGATACCTGTCTGCTGATTAATTTTCAGCTTATGGACAGCTAAGTGAATTTAAATCTGTTTCTTTTGAACTTGAAATCAACAGTCACTTGTTTCATGAAGTAATCCCAAAACAATAGATAAAAATGAATTGGGTACCATCAAAAGTGTAAATAGGATTTTCTCTTTTACAAAGCAAGATAACTCGATTTTGTGTTCAACTTGCAATTTTACATAATTTTAAATTAAAGAAAACATGTAAATTATTGTGAATTTTGGATTTTAATGATGATAAATTATCTTCGACCATCGCTAAATTGCGCATTTGTCCTTTTTCCCAAGATGGATGATATATAGCGGGGTTATTGTATCAGACGTCTGCTTATTATCTAACTCTCTTTCAAGATACTTGTAAACAAATTTGCTTTTTTTTTCATTGTAATTTAATACAAACATTATTGGGTTTTGTCTTCTGTTCTTTTCACAATTCTTTTATTTTCTGTTCTTATCTATGTAAAATTCTTTGTAGATGTCCTCAATGCACCTGGCAATCTGAGAGGAAACATGCCAAATATTAATCTCAGAATGACCACAACATCTCCTGGACCTGGGCCAATAGCCAATAATAACTCGTTAGCAGTCCAGCTTAATCAGCATCAAGCATTTGGACAAAATTCCCAGTCATCGCAACAGCAAAATGTGAGCATGCCAAATACAATGCCCTCTATCCAATCAAAGCTTGGAAATACAAGTGGCAACCAACTCCATCCCAATCAAGGTCAAACCATGACAACTGCAGCGTTACCAAATATGCCTCTGCAATCAGCTCCTGGGATCCTGCCAATGTCACAGGGCACCTCACAGCAAGGACAACAGCCTAATAACCCAACAGTCACCACAAAGGATAGGCGCAACATATGGCAGGGGGTTCTTGAATTTCAAGAGAAATTGAATCCTCAGCAGGTACAGGGACAAAGAGTGTCTCACTCTTTGACCTGCACCTTTTCTTCTATGGTGACTAACAGTGGGGAATCAGATGTGTAAGTATAAAAAAAGAATACTTCATAACACTATTTTCTCAAAAACTTTCTGCTTTTATTGTTATGGCAATTACTATCATCTCTGCCACAGTTGTGGCATGGCTTGTGTTCGTGCCGTGCGTATCTGCATGACAGTTGTTGGTGCTGCTTCTTAATCGGCATAACTTTTCATGTACTTCTTGAGCTCCAAGAATGTTGCCAACTTTTCAGTTAGTGCCTGATCTCTTGACACAATAAGTTGTAATCGCCAGCATTCCATTCCGTTTCAGGAACCATTCTTTATGTACTTAGGATAGTACAACGCTCTTTTGTACTTAGGATAATACAGCAATCAGTGTAATAAACATAGTCCACTAAAGTTTGTATTTCTGTGTGAATTCGACAGCTAGTTTCCAGCTATCCCTCTTCATTTAAAATATACTTTAGGTAGAAACATACCTGCTGATGTGTGCATTTCGGCCATGCAACATACAATTTAGGCTTAATTGTAAGATTCTATAATTTTGAGCAAAATTTATAAATGAATTTTGTTTACAAAAGAGAAAAACATTGCATGGATTCCAATTGCTGTGTTCTCTAAAGTTCCTACGGAAAATCATCCCATTGTACAGAATGCAGCAGTCTAGTACTACAGACAGGAATGTATAAATTCTACTACAGGAAATAAATTTTCAATTCTCTCTAAGTTTGTTTTTATCTCAAGCTTTTTTGTCTAGTAATAGAATCGTCTTCTACCAAATAAATTGTGCATGTTGAGACAAATCTCCAAAAAATTCAAGAAATCGGAAAGCTTGCTGGTGTGTCAAAATCATAATTGATGTTTTCTGTTCCTCGTTCCTAAAATTAGCAGAAAAATATCACTTTTTGAAAGCCAGCCATTATAAAAAATTAAACAAAGAAAAATGTTGAATATGGATGGATGTTAATATGGGTTGCTTTAAAATTTAATCAAATCTTTGATTTCATTTTAAATCCATTTATTAGAATTAGAAAAACTAAAATTGCACATGTAGCCATGAGAAATATCAAGTAGATTCACAATACATAATACAACAAATTATTTTAAGTATTCATTATGTTTTAAAGGATAATCAGGATAATTATCTTTTCTTTCAGCAATGCTGATAAGTGGCCTAATCGGCTGGTGCTGCAGTTGATACCCAGACAGCTAATAGTAATGGCAAATTTGTTCAACACTTTAAAAACTGCTGCTCGACATGTACTTATTCACTTTAATCAAGAATCCGAAGCCTTGTCAAAGCTTTGCAAAAATATGAGCTCTGGATTGGTAAGATATTTTTAACCTTATCTTGTATATTTTTCATGTATTGATGGGTTAATAAATAGAGACTAAGTATATCTATTAAATTCACATAGAGAGAGCTATCACTTAATCTCATCATTAAATTCTTATATTTTTATATTTCCAAATTGAAGTTCTTGTTTCTCTTACTTCACATAAGCCAAATAAAATATAATGGTTGATTGTGCTTCTTTCCTTATTAAAATTAAATCTGAAATGTTTTTACAGGTGGGTTGTATTCAATTTCCAGCAACATGTGATATACGTATAATGGTTGTCCTTTATATGCCAGACAAGCGAATTTATATGGGATTTATAGCTAACGACCAAGAAGCTTTTTTCAATAACATTCGACAAATATATGAAAACCATCGTAAACAGCAGCAACAAAAGCAAAGAGTAAGTATTTTGTTCTTTTTTATACATAAGAAGTGTTTTAAAGGTGTTGATACCTATGTACTACATTGAACACATTTTTTTCTGAAGATGCAAGTTGCTAGCAACATTCCAGCTTCTGATGGTATGGGCATTCAATCTACAAATACTACAAATCCAAATATGATGATGGCACAGGTATGTCATTTTATACAATTGATTTTTTATACATTTATTACTGAATATCATTTTATAATTAAAAGAAGTTTGTTCATAATGTGCGTACTTTGGCATCACTAGATTCAACCCAAATTCCTTTTACTTAAAATAATGTGTCTGATAGAAAATTGAAAAATACTCAAAAATGAAATGTGTAGCAAACAAGTATGGATTTTATCTAGACTTCCAAGCACAGCAAACAGAAGACAGCACTCTGTCTTGAAGCTTGATAGTTTATGTGCAAGGACCAACTATACATATAAGCTGAAGTTATGCTAGCATATATGGGGGCAGGGAAAGGGTATATATTGCGCATGACAAGCACCACAAACCAATTGTATACAGTATCGCATCAAACACTGGTGTGTAGGGATGGGGGAAAATAACAACCTATTTTTCACTTGTTCTTCAAAAAGAACGGGAACAGCCTGTTCCCACTTTTTACAAAACCCTGTTCTCTGTTCTTTTTTTAAAAGAAACATTCGATTTTTTTTCTACTTCGATTTTAATATTACGGGTTGAAATGGGAATTTTGCAAAGAAGTAGTTTTTCTTTTCTCAAATTTTCTTAATTCGCTAAAAAAATTTCGTATTTAAATCCGAAACACAGTTCATCCTACAGTTCTTGACTCACTGTTTCCTGTTGATTCTTCACCCGTTCTCTGTCCATAAAAAAACTCCCAGCTCTGAGACTACTTCCTGTTCAGTAATTGATTCCTGCTCTCAAACTGTTCTGACACTATTCTCCGTTCTCGGTGAACTGTTTGTGGAGCTGATCTCGCTGACTACTGGAACTGTTCTCGACTGAACCAAGCCCTGATGTTTGATAAATTTGCGAGGAAATTGGCATAATAATTGTGAAATTTTATAATTAGGTAATGACATGGTGATGAATTTTTAGTTTTAAACAAATTAAAAACTTTTTAAAAAATAATACTGATCAAGATTTTGTTGTCCAGCTTTCTCTCTGGTGGTGTTGCCTCTACTCGTTCTTAGGATTTGCAGTGCTTTTAACTTTATTTTAAAACCAAATTATACAAAATGGAAAGCAAAATTTCAAATGTATGGACATATTTCACTGTGAAAGGGAGATTTGGATTGGATATCATGCTTTCACTATAAGTTGAAAGGGATCTCATTAAGTCAGCTATTATGATTTTAAAGACATCTCGGAAACAAGCATTCCACCATAAAACTAATGTGTTGAAAAGCAAAAGTGATTTTTTGACTTGTATTTTTCATGTTTTAAACGTGTTTACATATATTATATAATAATTAACCTGTTTTTTTCTGATAAACTAATTTTACTTTCCAAGTGGGAATCCCAGTATGCGATTTTTAAGTGTTTATAATCTTTTAAAGGGCAACGCCCTACTGCGTAATGTGATTCAAAATTACTTGATATTGTCTTCGGATCTTTCTCTTTGGGATGGATCATGGACTGTCGTTTTGTTCACTTAAATGACCATTTTGTTGACTTAAAAGTGACAATAAAATATTAAAAAATTATTACTTTCGTTTTTGAATTTGTTTTGCCCTAGGCACCTCATCTGTTTGGAAAAACGTACTTGAGATGGTACAGATATGGGACATTAGTTGCCATTGGGGACCCAGAGAGAATTTAAACATTTCGATTTACAAGAACTTTTTCAAATTTACGGATATAATCTGATTTTCTTGTCTTAATTACTGATAATTTAGCACAGCTTGGACAGATTTTCCCTTTGAGCCATAAAAATCAATCAATTAAGAATACAAGACTCCAAATTATTTTATCTTTCGTTTTCTTCCTGTCAAAACTAGAGAAAATCTCACCAATAAAAAGCTAGCAGAAGGTCATTTGTATTTTGTTTATATATGCACGCCTACAACGTACTAACAAAGATGATAGGTGAACAAAATTTGGTCCCTGTCTGTCTATCGCAAAAACTGCTGGCGCCACATGGTCTAGGAGGAGGAACAGGGCTTGCACATTTTGAGTAGAGAGGAGTTTGAGAACAGAAATGCAGGTTAAAGAACAGTTCTTTTAAAAAGAATGGAACAACAAAGAACTTTTCGCCAAAAAAAAAACAGTTTTTCCCATCCCTACTGGTGTGATTGGGTATCAGTGGTTCAATGACATCTTACCAGCATAGTGCACAAGCGAAAGTACACATTAAAAATCAAAACTGATATCCACTGAGTTTTGTGTCACAAATAGACTGTTTTTAACACAAGAGTTTCTTGATTCATTCAATGAGAGCTTACATGGATGCTAGGCCATTGTTATGCCTTCAATTTTCAAAATGTGTACTAGACATTGCAATTTTTAAAGTGGGTAATGAATTGATTTAATTAAAATTTTCCAAATGGGAGGTTGGTTGTACTTGTTCACATTAAAGAGGATCATACTAGGGATGCAAGAATTAATATAATAGAATTATAAAATTTTTCATCTTATCTTCAAAATGCTTTTATAGCTGCTCCAAGTTGACAAAGTGCTTGCACCAAAACTCGTTATTCTTGCTCTAAATTGTCAAAATAATTGCTCATGTTTTTTCAAATCATACCTTAGCAGGAAATAACTCGAAAGTTAAAGAAATGGTAAAATTAAAGTCAGGATGTCGAAAAACAAGGCCAATTATTCGCAGTTCTCCATTCCTCCCTCTGTCCATTTTATGTTAACCTCGCTATTTTCCCTTACTCTCCTTATCAAAGTGACTTCTGTCCATAGTAGTATTAAAAAATATGTATTAATTAAAATATTTTAATTAACATTATCAATTAATGTTTTCTCAATTTAAAAGCAAGCATTACTATGACCTAGTCTGAATTTTGAAATTAAGTGCTGATCAATCATTTATTGGGTAAAACGTTTTCCTGATTAGTGTTGACCTGCAAATGAATTGATCAACTTTTTTTAAAGTTTATGTCAATACTTTTGTATTAGTAAAGTGTGCTAATTTTTTAACTTTAAAATCTTAAAACTTTTTACATTTACAGCCTGCACCAAATACTTTGAATGCTAATAACACTCAAATGAATTCTTGTATGCCTGCAAATCAGCAACAAGTTCCACATATTAATCCTCCACCTCCTCAACCACAACAAGCTCCCAATACAGGCATGGTTCAATCAACAAACACAAATAATCAAGCTAATGCTGCTAGATTAAATCAGTTAGAAGCTGCTCGGCAACAAAATCTGGTAAGTTTTGATTTTTTTAAGTGAAACTACAAACAACCAGTTATTCAGTTGCACTGAAAGTTTTAAAAAAATCTGGATATTTTACATTTTTAAAGTTAAAATTGAGTAATTTGGAACTCAATGTGTTCCTACACGCATGAATACTGCTGTATCATTTAAAACAGTGGTCTTAACCTTTTCAATGATCAGCACCCCCTTGAATCTAAAAATAAGTTCTCGCACCCCTTGAAAAACGTGTTTCTATTTCTTTAGAAAATTACTTCTATTGCAAGATAATTTATTTATTGACAAATAAACATTTACATATATATACAAAACAATATCTCAATTTTTAATGACTATGTTGTTTATTCGTAGTAATACTTTTGAAGTGAGGCTCTTTTTTGAAAGAGACACGTTAAGACATCACTTGCATTTAAGCGATTTCTGGCTTTTGTTTTTATATGCAAAAGTGATGAAAATCCCATCTCACACCAGTAGGTGGTGGCAAATGGTAAAAGTGTCTGCAATGCTCCCTTTGCCAGCTGTGGATAAGGTTCTAACTGTGTATGCCAGTGTTCTAAGTCCAGTTTTTCAAATTCCATTTGAATATGTGCATTGGCTCATTTCAATGAGATCGTCTTTTATTAAATCGCTGCCGTCCATCGAAACTTCTCGCAACCCTGGAAATGCTTTCTCGCACCCCCAGGGGTGCACACACCCCAGGTTAAGAACCACTGATTTAAAGGTTTGTTTATTTTAAATATGAGTATTTGACTTAGACCATTTTCGAATTCATTCAAGGACTTTTTTATATGGTTTCAGGTTTGTATTCTTGAGAATTGCAAGTTTATTTACACAACTTTATATTTATTTGCAATGAAGTTTGAGCCAAATGCATTGCCTTTAAAATTAAGACTATCCATAATGGGCTTCTAAATTTAGTACCAGTAATCCTGATTTCCATCTTCATTATATAATTTTCTCATAATATTTCAATTGATCTATTATAAATGTGAGATATAAACTTAAGTAAAGAGCAATGGCAATCACACACACACACACAACTAAAAATGTGCTGTGAGCCACTTAATTAAATTTTGGAGTCGAAGTTATTTAAAGTGTTGCATGTGCTAGTATTTTACCAAAATTGGGGACTGGAAAAGTTTTTAAGTTGCTTTCACAATAAAAAAATCAAGTCTATTTAGTACTAGTTTCAAGAGAAAAAGACAACCAGCCTTCTCATTTCTTTATTTTTCTAATTGCTATTTTTTACAATAGACATGTCTCATGATGCTTCACTTGGTAAAAACCAACATGATCAATTACACTGCTCAACAACAACAATTTTTTTAATATTGCTGGGGTATTTGAATGAATTCAGGGTGTTATGTGGTTGCTGAATTCAAATTAAAAGTAGTTTATTTAATTGTCTCCAGTTTCTACTATAATTAACACCAAATTAATAGAATTCTTACCTATAAAATATGCATGTGAGAATTGATCAGAACATTCAAGGTAATGCACACAAACATTTGTGTTCACTATAACATTCCTGGATTTCCAATGAGAATAGAATAAGTACTCCAGGAGATGCTTGTTATGGTCAGTTTCAGTGGAAACATTAAATATGTCATATTTATTGCACATTAGTAAACAATATTTCTTTTCCAATTGCTTCCTTAACTTCCTAAAAGAATATGAAACTATCAAAATAATCTTGATTTCCCATTATAATAACTGTATGAAGTACCATTGTTTCATCTGCTCATGGAAGATTACAAAGCATGATCATAGGAAAAAGTTGCATGACCTACATAAGAAACCTTGACTAGGCACAGCATACATCATTATCGATATATTAGACAGGAAAATCGCTTCCCACTCCTCCATGTCAAGCTGGAAAAATGAAACAATCCATTAAGGTCTTTGGCAAAGATGGCATTCGTAGATAGTTCCTTGAACTAAATATGAAAAAACTCAAAATTAATTTGATAGACCACAAAATCATAAACTTATCAAGTATTCCAAACTTAAAAAATGTATGCTATTTTTCAGCACAAAAAAATTTGACTAACCACATATCAGACAATTTTGAAGAACAGGTACAAGACATGCTCAAAACCGTGAACATTTTCAGTTCTGATATGAACATAAATATACATTTCCTCACAACCCCTTAAACAGATTTTCACTACTGATGATTTTGACAATGAACAATGGGATAGGTTACAAAAATGTAAAGGTGAAGGGATATTCAAACAGAAAGAACAAACACATTATGGCAGAATACTTCAGTCTAATGCATTGCCCTAATAATTTATGAAAGAGAATGGCATACAACAATGTTAAATGTGATTACTTTGTTTTTATTAGCGTATTTCATTTGTCATAAAAATATTTATGCTATATTACGGTATGCAGCTTTTTAATAGTGATTCTTAATATTTATGCTTTAAAATTTTCAGTTGAAAATTCAGCAGTTGCAACAAACTTTAGAAGCTGCTCAGCAAAAGGAAATCCAATACAAACTTGCTCAAGAACAACAAAAACAACAGCAACAGCAGCAGCAACAACAAATGATTGACAGGCAGAATGCTATTAGACATGTATGTAAATGTTTTTGATGTAGATTAATATATTCAGCTGGAAATATTGCCCTTTTCTAACCACATGTTATAAAATGATAATTATTTATTCCTTTGAAGTACAAACAATAGTTCCATATCTCTTATACCCAATACAGCCATCTGCAAAAAAAATTGGGGGGGGGGGGGGTTCTGTACTATGGTATCGGTTATGGGACTTTGTTTTGCAAATGTTTGCCTTTTTATAATTTTCCACGCATCTAATCATGTTCTCAAATAATTTTTCTTAGTAGCAACTAAGAAAACATTAGATATATAATTCAGTAAAATCACGAAAAGCCTGCACTTTTCCAGATATTTCAGAGGGGATATTATTATTTTATTTGTTTGAATTTTTTAAAAATAGCAGAGCAGATGCAACTAACAAATAGGAAATTTTACAACTTTACTGTATTCAAGACAAATTGATAAAAGTGAGGCCAGAACACTTAAAGCAGTTAAAATTAAGAGATGATTAGCAAATCTTCAATGAACACAGCACTTGATATTACATTCTACTTGAATTGTTTTAAATTTTTGTCACAAACTTTACTTTTTTGTATTTAATTATTTTTTGTAATTCATAAAATGTTAATGAGTATTTAGTTTTTCTTTCAAGCGTTTCTATTTATGTTTATAAGCCTTATATGTGCAAATTTTTGTTAAAGTTTAAGTATGTAGCACATAATACCCCTCATGCAATTTTTGGGTAGCTTCAGTAATCCAATCCCATCAATGCTGGATCTTCAAGGTTTTACTACATTCAAAATTTATGTATTTTACATTTACATTAAAATTGCATTATTGATTTTTAGTGTTCATCATGTTTGTAAATTTACTTATTCCTTTTTGTGTACATAGCTATATCGATTAAATTGTTTGTTCATAAAATTTGTCTAAAAAATTTGTAAAAAGTATATTTTAATTATTTTTCAAATGAAAACTCAATGTTCTTATAGATTTTGAAAAGTCCATAAAGTGTCTTACATCTTATTTTTAAAAGTTGGAGCCCTGGAAAGTCCTTTAAAAAATACCAAAATTCCTTTTATTCTTGAAAAATATTTTAATTTTTCTTCAGACTTTATTTTAAACAAAATTGACCTCCAACAAAATGAGAACTGGAAAAATTTTTAATCAACATAAAAAGGTTTTCATTTTTCTCTGAAAGACAAACAAGTGAACTAACCACTATGTATCTGTCTGACTAAATAACACCAAGTGTCTTAAAATTCTTCAATTTTCATGTCACCATTTAGTCTCAAAACAAATTAGGTCAAGTAACAAAGTGACATCTTGATTTCCTTTTAGAAATTCTTGAAAGTAATTGAGTTTTTTAAATGTAAAAGAATGAACCGTGAAACTGGTTAAATAGCATAGCTAGCTTTTAAGATGTCGAAAAAGCATAATTAAACACATAAACCAGTTCATGTTTAATTCATACACTGAAAATTAGGGTATTGAATCATTTTTCGATATTCGTTCAAGTGAGTTTTGAATGTTTGGATGAGATCACATTCTCAAATGTGTTTCTTTGTTGCAAGAGTCAAAGAGGATAGGTTTTAAAATTTTAGTGAAAATCTTTTTGCAACTATTCAAATTCCTTTGTTTCAAACTATTCTGTTAAGTTATTGTGTAAAATGATAGGCAAATATAGTGATAAAACTTATATCCTGCATAATAAATCTATGTTAGTTTTGCAGAAAGTTGTATGTACTACATTTCTTTAAAGTGTTAGTAACTTTTGATCAGTGAAAGAAGTTATTGGATTTGTTATGAATCTTATATTTATAATGAAAAACACATTCTCTATCATTTCAGCTCCAACAGCAGCTTCAGCATCAACAGCAGCAATTGGCTCAGCAGCAACAAAGTATCCAAATGCAACAAGTTAGTCAACAGAATAGTCATAATCCTCAATTAAGAAACTTATTGCAACAGGTAAAAACTTAAGCTTTAAAACAATGCAAAGTATGCAGTATTTGCGACTTTCAGTATTTTTGCATTTGTTGTCCCAGAAAAATAAATGAAGAAAAGTTCATTCTTTAAATATATTTATACAAATTTTATAACTTTCATAGTATTCCAGTTTGTTTTCCTAAAAGTTCAGATGGGGTGTTAATACAAATTAAACTTTTAAATAGTAATTACAACTTCTGTTTATTATCTCAACTGAAGTAAAATCTAAATAACGATGGACTACATTTAGTTGAATTCTTATTTCGTGTCATGGATCATAGGTAAAACACTGCAATTTTCATTTTGTTCATAATCTGCTTTTGATTCTCTTTTAACCCTACTTTCCAAAAATGTATTAATTGGCATGAGGGGTCCCAATTTTTTAAGCTGTTTTTATTTACTATACTTATTTATCTTTTCTTAGTTCTAAAAACTCTGTTATTAATGTATTTTTTACTTGTTTTATAAATGTTGCCACATTTTCCTTGTTTCTTGATTTTACTTTTGGGTCATTCCATGTGAAAACACCCATTTTGAGAAAAAGTTGTTGCACCATAGTCATGGATTTTTTCAAATTTTTACCATAGATAGACATGGCAGTGAAAACCTTAGATCTTAATTTTTTTAAATATTTTGTCCAATATTAGCCGAGATACAGGAATTAAAAAATTGGTCAATTTTACAAAATGGCGGCCATCTTGGATTTGCCACTGTCTATACAGGGCCTAACTTGAGAACTAATTGTTCAAATTCAGTAATTTTGGTACCAAATAGAAGCCATTTGTTTCAGGAGTGTATATACAATACAAAACCAGTGGTAATTTTGTATTTTAATTGGGGGGGGGGTATATTCAAAGTGGAAAATTCACTTTTAAAAACAGTCGACTTTAAAGGGCTATAAAAAAATGTGCCCTCGTTATTTTTCTCTGAAGCTTTGTAGAAGTATTAATATATATGTACTTTTTTCATTTCTGAATAGAAGCTATATTAATGACATGGAAAGCATGTGGATTTCAAAACGTTGGTCATCTTACAGTGCAAAAATGACCATAACTTAAAAACAACGGTCAAATTTGAATTTTTATGATGTACTAATTCAAAGCAATTTCATGTTTATATATCAATACAGTTTCAAATTACCGTCCTATGTGATTTTTAATTTGTTTTGTAGCATGATTGTCTTTCAAATAGTACTTTTAAGAAGCACCATAGAAAAATGTTTTTATTTGTTTAAATATTTTTAATACTTTTCAAAATGTTATGCATTTTACAATATTTAATTCCAGTATTTCTGTAAAAAATTACATTTATGCTTAGAGTACAATGTTTCAAAATTGCTAGTGGAATTCTTATACTTAATAGTTTATCTTTTTAGAAATACAAAAATACATATAATAACCCCAATTATTGTACAACACAAACACTCAAAAGATATCATGAATTGATATAGGCTCAATAAAACAAAATTTATCACAATTGACATTACTTAAATATTTTAAGCTGGTCCAATATAGAAGGAATCTGTAGAAAATCTAATCATGTACTTTAAATTGACAAAATAAAATTAAAATTTCTGAGCACTGAAATTTTGTTTAAATAAGTCTTTAAAAGATTAAAGAACTATGCAAACAATATATTGATTGCATTATTGAGGAATTTTTAAAGATAAATATTGAGGCATAAATAAAAATGGTCACCACATTAACATTAATGACAAAGTGAAAGCATTATTACTTCATAATTCAATTTGTCTTGTAGTTTTGGAATAATAGTTCAATTAATTCATTTTCATCAGGAGCAACGTGGTATGTTCTTCCTGTCGTAGTTGCAGGAGAAGATGTTACTTTTATTATGTGTTCATAAGGAATCCAACATGTGTCTAAGGCTCTGGCCATGTATAGGATGCACTTCATCCATGAGGATGCATGAACATAATTTTGCATTCCAAAATCTTTCCAATTCACCAATTAATTCCATACACACATGCAACATATTGTTTATTTTGGAATATTGGTAATTTGATGGTTTTCTCCAATCCCATAGTACCAACGAATGTTGTTGAGGGACCTGAAACTCTGGAAACCAGTATCTGACTTTTGTTTATTGGTGTAAAGCAGTGATTAGTCCTTGTTCCTGTAATTGTATTTCCCATTGCGTATCTATCTGTTAATTGATTATTAGCAATTTCAATTTTCGATTTCACTATGAAAAAGTAAATTCTTTTTATGGACTTGAAAAGTTGTATAAATCAAATGCATTTAATATTGCATCTTTGTATGGACGCTGAAGGCTTGCTTTAGTGGCCATATGCTTTATGGTGCCACCAATACCATCGCAAGCTCCTTTTCCATGACGAGGCAAAAAAGTGCCACTCTGCTTTTACACCATGGTCTTTTTCATGATGGCAAATATTAATAAAGTTTTCAAAATTTTTGTATTGGGCTGAGGACCCATCACTGAAATACTTTATGTATTTAATTTGTGGAACTTGTGTGATTAATTGTTTGGCAATCACCTTTTGAAAAGTCCAAAATGTTGTAGTGTCATGCACTAAATCATCACTTATAGCACACATAGAAATAGATTTCACATGATCATGATCCTTAACATATGTTAGAAAAGGATGAATTGTTGCCTGCTCTTTTTTCTAATGAATGCTTTAAATGGCATCTTGTATAATGCAAGTATAATTTTCAGAAAAATCTGTCACGATGATAGCAGTATCCAGATTCAGTTCATCCTTTGCTTTTTTAAAATAATAACTTGGAGATTTTGTAAAAAAGTGATGGGCACATAACACAGAAAGTTTTTCAAACAAATTGTCAATGAATTCATCTACTGATGTAATTAATGTTTTTAATTCTGCCCCATCAGTCTGCCTATTGTTTATAAATAATTTCACTGCATATTTCTCATTTTGCATTAAATATTCTTTAAGTATTTCTGGAGATGACACTTATCATACCTGTGCACCATGCATGTTTCTGAATCAATGCTACAAACTAGTTTTTTTTAACAATGATACATAGTCATTAACATGAATAGCATGAAGCATGAGCTTAACATTCTGATATATAGAAACACTGAATGAATACCTTTACTTCCAACAGTCACATTCTCTTGGCCTTAGTGAGCAAAATTTAGAAAGTCCTATTTAAAATTATGATGTTCCTTAAATGCAATGTGTAATTCTTTCAAGTTATACAAAACCAATATCTTGTTTTAATACTCTTCCATTTTCAGAAGGAACAGATATGCAATCTTTTTTTCCTGGACACATGACTTATCATATAAAACGTTATCACTTTTTCTACAATATCAGAACTTCATTTTACACTTTTTCTTTCATTAGGAATTGATAATATGCCTTCAGTTATTTTTAATTTTGTGCTAATTTTACTAAATACTCTGGTGTTAAAATAAATCTTTGTTTGCTGGAATGTCCACGAATCTGGTACTAATGTAAGAATTTGAACCTTTTCTTTAAATGAAGCATTTACAAACGTATTTTTCAATTTTTCCATTATGGATTTGCAGTCTGAACAATTATTATCTTTTGAATTTTGTGGTTTTTAACCAATGTAACATCAACACGTACTACTACAGATGCTTTAGCAGCAACACAGCTAGTTAATTTTTCTACTTTAGAGCACATGTAAGTCAATTTTCTTTCAGAACTATACCTACTCACTTTTACAGGTGATAGATCCAAAATTTCACAACTTTGGTTCAGTTCTTCTATCATTACTGTGGGATCTCTATAATCAGTGTTCATGTCAGGTATGGTAATCACTTCATCAGTAACCGATGAAGTCACTGAAGAAAAACAGTCTATGCATAACTTTTTTCCAGGAATAAGTACTTCAGGATTTGCCAATGATAGATTCAAGGAAATTGTTTTCAGAGATTTTGCTCTGATCTTGTTTGGATGTTTGTTAAATGGGTCACATGTTTTCTGTTTGTACTTGTACCACCTTAAAAATTTATCCTTGTGAAACCTGCAGATACTTCCACTTTCATAGATTTTTTCATCTGAAATTAGGTGATATATTCTCCTTTTAATATTTCTGAATCACATGAGGAGACAATTTAAAGACAGGAATAAACTCAGTACACAATGATACTTTGAGTTTTTTGCAAACAAAACATTCCATCTCCAGCATAGAACTCACAAATACTGAAAAAGAACTTTGCAACTGTTTGATGACCTAAATATCTTCTACATATTTTAGCAAGCGATATTTATTTAAAAGAATACAAATTCTTATATATTTTATCAAACGATAATTTAATTATTAATTAAATGTTATAAATTTTAGCAAACAAAATTTATTAATCTTTTTATTTCAAATGTTTCAGAATAGAATTTACAATTTGTTTGATGAATGTTCGTTTGCTATGTGTATTGATATATAAATATGAAATGTTAGCTTGCTTTGAATTAATACATCATAAAAATTCAAATTTGACTGTTTTTTAAGTTATGGTCATTTTTGCACTATAAGATGACCACCTTTTTGAAATCCACATGCTTTCCATGTCATTAGTATAGCTTTTATTCAGAAATGAAAATTTTTACCTCTGAATTTTTCTCAGATTAAAGTACATATGTTACTTAATACCTCTACAAAGTTTCAGAGAAAAATAAGAGGGCACATTTTTTATAGTCCTTTAGTCGACTGTTTTTAAAAGTGAATTTTCCACTTTGCATGTAAAAACCCCACTAAAATGTAAAATTACCACTGGTTTTGTATTTTATATACACTCCTGAAATAAATAGCTTCCATTTGGTACCAAAATTACTAAATATGAACTATTAGTTCTCAAGTTAGGGCCCTCTATAGACAGTGGCAAATCCAAGATGGCCGCCATTTTGTAAAATTGACCAATTTTTAAATTCTCGTATCTCGGCTAATATTGGACAAAATATTTAAAAATTGAGATCTAAGGGTTTCACTGCCATGTCTATCTATGGTAAAATTTGAAAAAATCCATGATTATATATATGGTGCAACACCCTTCAGATGGGGGTCCCCATATGGAATGACCCTTTTCTGCAATGATAAGTTGTATTTAAACTGCAAGATTGGGGCTTCTTATTTGACTTTAAGGGCAGATAGGAAATTCTGTCGCTGATAAATTATCTCCCGGTATAGAAACAATACTTGAATGGATAAGAACCTTGAACAGGTCTTATTCCAAACTGCAGTTGATAACTTAATCATTATTCACTTTAATTTTATTTAATGACGGAACTTTAATTTTGTATGTTAATGAGCCTTGAGATGACCCTTTTAAATCAGACCTGAAAAATTCAACAATAAATAGGTAATTTGCTGTAAGTGCATTTATTATTCTGAGATAGCGAAATTTGAAGATTTCTCTTTTCTTAATTATAGCAAGTACAAGTGCAGCAAATGAGAAGACAGCAGCAGCATCAAATGCTCATGCAACATCCACAAGGCATACGTCCTCAGCTCTCTGGAAACATTCCTCAAGGAGGCATTGGAACCTCAGTTGGACAACAACAGCAGCAACAGCAACAGTCTCAACAACAAACTCAACAGCAGTCTTGGGGTGATTTAGGCATTTTAGACTCTTTGCCACCTTAATCATATCTCTTCTGTGTGCTATTGTTTAAACCCAGAATAGACTATTCTTTATTGGAAATAAAAGCTTATGGCCAAAAGATATAAAAACATTTTATTTCTAACTTTTCCTTTGAATTACATTTAAATTTTCACTATAAAAATCCTTATCATTTTTGTTGCCAGATATGCAACATTACTAAACTATTTTCTGAACCTGTTTTAAACTGTATTAGATAGAGATAGTTAAAAAACAGCATTCTACATATAAAGTAAAGTGATTACATAAAGCTGCGCGATTTTGGAAAGGTTAATGTAGCAATTTTTTCCAACAAGCACTTTGTGCTTTTTCTGTTTAAATGTTTCACTTCATTATCAGTGTTGTTTGATGTTAGATTAGATTATGTACATTTTTGAAACCTGGATTCTGTGACCAAAAAGATTAGGTTTTCTTGACCTTTGAATGCATTGATGTTTTCATGCAACATACTGTGTTTTTAAGAACAGGCATTTAAAAACATGTTAGTCATAAAATGTTATTGAACAAGATCTAAATTTATTTTTAGATTTCAAATTTCAATGTTACTGTTATGTATTGTGTTGAGCAGACCAGTAGACGTTATTGCTGTGTTTCTTTGAGTTAAAAACTGGGAAAAATAGTTCTAGGGAATTATTTCCTTACACTGCCATAGCAACACAGGTTTAATATTATATTTTGCCTCAATGTTTTTGATATGTTCTTTTCATTTCAAATATTAAAGGCAAACAATTTAATACATTACATTAGGAATTAATGCTCAAAATATCTATATATTTAAGTTGAAATTTTTATCTGCTATGGACCACATAGTTTTTATAGATGAAAATGATTTTATGACAAATCATAAATTATTACACACATAGCTAACAGGATTTCCCCCTTAATTTACTAGCTTTGTTAAATGTGTTCAGAGTTTCGTAATGTTTTCAGTTTGACTCAGTTTTCTACTTGGTAACTAGGAAAGAGCTAATTTCTTTACTTAATATATTTTAATAACTATAATCTCTTGAGAGTTACTAAGTATTTATTTTTCTATTTAATCTAAACCTGCAGGTTAATTATTTGCTTTACTTAAATGAAATGGTGATTTATGATTTTTAGTGCATTGTTTTCCACAAAAGTTTTATTGTGCTTGTTAGTGATATATTCAACTTGTTGATTATTAATATATTTATCTTGGATATGTTTTATTTAGCTACCATGTTATATGGTTATTCAGCATTTCATGTAGCTTTTTATATTTTATTCATCTTTTTTTCTATTAGGAATGAAGAAAATGCAATAGTGTCAATTTCCTGCTGTTTTTACAAAATCCTTTACCATCAGAACAAATCTTTTATCTAGTGTAGGAGAGTTTTTTGCACCAAATAGGAAAAAACACTAAAAATTATTTTATTGTATGTATATTTACTTTTTTGTAACTATTTATTTTTAATGTCTTAAATGTAGATTTTATTGCTTTAAAACTTTATTAAGTATGATTTGAATTGTATGAAATTAATACATTGGATTCAGCATATCTATTTTGCAATTCAAAGTAAGATATCCCAATGTCCTTACTCATAAATCTGCTGTAAATAAAATTTGATTTTGACATTGATTGAATTTACCTCATTGTGTCTGATACTTTTCATTAACCTTTTTAATGAACTTGCATTCTTTTTTAAATGTAAAAGAAGCAATTTGTACAAAAATAAAATTAACAACTCTGGACAATAAAAAGCACTTATTAATATACTTATTTTCTCAATGGTTTTTGTGTTTCTCAATACTGTGTAAATCCTATATTTTATTTACATTGATATAGTACGACCACCATGAGGAGAGACTTGGCCCTTCCTACAACATATGGTATCAGAATATTTTATTACCTATTTTAGGCAGGTAACTATTCAATCTTTAGCTCCCTTTTTAGTTGAATAAAAAATTACCATTGGCAAATGACAAGCACAAAGGCAGGAAAGAATTGTTAGCAGAGTTCTCTCATTTGCAACCCTTGACCATGGCATGCCAAATTCTCTACTCGTGGTGATCAGATTAACAATTATGGTGTACAAACTTTGATGTAACAAATGTCTGTTTTGCAAACTTCTCTATTTATCTAACTTTTTACTACTGTAGACTTCAATGATCTACTTATAAATAGGTATTTATATACCTTTTAGATAAGCTTTATTTAGGGCTTCACCTCTGAAAGATTTGTGCCTTCATTTTTTGAGGTCTTTAAGTACATTAAATGTACTTCTAAATATAACTTATTTTGAATTTAAATTTTAAAAACAAGTTTCGTGACTGCACATTTTATATAATGGTTTTATTGATTTGTAACAAATGACTTTCTATTGAAGTATAGCAGAATCCCACCTATTCAGATTAAAACAATGATCCCCAAATCAGGCCGTCAGGTACTCTAGGACTGAAGAAGGTGCTTTGGGGTACTAGAGCGAGTTCTGACCCCCAGTTTGGGATTTAATTAAAACAATATTTTCTAAATAGGGAACCTTTGGGTGCTATAAAAGACTGACATACAAATCAATTTCTTCATAAAGCTCACAATTTATTTTTTCATTAAGCTATTTTAAAGTTTTATTTCCTATTTTGCTTTAAAAGTTTCACTAGCCGATTTAAATTGTTTTTTATCAGAAATAATTAAAAAATGCAAACTTTTTAGCAAATTTATTTTAGTTTAAAATTAATCCAGTTGTAGCTGTAAGGTGATGAATTGAATAAAGTGGAAGAAAAGCTGATGTATATATTTTAGTTTTAAAGATTGTTCTGTTCAAACATAACTCAAGACATTAAAGAATTTTGCTAATTTTAAAATCATTGCATTTGAAAAATTCGAAAATATCAGGTGCAGGTGTTCAAAGCCTTGTATAAGAAATTGAATACTTTCATGAAGATTTTAGTATGAATTTTAGACCTTTTTCAAGTACTGAGAAAACTAGCTGTAATGGTTTTATTGATTTGTAACAAATTACTTTATATTTAAGTATAGTATAATTTCACCTATTCAGATTAAAACAGTGATTAACAAATATGTCCTGATGCATTCTAATGAGGAAAATAAATTAGGATATAAATTAGTTTTAATTAGGGTGTAAATCATTCTTATATGAAAAAACAAATTGATTGAATAAAAATCAATCAGAAGTTTAAGTTCAAATTAATGAATAGACGACTTTGAATTGGGATATAAAAAACCAAAGGTAATTAAAACTTAAATCAATTTGCAGCTGCAAATAAATAAATTTCATGTGAATCTTCTGGAAACTTGTCCTGTCTATCACAACCTGCAATGCAGGAAACTCCACCAGGTTTCTAGTCCTGCACTCAAGAAGACAGTATATTTACTTATTCTGTCAAACTTTAATAGTATTATATATGGACATGTGTGAAACAATTTGAAGATGTTCTCATGAAGAACCTAGCTCTTGTTTTAGATTCATTTTCAAAAGAAATAAATTTGGAGAATGGAGTATCAGCTCAGATGTTGACCTCGTCATCTGACTAGCTAAGAATAACATCATATCCTTCAGGGTTGATCCTGGACTGTTGACAATATCCCATTGTTGCTCCAGTGCAACATAAATACAATTACCTACCTCAAAAGAAGTAGAAAAAATAAAAGAATCTATTAAAGAGCTATCCACAAAATTATGTCTTTACTCTGTATTTTAAGCCATTGTGAAACAATTCCTAATTGATAATCTGTCTTATATTTCGTTTAGCACAGATTTAATTTGTTTCATTTATTTCGTGAAAAAATCAATACAATAAATTATCAGACAGCAATTTATGGTATTACGTACTAACAGAACTATGAGAAAATTAGTCTTGTCTCATCCTACTCATCAACTACTTTCATATGAAATCAAAAGGTTTTAGGTATTTTATAACAATTATTTTTTGTTTTAAAATAGTGTGTTGATTGAAACTTTCTGACTGATATTTTAGGGAGATAATTGATAAATGCATGTTCTAAAAGTTGCAACAGTCCGGAAAGTTTGAGAAGCTTGATCAATAAGATTTCAATTCACAAATTGGATGTGACAACTTTTTGTGAGCTTATTGAAATGGTTTGATGAAACCTAATTGTATGTAGGCAGTTTTAGTATGTTAAAATCTTTATCAGTGCAACAAGTGAATGCTGTGAATCAGTGCAACAAGTGCCTGTCGCTCAACAGCCAGCATGCCCTAACTGGAATGTACCCTAATTAAACAGGTTTGTTATCCAGAAGCAGAACATAACAGTTTATGAAAAGGGCTTACTACACCTGTTTTTTGTGAAAACTCGTGGATAAAAAAACTGGACTTAAAGATGTGGCAAAGCTTATTGGGTTCTTAATACAAAGTATTCATGCTTGCTGTGCGTGTGGGACAGCCGAGAAAAGAATACATCGGATTCAAAAGGAATGACCAATTTGGCAAGCATTATAACCTGGTACCAATAATGCAATATGGCCGAACTTGGTTAACCAGAGAAAGTGCTATTACCACTCCTTCATATCAAGCTTGGACTGCAGAAACAGTTTGTCAAAGGCTTGTCTAAAGATAGAAACTGCTTTTGTACCTAATCAGTAAATTTTCTGCCTTATCCGACGCAAAATTGAAGGAGAGAATATTTAATTGACCAAACGTTAGAAAAATTATATCTGATTCAGAGTTCGAAGTGGTCATGAACATCAGAGAGCGTGATGCTTGGATTTCATTCAAGGATGTAAGGATCCACCAAGATATTAAGGAGGTATCAAGGACATTGGGATGTTAGCATGATGTTGGTTAACTGTTTGGTGATTCACAGAGATTATCCTGAAGTTGTATACAAATGTCGCTCCACTAAACGCTATTTTGGATATAAAAACAAGTGAAAAAATAAAACATTTTATGAAAAATATTAATCACTTTATACTGTTTCCCTTTCATGCATGAAAAAAGCAAGTGATATTTACTATAATTTGAATGTTATATTTTTTCACCAAATGCATTAAAAATTTGAAACCGGTTTTGAGAGAAAATGTGACGATCAAATATTTGAGAAACATTTTTTATCAGTGAACATAAAAATATCCCAATTTTTTATAACTTTTCTGAAGTTAAATTTTGTAGACCTATGTTATTGACTGAATAGCAATTATCAACCATTATCAAAAACACTAGTTTGCGCTTCTATAGCCAATCAGCCCAAGTCAATTCCCAATCTCATGTGACATACATTTTGCAATTGTATGATAGCGACTCCACTCACATAATCTGTCTATTTTATTAGAAGGTCGATGGGTCATACCATGAGGACACTTGGTTGGTTTTACCATAGACACCCATAGAACTCAATTATTTAAATATTTTGTCCAATATTAGCTGCGAAACAGGAATTTAAAAATTGGCCGATTTTACAAAATGGCGTCCATCTTGGATTTGCCACACTGCCCTAACATGACAACTAATAGTTCAAATTTAGTAATTTTGGAACAAAATGGAAGCCATTTCAGGAGTGTATCTAAACTACATAAACAATGGCAATTTTACATTTTAGTGGATTTTTTATACGTAAAGTGAAAAAAATCACTTAAAGACAGTCGACTTTAAAGGGTTATAAAAAATGAACCCTTTTATTTTTCTCTGAAACTTTGCAGAAGTATTAACTAACATGTGTACTTAATCTGACAAACATTCAGATGTAAAATTTTTGGTTTCCAAATATAAAAGCTATTCTAATGATAGCATGTATTTCAAAACGGTGTTGTCATCTTATAGTGCAAAAATGACCATAGCTTAAAAACTGGTCAAATTTGAATTTTTTTTATGAAGTACTAATTCACACAAGGCAGGCCCACATTAAATGTAAAAATATCAATAGAACATCAAATACAATCCTATGTAATTAATCTTGTGTCTGCCGCAGCATGGCCCTTGTGCCATAAAACCCCAACCCCTATGTAATTAAAAACAATGATCACATGGTGTCTTTGGAAAAGTATATTAAGTATCATTGAATAAAAATTGTTTTTAATTTATTTAAATTATTTTTTCAAATAATTTACAGAATGTGATGTTTTATAATATTCAATTACAATATTTTGTTAAATATATTTACATTTATGCTTAGGACCCATTTTGTTAGTAAATTAATCCATACTTTCATTGACAATTTGCTTGAAAAATTCATTGTTTTATGTATGTATCACTTTTTTCACAAAATCTAAAAGCCATTATTTAAAACGAAAAAAGGAAGAATTGAATCTGGATACTGCTATCATCGTGGCAGATTTTTCTGAAAATTATTCCTGCATTATAGAAAATTCTATTCAAAACATTAATTTGAAAATCGTTAGGCAACAGTTCATCCTTTTCTAGCGTATTCTTAGGATCTTGTTCGGGTGGAATCTCTCTATTTGTCTTATAATGACAATTTAGTGCATGACACTTCACAAGTTCCACAAATTGAAATACTTTAAGCATTTTATTGATGGGAGAAAGACCAATACAAAAATAAATTTTGAAACTTAACTTTTGTCATCACAAAAAAGGATCATGGTGTAAGAGTAGAGCGGCATTTTTTGCCTCTTGCATGAAAGAGGAATTTGACGGTATTGGTGGCACCATAAAGCATATGGCCATAAAAGGAAGCCTTAAGCGCCCATCCAAAAATGTAATATTAGATGCTTTTGGTTATGCAACTTTACACGAGTCCATTAAAGGAATAAATACTTTTTAATAGCAAAATTCAAATTTCTAACAGCCAGTTAGCAGATAGGTACGCAGTGGCAAATACCCAATAACAGGAAGAAGAACTATGTTATTAGTTTTTCTTCCTGTTATTGGGTATTTGCCACTGCGATAAACTGCTGGGTATTTGCCACTGCGATATTTTACAGCGATAAACTCTTGTTTATCGCTGTAAGTTTCAAGTTCAACACTTGTTGCTACCATGTGATTGGAGGAAACCATCTAATTATCAACATTCTAAACTGAACAATATGTTGCATGTGTGTGTATGAAATTGGTGGATTGGAAAGATTTTGGATTGAGGAATATTACAAATTATGTCCCTGCTTCATGAACCAAGTGCATCCTATATGTAGCCAGAGCTGTAGACTCATGTTGGATTCCTTACGAACGTATAATAAAAATCCTTTCTTCTCCCATAATTACAACAGGAAGAACCTATAATGTTGCTCCTGATGAAAATCAATTAATTGAAATATTGTACCAACTTCAAGACAAATTGAATTAAACAATAATAATGATTTCAACTTTGTCATGGTGTCCTTTTTTATTTATGGCTCATTTGTCTTTCAAAAATTTCTAGATAATGCTATCAATATATTGTTCACATAGTTTAAATCTTTAAAGACTTGTATGTTTTAGAAAATTTTCCTGTGCCCAGAAATTTTATTTTATTAATTTAAAGTACATGTGATTATTTTCTACAAAGTTTCTAAAAAACATTGAATCAGCGTAAAATATTTCAGTAATGTCAACTTTAACATAATTTGTATTATATTGAGCCTGTCTTTATATATAACATTATGTTTAGCTTTTTTATTTGGGGATTAGTATTTTTGCATTTCAAATTAATTTAAGAAACCGAAATATCAAAATTTCCCAGTGTAATTTTGAAACAATGTACCTTAAGCATTAATGTACGTATATCTAACAAAATAATGTTTTTAAATATAAAACGCATTACATTTAGTAAAGTATTTTTTAAAAATAATTTAACATTTAATGTGGACCTGCTTTAAATTAGTACTTCATAAAAATTCAAATTTGACCATTGTTTTTAAGCTATCGTCATTTTTTGCACTGTAAGATGACAACCGTTTTAAAATACATGCTATCATTACAATAGCTTTTATATTCAGAAATCAAAAATTTTACCTCTGAATTTTTGCCAGATTCAATTACATATTCTAGTTAATACTTCTACAAAGTTTCAGAAAAAAATAAGAGGGTTCATTTTTTATAACCCTTTAAAGAGTCAACTGTTTCTAAAAGTGATTTTTTCACTTTACGTATAAAAGATCCACTAAAATATAAAATTGCCATCGTTTTGTAGTTTAGATACACTCCTGAAATAAGTGACTTCCATTTTGTACCAAAATTACTAAATTTGAACTATTAGTTCTTAAGTTAGGGACAGTGGCAAATCCAAGATGGTTGACATTTGTAAAATCGACCAATTTGTAAATTCCTGTATCTCAACTAATATTGGACAAATTAATTAGTGAGATCTGCCATGTCTATCCATGGTGAAAATTTGAAAAAAATCCATGACTATTGTGCAACACAACTTTTTCTCAAAATGTGCTTTCATATGGAATGCCTCCTTTGTAAGTTGACAAGATGCACTTTTTATGGAAATACAGACAGGTGTTTCGATTTAAGAAAATTTACGTCACATCGCAGTTTGTTATTTGCTCTATGATTTAGAAGACCATTTTTCTTATTGTATACTCTAAGTTAACCATTAAGATTTGAGCACATTCCAATTTATTCTCACTTCAATAGTTTAATCTATCAACAAGCTGTCTTAATTTTTCAGAAATTTTTAATGCAAAGAGGTAGGAAGTTGAATTTACGTCACACTTATCAAAGAGGGAGGCAAGACCGGGTTATTTTAGTTCACCTGATAAAATCTTGAAATAATGAACTTTTACGGCTCAAGTTCAGTTTTTCCAATACATTAGTGACAAAGTGACTTTTTTCGGAATCCTTCAGTATTACAGGGAATATAATGAGCTGGTTTTTTTCCTTAAATCTGCATTTTCTGTGGCTGATTTGTTTTCTTATTCAACGATGGAAGTGTATAAGATCAAGAGATTCCCTCGCTCTGAAATATTTGAGGTTGAAAAACTTAAAAAGAGGGAAAAGTAGAAATTTCCCCTTTAATATCTACAGCTACTAAAAAAGTTTCCGTAGGCACTTACTATTTGAAATAAATTGCTTTATTTGCAGAATATAAATATTAAAGAAATAAAAATGGAAAAACAGATGAGCATAATTGCATAGAAAGTTTCTATTGCAATTAAACAAAAAATGTTAATATAATTTAACGCATAATACACAACACAAAAGTGTGGCAAATATAAAGCAAAAAAAAAGTCTCCGTACGGTGAAAAATATTTCATTAAATGTTATTCCCCCATGTTTCATCATTTAATGGTAAGTTGAACCTGCTTTTGCTTTAATGACCTCAGAAGTTTAGGCATGATTCCCACAAGGTTTTTTTTGTTTCTGGAGTAATTTTGTTCCAGACGTCCAAAATGGCACTTTTCAGGTTATCTTTGCTGCTGGTATAATTTTTCAGTTTCTGACCGATTTCTTCCCATAAGTGTTCCATGGGATTTAAATCAGGAGACTGGCAGTGTGTGAAGTTGCTGCGACATATGGTAAAGGCATTCTTTACTGAACGTTGCAGTGTGTTTTTGAATCGTTGTCCTGTTGGAAGATAAATGGTCTTCCAAGAGACAGTTTCGTAGCACTAGCAAGGACATTTTACTTCAAAATGTCTAGGTACACATAGCTATCCAAGTTACCTTCAACAAAACAAATTATGCACACCAGAACTCATGCAACCCCATACCTTTATATTTCCTCCGCCGTGTTTTACAGTTCTATACGTTTTTTGTTTGCATTTGATGTTTTGGTTTCCTCCAACTAGTCCATCTGAACCATAGAGACAAAATTTTGATTCTTCCCTGAAAAGTACAGAATCCCAAAAAGTCGAGGGCTTACTTGCATGCTTTTTTGCAAACTCGAGACGTTTTCTTCTGTTAAGTTTGCTGATGAGTGACTTCTTACGTGCAACATGCCCATTCTAGCCACCTTTTTTTGGTTACTTTTCTTAGTCTTTGTTTGCGATTTCACCGATATTTTCCTCATTAATAAATAGTTATTTCTTAACTTTTATCACCAACACGCGAATAGCATTCGAAATTCCCATTTTAGGCGATCCACTGGTATAAAAATTGTTTGAAATGATTACTTACATAATACTGAAGTTCTTTTTCATTCGATAATTATAATAATTGAATGTGGGATAGCTGGATATTATAAGATTTTCAAAGTGCGTACGGAAACTTTTTGCCTTTCATTTTGTATGTTTTTCTCAGTTTTAATTAATTATTTTTGGAATTTTTGTTGCGAACACGTTCTCTAGTATGAAATAAGTTTCTTGTGCAGTTTCTGAATCTTTGGTGAGATTTCTTTAGAAATTATAATAATTTATAGCCGTTTTCGCACGGAAACTATCCACTGTATATTCGAGAGCATATATGGCGAGTTGGTGTACCCTATTTCAAAACCACGCCCACAACGCCACACCCCTGCACGCAAAATCTGATGCAATATTTTCCAACTCTTATTGCTGTACTACGATGTAAGCAGAAATATATTTATAAATTAGCACAAGTTAGATAATTATTATTATTCTATTTAAACTAAAATTTATAAGGTTTCAAAGCAATCTTATTATTCAGTTTTATTAATGTGAAATGATAATTCCGCACAAAATTGGCACACAACATTTACGGATTGCCTTAAATAAGTCTTTATCACTTATTTGGCAACAATAACCAAATGTTTGTAATACAATTTCTCTATAAATTTTAATTTTGTGTTTTGATCAACAAGAAAAAAACTGCTTGAAAAACAAAAATGACGATGTCCTATTATGTGGAACCAAAACAAAAATTATAAAGAGAATTATATAATTTTCCCATATTTTCCTACTTGACGTCAAATTTGCTTGATTCACGATTGGATGCTTTATATTTGCAACCCTTGAAGCACTTTCCTCTCTTTTGACACTTATCAAAATCGCCATTTTAGAAATCTGATTGAAGGAAATTGTTTAAATGTTTGCGATAATTATTGTCATGTGTTCAGTACTATTTGAAATGTCTAGAAGTGAAGAATATATAGCAAGTGATAATGTTTTGGCTGTTTTTCTCTCTGAACTTGCTGTTTTAAAGAAAATTATGAAGCCATTGATTGAAATTCCCATGTATACCTTTTGGAGATTTAGTATGGACTCCATGTGGAACAATATCAGAGAGTGGTGAATTTTGATTTTATATTTTTAGGCGTTCAACTATTCAAGAAAATGTCTCTTAACTTTGTTGAAACACTGTTGGACAAACTGCTTTTTCCGTCTCACGGTGATAAAGAAATATCTTTATCAAGAAAATTCAGTGGATCACAAAATCTTATTGGAACAAACTCAAGAATGAATTCTAACATTCTATCCGAGTTTCATCAACTTCTGGACTCCGAGTACTTCGCACCAAATGTCTCAGTCATGAATTTGTCTACTGGAGTGAAGAACAATTTCCAATATTTTGAGTCCTCTAACCATAGCTTAGTAAGTCGAGTTCCCAAGTTATTTTCGCCTTCCTTTTCAACTCTACAAGGTTTACATATATTTTCAAGTCAAGCTGAATTCCTGTTTGAAACTGAATTCTGTTCAAATCGTCGTGGTAGCATTCTTAACGAAACTTTAGATCAACTGGATTTGTTCAAGACTAACGGATTTAATATTAAAAGGCCCCAGGAAATTTCAAAGATGCCTGGGAATCCTGTAAACTTGTCGCCTGCATATGATGCTGCTTGTGTCAAACCTTCAGCAGATGTCGCACAAGATTCAACTACAGTAACTTCAAATGACGATACTGCATTGTTGCTATCTCAGAAACATATTGTTGACAGCTGTCAGACATTAAATCAAGAATTAATCAATCGTAAAGAGAAAGAATTGAATAAGCGATCGAAAAAAAGACGTCGAAGACAAAAGAAAAACAATGTTGCGAATTCTAAAAAAGATCATTCTGTGGAGAATTCTATAAAGCCAACCTTAAACAAGGAAAGTGTCAAAACATCTCATCCTAGTCAAAGCCCTGTTCCTGAAAGTTTAAGTGTGAATTGTGATATTTTATGTGATATAGTATCTATTACTGGACAAGCAAATGGAGTTCAAATAATATTGCCTGATTTACCGTCTTTTGTAATATCTGTTGAAAGTGGCGATGATGATACTGATTGGGATGCTTGCAGTGATACTGAATGGTTAACTGAATGTGCTGAATTTGAATTATCTGGACTGTTTGTAGCAAACTTGACTGCTCCTAGAATAAGTAATTGCCCTGTGAGAGGGCTTGTTTCTCATCTTGATGTACCTCATAACCATGAAGACAGAGAAGTGACTAAACTTCAAAATTTGCTTCTCAGTGTGAACAAAACATGGAATGAAAACACCGAAGAGTTGGAAAAGAAACCTAAGTTGCCTTCTAAGGTATAATTATTTCCTTTTTCTAGTTTTTCCTTATTACCTACTTGCTTGCTGATATAACATTGTATTTAGTTATATAAATCCTCAATATTCTGAGAAATGTATCTGACAAAAAGAAAACATGTGAAATTCATTTCATACTCCAGTGAAAAGTTCAGTATTGCTATTCTTCACAGGATTCTCACAAGCCTGAATTTTCATTTTAGTTTTTAGGAAGTCTTAAGATTTGCTAAAAAAATTTTAAAGCCTTAGTTTTTACAAAACCTTGCATATTTTATTTCACTTGCATTCTATAACCAAGATTAACGATACTTGTCCAAGATCAAGAGTCATCAAAAATCGCTGTTATAGTATATTGGCTAGCTGAAGAGTGATGTGTTTAGAACTGCTTTCGATCCAAATCTAGCACTCTTGTGTTAATTTATTGCAATCTAGATGTGAAATATGGCCTTAAAAATGAGAAATAGCTGTAAAAACTTTTTAAAAGTATGAACCCTGCTCCAAAGCAGGGTTTTTGCTGACAAAAGTATATTGCCACACTGTTTTAGTAGTCAAAACATTTTACATAGATATGAGGATTTTCCATTGCAGCCATTACAAAATGTTTCTTAGTGTGATTTCCAACACTCATTTTGCAGGTTTTCATAGTTAAATGCTGTAAATAGAAAAATTAAATCTGTCAGGTCAGCACTTAATTTGCAAAATGATAAATGTGTTTTAGTGATCCTTTAATTATACTTATAGCAGTGAAAATTGGTCTAATAAAGTTTCATTTTGTATTAATGGTTTTGTAACTTAAAGAATAAAGCAATTGTGAGAAACTTTTGAAGTGCTAGACCAATCTTTCATTCATAGATTTGCTTATTAAAAATTGAAAAGTTGTGTATAAATGGATTTTATTAAAATGAATTCGTAATAAATAGATATTGTAACACTTTCTGCTCTATTAAAGTTTTTTAAGTAATGGCATAATTTTAATTATTTAAAGTTTCAAAGGGGTAATTGATCTTTTTCTGGGTATTCTATTCGATAGATCATGATTATTTGGATGAATTATTTTCATTAAACTAATGCTTATCAATATATGTAATTTGTTTAAATTATTTCAGTATAATATTTAGGAACAGATGCAGTGTAGGACATTTTTTGGCACTCTTTTATTTGACGGGTTTTTTGTGGTTTTTGGCAACCCTCCTAATTTCCTGAATGTTCCACTCTGTTTATTTTGTTACGTTTTAAGATGTTTTATTTTTAATTATGTTTAATCAAGGCGATTGTGCAATGTTTTTTCCGTGTTGAACCAAGGTGAAAGACGTTTTCTTCCGTGACTACCATTTTTGGTCACCAAGGAAGAAACACGCCAAATGTCCTATACTGCATCTGTTCTCTCACTTTAAAATATACTGTTTTTACGAATATAAAAAGTAGCTGTGTGAGGTAAAATGTCTTATTATCATGATGCTATAAACTCTAGAATCTAAATGAGTTTCCCCATTCCAAGAGACATCTGGGATACAATTTTTTCCAAGGAAATAAAACAAAAATCACATGTTTTACTTGAAATTTCATAATTGCAGGCATACCAATCTAGCCCGGTTCCCAAACTGGGGTTCGCGTTCCCCTGGAGATATGTGGGGGGTATGCGAAAATAATGTTAGAGCTTCTGGCATCGATATTTTTTTAAAAACAGGATTGAAAGCAGACCATCATTTTAGTGTTCGATTGGACACCAATTGAGTAATGTGAATTAATAGGCCTAGCTTCGTTCCTTTTTTATGAGTGCTTAAGAGTACCAAGAACTCAGTTATAAAGCAATAAAATATTTATTGCCTTTCACGAACAGCTTGTCAAAAGAGTGTTCTCGTCTTATGTGTATATTAAGAATAAATATCGAAATAACTTAATGCTGCTCCTGACTTGAGATTATGTCTTCATTTGAGCCTGATTGTAAGAAACTTGGCTCCATGAAACAAGATCAAGGATCACATTGAAATTCTTGAGGGCCATGTTTTGAAAACTTGCCTATCAAGTTGAAAAATTGTTGTGAACTTTTATCATAAGTTTATGTGAATTACTATACGGCTATTTGTTTTGATGTTAGGCTGCTATTTTAAAAAATTGTAAAATCAAAAATAAAAGCTTCCAAGTGTCATCAATTTGAGTCGTTTGATTAATTTGCTAGCTAACCAAAGAACATTACTATCTAACAAAAACAAACTTTTTGCGTAGAGTGTAGAGAGATGGGTGAGAAGGGGTACTCATAAATGAAAAGTTTTATCAAGGGTTATGGGAGAGAAAAAAGGTTGGGACACACTGTACTAGATGAACATTTTGTTTGGGTGAACATTATTAAGGTGTTCTTTTGATTCAAGCTCAGTTAGTTTGCTTCCAGGAGGATCAAACAAATAATTTCAGGGTGACCTACTGCTTGTTTGTAATGTAACGAAGACAATTCATTGAAAACTTCTCGAATTCTATAATCAGAAGTAGCAAATTCCCTTTAGAAAGGGCATATCTCTAATCTTTCCATGGGAAGAGGGTGTCAAAATAAATCAAAATCTGCAGTATGTGGACTGACATGTATAAAACAGACAGTTGCAGATTTCAATGGAACTTGTTTTCAGATTCCAAACAGAAATACTTCATTAATGCTGATCAACTATCATCCCAACGTATAATGAACATTCATTAGAGATAACAATGTATGTTATCTCTAATGAATGTTCAAAATAGGGAAACAGATGATTTTCAGTTAAAAAGAATCATTGAGGTGTACTGATTAAAAGCAAATTGGTTACAAGTTTGAATCTGCTCTGAATTCAGGTTGGCTGCTTGAAGTTTTCTGGCTTTGATAGACTGCATTTATTTATGTATTATATCATTTAAAGGAATATATAACATTTCTTTCGTAGTATCAAATAATGAATATTTTGCTCCTCAAAGTCCTCCAGGATAGCATGTCTCCCCACAGTTCACAGGAGGTACATTGTGGCAGCACTTCCTGCAATAATGCAGTCTGCCATGGTCTCACCAGTTAGTGCTTGGAAGTATTATGAACCATTCAAGTTAGCATTGGGAGGAAATGTAATTTTTCTAAAGCTTATAAAACGTGTTTTTTTATGAAACAACAATTTTACATATTCATGTCTGCTTTTGCATGTATATTTATAATTTTTTGTATGTATATTGTGTATGATTTCGTCCATGTGGTGATGCCCCAATGCTTATTATCTCTTAAGACTTATTAAATATAAGAAACCTGAATCAGTATATAAAGCCTAACATGTCCCTTGCCCTGGTACCATGTATTGGTAATCCTGTTATGAATAAACCTTATAAGTTTAGATACAGACATATATCCAAAACAAATAAAATTTCTTAAGTGCCTTTACTTCCATTGTTAATTTTGATAACTCTTGTTTCAAGAATATTATAATTGATTCATTTGCTATTTTATTTTAGGTTTCATTTGCTCCAGAGGATGAATTAGTCCAAGTTTTGCTGGTTGAAAACTATGAAAGAAAGGGAGAATGGGAAACTTATGCTATTGAAAGAATGCGTTTCAAGAAAAGAATTGGTGAACTAGAAAGTGTTTTGTCACCATGTCTTTCTAAAGAACACAGGGCGAAAGTGTTCCACAAAATGAATCAAGCTAACTTATGACACATCAGTTTTTAAAATACATCATAAAAAAAGAGCTTATAAATTTCGATTCTGAAAGTTATCTGTTTCAATTTAAATTTTCACTGCAATGATATTGATACTTATATGAACTATAGCAGCTTGCTAAATTTGCATCTTATTTAAATACAATATTCCAGTGGTTCCCAACTTTTCATTTCGTACAGTTTCCAGATTCTTTAACCCTGAGTCATGCATGCATAATTCCATCATGCAACTTGCAGTGTTTCCTGCATGACTTAAAACCGGCTTTAGACTTTTTGACCAATAGGAACTTTCCTATGATTATTTCAACCAACAGATGTGAGGATTTTGCCATGTATGTTGTAGGTGAAAGCTACACTACTTGGAAATCTTGTTACACTTAGGTTAATTGAAAGAGATCACTTGTTATATTAACACCCGCATATAACAAAAAAGGGGTGTTGAGCAAACCCATTGTATTAGAAACTGGATATCCTATTTAAATTTTATCTTTGATTATGGTTCTTTATACTACCTCCAGTCTAATTAACCAATTGTTATTGGCAACAACTTTCTGTTTGAAACATGCTTTCGATTTCTGCAGTGTACAAATCAAATAAAGGGACCTCAAAATAGTTTTAAGTGGAAGGTCATGGAATTAAAAGAAATACCTTTCTGCTAAATAAGTAGAATTTTTCTTTCATTTGTATTTTATGATTAAAAAGTGGGAGAGATTGAAGATTCTATTGTTAATTATATTTAAATCATACATAAATTCAACCCTGTAACTTGCAGTTCCACTGCTTAACAGTTTTTAGCCCTCTTGACCAATCCTTGGAATTTTAACCAACAGATATGGCCTTATGCACATTAGAGGAGAAAAGCAATAGTGCACTGCTTGGTAACATTCAAAGGGTTACAAAATAACTACATGCTGCAGGAAATGAAACCAACAAAATGCTTCTATCAACTCTGAATTTTATTTTTGGGCATAGACCAATGCGAAAAAGTATTTTTAAGAAATAGTTTCTTCTCCCTTAAGCCTCCTCATATACGATTTACTTATAGTTGCTTATTTAAAGCATCACAATTTTTTGTCATTTCAGACATTGCAGCACACAAGTTGAGAACTCCATTATCTAGTTTCTTAAATTGTATCTAAATTCAAAGTGTTATTTAAAATGTACATATTTGCAATCTAAAAAAAATGTTATTTATATTTTATTTAAGAAAATTTTAAACAAATTATTTTTGTATAATAAAATATTTAATTAAATCCAATAATGTGCAATTCATTTATTAGTTTATAGATGTCTAATTTTTAAGATTCTAGGAAGTTGAATGCATGTGGCTTATTTAAAGTGTCAATACAAGTGTTATGATCAGATGATACTAAGACGGGTCGGCAACCTATTGAAAACGGAAGAGCCAAAAGTTACAATTTACAAAATTTCGCAGTTTTTAAAGAGCCACTAAAAATTTTCGTTTCAATATTATAGTATTTGCTTATATATATTTGATTTAAAATAAACGGCTTTAAATACGGAATAATATTTATTCATATAAAAACACAAATATAGTTACATCAATGGGAGCATTGGCTTTGCATGCCTTTTGAGAGTTTGATTAAATCTGGCTTATAACTTGTTTTAAGTTTCAAGCACGACTCTAGATTTTTATTTGTTAGTTGACTTCTAACTTTACTTTTTATTATATTCATGCAAGAGAATGCTTGCTCGCACGAATATATCGACCCGAAGATCGTCAGCACTCCATATGCCAACTTCTTCACCTCACTGTAGCATTCTGGAAGACTTCCATGCGCCGAATATGAGGGCCTCAACTCGCGGAATTTCTTTTAGAGCTGTCCACTTGTGCTGCGCGATGTGCATGCATTTCTGGACCTCCAACTTGTTCTTGAGTTCTGTATACTTGCCACTCCACAAGTCTGGTTTTCAAATCTAGCAATTGCATTTGAAGCGATCCAGCATCAATTCCAAATGGCTCAATGTTGATCTCATTTGTATTTGTGTTGAGGATTTACTATGAACGCGAGAGTACTTTTGTTTGTTTTGAATTGCTCGAATCTCTCAGTGAATCCATCCTTCATGTTTTTTAAAGCTATGCTGAAGTAATTCGTGTCAATAGTTGCATTGGTCTCATCGCGATATTGCTTCAGATTTTTAAAATGAAGTAATTTACCGCTCTCCATGTCTTCAACAAAAGAAGTAATTTTTTTTCAAAACAAACTTCTTCAAGCAAGGCGTAGGCTGGGTTGCCCTTTCCTTGCAGTTTTAGATTTAGTTTCATTGTGGTTTCTACCATGAAGTTGAATTTTTACAGCCATTTGTCTTCCAATTCGGGATGGTCAATGCTTTTTTCATTGAGGAATATTTTTATTTCACTCAAGCACAAAGCAAAATGTTGCAATACGTTACCTCTGGAAAGCCATCGTACTTTATTGTGCAGAAGTAGGTCAGAAAACTGGCTATCTATTTCTTCAAGGAAATCTTTAAACTGGCGATGGTAGAGTGCTTTTGCCAAGATGCTGTTAATAATCTTAATTACCAAGTTCATGACCTCAACTATTTCGGCCGGAAATGTTTGGGCACAAAGCGCTTCTTGATGAATTATGCAGTGAAACGTTAGAATTTCGTGGTTTATTTTTTCTGAAGAATTGATGTTACCCCTCTGTATTCCTGTCATACTTCTGGCTCCATCAGTTGCTATAGAAACGATTTTATTTATATCGATTCCATTGTCTTCCAGGCATTTTTGCACAGCATTTGCTATATCTTCTCCACGAGTTTGCCCTGAGAGCAGTAGCAATCCTAGCAGTTCTTTTGGACCTTGAGACGACATACCTGACGAAAAGGGTAACTTGTGCTGTGTCTTTTATGTCGCAAGACTCATCTATAGCAAGTGATAAGGCAGAAGCCAGTTGAATGTCTTCCACTTGCATATGTGTTACATTTGAAGACATTTTAGCAAACTTGTACTGTTTTAGCAGATAATGGCAAATCTTTGATTTTTTTTCATGATTTCTGCTTTGTTTTTAAAATCATGAAACAGTTCTTCAGATGCACGTATAAAACAATCTTTGACGTACTCACCATCTGCGAATGGTTTTCCTCTTTTTGCAATTTCTAATGATACTGCAAAGCTTGCCAGATTTACATTATTGGAAGATTGCGCCCAGTTACTTAGAATGGAACTTGACTTGTTTTTTTTGGAGCTCTTCAACAGCTTTTTTTCGTGCGTCACCGGTTGGATATTTACCAGCAAACGGTATGTTTTGTAGTGAAGTGTCTCCAAATTTGACTTCTTATTGTGTGCGAGTTTTTCGTGGCAAATGAGACAAGTCGGAAGGCCATCGGGGTGTTGCATATGAATGCAAACGACTCTGTCCAATCCTGATTGAATTCTCGGTTTTCTTCAGTTCTTTTTTTTTACCAGATGCCATGCTGGCGGCGGAGCTGAAAAAAATGATTTTTTAAAATTTTACTTAGCTATCTAAAACGGCAAACAATTTATTTACCATTATTACTTCGTTAACACGATCCTCATATATGTAATCCAATTCTCTTACTGATTTTATATTATACGCGTACATACCTTTGAGAAGATAATTCGCTTCTAAATCGTATTCTTGAAACAACAAGCTAATAGACATGCAAAAACCGCAAGCGATTAAATTAACACGTGCAACGTAACGTCGACCGCGCTATCCGAGGATGACTGATTGACAACACGTCTGGAGTCGACGTGTAGCTGTTTGGGTGAAAGATAAACATGGTCACGGAGTCTCATCTTTAAGAACAAAACAATAGTTCAAATTTATCTCATTACGGTCATGTTAAGCGTAGCGATTTGTAATTAACGATTATGAAAATAGAAGCTATTGAGAAATTAGGTACTTAAAAATATATTTTCTTATTTTTTAAGGTTTTTGATAATAAATTATTAATTTTTTCGTATGGAACTGGAGAGCCGCAACTTTACATCAAAAGAGCCGCAGGTTGCCGACCCCTGTACTAAGACAATTGAAAGAAATAATATTTGGGTAAAATTCTTTCAAGTGATAATTTAAAATATATTTATTCTTAGATAGAAAGGCATAAATTAATTTTTTTTTTGTATTTAATATCCATACCTTGAACTAGGTAATGTGATTTTTGTAGTGGAAAGCTTTTCTCTTCACAAATTATGAACTACTTTTAAGCTGGAATATAAAAAATGTCGTTTGTGTGAACAAACTTTGTATTAAGAGTATCCCAGTTACACCTTAAAACGGTGCAGAATGTGATGAAAAGTTACTCTTGATGGCTGTGTTTGAAAGCTTGTTTTAAATCCATAACCTTGGAAATAAGATCTTTCCCTTCGAAGGTTGATCCCAGACCGTCGCCAAAAGCCCGTTGTGCTGCTCCAGTGTGACATTATTTAAAATGGTACCTATCTACCCATTCAGTACCAAGAAATTGTTTGAGTCCATGGTATTTTTGAATTTATTTTAGAAATGCGTTAAAAAGGAGTTTATACGATGTACAGATTTGCTTGCATGTCAGTAAAAAGTACAAGTTTAACGGTTATTAACTAATTGAAAGTTGCATATTTTTAACTTCATGCAATGCATGTTGAAAATGTCTGAAGTACAACCATCGATTTTTGATATGTATGGACAATTTGCGACTGGTGGTTGATCAAGTAGACATAGATTGAAGAAAATTGCTTCAATTTTAATTAAAAATTTGAGCTAGGTTTTGTAGAAGACCGATACTACAATGCCGGTGAAAGTAAGAAAAAAATCAGTTCAATTCTACAGAGCATTGCATTGTCTGAGAAAATCCAAGTTTGGACCAGGTATATACCGATATCGAATTGGTAGGTATTTTAATTAACGGTCGCACTAGAGCACAACGGGTTATTGACGACGGTCCGGGATCAAACCCGAAGGGAAAGATCCAAGGACAACACGTAATTTTGAATCAGTCAGATGACGAGGTCACACCTGACCTGGTGCCCCACTCTCCAAACTTCCACGCCAACGTGAGGACATTAAGGCCACGACAGATTTAAAATGCACCAGCCCCCTTGTATACGACGGTCTTTGGTTGGATTGGAATTCGAAACCTTGGTTGCTAATCCGTTACTCTTCCAACCAGGCTATCGCAGATCGATATCGAATTGGAGATAACTTGTATGCTGAATATAGATCAAATTAAAATGTAGAGAAATTCGTTTACTTCGGGGCCGCGGTAGCCCAGTTGGAAGAGTAATGGATTAGCAACCAGAAGTTTTCGAGCTCGGTTCAACCAAAGACCGTGTACGCGGGAATCAAACCCGAAGTGAAAGATCCGAGGACAACACCGTAATTTTGAATCGCGATCAGATTGTTGATACAGTGCGACGTTAATTAACATTACCCCTACAAATGTGTGGATAATTGTGTTGTCAGTTCCTTCTCAACACCTCTTCCCCTATAAACTAATATATGATACTTTCTTCACAATTCGGACCGCAACACTCGTGAAGTTGGATGCCCTAGACCAGGGGTCGGCAAATTTTTGAGACGGAAGGGCCAAACCTGTCCCTCAGAACAATTTAAAAATGATTCGAGAGCCCTAAATATATTTTTACGAATAAGGAAAATTAGAGTAATACAACAAGTTTTAATATGAATCATCTTTAATAAATGGAGAAAAATCACAAAAAATTGCTTCCCTTGGTTTTAATCAGTGAGCAATGAGCTTGCATTTCCTTAGAAAGTTTCTGTACGTCCGGGTTTTGTAGGTAGGTACTTGATTAACGTCACACTGGAGCAATACAGGGCTATGGCGACGGTCCGGGGCCAAACCAAAAGGGAAAGATCCGAGGACTACACGTAATTTTGAACCACGGTCAGATGACGAAGTCAGCACCTGAGCTGGCACCCCACTCTCCAAACTTCCACACACCACCCCAACGTGAGGGCATTTGAGGCCACGACAGATTTAACATGCACCAGCCCCTTTTATGTCTGGGTTTTGAAATCCCGAAAATGTTCTTCAGATGCATTTACAAAGGAATATTTTATTTATTCACCATCTGTGAATGGTTTTCCTCTCAGCGATCTCCTGACTCCCTACGAAGCTTGCAACATTAACAATTTCACTTCAGAGCTGCATAGTACGTAACCAAAGAGCAGACCTCTGCCTAGACCTTCGTTACCTCTTCACTTTCGCTAAACTCGTACCTCTGATTTTCTTCTGTCAAACCGACTCAAAAATAATCAGCTGTAATTCTTCCGTAGCTCAAATATTCAAAACTCTTAATTCTGTACCTTGGTAAAAAAAGGTACGTAGGTAGGTATTTTATTAACGTCACACTAGAGCAGGGGTGTCAAACTCAATTAAAACACGGACCATTTAATGCAACTGGTAAGATTCACGCAGGCCACATCACATTTACAAATTTTCTTAAAATTATATTTTGAAGTGAGGATTCAGGAATATGGATAGGATAATTAAAACATATTATGTAATTAAGTGAATTTAGGGTAATAATTTATAATATTTCTATATAATTTGCTTTTATTTAAACGTTTATTTAATTTAATGTATTTATAAAACTAAAATTAATTTTTTACCGGAAACTTGCCAGCGCTTTCCTTCTACTAGTTTTCCAATATCTGGATTCAAAGACAGAACAGACAATCTTCATTATGGCAGATAGATGTTTATCAGTTCTTGATCTGTAGGCCGTTTTATTTAATTTCATGGACGAAGATAGTTGCTCACACATTTTTAACATGACGAAATTGTGTGTACGGTATTGCCTCGATCTCCCTAAGTGTTATTTTCTTCATAACATTGTCCTGCTTTCATTTTGTTTCAGCATCGTGGGACACAAAAATTACCTCGGAGCCACATGCGGGCCGCCAGTTTGACCCCCCTGCACTAGAGCAACACAACAGGCCATCGGTGACGGTCCGGGATCAATCCCGAAGGGAAAGATCCCAGGACAACACCGTAATTTGAACCACGGTCAGATGCCGAGGTAACACCTGAGCTGGCATCCCACTCTCCAAACTTCCTCACACCACTCCGTTTGGAGAGTGGGGTGCCAGCTCAGGTGTTGCCTCGTCATCTGACCATGGTTCAAAATTACGTGGTGTTGTCCTCGGATCTTTCCCTTTGGGATTGATCCCGGACCGTCACCAATAGCCCATTGTGTTGCTCCAGTGTGACGTTAATTGAAATACCCCCCCCCCTCACACCACTCCAACGTGAGGACATTTGAGGCCACGACGGATTTAACGTGCACCAGCCCCCCTTTGTTCATGACGGTTTTTGATTGGATTCGAATTCGCAACCCTACGGTTGCCAATCCGTTAATTTTCCAACCGTGGCCCAGGTAGAAAAGACCAATGTCCATTTTCAAGTTTTGATAACACGATTTAGTAGGAGGGTTGTGAGTTCGAATCTAACCAAAGACCGTCGTGAACAAAGGGGGGTGGTGCACGTTAAATCTGCCGTGGCCTCGAATGTCCTCACGTTGGCATGGTGTGGAAGTTTGGAGAGTGGGGTGCCAGCTCAGGTGTTGCCTCGTCATCTGACCGTGGTTCAAAATTACGTGGTGTTGTCCTCGGATCTTTCCCTTTGGGATTGATCCCGGACCGTCACCAATAGCCCGTTGTGTTGCTCCAGTGTGACGTTAATTGAAATAACAATAACAACAAGAAAACAAACCATAGCAAAAAATTACCAAATTCGTTTTCAAGCAATTAAGAGTATTACAAGAGTTGAGGTAATATAGTAAAGCATTTATTGAGATGTAATCAGAGAAAACAAAATAGGGTCTACCACACCTCTCAGGATAAAGGTTAAATTACTTTATCCTACATCTTTTTAATAAATCTGATTAGTTTCATTTAATTTGAGTCAAACTTTGTAAACAATGGATTTTTCAAACTATCCACTTATCTACACCTGGGAAAAATCCCTTGAGATAAGTACGCATTTTCTACTATCTTTTCTGTAGTAGGTGTGTTATCAAAACCAATTCTTAAGTTCAAGGACTTTCACAAACGGAAAAAAGACCACTTTATTTAATAGACTATCTTGTGATAGTCTATTAAAAATAATCTTTTCTTTTTATTAAATAATCATTTCTTTTTGTATGACGCTAGGTATAAACGCCGCACTGGAGCAACACAACGGGCTATTGGCGATTGTCCGAGATCAACCCCTGAAGGCAAAGATCCGAGGACAACACGTAGTTTTAAACCACGGTGAGATGACGAGGTCACACCTGAGGTGGCACTGCACTCTCCAAACTTCCAAGCCAGCGTGAAAACATTTGAGGCCACGGCAGAATTTAACGTGCACCAGCCCCGCCCTTGTACACGGGGCGCGGTGACCCGGTTGGAAGAGTAACGGACTAGCAACCGAAGAGTTGCGAGTTCAAATTCAGCCAAACACCGTCGTGTACAAAGGGGGCTGGTGCACGTTAAATCTGTCATGGCCTCAAATGTCCTCACGTTGGCGTGGTGTGGAAGTTTGGAGAGTGGGGTGCCAGCTCAGGTGTTGCCTCGTCATTTGACCGTGGTTCAAAATTACGTGGTGTTGTCCTCGGATCTTTCCCTTTGGGATTGATCCCGGACCGTCGCCAATAGCCCGTTGTGTTGCTCCAGTGTGACGTTAATTGAAATACCCCCTTGTACACGACGGTCTTTGGTTGGATTCGAACTCGCAACCCTACGGTTGCTAGTTCGTTAGTCTTCCAACCGGGCTACCGCGGTCTTTTTCGTATGACGCAGTCATAGCTAGGCGGGTCGCAATCCCGAGTGCTGATATATAAAAGGTCGCCATTTCAGGTAGGTTGCTGAATTAACGTCGGAATGGAGCACCACAACGGCCTATTGACGAAGGTGCAGTATCAATTCCAAAGGGAAAGATCGAAGAACACCTCACCATGGTCAGATGACGAAGGTCGGCATTTCAGATATATTTATTAAAAAATTGTGGATTTATTGGTAGAAATGTTAGCACAATTGTGTCCTTTCCACACAAGTATTTTACAGTGCCTTGCGTGTGAAGTGAATGTTTCATGCACTCCTTTGGTTACAACTAAAAGTCAATTCATCCTTTCATGTAGGTCCGTGCAATCGCATTACTATTCAAAGAGGCAAAGCAATAAAATCTCTTCTCACAAACGTCTGAAGAGTACAAGACAAGAGGCACCTTTTATTCCGTCCTGGAAACCTATTAACAGGAACCATTAACAAAAACAGGCTTTTTGGTAGTTTTAATAAGCAATCAAAAATTAATATTGCGAAAATAATGTATTTTAGAAACTTAATTATGGAACTAAACATTTAATCCTAACTATTCTTTCATTGTGTTGCTCCAGTGCGACGTTTATTCAGTCACCAACCTAATTATACTTCGAAAAGGAGCGGCATCACGCTCATTTGCCCAGGTCTTTAAAAAACTACCTTGGACTCGTGATATAACAGAAAGTTTCAAAAGAAAATCTTATAATTTGAAGTTGATCATTTAACAAGGCTTATTAAGAAGCAGAAACCAAACTTCTAATTCGAACAATATGTCCTTTAACATATGTTTATTTAATCTTAACTATTTACACTTGACCTATTATAAGGCGGTCTGCCTACAAAATTGGATTATGGCTTTTGTTAGGGGCCAGACCCTTCAAAAGGAGAACTAGATCGTTCTCAACCGATTACATCGAACGCCTGCCACGCATTAAACACATAGTTAATTCGAATCCTTTGCGTGGAGGATAACACAACAGCGCCATCTGGTGTGACTACTCACTTTTCTACACTCCCCACCTGTGAACTTGTACAATAGTTCACACAAACATTAGTAAAATATTCAAAGAAAATATTTAATTACGGAAATTACACAATATAATGAAATGAATTTAAACAATACCAAAATACAATAACATTTTAAAAAATTGCAAGTTAGCACTAACTAATAAATTGAAATTAAAAAAAAGAACACATTTTCAAATACAGTTCACATATACAAAATATATCCAGTAATAAGAAAAGTAAATGTTACTATGATGATTAAATGTTGTAATATCAAATGTTATATTTAATAAAAGGGTTGGCAAATAGTAAATGACAGTTCAATTAATTATCTTGCACTTCCAGATTGTATAGAAGCTGGACAGGTCTTCTCAGCTGACCTGAGGCCGTCTGAATGAGACAGGAACGAATTTTTCCATCTCTACCTGGAAATACGTTCACAATCTTTCCCGGTCTCCACATGTTGCGAGGGTATTTGTCCTCGTGAATCAATACCACATCATTCACCTGGAAATTACCTGAAACTTTGATAGGAGAACATAAATTAAATTATCTTAATGCCAGTAGGTAATTTTTCTTCCATCGTCTCCAAAAATGAGTTGACAAAGTTTGCTGATGTTTATACCTTTTGACAATAGAACTTTTAGAACCTGTCAGGTCCGTGTTAGATATTTTAGAGACAAGAGAAAACAAACGCTTTCCCAGCAAAAAATGTGCAGGAGTAAGTGGTGAGGGGTCTGAGGGATCATCATATATGTAAGTTATAGGCCTCGAATTAATCATAGCCTCAATTTCTACAAAGACGGTTTCCAATTCATTTAAAGTTAACGAAGATTTTCCCACAATTTTCCTTAAACAAGTTTTGATCGTACAAAGTGCCTCTCCCAGAACCCTCCCCACCATGCTCCCTTCTCAACAATATATTTCCATTGTATTCCATTGTAGGAAAACAAATCATGGACAGCTTTGTCCTTGATGCAATTCCATATTTTCCTTAATTCCAGTTCGACTCTCTTAAAAGTTTTAGCATTGTCCGAGTATATCGTTCCACAAAGTCCTCGCAGTGAGATAAATCTGCGGAAAGCAAGTAGAAAGTTTTCTGTGCTTAAAGAGGGGACAAGTTCAAGATGCAATGCTCTCGTTGTTGCACAAGTGAACAGGAACAAATAGTGTTTCTCAGTACTTCCTTTAGTGTAGAAAGGTCCTGTAAAGTCCAAACCGGTCACAGAGAACTCTATCACCCTGTCCGGAGGCAAAGGAGCAATTTCCTGTGTCCCTGGTCGCACTTTGTACCGTTTACACACATTGTATTTGGCCAATACGGATTTGCCAATTGTCAACCTTTAATGATCCAAAAGCACTCTCTCGTCTGGGCACGAGTAGAATCTACTCCCGCATGGAGAACTTTGTCGTGAGAGTCCAAAATCACAAGTTCAGAAAACAGTTCCTTGTAGGATAACGACAAGGGATGTTTTTCACCAAAGTTCAATTCACAAAAATGAAGACGACCCTTCAATCTTAATAAGCCGTGCTCATCAAGTTCTGGATTAATTGATTAATTTTCGAATTTTTATCTAACAACTTTTCTGTGAGAAAGGGCCAAAATTTCAGTTCCAAAATGTTTTTTTTGAACAAATTTAATCCAATATGTTTTTGCAGAAGATATTTCATCAGCGGACAAAGGACTGTTAAGTTTTTCCGCATTGGGTTTGGTGTTTTCAATGAATCTCAAAACATATGCAGTGATGCGATACACTTTGTTTAACTTGCTAAATTTTGTCATGTCCAATAAAGGAGCACGAGAATGATCGACAGAGAGAAGAGAACTAACCGATTTTTGTTTTCTCTCTCATTAGATTCTGCTCATCAATTGGTTTCTCACTATTTATAGGCCAAGAAACCTCGGGCTCAATAAGCCAACTTGGACCATGTAGCCAAAGGGGATTAGTAACAACTTTGTGGGCACTCTTCCCTCGAGTTAAAAGGTCTGCAGGATTTTGCATTCCACTGCAATGACGAAAATCCTCAGGATCAGCGAGAGATTGAATATCTGACACCCTATTAGCCACGAATGGCTTCCAATCTCTAGCGGAACTCTTGATCCACCAAAGAGTTATTGCACTGTCACTCCATAAATACGGACGCTGACATAGTTCAGGAAGCAAATTTGTCAAATACTTTGCAAGTCTAGCTGCCAATAAAGCAGCTGTCAGCTCCAAACGCGGTAAGGTTAACAACTTCAGTGGGGCCACGAGACCTTTCGCAGGGACAAAACTGGTTCGATATTCTCCATGGGCATTCTTGTACCGGAAAAAACTGACCTCAACGAAACCTTTCGGACTTGCGTCTGCGAACACATGAAGACTAATTTCAGTTTTTTCGCAAGTTTCAAAATACTTACCTCTCGCCGGATTTAAACCCAATAGAATAGAATAGGATTAAACCCAATAGAACACATTTGGAGAGAACTGGAGGTTAGAGTACGAAGACACGACATTAAAACGAAAAGCGAACTAAAGACTAATGATTGAAGAATGGAGGAACATTGATGCAGAAATTACAAAAAAACTAGTGAACTATATTCCCAGACGTTTAAAAGCTGTTGTGGATGCTATAGGATATCCTACTAAGTACTAATTTACAGAAATATTACAATATTTACTAATATGTAGAGATTTTTTTAAAGTGCACGAAGACTTTTGTGATGTAACTTTTTTGCTATTGTACTTTTTGATTATTGATTTTCCAAAAAAAAGTTTTACTATGCTTTTAAAAATTTTTTTATGTAGTTTTGTTAAGAACAAGTTATAGATGTTATTAAAAAATTCCCATTCTGAAATATTATTTTTACTAATGGATAGAACAGTATTTCATTGAAATTCGTATGTGTACGAACACTTTTGGGAGCCGCTGTATATCAAGAAGTTTCAGTTACAAAAAATAATACTCCACAGCTTGATTTTCATCGGGTATCAGTAATCTTGTGAGGGCACAGGCGTGTCTGATTTCCTGGATGTATTTCTCTCTTCTGTGTCACGAGGTATCCTCTGATCTTTCCCTCCGGGATCGATCCCGGACTCTCGCCAATAGCCCGTTATGTTACTCAGTGTGAAGTTAATTAACTACCTACCTGTCTTCTGTGTCAGTGAAACTTTCCTTGTGTGGGGGTATGTCCATTCCCTTGACGGTGTCTTGTGTTTGGCACAGCTTGGCCAAATATGGCCCTTGCGCCATAAAACCTATCCCACCCAACCACTAATTTTGAATCTTGCCGACTTGACATATTTTTAAAGGTTTGATTTTCTTTAAGCAATTTTGATTCTTGGCTCTTTTAGGCTTTATGAAAGTTACTGTCAAGAAAAATTAATTTGGTTGGACTTTGGTATGCTGTAGTAATTTTAAAATGCTTGATAGCAACTACATCTTTAAATGATGTAAAAAAAATTAAATAGACGTGTTTTATATTGTATTGCAATTCGAATTGAAGTATTTGACATTCATTTCCAGAAGTGGGGCATAATTATATAATAGCAAAGAAATAATAAAAACATTGTAACAAATGCAATTAACTTTCTTGCATCAAATATTTTTATTTGCAGCAAGCCCGAAGGACTACAAATCTTCAATGATAATTAGTTCCTTTTTCAATTCTGCATAAATTAATGTTTAGAAAATTTGAATTTCCCTGAACAGTTCGTTTGATAATGCATTTATTGCCAGGCGATTAGGAAACGTTTCATGTGTCATAAAGAATCATTCAAAAAATTCAGGAAAGTATAATTTTGCAATGAGTGGATTGTATCTTGTTTTAGTGAGTTGATCAGAAGACAATTTTAGTAAGTTACGATACCTCTGGAAAACTTAAAATATTCTTTTATAATTTGCTTTCTCAAAAACTATGTACGAACCATATTTTAAAGAACTACATATTTACTTTTACTCCAACGAAAAATGTCACTAATATTTTCAAAATCTCGCTAAGGCTGGTATAATAAAATAGAATTCATTTTCAACAAATGTCAATGTCATAGGATTGACATTGTCAATGTAACGAGACTAACATTTGTTGAAACTGACATAAATAGAAATGGCATAATATAGGGCTATAAATTTTAAGTTTTGCCATCTTTTTCGTGTCTATTGGTTAAAAGGTTCCGTAGGAGAGTTTTGAAGCGCTGATTGAAGTGTTACATGGTATATTTTAAGCACGAATTACGAGGTACGTTAAAGGACAGCTTGTCAAATCTAAGAATTTTTAAACAAAAAGGCAAGGAAATATTTGTGTCCAACAGCTGGGAAAAGTTTATTTTACGCAGCTGGGCAATGGCACTCAAACGAAAACAATTGGTTCAATCGCCTTGCGTCAATCAACTCGAGTTAAAAGCAAGCCTACGAAAAGCTACTTCAAAACTCCACCTGCTCCAGCGAGTATAATCTGTATTTGCGGCAGGCATTTACGTCAGAGTTCTTCAATATTTGAATTAGAAATAGGTAGACATCTCTAGAACTGCGAAAAACGTGATGTTCTTTTAGAAAATGTTTTATACCCTGAGTTATTTTTATACTCAGGGTATAAAATAGTTCCAATTTATTGCTCCGTTTCACCTATTAACTTTTCCTGTCGAAGTGATATCTCAGTTCCAACAGACCCAGTTGATAGATCAATAATTACGGGTATTTTGTGAAATAAGTTTAGATTGTGAAGGCAATGAGATGAATTTTTATTAAAAACACGTCTTATTTTTTATAAACATTTTGAACGGGAAAAATATAACGAACGGGAAAATAAATAAAACGGCCAGTTAATGATTTCGGGTTAAAAACACAAGTGAAAGTTATTTCGAACTCTTTGAAATTACAAGGCATTGGAAAATGAGTTTTCGAGCAATAGTCTAACTTATATTTAACCACTTCCATTTAAGATCCTGTGATCTATTAGCGTTTTTCAAATCATGGACGTATTTAGGTGGAGTGTCCAAGAGGTTTGAGCCCTCCTTTAAATGTTTTTGGTGTTAAAACAAGAATCTATGCAAAAAATGGAGTTTTTGTACATTGAATATTTTTATCCCATTTCAAGTTATTTATCCACGTATGGTGTTTCCTTTTGTCTGTGTGCCCGCACTAGACAAAAGGAAACACCTGAGTATATTTTCATGAAACTTTGCATACTCTGAGTACTTACAATAAATTAGTTTATATACTTACAATTTTACACTTCAACCATTTATTATTCTCAAAAGGAAAACCTGGTTAAATTAAATTTTTATGACATACTTATGTCAAGAAATTTTAAATAAATATTTGTCAACACACACGGTTCCGCAACCTGTCATAGCCGCCATCAATTTCTATCCAACTCAGAAAATACTTTAGTTGCAATTGGCTCCAATAATTTGATTATCCACCCTTTGTGACAACTTCACTGCGTCAATCTTTTCGTCTGTCTTCCCGTTTCGTATGCTTTTGTGCTTGTGAAAGTATAGCATAAAATTTATTTAGTAAATTTTCATAAAAATTTTTGCTTCGTGAGTACATTATTTAAATTTCCTTTGCTTACATATTCAAGTGTTTCATGCTAAAACAGCTGAATAACTGCTTAAATCAACCTTAATTTTGGCAGTTTTGCAGAAGCTAGGGTGTAAATTGACATTATGATTACTCAGATAGTTTTACCAGTACAGCTGAAAAAAATTATTTTTACAGAATTTAAATTTTAATACTTTATTTAACAATTTACGAACATTTCGGACAGATGGAAAGAGAATAAAACATTCAATTTTGCACTAGAGCATGGAAGAAATTAGTTATTTTATGTCCAATATCTAAAGATGCGTGTTCATTTTCTGGATGGCATGTGTTCATTTCGACCAACTTTCCACAAAAGTTCTTGGTTTAACACATGTGGTTGTAAAATTTTGCTTCATGAAAAGAAGTAAAACATACAGCACAAAACCTTTTGAACCAAGCCTGGCAGCTAATCGAATTTATTCATTGCCCTTTAAAAATTTTTACATAACGTAAGTTTCCTTTACAAAACGACTAAACTCATTAAAACTTTCATTATTTTTCATATTTAAAAAAAATTACTTGGTTTTATTCAAAGCTACACTCACTAGGCAAGTAACACTATTCTCATTCCAAACAAGTAAGTGGATTCCATTCGAAACTAAATCGATGAACTGAAATAAAAGTTTTAAGAATTTAATTTCAACTGCATGCAATTTAGAGTAAAGCAAATTAAAATGGAACTTTGCCAGCATTGAAAGAATATTAAGATTAGAAAATATCCGAACTAGGACTATTAAAAATTCTGTCAGTGACAGAAGGCCAATGTTTCCTACTTTACGAGTTGAAGCTATATCTGAAAAAATTTTGTTGAAAATATTTATTTTCTTTAAAAAACCGGTCACATTCATAAACACCCAAACCGAAAATCGACTTTTGTTAATGACGAATGTTTTTTTTAGTCACTTTAGTAATTTCACCTTTCGTAATTTTTCTTATCAGGTATGCGATGTGTGCGAAATGGATTATTTGATGGATATACATGCATACGATTTGTGAGTTCAAAGTAAGTTGTAGAAATTATAAAAATATCGCAGTTAAAAAATTATTTTCCAAACACTTAGATGATGTTGGCACTTTTCTACAAAAGAGTGATTATTCTGGTCACTTTTTCAATCTACAGTTAATCAATTCAACCTACCTGAGTAAATTCGGTTGAATTGCGCAAATTTCAATGTAGCTATTTGCAAAATAATTTTAGGCTCCGATTTGCTACTTTTTTTATGAATGAATATCTTCTGGGAATATCTGGTATCCGTATCTGATCTGAGCAAAAAATGGGATACATGAATCCTGACGAATTTTTTAAAGAGCCGGGGAAATCGTTTCGGTGGGCCACATCTAGCCGGCGGGCCAGAAAAACCTTTTCGGAGAGCCGTTATTTGACCGAAGGATTTCGTAAATCTTTTCGAAGGACCGTATCTGATCTGCGAGCCGAGTAAACCTGTCAAGCCGTATCTGGTCTGCGGGCAGTGTGAACTTGTCCGGAGGGTCGTATCTGGACTGCGGGCGTGATAAAAAATATTGGGAGGTTCTATCTGGCCTGCGGGTCGGTTAAACCTATCTGGATGGCCGTATCTGGTCTGCCGCCCTGATAAAAATATTTGGAGGTTCCGTATCTAAATTGCTGGTCGGTTAAATACATCCGAAGGGACTACATGACCTGCGGGCCGGGTAAACCTGTCTGTAGGGGCATATCTGGACTGAAGGCAGGTTAAACCTATCCGGTGGGCCGTATCTGGGCCGGGCAAACCTATTCGGAGAGCAGTATTTGTACTGTGGGTCGGTTAAACCTATGAGGAGGGCTGGATCTAGTCTGCTGGCCTGATCAAAATATTTGGTGGACTTATTTCGTCTATTGCCGAACGATGAATCGACAGTCCGAAGAGTTGAGAATTGATGGTCGACCAGAGCGGGTCTGATTAAGCAAGCTTGAAGAGGTACCAAATCTTTTAATTATGGACTGTATAGTAGAACGGGGTCTCCCAATCACATACGAAATTTGATTTTAAAGTTTTACCGTCTTTACGAAGCTTTAAAATTCTTTCTCTTTCCAAAACAGAGGTCTCAGTACCTTTCCGTCCCATTTCGACAATTTATACTTCGAAAACAAATTTCAAGTTAACTTTATACTGAATATATATACTCTCTAGCATTCCAATTCATTTACCAACCTTGTACTTCTGAAACCAATCATGAAACGAGAAAATAAATTTGCATTTTTCGAGTGTACGAATACTTTTTACGCGTGAGAAACACATTTCTAATTTTTGCAGTTAAGTTTTAAAAAATAATTTTCAGTATATTTTGGTTATTGGATAAAAATACACTTTGTAAAAGATTATTCGAACATGTAATAATTATTTTAATGATTTTCATCGAGTCTAAATGTTAAAAACGCGTTTTTCACTTTAAAATTCGCACTTACGAATACTTTCTACTCACTGTATATACTGAATCTAGTGCAATCAACGAAAATTGAATTTACACGAATCAAACAGGTGAGAGACACGTCTGAAAACATTTGAAAAATTTATTAAACGAAATACTCAATCAACATTACTGCAATTTGATTGGATTAAGAAACCGGAAGATGTAACAGGGTGCTATTAAATTTGTGAACGGTCCTAGATCTGCTATTAAAAGTGATAACCGTAGTCCAAATATTGAAACGCTCAATAAATAGGGTGATTCGAAATTTGTTGTGTATGTGTGACCGAATTTGATGTTGCACTAAAATAAACATTTGCTTTTATTAGAGTGTATGTCCGCAACTGTTGAGTGTAGGTGATAGAGGATGTCAGTTTGGCGCATTTGCAAATCGTTCTTTTTTTCTATAAAACTTTTGTCATTCGCAACGCGGATTTCTCACGCCAAGGAGTATTACACGAATTCTGAGACATCGACCTTCTTATGAAATAGACGGATCATGTGGGCGAAGTTGCTGTCGTAAGATCTCTGAAGAGTAAATCACAAATCGACTTAGCAGATTGGCTATGGAAGCGTAGACTAGTGTTTTCGATCACGGTGGATCACTTTAATCAATCAATAATTTAGGATTCACACACAACCACGTGACAAATCTTCAAACCTAGCAACTAGAAGAAATAACATGAAGCTGCGGTCACTTGCTCCAGCTATTTCATTTTAAGGTCGATGTTGAGATGGCTGACATACATAAAACGTATGAGACTGTATGGAAACGGAAGAGCTGCTCAAAAGATTGTATCGTGAAAGCCGCTTCACTAATAAGCGAGACGAATCGTCAAACATTTGTGTGAGCGATTGGGACACATTCGAGTCTGCTATTTTGTATAATGAAGAGCCCAGCTCTTTTCAAACTAGGATTCATTATAATGAACACCGATATGAAGTAACAATACCTAATTAAAGCCTTTCTGGGAAGTTGACTTAATTTAAGAACAGTTCATTTCATCGAACTGTTTCATCATAAGGATACATTTGCTATTTTTGCCCTTGGGTGCTCCCATGAATAATAATAGACACTGCTTTTCAGAGTGGCTTAAAACCTCATAAACCCCTTAGGTTAAAATGAATTTAAAAGTATATATATTCTTTTTTTTTCGGGTTTTGGGGCATAAGCTCCAATAGGGACGCCTATCAAATTAATATTATATATATGCTTTTCCGGATCTATGGGACTTAAATTCCCATACCCCAGTGGGTGTGCCCATGAATTAAAAAAAGGATAATCTGTTTTATTCGGACTTAAGCTCTCCGCGCGATTCGTGCAATGTTCCATCACGTGCGAAATCCAAACGAAGTTTAAAAAAGAACAATTTACAAACGCGCCAAACAGCGGCGTTTAGCACCTACGATTGCGTAACACATTCGACAACAAAGGGGTTAGTTTTGGTGCACCCTACAATTCTTTAACTAACCAATTTACATGGGTCTCATATAAGTACATACTAAAACATATCAATAAACGGAAACATAATAAATTTGGTTAAAATTTTTATTTCAACATTCTCATACTTCAGACGACCGAAATAAATCCAAGATTCTTTAGAGACCTCTAAAAAATTCCAGAGAATTAAAATAAATCGCCTAAGTTAATGCCATTACCGAGAAACAGCGGAGTTGAACTTGTCTGGCTTATAGTTATTTATAGAAGCACAACAAATCTCTAGGAAATCACTGACTCGGCGTTGGATAACAGGATGAACGATCTAAGTAAGGTATCAACATCACCTACTATCCTTAAAATAGAAGCTCGTTTTTTATATCGGGAAGTTGCTTTTACTGACGCACCAAGATGTCAAAAAAGGTGTGAAACGAAATGGGGGCGTGAGAAAATTTAAAACATTTCATCACGAAACTACAAAAATAAAATAAGCAGTGAAAAGGCGGGCGACAGATCACGCAGTAAACTGAAAATCGTATAAAATGTATGCAATTTTAAAAATCCAATGATTAATGGAAATGTTTTAATTTTTATTCGATTTCTTCATTTACATATGCTGCATGAATATGTGCCATGTTAAAATTCTTTTTGTTCCTTAAAAATTAGTATGCATTATTGAACGAAAAAAGTTAAATTATTTGAGATGAGATAAGGTAAATGAAACTTACTAATTCCAGATATTTAAAAAATGGATTTCTAGTATGATTAGATAAATTGCTGTGGTTGATAAGATTATTCACTTTCTTTTGTGATATTTTCTTTAATTTATAGTTATAAAATGTAGAGTGCACGAATATATTAACATTTTTTTCAAAGGAATGCAACGCCCTAAATCATCGATTCAGTCACACTCGTAAATATAAAATTTACGATATGGGTCATTCAAAATAAGCAAAAAATAAAGGAAAAAAGCTATCCGTATGGTGAAGGATTTTCATGAAATTTAGTACAGGTATGCATGCATTTAGGTATCCAAAATACTTTTATTCATTAAATATTTTGAGTTTCAGGCATTTTAAGGACATGCAACTTTGAAGGGAAGTTGTGAAATCGCTTAATGTTGCATGTTTGAAAAGATTTTTCTCAAAATCTACTTAACGCAAACAAAAATCTTTTATAATTTTGTAATCTGAAATTTTTTCTTTTAAACTATCCGGAAATAACAATTTTAATCATTTAATCTAAACATGTTGCAAAAACTGAAAAATTGCTAATTTTTGACAAAATTGAAACGTTTCTATGGGCTAAAGAAATTTAAAGGTATCGTTGAAATTGATACTAGTTACAGTGCTAGGTATAAAATTATTGCTGAAGTTGGTCTACATCCTTCACGCTTAAAATAGCAAAGGAAAATTACAAAAAGGAAAAAAAAAGGAAAATTTTCCACTCTAAATATGCATACAAAATCAAATGAAGAGCTCTGACGAAAACCATATTTTAAAGGAATTTAGTTTAATGTCTAAAAAATTTCAGAATTGCCCTTTTGAATCCTAAAGCAACAAGACGAAATCGGTGAAACTCAAAAACACGGTATCGGCACGCCACCAAATTGGGGACTGAAAGTTTCGTCACCAAACTACTCTTTGGATCGGCCTACGAAGAACTACCATATTTCAAAAGTATCACTACTGGCGAGTCATTATCGCCAATTGTTGATGGTTCTTGTGTGAATTGGATTGGGGTTTTATGGCGCAAGGTCCCCAGAACTCTTCAAATTCACTTTCAATCTGAGGTTCAATTTTCTGTTTGAATTCCAGCATTTGCGGCAATTCAAACTTGGCCTCGCTCGTACTGCTTCTCTGGTGTTTCCGTGTAAGTGAAGCCAAAAAAAATTTCAAACTTCCTAACCAATCTCAAATGCAAGTTTTCTTTATCTGTAAACTCAGAAAGTTCTTTTAAATTAATTGCTATTACATGTGGATCTTTCCGCGGCTTCTCAAAAAGGCAAAATTTCTACCACTTCAGTTTGAAAATCGGGAATTTTAAATTCGTTTCTACCAAAATTAGATATTTTATTTATGTCTAATATTTTATATTTACAAAACGTATTTAATACTTACATTTCCTAATATAAACAAATAAAGATCACTAACAAAACGAACTTTCCACTGACTAAATGATTATTTCAGACACTTGGATTAAGCAAGAGAAAAGTATTTCAAAAGTAACTTCATGTGAAATTTTGCACATGCACAATAATTATTTCATTCTTATTTTATCGAAACTGAACTTTCATTATCAGCTGTGATAAAAAAAAATCACTTTCTACTTAAAATTGTTCCTGAGGCAAAAATAAGTAAAAGATAATGAAAATTTCAGGACATAATGTATATTTTGGTCTATAATGTTGAAAAATTTAGATGTTTTCGGAATATTTTATTTGTTTAATATTATTTTTAAAAAATTGAAAAATCGCAGCCTTGTATAATTTCACTTTTTAAATGTTTTTAATTCACTAAGGAATAGAAACACAACCAAATTACACTACACTATTTGTAAAAAATATGAGTCATTCTCTTTATTAAGAATATTTTTATCTTTTCATTTCTTGACAATTTGTAGCAAATTGGTAAAATTTCTTTTTTCGTCAATCTGATTTTGAAAGGACGGCTATTGAATTATATTATGAATTTTCTTAAGATACCTTTTTCTGAAGAATTTAACCATATAAAAATTTTAAATTTGTGTCAATGACTTATTGAAATATAGGGTCACAAGCATGCTACTCTCAGTGCTAAAAAAATCAAAATTTTCATAACCTTGAACCTTTTAAATTCATCAGATAACAAAATATACATTTCTGTAACTTAACATTTTGCAGTTGCTCATTACTGTGACCTATTTAAAAACTGATTTTTATTAAAAATGTCAGTCACAGCTCATTTGCTTGAATCTTGCATGCATTTTAGCAATATTGCTGAACCACTAACATGTTTATTTATGTTTGCACATGCATCTACAGTAGATATTCTCCCACTTTATTTCTTATACCGTAAATTATATGAAGACAGGCTGGAAGAGGCAGATAGGTTTATGTTTGCACATGCATCTACAGTAGATATTCTCCCACTTTATTTCTTATACCGTAAATTATATGAAGACAGGCTGGAAGAGGCAGATAGGGAATTGAACTAATGAGGGTATCAATTGTTACACTGATGCTTTACATCCTGAATTAAAGTGAGCCACACAAAATAGAATATCCATTACCTTGTTATTTTGGCACAAGTTACAGCTATCTTTTCAGAATCCTAATTTGAAAGTCTAACTACTATATTTAAAATTGATTATCCCTTTAACTACCTTGATGAAACTGAAGAGTTTACAATTCTTTTAAATTAAAATTCTAAGATTCAATTAATGCCAAAGTTCGTACCCCCTTTTCTGTATGATTTGAAATGAATGCCAAAACTAATTTTAAAAATGTGTTTAAAAAACACTAATAAAAAACTACAGCCCCATAATTAGCAATCCATATATTTACATAAAATGATTTTATGTTGAATACTTTTTAAAAGCAGACAAGAGCTGCATAGATCACATTAAAAATCTGACAAAAATATATTTTATATGAGCACTTTTGTGCAGTTCGAACCTCCACCACTGATCAGTGTTGTTTCCAATTTATTTCTCATGTGTATATAAAGATTTAAGTAAAAAATATTGCCATTGCAGAACTTCTAACAAATTTTATCATTTATATATTGAAAAGAGCACTGCTGCCAAGAAAACTAAGATAATATACTATATATATGCATTAATAGGTGACGATTGGAGGTATTTTAATAAAAAATTGTATAAGAACAAATTTTATCGTCATTTATTTAGTAGCCCAGTCAATAAAGGTTTTGAATCGGAAATAATTAGGGTAAGCTGAATTTTACCCTATTGATAGACCTACTACAAGAGGAATATTTTTACTAAAGTCCCCCTGGAGCTTCAAAATGCCAATATTTACGGAACAGCCATTATCTGTTACTAATGATCAAATCAAGTTCAACTTTTTTTGTTTTGTTTGTTATTAAATGGGCTTCATATTGGTTCTCTTCATATTTAGGTTAAACCTAATAGTTTTTTTATAAATTTAAGAAAATATGGAAAAAGTAGGTTTTTTATTTTGAAACTTTTGCGCTATTTTTTTTATCATATTATGTAAAAACCCTTCCTATAAAAGTTATAGCCTTACTTTTTTTAATCTACTGATATAGTTTTATTTATATGCGATATGCTAACCCAATCATTGTGAGCAATGTGACTTACTGTACTAAGACTTGAATAGTTGATCATGTAATTTGTGAATGAAGTAGATGTAATGAGATTACATCTACTACAAGATGTAAAGTAGATGAATGGGATTATGGTTATTAAATCTACATCTTTAAATTGGGTTTAACGAGGAAATAACAATGGTATAAACAATATAAAATGATTTTTTTATACAATTTCTAATGCTTATGCCAGTTTTGGTTCGGGGGATTTCCCTTAACCCTTTTCACTAAGGGCCATTCCATTATCCACCACCTATGGACCTGCCGTGTCCCTGACTGGCAAAACCTGCAGATGTTTAAAGACACTGTATCACATAGCGATAAGTGCTTTACAACATCATTGACCACCCACCACCACTAACATGTTGTATACTTTATTCATTTATCAACCAGCTCTTTTTATGTTTACATTTTATTTACATTTGTTGTTTCTATCATTCAATCGTTGCTTTTTTACAATATGTACAGCTTTCTTCTCGAGAAGATGGATCCACACTATCTTCCTCGTAATAAAATGGTGAGTTTAAGCATAACCCAACAATGGTTGATCGAATGTCACAATACAGGCACGGTTTTGAAGCATAGCTAAGAGCAGAAAAAATTGTTGCTAGGGTCCAAGTTTATGATTATCCTAATACGTATGGTCTCACTTTTCTCTAGTACTCATAGAAGTCATGAATCCATTCCACCCAGGCTGGGTGTTTGAGCCAGTAAGCCACATAACATTGATGGGAAACATCGCGTGGTGCATTTCGAAAGTAATACCTCTAACAGCTTTCAAGTCAGTTACATCTTCGACTAAAATATTGGACAGTCCATTTCGGAGGTTTCTCTTTCCGTAGGAGAGCAAACAAATCGTTTCGTGGTTAAATGTTCCTAATGAAATTCTTTTGCCCTCTATCTGTGTTTCAACGCATGTGCTGGGTGCTATACATTGTATCCCACCCATTGCATGGAAAGTGTTTAACCCGTCCAGCGTTCGTACGTTGACGTCCGCATTGTCAAAAACACATATCGAATAAATGCTTCACTTATTTTAGGTGATACTGCATTTATGAGGGAGTTCATATCAACAGGGAATACTTCATTGTATGAAACACAAACTCCATTGCTGCAAGTAGGTCAATCAGAAGTTTAGATCCATACAGCCTACTAGCAGTTCCTGCACGGCATTGCTTATGCCATCATTCTTGTTATGTTCTCACTGATTCTGAAAAAATTTAAAAGAAAAACAATTTTAAGAATGAGTCCCACCACCACCCGACATGAAACGGGCATGTCGCCTCATTCCTTCCACCTTACTGATTCTTGCTTAGAGCTTCAAGATACAATATGTTCAATGTTCTTCCATTTTGAGCTAGGATGTAAAGATTCTCGGCTTTTCCAACTCTTGAACAACCCACATACAGTTGACCGTGGGAGAAACATGATTTAATGAGATCGAGTCCTACAACTTTCAGTGATTGTCCTTGTGCCTTGTTGATGCTCATGGCGAAACTTAAACGAACAGTCGTTTAAATTGGAATGGGAGATCCGAAGGGATGATTGGGATCCCAGGAATGAATGTCTTCACCTGCGGCATGTCCAGTCGTGATGGTGGCTTCAATAATATTCGGCATCAGTTTCTTGAGTCGTGTTCCATTGCAGAGTGAAGGTGGATGGAGATTTCTGAGAAGCATAATCGGTGCCCCAATCTTGATTATCCGAAGTAACGGCACCATTTCCTAGTTGAAGTAGGTTATCTGCAAATTGCTGGGCACAGGGATCACCGTTGACATGAACTCGCATGTTTGTTTATAGTCCAAATATATGAATGTCATTCCAAATGTAAGATGATTCTAAGCAGGCCTGCATTTCATCCGCCCTGGTTCCAAGGGGAATAACCGGAAGTGTCTGTCAAAAGTCGCCCACCAACACCATAGTGACGCCTCCCATTCTATCATTGTTACGTCTGATGTCTTTCAACGTGACATCAAGTGCTTCGAATGCGGCTTTGTGGGATATAGTACATTTATTATCCCAGACAATGAGTTTGCAATCATGTAGAACCTTTGCCCTTCCTGCATTCTTGAAATGTTACATGTAGGAGTTTCCGCGTTTGCCAGATTTAGGGGTAACTTGAAAGCCGAGTGAGCTGTTCTACCTCCTGTCAATAGAGTTGCGGCAATGCCTGATGAAGCAACAGCCAGGGCAATCTCGTTTCTTTGTCGCACTTTAGCCAAAAGAAGATTGATGAGAAAAGTCTTCCCTATACCGCCAGCATCCAAAAATAATATGCAACAGCGCCTATCAAAAACTGCTCTTGCAATATTGTCAAATGCTTCCTTTTGATCTTGGACTATTTTTGGCTCATTCTCCTCTATGTATGTTGCGAGTACATTCGCGTCATAGTTTCTTTCCGAGTTCTTCACTCGATAGGACTGAATCACAGTTTCGATTGGGTTGCGGTAGTCCAAAGCTTTTTAGGTCCGATCCACCCAACAATATGTATAATCTTATCGTCAATGTAGATTAGAGCTATGTTGAAGATGTCATCACTGTAGTCCAGATCCATATTCTGCTGCTGTACGCGTGCTTGGTGCAGTATGACTTCAGACAGGTTCTCCTTAGGGTACATCCATACCTGATCGGGAGAAGACATCGAGCATGTTTGTAGCATAACAGCAAACAGATTACGTAAAATCTTTGGCGATCGAGATGCAGCTGCTTCTTCAAGTGCTTTGTTCCTCTAAGCTGGCAAGCTGGTGTACACACAGCCTAGTGCATCGCTGGACCTTATTCCTGCTTGTTCTGGTACAATTTGTCCTTGTTTTCAACGGTTCCATGTCTTGTTTCCGTTGTCCCAAGTGTAGTACTTTGGTACTTGGTTGTACAATAGGGTGCGTGGAAACTCATCTTGGGTGTAAAGTGTGAAGAAAGACGTCAGTGCTGTTTCCAGAGGTGCTTGGACACGTTGAGCAGTATTTTCTGTCTTGAAGTAGACTCTCTGGCCATTCTCAAGGTGCTTAGATGAACGACTGTGGGGTGGCGCTCGTGAATTGATACTGACGAATTTCAGTAAGATCATTCTCTCCACTGGTCAATTCAAACACTGCCATGTTGGATCCTTTGTTAACATACTTACAGACGTACTTTATAGACTTTACAGAATTGCAATACTCTACGTTGATATGCGCATTGAAAATTTTTGTTAATAGGGGGCAATACGGAACAATCCACGTATTGCCCACAGATACTTCTGATCCTGGAAAATTGATGTTTGCAGTAAATCCCCCGTCTTATGATGATCTACGATAAAGAGGATATCCGTCTTGTCCTGTATGTGTCTCTTTCAAAAAACGGAGTGGGAATCGCTTTGTGAAAATTCCATCCTTCATGCTTGGAGAGTGGATTTATGCATCCACAGGGGGCCGTGCACCATTTGCTTCGTTACAATGCAAAAAAGTTCTGGGTCTTGTGGATTAGGGATTTCTGCACTGATAAAGTCATCCACTCTGAACGTGTAATGAGTCTTTGAGCCAAATCAGAATGTAGGCATGAGGAAGCCCTCGCTTCTGCTACTCTCGTGTATATATGACACTTAACTTCTCCAAAAATCTTTGCCTTTGTGATGAGACTCATCAGGGTTTTTTGCTTTTGATGAAAGACTCTTGCCAACAAATCACGACGATCCTGTGGTTTTTACCCAACAAATAGTTCTTGCTGTATCTCTGTCCAGTTTGGATTGCTTGTAAAGGTGATGAAGAGGTCCGGTTTACATAGTTTCTCACATAGGTCATGGCATCTTGAGTACGCTCGTGCATATACCTGGGACCCCCAGTAAAGCTGGAAGGCAAGATGATCAACTAGCCAATGCCTGTAACATTTCCAACGTTTATGACCGCATCCCTGAAATGTGCATACTGTTCCACACTCAGCGTCCTCTGATTTAGTCGTATGTACAACAGCCTTTCCGATTCAATCTTGGCATATATGTCAACGATAAATTAATGGAACAGGTCTTTACTTCTCAGTAAAATGTTGAAATTTGAAGAGCGTGCCATCCTGTGAGCGTAGAACTGCATAGCAGAAATCTTCGTAGTTAGCGGTATTCCTGTAGTTGGGTTTGTTTATCGCAGTTCAAAATTATATCTATCCTTCCCCTGCCAAAATATGAGTGGATACCGTAGCGCATCGTAGGCCTTTGCGTATCGGGAATTGTCTTGATGATGCCACTTCTTTCTTCTAAAACTATGTCTCTTGCTCCATGTTCTCCCACCATGATTAAAGCCACTTCTCTTGTTGTCGGTGCATTGAACCGCCTCTCATGTTCACCATGTGGGGTTTTGTCCGCTAAGATTACCACTTTGAATTCAGGGCTGATCTTATCCATGGCCGATTTGAAGCTGTGGATGTAAGAGTTGTGATGATCCAGCATATATTATAACTGGAGTACTGTCTTGTCTCGTCTGCGGAACGTGTTTGCAACGCTGCTCTGCTTGTTGTGTACCATCTCCACAAAATATATTTGCAGAAAATTAGGCTCTTCGTTTGGTAGAGGGTGTACATTCCCGAGGCGGTGATAAACTTGACTCAACCTTAAATGTCGACATGTATCCGGACTCTAATTTCTTTTGTCTTGTCGAAAGAGGTTATCTGGAAACAGGAATTGTATTTTCTAATATTTGCCAGGAAATGTTTAGCTTCTGCTGAATTTCCAATCAGTAAAGTACATAGGGGTTCGGCTGGATCCATTAACCGTGGCAGTTGAACCTTTCCTCCGTTGCAGAACATACCTGGGACTTCACCTTTCCACTTCTTTGCTTCACAGTGTTGACATGTTACAGACTTTGATCCAATGACGCACGAAGGATCAGATACATAATCTGCTGATGGGTCGTAATTAAAAGCTGCATTCTCTAAATTTCTACAGATGCGCATTCGAGCAGCACTTATTCCGGTTCTAACTTGCTGTTGTCTTGTTTCTCTTTCTGGGGTGGATTCAGCTTCTTTCATTTCTTTCTGTTATCGCGCTGTTTTGTTCGAAAACGTTTCTTTTTTCTGGGAGGCTGGGGCATCTTTAAATATAACGCTAAACCAAAATAATGTAGTTATTTGCCTGAAATAAAAATGAGATTAAAATTACAGAAATTATACAAATTCAAAAGTAAGTTATGAGATAACCACTACTGAAAAAAAATGTGATTGAATCTTTAAATATAACGCTATACTTTTAAAGTCTTGTTATGTCACCTCACTGATTCCGACAAATCTAAATGAATCCCAATTTCAGCAAAATCAAAACCAAATTAATAAGTAATAAACACTGTTACTTCATTTCATGTAATTTATTAACACAAATATTATACTATTTGCGAAAAGTACCCAAACGAAAACAAAAAGCAATACAAAAAATTAAAAAACAAAGTTTAATGTAATTAGGGGAGGTTGAAAGTGCCAATTTAAAAACGAAAGTGGTCCGTAATTACCTTAATTTTGAAGATAGGAATGAGGTGTACATTGATTAAACTATAATAAACACTGCTACTTCATTTCATGTAATTTATTAATAAATATATTATTTGTGAAAAATACCCAAACAAAGGTTCAATGTAATTAGGGTTAATAGTTTGTACTCACGATTGATGATCGTCCACCTCTTTGCCTGAAATAAAAATGAGATTAAAAAAATTCAAAATTAAGTTATGAAATAACCACTACTGAAGTAAAATCGAGTTAGTTATGAAATAACCACTACTGAAAAAAAATCGTGATTCCAGAGCGCTTTGGATACGTTCGATAGTGAACAGTTTCAAAACATTCTGCAGTTTTAAAAAGTCTTGGCTTATTGGCAAGAGCAGAAACTGTGGGATCTTTCACACTGTTGCCATTCTTAGGAAACCAAATACAAAAGTATTTCAATAAATTAATTATAAAATTTTCTAGATTAAATTTTAAAATTCGGGCTTCGAGGGACATTCAGTCACCTTTAGGACTACTTGTGTGCCGAATTTCATGACTGTAAGTGCTATAGATACGTCTGGACACCGCACACACAAATACTTCCTTTTATAAGAGATGAAGTGTCAACTCAATACGAGTTTGAATAGGTGATAGAAATGACCTTGGTCTGACAGCAGAAATTTTCGCATGGTTTATCACAGAACATTTTTTTCCAATTTTATTTACATAAGATGTTTTTTCTTTTGTAACTGTTAGTGAGGAATCCCCCTAAGACTTTCTGGAACCAAGTTTTCACCTCCGGATCTAATATCATCTATGCTTGGATATTTGTGAATCGTACTGTATTTTCTGTATGTGCTCTTTAAATGTCTGCTACGTGGTGTTGTCCTCGGATCTTTCCCTTTGGGATTGATCCCGGACCGTCACCAATAGCCCGTTGTGTTGCTCCAGTGTGACGTTAATTGAAATACTCCCCAAATACTACTTAATGTCTGCAGTAGCTATTACTATTCTCATACGTTCGGTAGCAGGATGTTTTTTTATCAACGGTACAACTGATCAATTAATTTATTATCAGTATCGGATGAACATACGTTTACTCTGCCAGTAATTTTGGGCAGAAGTAACCGGTCCTTAAAACATTCTTTAAGATTTCTCAAGTGTTTATCAGTGTAAGTCTTCTGGAGACCTGAAAAGCCTTTCATTATACTACTCTAGTTCTTGTATATAAACTGACACTCATAGCTATTTTCTATGTATTCGCAAAGTCTGTCAAAAGCTTCGCCTAGTTCTGACTGGCCTTCCAACTGTATCTTTGAGTGTAGTTTTAAGTCTATAACAGTGCTTCAGGTGCCACTAGGTCGCTAACATTAAGAGGCCTACATTTGACTCTCTCCCTCAGTCATATCGTTCATTACATTTTCTGATTTCTAATGTAGACAAGATGGACAGGTTTTCTGAGGTGTTGTGGACACTTTGAATCAATCAGTGCTGGTTTTCCACAGATGAAACAATCATTTTAAAAATCGGATTTCCCCTCCGAACACCTCAAAACAGAAGACGTCGAAGGTGCGGTTTCACGTTTCTTTTTGCTTCATAGCAGCCCTAATACTAGATGGACGAGTATATTTTTGCCTGCACGATTTGTGAACAGTAATTTTTGTTTTACGTATCAACCTCTCATGAAGTCCATCTTTTACTTGTAAACTTGCTTGAATAATCGATTCTAGTCCCTTCTCAACTAATACTGTATCGCCCTCCAACTTGTTTCCACAAAAAATACACACTGTATTTGAACTGCTCATTTTTTATAAAAAACATTACAATCACTGAAACTTAAAAAATGTCATTGAAAAATAATATACTGTACTTTGTAATTAGTTCTCTGGATATCTGACTGAAGAATAACAAATTCATTACATGTTTATGAATTAAAATTACTCACTAAATCCTTGACTTGGCTTGTTGGAGTTTTATGGCGCAAGGGCTATATTTGGCCATGCTGCGCCAGGTACAAGACATCAAGTAATAGACAAACACACACAATGAAAGTTTTACTGACACAGAAGAGAGAAATACACCCAAGGAGAATGCACCTGACAGGAATCGAACCTGCGCTGCCTACAACTCGAAGATTGCTAGCACAATGGACATACCCACTAACAGAGACGTAACTAGAGGGGGCAGGCGGGGCATATGCCCCCGGATTGGGGGGGGGGCGCTAAATTGGCCTAGTATTTTTTTTTACTATAGATATTTATGTATGATAAAAAAAAGGAAGAGGAAAAACTTTTAGTAGACTACAAAAACTATAAAAGGAGCTAAATGCAGAATGTGTGAAGAAATAGCAGGAAAGCTTAACCTAGATCCTTTTTTTAAAGAAGTACGGAGGAGGAAGAAGCGGATGTTTGATGAGAAGGGCGAAGTTGAAAGCTATGAAATCTCAGAAGAAAAAAGTTCAGAATATTGATTATACAAATAATAGATCGGATTCTGAATGAACTGAGGCAAACGTTTCAAGTCATTCAAAACATGAAGTTTATTTGGTTACCTCAATGGAGCTCGGTTTGAAACAATGAATGGAGAAGAATTGAAGAATCAGGCACGAGTTAGCTATCACATATGAAGACTTGGACAAGGACTAGCTGGCGATAGAAGTGGAGAGTTTTAAGTATCATGCCTTGGTTTATGGTCGACGTTTCGATAATTCTTTTTAAAAGTCCATGGGTGAGACATCTGGAGATTTAGCAGGAATATCAGTAAAGGGTATTTATTGACTTGATACCAGTTTCTTGTTCCATTTTTTCCACGAATTTAATAGTGGATTCAGATGTGTGGCTGCTTGCTTTATCCTGATGCAGTTCTACTGATTGTTAGCACTTTGGGTAAAGATATAGTATTTCTTTTTTGAATATTGGGGATAAAATAGGGTCTTACAATAGGGATAATATGTGGGAGTTGATTTTTACATTTCCCCCTCCTTTTTACTTTTGATTTTCAATTATATGCAAAACCGGCAACAATCATAAATCTTAGAGAAAGTTCTCACGTTAAAGTTACAAAGTTGAACCATGTTTTAAGATTTTGTCCTCTTTTATAATTATTCTTTTTTATTCCATCTTTTAAATACACCCACGTCTCGTCTGTTATCAAAACATTTTTCCATCTTCTCCAGCTAAATGCTTCTCATACAGAATTCTGCAGCGAGTTCTGCTTTCTGCAATATGTCGTGGAGATAGACGATGAACATTGTATTTTTTGGCCTTTTTAAGATTCAAATCACTGTTAATTATTTTATTTACAGTTGAAACTGAACTTTTAATGACTTTGTAATAGTCCTCCTTTGACTTGGAGGATTCTCTTTTAAAATTAAAGATCTTACCTTACAAATATTCTCAGAAATTCTTTTCTTTTTTGGATACGTATTTGGAAGTATTTTTCCACTTTTACGCATTTATTCCTTTCTCATTAATATTACTTATCGTATATAGAAAAAACATGACTTTTAGAGTTTTTGAATAATTGAATAAGCATAATTCTCTCCGGAAAGAGAGAAAACATAGCCTTCCATCCATTGCTTATTTAAAAGTGCCATTTTGAAAGTAAACAAAAGTTTGAGTTAGCAGACGATAAATTATACTTTATCTAACTGCTGTGAAAATAAAATTATTTTGTAGCATACAATTTTTTTATAGCTCATCAAAAAATATCCGAACAGCCTCTGTATTTATCATAATTAAATATCCTATTCTAAAACAAGTCTGTTGTTTTTGATGCAACCCAGACATATCCCGATATCATTTAATAAAACCTTTTCATTTCATTTACAGCGATTATAAGTATGAAAGAATATACCAAACATGCTACTCTTAGATTATTTGTCAATGAAATATCTTAGAATTAATTATGTATTTTATCTTGTACTAAAATTGAAATTGCTGCAAATTAATCTATTTACCTTTGAAATCAAGCATTTACCATCTAAGTTTAATAAAAAAAATTTGGACCAGTGGAATTAATGTGTAGTGGTGATATCAGGTGTTGTCGAAGAGGGTTTTGGTTTGTTGGGAGGTGCGCCAAGGCGAGTTCTTGCCCCGGGTGGAAACTAGCCTAGTTACGTCTCTGCCCACTAAATCCTTAAACACACATTGAAAAAACTACTGGTACATGTTAAGCACACTGTAAAATTCATGAACACAAATAGTTTTAATTCAATGGCAGCTTTAATTTGAAACACTGGACAGAGCTTAAAGCGAACTTAAAACTGTTCCTTGACAGTGAACAGACACCAAATATAAGAAATGTTAAACTATTTCCTCCAACAGGCTGTACTCTACTGACAAGGTCAATATAGGGTGGAGTAGGGATGAGTCAGTGACAGTTTTTGTGGTAATAAAAACGATGTTGCCAACTTTGTCATCCTATGACTAATCAGCCGTGTCGTACGTCAAACATTTTTGCTTTCTCCCCCTCCCCAGCATTAGCATCACACGTAAATAAATAAAAGTGCATATCAGTACATTACAAAAGTATAGGCTTATAACTTTTATAGGAAGGGTTTTTACATGACATAAAAAAATATAGCGCAAAAGTTTCAAAGTGAAAAACCTACTTTTTCCATATTTTCTTAAATTTATAAAAAACTATTAGGTTTAACGTAAATATGAAGAGAACCAATATTGTACCCCATTTAATAACAAACAAAACAAAAAAGTTGAACTTGATCCGATCATTAGTAAGATAATGGCTGTTCTGTAAATATTGGCATTTTGAACCTTTGGGGGAAGCTCCAGGGGGGATTTTGTAAAAATGTTCCTCTGGTATATAAATATCAATGGGGTAAAAATTAGCTTTACCCTAATTATTTCTGAAGTTTGATGTTTTGGGGTCTATTGGCTGGGCTATAGATGATTATTCAAAAGGTGGTAATTTTACATGTGGCTGATATCAAGATGTTAGTTAAATAATTGCACTTTAGAACAGTGGAAAAGAAATTCATTTATTGTATAAAACAGGCATCATTAAAAACAGTTAAGGAATAGTAATGTCGTTATATAAACAAGCAGCAACGCAACACAAATAATCAGAAACAATCATAAAACGCTTACCAAAATATTTGAACATTTCAAAAAATAATTTACTATTAAATATTTAAACTTTATTGCTTTGTATAGAAATTTCAAAGCAACAAATATACATTTGTTACACAATTGACATAACACAGATCTAAGAAAATGTGTAAAAAAAATATTCAATTATACATTAGACGGTTAGCTAACAAAACAGCAAGTAACCATTTAAACATAAGAACTAGGTGAAATTATAAGAAATATCACATTAAGAAACCATTTTAATATTGTATTCTACTAAAGTGATTGAATATATTTAAGAATAGCATACTGCAGAAATTTTTTGATGACTTTACAAGTAGTGTTTAGACAGGAAAATCTGACAATTCCATATAAAGGATGTCAATGGAGATACTTTGATAAATTAATACTCTTTTTTACTATAAAAATGCATTTTTAATGATGCTTGTAAATCAGCAAATTTGTGAATACAAATATAACAAGTTGACAAAAAAAATAACAAGATCTTTTAATTGAGCTAACAAATTCATGTTTGAAAATTGTCTAACAAAAAATATAAGTGACTGAATTAACTCATTTAGTGATTTAATTCTCCATTTTAGGCAAAATATTTTCATTAAGTCCACTAAAACTTATTTGAGGATTAGTAAAAGGTACTGAAAAGAAATTATTTCAACATAAATAAAAATATGAATGACAAAATACTTTTGAGGTGGAGAGGGGCAAGATTAGAAATACAACTGTTTTTTACACATAAATAAAGATACAATATTTTTTCTAATAAAAATGCATTAGATATTTTAATATTAAATTAAAGTGATGATTTATAAATAAAAAAATTACAAATCTTGCAAAACAAATAAAAATTAACTAATATATCTTATTAGATGAGCTTTTTATCACTTGGCAATAAACTTTACAATTACTTGTAAAATAAACACCTTGTGGAAACACTCAAAAAATATTTTGACAATCAAACTGAACAACATATTCAGATTTTTCAAACTAATATAACATACTGCTTGCAACTTGATTCTTTGCTTAAGTTCATCTTGTGTACAAAACTTAAAAGTTAGCTGTTTTTCGGAACGAATTTTTTAACCCTACTCAGATTACAAAATATTAAATGCATCAAAATGAAATTCATTACAACTACAAAAATATCACAAACTCAGCTTAAAATTCAGATTGAAAATTATTCATAATACACAAAATAAACAAGTATCACTGGTCAATCAAGTGCATTGCATGCCTTGCATTTCTATACTGATTATAAATCAAGTATGAGAAATTTGATTAAGCTAAGAATATGTTGTAATGTGTTTGTTTCTCCAAGAAATAACATCCCCTCACAAGTAAGGGAATTAAATTAAAAGTGAATGAGAAAATAATGGAAATTTTGTGCAACAGAGGCAATTACATAAATCACTGACAGAATGCTAAATGATTTGTAAAAAATAATTGTAACCAATCCTGAAATGACTTTGGCACAAAGAACCTTATATGATAAAGCAAAACAAGAGTTTTTTTTAGTAATACACAGAAATATATACAAAATGTGCGAAAACTTGAACCAAATTTCACATTTTCATCACCAATTTAATCTGATTTGAAATTTGTACTGTCAGAACTCATTTATAAATAGAAAAGGAAATAAAACTGACAAGATATTTCAAAATTTAATTTTACATTGTTTTTTACAAATCCATGACATCATTGATCTGATGTATTTAGACTAAAATGTTAGATTTGTGAAGCCATTGTAACAGGAAACATTTAAATAAGACAATAAAGAGACTTGATATACACAATGGAGTAAAATAACACTTATGAAAACAAATACCTGATCGACAAGCTTTAAATGGACTTGTACTATTTTGCATATACATAACAAATTGATTATGTCTAGTAAATTAGGGAAAAATATAAATACATTAATGCCTATGTAGAATAATTTTATATGTGAAAATTGTGTACACTTTTTTAAATAGAAAGTGTACACAATAGCTTAATGACAATACAAAATGGTTCAATTTTAGATAAAGGACTTTGTAAATCATAATCTGTTTATGAACAAAGAAGTTATTAATCATTTCCAAAATTACCTGTACATTCATTAAAAAAGACCTTTATTTCTACTAATTTGTAAATATTTCTCAAAAGTTGAAATTTAAATTTTGAGAAATATCTTTTCTTATCAATCAATACATCAAAGCAACTTAAAAACATTTTTCATTCTCATGTACATGCAAAATATTTTAAAATAAAACTGAGTTTAACAGACAATCTCAGAAATATTTTTGAAGGGAAAGTAAATGTTTCTTTTACACATCAAATTTCAATATAATATCAATAAGTGCAAGTGTCACAAATATTGAAACAAAGATAGACCTTAAGGTAAAATGTAGTTTTCATTAAGTAGGGAGACATGCTTGCATTAGCTATTACAGCATCCTCATAACATTCCCAAATAAAAATATGCAACCATGTCTTAATAAAAAACTTAAAACTTTCCACATATTTTAGATTTCAAACTCACGGCCATTTTCCAATCATTTCCAATTTCAAATAGAAACTTCAAGTATAGACATTTTCACTAGTCATAACTTTTTAATTTAACTAGCAAGAAAACTTAAATATTTATTTTAAATAAAAGCATATTTTTGTAAAGATAAATTAAAATATTTTAACATGGTAGTAATCCCTTTAAGGGATTAATTTATTTAAAATGAATAATAGTGTATAGAAAGTTAGTTTTATAACATACAGTGTAAATGCCAAATGTGCACATCACAGATGAGCAGATTAAAAAGGTTAGCTTAAATTACTCATTGAAATAAATTCATTTTAAGGTTTTACGAGATGTATGCATGTGAATATCAAACCCAAAACACTGGCTTAATTTTTATTTCTGATTTCATAGTCTGATTATTGGTGCAAGAAAATTTATGCAGAAGCCTGTACCAATCAAAGACCAGATGAAAGTTGTTGATTGAATTGCTCCAATGTAATCTCTGAGGAAGATTAAACCTTTCTTTAGGTATACATTTGTAACTCGCAAAAACCGGGTCTTTTCCTAAAAAAATATAAATAAATAAAAATTAAAACTGAGAAAGTTACTTTATGGATTTCTATACTTTAATATCTGCATCCTTTATAGAAAAAAATCTGTTTTAAACCAGACACTATGGACTAAAATTGGTAGAATATTTATTTATAGATCTTAGGGAGAAGGCAATTAAGTCATTAAATATGAATAGATTTATTCATATCTATGAATGAGTATTAGTTAAATTAGGGGACTAGTGGCAACTTAAACAGAGCTCTTCCACAATTGCCATCTTTTAGCACAATTTTGGTTTTAAGTTTATGGTTCACTGCCAAAAGCGATAGTATTCATAACAACTTGGCAGGAGGAAACAATCAGAGACTATTGCCATTCATACATTGGAACCTTCTAACTTTTCACCTATTCAGAAATCAACTGTCTCAAGATTAACTGCCTTCTCCCGGAAGCCACAAGCCAACACATAACACAATTTGATTAGTATAAGTGCATACAAATGTTCACAATTTAGTACTTACAACTTGCTAAAGTGGATCATTTTAACTGGCTGGATTTGCAAGTCAAGGTAGCAAAAAAACTGTAGCAAATATCTAGTATGGCCAATAAAAATAAATTGCAGATTCTAGTTTAAAGCTGGAGATTGAGTTATTTGTGGACTACCATATTCACAAATTGGGTCATCTTACTTCTGAGCAAATAATTAAACAAATATGGAAACTAAAGAAATAGAAGATTAAGAGAAGGGGTTTTAGCTGTATTCACTACTCTCCATTGATCCTAGGAGAAATCAACACAAAAATTGGCAGTATTCCAGTTTCTGGGTAAGCAATGCTTCCTATAGTGTTTATAAGGCATCATTTATATTTCTTCACTTTAATTATTTACAGAATAGGCAAGTAGATTTGAAGTTTCAATAAGACTCATTCATATTTATGAAAACATTTCCTCGTGGTAACTACTGACACAAATTATGAGTTATTGCTTTTATTTCAATTTGTTTCCCCAGAATAGATTTTAAAACCAAATTGAAAATGTAATGTAAGGATTATAAATAATATGAATTTTCAGTACATATTTCAGTAAAATAAATTCAAGTTTTCTAAGGCCCTTGATAAACTATCATTTTAAAAAGTTTTCCAGGCCTAAAAACTATGCTATGAAAATGCTGAGGCAAGAAAAGGATGTCTTACCAAGGGTATGCCAGCTGCAGCTAAAAATTCAGTCATTTGCTTGTCATCCAAATTTCCACTGTTGAAATATTCTCGAACTTTTCGACGAGTCCACCAATCATTTCCTTTCCTACTAGATAGATTTAAGTTTTAATGAAATATTACAAATACATTAAATCAAGAGACTCAAATTAAAACTAACAATTCAAGCATAAAAACAGTAAAACTGCATAAGGTATTTAGGTAGCAATGACTTACTTCTTTGTACCACTAGGTGAAGTGTAGCTGTATTTGTAGAGAATTGCACGGATATACTTTGGTGGATTTTTGGCAGGAAATGGGAGACGCTCTGTATCCAAAAGCTTCAAAACTATAAGTGCAATAATTTGTTGTCATAACTTTGTGTTGAATTTTATAAAAATAGAGCCAGAGTTCAATTTTACATTGAAGGAGCAAGATATCAATCCTTAACAATTAAACAGTAGGTCACAATTCCAGGGAATATGGTTATGCATTTTAGTAAATATATTCTTTTCAATAGAATTAAGAAAGCATAAGACATGCAATGGAACACACCAGCATTGCATTCAAGTCTAATTAGATCAAATTCATCTTCAAGCATTCTACATGCAAAATATATTTCTGGATTTGAACTTTTTTTGGAGAAGATTGTCATTTCAAATACTGATAATTTTCAATAATTTCATATTACAATACATGTTAAAACATATGAAACGATTAGACAAGATATGCAATTATAATTTATAAGACTGATTTGAATCAGTTATTATAAATACAGAACACCAAGTTTATTAATACGACTTGTGCTGTTTACAAAATGCCACATTTATCTGGTAATTGGATAAGATTGCTGGTGTTTATTCAGTTTAAAATTAAATGTAATAATTTCTAACAGTAAAAGTCGTGTTCAAATTACTTTATGTAAACCAAATGTGCTCTTGTCTTCTGTAAAGGAGGCTTTGTCAATGAGACCAGAATAAGATAAGTATGAGGATTTGAATGTTTAAATTAGTTCGACAAAATTGTGTTCAGTGTTTCATAAAGTAATACAGAACTATCTCATTTTGGAAAGGACATTGAGCCCTCCAAAAATATGAAATCAAGGTTTAATGGTATTGTTTGCATACAATAAATCTGCAATGAGGTAAAGAGATTACTTTTAACAAATTAAATAAAAAACAAGGTATGCACTGAATTAACTTGTCACAAGTTATGCTCAATAAACTCAAAACATACCATCTTTTTCCCCATCCAGTAGACGATATATGAAACTCACAAACCATGGATTATGTTCATATGTGCCAAGGGCAGCAAACCACATTTGCCAATCAAGGCGAGGTTGGTGAGGAACTGTTAATCAAATACATGAGATAAAATTATTCAAAAAACAATTGTTATGCAAATCAATTTATAAAAATACATATACTGAGAAAAAATGATGTAATTTTACTGATTTAAACACAAGCTACACTTACTGAGAAAAGGTGGTCGCTCAGATAAACTTCCGGGTTTGTACAAAAAGTGATATTCTTTCCATCCTGTTGCTAAGGAGTTGCTGCCTTCAATAACTATTTCTGGTCTTCCATCAACACCTGTCATTCTATTTGATATACACAAAAAATACTTTCACAATTTGCAAGAAAAAAAATCTTTTTTATGCATACCTGCCAACCTTCAGGGGAAAAAATATGAGATTTTTTTCTCTAAGATTTTAAGAGGAAAAAATCTAAGATTTTTTACGACATAAAAGTAATGCGAATTGTCAGAAAAAGATGCCTGAAAATAATTTGTAAAGTAAAAATAATTAAAAGTGCCAAATTAATGATAATTGTACCAAATTAGGCTTTATGAAAGCAATTTAATACAGAAAAAGTAACCCTGCCTTCTACTCTTGCGTGGCTCTGAAGAGAAAGCAGAAAATTTTGGGTCAATTGATTTTTAAAAAGATGTGAAACCTTGTTAGAAGGTTAACATGCAAAAACAAGAATGGTAATCTCTCTAGCTGTGGTTGGTTTTTCACCAACTTATTATCACTGCTGTCGCTTACAATACTGAAGGATAAAGTTAGAATCTTAGAAGGATACACTAAAGACGCCAATTGTTTATATCACCACCAGTTCCCTAATTTCACTATTAGGCAAGTTCGAAACTACATGACTTGACTACCAATGCTTCACTGCAATTCAAACATGGCGTAACTGATTTGGCGACCTTTTACATATAAAATGGTGTCAAATATATGCAAAAATGAGCAATTGAACTCTTTCTTGAGTGTTTTAGAGGTATTGAAGTCTTGGAAATTAGAACCAAAGAAGGTTTTTATGACATCTAGCAATCACTGGTTATATGTTTTTCCAGTTTCCATGACTTGTTTGTCAGGGTTTTATGGCACAAGGGCCATGTTTGGCCACGCATCTGAAAGACTGGAAAACCAAGTTTTTTCTTTTCTGGAAAAATTGGAAAGTATGGATAGGTATAAACTGTCAAATTAAACTATTCCAAACAAATAAACTGCATTACCTTCGGAAGAGACCGTATGAATTTGATATATGAAATTCTTCTACTCTTTTATGCCATTGATGAACTATGGGCCACAAATTATTTCTAGTTCTAACATCTAATGAAGAATGTGGAACCTGAATAAAAAGATAAATTAAGTGACAAGAAAATTGTTTAAAATGAATAATCCTGAGTGAAATAAGACCTCTGCAATTTGTAAAAGTTCAACTTAAGTCAATGCATATTATGCTGAGTAGTCGAATAAGTAATCATAAGCTGTAATGTTAGTTTATGGAATTTTAAAAAGAGCTCGCTGAAAATCATTCTTTTCTATTATAAAAATTTAATTTCTAGATACTCAATTGGAGCTGCATTTGAAGACTTATTTTTCAGCTTAGTTGAATTAATAAAAGGATTAATTTCAAACATTACCTTCCAATATGCATTTAGATGTAAAAAAAAAACATTTTTAAAAATAATTTAAATTTAGAATAGAACAACTTCAATACTAATCAATTTATGTATGATTTGAATTCACAATTGATTTGTGAATTTATGGCATTAAACATTTCGTTAGCATCCATTACATTTCCATTTTAAGTAGATCTGAATTAGACTTAGTATACTCGAGTTCAGATTGGCTAATGCATTTAGACACTAAAATGGTCTACAAATGTTGCTCATTCACAAATGCACTTTTGATATATAATACAATCTTAATCTTAAATGCACTCTTCAATTACAATCTTGTTTTGAAACAAGCAGTATAGAAGTTTCTACTCCCATATGGTGGAGCAAGCCAGAGAAGGGGTTAAACACATATTTCAAGAAAAAATTAAAAATTCATACCAAGCTAATTATAAAGAGCCATGAAGCAGCAAATGCTACAAAAAGAGTTCCAATCAATGCATACAGCTTCTTAAAAATTCCAGGTTCTGTAATCGATCTGTAAATAAAGAATGAATACATTTTGTGATATTGCACAAAAGGGTGCAAGAGTCTAAGTATTATTCCTTCAAAATGGAGCATTTATTTTCAGTGACTCACTAGTAGCAATCAAACTAGAACCAATTTTGAAATATTTGAGAATTGCCCTACATTCTAATCTGTAAACAGTTCAAAAGTTAAGCAAACTAATTCTCAGTTTGTATTAATTGTTTGCATCACATTCATGTTTGATATCACAAGTGAATACACTTGAACAGCATGTGTAATCCAATTTATTATGATGCATAAGTTTAAATACACAACTGACTGCGCTGCATTAAAACTGAACTGAGACAAAGGCTAAACACCTTTATTTGTGTGCAACTTTTCTGCATTTGACAATTTTATTTAAGAACATTTTTAGTGATTCTCAAAAGATTATGGTACAACTTGAACCGCCCATGTCCAAACCTCAATAAGCCATCCCCTTCTTAAAAAAAACCCTGTTTAATTTCTTAAAATTCTTCCCTTTTATCACCTTTTCTTAATATTCTAATGTAAATTAAATATAAAATTATTCAAATGGCTTATTGAAATTACAAAAATAACCTTTAAAATGGACAAAAAAGTATAAAAAATGTATAATTGGACATTTTTAAAATTTAGCAGCATATCATGGCCGTATTTTGTCCACTGTTTTTCGAATGATGTACAAGAGCATGCCCAGCTCACCATTCAGGAATGACACCATAAAACTGTTTTTTTAAAGGGAAATGAGAGAATTTACCTATACACAGCCAAGAGTATATTTGTACAGAGGGCAAGAGTTCCAATGAAAATTGTAACTGGCATTGCATCTGTCAATAAGTTTCTGAATTCAGATGCAGAGAAGGCTGCAAGAGAAAAAGGATAAACATACTTGAATCATAGCTTCAATAACAAATCACAAAAGAATTACAGCCAAGCGGCTTAATACTTTGTTTCATGCTGACACATTTAGTAATTTTCTTAAATGTTTTGATAATTACATCTTCCAATTGACTAGTAGATATAACCGTATTTAAAAGCACCCTATACTTTCAGAATTACGATATGAATTCTTACAATTCTGTGACTACTACAAACTTCGTTTCTCGAACTTTTAATTTGCTTAAATAATTGTTATTTTAAAGGGCAATTTTTAAGGTAATAAAGGTAACCCACAACACAAAACATGAATATTAATACATAAAGAATACCTAATGTTAAAATGTGTTTCTGTAAGTTTTAAAATACACCATCCTGAAAAATGTTGAAAAACAATACAAATGGGCATAAATCAAGTATACATAATACAATATATTGAGATCATAGGAGTTAAATTTAAAAAATGATAGAAATAGAATAAGGACAATATGGATTTCTCTCAATAGTATATTAAATTTTGACTATATAATAAACAAGCCATTTTTTATTCCATTATTTTCCAATTAGCATATCCACTTAAGTGGACATAAGTAGCTTCACATCTAGAATAAAATGATACATCCTCATAATGATAACAGATCTGAATTCAGTCAATTCATAACTTTTAAAGGAAATTATAAAAATAATTTACCATTTAAGATAGTACAAGTATTAAGGTTATAAGAAAGTCAGTTATAATAATGAAATTCTTGTTACTCACTTATTAATTCTATTTTTAAAGATACTAATATAATGTCAGAGGCATTTCAGACAAAAATACTAGTTTTGATTTTTATTTAAAACTTCTACCTTTAGCTAAATGCAGTATCAGACAATATATATATCTCCATTTTAAAATTACAAATACCAATATCAAAACTACCTATTTTGCTGTCCACAGTCCAATCGGGTAGAATCTTAAGGGAAAATAATTTGACAGTGCCATAGAGTAAGCATATGATAACAATATTTTCAACAGCTAAAGTGAGAATTCTGCGAGCCCATCGTAGAACAGCACTACCAGATGATTTGCTGCCTAAATTGCAAAAATAAAAATATATAGTAAATAAAAACATATAAAACAGATTTATAAATTCATTTTGATGTAGTGTTTAAAAAATGGTCCACTTTTTGTTGGAAAGAGTCAGACACATGTTCAACATGGTAAGAATGATGGATCTAATCAAAGTTTGGAGATATGAGATGAATTGATTTTACCATTCAATCCTAATATAAAAGTTGATAATCTGCACTTTTTATTATCTTGCATACAATATTTTATATTTTAAAACCAGAAGTGCCAACCTCTGATAAGATGTTTCAGTAATTTGAAATGTGACTTCCCGTAATGTTTCAGAAATTCTTATGCATTTCTTGCATGCTTTCAAGGTTATATTAAAAACACTTCACATAAATATGACATTTTCCCGAACAGAAATATAAAATGTATATAAAATAAACAGTTTTAACTCACTATATAGTTCAATTTGAACCTCTACAAATGACTACATTTTTTTATAAGTAATATCGAATACAAATATTTTCAATGATACAGAAACAGTGAAAAACTGCCTGCCTGTTTTCGCTTTATAAATGAAATGGGGAAAAAATAGTAATAAGTTATAAAAAATTTCTAAATTAAAAAGTAATAAAAATAGAACAAAATTTTTTATTACCAGTACATTGGTAATTAAAATGAAATCTAGTAACCGGGAAAATACTATTTTGTTCAAGGATGCAAAAGAATTGGAAATCTAGTGCAATTTTCTGAAATAATTCCAGAAAATCAGGAATGATTGGCATTTCTACTATATAATTAGTCATAGTTTACAAAATAAAATTAATTAGAGCTATAAATACCTAGAGAAGGACGGCCGACTAAACTGAGCAGAAAATCATCATCCACTAATGATAAGCACATGACTATTGTTAGTAAATTGAAGAAATTGAAATTTCCAGTTAGAATAATAAGTATCTGGAAGAAAACCTAGGAAAGGAAAAAAATGTGTAAAAATCATTGCAAATACACAATTTTAATTTTATTTACAAGAAAGGCTTGCTTACCTGAGCATAAAAACTGAATAACCTAAGAGAGCGGACAGGAGCGAAAAACAGGAATGGAATTGGAATTTCGATAACATATGTAGCCACAACACCCAACTTCTGTAGCCATTGAGGTAGGTGATGGGCATACCAGGCTACTGGTGTAGGAATGCACTGACTTTCAAAATGGAAATTTAAAGCTAGAAACAAAATAAAAACATATTTCAAACAAAATACTTACAATAAATCTGAGAAGGATAATCAATTCTATGTGATTAATATGTAAATTTTAAGGAAAACTTTTACAATATATATCATGCGACAACAGTTTGAAATATTAGCATGCCTTACGCCTCATACATTCTGTAATATGAAAAATTGTGATTTAATATATTTCAATTTTCAATAAAACCTGAGTAACTACCTTACTTATAAACCCATTTCCTGAATAGATTTTGTCCCTATCAATTCTATGCTATATTTACCTCACATATCAAAAGCCACTTATCTTCCAGAAGCAAAGACATTTTTGGATACTAAGAAAAAATATTCTTATTGGTTTTATCTACACGAGGGCTAAATGCCTGCTGAACAGTTTTGAAAAAAGAATGAAATCTTTTTTAGCATTTCATAAATGGTAGTTGAAGAGCAATTTTAATCAAACCGGCAAATTAATATTAAAAGTGAACATTAGGAAAGTCTGATAGAAATTATCTTTGAAATGGAGCATGCAGGTAATTTATTTTCAAAACATGAATGTACGAGATCTGTCCAAAAAGAAACTAAGCTTTGAAATTAGAGCGCTAACGTATCGACCCTGCTGTACTGAGGTTGTGTAGCGTTAAACTTGAGCATTCACCTGCTCTTTTCTCGAGAACGCCACGTCGTTTTGTCACTGTTTTATGAGTGGTAGAGTAAACCAGTATTTTCTGTGTTCCGAGATTATTTACATTTCGAAAATGAAAGATCTCGAAGAGCAAAGAGTTTGTGCGAAGTTTTGAGTAAAATTGGCAGAACCTTTACTGAAACATTTCAGATGTTGCAACAAGCTTATGGAGATGATTGTTTTAGCCGGTCCCAATGCTATGAATGGTACTTGTATCTGGTTCCATTTAATGGGTTATCAGTGAAATCCCAGGCAATGCAGACAGCAAACATTTATGACAAAATACTTACAAAGGAGCGTCCTACACGACCATTCCATCCGAATATTTTTTTGTGTTATCTTACTTAACACAATCTGATGGTGCTTTTAGCACCATCTGTAGGGTGACTGAATCCCTAATACGACATCTCCCCCGCAAGATATGGGTTTGGGGTTTTCTCAAAACACAAACCTGAATTTAAATATTTAGGATTCAATCACCTAAAATATTATCACACCATATCAACAGCAAAGAAATGCAAAATAAAAAATATCTATACATATAAGAATAATAATGCCCATAAAATACTAAAGCATATAATTAAAAGAAATTATGCCTAAAGTCAATAATAAACTTGTCACTACTCTTCGGAAAATAGCCTGGATAATGCATCAGCATGAGGCATTGTAACTCCTGGGCAATGTTTTATTGTTAAGTTATATCTTTGAAGAGCAAAAACCCACCACTGTAGTTGTGAAGATTGTGGGGCACATTTTGTAAGGGATGACAAAGGGTTGTGATCTGTGTACAGTTCTATTTTGGACCCGAAAACTAGAGTTTCAAACTCCACACAATAGCATACGCTTCTGTCTATTGTAGACCAAGCTTGTTGAGTTTTATTCAACTTCTGGCTCACATATGCAATAGGTTGGAGTAATCCTTTGATCCCTTGGGACAGACAAGCGGCGACACCATACTGGGATGCATCACTGTGTATTATGAACGCTTCACTCATAACTGGAGTGTGCAAAGCTGGAGCTTTCATTAGAGCAGATTTCAGTTTGTTGAAGGCAACTTCGTGTACATCCAGCCAAGGTAAATTTTCAGGAATCCTCTTTTTTGTTAACTCCATAAGAGGTAAGGCAATCATCGCATAGCAAGGTATATATTCCCAATAATAATTGCACAACCCGAGAATGCTTATAAGTTGTTTCTTGGTCTCAGGTACAGGTATTTGAGCAATTGCTTTTATTTTGTCTGGATTTGCTTGATGCCTTCCAGATCCGATAACATGACCTATATATTTGATTTCAGTTCTTGCAAATGCACATTTGTGTAAATTCAAAGTAAACTGTAGTTCTTCTAATTTTGAAAGAATGAGATCCAAGAGAGAGATAAGTTTTAGATGATCACTTATGTTGTTAGAAAATATAGCTGTCGTTAATATATGCACGACTGAAATCTCTGTATGGTGCTAACGCTTTGTTCATTTCTTGTTGAAAAGTCGCAGCAGCATTTCTCAAACCAAATGGCATTACTTTGAATCTATACTGTGCTCTATGAGTCAGTCTTGAAAGTAAAATCACGACATTCTTCTTCCATTGGGATAGCCCAATATCCCTTCAACAAGTCAAGTGTAGAAATAACATTTGCTTTCCCTATGCTGTGAAGTAATTGAATGGCATCTTCCATAGGTAAATCATCAGCCTTGGTGACAGCATTGAGAGATAATCAACACATAAAACGCATGCCTCCATCCTTTTTGTTTACACACACAACAGGATGAGCAATTTCTGCAGAACTTTCTTCTATTAAGTCCAATTCAAGTAGCTCTTCAATTTGGGTATCTACTTGTGATTTCAAAGACTCTGGTATCCTATAAACATGGTTTTGTCCTTTCTTTGCCTTCTCCAAGCCTTAATTTGAATCCACCAACTTGTGCAACTTACAATTTTCCACTAAATAAAATTTTATGCTTCTGTAATATCTGAATCAGTTGATTCCTTTCTTTCTCATGTAGATCATATAAATTTATTTTCAAAATTTTATCAGACAGTTCTTGTTGATGCAAAGTTCTAGGAGAAACATGAATATTTCACCAAATTCTTCATCATATTCAAAAACAATACCAACTGCATTCACTCTTGGGTAATATCTCCTTATCTTATTTACATGTCAGTGTCGTACTTTTCTGTCAGGAATTTTCACTTTGTAAGAATGCGACGATGGATGCTCGACTATCTCCCCAGGTCCTGTCCATTGTGCATATAACTTGGAAGAATCTGGAATTAGTAAGTAAACCTGCTCTCCTAATTTAAATTCTTTGGATCTTGTGCAGCGATTAAAATAATCCGTGTAGGCTTGTTTTCCCGATGCGATAAGTAAAGCTTGGTCGGTTGCTCGTTCGAGATTTATTTTGAGTTCCTGGAGATAATCTACGATTGATTTGTCCATATTCAAAGGTATAGGAATTTCTCCACCAGCTAGATTTCAACACACTCAGAGAACTTCTTGTTTCTCGGCCATACATCAACTTGAATGGAGATACTCCGGTAGTAGTTAGGAACTTCTCTATAAGCAAACAGAAACGGAATGTATTTATCCCAATTATACTAGGATCTGTTCAGATAACATGAAGTGCATTTTAAAAACTTGATTAAATCTTTCTACAAGTCTATTACTGGCTGCATATCCTGGTACCGAAAATCTAGGAAAGGATCCTAAGCAATTCATGAATTCTTGAGTAAGTTTTGATATAAAGTTCGTACCTTGATCACTTGCTATAATATTTGGTATTCCAGTTCTCATGAAAATTTCCAATAGTACATCACATGCCGCCTTAGCAGTTAAGGAACGCAAAGGAATTTCTTCCGGCCAGCGAGAATGTTGATCAACTAAACATAACATATTTATGACAACGAGCTGAAGGAGGCTCGATAGGACCTATAATGTCCACATTAACACATTCAAATAGTAATTCTGAAACAGGAGTAATAGGAATTTTATCAGTCATTTTCTCTGGGCTTCAGAGTTGGCATTCTTTGTATGATTTACAAAATTCGGCGATTTCACTAGTCATGTGAGGCCAATAAAAACTACATCGTATTCTTTCATTCGTCTTTTTCATTCCCATGACTTTCAAAAACAGATTCATGAGCTAATTTTAAAACTTGAGCTCTTCTCTTTTGTGGTAAAACCAATTGCTGAACGGTCTCTCCTAATATTTTATCTTTGTGGAATATTAATCCATCGATAAAAAGAAATTCCCCTTTGGAAGTGATAAATTTTTTCTTACTTCTTTTAATGTATCACAGCTGTTTTGTTCATCACAAAGTCGAAAAGTTTCACTTTTGCATGATAGTATTCCTTTTTCTGGTGATTCTTGCTCTGATTCATCATTTCCGGTTTCAGCGCAGACTAAATAATCTTTTTCTTTCACAGGAAAAACACAATCCAATCTCTTACATTTAGGAATACATGCTTCTTTTCCATTTTCTGCTGAGCATTTTAGTAATTCATAAATATTTAGGGGTAGAATGCACTGACCTTGAACTTTGTCCATTACTGCTGCACGTATTATTTTCATCTTCGTTTTTAATGAATCTTGGAATTTTGCCAATCCAGCTTCAATTTTTTCTCTGAATGCACTAGTTAAAATTATTTTTCCCTTTTCAGTTTTTGATTTGGAAATAAAATTTTAATAGTGAAACCTGGGATTTGAGTTCCAGAATCCATTAGGCTTTTCAGTTCTCGATTATCTACTAGAATGTTTAAATATTGAAGAGAGGTCATAGGAACACTTATTTTTTCTTTCACCAGATGCTCCGATCGTATTTCAGCAGTCAATATTTCATCTTCTGGTTTCTTTTCTTTCTTGCTAATATTTGTTGATCTGCTGTATCTTTTAGGACAATCTCTTGCGAAGTGCGATAAACCACATATTTGGCATTCCTTTGAAGTTGTATTTCTCGTGCTTTGGTAATCTCTCGTCTTGAATCAATGTTCTCTGATGTGAGGGGGTGCATATTTCCGGTCTACGGAATTTTTCGTTTCTTCTCTGTTGTAATTAAAATTCTGATGTTTAAACGTGTTCGTTTGATTCTCCTTGTTCGTTTGATTCGATTACGCAAATTCGAACGTTTCATAATCATCTAATTTATTTGTAATTTCTTCTGGTATTTTGAATCGAGACCATTTGTCGATGAAATGATAACGGATTTCCGATGACACTTTACACTTAATCTGATCAGTAATAATTAAATTAGACAGTTCTTCAAAAGTCTTTACATCCAGTCCTCTTATCCATTCTTGATAATAATTTTCAAGTTCATAGGCGAAGTCGCACCACGTAATTTCGGGTCTCTTGTAGTGCTTCGTAAACAATTGGCGGAATCTTTCGGGAGTAAGTTTATACCTTTTTAGAAAGTTTTTTCACTTTTTCATATCATCAGTCACTTCTTCGTTTTCTCTGGCAATTATTTGAGCAACGTCATAGGGTAGGAATCCTATTAGATATGACACCCAATTTTCTTTCTTGATTTACGTTCGTTTCACTTGATGCTCGAAGAGAACTAAGTAGAGGCTTATATCGTTAGTTTTGGGATCAAACTTCTGTAAAATACTTTGCAAGTCAAACCTCGATTTCATGTTTACATCAGTTTGTCGACTTTCAGATCCATTCTTCAATCTTTCGTTTTCTAGACGCATCTTCTGCAACTCAAATTCCATTTCTTCTTTACTTCGTCTTTCTTCAACTTTTAATTGTTCCTTCCTTTGTCTTTCTTCAACTTCTAATTGTTCCTTCCTTTGTCTTTCTTCAACTTCTAATTTTTCTTTTCTCCTTCTTTCTTCTATAATAGTATTTAAGAGTTCCTTCACGAACGGTTCGTCATAATTTTTATTTTCGGTTATAACTTTCTTTAGCTCAATTACAACCATGTTTTCGGTATATTCGATATCCCCATTTCGGTAGCAAGTCTTTAGATCTTCCTTTCGCTAAGAACGCCATAATGGGATCACGAAACAAAAATGTTCGATTTAAAACGAAAGTTCCACACAATAAAGTTCCGAAAATCAAATTCAAAATTCACCTTGAAGCATTTCAACAAAAAAAATCTTTACACCATTCTTCAAAAAGTAGTATTTAGAAGGAAACAAATATAAAAGTTCACAACAAGGAGCAGGACTCACCATGAAAACGAAAGCATATTTCCTCATTAAAATCCTGTCAGCGGCGCCAATGTCATATCTGGTTCTATTTAATGGGTTATCAGTGAAATTCCAGGCAATGCATACAGCACAAACATTTATTACATGACAAAATATTTACAAAGGAGCGTCCTACACGACCACTCCATCCGAATATTTTTTTGTTCTATCTTACTTAACACAATCTGATGGTGCTTTTAGCGCCATCTGTAAGGTGACTGAATCCCTAATACAACAGTACTGATGTTTCAAATTGGGCAGAACATCCACCAAAGATGATCTGAAAACTGGGAGCCCTTCCACGTCAATGGGCAATCTTCACCTAGGGGAAGTGCGTGCTTTGATTCATGCAAATCATCGTTTAACTGTCAATGAGATTGCTGAAGATCTAGGCATCAGCAAAAGCTCATGTCACAGAATTTTGACTGAAAATCTGCAGATGCATCACGTTACATCAAAATTTGTGCCTCGTCTCTTGATTGATGAGCAAAAAATGAATTGTGTTGCAGCTAGTCAGGAGATATTATATTGTTCAAATGTGGATCAACACTTTCTAAAACATGTCATAACAGGTGATGAAAGATGGGTTTACGGATATGACACTGAAATAAAAGTTAAATCGTCATAAAGATCAAAAACAGTTAGAGTCGACCGAATGTGAAGGTGATGCTGATCGCCTTTTTTGATTGGCAAGCAATCATTTATCATGAATTATTAAATGAGGTCAAACAATCAACCCACTTTTACTTGGATGTTATGAGGTGTTTAAGAGAAGCAGTGGCGGAAGAGGCCGGAAGTTTGGAGAAACAAGACCTGGATGCTTCACCATGATAACGCACCTGCACACTCCTTTTCCGTGAATACTTGGCCCAAAAGAGGTGACTGTCATCCCACAGCCTCCCTACTCTCCAGATTTGGCCCCTGCGGACTTTTTGTTCCCAAAGTTAAAATCCACCCTTGAAAGGTAAATGATTTGAAAAAATAGAAGAGATCGAAGCAAATTTGCTGCGAGATTTACGTGCAATCCCATAAAAGGATTTCCAGGAGGCATTCCAGAAATGGAAGATTTGTTGGGAGCGGTGTATAGAGGAGAGTATTTTGAAGGTACTCTTAATTATTGATTTATTTAAAAGTTCGGTTTCTTTTTGGACAGACTCATACACAATTGGACTGCCCAAAGTGGTAAGTAGCAAGTTATAGATTAGTCAATATGAACAAATCATTTTGAGCAAAAGCATTTAATAACAATTATTATAAGGATGTAATTAAAGCTATTGCAATAAAAATTTTTCAAAACTTGTAATTAAATTGGACATTTAAACCAAAAAAACAATGTTAGAAGCAATTTAAAGCATTACATTAAAGATGTCGTTAACATTTAGGTCCCGATTTCTAAACCTTCACTATGCTAACACAATGCAGATTACATAATTTCAATGGGTCGTGCAATGCAGTCATGGGAATCACGTCAAAGTGTTCACTTATCCAACTAAATTCTCAAATTTATATTGAGAAACTCATTAGAATTTTCATATTAACAAAATGTCACTTTTATCACAATTTTATGAGATTTCAACTTCTAGTAAGAATGCATTGAATATTACCAAGTTTCCATAAGCTTTAAACCATTTATATTTATCATTTTTGTGTGTATTTATCTTTGGTCAGGAGCTAAGTGCAGCAATTTTCAACCGGTGTGCCTTATGGATGGTAAAGTGATATAAAACGTAAAATTCTTCACATTTCAATTGTTTAGTTTTGAACTTGACAAGTGTGTTCACACATAATTTAAAATAATACCTGTATTAATAATAGTATTCTTTATTAAAGTTTCATAAATAAATTGTTTTAAAAAATTCTTTCTAAAAGCTCTGTTGGAGCAAAAAGATTGAATTATAAAATATAATAGTATTTACCAATCAAAATTATACCCATTTTTGTCAGATGGGCAAAAGAATTAATTTTTTAATGTGCCAAAGAATTTTGATAATTGGTTGTGTGCCATGGGACGAAAAAGGTTGATAATTGCTGCCTTAGTGAAGCATAGAATGAAGGTAAAAATAACACAGAAAATAGTAAACATTAGAAACCAGAAAATATTCAGAACCAGATTAAATTTTGCATAAATAAAAGTGTTTCTGGGAAACTTTTTTACCTGATAAATCCCACCATGTAGGACACATACTTGTCAATTTCACAACACCAGAAGCAAACATAAATCTAAAAAGTAACCATCGTACAAGCCACATAGAAATGATATCATGAGGACGATGAGGCAAGTATGAGAAGAATCCACTTCTAACGGAGCTCTGTAAAAATCCCAGAGGAGCAACAAGAATAGCTAGAAAGCCAACTTCTAGCAGTAAAGTGTCCCTAGGAAAAAGTGCATTTTTTCACATTAATAATAATTGGACCAGTTTTAAATTTTGGTTCACCATTGTTTCGTATCAGTAGAAACTTAAAGAAAATATCAAAACACAGGTTTCAAGCTCTTACAGGAGAGAAGGTTGCCTCAAAGTATGGGAGAGAGCCAATTATTTTCAACTAACCTGAGGGGTTCACATGCATATATCTGTTCTGCAACCTGCAGTCTTGTCTGCATGACTTTTAACTAGTTTTAATCTGCTTGACCAATAGAATACTTCCTAGGATTCCTTCAACCAATAGCTCTTTAGTCATATGGGGTAAAGCAATGCAACTTGGAAGTATTAAAAGACTACTCACAAATCTTGCAATGCTCAGAGGGTTAAATAAAGGGTCACTTTTTGGATATTACCAAGTAGAGGAAAAAAAATTTAAAACTTATTTGTATAAAATAAACTACTTCTCCACTCTCAGGTTATTTAATTTTCATTTATTAAACTTTAATTTGAAAACAAATTTTAGATTTAAAAATAACGATTTAGATTGGCTAACCTCAATTAAAATAAACTATTTTCAGATACCTTTATTTAAAATTTCCTTCAGCACAAGAAATTTAGAGGGCAGAAAACTAAAAAAAATTAAGACAATAGCTTGAATTGCTGTGTTTTTATATCACTGATAACATTTAATAAATTTAAAATTATAACAAAAAAAATCAGCTATGACATTAATATAGGCAGATTAAATTTTGCAATGTAATGAATGATCTTGAGATAATTTAGAAATTATTATGTTTAAATATCAGAAAATACATACCACTGGAACCATAAAAATGTCTGCCCAATCTAAAAAAAACCGTTTGAATTACTTAATTTATTTTTACTATTTGAATACATAACTGAGATACATGAAATGGTTCTTATGAGACAACTTAAAATTAATATCTGCAACAAGAATAGAAATGTAGTGGGTAAAAGCTCAGTTAATGAGGCCTTGGCATGATTTAAATGTTTAGTTGCCAAGCCAAAACTTAAGGTTAGTATGCTGATAAGATGCTAATTTGGTGAATTTGGTGAGTAGGATTTAATGTTAGGATGCTACTAGTATTTAATCAAAGTAATGTACTAATTATCTTTTATGCTTTAATTTTTACATCAAAAGATGAATGTGCAACATAATGCAAAATCTAACATATCAGAGGAAATATAAATGTACTAACCTGAAAAAGAGAAAAGTACAAAATCCACAATAAGGTAAAATTGGCCATATCTCTCATACGTCCCCATACCATACTACCAAAAGAAATGAGAATGCCTAATAAAGCAATAAGATCCATCATAAGTGTAACATTGATACCAAGTCCTGGGGCAAGCCAAAGCAATGTCGGTATTTCTTCTGCCCTCTTTTTGACAACATCAGCTCCAGCCTCTATCAAAGGTAAATTAAAGGATTAGAAATATAGGATACATGATTTAAAATTAAGGTTCTAAACAGGCATGCAAAAAACAGCTAGTATAATATCCAAATTGAAGTTTGCAGAGTAGGAAGACTGAGTATAATCTTTAAATTAGGAGACAGGCTAAATATAAACAAATGTATCCCCACAATTGACATCTGTAGTATGGTTTCTGGCTCTGAGTTTATTGTTTGGTGCCAGAAGTTATTTGTTTTGCAAGCCACAATCTATTGTGGCTTGCCATTCATGAATTTGCATGTACCAGCCCCTTTACCCTTGTGAGCTTATCTTTCCACAAACGGGCTTTCCCAAGGTCATCTGTATTTTCACCAGAACCACACCAATTCTGATTTTCATTACAATATTGATTAGAAGCTATGAGTCATGGTCAATTCATTGTTATACAACTAAAAACATTTAATGAATCAAGAAAATGACATAAAACATAATTAAGCATATTACAAGTTGTAAAGCTGCTTTGGCTGTTTTCAGACATTACAATGCAGTAATTGGTCGAGTTACAAAAAATGAATTTAGCTTTGTTTAGTATTTCATGAGGATACATGCTACTTCGGTAATGGTGACACATGCTACTTAGGAAATTTCAAGAGTAATTAATTTTTTAGATTTGATGAGGTACACATGATACTCTCCCATTTAAACATGAATATAGTAACTGAACTTCTATGCCACATACAATAGTTAACTAATGATTTTTTAAGAAACTTTTGAAAATCTATCAGGTGATTTTCTACAAATCGTTATAAATTTCAATTTAGCAGGAAACTTAGATATTTCCAGATAAAAATTTATACCATAAATCAGGGAAATATTTAGCAAAATAATTAACTTTTTAGTCAACAACTTAAAACTTGTTTACAACAATCATGAAGCAATCGTATATCAAACTGGTTTAAAGTAGTGATACATGAAATTCTTACCAATTGAGATTTTGGCTCTGGCTGGTAATATTCCATTATCTCCAAAGAGACCTGAGGAAAGAAATAGGCTATATTAAGCATTTTAAAGTTAAACATTAGATGCACATATTTCTAAAGTTTCAACACTTTCATGGCACACCAATTTTTAAGACTTGTAACAGTAGATTGATGTACACCACAATTAAACAAATGAATATTCGCTGCCTCACCAATGGAAGAAACATGTTTCATTTAACTAGACTTTCTATCTTTACAATGCTACCTTTTTATGTAGTCCATTACCTAGAGTTCATACACAATCCTAAATAAAACTGAATTTCTCAGTTTACATATAATCTTAACCCAAAGAAATGGAATGAGAAAACAATATGATTGGAAGCATATATCAAGGGTTTTAGAAGTTTCATTCAAAATACTTGCCATATTATTTCAATTTTAAAAGAATAAACCAAATGATTTGTGTGCAATTTTATCAGGCTCTATGGTGTTTGCTTCATGTGAACATGTATAATTTTGAGTTAGTTTCTTAGTCTAAATATTAGCAGTACCAAGCTTTGCAGTGCATTTTAAATGGCTGTTTTGTTCATATATGCATCAAATAAAATTCATGTTGGGGCAATCGTTCAAGTTCTAAAGAATAGCTTTAATATGCACTATATACATTGCCCTTATGTGTTGTCAAACATTGATGGCAAGAGGAAATGTTACTTATTTTTGTTTCAACATGAAGTAGACAAAATATACTATACACACAGCTATGTAGTTTTTTAGCTAACCTAATTTAAAATAATACTTGATAAGATGTTACATAGAGAATATTTTCAAACATTTATATCTTCTCCAAACAAATCTATTTTCACATAACACAGTTTAACTTTTTACTAACAAGTTACTTTTTGTGAAGCTATAGAAACTATTTACTTGAAAAGACATTGAAAACTTGGGAAACATAACCACTTATGCTACAATCGCTTTATTGAAATAATATTCTTAAGCAAAACAATGTTTGTAGCAAAATTTAAAAAACTTTAATTACAAAATCAAGTAAAATATTTGTTTCTTGAAATCCAACTAAAACCTAATCTAACATGAGACTTTTTATTCACGAAAATGAAATGTAAAATGATTTTATAACTAGCATAAACAAATACCATGCTAGTTCATTTCAAGCTAATATGCAAACTGAAACCCTTCCCTCCTAGATTGCTGCTAGAAAGCTTGAGTTGTAAACAAGTGACAAATCTGGAAATATATCAAAGATGTAAAGCAATTTTAAGATTTTATTGAATATTTAGCATAATTCTAATGCACTTTGCAAATTTAATTACATAAAAATGTTTATTTGCAATTTTGTGTTGCATTGCGCACAAATGGGCGAGTTTTCCAACTACCATTGCAAGTTAGCTGAAAACACATGAATATAGGTACAAGCCTACGTTGCCTGAACACATTACTTGTCTGATATTAAATAACCGGTTTGCTGATCAACTATGCAAAGCTTGTCTGGGGAAAAGATAAAGTGACTTATTAAATGCTTTCTTTAATGGAATGTTTTCTTAATAAAACTAAAAATAGTTTCTTATATACACAACTAACGAAAATGCATAACTTTCAAACAGGGTAGCAACGTTTGTGGCAATGTATTTTATACCTGGTAATTGAACATACAAAGAGCTGAAAGCAGACAAATATATAACTGACATGCACCACAGGAAAAAGTTTCTAGTTAATGTTATTTCTCTCATCTTTCACCCTATAACTTGATACAAAAGCGGGTAAAAGTAATGAAACTGTAACTGATATCACAGTTTGATTAGTTGCCAGAAATGCATACATTAATTTAAAAGGTAAAAGTTGAAGTATTTGTTTTACTCTTCTCGGTTCCCGTCTTTGTAATTTCCCTCGATTTTCTACTGGTCTTTTTTCAAACTTTTTGAGTTAGAATTTCTCTATATGCTTGAATTTTAAGATTAGCTTTCAAAATATTTTATTCACACTTTTAGAACTTACGAAATTTTACTAACAAAAAAGCGTCTTAAATTTAGGTATTAGAGAGCAACTGAAACAAACTGAAGTGAGTTGAATGTGTATTTTGAAAGAAAAGGAAAGTTACAAATTTTTTTACCGAATGGGTTCAATCAATTCATAGGTTTTAATTTTAGGTAAAAGAATATTTCGCTAGAAGTTGATTGATAAGTAAAGTAGCATGGTTGAGTCATTTATTAAATTTCTGTTTCCTAACAAGATTAATTCAATGGGAGGATTTTTAATTATTTCCTTGGGAGGATTTTTAATTATTTCCAATTATGTATAATTATAATGTATTCACCATTCACAAAATTATAGTTTTAAAAATATTTTTTGGAAAGCAAAGACAATGAATTTGGCTCGTAAATAATGAAACTTTCCTGTCACTAACTTCAGTTCCAAAATCTTTTTGATACTGTACACATGTTTCTTTTAGATTATATTTTGTACTTCTCTCTTACAGGTATCCTATAATTTTTATTCCGAGGATTATCGTATAACTTTGTATGTCAGAAAAATTAAGCTTTCTGAATTCGCTTGAAGGAAAGTTCTTAGTCGTATATTTTCTGTTAAATGCTGCTCAAGTGGTTGCTGGTTCTTATGGCGACCGTTCTAATACATTCCAAAACTGCATGCACTGGTGTGGTGTCAGGAACTGCTCCAATGCGTCACGGCTAGCAGATTTTGAAGCAAATAGACCATGGTACTTGACTTTCCTCCAGTGGGAATGTTGGGACGAGTGCGATTACTTTTGCATGTGGCATGTTGTTAAAGTTTTTCAATTCAATAACCAAGCTATACCACAGTTTCATGGGAAAGTAAGTGACCAATCTTAAAAAAATACTTTGATTTGTTAAATATTAGGATATAGTATGAATGAAATATTGAGCATGTTTAAAAGTGCACTCAACCTTTTGAACTAAAGAACTCTCTAAATTTCCAAAATGTGTGATGGAGTATATTTTTGATGAAATATTTTTATGCTCGGATGTGTTACATTAAAATGTATTCAACCATTTATAAAGATCGATAACCTTTTCACTTGCATCATGGACTGAAAAGAGCAATCAACAAAAATATTTCTAATTGTCGTGGATGCCAAGAAATAGCCACATTTTTCTGTAATTAGGTACATCGCAATCAGATTTACCTTTGCCCTTAAATAACTGGCATGTGATGAATATGATGTGGAATTTTGTTGGATTTTTCAACATGTTTATTATATTGTAAATATATATATGGACACATCTAGCATAATGCTTCCATTAATTTTACAAACAGAACCAGGAGCACTAACCAGTTCCAGGGACCCAAATCCCTAAGATCTTTATTTGCCTAGCCAGATCTGGCCTTTGTGCCATAAAAAATACCAGTCAACCTTTAGATGTCTCTTGGTTTGATCCTCTAAACATAAGGGATAAATATTGTAAATAGGCAGATAATATTGGCAGCCAAATGAACAGGGTAACTTAATCTGACTCAATAGATTGTATGACCATTCCGTTAGGAGATGGTCACCAACTCCTAAGGGCAATTAATTTTTTGCAATTAACGTGCTAATGCACCCTCAGGGCATACCTCCTTTTCATGTGTATGGGCTTCATGAACCTGGGGTACTCTAGTGATCTTTTCTTTACCCATGGGGTTTACTGTCTTTAGGAAACAGGTGTCGCACTCCCTGTATACCCAAGCAATCTTTTCTGTGTTCATCCAGTTATTCTATTCTCCAATCCCTCTTTTTTCTCTTCCATGGCATTTTTTTTCTTGAAGTTTTTTGTCCTGTATTTAACAAAGCTTGACCAAATATGGCCTTTGTGCCATAAAACCTCAAAACAATCAACCTAAGGGGTTTGAACATCCTGGACCCCATACATAAAGTTTGCCTTATTTATGAAGCTGTTTCAGTTTTAAACCAAACAAATGGTTTAGAGTAAAATTAATGTTATGTTTTTGAATAAAATTTTGTTTAGGAGTGCATCGTAAAATATATTTGGTGAGGTAAAGAATTCGTCCAGTTTAGGTAATTTTGTCTTTCCCTTAAAAATTATAAATGTTGGCAACATTATGTTATTTGTTCTATAATTTATCCTTTTTCCATGATTAGTGATAAAAGTAGCTATTAATTTTTATAATACAAAAAAGTTATTTCCTTAGGTTAAGTTCGTTTGTGTGTGCCCTTTATTAAACCAGTCTAGGATAATGTATTTAGAAAGGAATTGGCAAGTGTGTTTGGGGTTAAATGTATTAAACTTGTTATACAATATATAAATGCTGTGTAACCTTGATTTTACAAACCTCAGTGTAATAAATTTTTCAAAGTTTTAACAAAACTTAGCATCAAAACTTCACTAATGAAAAAATAATTGTGGTAAATGCAAATTGTACTACATGTGCAATTGCTTTGTATAAAATCCTGATGCATATATTCTGTCTTTTGAAAATTATTTTGACGAATAATACTGTTATTATATACCTTCACACAGCTTCACTTTTTGTGCCAATAAATGGTTATTGAAAAGGTATATATTTTATTTAGTGGCCTTTTTACCGATTTTGGGGTATTCAAGAACCTGCATCTGTGTTATTTTCCATCCTAAATGGATTTGTTCACTTTGTCATGTGGCAAAAGTTTCGAAGATCTGTTCCCAATTGTCCCTTTAGTACAATTTGGAATGTACAAGCTTTGGTGAGTACTGTTTTTTTAAATAGTTAAGTTGGCATGTTTATAATTCTTTTCAAATAAAATATTTGAATTTTAAACTGTTTTGATACTTGTATATATTAATTGTAATATTTAATTTACTAAAACTTGAGTTTCTTATCTTTTTTTACTTTTACTTTTCTCATACTATCCTGGGTGTATTTCTCTTCTATGTCAGTAAAATTTTCCTTGTGTGTGTGTGTCCATTTACTTGAGGGAAAAACATTGCTTGACACAGCTGGGCCAGATCTGATGCTTGCCGCATAAAAAATCATCCCTTTTTCTTATAATGTGACATGTTATTTATCTTATATTAGTATAATTATGATCTGTTATCCTGACACATTCACTGCCAACCAAGAGTATACTCATGGTTGGCAGTGAATGTGTCAGAATATGAACTTACATTATCCTTGCTGTTTATTTTCTTCATTTGTGAGTTAGACAAGTCATAAATTTGCTAGAGATGAGTTATTGCAACAGCAGTTAAAATATGTGTTGTTGTAAATTACCAGTTTGCAACTGTCATTGACACAATTAACAGTAGTTGATAAATGTTTCACGTTTTAGCAGTGAAAAATAACTGAAATGTAAACTGATAATAACAGATAAATTAGTTATTGTGTGTGCGTTATTTGAAAACTTAGGGAAACAGTTATACTATTAAGAGTTAATAATTGTCATCACAATTTAGCAGCAACTGTCAACACTTGTAAAATAAGTTTTTTCCCCTCTAATAACTGTCAAAACTAAATAGTACGAAGGTTACAATATATAGGGTTTCCATATTTGGCCTGTTATCACCCTCTTGGCATTTGAATAACTCCAAAAAGGGCACCCCAACTTCAATTAAGCCTTAAATTCTAAAGTTACTTGTGATTGTTGAAAATTGATGTTTTATCATAAGTAATAGCAGAACATCTCTAATAAGTGCAATATGTTTTTGGTGCAGCTGTATGTAGTGCCTCGTCCGGTGGCAACGGCCCTTGGTGCCTTTTTCGGAGCACTTTTAGTAGCTAGTTATGGCAGGTGAAGGTAACCCATCTTATATTTTTTGTAAGATTTCTTTCCTTGGCAACATAAAAAGTGCACCAATTGCCTTTGCCACCGGGCGAGGTGCTACATATGGCTGTACCATGTTTTTATCTCCACCGTATTGAATGACAGAATAGCCGTATTTATTGGATGAAAAATCACAGGAAACATTTTATTGGTCAGAAGGTTAACGCTGGTTGTAAGGGAAAAACTGAAGTTGCAGTATGGAGTGATGAGTACTTGACTTTCAAAGGGTTAATTAGTAAAAAATAATAATTTTAAAAATATTTGTTCTATATATTTGTTTTTACTTATCTACCCGATTTTAAAATATTACAGATCTCAAATGGTTCAAGTAAAAACCAATGCTTTTCAAGCAATAGCAAAAAATCAGTGTTTTCAAAGTTCAGGGATAAAAATTTTGTATGTCTTTTTGAATCTTTCAAATTCATTAATTTCTGTCCGACTCTTTATCATGTGAAAACTGTAACATAACTTTTAAAACTATTTTCACTTTCGCACAATAGTTTTTACAATGCTACTTAGTAATTAAATTTTAGAAAAGTTATCTATGTTATATTTTATGCAAATGCATTTAAAATTTAGATTGTCTTTTGAAATTTTAGTTATCTATCAATGCTTGGTTTTGGTCTGCAATATTTCATACTAGAGATACTCCTCTGACTGAAGTAAGTAGTTCTCTAAAGTTATTTTGATCAATTTATTTTGATACAAATTTGTTGTACTCTTCAGTAATTACTGAAAAAATATGATAGAGTGGGGAAACTTTTTCATATTGGAAGGCTACATTTATATAGCTGTAACTATATAAGTCTGCATTCAAGAAACCTCAATTAGATATACTATTTAAAATGTACATTATTTTATAAACATCTAACTACTGTGTACTTAAAATAATTTCTTAAAAGGAAAACTATTTGTTAATTTTAAAGGTAATTAATCTTTTAATGACTTTGTTGCCTTTTTGTTGGAAAGCATTTGAATATTTGACTGCAGCATGGATGTCTGCAGTTTCAGTTGATCCTCTAGATGGGTATACATCATTTGTGACCTTAAGGGCATCTAAATTTCCCAGCAATAAGTAGTTGAAAAGCAAGAAAGCTTTTTTCTGGCATTTTGCCAAAGGTGTGGGTATTCTACATTTTTCCATATTTCATTGGATCTTACAGTCAAACAATGACTTTAAAATGTCATCTACTGAGAGCTCAATCATTTCCATGTGTAGTTTTTTTAGGTGCCTTGGTGACATCAACTAGGTGAGGCTGAAATGTTAATTTGAGTGTGATGTCATGATTCTTAGTCTGAACTTTTCATTGTTCTCTAATTAATGGGTCTATAACAGCTGTGTATTCGTCAAATGATTCGCATTTCATCCTGCTCATTAATAACTTTTGCTAACTAAGGAAAATGTTTATCCAAAAGTTCCTTTTGAAGAAATAATTTGAAAAAGATAGCTTTTAACTCAAGGACAGAATGTAGCAAGGACAGTAACTAGCAATCATACATATAATACTTATCAGAAAAGCCTGAAATTAAACCTCTCAGTCTGGGTATAATGGGTAGAGTTGATTTCTGGGATTTGTTTATTAGTATATCTGATATCGACTTGTTAGTTTCCCTGGTACATTTTACCATTTATTTCATTATCAAAGATGGTTTGTCAATCAGTAATTCCTTAATTTCAGCAATTGGAATGTGTTCATGTTAAAGATTATGAAAATTTGTTTCAAATTTTTGGAAGAAATGACCCTTAAATTGTTTTCTTTTTATGGTAATTTCCATTTTTCAAAACTTGGTTTTTCATGGATGTAATTACATGGAAAGATGTTGAGTACATGAAAGTATTTTGAAGAGATCCGATAGTGAATATGAATCTTTGATGCTTAGTTAATTCAGATCTATCAAATTTCCTAGTGATCCTCAAAGTTTAGTACCCTAAACAAAATTCAATTCCATAATAAATTAGTATTAACCACTTACAATAGTGGAATCAAACCCTCCCATGGTATTTTCATCTCACTAAACTCTGAAGAGATTCACCTTCTAGAGTTAACAAAATATTTAAATGCATTTGTTGAAGAAAATGAGCTTTTGTCGAAGTATTCATCACAGAAAATCATTGATAATATTGTTAATTTCATTTTATGTGCAAAACATTAAATTTTTTTATCAGTTTTGAAATATATGAAATTCACACTTAATGTGTTCTTGTTTTCACATCTAATTTCTATATTTATGCAGGAATTGTACATTTAATTTTTCAATGACATTAATATATTTTCTTTTATAGAAACTGGATTACTTCTGTGCATTTTCTATGGTTTTGTATTCTTTTTATTCTTTATTAGTGAGGTAAGAGAATTTTTCATAAATATTGATTTAATCATTTGCATTTTGTATAATGGCTAAAACTAGGAACCTGATATATAGTGTTATTCTATTAAGATCAGTATACTATCTTACATTGTAGTTAAATGTTAAATTATTTTTGTATTTTGATCAGTTAAGAGTACTATTCATGAAGGACTGGTAGTTTACAAGTTCAATCCTCACTGTCCATGTGTGCTTAGTCATTTTCCTGTTTCTTGCTTTGCAATATAAAAAATGGACAAATTGTCCTTAAAATTTCTCCAGAAAGTCATTACCACCCCATGTGTTAAAAATAACAACTAAAATGCATATTCAATCAAGAAGAGCAGAAAAAAGCCAAATCTGTGTAACTAGATCAAATCCAATATGAAATTATCAATAAGTTGATAAAAATGTTCAATAATTGTGTATGCAATACTAATATGACCACTAAATTATGTTAATTCTTTTTGTCAACCTTAGTGTAGAATTTGCCAGTCTTAAAATATTCAATGAAAATTACTGACTTTAGATTCTGATTTATTTATTGAAGTCTTATAGAAAGATACATTGTCAATATAGAAATCCATTCAAACTTCATTAAGATTACAAGGGACATCTAAATTTGTATAATAAAAATTCTTAACAAATTTATAGACAAATGATTTTTAACAAAAACCAAATTCTTTTTTTTGAAGCTAGATGTTTATAGTTTATTCATACAAATAAAATATTGAAGTATAAATACTTAAGCAAATGACGACTTTAACAAATCACTTAACACTTTTCTTGGCCATTTGTTATTAAAACAAGGCTTTTGTATTTTAAATAAAAATGAATTGCTCTATCCTTGCTTCTTTTCAAAAATCTGATCTCATCCTTCCTTAACAGTCTGATGATCTTGATATTCAAATATACAACTCATTGCACATGTACCAAGTTTACATAATGACAGATTCCTACAACTTATTAAAATAACTGCTCCAAATCATGCACTAGCAGTTGACACACTTGTACTTAAATTTTAAGAACTAATAAACTGGCATCAACCATGATCTGGTATTTAAAATCAAACTAGGTTATCTGTACTTTTGTATCTTTTCTGTTAAGTCTTAGTTTTAAAGTGCTAATTATTTAAAATTTAACTTTATATTTTAATCTTGCTGGGTTCAAATTTCTTTACAGGATATGTTCTAGCCATAAACCTTGGATATCTCTGACAATTGCTGTGCCATTTTTATCTTATTTTGTTTATCACATTTATTATCTAACCTACATCAGATTTGACTATGGATACAATTTGAAAGCAAACATTGCAATTGGTAAGTATATTAAAAATAAAAAATGTGATTCTGACAGCACTCTGAAAATGCATGCAATTCCTTATTCATTTATATTTCTAGGTTTACTAAATTCCTGTGGTTGGATATTGTGGTGTTATAAGTATCGTCATAAAGATTATGTGTGGAAATGTGCTGCTTCTGTTATAGCAGTTAATTTGCTGTTACTGTTGGAGCTTTGTGATTTTCCTCCATGGAAATTTACTATAGATGCTCATGCACTGTGGCATTTAGGGACTATACCAGTGCCTTTATTATGGTATAGGTAAGTATAGAGCATATATTTGAATTTTATTTTTATATTTTAAAGCAGTTTCCCAAACTTTTTTGGCTCAACACCCCCTTTTCAAAAACAATTTTTTCAGCGCCCCCGACCCAGGAAAAACAACCAAGAATTGCAGGTGTCTATAATCTTTTGAATTTCTCAAAAATATTTGTGTAGTTGTGAAATTTTAGAATATTGAAAAGCTAGTTTGGAAATAAAACAACTTGGAGCTGAAATTATAAATCTACTTATTAAAATGAAATAATATATTTTTTCCACATAACATTTAATTATTCACTATTAGTAATTAATACCAATCAAATCAATAAAATTAAAAATAATCATTAATGAGAAGGATGAGCCTGGTATTGTATTACCAATTGGTCTATTTAGGCTCTATTTTCATCAGCAATGTTAAATCTCAAGTCAACTATTTGCAGTAGGTTCCTGTATTTAGTTGACTTAATGACAATGGATCACTATAGTGTGTATGTCTGGTCAAGTTTATAAGTGTTTGCTTAAAAAATTTTTAAATGACAAATTCTCTTAGTGTCTTATTGCCCACTCTTGCTCTTCAAAATCCATTATTTCCCCTGGGCCCAGTATTGCTCCCTCAATATTCATTCAGTGCCTACAGGGTTTCCCGACTTAACAATGGCTCCTACTACTTGGAAACTACTTTAAAGTATTGCAATCTACTCTAAACATTTCATTTCAACTTATTTTAACATTTCTGGATTTCTGAATATTTTCTGGTTTATTTGAAAGTAGAGGAGATTCTAGATTCCACGTTCAATTTAAAGAAATATCAATATTAATTTCCAAAATGTATTTAAAATTAAAGCAACTAAAATGCATGAGGAATCAATTATCTCAAGTGAAATGAGTTTGTAATTTTTATTGTTAAATGAAAGCTTTACTAATTTTAATAATTTGTTCACTTATACTGAGATTCTGGCTAAAGGATTTTATGTTAATAGTTTCACAGCATAGCTATATTAGAAAACAACATTGCAATTCTGCTTAAGGGAAAGGTACAATAAACAAGTGCAAAATAAATATATATTTTAGTTTTTCTCATACACAGTTTAATTAATTTTGTTAGTCACAGAAATGAACTATATAAACTTTTGAAACTAAATGTTACATAACTGGGTTTTTTTAATTTTAGTTTTCTTACTGAAGATTGCTTACATGAAATGAGTGAACATGGAATTTGCTTTAATTCAATGAAAAAGATTGGATAGTCTTCAACATGTCTTGAATTTTAAAATATAGTTGAACCTTGTTAATACCTCTTTTGAGTGACAGTAGTTTTAGTATATTATATGCATACCTTATTGTAATCCTATTAAGAAGGAACAATTTTGAATTTTTAAAAATCATGAATAATCTTACAGTACAAAATCTGATTTTTTTGTGCAATCTATGTTGAACTTTGAAAATTGCTCTAGGTCAATGAATAAACTAGATAAACACATTAAAAATATTTATATTGTGATCTAAATAAAATCAAAATGAAAGAAGCTCACTTGCTATGCAGCTGTGTTAACAAGGTTCTACTGTAATAATTTGTGCCAAGATATTTTAAAAATGTTAGTAGCATTTACCAGTCTTATAAAATACTAAGTGCCACATTGGTAAGTTTTTATAGGAAGCCTTTTGAAATTATCTTGCAACTATTTTATGCAATTGTGGTAAATCACTAAATTTATTACATGAATCTTATGTATTGGTTCTATTTGAATGTATACTAAAAATGTACTGTTGAAAATGTTTATTATTTATGGTAGGATTAGATTAATAGAACTGCACTACTTTTTGTTACATAAAAAATACGTGAATGTTATTTCAATACAAATTAGTGTAGTATTATTTCATCAGAGCCTTTACTTAAAATGCCTTGTACAGATTGGTATTGAAAACTTCTAATCATAGTTTTATTAAACATTCATTGTTCTAGTTTATTGTTGAGAAAAAAATGTGATGTTGTTTCAGAAATTTCCAAAGTTTATTGAGATTGTTTACTTGTTATATAATGTTTAATCTTTGTATTGCAACCTAAAATATGACTTATTTTGTCATCTTTTAAAAAAACTAGTTACAACTGAAATGTTGTGTGCATTTATATTCAAAACAAACTGTTTTTAGTTCTTTTACTTCAAGATTTTTTTTACAATGAATTAAACTATGTAAACATATCAAATTTAAAAGCAATAATGAGTGATTGTCCTATATTTACAAAGTTTCCGTCTAAATGAAGAATATGATGCTTTTTTGCATGTAAATGAGATTTATAAATGCAGTTACTCATTGTGAAAGTTTGAATCTCTGTTGCTGGAAATCAAGTTTTGTATCATACTGATATAGTAATTTTAATATTTCTATTATAAACTTAAGTATAAGTACTTGTAATATTTTTTATGGGTAACAAATTTTGCTTTTGTGAAGCTATCAGAAATGATTATAAGTGTTAAGATTTTAAACGTTTAATTTTTAAGTTTAGTATCTAATACCTATTATAAAAGGTGTGATTTGTGAAATCCCTTCACTGTTTTGTGTAGGCTTATTTAGTAATGCCATGTATTTTACTTTTATTAAGAAAACTAAAGTAAAAATGTAATAAATTCTATACTTTTTTGCTTGAATCAAACTGAAAATAAACTTTTAGATAAATTATGTTAATTATAAAATGTTTTCTTTTACATCTAATTTTTTTATATTCTTTATCAAGATTATTCTTAAACCTTTTCAAGCGATCAAAATATCATTCGTGCAATAATGTTGTAAGTATTCAAATTATAGGAATTGTAAAATTAATAACTAATTTCAAATGTAATTAATTATACTTTAAATCACGTACTTCTTTGTTCTAATTTCCTAATTTTTTCTTATAAATTGTTTATTCAGTATTTTTATTCTGTTAAACAATAAACTAGTTTTCAGTTTTTTCATTATGTTCACTGAATGTACCCTGAACTAGCAGGTCATAGTACAGTATATAATGTAAGAAAAGATTCTTGATAAGAGATTTGAAATAATTAGTTTTTAGCTTGCAAACTTGGAAAACTATCGTATATTGGGAAAGTTACTATTTTACACTTTTGAATTTGACAAAAAATTACTCCAGTTTTTCACATATTTCTAATGCATGCAGACAATTGTGCTCTAGTTCGTTGTATTTAATAATTTAAATTGTTTGAACTTGATTAAGGAAATGTTTTACTGCTGTAAAACCTATAAAATTTGAGCATATACTGGTTTTGAATTTTGTTCTTTCCTTACAATTCATGATGTAGGATAGAAATCTAATTTAATAGGTTTTTTATACACTTGTGTCCAAATTTATCTTTACATACCCAAAAATAATGATATTCCAGGAAATATCCAATCCATGTAATCCATTTTTGCAGGAAATGCATGAAAGACAAACCTAATTAGCATTATCTAATCAAAAGTGATCAAACGGTTTCTGATATGCAAATCAAGGTGTTACGTCATCCAACGGTGAATCAAGCGCTTTGCACAAAGTGAATTTCTGCAATATAGCGTTTGATTTCAGTGTGTAAGGACACAAAATGGTTTGTTATGGCTCCGAAGTGTCATTTGGAAGAATTTGTGAAGTGGCGAATCATCGGCCGTTTAGAAGCAGGGCAGACAATTATGGAAGCTGCAAGATGTGTGAATATTTCAAGCAGACAGTCTACACTATGGAAACAATTTCAGAACTCTGGAACTGTTGTAAGGAGGCCTGGGCAAGGTCGTAAACAAATAACAACTGCTTCTCAAGATCGATTTTTGGCAATAACTGCCCTTTGTAACAGGAAGGCTACTGCTCAGCAGTTAACTTCAGAGGTTGCAGCCGCCACTGGAACTGTTGTATCATGGCAAACTGTAAACAAAAGACTTAATGAAAAAGGCCCTTATGCCAGAAAGCCAAGGGTATGTGTTTCACTGTCTTCACAACAAAAGAGGGATCTCTTTAATTGGTGCAAAGAACATCAGAACTGGAGTGAACACCAATGGACACATGTTCTCTTTACTGATGAGTCAAGGTTTAGTTTAACATCTGATTCTAAACGTGTTTACATCTGGAGGGAGTCAGGAACGCGAAATCTTCCTTCGAACATTATGGAACGTGACCGTTTTGGTAGTACAGGTGTGATAGTATGGGGAGGAATAACGATCGATGGACGTACACCCCTACACGTTTTTAACAGCAGATCTGACCGGCCAGAGATATCGGGATGAGGTCTTAGAACCTTATGTAAGACTTCAGAGGTGCATATGGATCTGACTTTTTATTTATGGACGATAATGCTCGTCCACATCGAGCAAACCTCGTTGACGAATTCCTTGAAAGTGAAGCCAATAAGCGAATACAGTGGCCAGCAAAATCTCCTGATCTGAACCCAATAGAGAACCTATGGGACTACCTTGGAAAAGCAGCTACACGGAGACATCCTCCTAGAGATATAAATCCCCTGAAGACCGCATTGCTGGAGGAGTGGAACTTAATTCTCCAAACTATGGTTAACATTATTACCAGCATTAAAACACGTGATATGTGTATACACATCAGGGGAGATCACATTCCATATTAAATTCATAAAGCGTAATTTTTTTCTGAACTCTCCTTGTCACATATTGCCATTTTATTGTTTCATGCTAGTTTTATATCATGCAGTGATCTTAAATTTTTTCCTTTGTATTTATGTGTTATGATGTTATGTATCATTTTACAGAAATTCATAAACTTATAGTTCACAGTTTCTGAGAAATCCGTGGTTTTATGCATGTAAAGATAATTTTGGACATGAGTATATATAAGATTTCTCTCCTGCATACCAACAAGGGAATAATTTTTGAGGTATTAAATTTTCATGTTTGACCTATACAATTTAATAAAATGTGAATGATTTTATTAATATAAGGGAATGGTAACTTAAAATTTCAGGCTGGGACGGAGGTTTGTAATCCACTGTAGTAGGTTCGGGTCTAATTAGACCGTGAATAGAAAAAATAAGCAACAAACTAAGCTAGCTTGAATCGAGTTAGTAATAAATGATCAATTCCTCTTGAATTTAAAGGTTGATTTAGTAGTTATGCAAACCTTAAGGGATGAAAGCTACAGTATCAACCATATTCTGTGGGTGACTTGTTGGATACTTACAGAAAATGATAAATTAAGAACATTTTTTAACTTAGTCGATTTTAAGCTTTTATTTGACAACAATCTTCCATAAAATTATCCTTAAAATCCACTAATGTGTCTGATAGCAACAATAAATGCTGATAAACGGTGTGGCTTGGAGTCCTTATGCTATCCTGCAGCAAATTCTGCCAATATAATTCAGCAGCTGCTGCTCTTATATTCCCAAGGCAGTGCAACTGCCTAACATATCCCGGACATGCTCAATGTTTGACAGATCTGAAATATCTGGTCAAGGAATATTCACAGCACTCCTGGGAGGTGTGGTCAGGTATTGATAAATAACCCTGGAATACCTGTTATGAAAGACACTACCAGCATAATGCCTATCCACACATGGGTTGCCTCCCAGAAGTGCCCTCTGGTATTAAAACCCTTTCTTGGCCGAGATCTTTCTTCTATGGAAATCTGGAATATGCTAGGCAGTCAATTGCAGCCTCCGAAATGTAATGTATATGGAGCAGCAGCTGCAAAATGCTTGGAACTTGACAACTTATGACTTCTCTGATGTAATTCTACAATGAAGATAGGTAGTTGTGTGAATTTGTCGCACTGGGGGAGCAACCACATTGGCTATTGGGGATGGCCGGCAATCTATCCAGAAAGGAAAGATCTAGGGACATCTCGTAATTTTGAATCGTGGTCAGATGACGAGGTCAACACCTGAGCTGGTTCACTAATAAAAGAATTTTTAAGATTTAACATTGCGATTATTTTTGTATCTCTTCATGTAAAACACATGTTGAGTTTTATTTCAAACACTGGCTTTGGGACGTTTCAATTTTGGCACAGCATGTTCGAGTACTATAATTGTAGAATAGCATTAAAATATGTGCAATTTCAGTTTGAAAATAAAAATGGGTAAATTTAACTGAAATGTTCCGTAACAATAGTTTGTTATTTCTGAGGAAAGATGACATGGGGAAGAATGAGATGCTTAGTTTATTCACTTTAGTTCATCTATCTCCACAATATGGAAGTTACAAAGTTGCTATTCTGGCTGTATGCAGCTTTCATTAAAATGTCATAAGTTTGTGGTTTAGGTTTTTATTTTCTGTAGCTTGAAAAGGAGGGTTCTGAAAAGTCAACTTTTGCAGTACATTTGTATTGAATTGTTTCAAACCATTTTTTACTGATGTTAATGTGTTTTCAATGGACAAATTTGCAATTAAAAGCAAGCTTTAAACTGCATTTGCACTAGAAACTAGCATATAATAAAAACTTGTTGAAAGACACCTGTGTATAATTTAAGGTATGCATCTTGCCCAACAGGTTATCTTGTGAATAAAAATGTTAACAAACTCAAAGTAATTTAGTTACAATAGCTGCCAAAGAGTTTAGTATTCTTTTTCTTCTGGTGCCAAAACTTAATAGGCCTTTCACATTAGATTATGGAAATGGTCAGTTATAAACAATTTGGAGGAATCTTTTGTATAGGAGTGTAATTATTAAGAAAAATGACATTTGTGAACCTGAATAAAACTCGTACTATTCTAAGAATTGCATTTTCCAGGAGAATGTTTTGTTTACACAAGAGTTAGTAAGAAGGCATTATATCAGAACTAAACTACTAAAACCCTTTATGGTAATTTAAAAATACGAGTGATCACAATTTTTACTAACCTATTGGGATGTGATGAAAACAATTAATTTTGAATTTGGAAACTGAGAAACCTTTAAACTACTTCCAAATAATGAGCGTTAGCATTGATTTAGCATATTCAATTAAAAAGAAATTTCAAAATAATTGTCAAGCAGAATAAATATCATGCAAACTATTTATTATAAAACAAATGACCAGCATTTGGAAATAAAAATTGCACCATCACTTTCATAATAATGAATATACAATTATGCTGTAACAAAACAAGTCACACGTACAAAAAAACTGCTAGATAATGGGTAGTCATTTCTTTGAAGCACCTATGTTTACAATGCCAAACAGTGTAAAAATCTAATAGTATAAAATGTCTTACTAATTTTATTGTGAACATTCCAGTTTAACCAGCATAAAAAGACAAGGCATTCTAAATTTTGTGAACATAATCATACATTATTGTCCAGACACAAGAGAATACATTAAACACTTGTCTATAATTTTTAGAACTAAAACTATCAATTTTATTCATAACTTATCTAATTGAAGGCATAATATTCACAGTAGAATAGAAAAATTTTATACTATGAATATTATCCATTCAATTAGATAATTATTACAAATGCAAAAATGTTATATTTACATACAAAAATTGTACACAAGCCTTGTAAATATTTTTGCCGAAAGCTGGTACTGTTCAAATTGTAGATGTACCTTTAAGAAAATTTTAGATTTACAATTTTATATGTACAATGATTTTCTACAAATTGTTTTGACCCTTTAAGAAATCATAATTACCTAAGATACATGCATATTCATGCAGATGTACAATGTATAAAAGGACTACTTGGTACCTTCAAATTGGAACAAAGAACATTAAAACAAAGAAAAACAGCTGAATTAGTGTCATAAATTACAAAGCTACATTGTAAATCCACATCAATTTTTAATTTGTACTGAATAGAAAGTCTGATGAAATTTTATTAGACTATAAAAAGCCCATTTCTAACTAATTACTTTTTATGTAGATTTTGATTTAGGTTAAAAAGCCAAATCAAAGATTTAAGTACAAGGTTAATTCACTAAATACAATTAAACTTTAGATCATATAAGAGCTAAACTCTCTTAAGTACACACAGCTATATAAACATCCATACTAGTAAGCAATTAAATTTTGCAAATGGATGATAGCATAACATGATATAAAAATAATATTGAAGTGTAAGAATTTAAAAACACGTAATACACAGTAGAAATTATTGCTTTGCTACAATCTCAAAACAAAGTTTTAACTCATTCTCACAATCCCTCTAATAGACCCTAAAAATTAAACTTCAGATCAAGATTTCAATAATGCACATCATATATCTTGTTTATTTTATCAGAGGCTAACACAAACAAAGATTATTCCAGCAAGGTTCTTAGTTTGGATGTATTTGTCTTTTACTTTTGAATAAATGAGACAGAAATACTAATTGTATTACATGAGCTTTAAATATTAGGTTAAATTACGGTCATATAAGGTTCAGCAAAAGTACTTACTTTAAATAAAAAACATTAAAGTTGGAAATAACAGTTTATTATTTGGTATTTTTACATTATGTGTAAAAAATTAGATAAAATAAATGCGAGTCATATTGTATGCAGCAAGTCACTTTATTTAAAAGCTATAAGTGTTTTATAATTTTTTTTATATTTTAGAAATAATGTTGGGGTTTTAAATCCTCAAGGATAAAGTGAACATCAACAAGTCGAAAAATTTATAGCAGTTGAAAGCGAATTCTCAAGCAAAAATTGCCTCAATATCACAGGAAACATTAAGAAACATAACGGAAAACTCCAAGAGCATACTCCTGTATTCAACATAATGGATCACATTTACCTGATCTAATTTTTTGCACATAATGTAAAGAAATACCAGATAATACTCTTTTCAATTAAATTATTTATTTAATACATTTTATTCCATGATTTATCATAGGTCTGCATCCTGAATAAACATTTTAACTTAATTAATAATTATAAAATAGAAAAGATAAGCAAAAAATCCTATTAAATTAGTCAAGACTTCAAGTGATAAAAAGTGCCAATTTTCAAAAAAATAATTTGATTTTATTTCCTTTCTACAAATGTTCTAAATTTCTTCAAAATTTTTTATAATACCCACATAATTTTACACCAAAATAATGAATTTTGCTTAATACTTCAAGTTTTTCAGTGACAGTATCATGAGGCTGATGAATCAATGTTTCTGGTATGAATTTTAGAAAGTACCTTAAAAAGGGTGATTTTATGCATTGTTTTGAAAACAGATTTATGAAAAGGTACAATCACAGTAAGGCAACAATTTTTCTCTTGAAAAGAAAATGATAGCATCACTTTTATAAAATAAACTCACTCGAAAGAATTTGACAATTTAAGCTTTCGGTTACTTTTATGTTGAAATTATAATATATAGAGGAAGTAAATTATGTATCACACAATTGAAAAATATATACAAAATCACATTTTACATAATACCAAAGTCGTACCAAAATTTGCTTATTGATTGAAAAATAATTATCATTAGCATATTTACATTGATTATTGAAACAAAACATTTTAGTTTCAAACATTAACAATTCACCAATTTGTTTTGCCACTGTTAAAATATACAGTAGAGTATAACTAGAAAAATTTTTCTAAATACAACTGATCTTTAGCTAGAAAATACAAATACATAACAGGTATTGCCTGTCATGTAAAAAATGTTGTTTTTCGACAGAGCCTTTAAAACTAAACATTTTTGGTTCAAGCCATTTTTAGGTATACTTAATTGGACCGAAATACATAAAAAGATCCTATGAGATTCTTAAGTTGAGGGGATTAAGAACTTACTTTGTTAGAAGTAAAAATTTTAAAATGTCTAAAAATAAATTATTTTCTTGAACTTTTGTAATTAAATCAAAACAGTAATTAAGCTGAAATCTGTTGTTGAAAAAGGATGAGAAAAACGTCCACATTATTCATCATCGTCAACATTAGAATTACAACATTTTAAACACTTAAAACTTAATAAAAAATTAATTTGAATTTTCAACAATAAACAATTTTGGAATGCCATATTTCTCAAACACACAATTGGTTATCATAATACTTGCAGAAACATCATAGTGGGAGACACAACAAAAACAATTCACCACATTCTATGATAGGAAAAATTTAAGGAACAGCCTATTATACATCAGTAACATGAAAACAATTTTTTAATTGCAATACAAATTATGTAGAACATATTATTTAAATGAAATGTACAATCTATTTACAATAGAAAGGAACATAAACGGCAGTACAATAAATTTCATTAATTAAAATTCCTATTGGCCATCTAGCTCAGCTTGCTTGATTTCGATTTCTTCTCTTGTGTCAATTTGTTCATCTTCTGAATCCAGCTTTTCCTGTTGGATTGGAACGTTAAAGCTTGACCACCATGAGGAGACAGCTGATTTAGCATTAGTGAGCGCACCACCTACATGTAAAAGATCCATTTGACATTTGTCAGAACTATGTTTTGAATTTCATTCTCATACTTTAGAATGAAACCTCTGCTGATTTTTGATTACAGAATCTAATAGCTGCCTAGTGATAAATGGTAGAGAATTTCAAATAACAATGGCTTAGTTTGCCACTTTAGGGTCATTTTTTGTAACAGGACTAATTAGACCAAATTTTAATGGAATCATTAACGAAAGTAATGATAAAGTTCAATGAGTCATATTGCTAATAGAAACACTGTTAATGAGAACATATTAAAAATTTGATATCATGCCTAATTTAACAATCAAAAAATATGGTCAGTCTTGATTATGATAAATTTAATATTTATTATATATTTGATTTGTGTTTTGCTGATATAGTATCTATATTTTATTCTTATCAAGCAAATAAGTGTCATAAATTGAGTAAAGCATTTCTTTTTTATAATCAATGATTTACTTTCCAAATTCATGAAATTCACTCATTTGATTTAAGATATTTGTACAAAATTAAAACAAATCACAAATACATGTTGTCTGTCCCAGTAATTTAGCTATACTAGGGAAGCTATAGTGATCACCAATAAGGTGAGACGTAAAAAATTAGTCGAGGGGAAACAAGCAAAACTTCAGGAAAGAACTACATTTTTTCTTTCAAGTTCATTTTCATTCAAGAACTTCATTGTTTCCATATAACTTGCAATACTATTTTAACATTTTTGAAAGACGATATCTTGTGCAGTATATGGCTGCAGACATGGAAAAACTTCAGATCAGAAGATCTATTTAATCTTATTTCATTCAGTTTCTTAACTACATATTGTCAATGACTGTACAATACTGTTTAACCTGATAATTTAAGTTGCCTATGGATGAATTTCTAACACCCACATTATAAGCAGAAGTTAATGAAAAACGTTTCAAACTTTTTAGGGTTAGTTTTAATTATTTTACTGTCTCACTTGTTCGTTCAAGTGATTCTTGTTTTAATTTGTAACATGCTATATTGATTATACTCAAATATTGCACAAAATAATTATAATTTATATGAAAAGCTTATGCTAAACATAAGATTAGCGAATGTTCACAATATTTTTGTTACTTTAAAACAAAACTTTCAAAAGCTGATCTTGTTTAAATATGAAGTGTGAAATAAATTTGCGTTTAATACAATGTGTTGGTAATCTACTTTGATGAAAAATTTTATATTAATAAATGCTTTTAACAAGTGGTTGAATTCGAATTTCAGATCTGTACAGCTATTTTTCTGAAAGGCTTTAAAATTTAAGTTGTATATCAAATTGTATAACTGAACTCCTGAGAAAAATCAAAGTATGCAAAATTAGAAATTATGAGGTTAATGTTTAATTCCATCTTTAAATTTCACATTATAATTAGAACTTAAGGTGCATTAAAAAAAAATTCTCTAGAAAATGTATCAAACTATGAGTTTATTTAAATTCAAATTACAAAATTTTATTTGAAAATAATTTTTTTTACCTAGAACTGAACTTGTATGAACTTTAAATCAAACTAAAATACAAAACCCATAAAGACATGTAACAATTGGACCCATAATTTTGTCTGAACCTGACAAAGAAATGTACATTTTCATTGCAGTGTGGCAAAACTGAACTTAATTCTTTAAAAATGAAATAGCTTAGGAAATCTTGGCAAGAGTGTAGGGAAAATTAAATAAAAATATGATACATAAAATAAATGCAATCTGTCAGGTATATATATGGGTTAAGTATATAATAAAAATTGGACAATATAAGCAATACTGCTTATTTCAATTGTGCCAAAATATTAAACTGAATAGCCTTGTATGCTTGGTGAGAGGGAAAATGACAGCTTAATCATCACTACTTCCCCAGCATAGCTATATGATCCCAGTATTCACCTTCTGTGAGAATTTTACGTTTATACCATTAGAAGAGCTTAATATAATGAAAATCCAAGTGCTAAGTGTTAAAAACTATTAGTAAAAATGTTTACTGTGCTAGTTCATACAAATAACTGTATATAAAATTAAATACACTAGAAAACATGAAGACATCAGATGAGAAAAACAATTTAAAGTCATGAGTTTTGTGTTAGGATAACCAAAATCCCATTTAACACAACACATAATGTTCGATGGTCATGCACATGTAGAACAAAATTGGGAACATGGTATTATAACAAAAGAATGAGAAAATTAGATTTGCATTGGGTTATAAAGGGCAGACAGAAAGCAATACAATGAAATAGATTTAGAATAGGGAATAAGGTTCATACAAATATTATGCAAGTGAATCAAAATGGTCTATATGGGTCAATAAATAAGGGAACATAGGTGCAGATCCTTATAAATGTTTCAGAAAATGAAACTTTTGTGATATATTTAAAATTAAAAAAATCAGTGAAAACATTTTAATGAAACAGAAATTTACAATGAGTAAAATTGAAATTTTAAGTAAAGCAATATATTTGCTAAAAACTGTTTATACTAAACATTCCATTATAATATTAAAACAGCCAATTAAATATTTTTGAGCATACTACAATTGCAGTTGAAATTTGAGTTTTCATGAATCCCTGAAGTTACGGATTATATTAAAGTGCAAAAGGTACATATAACAAAACGCATTTGCCACTTCCTTTAACTTTCTCCTATTATAGCAACTTCCAATTCATTAACTTTCTATTAATTATGATGTGGAGGTAAGCAGTCATTTGCCAGGTACTCCATAATTGATGTCTGTTCCATTCTAATGGGTTTTTGCAACTGAAATGTACTGAATTATTTTTTAATATTCATCCTTTATGTAAAAAATACTATGTAAAAGATGCTTTCAATTTTAAGTTGAAAGCTTGATACTAAATATAGTAATAGTAATGAAAAGTTACCTATATTGTTGTATTAAGAATTTGAATAACTCAGTTGTGTGGCATATGTAACACACTATTCAACAATCTTTCCTATAGGATGCACTTGATATACAAGTTGTACCATACATGGCTTTGCTCTTTGTGCTTTGGAAATTTTTTTAAGAAATATTTTTAATTAGGTTTTTATAATCACAAGCAAAATTCTTTCATCTTTCTCCAGTAGGAGGTATTTCAAAAATATATCTACATTTTTATGTGGCCTCCAAAGCAAGATAAAGGTCAATTAGGAAGATTCACTGTACAGTAATTAACCTTCAGCAAAAACTTTAGTGCAATTATATGCAATATTTTGCAAGTTACAGCTTATAAAAATTGGCTGTTTCCACCAAAAAATCTAGGGTTTGATGGAAATAAAATGGAAGTTTTATTCAGTGAAAAACTTTAAAACACATATTTGCCTGTTTGAACTGTGTACACTACACATTTCAATCTCAGGCGATTTGTTTTTAGTTATAAAAAGTGGATACAGTAAAAGGGAGTACTTTGGAGTAGGTGTTAATTTTTGCTGAATCCAATAACAAGGCATTAGTGAACAGAATATTAACACGTTTTAAAATGCCAGGTACCGGATGTTAAGAGGAATTAATGTTAGACCATTGCTTGCTGAACTGATAAACACTTAAATGTAGTATAATTGAAAAGACAAGAGGAAAAACTAATCCTATCAGGTACTAGTGAACACTTTACAGATTAAATAAAAAAAAAAAGAGTATTAATTTTAACTTGTCATCATTAAATTTGTAGGATATTTTACATTGTAAAACCCGAATTAAACTAACATGCTATTTTTCAGATTTGTCATAAAGTCAGCCCGTCAGTAGGGATGCAAAAGAAAACCAAGTTCACTTCTTCCTTTCAGCCTAATTTAGGTATATTTTGATGCTTTTCTAATACAAATATCTTCATGAATATTGTAGATACAAGCACCATATTTTTTTCTTTGGACGAGTCTTGTAAAGTGCATCTTTTTTAATTAACCTTTTCATGTTTAAGAGACCATAAAGTTTTCAACACTGTATTTTTTAAAAACACCACGATCCCCAAACATTGCATGAAAGAAATTTGCTTGTAATCCTAACAATTTTTAAATTGATGCTATGCATCTAAAACAAATCACTGAAGCATGAAAAGTGAAGTCAAGTGTGTCAAAACACTACATATTTTTAAACTCTTAATTTTGCTGAAATAGGTAAAAATGTTTTAATATGAAACCAAATGAGTGTGCAAACAGTAAAATTAATATAAATTTTCTTATGATTGCAAGTTTCTTCTAGTTACCTAATCATAGGGGAATAAAACAGCAAATCTAAGACTAGGCGCACCAGCAGTAAGGCAAAGGAATAATTAAGATCAGAAATCTAACAGAGGTCCTAATTTTTCCCCTTAAGTTCCACTAGTCGATCATAAAAGATTTATTTAAAATAGAAAATGTTCACGAACCTTACCTACAGCTTTCCCAGTTTGTACAACAGCCTTTCCCGTATTAAGCACAGCAGTATTTAGACGGCGACCTCGTTCTGTACTCTGCATGGTACTGTTAAGAAATGACTAAAATTTAATAATCTGATTCACCATTTTACTTTATAAAGCCCCCAATTACTTACTTTTCGTAGTACTTAATATAGAATTCAGAAAATCTACATTGAAAATGTTAGTAAACTAGTTTAGTGCACAAGAGGAAGCTAAAAGCATTACTAAGAGTATAACACAATGAATTAGTTTGTTAGAAAGGTAAAAGAAGCATCACACAAAACAATGCTTACAGTTAAAAAGCAAGGTAAAAAGAGAACAGTAAAAAGAACTTTAGTGATAAGTTATACATAAAGAAACAAAATACAAGGGCCTGCTGTTAAGTAATGCACTATCACATGTAACAGGGAAACAAAATACTGTACAGCATACCATCTATAGCTACATTTTCGTACTATAGATGGTATGCTGTACAGATTTTGCATCTCCAGCTTTGGCATCATACAAATACAAACATTCCAAAGGTCATTGACCTACTTCCTCTCATTTTCTGTCAGTCGCTATTGTTATGGAGTCAAGTATGCCAGCTATGTCAACATGTCTAACACAATGTGCAGTTATTGAATTTTTAACAGCTAAAAAAGTGAACGCTAGCGACATTCATCGTCTAAAGACTGTTTATGGTGATGAAACTGTTGATCGAAGTACCGTGAGTAGGTGGACAAAAATTTTTCCATCGGAAGCTGGTAAAGCGAATATTGAGGATGAACATCGCAGTGGTCGACCAGTTCCTGTGACTGATAAGAAACACCAAACGAAATTGAATGAATTGATTCAAATTGCATTACACAACAATGCATCACCACTCGGATAGGCATATCGAAAGAACGAGTAGGACACATTATTGCAGAACTGGGCTACCGTAAAATCTGTGAGCGGTGGGTGCTCGCAAACTCACCGAAGAGAACAAGCAACAACGGAAGGAATGTTGTGAATAGCTTCTGAAACGTTGTCATGACGAAGGAGATGACTTTCTTTTCAATATGGTGAAGGGAGATGAAACTTGGGTGCATCATTAAGGCCCATAAGAGAAACGGCAGAGCATGGAATACCGGCACAATGGTTCGCCAGTCAAAAAAATTCAAAACACAACCCTCTGCAAAGAAAATTCTTTTGACAGTGTTCTGGGATGCCAAACACGTTTACATGACTACCAGGAAGCTGGGTTGACCATGAATTCTGTGCATTACATATACTTTAAAACACTTTAGGAGACATGTATGTTGTGTTCGACAATCCATGGAGCCGATAATTCTGCAACATAATGCTCAACCACCCCAGCAACCGCTGAGGCTCTTGTGAACTCGAAATTTAACATATTCCACACCCTCCACTCACCAGATTTGCCGCCCTGCAATTTTAACTTTTCCCTGCATTTAAAGAGGGATTTAAGGGTATTCATTTCACCAGATGAACGGAAAGACACAGTGAGGTCGTGGATCAAGGAAAGACGATAGGCATTCTTCATTGACAGGATGAGACAACTGGTTCACCATTGGGAGAAATGTGTAGCTGTAAATGGTGACAACATGGAAAAATGAATGTAAGTTTTCATAGCAATTAAAATGTACTTTTATGCCATACTTGTTTCATTTGATTACTCCTTTTCATTTGCGAGCTATGTAAGACTTGCATTACTTATCCGCCTGCCCTCGTACTTAAACAGATTCTTTAAAGTTAAATCTTAAATTTAATTAACATTTATTTAATTAACACTGTTTTCATGCTGAGCAGCAGCAGCACCAAACATCAATTATGAGTTTTATTTTATGCAAAACATAAAATGAACATGTGAAAGGGAACAATAAAACGTTTTATGCAAAGAAAAAAATGATGCATAGAATTGTGTATATTATAATGCTACACAATGTTTTATAATCACAACTTACTGCGAGAACTTTAACTTCATATCTGACATGCTCAGTTGTCCCTGGAAAGGATGGCTACAAGTAAAGGATACAATAAAAATATTATCCTTTGAGTACGATAATTTTTTAATGAAATCAAGTAAAAACTAGCATGATCATGAAAGAATTCTGGCAAGAACAATTCTACCCCCCATCTGTTGTAAGGGTGAAAGAGGTAAGTAATTTTTTTATATCCAAAATATCAAAAAAATTATTCAATCACTATTTACAACACTTCCTCCTTGAGATCACTGTTACAAAACTTCCTTGAATACAACATTTGAGGAAACGATACAGTCTTCCATGACAGCCTGTTTGTCATTTTCCTTGATGGATACAAAAATATTAGAGAAAGCTACATATAGTAGACCATGCGAGAACACAGGATCGGGCTAGTACAACAGCCTTTTGCAATGTTTGACTTTGGGCTTTATTTATGGTCATAGCATAGGCAATTTTAATTGGGAACTGTTTTCTGATTATATTGAATGGGATAGTCAGATCTGATGGTGTTAGAGATATTCTCGGTATGACAACAGTTTTTTCTGAATCAATAAGTTTTGCAGTAATAGTGAATTCATTCAGTTGAGTAATGACCATTCTCACCCCATTGATAAGGCTTTCTTTAGCGTTAAGTTTTCTGATAAGCATGACAGTTATATTTTTTCTTTAGCACTAATTTGTGAGGTGGTAGGCCAGAATGATTTATACTATTGAGGAGTTTGATAGGGTAAAGTTGTTCCTCAGAGTTTCTTCACACTGAATGGAATCACAGCTGTAATAAATTTTAGCTTCGTTTTCAACATTTTGAACAACATAATTGTTAATCTTGTTGCAATCCTCATTTTTAGGGTACAGAATCGCATGACGTAGGAACTGCATAATGTTACCTTTATTTATGACTTGAGTATTGAAAACTCTATGCAAAGTCGCAATCCTGAACATAGCAATGCTTAGGAATTTTTACTGTATCTGGTGATATTTCTGTTTTAATTTCAAGTTCCCTAACTGTAAAAGCCTTCATATCTTCATACGCCTTCCATAAAATAGGAGAGCAAATGATGATCCCACCTTTAACAATTGCTAAAGGTGGGATCATCATTTGCTCCCATATTTTGTGTCAATTTTCTAATATGAATGGTGGATCAGAGGCGATTGCTTCATGTTATTCTCAATGCTCAATGTTGCTGTGTCTTACAACAGGGAGCACCTGTCTGAAGTCTCCACCAAACAGAATCGTCTTTCCTACAAAGGGAGCAGTGCTGTTGCATATTTCTTAGTCGATCCACCATGTTCAAGGCATCTTTGAGGACCATGGAGACTTCATCCCAAATAACCAAAGAAGCTTTATGGATGACGTCCGCTTGCTTGGAATGACCTTGGATGCTTGATACTGATGTATTCAGGATTGGCACTGGCAATTTGAAGAGCGAATGACTTGTTCGCCCACCTTCTAACAAACTTGCAGCAATACTGTCCAGGTGACAGGTAAAACAACCTTGCCTTCTCCACGCAGGATGCAGCACAATGAGCGGTACAAAAACGTTTTCCCGGTTCCTCCTGGTCCATCAATTAAGATTATTTGTTTCCGCATTGCACAGCTGCCAAAATTTCGTCTGCAATTTGCTGTTGCTCAACTTCTAGTAAGTCAAAAGACCTTTTGCTCATAGATGTTGTACGTATTTTCTCCCTGTTCATTGCAATGAGTTGGTTTTGGTAATCCAAATTGTTTGCATGTTCTTCCATGTTGCCAAAATAATTGTTCTTGTTGACCCAAAGCTTGGTCAGCACTTGTTTGTGCATCATGTCTTGAGAAATCTTCAGATAAAGGCTGTCGAAAGGTTTCCCACAGCTAAGAAATGCTGCTTGGTGAGCAAAATAGGCAGATAACAGTGAAAAGTCAATGCAGCTGTGAAGGCATTTTGAAGTTGATTGTCTCCTGCAGGCACTGAACCCATTCTTGATCATTTCCTAATAAATGTAACTTCTCGGCAGCTTCTTGAAATGATAGTGTCCCATCAACAGTTCTGAGATCTTCGTAACTCCGTGGTCCTTTGACATGCAGCAGGAGACATAGAAAATGTCTCTGCTGGTCAGTAGGGCTTACAGTGAACGTTCGTCCAATGATGTCTGAAAATCGTCGTTGTGTATTTCACATGCTGTTGGCCAAAGTGTAGTGCTCTGGTATTTGCATGTACAAATATTGCCGAGCAGCCTCATAGTGTTGGCACAATCTGAAAAAAAGCTGTAATCATGGTCTCTTTCAAAATTTGCTTGTAGCTCTTGTCCTGGTTGAAAATAAATGGTTTGCTCATCAGATAAGTGCACAGGCAGTTGTTGGACAGAATGAGAGAGATCGAACAAAGTTCTCTCATGAAGCCGCCACATTTTGCCTCTGGAAGACTAACATAACAGCAGTTTAAGAACAGGTCAACCTTGTCTAAAGTCAATTGCTGTAGACCTTCTGTATTAGTTTGTAAACAGTCATGACCCTTGAATATGTATTTGTACAAATACTTGAATGACCTAACTGATGAACATACCTCAATATTGATATGTGCTTCGTATTTGAGGGATAGATAAGGATTGTACGGCACAATCCAGCAGTTATCAACTTGATGGGACCCCAGATTGTCAGTCCATTGTCTCTCCATGTACATAGGATAACCATTAATGTTCACATTTGTTTAATTGACAAATTCTTTTGGAACCCTTTGCTACACTGTCTGTCTTGCATGCAAGGACTGTTCATGTTTGACGCTCTGCATGGACCATGTATTGCTTGATAATGTTAAATAACCAAGGATTTTGTTCAAAATTAGGAATTTCAGCTGAGACAATTGAATCTACATGGTCTCTGTCACATAACTTATCTGGTTCTCTGGGCATGAAAAGAATATGCGCATATGGCAAACCTCTCTTCTGAAACTCAATTATGTATACAAAAGCTGTTACAACACCAAGTATATCCCCTTTGAGCAAATCATTTAGCAAGGACTTGAGCTATAAATGAAACACCCTAGTACCCAAATCTGGCCTGTTCCTTACCTTTTCATACGGCTATGATCTCTGTCCCCTTTGGGTTACATGTAAAAGTAAGAAATATATCTGGTTTACCAAACCAAGTTACTATAGTCAGATTCCTGAAAATTTTGCAACATATTTCGTAGACTCCCCAAAAATGTAGATGGAAGTACCACAGCAATTCCTGCATGAGCACCAATTCGATGTGCATCACTATTCATAAAATCAATTAAGCATTTGTAACTCTGCTCGAAGTTCCTTTTGATGTGCTCTAATAAAAGCAATGCGTGAACCTTCCACTTTGACATAACTATCCACTACATATTGTTGGAATAGTTTACCTGATGAATGAATAAGAATTCAACTTCCTCTTACTGTAAGTCGATAGCAGTAATACTGTAACTGTGTTGTAACATTTCTCACCGCTGTCCCATGAATATTAGCATGTTGCATCCTGGCCTCCATCCACCGTCACCACATATTAGTGCTACAGAAGACTTGGAATACACGACAAAGTCAAATTTTCCTGGTGGGGCCCCATTGGTACTTGTAAATACAACTGCCACTTCATTTACTCTAGGAACATTGTATCGTCTTGGATCAAATGCATTATCAGTTGAAAATACTAATTCCACATTAGACACAACCCCACCTGAATCCTTCATCAACTTAAACAGTTGAGCATAAGGATTACTATGTTCTAACATGGACTGCAAAGTTCCCATTATTTCCATATCTGTCTCAGTTGGCTACATGATCCAAACGGACCTGCAACGCCTCTTCTGCATCCACAATAAATAGGCCTGCATACGGTGGTGTTTGTCCTTGAAGAGGTTGTAAACTACCAGCCATGTGATATACTTGGCCATGTATTTTAAAACAATAAGGCCCTTTTCCTGTCGGTTTACTGAATCTACTTGAATGGAAGAAAATGCAAGTTCATTATTGTATTGACAAATATTGTCTAAGTAATTTTTGGTTTTCTGGTCATTTGCTTCAATTAAATTCTTAAGCCCATCACAAACAGCTACTTCAGGCAACGTAACTTTCCTTTTGTGACAACAAATAGATGAAGACCCACTAATAAGTTCTCCGGGAAATAATTTAGCACCACAGTGCAACAGAGTGGAGCCAACAGAGTGCGTGTCAACCTCACTGTCATTGAGCATAACTTGCACAACTGTAACTTACAAGTAATTTTTTGCTCAGCACGTTTCCTATTTATATCCTCTCTTAACTTGTCAATGTCTGAATTTTTTGGTTCCTTTGCTAATGGTGGCTGTGTTGATGCGGCTGATGTAGATGGTCAAGCTGGCTGTATAGGTGTGGATGGTATAGATTGTTGTTCATAGGTCTGAGTTGTCTTGTTTTTCACAAGGCAGCCAGCCTCTGCTGTCTCTGAGATGAGTCTTCATTCCTTGCTGCTTGTTGTCTGCGACGCCTCTCAGTAATAGTGCTCAAAGATTTTCTTTTGGCATGTTGACAAACATGGAATTAAAACATTACGGTTGAATAAGTAAATGAGAGCTCCAACCATTTGTGCAAAGCACACAATTCTTCCACCAAAAGGCCTAATAAGGTTATCTTAACTCTCTAGAATTCACAAAAATTGGTAAGTTGCATATTTTCAAAATTTTTTCTTCAAATCTTAACCTCGCGTGGAACATGTGTTGTTTAATATCCTTGTATCATCAAATCACATATTCATAAATTATTGATATTATGGAAAGAAATAAAAAACCAGTTCAATACATAAATAAATAATTTGTCACATGTAAGAGGCATAAAAGGATCTATACTATAGAAATAATATAGATGATGAAAAAAATTGTTTTCCAAGTAATACTGGTAAAACAATTTTATTGGAAAAGTTGTTTTTCCATCAATACTGGTAAAACAATTTTATTGGAAAGTTGTTTTCCCATCAATATTGGTAAAACAAGCTGAGTTGCGTATCGCAGTCGTTTTACACTCAATGTTATTCCTATGGGAATTTCGAATTGTTTAATTGTTTTTAGCCCCCTCTGCACACCTTGGAGAAATAGAACGGATTTGTCAGTGCTCCTGGAAATTCTCTTTCTTTTGATATACTTCATTTGTTAAGATTCGTAGTGTGTAAGGAAAGGGGATCTATACTATAGAAATAATATAGATGATGATACTATGAAGCAAAGAGAGAAAGTAAATTTATACTTATAATTTTCTTACCCAGGATTTATTTCCAAAACCCCAAGATGTGAACTGCAGCTCCAAATCTTATAATTATGGGTTGTTTTCCACGAATTCATGAAATTAAGATTAAAAGATTCGCCTTCCTTTCCACTAGCTACAAGAGAAAAGATGCAATAAAGTAAACATGATTAATATGTATCATTCAAATGAAAAAATTTAGTTTAGCTGAGTAGATATAGAATCCAAGAAATAAGTAATTTTATCCTCAAACTATCAATGTTTCAAAAATATAACAGAATGTTACTCATAGTTCGAATATTAACCATACTTGGAAAAGAAAAAACAAAATCCCACTATCTTTAGCATCACATTTTTATAAATAACTGATTGGTTGGTTTGGGGTTTTATGGTGCAAGGGCCATATATATAACTGATCGGAATCCATTTCAGTTAAAACAAAAAACATGTATATTTCATTTCAAGGCATAAATAGAAATAAGAAATCACAAATACAGAAAGTAATATATACATTAAGCGCAAATACTAACCAACTTAAAAAACTTTGACATCAGTAAAAAAAATTCTGGTTGGTTGTCTGGGGTTTTTGGACAAGCTGTGCCAAAAGAAATTCTGTAAAATTTGAATTCTGAAATTCAGCTTACTTATGAGTAAGCTGAATTTGAAGTTCTTTGCTTTTGTTAACAAAACTTAAGTTTTGAAAAAGTTACATTTCCTTAGACTATTTTCATTCCAAAATTACATTAGTCTTATTTTGGAGCAATTTTTACATTTTAAAACTGTTTCTTGCACTTATTTTTTCTGTTGACAAGAAATTTTGGGAGAGCAACTTCTGTAGCATGTCTTATTTTAAACATTTCTGAAATTTTTCTTAATACTGTTAACTAAATATTTTTCATTAAGTTTTTAAAAATTTTATGCGTAGTAAGTTCTTAAATAGTCCTTTTTAGTCATCAATACAAACCATAGAAAGAGGGTGTATTCAATGGTGGTATTCAGACGTTCAGAGTTATGGGATCTTTCTAATTCTTAAAACTTCAAGAATTGTAATTTATCTTAACTTTATTTCAACAACTTTGTATGATTATTTTAATATTTAAAGTAAGTGCACAAATGCGTACACCACAAAAGAAAAAGTTCTGTAACTTTTTTAGTCAGTATAGTAAAAATGCTTACATTATCATGAAAGTTTCATTACCCCTGAATAACCCTTAATAAGTCCAAAATTATGGGTTATTCAGGGATAATATATCTTAATCAATACTCTTTAACAAGTCTATTGTAAATTTGATCCAATGAAACACAACTTCGCCACTGAAGGAAAAATGTCTCATGTAATGTATATTATCAATTTTAGAAACATAACAGGAATAGAGAGGATTAACAGAAATGAAGAAATCAACAAAATTAGAAATTATCTTAAAATGTGAAATTTACAAAGGCAACAAATTGACAATAATCTATATTTAGCATCCAAATTCTTGTTTGATCATAAAGCTTTGCAAGGATTTATGAAAATTCATTTAATGGAGTAGATAATAAGTTTCGGTCTTACATATACTAGTCTATACATTACAGCAAGGAGTTTTATAAATGATTTAGTAAATATATGATACTTGCCTTCAATTTCTGATGTCCTCATAATGCTCAAAAGATAAAGTTTAAATTGAGATCTGAGCCATTCATCACCACCTTCCCAACCTTGATGAAAAAAATTTTAAATTTAATTCAATAATTTTACATTTTTTCAAGTATTATCAGTCACAAAATGGTAACAAAACATATTTAAAGTATATATTTATTAAAAATCACTATAGAGATGCTAACCTTTGGCTCACTGGGTCAGTAATAAGATGGTAGATTTTCAGTAATGATTACATATAATTTTGTTTACTTGATTGCATTTTTAAAACTAACATTTAGCATAATTCATAGCTAATAGAGCCTTAACAGATATTCTTGTAGACAAATGGATGACAAAAATATTGTACTCATTCAAGAAAATCTGCAATCAGTCTTTGTGACTTACACTCACTGCCAAAAGTTAAGCAAGGAGAGGAAAATGTTAATTTCCGGAAGCCAATCTGAATTTGAAAAGCTGCATTTCGCTGAGAGGTAGATGGAAGTATGCAAATATGTTCTGTAACGGCCAATCACGGGATGTCGAGAAATGTGCAAAAAAGGCAGTCATATAAGACAGCATTGTGAAGGGTTAGAGGAGTTTCATGCAAGTGCTGATAAAAAGTGTTTTGAACTTTCGTACGATTAGTTTTCAAGACAGACGTGTTTCTATGGCTCCCAGAAGATGAATGGCAGATAGTTAGCGCTGGCGTTCTGTGGGACGCCTTGAAGCAGGATAATCAATCACAGATATTGCTCCTTTCTTCGGAGTTCATCATTCCGTCATTTCACGATTATGGAAACAATTCCAAACAAGTCAAACAGTTGTCCGAAGACCTATGGCCGGTCGCCCAAGGGTTACCACCCCCGCGGAAGATCGATATATTGCTGTTTTAGCCAAGCGGAATCGAAGAGCAACCTCCACACGTGTGACATCTATGGTTGCAGCGTCCATTGGTAAGATGATATCTGCCAGTACTGTTTGCCGAAGGCTACATATGAATGGACTGTACGCCCGGGTACCACGAGTTTGTGTTCCTCTATCCTGCCAATCCAGAGGGGCATGATTAAAGTGGTGTCTGCAACATGTGAATTGGACTGTGTCTGATTGGGCCAATGTTATGTTCACGGATGAGTCGAGATTTGCCCTGGAGCCAGATGACAAGCGTGTAAGGGTCTGGAGAGAACAAGGCACACGCAATCGGACGCAGAGCATCATCGAGCATCACGCATTCCGAGGTGGAAGCATTATGGTGTGGGCAGGGATTTCGTTGGGATATCGCACCGACCTGCATATATATCTATAGACGGGGTTTTGTGACAGCTGTCCGGTATCGGGATGAAGTCCTAGAACCCACTGTGAGATTGTATGCTGCAGCAGTTGGTCCTGCTTTCATTTTAATGGATGATAATGCGCGTCCAATTGAGCCAATATCGTCAACAACTACCTGGAGAGTGAGGGGATTGCACGTATGGATTGGCCGGCGTACTCACCCGACCTTAATCCCATTGAAAATCTTTGAGATGCCCTCAGTCGTGCTGTTTCTGCACATTTCCCACCCCCAGTCACTCTCACAGTCGCAAACTGCTCTACAGGAGGAATGGCAATTACTTGACTCTGGGGTGGTTGATCAGCTCATGGAAAGCATGGTCACATGCTGTAAACTTTGTATGAGGATGAGGGGGTGGTCACATACCCTATTAATATCGGTTTTGTTTGTTTTGGATTTAAACATCATTTTGTGAATGACTCCAATGACTTCATCTTATCATTTATGAAAATTTAATATTGTTTTCATCTTTGTATGTAATTCTTTGTTTTGTTTCATGCATAAACATGTTTGCTACTTTCCTGCCGCATTTCGTGTCAAAGCTGTACTTGTCGATTTTTTCACATTTTACCGCTTCGTGCTTAACTTTTGGCAGTGAGTGTATTAAGAGATTGCATTACAAAAGATTCAATAAATATGTGATGATGCCAACACCTGATTTTTAATTCAGGTATCTGTACAAGAATCCATTTCAGAAATCTTTCCCTTAATATTGCATTATTAAACTTCTTTTATACATGTGACATTTTAAACGAGAATAAGGGTACCAGGTAACTATATAAACAATACATATAATTATATCTTTAGTTATGTTGCTTTCTCAGCTGAATTAATTCTCCTTGAGGGAATTAACTGTTCTCATAATATAATTCAACCATTATCCAATGTCAATATTCTTCCACTACTGTAAGCTTTTTCAATGCAGGTTTTACCTGAAACAGCTCTCTTAAATAAATAGTGTAACATCAATATCATTTCCATTTTTGTATACATTTCTGGTAAATATATTTCATTAGCCTCAAATATTTTGAATATAGAAAAAGTGAAAAATTGCCTAGTCTGAATGCTCTGACTGCAAAAATTAAGTGATCAAAACAGGTTAAATTACTTTTAAAAAATCATAATTTTTTTAAATTCAGAAGGCAATATTTAGTTTATTGGAGAAGTTGGGCTCTGAAAAGAAAAAAGAACTGGGAAATATTCATTTCCAAAAGGGATACAAACAGATTGTGAATGAAAAATTATTTTCATGTTTCAAAAACTCCTCACTAGCTGGATTTTTCCTTTTAAGAGCTCGAGTTTCTCAGTAAAACTCCAATTGACGTTACGGCCTTGGCACAATTTCAATATTTTGACACCAACCCACGGATAATATATGGATGAGAATTTTGGATTATTATAAGGTGCCAACTGGGCAACTTTTTTTAGAAGGCACTGTCATTGATAATTTTTGGCTACTGCACCATCACATAAGATTTTCTGTAATGATTTCACTATTCACATTAATACTGTAATTAAAGGTGAAATCAATATTGGTCTGTCACTACCATGTACCCTTATACATAAATAATTATAGCCTTAATCACCCAGATCAGCTTAAATTGTTAAATCCATAAATTCACTAAATTTCTGAAAATTAATAAACTTAATTTTTACTTGCAAAAAATTTTACAAACAAAAGTTTTAAAAAATAATGTGGATTGCATTTTATGTTCAGAAAATTGAATCCTATATACAAGTTCATATTTCAGTTTTTCAATACTAGAAAGTCCTTAAGTTTTCCAAGCTGTAATCATAATGTGTGTTGTATTTAATTGCATATTCAAAATCCAAAGCTTGTTCAAGTGATACCCCAAAACAATTTTTGAGTAAAATATGAGTTGGATTACATGTCATCACAGACCCTGATGTAAAGTTTTTGTGAACATGCAAGTAACATTTATAAAAAATGCAAGTGCTGTACCAGTGCCATCCAAGAAAACATCTTGCCTATCTTCCATGACATGTCGAACAAGGTGATCAGCAAATCTTAAGTCTTCTGTTGTTAAATTCAACTGTTTCTTTAATTCAGGATCCACAATCTCTATTTTACCATCATCTACCTAATAACATACAGATTTACTTTAATATCAATATTAAACAAAAAATAAACTAGAACTATGAGAATGAATGGTTTAACTGAAATACGGCCCCAGATTTTTAACATGGCAGGGATCATTCAAAATGCCACATCTTCTCAAGAAAGGTGACACAACTCCCAAAAGTACATCTTACAAGAGCCAAAAGATTAAAAATCTATAAACTTATGGGACTTGTAAACATATGGATCATACTTTTGTAGAATTCATTTATATTTTTATTATTAAACGGTTCCAGCATATTTCCCAGTTTGTCTAAGTTTAATAGAATTTACTAGCAGATTCGTGCATAGCATCTGCATTAAATCTTCTAAATTGCTTGCATCCATTGATAGCAGTATTGTTACTTAAATTTCATCTTACTTTAATCCATTTATACTGAATATAGCATCCATATTCACATAAATGGATCTTATACCTCTAAATTAAATAAAATTACCTAAAAATATGACAATATTTTGTTTACTTTTACTGGAGTTAATTCCAATAAAATGTATGGCAAAAGGCACATCTCAGTCATGTTACCACTGTTAGATTTTAAACTTCAACTTCATCCCATTCCGTTGTTTAAAGTGATTCAGCATTTTTTGAAGCTAAACCCATTTTTGCTGATATTTACTTTGCTGCGCTGATTTCTATCTTTCAGGTTTCTCAGTGCTTTCTGTAATCAGACTACTGAAGAATTTCAGTAAAGTGGCGAGCTCTTTCATATAATTTTAGCATTATGCAGATCCATAGCTCAAATCAAGCATATTTAACCCAAGCAGCAAAATTGGTGAATGTATCCTATAATGGTAAATTTAATATTGTTTATATCCAGTTTTGTTATTTGAAAATAAACAAATAAAGTTGATTTCCATGCCACGTGCATTAATAATATATAGAGAGAGAGATCGTTTGTAAATTAAAACAAGCAAAATCTTCATTTTATGCTACCGCTTTTTTTTCAAGGGCAATTTTTATTTTAAAGGTGATTAAGATAAAATGAAAATCTATTTATTAGATGTCATGAAAGGCTTACAGAATTTATTTGTAACAGTTTCTAATATTTTACAATAAGCATTGCACCAATCAACACCAGTAAATTCTTTTAATCATTCACATTTAATTAAAATATACATGTTAAAGACATGTGATAATGAATAAAAAATTAGACACAAAAAATGAAAATATTCACATGAAACCTTATAATAGAGTTTTAATTAATTTAAAAATAGGTCTATTTTTATTACACTAAGATAAATGACAAGATAAAACTTGCATTGCTGATACAGCTACTTACTTCTACAATTACATCAAATAACTGCTTCTTCTGTTTAAATAAAATATTTGTAGCTCCTACCATAAAGCCTCTGACATTGAGATCATTCAAAAGGTCTAAAAAAGGCAGGGACAGATATGGATGGCAAAGCATACCCTTAAAAAAAAGATAACTTCAATTTTCATTTATAAAACAAAGTATCATTCATGTTTTATACTAAGTGAAGCAATTCTGGATAATGAGTGTTTAACATTATATGTGAAACTCTTCAATGCATAACACAAAGGATGTTTAAAAAGATTTGACACTATCATTTCAAAGGATTAGAAATTATTGTTAACTGAAGTAGTGATCACCAATGGATACAGCAGCTGTAACATTTGTCACTGACTGCAGGCAAATATCAATTATGATACGAAAAGGCATACACCAGGAAATATCACTATCAAAAACGTTTTCCAGACAATTTTGAAACCTTAAGACTCGAAGCATAATTTGTAACAGAAATGCTGAGAAACAAAAACATCTCACAAAAGTATATTGCAATGTAGTTAAAAAAATTGATGTATGATTATATTGCAATAATGAGGAATGTAAAAATAATATGAATATATAAAAGACAATGATGTAAGTGTATCACTTTATCCTCACTCTCATTGGTTAAAGCTATAAGTAAATACTTTTACGAGAAATTATTCGTGCATAATAAATAAATTTTAAATCATCATATGATGTAAGGTTGGTTGGTTTTGGGGTTTTATGGCACAAGGGCCATATTTGGCCATGCTGTACCAAACACAAGATATACAACATCAAATAATAGAGAGACACAATGAGTTTTACCGACAGAAGAGAGAAATACACCCAGGGAGGAATGCACCTGCAGGAATCGAACCTGTACCGCCTACAACTCGGAGGTTGCTATTGCAGTGGGCATACCCACTGAGCCACGCCCTTATGGATGTAAGGAAATGAGTAATGCAAGCAATAATATTTAAGATAAAATAGTAGGAAACAAGAGATATTTATACCGAAACCGTGAAAACGCCCACTATAATTAAAATTTTAATATGTTCTATAGTGTAATTTTCTATATCTGGCAACACCAGTAATATATTTAAATTTTTAGATCATTTAGAATTACTAATTCAGATGTATATTTGAGCTGTGAGTCTAGTTCAATTCTGTATTACTGAGTTTTCGTAAGATTATAATATATTTTTTTAGTTGTGAGATTTATTAATTGACTTACATTTTCTGAGCCTTTTGAATTGTAAATGAAATTTTATTTCTCATTTAAATGATTTTTAACGAGTAAAGAATTGGTTGGTTGCATTGAGTTTTATAGCTTAGGGTCATATTTGGTCAAGCTGCACCAAATACAAGACAAACAACGTCAAGTAATGGACAAACACGCACATTGAAAGTTTTACTGATACAGAAGAGAAATATACCCTGGGAGGAAGAGTTAAGAGTTGGAAACTTGACAGTAATAATAGCGAAAATTAAACTGCTTGAGCGTTTAATTTCATGAATTGTGTTCACAAGTCTGACGTAAGTTATCACAACTCCAGTAATAGTCATATAGTCTATTTTGCATTTTGTAAAGCCAGGGTAAGAAAAAATCATGATAAAAAAGAGATTTATTTTTATTTAAATCAGATTCTTTTTTTATTTAAATCAGATTTTTAAGATTTAATATGATTTGTTGCCCATACAAGTTTAACTCGTTAGACACGCAAACAGTGTAGTGCAGTTTCTAGATAGCTTTGATTTATGTTAAACATTAATACATATAATGTATAATATTAATGTATTAGGAAATACAGCAGGGCAAATGTTTGATAGATTAAAACATGACATAAGAATTAGAAGTTAATCACACAATAGAGTAAATAGAAAAGCACCACAAATGTCAAGCATAAACAATATTTTTCCATCTGGTTCTCAAGAAGTTTAGATTACTTTGATTTTAACCCATAACCAGTAACATGAAATTTTTGGATGTAGATGAATAAAGTTGCTGAAATCCTATCAACACCATATTATAAATTTTTGCATTTAATTATTGAAAAATCAGACAAATTTCAGAATTTTTATGCATTATATATTTATCATATATGAATAAAATGTATAATTTAATTATTTTATATTTAGTAGTTAATCAGTTAAAGACTTGCTTTTGAGAAAAAATCATGCCAACAATAGAAACTAAAATAAAAAGAACTTGCATCAAGTTTCATGACAAAATTCCTACTTCTCATTAATATTTAGTTAGCAAAAAGTTCTTATTTGTGAAAAAGGAATGTTATTTGCAAGTAAACAGTAAAAGATGAGATAAGGTATGAAAATACATAAATTGAAATCGAAAAGGCTTATTTTTCAAACTTTCTCTGAGCATTGACAAGTATTTCATAGGTACATTCCAAGCACACACAAAAAGATTTTATACATAACATACAAGGAAATGAAGTTTATCTCTATTAACAGCACAGAACAAGTGTAATGGCATCCCCTAGAACATGCCATGGAATTTTGAGTTGTTAATAAAAATCATCTTTAAAATAGCTTTCTGCTTTCATCCATAATCCATTTTGTCAACATACTCACACTATTTCCAAATTTCAATTCCATAAATACAAAATAATGATACTAGAAGAGTTAAATCTTAGGGATCAACACATAAAATTTTCCAATAAAATTTAAACAGAAATTAACAAACATATTACACACAAAACAAAATGAAAATATTAAAATTGTCAATCAAAAATTTATGTGCAAAATTGGAATGCTTTTCTTTTACTGCAGAAAACCTTCATGTTGTGACTATTTTTCATGAACACACTACAATACTAAATAAACTAGAACATCTTAAAAAAGAATACAAGTTGCCATAATTTTAATAATTTGTGAGTGAATATATTTTGAGTATCTTCACCCACACATGAAGTAGTTTAAAATTGGTCATGTGAGATTTAAAGTCACATGGAATGTTGAAACAAAACCCACACAGATGAACACTTGAGTGACACTGGTTGGTCAATGGCCCAAGAGGGAAATACATGCTTGTCTGGTAACCATGATCCCATTCAATGAATATTGTTGCTTAGTGTCTTCATCGAGAGGATGATTTTCAGTATAATTTCAAATGCAGATGGCTCTGAAAAGCTTACTCTTTTTCTGATAAGAAAATCCAAAAACCTAAGTTGCTTTAAAAATGTAAGAACTTTGTCTTTATTGTATGAAGCCAATAAAAAGGCATGGATAACAGAAAAACTTTTTTCGGACTGGTTAATGAAATGGATGCTTAAGTGAAAACTAATACTGTTTGGATAATTGCTCATCTTATCCACCTGATACAGATTTTCTGCAAATTGTAAGGTTGTTAACTTCACTGTTAATGGTATGAGTCATGCAATCTTTAGATTTGAGAATCATAAAAATTTTAGACCTTTATCGCAAAATGTTAGTCCAGTGAACACTAGATAATTTAACATCTGACCCCGAAATTGGAAATAGTAAACTTAATGTTCTGCAGATAATGACTTTAAAATGTCATTAGCTTGGAATCAAGTCAAGTAGACAATCCAGCAGTGTTTCATTAAAGCTAGCTTCCCTTTCCCAGAGGAAGAGTCCACTATCCTCGAAAAGTGATGCAGTAGATGTTAACAAACTGGAGCAGTTTGAATTGCAATTGTTCTTTTGAAGAGTACACAAATTGTGTTACTCAGCTACTTACATCTAATTGTCTAACCGTTGATAAGTTGATTGCTTCTAAAGTTGAAGAAAATGACAGCAGTGAGGACTACACCAGGGAAGTTTTGATCCCTATACCAGCATTCAGAGAAGCTGTTTTTTATGTGGAAACTTAACATAATTATTTTTTGGGTCAAGAAACAGAATAAAAAAACATTTCAACGATTAGATTCAATTGAAATATGTTATTTGAAACTCATAGGAAGGCTGTACAATAAACCACTGACTGATTTCATTGTTTTCTCAGTTATTTTCAGTATTTCAATGAAATATTTTTATTCCTGTGAGAAATTAGGTAAGTTGATATTTTTTCACAGTAAAGTTAATGTTTTAGGTATGCTGAAAAGTTAAAAAAGTATGATTTATAAGGTTGGCAAAGATCTTTCACGTTTCGATCCTTAGCATTCTGCCATCTGGTGGTGAATGATTCATACATGTTTCGTTTAAAAGTTTTTTACTGGTTCCTTTATAAACACATAAATGGTGCTTTACTATACATATATTAAAACTTTTATTTCTTATGCCCAACCCCTTTGGGTAAACTGACAGCTACTTGTAAATCAAGTAATATTGAATGAAAAGAATACAAAATATCTTTTTGGTTCTGTACTTAATCATCTATTTATATTTTTTATACATAATTGTTTTGATCTGTAAGTAAATAAAAACATTTGCTCTTGCATCTAATTTTTGAAACCAATCAAAACTTTACATTGATTCAAGAAAATTCATAAACATTAATTTGGTCATTGATTTATTTTGTGATTAAACATTAGCACAATTGAAAAGTTAAACATATTTTTATAAAAGATCAGAATTAGGTTCTGTTATAAAAATTTCAGAAGCAAAAGTGGATCAAGATATGTAACTCAATTTTAATGGTCATTTCTTGTCACGTAAAGGCTAATTAGATCAAGATCAGAATTCGGAATCACTAGACATCTATTTTCCGATTAGGATTACTACTCGAAAAGATGTATGTTTCAAAGTGTCAAGTTACTCATATTTCTCAAAACTACACATTTAATCATTAATTGGTTCTTAAATTCAAGTCTATGAAAACTCATTAAAATGCAAAACAATTTTATATTCTAATCACAAGCTATAGGTACAAATGTTTTATAGCATAAAATTTAACAAAAGCTTTTAAAGAAAATGGATGATTTAAATCAAATATATCTACACAAAGCTAACTAGGAAAATCACCAAGCACCATAACACAAATATCTAACTGACAACACAAAGGTTTTCTTCTAATGTCCAACCACTTTGGCACAAGGGCCAAACTGACAGCTACTTGGAAAGGAGCACCCAGGGGTGAGCCAGAACTACTAACAGGTACAGTGACCAACATCCATGCGCTTACAAACCAAGATTCAAACTCGAGACTCGTGGCAGACAAACGCTATTACCACTATATCAGCTAGGTGGCATATAAAGGAAAATAACAGGAAGGATATGCCACAATAATTTAAGAAAATGAAGGACATCAAAGTTCATTCAATTTCTGTAAAGCTGAAAATTTACTGTTGTTTACAGTGTAAATGTTTTAAAGAAAAAAAAGATCAGCGAATAATTTGATCAAAGGTATAGCAATAGATTTGAAAAGTAAAAGTTTGAAATTTAATTAGGTGCAAGTTTATGAATAACTTTAAACAAGCACCTTTGAGAACAATTTTAAGAAAAAAACAAATTTTAACATAAAATAGTTACCTTTGAAAATATACATAATGGCAGGCCACAGTCATCAGACTCTATATCTATAATGTTTATGGAGTTTCTTGGGGAATCTGTGTTTTCATTTCGTTTGCTTTGAGAATTAGATGCACTCCATCGCCTAATTTCACTCTCTTCAGTTCGTACCACATTTGAAGATGGTAAAACAGATGATTTGCTTCCCCTCAAGGAAGACATTATATTCGATATTCCATCATTAATAGCAGGGATGACATTTGGTAATCGTTGTGTTTCAATGTTGTTATCAACGAGGTCACCTTGAAACTTAAGTGACGAATTACCCAAATTATTTTTATCATCTCCCTCTAGCAATTCATTGATGGCATGAAGCAATTTTTCATCGTCATTTACTTTGCTCTCAGTGCCTGTGGATGAAGTTATGCTTGTAGCACTTGAGCCTATATCAGGGGTAAGGTGGTTCACTTTAACCCAACTATCACCTTCAGTATCACTGCTGTTTTGACTGGAACCTTTACTAGAGGCTTCAGAGTCTACTTTTTTAGTTGATAATGTTTTTGGTCTTGATACAGTGCATTTCAGTGAGTTTAAATTACCAAATTCATTTCCATTTTCCTTAGCATCAGGAAATATCACAGTAGCAGGTGCCTTACAGTCATTGAGATGTTCATTATCATGAGTAGTTTGATTGTGTGATTCAGTATGGCAATGCTGAGGAGTTGAGCAATGATGCATTTGCACATCTTTAGGTTGCATCAAATTATTGTTCTCCTTATAAGAAACTTCTATATAGTCTTCTTTGTCAGTGACAGTTAATAAAGGAGTTGTTCTTGATGACCAGGATGTGGCAGCCTCATTTAATCCTTTTTCAATCATTCCTTGAAAAATAATCGACTAAATCATGAAAATTGTACATATATAGACAGGATGTGTTAAACAAAACAACAAATTTTAAAGGTTCAAAGTTTTACTTTACTACAGAACTAAAAATGAATTTAGCCATTGTACATATACAAGTCATGTAATGGTTGGTTGTTTGAGTTTTATGACACAAGGTCCAAAGACAAGCTGCACCACGCAAGAAAGAATACAACCCAACACTAAATAGCTTAACAATAAAAATTAGATTTAAAAACATGAGTTAATCGAAAATAGATGACATGACACAGCTTAAAATAGCATGCAGGATAAAAGATGAAATTTGAAAAACAAATTATAATGATTAAAAAATTTCTCAAAATGAAATAATGACTAAGGGGGTATCTCCATCTGAGTTGACTATTAAAACATGATCACTAAATATGACTTGAAAAGTGATGTTATAAATGTGGTAAAAGGTTCTGAATACTTTAAAAATGTGATTAATGGTATTTTGCTTTGCTGATAGGTAAAAAGACTGAAATAGGTTATTTTAAAGTCAGGTCAAATAAGCAAGAAATTTGCTATAAAAAATTCTTATAAGATACAACAAACAGCGATATTCATTAAGTTCTAGTTTTAAGAAACACTAGAAATTGAATAGTAAATAGCAAGCAACCAAATAGATTTTGATGTTGTTTTCATTAGAAATTCTAGTTTTTTATCTCTTATGAGAGAATAGTTTCTGTTTTTAAAACTTCACTAGTTGAACATCATGACTACTTTGAGGGACGAGATCCCTTGGACAAAAGTCAGCCTTCCACATTAAACTTGGCATCAGAACCTTTTGTCACTAAAGGAAAATGTAAACTCTTGAACAATCACTGCATTTTGTATATAGTTGATGCAAAGATGCTATTTTTCTCTGAATTAACAGAGAAACTTAATCAATATACCTAGTTTTAAAAATAATTAATTTAATATTAAATTTCATTCAATAGAAATGGAAAACCCTTGATTTTAAAATCACTTAGCACTATCATGTAATGTATCACGTTTGACTAGATTAACAACTGTATGAGGTTTGTTCAAAAAATATCTGACCTTTATTCATAAAAAATACTTGTATTCAGATACAACAATCTTACACTAATCTCCTTCAAAGTATTCCCCTTGGGCTGCCACACACTTCTCCCAATGGTTCTGCCACTGTCGGAAGCAGTGCCCCTTTTGAGATGGCGCGCAGCTGGTCAGTCGGATTCTACATGTCTTCTCTGGACTGAAATCTGGTCCCTTTCAGAGGCATTTTCAACTTGGGGAAAAGCCAGAAGTCACACAGAACCATATTAGGAGAGTAGGAAACCTGATGAAGCACAGGTGTGTTGTGTTTGGCCAGGAAACTCTATCAAATGTGAATGGGCAGGTGCATTATCGTGATGGAGCTGCCAATTGTCCGAGTCTGGCCGTTTGCATCTCAAAGCGTCACCAAGGCAACACAGAACCACTTTACTCCTTGGTGATGGTTGTACCGTGTGGTGAGTACTCATGATGAACTACGCCACTGGAGTCAAAAGAAGGTCAGCATGACTTTGACCTGCCTTGCTTTTTTTGGCCTCGGGGATGTTGGATGCTTCCATTGTGATGACTGCAACTTGGTTTCTCAGTCGCAACCATAAACCCAGAACTCATCGCCAGTGATCACTGTTAGGATCACTGTTCAGTCTCCAGCATGTCCTCTGTGATCTCCAAAAGGAGTTGCTTCTGCTCAATCGTTAGCACCTTTGGCTCGAACTTCTCTGAGATTCTCCTGAAGCCCAAATCCTCAGTCAAAATGGAATGAACGGATCCAATGCTGATGCTCGCCTAGTCTGCAAGTTCTGATTGTGATTCGATGATCCTGCATCACCAGGGTCCTAACTTGGTCAATGACGATCCCATTTCTGGATGTTGAGGGCCTACCAGAACGTGCTTCACTCTCCACTGATGTCTTTGAAGCAGTTGTACCACTCCTTTATCTGTTTGGTGCCCATTGCTTCATCCCCAAAGGCCTGTTGAATCTTGCTGGATCATTTCCACTTGGGAATCGCCAAGCTTTACACAAAATTTAATGAAGTGGCATTGTTCAGGTTTTCTGTCATTTTGTCAAAAACGAAAATCCAACGGTGCTCACTCATTGGCGGTCTGTCGCAGACTGACAGCTTCTGCAGGCAGGAAAAAATCCAAGCATGCACATTAGTATCGCCTACACATGTGCACCAAACCACACCTCCCTAGCTTCACTTGTTTACGAGCGAAAAATTATGGTAGGATATTTTTTTAACAAACCTCGTACTCCTCTCAGATGCCAGGGGTGATTGATCAAAATTTATTTTTTTAATTCATTATTGTAACAACAATTTCCCTCACTTCCAACCTTAATTATTGAGAGTTCTTTTCCAGAAAACATCTCAGATTTTTTTAGCTTCTTAGGATAAGGTTAATCATAATCATACAATATCAACATGTTTAACTGGCATGGAAAGTACTTACCAGGTATTAAAGAACATAATGTAAGAACAGCAGAACACAGATTTTTCACAGGTGCTTTATAAAACAAAACCTAGAAAAAATTATAAAAATGAATATTATAAGTTGTAATATCTCAAAAATCTGCTTCAGAGTGCAGGAAACAATATAATTGGCAATGACAACTTTTTATTTGAAATCATTAATAGAAGGATTCTGAAGATACAAATATAAGTCTGGAAAACTATTTTAACATTAGAAGCTTCAAACCTCTCCTTCATAAGCCAGAAGCAGCAGGACTAAATGACTTGGAACTTGGTATTAAAGGTTAAATTCTAATATAAATTTGAAATTTGTTACAAAAATTGGGTATTATTATTAAAAATTATGAAGTTTCAGTGTAACCTGACATGCAGGTTACACTAAAACTTCATAATTTTGCATTCAGTGTAACCTGATATGCAGGTTACACTGAATGCAGTCCTTATCCATATTTTACACATAACAATTTATAAAAGATATTATTTCCTATAAATGGTACTGTAGAATTTACTCTATGAATGATGCACAAATAAAGGGGAGGCTTGATTTTTTTTGCAACTGTACTTACAAACACGTACTATTATTTCAAAACCATTCCAAAATCAATGTTTTTGGCAATTAGTACATTGTTCCACCTTTTACTTGTATGACAGCTTTAACATATCGAGGGAAAGAATACTCTTGAACAATTTACTGAAAGTTTAAACAGTAATGACTTGTTATTTGACCCTCAAAACTGCAATAAGACATGAAATAGAAGATAGTCATTCTGTGATTTTACATCTGCCATTTCAATTTTTTTCAGCAGTGTTCCATTGGATTATCATAATGTCACTAAGGTCAGTCTAACAATTTCATTTTAAAAACATGTTCAGCATAAGCTGTGAAGTGTAGTAGGGAGCTTTATTGTGTTCTTCCAAATAGTAATGGTCATTCTCATAATTCTGATGTTATGTTGGTAGGGTAGAATTAATTAGAACATTGACATGCATTTCAGCAATGTACTACTCTATATAATTTTTTAGAGCAGCAAAAAGTAGCTCAAATGTAAGCAATGCATTCTCAAATTTGGCATCTATAGCATGCTTTCTGGCTTTGAGTTTTATTGTTCAATGCTAGAAGCTGTAGCAGTGGATAAGAGTTTGGGAAACAAATAATCATCTATGGCAATGACCTTACATGATTTTAAGAATGACAGTCCTTTCCCCTGTGAGGTTAACCACATGTGTACGAATGGACTTCCCAAGGTCATCTACCTTCTCATTGGAGTCACATTACATAAATACTTTTAATAACATAGCAGGCATAAATACATACATTTCATACGTTTTTCTTTGCTTATTTAATTTACTGATTTCCTGATATTATATGAAATACTACTCACCTTTTTCTCTAAAAGAAGTAACTTAAAAAGAAGAAGTGTTTTGTGCTTGAACCGTAGCACAAAATCTCGAACAGAAAGACCTAGAAAATGTCAAGAAAACTTGAGTATTCATCTAAATTATAAAAAATAACAAGTTAATATCAATACACATATACATTACACTTTTTAAGTAGCAGCTGCATGCTCATAGCTTGTGCATGTTTACAAAATATTTTATAAAAATGAGCTACATGGCTTAAAAATTGCAAAAGTAATTATCAAAGATAAATTTGTTGCCAATTTTTCCCACCAGATTCTAACAGAATGCTAATGTATAGTTGACAGTTCTCTCTTACTCAAGAATGTTTTTCAGTTTGTCAATCAGAGTAAACTGCATGGCATCATTTTTTACTAATTGTGCTTATTTTCTAAATATTAAGACTTTGGCACTGTCCTGTAATTTTAATGTTAGTGATAAATTCTGCATACAATGATTAGTCAAACAGAACACTACCTCTTTAACAGAGAGAAATTCAACAGGGTAGCAGTATTTCATTAATAAAATATCAAATGTATAAATTATTTTATTACAATACAAAGTATAATTTCAAGCATAATTCCTATAAGATACTCCAAAACCTTTAATAAAAAAAGGGTAAGATTTAAAATATAATATAAATAATATAATTATCTACATCAATTCCACTTTTAAAATTAAAACAAAAAAGTAATTTGCAAAGAAATTAACATTATTCTCACCTAGAAAAGCTTGTTGGCCATCTGATAAATCTTTGGGTAATGAGCTGTTTAGGTTCTTATAAGTTTCTTCCAAAAGCGATACTTTGCTGAAGTCCCTCTCATCAAAATATGCATGTGTAATCAATTCTAATTTGGCTTGAATCAATCCATACAAAGGAACTTTACTTAATACGCACACACTTTTTTGTACAGTTTCTCTTGTAATATCTGAACTTCTTCTAAGCAAGTTCTAGAGTAGATAAATTCAATTCAAAGCAAATACTAATGTACATTTCAAGCAGTATTATTTTATAATGAAAGAAAACACATTCATTTTATATATAGGTATATATAGGTTTTTCTGTATATGCAGCACCAGGCACATATATTATGTTAGTACCAATTTTAAAATCCAAACCATGTGTCCTTATTGATTCTTTAAACTAAAGAATATATAATTAAAGCCAAAGCAGAGATGTAATAAGTTTCAAGATAACAGATATAGGGTGATATTAACATTTTGCTTTTATAGCCTGAAATTAACTGAGTGTACTGTAAAACAGCACTTAATGTAGTTTGTAGGTATAAGTAACCTTGCAGACAGCAGCAAAAACCTTAACTCATCTTACCCTTAAAATGTGAATGGAATCACAACCAAGAAGAAAAGATCTGCAATACGTACTAGAAAACGGAAATGATTTGAGTATGGAAATAACTTAAAACAATGGAATGTTTTTAACCCCACACATATTTGAAATGTTAACTGACAAGAAATTATTTCTACAGCTTAGAGATAGTGCTACAAGAGGAATCTGATAGTATCTAGCTGATGATCAAAGCTGCACAATATAATACAATTACACAATATCTGTTTCATGGACCAAAATTTCAGCTTTAATTAACATGTAACTTCTTTATTTTGCAAAAGCATAGTGAAAGAATTGAATAACCTTAGTTTGCATTAGTCGCTCATTTCAATTTTCAGTAATTATTTATATCTTCAAGAATTTTTAACAGTGAGTACAACCTCCATTCACTATACAGAGATTATAAAATTTGATTCAAACAAGAATTCACCAGAAACCAAAAATAGCATTTAAGAATCCAACCAAATAGAGGTGTTTGTTTTGAATCTTCAAATTGGTCTACTGTCAATAAGAATACTTGCCAACATTTGGCCCATCTCTCATCATGTGATAAAGCCTCAAGCTAATCACCTGTTTCATTAAATCTGAAACTCATTATTCCTATAGTGACTTGGTACACTGTTCATGAATTCTAAGGACACAATTTAGGAATATTTGGTATTTTTTGACAAATATAGGAGGCAAGATGAATTTATAAAGTCTATTGTGAGAAACTAATATAAAAAGGATCATAACATGTTTTAGTATAAAATGTGGTCGTTTTGGAGTTTTAAGGTGCAATGCATGCATGGCCAAGCTATGACAAACACAAAACAACATACAAAATGAGTCTAAAAAGAAACTGAATTTTCAGAAAATGTTATTTTCTTTTTAGTAAAAATTCAGAAAAAAACAGACAATAAAGATTTGAATTAGGTGAATGGAAGTGACAAAACTAATTGACACATTGTTGCGAAAATAAAATGGAGAACTTTGTACTTAAACTTTTTATTATGAGTTTAAAGTAGGTTAAGTGTTTGCATGTATATACATAAACAATAGTACCTCTGCATTCATTTGCCGATAACAGGATATTCCAAAAACAGTTTGATGAGGGTTATCCAACGATGGCAGATGAAAATAAATAGTATCTGTAAAAAACATTTAAAAACGAGTGAATTTGTGATGAGAAAAAACATTCCCAAATTATTGTTTTGAACCTGATAACTTGTAGTGACAATTTAGTTACATCAAAAAAAATTTCAGTTACATATATGAGAGTACAATGCCCTTTTATATTCATGGGTTCTGAAACAGAGATACCTCAAGGGATTAGATCATATGATTTATGTCATATAAATCATAATAGATCAGTTTGTTTCCAGACAAAAACTTCATTGAATTATTACAATAAACTCAAAATTTATATTCTTTACCAACAAAATAACAGCCAGAAGTTTTGATGCTGAGATGCAATATGTCCCATGTTCTAGAAAGGAAAACAGAATTGCATAGCAATTGAGAGGGATGAGAAGATGATGCAATTATTGTTTCCACGACTATAATTTTTTTAAGACCATTAAACAAATTTGCTAACCTATATATTCATATAGTGATAAATTTAATTACAATTTTTGATCAACTATAATGCATGAAAACTAAACTTGCTTTAAAGTCAGAAAATTAGAAAAAACATCACAGTTTGAATTGCAAGTTACCAACCTTTCTCATAGTTATGAGCACCATCTGGTAATGCAAGAGTAGGCAAATGTTTCCAGGGTTCTGGAAGATCACCACCCTTTACATCCTCACCATCTAGCAAAGGAGGGTAGGAGTATTCTACCTGTAAAAATATATCCAATTAAATCATTTAGGGAAAAGGTAACTATTGTCAATTTTATGAATGTCATTTTTTGAATTTATAACAAACCATGGAGATTTTAAAAATTCATATCAGATTTAGATGTACAATAAATTTGTAAGTGAAATGTACTCGACCAGGTTTTGTATTTTTCTATATTGTAACTGTTCAAATCTGATACAACCTCATCCCTATATAATTATTTGAACAGTAAGATTAAACCTCCAAGAGTCTAATAGCAGGTTATGAAAAAATCATGATTTTTTTTTTAAAAAGACCGGATTTATTTGATTAAAATCAGATTTTTAAAATTTAAATAAGATTTTCATGATTTTAATTAATTCCTTGCCCCTACAAGTTTACATTTGTTGGACATGAGAGACGTAAATTACAATAGAATTTCTAGATAGTTTTCATTTATTAAAACATTAATATTTTTATGTAAAGCATTAATGTATTAGGAAATATAGCAAGGTAAATTTTTGAAAGATTGAAACGCAATATAGGAATTAGCAAAGTAAATCACATGATAGTAAATAGAACTTTCTCCCAAATGCCAAGCATAAACAATGTTTTTCCATCTGGTTCTCAAGTAGTTTAGATTACTTTGAGTTTAACTCATAATCAGTGACATGAAAGTGGATAAATAAGATTGCGGGATCCCACTGACACCATATTAAGAATTTTTCAATCATACATAATTTCAGAATTTTTTTTCCGTTATATATTTATCATATATGAATAAAATGTTTTGAATTATTTTATTTACTTTGATAAAAAAAATTGGTTCAAGACTTGCTTTTGAGAAAAAATCATGTCACCAATAGAAAATAAAAAAGGAACATGTATCATGAAAACATTCCTACTTCTCATTAATATTTAGTTTGCAAAAATAACTTAGTGGTGAAAAATTGTTATTTTCTGTAAGTTAACAGTAAAAAACGATATATGAAAATACATAAATTTAAAATGAAATGTCTATTTTTCAAATTCTTTGAGCATTGACAAGTATTTCATAGGTATATTTGAAGCACACAGAGGGTTTATATATAAAAAATGAAGCATTTCTCTATGAACAGCATAGAACAAGTGTAATAGCATCCCCCAGAATATACCAATTAGTGGAATTTTGAGCTTGCAATAAAAAATTTATCAATTCCAATAGCTTTCAGCTTCAACCTATAATCTTTTCACAATATACTCACATAATTATCAGATGAGTTAATTAACTTTTACATTCCAAATTCAATTCCATAAATACATAATAGTTATGCTAGCAATGTAAAGAATTCTAAGGGATCAATACATAAAACTTCCCAATAAATTCAAATAAAAATTAACCAATGTATTACACAAAACAAAATGAAACTATTAAAATTGCCAATTGTAAAACTTTATGTGCAAATTGGAACGCTTTTGTGATACTGCAGAAAATCTTTTCACTGTGAAGTATCTTTAATTTTTTATGAACAGATTACAATCTATAAATAAAAATGTAATGTTTGTTTGTTCCTAACGCAAAATCTCCCAAAAATTTTCACAGATTGCCTTGAAATTTTGCCACAACGTTGCATTCGAATACGCGCATGTTTTAGTCTACTTAGCTATATAAATAAAAATGTAACACCAGGAGGAACTGGTAAAACGTTCCTAATTAAATTGATTCTGGCAGCAATCAGATCCCAAAATCACATTGCCTTAGTACTGGAATAGCTGCGACTTTGATACCAGGTGGAAGAACTGCTCATTCCGCTTTGAAATTGCCATTTGACATGTAATTCATTGACCCCATGTGTAACATTTCCAAAGCATCCAGCATGGGAAAAGTATTGCAAAAATGCAAACTTATCGTTTGGGATGAATGCACAATGGCACACACAAAAAAAATCGCTCGAGGCTCTTGATCAATCATTGCAAGATTTTAAATTCACTCGATCTGCCAGGGATGCCACCACACGTACTGCAATTGAAAATCGGTGTGCCAATTATCATGTTACGTAATATCAACCAGCCAAAGCTTTGCAACGGCACGTGGCTTGCAATAAAAAAATTCATGAGCAATATCGTAGAGGCAACAATCTTGACAGGACCTTTCAAAGGTGAAGTTGTCGTCATTCCTCGCATTCCTATGACTCCAACTGGTATGCCATTTCAGTTCAAGAGATTTCAATTCCCAATTCGATTGGCGTTTGCAATCACCATAAACAAAGCTCAGAGCCAATCGTTAGAATTGTGCGGTTTAGATCTAGACACGGATTGCTTCTCACATGGACAATAATATGTTGCGTGTTCTAGAGTCGGCAAACCAGACAATCTATATCATGACAGACAATGGAACAACAAAAAACATTGTATACCCACAAGCATTGTGAAATAAAAAATATTGGAAATGTGTGCTTTCTTTTTTCTTTCTTTTCAATTTAACCAGATGAGCCACAGCAACGCGTGGCCTGGTACAGCTAGTACTAAATAAATAACTAGAACATCTTAAAAAAGAAAGCAAGTTGCCACATTTTTAATAATTTGAGTGAATATATTTCAAGCATCTTCACTCATCACATGGAGAATGGTTTAAAATTGGCCATGTGCGATTTATAGTCACATGGAATGTTCAAACAAAACTCATGCTGATGAGCAGGCATGTGGGTGACACCTATTGATCAATTGCCCAAGATGGAAATACATACTTGTTGGGTAATTATGATCCCAATCAACAAATACTGTTATTTAGTCTTCTAAGGAGGATTTTCAATATAATTTGGGGGTTAACTCAAAATGAACGAAATTCTAAACTTATTTGAATAAAACATGCATCCTGTTCAGTTATTTCATTTTTAATATTATTAAACATAACAGAAAGAAAAATTGAACTTAAAATTTTGATTTAAATCGGCATACCCTGTCTAGAAGTACATATATTATTCCATCACTGTAATGTGCAGTTTACCTTATAAGGTTTCTGACAAGTTCTAAGGAACCCAGACTGCCGTGAAATATCAGTAACCACTGTAATATTTTGCACTGAAAAATGCATGTTACTTAAAACACATAATAGTTTATGTGCTGTACATATACACACTTGTATGTATTGTTGTGACTAAAATTTTGCAGAATTATAATTGCTACAGCTTTTTTTAAAACTCAAAAGTGATATCAAGATGCAAATGCTAACAGAATCCCTTTCAATTATCTTATTTTACGATTCATCACAAGATTACAAAAATGTCAGGAAAGACAAAACATGGATCAAAATTGGAAAAAAATTAAATGCTCATTTCTTTTAGAATGATAAGCAAAGTCACGAGTGCCATGTGGATGTTTTCAAAAAGGAACTTTTCCAGCTTCACTGAATGTTTAAAATAAGGTTCAAAGTTCTAGTCAATGGCGAAATAATTAGACACAATTTGACTTTTTTTAAATAAAATTTACATTGGAAGGAGAAAATGCTATTTTTTCAATTTTAATTAGCTTAGAAGATATTCAATATTTGTACATTGGAGAACATAAGTGATAACTATCAAATATTTATTTTTTTTTTGACAAATGCGTAAGTAGTCAAACAAACATTCTTAACATTTTGATGAGCCTTTTGGTAGCTATAAAAGCTCCATTAGCTTAAGCATGTTTTAATGCATATTCATACTCTTCTACAACCATGTGAGGATGTTTGCAGTTATAAATAATTTTCTTTATCAGCTTATATTTTGTGGTATGCTAAGCTCACTATGCCCAAATAACAAGTGTAGCAAATGTCAGTGACCAACCAGCAGGGAGTATAAGGAAAATTTTACCACTGAAATTGAAGATCAAGTCAGTCTATCCAGTTCTCAAATCTAATAATACTGAATACCATTTCTTCACAAGTTTACATTGCTGTGTAAACTTGTGGATTGTAATCTGAGTGATGTGATTTTTTTACAAATAGGCCTACAAGATTTAAAATACAATAATAAACTACATTTAAATTTTAATATAAGGTACACAGGACTTTTTCAAATTCTGGTGCTAAAAAGTCTCATATTGAAGGTGTTTATGACACAACAAATACACTCAAACCTTATTAATACGAACTCAATAGTAAGAATTATTGATAATACAAACTAAATTCCAATCCCAGTCAAAATGCATATTCAAATAGTGTTAACTCATTCATTTAAGAATTCGAGTTACACTAATCTCTGATTAAGACAAATAAATTTTCGAAACCTATAGGCAAACAGATTCTTTTCAATCGTATCCAACATTCTTGTTGACGACTGAGGTCCTGTAGAATCAGACAAGTGAGCACTTCAAACTCAAACCAATAGATTTATTTAACAAGGAGATTATAGCAGTGTCAACATAGACAACAGACATACATGTCCAGCGAAGCTAAGAGAGGATGAACAGATTTTGAGAGGTTTGCCTTTTTCATAATCAAACATTATGTTCTAAAGATTAATTCTAGTTAGTATGTACTGTTAGTGATTCACTTTGCTGTATCGGCTTTCGCCTTGCAACATTTATTCCAAATGTTAACTTATGGGCAGTTGGCTCAAGGATAAATCAGCGATGAGAATCATGAGCTGCGAAAACCAGCGACGTGGTGTCAGCATGTGTGCATAGACATACTCCCATCCTATCAAGAATTTATTCTTGATACAAAGGTGGAAGACACAGCCTTACCATGAACTTCTTAAATATACAATTACCAGTCCCAGTAATAATCACAAGCACAATATTGTTTCATTACAAAATACTAAATATATGCTAATGAGATAAACTGATAAGATGGTTGAATCATACTCCAGTAGAGTTCTGCAAAAGTCCTCCCACCATAAGACACCATCACCATCAATAAAGTAAAAAATATACAAAGAACTTTTCTTAAGCTTCAAATTTGCAAATGCTTTGAACTCATTTGCATAGAGTTACCATGTATAAAGAAAATAAACAATTTAAAATTAGAGAACACAGGCATATTTACATTAATACACTTCTTGCAGTTATTTGCAAACTCTTTACAATATGCACAATTTTAGACAGTAAACAATACTTAACAAAAATCATACACCACATTACTTCAAATCATTACCAAAATCTAATGGCTTGACAATTGGAAGGACTGCAGATACAAAGTGTACCTCAGCCTATTTCAATAATAACCTCCAGGTGACTGTGCAGTAGCCCTTTTGTCTGACAGACAGTAAACATTCTCATTGTGCGAATACTATCTCTTTGCCTTATGGACTTCTAGCTCTTAACGAGCTGTAGCATTTTTGCTTCCGGTTTGAAACTTACTCTTGCAATGTCTAAAAACTACACTTACTACACTACACAAAGTGTTTCAAATACCACGTTGCAACCATATGACCAAAGAATTATCCGATTGATTCCTTGTTATTTTTTAGTTTTGCATTAATGATTTTAATCTAAAATATGTATTTTGCTTAAGCTACATTTGGGGGAGATAACTCTTCTAGCATTCTTGAGAAATTTTAGCAGTAATGGCTTTGTCAGATTTGTATTAAATTATAAGCCGATGTTTGAAGCTCCATTACAGAAAAGAGATGGTATTTAAGAGTAAATTTGTTGGAACCAGGCTTGTGTTATAAAAATGGATTTACTGGACTGCAGTCTCACAAAGGTTGAGGACCATCACTTTAGATGATAAAGCAATCACAATGGCAATCAGGCCTTTTGGTGATAAAATATCTCAAAACAATTTCAACTAACAATAGAGTGCAAGTCAAATACTCATATTAGTTTCAAACGCTCGATTTTGAAGATACAAAACTAAAAAATGTTTATATTCAGTTTTTCCTAACAGTATATGTAACATATGATATAAATAGGACAAACTTAAAAAAAAAGAAGAGTTTTCAGTTTTGCATTAATAATTTTAATCTAAAATATGTATTTTGCTTAAGCTACACTTGGGGGAGATAACTCTTCTAGCATTCTTGAGAAATTTTAGCAGTAATGGCTTTGTCAAATTTGTATTAAATTATAAGTTGAAAAAGTTGGGATAAGCTTATTGATTTAATTATTAAAAAATATTACTCGTATGTAGAAAAAAACATCCAAATCAAGCAAGTGATTATTTTGAAAGATTTATTATCCATTCTAAGTTTGTTAAGGTAATGGTAATTAATTAATGTTGCACAGGAGCAACACAACAAGCTATTAAGTTCATTCAAGGATCTTGCTTTGATTCCCCATTCCTCCTTTCACAGTTGACACCTGAAAATCAATTGAATTCCCTGTTCTGATGGTGGACACTGTCCTCAACAGATGTAACCTTTATTTACATTCTTATCTGCATTTACCTTGGTGACAATAGGGTCATTTCATGTGACAATTGTTGGGTCCCGATATGGAATGTGCAAACAGTGCTTCGAATGGTACATGGTACCACCATACTTAAGGAATATATAATGAATTGTGATGAACTAGAAATGTGCAGTGAAATTACTTATAAATGATGGGGGAGCAGAAGAAATAGAATTAAGGGAATGATAAAACAAGAGTGATATAGCAAAATATGATTCTGCAGTCTGGAAATGCTGGCCTATTATTCAATTGTGTACAAATGAGTTTTATAGAATTAGCTGATTTAACAATTTTATGATATCAATGCAATGGCATTTTTTGAGTTTTTCAAAGCATTTGTTATTTTTCAGTAAATGAGTGAATTTAATTACAATGTAATTAAGGGATGTAGAAAACTGCAATTTTTTTTACACAAATTTAGTTATGACCTGATTTGAATCCACTGACAGAAAAATCAACTTTCAGTTTAAGATCTATTTATCGTTGTTCAAAAGCAATTCATATTTAGATTTAACCCAAGAAAGCTAATCTTTCATAAATTTTATTACATTGCATAAACATACCAATCTTCCTGATTATAGGATTATTCCATGTTTCTCACTGAATTGTGATTCTTTCATAAAAGGATCAAATATGTGGTCACATAGTTATGGTTCAAGAGTAAATTGTGACAGCTAAATACAAGAAAAATTAGTTAACATAAGTAAAGGCTTATATTTATGTTCCATAAAAAGTAGCAGTCAGGATAAGTTACTTAGCTGGAGTTATTCTTATGGGCTTCAAAATATTGAAAAATTATTTCATTAGATAACAGAAAGTTAAAACTTACAACACATCCTTTTTTGTGGTGGAATCCAATAACAAAAACATGTATTATAGGAGAATCACTACCTAAAATAGATGTATCAGACATTTCTACAATTTAAACCTGAAAAAGAAAGTAAAATATTAAGCAGATAGTGAGAATTCAACTGTTACTTGAAAATCTAATTGATATGGAACATCAAAATGGAATAATCAGTTCACATGCATTTAAATCTACGAAAATTTGAAATCATTTTGAAACAAGAAACATGAAATTCTGCATAAATTAGTGTCAGTATCTAAAGCTTATAGATGGATTTTTAAATTAAAACAAAAGTATGAGCTTTCCTTTCTACTAGTGATGAGCAGAATCTAGTACTTTTGAGAATCGAATACTTGGTATTCAAGTATCGAGTAAGTATTTGAATACAAATAAAAAATAATTAATCGATAGTAAGAATCAGAGAACTACAATATATGGTACTTATTTAAAAATAACATGTAGTTCTCAGTATAGTGATTAGAGCACTGGATTTGTAACATACTGATTCATGGTTCGAATCCGGGATTGTTGTTTTAATGCGAATGATCATTTTTGTCAAGACAATCAAATTTATTCTATTTTTTTAATATTTTGATCAAGCTGTGATTAAGAAGGAATTTATTTTTCACAAAACTAAATTTTTTTCTGAATTATATTTAAATTTTTTCTTTTCCGAATTATTTATATAAATTTTTAAAAAAGATTTTAAGTATAACTACTATTACCAATCTATTTCAACTAGACAAATTGCTGAATTTTTTGGTCACGCATATATTTTCTGCAATTATAAATATGTGTGTCAAGTATTTGTTATCTTGATTTTACAAATCATGTTTTTTTAATTTTAGTTTTCATATTGGAAAGATTTGATTTTCTACCATATTTTGAGGAAATCACGTTATTAATCACTTTTAACAGAAAATGCAGCCAGAATTTTATTTTGGAGGGAGTCCCAAAGATAAGAATGAAACTTTTTATACAAAACTCTTTAGACACTTAAAAAAGTTTGTATAAATGTAAAAAAATATTTTGTTTCTTTTGATACCAGGATTTGAAACTTCAAAATTATTTCTCTATATTTACCATAAAAAGTGACACATTTCGGTTGATCTAAGTACAAGAATGGTTTCGTAAATATTTACAAAAAAATTACATTAAATAATCAAATCTTGTTCCTGGAAATTTACTTTTTATTTTTGCAACTACTGTTTGGAGCACAGGGTAAATAGAAGAGGTAGTCAAAGCAGAAAAAATATTCATAATCATTTTACAATTGTAAAAAAGATTTTGTCAGATATTTTTAAAGATAATTTTAGTTATTGTCAGATATTTTAAAGAAAATAACAGCCATCTCAAGAATGAAATAACGTAATTTTACTTGAAGAAAAAGAAAAGCATATCAAACATTATGTATCTTATTTGCAGATATATTTTAAATGTCAGAAATAAAAAAGCTTGAAAATTAAATTAAATTTAAAAAAAATTAAGTGTAAATAATTAAAATTTAAAATATAGTTGAAATTAAAATTGAAAAATTAAGAAAACTTCCACCTTGATTTTCAAATATAAAAGGCAAACCATTGTGTAATTTATTGATAATTAAGCCTGCCTGTTCGGGAAATTGCTTCCAGAAAATTTCAAATCCAATCCCTTAATCGATGGAATTTTTCGACACTTCATCACATGCATTTTCAGGACATGTAAAACTGGAAAAAGCAAAATCAAGACAAGAAACATAACACTAACGAGAGCCGTGGATACCCATGCAATGTGACACTGCTACTGAATACTCTGGTATTCGTTTACAAAGTGAGTACTTTTGGCATCCGAATACCTAGGATGGGTACTCTTGTAACCGAATACCTTGGATCTGAGTACTTTGGTATTCGAATACCTTGGATCCGAGTACTTTGGTAACCGAATACTTGTATCTGAATACTCTTGTATTCGAATACCTTGGATCCAAATACTTTGGATAAGAATCAAGTACAACGATTACTTTTAAATATCGAGTACTTTTGTATTCGAATACCCCCATCACTACTTTCTACAGATTGAACTATAGATTGAAAAAGTAACCAGAGAATAATCATTTTCCACTTAAGTAGAAAAATTCTAAATCATTTAAGTGTGAGTTAAATATTTTTTAACCCCTTTTAGGCATTTTCAACTTCTGTAACCTACTTTGGACACAAATCCTATACATGCATATCCATTCATGTAATACATTTCACATATATTGCACCCCTGCTAAAGCTACAAATTGACAAAAGGTAACAGACACTAAGGTAATTACTACAAAAGACGATTTTGAGGGAGGGTTAGGAATTCCCTTAAGTTCTTTTCCTATCAAAATCTTTCCATTAGCTAAATTATTATTTCACTGATGGAACACTTCTCGCCATTAAGCCAAAAAAAAAAATTACAAAAGTAATTTCATGTGAAATTTAGGTCATGCACCATAATTATTTTATTCTTATATATTGCCATTTTGATATTATCTAAGCTTATAACTTTCATTATCCCAGTTGCAATAAAAAGTCAAATTTATATCTATCTAGTTAAATGTTCCTTGGGCAAAAATAAGCAAAGGCAATAATGAAAATTTCAGGAAATATAGTAGATATATTGGTCTTCATGTTGAAAAGTTTTGATGTTTTTATAATTTTCTTTCATGGTTAAACATAAATTTATTTAATTTTTTTACTAAGAGAAACAGTCACTTTCTCTAAATTACATCACGCTATTTGTTATAAAAAAGCTTTTTATTAAGAATAATTTTTAAGTTTGTCTTTCAATTTCTAGGGATACCAGAGCAATTTGAAATTTGTAGCAAATTGGCAAAATTTTTATTTATGTTGATCACTCACATTCAGCAGTGACGATTATTGCAGGGCTGCCACAGCCAAAGCTCTTGTGAAATAGTAGCACAAATTTTTTTAAATAGTAGCAAAGAAAGTCTCCACTTATACCCTATTTTAGTAGCACTTTTAGTTGCTCGTGTACAAAATTAATCAGCTATAACACAAAATGTGCTAAGTAAATAGATATGAAACAGACATTGAAGATCTTTCCAAGAAATTTAAAAACTAATTATTTTCTAAAAAGGTTTGAATGATAATCTTGCAACCAGATTCCGATGTTTTTCTTTTATGGTTGTCAAGGCTTGGCATCAATACTTGCATGTCCTTTGGAAAATTTTCTCACAAAAGAAAAATCCGAAACATATTTTTCTATCCACTATTAGGACTAAATTTTCGTTGACATTTGATAAATTTACAAAAAGGCTGCCCAAATTTTGAAATTAGTAGCTTTGAGATGATTTTGCTTAAAAAGATACCCCTAATTGCTAAAGTTAAAAAACAGTAAAATTAAAAAATAGTTTAGTCGCCTGTGACAACCCTGCTATAAAATTATATTTCTACTTTACCCCAGACCTTTATCTGAAGAATTTAACAATATAAAAAAATTAATTTGTGCCAATAACTGCAAACAGGCCTTAATGCTAAAAAATTTACATTCGTATGACCTTGAATTGTTAATAAACAATAAAATATAATGTTCAAGTCTGCAAATAACGAAATATAGATTTTTGAAACTAATATTTTGCAGTTGCTTATTATGAGACCTATTCAAAAACTGATTTTCATCAAAATCGTTGATACTATATCATCCACAGCTAATTTGCTCATTTGCATGGAATGATCCAGGTTTGAGGTGTCAGACTAATTGAAGCATTCATTTTCAAAAGATCGCAAGTAACAATTCAAGTTTTTTCAACTGTAAAAACTTACTAACAATCAGTGCATGCCTACTTAAATCAGCTTGATTAAATCAAGAATTTTCCCATGATTTTAATCAAAATTTTAATATTGGTTCCTTCTTTATTAAAGTTTAATAACAGAGTATGAAAAAATCATGATTAAAAAATAATAGGATTTATTTAATTTAAATCAGATTTTTATTATTTTAATTAATTCCTTGCCTGTACAACTTTAAATTTGTTGGATATGAGACGCAAACTAGTAGTTTCCAGATTGTTTTGATTTATGTTAAACATTAATATTTATTATGAATAACATTAACGTATTGGGAAATATTGCAGGGTAAATTTAAAAAAATTTAAACGCGACAGGAATTAAGGAAGTTAATCATATGATAGAGTAAACAGAACAGCTCTACAAATACCAAATATAAGCAATGTTTTTCCATCTGGTCCTAGGACAGTTTAGATTATTTTGATTTTACCTCATAACCGGTGATGTGAAATTTTTGAACCTAGATAAACATGGTTGCAGGATCCCATCAACACAGTATTCTAAGTTTTTGTATACAATTATTGAAAAATCAGACGAATTTCAGAATTTTTTTGTTGCAACAAAAACTTATCATATATGAATAAAATGTATAGAATTTCTTTAGTTATTTTAATATAAAATAATTGGTTAGACTTGTTTTGAGTAAAAGATCATGTCACCAATAGAAAATAAAATAAAAGGAAGTTGTAACAAGTTTCATAAAAAAAATTCCTACTTCTCATTAATATTTAGCTTGCAAATAGTACTTATTTGTGAAAAAATATTGTTTGTAACAGTAAAAATGAGACAAGACATGAAAATACATAAATTGTGAAATCAAATTTGCCTATTAAAAATTTTTCTGAGCATTGACAAGTATTTCATAAGCATATTCCAAGCACATAAAACGGGTTTATACATAGCATATAAGGAAATGAAGCTTTTCTCTATGAACAGCATAGAATAGGTGTAGTATTCCTCCAGAATATGCCAATTCAGTGTAATTTGGAGCTTACAATAAAACATCATTGCAATCCTCATAATCATTAAAATAGATTTCTCAAATCAGCATACTCACTCATCAGATGGGATAATTAACTTTTACATTTCAAATTTGAATTCCATAAATACAGAATAGTTTTATGATAGCAGTGCAAAGAATTTCTAGCGATCAATGCATAAAATTTCCCCCAATAAAATTTAAATAAAAATCAACCAACATATTGCACAAAACAAAAGGAAAATATTAAAACTGCCAATTCTTATATTTGTGTGCAAAATTGAATTGCTTTTGTGTACTGCAGAAAACCTTTTTGTTGTGACTAAGTGACTTTTTGTCATGAACAGACTATAATACTAAATAAGTAACTGGAACATCTTGAAAAAGAATACAAGTTGACACAATTTTAATTATTCGTGTGAGTGAACATATTTCGATTATCTTTATCCATTACATAGAGAAGGATGGTTGAAAATTGGCTAAGTGCGATTTAGTCTCATGGAATATTTGAAATAAAAACCTATGCTGATGAACAGAATTGTGAGTGCCACTTGTTGGTCAATGGCCCATGGAAATAATACTTGTCAATACCAATGGAAATAATACTTGTCAGATATTATGACTCCAATAAACAAATACTGTTATTTAGTGTCTTCAAAAGTAGGATAATTTTTAGTAAAATTTTTGGGGTGAACTGAGTACATGCAAAGTTTTTAATTTATTTGAATAAAATAACATGCACCTTGTTTAGTTATTTCATTTTTAATATTATTAAACTCAATACAGAAAAGAAATTTTTAAATTTTGATTTAAATCAATGATTTTTTAAATAAAATAACTTGATTCTAATAGTGATTTAAATCAAGCTGATTTAAATTGGCATACCTTGTTTAATATATGAAAATCAAATAACCTATGACTATGCATGTTATTTCATTTTAATAAGTTAAAAAAATGTGTTCCTATGTAACCCTAGAATGACTTATTACACTGAAAATTATCTATTTCCCTACTTTGAGGACACTCTAAGAGAGTGTTTAAGTCACATTTGAATTCCTCAGAACTTGTTTTCCTTCACTGCCGTTTGACAAACACCATTTATTCATAAAAGCTTAACACAGAAAAACAATTACTTCACTAATTTTGACACAGTGTATGTTGAACAGATGGCTTCCACGACATTCTGCATGGAACTCCGCCATGATCTAGGCAGCATATTAGTGTTGGAAAGGGTTCAAAATTCAAAGGCAGTGAGAGATTGCCAACTTTACCAGTTGAAACTATTTTCCACATAAAGTTCACTGAAATATTTATTTGGCTCTAATCTTTTTTTCATTTAAAATGACACTAGAATGGAATTAGATGATGGATGATCAGGGAAAATAGATGATGGATGTATTATATCAAATGAATTTGTCAGTTAGAACGCTGATCTTGATGAAATTCGGAAAATATGTGAAACAGACTATACGGGTGATTAGCATACGAAGTGTATGTGCATCTAATTAAACTTTAACTTTAATTCGGAGGAAGGGAAGTTTTAAGTTTGATTTAAATCAAGATTATTTTATTCGGTATACCCCGAACAAGACTAAATTTAACTTGCCTAGATCTATCAGAAACGTTAGCAAGAAGAAAATTAAAGCCTGATTCTTAGAATTTGAAATCCATTGTAAAAGATGGGAGGTTTTGTAATAGTTTGGTTATAGATGTGTTATAGGCCATAGTGAATTAGGCATAAGCAAACTGCACTTTATTAAAGGAAATACAGATTGTTATGTGTATATTGACATTCTGAAAAAAATAAAATAAAAAATCAGAAGTGAAAGCGAGATCACAACGATGATATCAAGCATGAAGCAAGGATTGTGAGATTGCTACTGTTTCCACATCATGGAAAACACCTCCCCAGACTTTATAGATAATATTTATGCAACTATTTAGAATAAATAGTTTGAAAGCATCAAATTTCTGGTTTTAATTGAAGTATGGACCGAATTCTACCAGTCTACCTTAAAAAATTAATTGAATCAATCACCTAAATTACTTTTACTGCTCAAAAATTGAGATTGCATTTTGCAAGTACTAAAAATTAACTGTATTTACTTCTTCATAGTTAAAAAAGTCCTTTTCATTTAGGATAAAAATATGTTCTTTATTTATCTTTTCTTCTCTTAAATATAAAACGTTATAAAATTGTGGATGCTGCAAATAAATAGTGCATTAAATTTTCTTTAATTTAATGTATATCTTTTTTTAATGTTCTTAGTTATTCCGAGTTTGCAACTGTTTTGACAAATTCCCTCAAATGTCCGGTTTTCACTTTGACGCAACATCAGGATGAGTAATCGATTGAATAGAAAAATTTATTTTGACCATTCAATCGACAATTTTGAAAGCGCAGTGCAGAAAACATTAATAATTACTTCGAAATGTCAACAGAAGCAAAACAAACATTTTTCTTAGAGACAATGATTCTAAAATGACATTGAAGAATTAAGACAACTCTCACACCCAATTCTTTCATGCTACATCAAACAAAAGAACACAATTAGAATTGCTATTGCAAATCAAAGCGTGAATTAAAAATAGAAAATGAGATCTTACCTCATCAATTAATTTTCATGCAGCCTTCATAGGCAACGTGAAATAAATTGTTTATATATAAATAACACAAAATACATTTAAAAAGAAAGAAGCCATATGTGTAATTAGAAGTTGAAGTTGTAAAAATGTTGACATAATTTTGACAGCTGACATGTTACAAATAAATGCTAATCATTAAAATAAAATGTTATGTGAAAACCATATTTGTTCATACTTTCATCAAATTATATAAATTTTGGAGTGACGTAACCCCAATTTTCAATAATTGTTTGTAAATACACTTCAATTTATTTCGCAGTTGTACATTCAAAAAATTTTCTTCAGTGTTTTCACAAATTCAAATGCTAGTTTTGACTAAAATTCGGTGAACTATTGTTTATCTGCAATCTTGCAAGATTTGTTGTCATTTATTTAATTATGTCTCTATGAACAGGATCCAAACAGCATAACTCCAGATTTGTTTGGAAGGATTTGATGATGACGTCACGATGAAAAAAAAATGAAGTCTGCTGAACTGAAGAAACATATTATGCTCATCCGTATTAAAATAAGAGTAAAACATTAAACAAATAACCCAATACCTATTCAACATACAAAACTCTTAGATATATAAAAAATTAGATAGTGTTTCACTTGATATTTCTAATTTCCATCGATTATCTCTTCACACTTATTTGTTAAAAATTCTGTCTCTGAATAAGCAGCGATGATTTTGTCACTGAGAGGTTAGGATTTCGGAGTGCTTCCTCTGTGATTGGTGTTTGAGTATAAATTTTGGTTTTTATTTGAGATTGTGAGATGGTATGAAAGGGGTTATATTATTAGGGTATACGAAATGTATACATCAGAAATGGGGGTATATGAAAGGAATTTGTGCACTATGAATTGGTGAAACATTTGACCAATAGGTTTTGTAATTTAAGATTTCAATAAGTTAAAGAGTGCGGCTCATAGACATTGTTTTTCTTTAGAGCCGATAAAGATGGAGAGAAGAATCTAAGCCGAACCACCGTTAAGGGTAAGTGTCATGTAAATGGCTATTGTTATTCATTAATTATAGGGTCAAAATTTTACCTTAATAACACCTCAGTGGGTATATCAGTAATTAAAACAAATTGTTCGTTCAATTGATGAGAGCGCTCGGGATGTGCAGAAATACTAGTATTTAGTTTATTAAGTGATATTTAATTACAAAGCTTTATTCTTGCATTACCCATATAAGAGGAATAATGATAAAAGGTATTGTAGAATATTTGTATTATAAATATTTAAAATTTCTTATGATAATGAATTCTTGTTAAATGAATAGTGTTGTAGATCAATGTAATTTTTTTACCATGTCGAAATTTTCGTCTGGTTTATAGAGTTAAATCGTAACATTATGATGGGTTAGTAAAATGACTGCGAATGCTTTGTCTAATGCATTAATGAAGTGTTATTAAAAGCATAAATACTTCATAAAATTACTTAAATCGTAAATGATTTTACATCTTTTGAACTAATAGGTTAAAAAATGAGTGGTTGAGAAAAGAGTCGATGGAAAATGTGAAGACTGCGTAAGTAATGCTTAATACATGGATTATATATATTTTTGTCAACTTTAAGGTGGGAGAGAAGCTTTAAATTTGCGATCGCTCTTAAACATAGCTTCGCGAGGGTGTTGGCGTAGATCGCTTGTTATAGTATGTTTGAGTTTGATAAATATTTACTGTCCCGAATTTTTTAATCAATACTTAGAGTTGTAATAAATTTATAGGCAGAATGTATGTTATGCTTAGGTAAATATCCGATTCATTATTTGATATTTAAGTTTATTACTATGAAAGATTACAATTTAAATATTCAGAAATTATTTTGGAATATATATATATATATAATGCACTTTAGATAACATAGTGTGTCTGATTAGCAAATGATTGTTTTTGTTATTTATTTAAGGTCTGATGTATTTTATTTTAACATTTGCATTTTTAAAACTTTAATTGCTTAATCTTCATTAAAATAGGTTTTTAATAAAACAGTTTTCCAGTGTTTATTATAACTTGTAATTTGTGGTAGGCTATTAAAATTTAGAAATTTAAATGTAAATAAATTCAAAATTTTATTAAGTTATGCATTGAATTATGTGCTATTTTCTCCAATTCTTTCAAAATTAATTAACTAAAATATAGTGTAAATACGATTAATTTTATGCTCTGTTGTATTTTCATCTTTACTTCATTTAAATTAAAACATTACATAAATATTTTTATAAAAGTATAAAATTTCATTTCCAAGTATGTATTACTTTATTTGTTTATAATTACAAATATTTATTTTTAATCTTCATAACCAAACCAGGTGATATAATTCTTTTGGTTGTAGTTGATATTTGATGATTTTTAAAATATTGTAAATGTTTATTGTTTCAAATGGAAAGAAATTTTAACTATGTTATACCCCAAGTATCTTATCTATTGTCCCATAAACATCAATGCTTTGTACTTTCTGACTGAAGCAATTTAAAATTATTGAATTTTACAGAACAATGCCTTACCAGTTTTTAATGCTAATACTTAGAGTTCTGTATAAACAAATTGTAAGTATCAACACATTAAAATGATTTCACAGTACCTATTACTCAAATAAGGCTACTTTCTATGACTAGAACAAAGTTTGTTTACTTAGTTCAAACTATTAGTCTTAATTTAATTGCTCATTGATCAAGAAGGACGAATTCAATTATTACTATGCTTGACTTCAATTTACTGTAATTGCTGAATTTTATATAAAATAGTATATTTGATATATGAGGCAGGCATACTGAAATAAGGTGATACAATGTTTTACTATATTTCCAAATAAAATTATTGTAGATATAAATAATTCTTTTAGACTTCGGTTTGATATTAAAAAGTTGTAAAATGTTTCATTTATAAATAATAACTCATTGAGAAAACAAGTGCATTAATTCTTTTAATTAAATAAGTTGTATTTCTACTTAGTGTTGATGTATGTTTAGGATAATGAGCTGTTTATAAATATTAGTGTAGTTAAAAGTTTGTTCAGTTGGTTTGGCTTATTAAGTATTTTCTGTTATGAGATGTTAACTAGCATTATGCATTCAGAATGGATATCAAGGAAACTTTTTACATTTTAATAAAGTGTTGCCAGAAGTTAATTAAAAACCAATAATGTTTCAACTCAATTATGTCAATTGAATATGACTCTTATAATTTTTCTATAATTACCATTTCTATTTGTTTCATTGACATGTCCATTTACTTCATTTACATTCCATTTCTTCATATTAACAAAAAGCTATTCAAACTAAATTACATTTTCTCAATAACAAGTAATTTTTTTATAGAATTTATTTTATCCATGACAAATAGTTAACAAAAATCCAGAAGCACCTTTCTTGAAACCTATGAACCTAGGGTAATCATTATAACTTTTTATTTTTGATAATATCTATATACTTTTAAGTCATTTCTCAAAATCATGATCATAACATAAAATCATAACAATTGGATAAAAAGATTAAAATTGAAAGTAAATCTTAAGAGGTAGGAAGAAAAGATTGAAAATCTAAGTACATTTTACATATGAATTTGGCCCTAGTGCAATAAAAACCAACCAATCAATACATCTCAGTTTTGAGTTTAAAAGTTCTATTTTATCTTTATTAAAAAACTAGTATATTTCTTGATCTGTGATTTCCATGTTTATTAAAATTCATTGTTTAAATAGTTAAAATTTCTATTTTGAATTTGACATTCTTCTCAAGAAGGATAAATCAGACTGCACATCTTAAATAGCCTGGTGCCATTGTATTCCTTTATCTTAACAAAATATATGCTCAACATACAATAGAAAATTGTAAATGATGTGATCAAAAGAAATAATAGTTTTAGTTAATCGTAAATTTCCTTTTATTTTAACTTGCCTTCTATATTTTGTAGATTTACTAGGGTATTGCAAATGCCATACTCAAGATTGAACTTTTATGTACTATTCATAAAATTAAATATATTAATGATAGGGTATGCCATTTTAAAGCAAGCGAAAAAAATCATCAATCAAATCAATCAAGCTTTAAAATTTCTTTTTTATTATTATTAAATTTAAACAATAATATTAAAAATGAAATAACCATGGACAAAATACATATTATTCCATACATATAAGTTCAAAAATTTGCTTCAACTGAGCAGCACCCAAAGAATGACCCTTTTTTAACTGAAAATAACTGGCTTCCTTTGAAGATTTTAGAGGTAACAGTATAGATGGACTATAATGATGCCAATTTGAAGCAATTATTGGGGCCTAAATTAAAACACCACTTGTTGCATATATAGATGTTTCGGAACTCTTACTTAGTTTTTATAAATCATTACCAATATTATAGGTACATTTGTAATATGGTGGTATGGTATGGATTAGCATCCTCATGGTGAAGGGATGCTGGTCCACATCCATAAAAACATTAGAACCCAAGGAGTTCGGGTCCCTAAAACTTTGTGCCCCTTCTGATAAGCAACCTAATAAGAGATCAAATCACTGCACATTTGATTACTCGTATTATTTTTATATTTGTTCTATTTTCCAATTATAATTGGGATCCTGCACCCTACCATAAAAATTTCAAAATTTTATCCTGGTGTAGGTTTTTGTTAAATAACTTATTTGGAAATATTTACCTCTCACGTTTTCAGGACCTAAGGGGGTTCGGGTACATAGTAGGAATGACAATAACTGAGCAGCTAATATTCCTCTTTCTGCTTGCCGAAAACAATCACTCTCAAAACTATTGATTAGCAGAGGCTGAGTTTTATACAGGTGGAACCAGTCCATACATTGTGTGAATTGTGTTCAGTTAATTTTGACATACTTTTTCTGCAGAAAGATTGGATAGACTTAACCTGATGCTGTTTCATGACGGAATTTGCTATTTGTGATAAAGGAATCAACGCTGTTTAACATTTGTTTTCCGTATGTTACAAACAAATACTGGTTTCCTCACTTAGCTTATTTGGTAAACCCTATGGAAGAAAAACAACTGAGCTTAAATAGAAAGAACCTCTTAATATTCACTAAAGCAAAGTATTCATCTAGTTTTATGCCTGTAATTGCAAATATTCAAAAGAAAATGTTTTTTTTATTTCCTCTTTGCGAAAACATTGTATCCTAAATATCTCATTTGGAATGAAGGAAAATTATTTATATTTTAGTGTTGGTGCAAGAAACAACAAAGCCAGTCATTAAGCCCTCTTACCACCACTGTTGTTTTTGTATTTGTGGAAAGAATATAGAATATTTTCAACTTAACTGTTTAATTTAACTTACATTTTTTACAAGTTGGATTTCAAAAAGGCCGTAAAATTAAAATTTACTTAATTTTTATCTCTCCTTTTAAAATATTAATTTTTTTAAATTTACAATTACAAATATTATGAATTTGTATCGAAATAGGATTCAAATGAAAGAATAAAAGTAACAAGGGCAAAGAATAATTTTAATTGTTTTAATTTTTCAACCATTTGTCCTGCTAAATTTCCTTAAAAGACCCTCATGTATATTAATATTTATCAATACCATCTACTTCTCTGAATTGCATATCTTATTTCTAACATGTTTAACATATAGAAGAAACAAGTTGACTTAAATCTAAAATGCTGATTTAAATAAAATAAATATGGTTTTTTATTTTTAAAAAATCATGATTTTTCACTTCCTTGTTAATGATATAATGTGTAATCAATTGTGATAAGTACCTATTGAAGAACACACTTGACACTTCAACCTGTTAAGTAGCTACTTGAAATATGTAGTTTCATTAGTAAAATCAGGAAATATAGGAAAACAAATTACATTCATTAATGGCAACTGCCTAACTTCTAATTAACATGTTTGTGTATCATTTCCAGTTTAAAGTAATTAGAAAGATCTAAATGGCAATAATCTTAAACTGATAGAAAAAGCAAGCATATATGATTCTAACATTGTGAAAATATAAGTAAAAATAATTCTAACTAATTTCTAGCATTCTACCTCTTTGTATTTGCATGTTTCTTAAGTAATTAGTATTAAAATGTATGCAATTTAATTATTCTACAAAAAATTAATGGGGAGTTTTCTAAAAAAAATACTCCTTTTAGGAATGTGACAAGTATAATTGATAAAAATTCTGCTATTACATATTTTAGATGTTGGTGTGCAGTGTAATAATGGTGCATTGTGTGATTTACTGACAACATGTAGTTGCAAAATATGCCCTTGTGATACCTTACACTAAGGTATGTAAGGATATTGATGACCTAAAAATTTCTAAATGTGCCATAAAAACTGGAAACTACTACTTAAAATAAAAACGTACCTTAAAATTTAACGGATAAACATAAAATAATTGCAAGTGTTATTTTATTATTTTTGTCAATCTTATTTTTGTGATAATTAAAGCTTCTAGATTTTTCTAGAGCTACATTAGTGCTAACCCTTCATCTGACAGGCTGGGTCAGTGAGACCCATAAGTACATTTTTTGTCTATTTTCAACCCCACCAATGCAGGTTTAAGCATGCTTGATTCTTTTCCTTGTTAAACATGTCTTAATATAAAATAACTGAATACTATTATAATAATAGATTTTCTTTTCTGTACATTTTCCCTTACTATATGAACTATAAATTTATTATAATTACAATAAATGTATTTCTTTATTTTATTCTGATAAATCTCATTAGTTGTTTTTGAAACCAAAGTTCGTTCTTGGAAATAATCCTTGCCTTCCTTTTAATGCCATAAATACATATTTATTATTTATTAAGAAATACTTACATTTTATGTATGATTTGTTAAACATTGATTCAAATGGGAAAAGTGGATTCTGTGTTTGAAATATTTTGAATTTAAAATATAATGTATTATAGAATTTTATCTTTTTAAAAATCAAATCAAGAGTTATTTTGTTTCAAAGGTAATTTACTTTATTCTGTGACTTTAAAAAATGACATTTTATTCAAATAGACAGCATACTGACTTATTAAAAATTGTGCAAAGGACTTAAATTTTCAAATAACCCTTTGACTTTGTTTTTAATCCAAAATTTTAAAGCACTTTTTTAATCTATTGTAAAGTTTACTGCTGTGAAAAATTAATAATTTCAAACCTAAGCACATGCATTTAGTCAACCTGATGTGACCATTTGTAAAAATTTTAAACTGACTTTAAACGAGTGTTTCTATTAGTTTTTAGAATTCGTTTTCTTAGAGTGTAACTTTGTCGTGACCGAAACTTAATTTTACACTATTATCCTTTACTAATACCCTTGGAATTACTATTAAAAAGCTTTTATTGCCATGAAAAGTTTGAGTCATTAAGTTTGTATTCTTTTTTTTTTTTTCAAAACATTTTACCGTCAGTCAGATTTTCATTAAATGCTACTATTCAGGCTAAAATTAATATTGTGTCAAAATGTGTATCTATATTTTTATAAATATTCTGTGAATTTATATTTTATTTTAATATATTGCATGTTTGTTCAGGTGGTTATTTCTATAATGGATAATATACACAGTCTTGATCCAAGAAAACAAGAACTCCTAGAAGCCAGATTTCTAGGCAACCGAGTAAGCATATTTGATCTTTATTTTATATTATCAAAAATTCATGTTATAGTGACTAAGGAATCTTCATTGAAATGACACTATTGAAGAATTACATCAACATTTTTCCGATTCTTTTTCAGAGGTTGTGGGGAAAAGAGATTTTGATTTCATAAATCTTAGAGGTTTTTTTGCAATTTTAGAAGAAAATGCTCTAGCTTAAGAAAGTATCCTATATGAATGAATACCTATCGAATGTTATGAACTATGTTGTAAAACTTTAAAACTAATGTTAAACTAAATTTTTGAAAAATCTAATTAATGCAATGCAGTATAGAAATTATACTTAGCAGAAGAAATTTACTTTCATGAAAACATACTTTCTAGCTTTTCTTAGAGATATTGCTGCTATTAGTTTGCTAAACCTTTTGTCTAATATTTACAAACACTAAATTGCTGTGTTTTATGTTGATGCCATGGAAGTATTAGTTACTATGCTTTATTTTTATTGTTAGAGCTGGAACATCTGCCCCTAGGTTTGATCTAATATGCTCTTGTTTATTAAAAATTAGTCCCAGAGCAACAAATCATGAGAGAACCTAGATGTGAAAGGAAAGTTATACACCTAATTCTGTTTTTACACGATAGATACGTTCCTGAAGAATACGTGTAAAAAAAGACATTGTATCTATGGAAGAAAAGAAGATTGGTTCCGGATCTAAAAAATCAGTAAAAATAATTTTAAAAAACCTTATGAAAATATTCATTTTAAGCTTATTTTGTTTCAACATAATACACATGTAATAATATGTAACGAAAGTGAAAAAATTCTTCATGAACAAAAAAATCTGTTTTACAAAACTTACTTTAAAAAATCTATCCCTGTCATCCAACCTGTACTTGCAAAAAATTCATACTCTCTGTTTAACTGAGATGAAGTGCTTGGCTCCTTTTCTTTAATCTGTCTATAAATTCTTAGTGCTGTTTGTTTGATGGCATTTCCATCTACTGGTACTCTTTTTTGTGACTTATCTTCTATCCATATTACCAAAGCCTTTTCCATCTTTTCCTTGACAATATCTTTTGTATATGATGATGAATTAACATTTACTTTTGTTCCAGAACATACCGACTTCCTAATTGCAGCTTCATTTTTCTTAATTGTTCTTCATGTACACCAAAATGCTTTCCTACAGACGTAGCACCTTGTCCAGTTGTAAGACGATCTAAAATTCGAATTTTAAAGAAATCACTTTCCTTTTCGTTTTGGTAATGGGTGAATTATGTGACATTATATAAGGGCTACCGAAAAATATCTCAAATTAAAATTAATAAATAAAGGTATGAAAAATTTGTAAACTTACAATTTATTGACTTTCGGCAAAATTTATAAATTTATATGTGCACAAATTTCACTATAGATTCTTTCACTTTGAAATAGAGCTACATACTAAATGTCTTCCGAAGATACAATGCACGAAGACGGTAAATGTGCACCAAATTCAATAATAAAAACTTTATGTAATCATCTAGAGGAAAGCACGTGTTTCAAAACACACACTAGCTGTTATGCATATAGAAAATAGAAATGATCTACTACGCCACAAATAAAATTTTGTTTTCTTCGAATTTAGGCAGAAAAAATTGTTAGAAATTGGATTGGACCGCTCGTGTTAAATCAGATTCATGTAAAAAAAGTTCATGCAAAAACAGAATTAGGTGTATTGTTAGACACAAATAAAACTAATAAATTGAATTGATTTCAATGGCAATATCTAAAAACATACCCTCTTTTATTTTGTAAAAACTACAGACAGCAGTTATTTTTTATCCTTCAGAGCCACCAACATTGTTTCAAAAGGCCGCCATAGCAAGATTGAAACCTTTAATGATTATTTATAGTAAATAGCATTAAATTCATTGGAGGCTATATTATGGACTGGCTTTCCAATCAGTTTCTATATGACAATTAGTTGTTAATTGAAGGATGCTCTAAGGTGAGTCTACTCTATATGTTACTAGCAGAATTATCCAATGTTGCTCAGGGTGAATTAAAGGTTAATTGAAAAGTGATCAGACTAATCACTTCTCTTTCATAAAAGAATGCAAGTATCATTTAAGTGTAAGGAAAATATTTTTTAACATCGTTTTAACTTTTTCATAGCTTGTACAATTTATTTCAGACATAAATATGTATACCTGATATATTCATCCACATAATCCATTCCATATTCATTGCACTTCTGCTGTAAGACAAACTACAAGAGGTTTTTCTAAAGTGACTACTACAGAAGTTGATTTTGAGTTTTGGAATGATTCCAAATTTCCTCATACTTTCATTTTCAGTAAAAATGGCACTTTCAGCGTATTGGTCTTGCACTTAGTTTTCCTATGAATGTGTTTTACTTGTGGTATTCTTGCACCTGGTATGCACTGGTTTTGAATTTCCTCATCAATATGAGAGGATGGTAAATTAAATTGTTACTGCATTCGTGATTAATGTATTTTTAAGCAGACACATTCTTTTCTTGAAAATTCCACTCAGTTGCACATGGAATAACTGAGCTTGTGTTAAAAATAAATGTCTTCAGTGTATACAAAGCAAACTCAATTGATTATAATTTTTGGAAAAACAGAATATCAATGAATGTTTCACAGGTATTGAAGTTGCGTAAGAACAGCTTCAATTTGTAGAGTAAGCGACCTCAACCTTCTGTCAATTAAGACAAAAAATTTTCAAAATTCCTAACTGATAATCTAAGATCAGAAAAGTATTTAAAATTCCCTTTACTCCAACGGACATTCAGTTTTAAATCGATCCTTATGGTACTTTTTTCAAATTCAAAGATTCAGTTTCTAAATAGAAACCACTTACCTATTTAGAATGATAGATGTAGTTACTTGACTATGGAGTACAGCTTTCAATAATACCCATGAAACATGAGAAACAAATGTAAATTTAATTGATTTTAATCATCTTGTAATGAAAATCTGTCAAGATTTGGAAATACATTTGAAATACAACATATCACTACCCGTTTTAATTTAATGTGATGAACCCATTTTAAAGTGATCTTTTTAACTTTACCGGTCATTTTAAATAAGAAATTACACGCCTTACTTAAAATGTTGTGTATATTTTATTTATATTTGTCTTACCCCTCAGTATTTTTTCCAGATAGTAGTCATGTGTACCAAGTTTGGTTGAAATTGCTCCAGGCGTTCCAGAGTTATGCTGGAACATACACAAATCTAAATAATAATGCTAACACAATCAAAATTATGCACTAATTATCATTCATTAACAATGCAACTTATTCCATACATTCTTGCCCATTATAAATGCAATGTTTTCCTTCCATGATCTATGCATACCATAAATATTAATAATTTAGACTCAAAGATAGTAAAACCACTTTTTCTGTAGAAAAAGTATTTTTCACACATAATCTTAAAAATATTTATGTTGAGGAATGGTTAAAATATAAAATGTTTACATTATAATTTGAATGCAATATCTGATCATGAATTGCAGAATGGGATTGAATCAACCGAGATAAGGTAGAAAGTATAATATGAAAAGTTTAACTCAAAATTTTGTTCTGAAATTCATTTATTTTTCAGTTATTTAATATTGTTATTTGGATATATGTTGTATTTGAAAACTTTTTAAATGGACTTATTATTTTTCCTTCTAGAGTTTTTCCAACAGTGTACAGGAACAACTATTGCAAGCCCAGCAACAAGTTAGTCAAAATGCTGGTGTAATGCAAAGTACTAGTGGACTAAACCTTGCAATTGGTGCTAGTAATAGTAACAGCAATAATAATCAAGATTCTAATCTAAGTGCTGCAAGCGGCAGCTCTATGAGTAGTGATAAAGAAATAGAGGTAACTGGTGTATTAAAATTGATTTATAACAAGTGATTTTTATGTAAAAAATCATGATTTATATTAAACTTAAAAAATTATAATTTTTCTTTATTGAAGTTTAGTAATAAATATATAATTTGAATTTAATAGATTAAATAATTTTCAGGCTGTTTATGGCAGTAATTGTTTTCCGACTGCTTGGTTGCTTACTAAAGACTGCTTCCATAAATTTGCAAAGCAAAAGAAAAGTGTTGTTTTCCCTAATATTGAACTTGAAAATGAATTAAAACAATTGGAAAAAGTTTATTTAGCATTGACAAATTTTCGTTACTACCTTTAAAAACATAATTCCCTATTTGTTGGAACAATCTAAGAGACATGGAGAATTATTTCTTAATGACATTTCAAATGAAAAAAAGATTTTAAAAATACAACTGAAACAAAATGATGTAGGTGAATAATGCAGTAATAGCTAGACAAAATAAGCTGCAATTTAAAAATATTTTTTCCCAAGACTAGTATTTTGATCGATTTAAAGAAAATTTTATTTTTAAGATGATCCAATTTTCTCTTTTCATTTTGAGGTTGTTCGACAGCAACTAACGTCTTCTATAAATTCAAATGCATAAAATTTGCATAAGGGGCCGTCTTCATATTAAATTGATCACCCACTTCATAATTTCCAATATAAAAACACCCTATTTTGACACACAATTTCAAATCTATATCAGAATTTATCTTCAGACGCCAAATTTCATGTCATTAGGTCTTACCGTTTCTAAGTTATGAGTACATAGAGATTGGAACTCATTATGTTAAATCAGTTTCTCAGACTTTTGGATATCCCTAAATACTATTTCTATAGTGCTGATATTTTGTACCATGTTACTGTTAAGCGGTCCAAACAAAATCCATATAACATTTTATTTAAAAAATAGTTTTTAGTATGCAATAATAATTAAATTAATTTTTGAAAAAATTATGAATTGGAACCTTACTTTATTTTAATAGGAATCTATTCAGAAGAACTTCTAATATGACCATTCAAAATTTCAGGTCATTCTGATTGTTAGTTTTTGCATTACATTAAGTTTTCTTCATTTTGGCAATTTTAGGGAGCAACCAAAAGTTTAAAAAACGTCTGACAAACCTGAGGAATGTTTAAATTCTTGAAAAATGGTTGGAAATTTTATTTATCTAAAATACATTGCCTTTTACCAGTTATATTTTGTATAGATCAATTATCAGTTGAATGACTCACTACAGTATTCACGTATCAGAATATCAGTTCAATTGTATTAAATAATTGAAGGTAGGCTTTTTGTTTGCATACATAGAGACAAACACTAATTTAAAAAATTAACATTTATTAAGAACTCTAAAGACGATACAAAATTATACAGAACATCAATCAACACTTTCTCCGTTTCCAATTGTTCTCAACTCCAAAATCCTTTTATCACATATTAATCATAGTTACAATTCACAATATTATCGTTTGAGCTCGTATAATAAATATAATAATTCTCTTATTGTTTGCACTTGCATAATAACTACAATGTTATTATCGGATAGTTTGCACTCGCTGACAAATACGTTTGAAATAGTATTCAAATTTGAAATTCGGGTAGCTGTAACACAGTTAATCTTGATCTACAAATAACGGTTTTCAATGTGGAGATGATCCCTGAAATTGGCAGTAATTTAACATTGAATATCTCCGGATATAAAGATAGTAAAGTTATGAAATTTCATATTTGGACTAATTTAACGATGTGGAATCGGATTAAGGCATCAAAACAGGGTGTTTGTATTGCAAATTTTGTTATTTGTGCAAAATTTGATATAAAGACGGCCCCTTATGCATTTTTTTTTGCATTTGTAGAGGACATTATTCCCTATTGAATGATATCTTTGAATTTGCTCTACGAATGGTGCTCGAAATAAAGGGAGTGGTTCGTTTTTTTTCTGCAACAGTTCCTTCTCAAAGTAAAATTTCTCCAGAAGCACAATATATCAAGTGATTTCTGTATTCAGATAATTATTTCCTCTTTTTAAAAATACCATAGAATGCCTGTATATAATTAAAAGTGTGCAACAATGTCATGATCTTATTACGCAGTTTCTGCGGCAGTTGACTTTAAAATTATGGAAAACATTGGTAAAAAGAAATTTATTTAGAGTATAGTGAAAAATAGTTTCCTTTAGATGATATTTGTATTCTGTGAATTGTCGGAAATGGGAGGACATAAGTAGGGAATAGGAGTTTGTAAAAACATAAATGAATGTATATGTTGGATTTCAGCTCAATTTATCTCAGTCCCGCAATTTACCAATCTCCTTTTTTGAGGTATATTTTGAGCTTTTATTTTTTAGATCCTCTGTATTTGTTTTATGTACCACAATATGCTATTTTAAATTATTTATTGCATTTTTTTCAAATGTTTAATTGACTTAAATGAAATAAATTTAAAAAAAGAAAATTTTGTTGGAAGTCCAAAGAGGAATACTTTAATGATCAGATGTTACTACATTTGCTAAGCCAGAATATGCTTTTTGTACAGTATGCAACACTCCTGTTACTCATAGTGGTCATATTGATTATCAGAGTTATAGGCAAATATTTACCCCAAACAACAAACTGGTATGCAGGTATTTTACACAAAAAATGATGGTACGATGAAGTAAAAAGATTGCTATTTCACAAGAATCTCAGTTGAAAAACAATCTTTTGCTGCTGATTATATTGAATCTTATTTCAAAGCATATTTTCAGATCCCAATATCATAAATCTTGTGCCATAAAACCCAAACCAACTAACCCAATATCATAAAAAAGTTTTCCAGTAGTGCATCAAAAACAATTGTTTGATTTATTAATACTTGCAATAAGAACTACTTTATTGAGCAGATTTTTTTTTACATCTCTTTATTACAATTGCACTTGTTACCCATTACTCTTATCTCTACTTTGTAATGTATTCAGTTTCATTTATCATTTTGAAGGGATATTTTCTTGATTCGATTTTTTTTAACTCTCCATGAATTTTGTGTTCTCATAGGATTTGGATAAAGAATATTTTTACATTGCTAGTGTAATTTTTTAGACTCAATATTTTATTTACAAGGATATATAGCCTTTTATTATGGTTGATTTCTGTAAGAGCAATTTAGTATTAATCTAAATTGATAAGAATTAAACATTTATTATATATATATATATAACGTTAGCTTTATTTGTTATTGTCCTAAAAAGAATTACTAGATTATATTATTACACAAAGGTGTGAATTATAGTTTTCTCTTTTTTTAAATTTGCCATGCTGGGAACAACTATTTCACCCATTTTCTTAGAAAATATATTTATTTTATAACTATTTTGTTACAACTAGTTTTTTGCTGTACTGTGTGTGTTATAGAATGTAAAAAAGTGAGATACCTAAAAGGAAAACTAATATTTTCATTTCAGTCTCCTGACAAATACCCACCTCACAGACCCCAAACCACAGAGCGGAAAAGAAAAAGAAAAGAAGATAATTCTGCTTCAGGTAATTTAATATACTTTTAGATAATTTTAAGTTTATATTTCTCAAACTGCTCAATGTAAAATCCATGCATATGTAAATTGAAGTAATTTTATTACTGATACTCTTTATATTACAGTTAATTGACTAATTTCTCTATTAGTAATGATAAAACATTTTTAATTCGCAAATACTTTGCTGTGCCACTTGAGTTATTGTGTTCCATAGACATGAAATTGGCTTGACTGATTTTAATTTTTTGTTTTAGAAATAGTGTACACAGGAAAACTTTCCAGATCTGAATCTTCAAAGAAAATAAATGAGTATTTCAAGGTGAGTTTTGTATTGAAAAATGAGCTAATTTGAAATGCTGTGATTTTTATCAGAATTTTCAGCTTTTCACTTTTTCAATTTCACTTGATTTCTTCATCATTCTCATGAGCATGTGCTTTTTTAGTATTCTACCTATATTTTGAAAAAAGCCCAAAAATTATTTAACATGGAATTATTTCTTAGTTTTAATTTTTTAGTTTTTTCGTTTACAAAAAATAAGCAGTTAATAAATAAATACAGGATGTTCTTAAAACAAAGCTCGTTTCGAGCTCTCCACAGCCAAAAACAATATCAACTGACACAACTTTTAGGTGTGCTTCTGTGGGAGACTGATGTATTGGGTCGGTGCGAAGAAATGTCCGGAAAATGACCACACTTCAATGGCGATAACTGAAAAATACAGTATCTGACCTACTCGAAATAATCTCCCTCTGAATTGACATGCTGTTGTCACTTGTCTGACAAGGCCATGATCCTGGAACGAAAAAAGCCTTGTGGCTGGGATGCGTAGAAGTCATTAACTGCACGGTGAACCTCTGTATCTTGGGTGAACCGTTTGCTGACAGAAAGCGATCCAGTAGGTGATAAGTCAGGGGGATGAGGCATCGCTTCATCGCCCAACTCACGTAGTGTCAGCATCGTCCGTTGTGTGACATGAGGACGGGTGTTATCTTGCAATAGGAGAACGCCATGCCTGTTTACCAAAGCCAGTTGTTTCACCATCAATTTCCAGTGCAACTGTTGTAATTCATCACAATATCGTTCTGAAGTGATGGTTTGGCCACTTGGCTGGAAACTACGATGAATTATTCCAGGTGTAGACCACCATACAAGAAGCATAACCTTCCTGGGATGTAAGGGTGGCTTGGGATGGCATCCAGGAGGCTGTGCTTTGCTCAACCATTGTGCAGATCGTTTCCGATTGTCATAAAGAACCCATTTCTCATTGCAGGTAACAATTCGCTGCAGTAGAGGTTCTCTTTCATTCCTGGAAAAGAGCGATGCAGACTTCCAAACGTCTCATCCTGTTGGCAATTGTCAATTCATGAGGCACCCAAGAATCCATCTTTTTGACCTTACCCAGCCAGACGGCGAACAATTGTAGTGCAGTGGACACCTAGGTCGGCCGCTCTCATGACATGTTTCTGCGATTCATCTTCAACCACATTTTAGCAGAACATTGTCAGAAACTTCTCGGTGACCACCTGGTTCATTTTTCAAGTCCATATCTCCACTTCGAAATTTTTCAAACCATCGACGAATGGTTCATTCATTGGCTGTATTCTCCCTGAATGCTGTGTTAATGTTTCGAGCAGCAACTGCAGCAGAATGTCTCAGTTTAAATTCGTAAAGGAAGAGGACTCTCAAATCCGAGTTTTCCATGTCGAATTTGGAAGCACCTTACACCCAAACAAATTAAATCTGAAACTTGTACTTCATACGTGTGATAGCTATTTATAGTAGCTCTGACATAAGATGCGGAAGCTTGTAGGTAATTACTTTTAGCTGCATGGGTGTCATTCCCAAAGCTATTTCTCATCAGACATTTCATTCGCACCGACCCAATACCTTCCAAATGTTGAACCTTGGGGATATTGGTTTTTTAGTTAAATTAAGATGTACATGGACGTGAAAATTGCTTATTCATCTGTAATAACAAAATGTCATTTTGTAAGTTTGACACAAATGAAAACATGGTGTGCAGTTATTGTTACTTATAGAAATGTTAAGAACTTGAAGCATTATGCTTTGCTTCAGATTCAACAATGTTTTTACATCTTCCCAATAAACATCATCTTCTAAATATTACCCTAACTAAAAATCACACAAGATTAGATCAAGTGAATGAAGTGCTCAACTTTTGTAGAAAAGTGATAGCTAATAATTTGATCAGGGTAGATCTGCCTTTCTGTATCCTTAACTGGTTTTCTTATTTGAAGGAATGCACTATCTTTCATAAAAACTATCTTGCTGTTAAAGCTCTCAAATAGCAAAATTCATCAGAAGTGATACATACCACTTTTTACTTACCAAATATGTCATATGTTCCAAATTCCTTAGGAAAGAATGATCCCACTCCAAACACTTTGGAATACTTAAATTGTACAATCAGATACTGCTGTTTGTAGTTCTAGTAATCCAATGGTAATTTGCTCATCCCTATCGAATCCATTCTATCCTATGTTGCACTGCATTCTGAGTTTATAGTACATTCCAGTTAAATTTAAAACCTCAAGTTCTGAAATTAAATTGATTGTAAAAATTTTTGAGGAATTAATTTTTGTTAAAATGCTGTTAAATCTGGAGCTAAAGAATGAATTACGAAATGCTCTCTTGAATTTTATCAAAATTATTTTTAAAATATGGAACTTGAGAAATTGCTTGAAGATTAGTTTAAGCATGTCCTGCCTTTAAATATACTTTATAGTTTTTAATAGCAGATAATTTCATTCTTATAACGTATTTTGTGTTTACTATTAATCCTTAAGCTATTACTAACTGTACAAAATTAAATACTTATGCTTTCAGTATCCTCCTTCTCCACAAGCAACTTCTTTACAATCCCCACTTTCTGCTGCCATGAGTGGCAACTTAGACTATGCCCAGCTAATGGCACCTATGCAGAGGAGTGCACAAATGTATCATCGAGCTATTCAAACTGATCTTACAATAAACAAAATAAAGGAATTGGAAAGTAAATCTGCTATGGATTTGGAAATTAGAGACAACCGAATTGACGAGTTGCAAAGGGTATTTTGATCCCAATTTCATATTCAAAATATTTTTAGCATTATCGAAAACAAATTATTCACAGTATGGTGCTTATTTTAAATACTAAATTATGTATTTTCAGACTGGTGATGAATACAAAAGGCAAGTTGGTGCTCAACAGAAATTACTAGATAAACAAAAAGAGCAGCAAGCAAAGTGTTTAGGTGTTACTAAACAATTGCTAATTGAAAAGGTAATTTGTTGGAGGGTACATTAAAACTGATTTGAATTTTGTTAGTTGACTTTTTCAGTGCCACAACAACATAATGTATGTTTTGAACTGGGGGTAATAAATCATTGAATGGTAGTATTTTCCATTATTGCCATCATATAAATTGAATGCTGAAGTAAAGTTTGAAAACTTAAAGATTTGTCATTGTATTAATAAATATACTCATGTGAAACTTTAAAGGCTATTCAGTAAATATCTTGAAATTTCTTAGAAAATTTAAAATATGGATGAGATTATCATCCTTACTTATTAAATGTTGGAATTGCAAATTAATGCAAGTGCAAGCATAAGAGTTCTCTTTTTACTGTCAACTTAAAAAACTTATTTTAATCTTAGCAAATACGTGTGAATCCATTGTATGAAAAATATCAAGTGCTGAAATGAGCGCTAACAATATTAAATGTATTAACCCAGAGCATCAGTAAGAAAAAAGTATTCCAACCATTCCCCCTACCATTGAGCAGTGTTGTGACAATACCTAAAAGAACAGTCCTTTCTGTAGACAGCACGTACGTGTAAAAGGGAGAAATCTTCCATTCTGAGGAGCAACTTGCAAAATTTGAGACATAAGCTAAAAGTTAATATATAGTATTATTTGCTAGAATTGCTAAATATATTAATGTACACATTCATTATATTGCAGATATTTTGCAGTTATTTTGTTTACTATAGAATGTCATTTATCTGTTTATAATCATGTGGTTGAATCTATTCTTGTCATACTATTAAACATGAATTTGCTTTAAATTCAGTCTTTGTATTAATTAAACAAATTAACTTAAAGCACTCTTTTTTGAAAAATGTATTATGTTCTTTTCTTGGTGAAAAGTTTTAATAATTTTACTTCTTTTTTAGAGCACAATGGAAAAAAAGGCTGCTAGACAAAAGTGTATGCAAAATAGGTTACGTTTAGGACAATTCATAACGCAACGCCAAGGAGCTTCATTTGTTGAAAATTGGGTTGATGGCTATGCTTTCACTGAACTAATTAAGTAGGTTGAAAATAAATGCATATAAAATAATATAATGTTTTTATTTATGTTAAGGATGTAACATACTTGCCTGAAACTGCCAAAAAATTCATACTAATTGCAAAAATTTTTAATTTGGATTGTGATAAATTATTTTTCTTGTTTCTATCTTATTTTTTTTATTTATTGAATTTATTGCCCAAAAAAAGGAGCATAAAATTGAGGTTCCACTGTATTTTTAGCTTTACTTTTTGCATCCATACACAATTGTGCTGGATGTAAACAGAAGGTATGTTAAAAATTATGTATCATCATTGCAGTAACAAGAAGGAAAAATTTCAACAAAAATGAATATTCTCTGCTAATTTGCTTCAACATTTTTCAATTTGGTTCCCAATATTCAAGCAAAACATTTTTTCATACAATAGTTTTTATTTTCTACTACAATTTACTAGCAGAACTATCTGATGTTATTCAAGTTGAATTGATTAACTGTAAATTGAAAAAGTGACCAGAATAATCACTTTTTGCTTTCATAGAAAAATGCAAATGTCATTTAAAGTTTCTGAAAAATAACTTAATATCATTTTGTAATTTTTTTTATAATTTATACAATTTATTTTGAATGCAAATTGTATACATGCTGCATCCATCCATAAATCCATTTCACATACACCACACCCCTGTTGTAAGACAACTGCTAAAGGTGACTATTACAATAGTCGATTTTATAGTAATTATGAATTTCTCTTGCATTCATTTCAATTCCTGTAAAATTACTGTGACTGAAATCATACAAATGACAAATCTTTTTAAATAATAGTCTTGCACTCAGTTTTTCAACCAATAATTTTAGTCTTGAGGTACTCTTGCGCAGAGATGTAATATTTCTGAATTTCATCATCATTAATGGAAAGGTGACGAATTAACTTGATACAATATTCATGACTAATTATTTTAAAGCAGAAACAATTTTTTCTTGGAAGTTCCACAAAGTGGTATGCGAAATAACAAGTAACTTATTTTAAAATTGAATATCTAGTGCAGACAAAGCAAAGGTAATTGATTGCAATAAAAAAACGTTAATTGATTTGGCAGCATTTTTAATCAATTTTCAATAAAACCTTTTGGTAGATTAAATAAGTTGCTTAAGAATAGCTTCAACTCAGTAGGCAACCTTGATTTTCCTTCACTATAATAAAGAATTTTAATTTTTCAAAAGTCTTAGTTTGCATGCTTTTTAACATTAATATTCTTCCAAGATTGGTAAACTTTCATTTAAAATTTGCTTTACTTTAGCTTGCATGCAATTTCAAATCAAATCCTTATAGCACTTTTTTCAATTCAGATATTCAGTTTCTGAATGGAAATCGCGTACTTTTCCACGATAAGAGTAATGATGATACTTGCCTATATTACAGCTTTCTATAAAAAGTTATTTAATTTGAAACACAAAAAACAAATGTAAGTTTTAATGAGTTTAATTGTCATTAAAGGGAAACCTATGTCGCAATTTAAAAAATCTTAGAATGACATGATTTACTATCAGTCTTATTTTAAAACGTTTTGTGTTTTATATCTTTTCATCATAAATGACTTCTACAACCACAAACGTAGGACTTTGAGGAAAATTTGCTAAACTATATTCATACTATCAAGAAAAATGTACACACATCTTTAGCCATATTGGGACAAAAACAATGTAACATATTTACAGCAGCTTAGCGGAAAGAACTAAAATTCCAATAATTGAAAATATTGATAGAAATTTTTAAAAACCAAAGATGAGAGCAAACTTGTCAGATTTCAATTTTGAATCTAAGAAAAGCATAGTTCTGAAAAGGCGCAGTAAAATAATCAATAAAAAACTACACCTAATTCTGTTTTTGCATGAACTTTTTTACTCGAATTTGATTTAACACGAATTAAAAATAAATATTTCATTCTCTTTACGCGAGTCATTTTGATTTAACACGAGCGGTCCAATCCAATTTCTAACAATTTTTTTGCCTAAATTCAAAGAAAACAAAATTTTATTTGTGGCATAATAGATCATTTCTATTTTCTATATGTATAACACCTAGTGTGTGTTATTTGAAACGCGTGCTTCCTCTAGATACATTACATAACATTTTTATTATTGAATTCGGTGCACATCTACCGTATTCATGCATTGTATCTTCGGAAGACATTTAGTACATAGCTCTACAGTGATTTTTACAGTGAAAGAATCTATAGTGAAATTTGTGCACATAAAAATTTATAAATTTTGCCGAAAGTCAATAAATTGTAAGTTTACAAATTTTTCATACCTTTATTTATTAATTTTAATTTGAGATATTTTTCAGTAGCCCTTATAAAATGTCACATAATTCATCCATTACCAAAACGAAAAGGAAAGCGATTTCTTTGGAACTTAAAATTCAAATTTTAGATCATCTTACAACTTGACAAGATACTACGTCTGTAGGAAAGCATTTTGGTGTACATGAGGCTTCCATAAGAACAATTAAGAAAAATGAAGCTGCAATTAGGAAGTCAGTATGTTCTGGAAAAAGTAAATGTTAATTCATCATCATATACAAGAGATATTGTCAAGGAAAAGATGGAAAAGGCTCTGGTAATATGGATAGAAGATAAGTCACAAAAAAGAGTACCAGTAGATGGAAATGCCATCAAGCAAATGAAGGGATGTAGAACAGATTTTTTTTGTTCATGAAGAATTTTTTTCATTACATATTTTTACATGTGTATTTTGTTGAAATAAAATAATAAGCTTAAAACGAATATTTTCATATGGTTTTATTTTAATTAATTTTACTGATTTTTTAGATTCGGAACCAATCTTTTCTTCCATAGATACAATGTCTTTTTTTACGCGAATTTTTTTTACACATATTCTTCAGGAACGTATCTATCGTGTAAAACCAGAATTAGGTGTATTTTGTTTATGAAAAGAATAAAATTAATTGTAATACATAAAGTATTAGAATTTAAATTTTAGCAAAACTTTTCCAGCAATACTGCTACAGCAAACCGAGTTTCAAATGCAATCTTTAAAATGATCAATTTATATCTCATCTTCAACACTACCAGGTTAAGGTTGATTCAAGTATGGTTATTCAGCCGTTTTAGTTAGAGTGAAATGCACAAAAAGGCAGACAGTAATGTTTAAATAATTTATTTGCTAAATTTTAATGTTTTATAAAAAGATAAAATTTTATGAAACTATTGAATTGTTTTTGTGGTACACTTACTCAAGCATGCCCAGACAGATATAAAAACGGGAAGACTGATAGACTTGCTCTGTGAAGTTCATTCGCTAAGTTACAGTGAGAATTCAAAGTATACAAAATTACATAAATATATATCTAACCTTTAGACAACCAGTGCAGGCAGACAGACAGAAACTAATTATTTTGTATTAATATGGCCCTAAATGGATGAATAATTTGAAATAGCACAAAAATATTCATTGTAGAAATATTCCATTTTTGTGTATAGAAATTAATAGAAGGGAAATCAGCAGATTTTTTCATTAATGACTCGGAAGTAGTGTTCTTCATATTTACCTGTAACTGAAGAATCAAGAAGTTTCTCACCAATTAGTTTTAATAACAAAAGTTATAATTCAGTGGGAAAATGTTTTTAATCTTTTATTTATTATAAGAATTCTGGAGAATACAGAATGTCCCATAATTATGTATGCTGACATCTTGAATGTGGATTAATTGTTTTTGTATAAATGGGCATGTTAGGTTGTTTTATTTTCGGTTACAGTTTTTACACAACTGGTAGCTGGTTGTTTTCCATTATATTCGTTCCTACTGTTATTTTATTTGAAAATTGTATGGTAAAAAAGCATGCCATGGGATGCATCATTTTTAATATTAATGGATTACAATCTTTTCATCATGACTCAACTATTCTCTTCATTTCTGTTCATTTAAAAATGCTTCTATCTGGTATTTCAAAAATCAATTGTTTCACTTTAGGAAACAAGAGACGATAGCTACGGAAAGAGAAGAAATTGAAAGGCAAAGAAAACTTCTTGGGAAGAGAAAACCAAGCACAGCCCAACCCAAAGGAAGAGCAAACAATGGCCCTGCTGTAGCTGTTGCAAATGGTGACTTTGCTAAACCCGATCCTCCAAAGGAGTATGTTTTTAAAAATATCCTTATCCTTCAAAATGAAATTATAAAAGGATCATTTTAAGATAATTTGTCCATTTAATTATTAAACATTTAAAATAATCCAATCAAAAAGTCATATCTTGATACATTTGGTTTTATATGGATGAGATTGTCCGATAATTTTAACTGATAAGGGACAACTGTTTTAACTCCTAATTCGTTGATTTTTGTAAAATACCAACAACACTGAAATTAGTTTATAATTGAATCCTGTCCATTTGAGATTTGTGGATCTTGTCATCTAGTATGCTAAACCGCAGAAATTTGATTGTGTCTAATGATTTCTCCTGGTCAATTCAGTTGATTTTGGTAACTTTTGTTGCATGTATACAATACATAAGATGCGTCTAAAGTGAAACTAGAAAAAGTTCCTTTGTAATAGACTGAGATTTGGTTATACAAGGTTGTTTGTCAAGTACTCTGAAAAATGCATGTATGCATGCAGAAAGCAAGGATTTTGAATTTCTGTCTTCAAAAATCCACTGTAATTTGAATTTGTGAATCCATCATTTTTGTATTATCTATATAATGTTGTAGTTAAAATCAAGGGTTTCTTTTACCCTTCTGGTGCAAAAAATGGTCAACTATTGGCTTAATTTAGTTAACCAGTAACACCAGAGCTCAATAAATTGTTTGGTGGTATGCGAAAAAATTTATCATAGCAATGACTGTCCACTATAATTCTCACTACTTGGTCTTTCGAAACAGCTAAAAAATAATAATTTTCTGTATATGTATAATTTCCTTAAACACTCGCACATAAATGTGCATAGTTGTATTAAGTGGTTATGAAATATTTTCCCTAGTTGACCTTAGAATTATTAATAGTTCAAATTAAAATATGGGAAAAATTGAGAAACATCTTATTCAATAAAGTAATGAAAGCAATCTTGAATTTAGTTGTACTACTGTATGCTATAAAATGAAAGATGATATGTATAATTAAGATTTTCAATTCATAAGCGTTATTATAGTCCCAAGCTTTATGAGATTAGCGTAAGCTAATAATGTTCTAAATTTCTCCTGTAGATCAGTTTCATTGCATTAACAGAAGTTAATCTAATTCTATTTTCCTTTTAATGCATAATTTAAGAATATTCCTATCAGCTTTAAAATATGTTTGTTTTTAAGAATTTCGAAATTCAATGTATTTTAAGGTATTTTTTTTATTTTAATTATTGTTTTATAAGCAAAATTCTCTTTGTTTCCCTACCTTAGTGTCATTCAAAAACTGACGTGGCTAGAGTATTATGAGCACGAAGAAATTTTAAAACTCAGACAAGCTTCTCTGAAAAAAGAAGACACTGATTTACAAGTGGAATTGGAGAAACTAGAGAGGGAGAGGAATTTGCATATTAGGGAACTAAAACGGATTCATAATGAAGATCAATCTAGGTATGTCAGAAAAATCATTTTTCATTATAATTAAGATTTAAGAGAAATTTAAAATTTATTTTACTCATCAAAATTTTTCTTTCCTTAAGGTTTAATAATCATGCTGTCCTAAATGAAAGATACCTACTTCTAATATTACTAGGCAAAGGGGGCTTCAGTGAAGTTCATAAAGTAAGTTAATATTTTTTATCCATATAAATTTTATTTGCTATAGTCATCTAAAACAAGGCTACCAGTTCCAAATTTGCTGCTTTTATGGTTGCTCATAAATCAGATCTCTTGTTTTAGATCTTCAGCTTTTAAAGATTTGAAATTTTCTTGATGGTTATATGTGTGGTTTATACTGTTGCAATAAAATGTTGAATATAAAAACTGCCCTGTCATTGTAAAGAAATAAATAAAAATACATGATGTTTTTCTTTTATCGGACTAAATTAGTTTAAAAGACATTAAAAAACATTGAGTCAAGATGAAAAGTAAGCCCAATTTGCATTTGTTTGTCAGTTATTGAATACTAGGCAGACAGCCCCTGGATCTCACAATCTATCTCTTTTTGAGATATAAATCAACTCACAATATAGACATCAGTGCGACTTAATGTCAATGTCTTGTCAGAAACTTGATTTTAGAACTGAACTTTTGACAAAATAGTCAAAATTTTGTTAAAAACCATTGTAAAGCCACACTACTAGTTAGAGAAATAATGGGCTTCAGCTTGTTTACTGTTTTAACTTTTATCCTTAACATCGAAAATGGGTACTTCAAGTATATCAACTGCTCGTTTATGTTTACTCTCCAGTTTTTGAAATGTACATAGTACATGACAATCTTGTATAGCACATATCTTATACAAAAAAGTAGCAAGGACTCGAGCCTAACTGTCGCACCTGATAAAAATGTGACAATGTAAGTAGATCCTTAAAAGAGATGTTCTCTTGCAATGATGTGCTGGAAACCAGGCACCAGTAGTGGCTGTAAGGTGATGCTTCTGATCTTTTTTCATGCTGAAGAGATTGATAAAAGACTTCATATTTGAATTCAGTACCTCTGGTAGTCATGACTTCTGTGATTCCAAATCTTTAATCCCAGCTGAGCATGTTTTATATTCTATTTTGACCTATAATAATTACAAACATAAATACATATTAAAAACTTGTTCTAATTTCTAAAATAAGCAATTACTTATTTCTGCATATGCATAGAATAACATGCATCTATCTCTGCTCCAATGAACGAGAACAAATCATTCATTTTTGTCTCGGTCTATGAGTGATGTATTTTAGTAACATGTAAAGCGTTTTTACACCAAAACTCCAATTTGCCAACTAACTACTAAAAGGAAGAATTATTTTCAAGGATTTGTTTGGTATTTCGAAAAATTACTCACTTTGGATCAAAGTTAAGAAAATTCTGAGCCTCGCATCTTATGTCAAAACCAAGGTTTAGTAGTTTATGTTTGAATGTAAAGCAAATTTTTGAGCCTGTATGAAAATTGACAATCCTAACTGCTTATTTATATTATACTAGTTAGTCGAGAAAAAGCTGTCTAGTTATGGCTGGTATATTATTCATATCAGAAGAATCATAGAAGAGTCAACTTGATAAAAATTTATTTATTTGAAACATTCAAAGTGATTGAGATATATATGGATGTTGAGTCATGCAGTTCAAAGTGTAGCAACAGGTTAAAACTTTCTCTTCGAGTGTTAAAGAAAAACTTTGGGTTTGAAAAAGATGATTGGTTAGCGTCACTACAGCAGCAGGTTATGGTTAAAGGAAAATATACTGTTGGCAGAGCTGACTAAGATTTGGGGCACATTTGCTTATTTGCAAGAGCTAATGTTATCGAATACAATTAAAAATATTTGGGGACACATTTGCTTATGCAAGAGCTAATGTTATGGCTTACTATTTAAAATTAATGTGTTATCCATTTGCAGCTATTTCTTTTGAAATTGTTTACGTGCATCTTCTCTAATTGTATAATTTCTCTGATTAATTAATTTTGAAATTTTAGGCCTTTGACCTAAAAGACCAAAGGTATGTTGCTTGCAAGATACATCAGTTAAATAAAGATTGGAAAGATGATAAAAAAGCAAATTATATAAAGTGAGTAAAAGTAATTTATAGTATATTAGTTTTGTAAATATATCAGGAATAAGTCGTTCAATTCACATATCAAATTGAAGAACTGTATCTAAGTGTTGGTAGAAATCTAATTAGATCTTTTTGTGATTTATTAGGTCATAAATTTACAGAATCAAAAATACCAAAGGCTATTTTCGTTCTAGATTAATTGACTCACTTTTCTATTATCTTTTTCATTAATTATTTGTTTTTAATTTGCCTTTGCACCATGTATTGTTAAATATAATATTGACAAATGCATGTGTTTAACAGTTCCCTCAAGGTTATTTACTACTGATTTGTAGTAGACATGTTTCCTATTCAAACTTCATAAAAATTGACTTATTTGAAATCTTACTGTTACTGATGAATTGTAGAGCAATATGAAGGGAACCCTCCCAATGCCATATCATGAAGCATAGGGTTTTCAAAGGCAGATTGCACACCCTAGGAGAACAATGCCAATTCATAAAATACACATTTTAAGTCAAGCTTACAGGAAGCATATGATACAATATCTCTACATGGAGAAATAATTTCAATCTGTCTTATATCCAAATATTGCAATTCTACTGTGCAATAGCTATTTCCCACTTCGATGCAACGTTATTAGAACATGCTTTTCTCTCCTGAAACTATTTTTTGAGTTATGACAGTATTCTTTTAAGGGTGAGAAATGTATTCATTCCCTTTCTTGAGGTTTACTTGAAAAACAAAATAGCATTCCCCTTCAAAATAATAAATGCGCATGAATGTGTCTACATAGATTTTTGTCATTCGATTTATTGTATATATTTTACTGTGTCAACTTATCAGCATTGTATTTCAATATTGCACAGTATTGTAAAACATTTTCTTTTCAGGCATGCCCTTAGGGAATATAATATTCACAAGTCACTAGATCATCCAAGAGTTGTAAAATTATATGATGTATTTGAAATTGACCCTAACTCGTAAGTAATTACTTGATGAATCAAATATTTTTTAATTGTGACAATGATCTGGTATTTCCTATGACTTTAGTATTGAATTTTTAAAATAGTTTAATTTGTTTTTCTGAAAGAAAATAAGTTCTAGATTAAAGCATAATGCTTTTAAAGATTAATGTATTGCACCTCACCTGCAGTACTGCCATAACTAAAAAGAGTTTCTAGTTTTATGTATAGAAAGATTTAATCCAGTAGAGTCCAGTTCTAGCAAATTTGCAGCATACAGAAGCATGTATGCAGATTTGCAGTATGTATTTACAGTTGTTCAACACATAAAACTAGAAACTCTGTTTTTAGTTATTGCAGTATTGCAGCCATGGTGTTTTATGGAAAACATAAATTTGCGGGAACTGAATTTCTTCAATATTTCATTAAATTTTATATCAGTTTCCTTTTGTAAGGACAGCAAGAAGTGCTTGTATAGTCACAATTGAGAGTTTTATGTATTTCAGTGGATTAAAGTAGCATTCTAAAGTGAAGCTTATACTCTTCGAACATTCCAGACAAGATTTTTTTTTTAATAAGATACTTTTAAGAAATTATACAAAGTATACTTTTTGGTCACTGGGTTTTGTTTTGAAGCAAACATTTTGTTACATGGATGAAAGGAAATTGTATTTGTTACACAATAGTGAGTTTACTGACAACATGAACATTGGAAGTCCAGGATATCAACAGAAGTAAAAAAGGAACATACTCTTTAGACTCAATAAACTAAGCTTTAGAATACCTTTTAACTCTTTCCTTGACTTTCAACCTTTTAAAATCATTCTTCTATGCGACATAACCACTAATTGTAATTGCTCATGGGGTATGAATTGTAATTGTTATTTATAACTGGAATCTAAAATTTCAGTTGTCATAGCATTTCATTCATTTAAATTTTAGAATTGGTGAACTAATTAAGTATTGACCTTATCAGCATTTCACATAATTATTCAAAGTTCTTAATACTGGATATACAATTGTCTTGCATATTCATATTTACTTCAAACATTTTCCCTTTTCCTTAATTCGTGAAAATTTGTGCCTTTAAAAAGTTATTACATATTTGGTTTACCATTGATTTCAAGTGAACGAACTAAATAATACGAAATGACCACGAAAAATATTTGCATCTAAATTGAATTAATAATTTTTCCTCTATATTTATATAGTTTACTTGAGTTGAGCTGCTTTGAAAGAAATACTTATAAACCTGATACGTAAGTTAGCCTTCCTAATATTTGGGTCATTTGAACATAATAAGTTATATTAAGCAAGAAATGTTTTATTACACACTTTTAAAATGTTCAAAGGGTTAACTGTAAAATCCCAAAAAAAATTCTAATAGAAAGTTTTCCCCCATTTTAATTGAGCTAGCTTCACCAAGGAAGTATTGAGTATTTGTTACCTGTAGCAATTGATTAAATTCCAGAACATACACACTCTCTCTCTCTCTCTTTGTCCCTACTTTCAATTGAGTGAGAAATATCACTTTGCTTTTTATTTTTAATCTTTGAATTCTTAACTTTTTAAAGAATTGCAAGTGAAGAGCTTGAACCATACAATGCTATTCACATTGAAAGTTTTACTAGCAAGCAGTTTGACAGATTTAAGAGAAACTCTTAAGTAACAAATATTGTTCAACCAATTGATGATTGACCCATTCATTACAAGAGTTAATGAAGTATTGTTGATTGATGCTGTTTTCGAAATTTAAAAAATGTACTTTTACTATCTACACAAGAATGAAAATGACTCAATGGTGAAGCATACACTGGGTAGGTTCCCAGTGCTGTCCACAAATGGTCCTCTGAGCAACCTTGTCTTTTTAATGTAAATTTGTACATCAATATTCCAAGTTTAAAAGCCCACTTGCTGGATATATACATAGCAAAAGATATGAAGCATGTGATGTTTCAGTGGCATAGGGATCCCCTTTGACCATTCTAAGGGATCTTTTGGCATATTTGCCATAATAATGCCGAGGTTGTTTAAATAAAATGAGATCTAAATACATAAACCTTGAATTGAAATTATGTTTTATTTTCTATGAAATATAATTGTATGAAATGTTTTACTGAGAACTATGATTAGTAAAAAATGTCTTAAATTGTACTTTCAAATTACAAAATAAACTATGCTATATGAACTGATCTTTTATCCATTAATGACTTAAATTATAACATAAGTAGTAAAATTTGTGGACTACTAGAGCAGAGTTTACTGATTTTGTTTACTTTAAAAATATTTGTATTTATGTAAATTTTTATCATTATGATTTTCTAATACCTTCTAGAAGTTAAGCCCAAAACAGCAAATCTGGTATGATCCTTTAAATTCTCCTTTGATTAATGAGAAATTTCATAAGGTAGATAACTCTGGGTTATTCATTCAAACCATAATAAAAAAACAATACCTGTAGTATTTTTTTTAATCCTTACATGGTCATTTCACATTTCATACATTTTGTGAAAAAAATTTTTAAGTGCACTGATAAGCCAAGTGAGCTTTATTATAGAATGTGCCTTCTGTCTTTGCTGACTTACCACCGGCGATTCAGCCATTTAGTTAGGTGATCCTGGGCTTCATAGGGCAATAATTGCTATTCCTATAAAAGGGAAAGGCAGTTTGTAGCTTTTGGAGGATAGCTGGCTTGACATCTTTTCCTAAAGGCATCCCAAAGATTTTTGATGTGATTGAGATCTGAAAAATATGCTGGCCACTGCATCAGAACTATAAATACCCTTTTCTCTCAAAATCCTCTCCCAAAAGCATTGCTCTGTGTTGTCAAGTGGTATCGACCATCAAAAGGAAAACTGGGCAAACTGCTGCTGCTTATTCACATAGGATTCAAGGACCTGGTCCTGATATCTTTCCTGTTGCAGTATTACCTGTGAATATGTGCAGGTCGATGTAATATACCAATGAAAATCCAACCCATAACAACCTTCTACCATGATTGAAGGCATATTTAATGATTTTACTAGGCAGGTTGCATGTACCAGACCCTTGCACATTTTAATCCTGCGCTAGAGCAAATTTTGATACATCTGTGAAGATAACATTAGATCATTGTGCTTGGGTCCAAGTGAAATGCTCACAACACCACTTTAATCATGCTCCTTTGGCCTCAGTGCATAAAGGGACATAAGTTCTTGGTTCATTCATAGAGTCCTTTTGTATGTAGCCTTCACTTCACAGTACTAGAGGTTAACAACCTTCCTACATCTGATGCTCTGTGATTATATTTGTAATCTTCCAAACGCTTTCTAAGAGCCATAATAAAGAAAATCGAATTCAAATCAACCTCTAAAGTGTAGAAAAAAATTATCTCAAAGCATTACAACTCTTGGATACGAATACGCCATTTTTTCATATGCATGATAATGTAGTATTTACATAACTTGAAGACCACAGTAAATTTATCCCAATAAAATCCAAGGATACTCTTCCCATTTGAGAATTTGCATTTCATGCTTAACTTTTAAAAGGCAGTGTATGTTATGATCAAAGTTGATTTGAAAATTTGACATAAAATATGAAAAATAACCTTATTTCACAGTGGTAATTGTCAAAACTTGTCATATCGTCAAAAAGTTATTAATTTTTTATGGTTTTCCAAAAACTAATTCTTCTGTACTGCACAGATTACTTATCTCAGTTGTCTTGTCAGAAGTCTTAATTGTTTAATATTTTTATAAAAAGAATAATAGGTATTTCGTAATCCAATCCAGATGTATGATTAGACTTGTGATAATGTCTACAATGAATAATTTTCTTATTCACACAAAGATTCATTTACTTATTCAAATGTGTACCAATTCAACTTTTTAAAGGGCAATCACTTTTGGATTACAGATTCTGATTTTCTGAATCAAAGATGCTTCAATTCATATAAATTTATTTTACATGTTCTGAATTGAAGTCCAAATTTCAAGTGCTCATTGAGTGATGAATGATTGAAATTCTGAACTAATGTTAAATGGGTGCAGTAGAATTTTCATTACATCTTTTGAAATAGATAACTGACATAATTTATTATTATGTAATATCATATTATTAATAACCCAAACATATTTTGGTTCATTTTTCATTTTCAATATTTTATTGCTAGTTATCAAATCCATATTTGAAGAAACAATCAATTGAAACTTGTGTAAATTTTGTCTAATCAATTGAGCAATGTAGGTGTGCAAACTTGTAGTTTATATCTTTCAGTAGTTATTGAGATGGGCTCCTGTACCATCTTAAAATTTCTGTTGGATATTATTGGAAAGTAAATTTTTTTGTGTGCTGTAGCTATTTTTCCAAGGTTGAATGTTTGATAAAATGCTGACATAACTACAGAGAGAGAAAGGGTATCTAATGAACTTGTAAAGGTAAAACATGTATGTTTTACCCTGTTACGTTTTTAAAATAGGTCTGAAATATTTATCTCCAGGTAACCAAAAATATTTTTAATAGTAGAATTGATTTATATAATGGACTGAATGTCTAAAAAGATTTATTTTGTAAGTATTTCACACTATCATTTCTTAAAGATGCTATATCAAGTACGCAGCAAAGTTCTATCTGCAGAAATAATTTTCAGTATTTGTTCAACTGGAAAAAGTATAATGAAATGTTTTTGCTCAGGTATAATTTTATTCAAATAAATTCTATATCAACTGAATTATACCACTTGAAAAACTAAAACACTCATGGAATTTATTTTTTCAAAAAGTGTACTAACCCTGTTATACATTTTGGGAATGTGAAGCAAATTAGAACTATTGTCTAAAGAAATTGATTAACACTCCTTAATTTCAGGAAAATTATCATTTTAATTCAATAAATCGTCACATGGTTTGGCACAAAAAACGAAAACGCTTTTTGGAACAGCAAGGCCCTTGCTGTCACCTGGAAATACTGATACATATATAGGCAGGACCTATTCCTCACATTTGCCAGTAAAATGGCATGATTTTTTCCCTTTTCTTGTACTTCCTCCCTCTGGTAAATCCCAGGGAAAATGAAATCTGTTGAGTTGCCAAAAAGACTGAAAATACTAACTAAAACACAAAAGCAGAAATGTGTGAATCACTGCTGAAGCTCCAAGTTGATATCCTTGTGAACTTATTTTATGTAGGTTTTACATAATTTTGTAATACTTTGCATCATTGATCTCTATGTATGAAAAAAATCTTTCGTTTTGTATTTACTCAGTGGAATTTTTGTTCTCCTTATTTTGTAGGTTTTGTACAGTATTAGAATATTGTGATGGCCATGATTTGGATTTCTACCTAAAACAACATAAAAGTATCCCTGAGAGAGAAGCACGCTGTATAATTATGCAAGTGGTTCATGCTCTAAAATATTTAAATGAAATTAAACCTCCAGTCATTCACTATGATTTAAAACCCGGTATGAAACACTTCAATATCTTTAAATATGTCTCTATTATAAAAACACTGATTTGCTGTGGTGTTTCTTTTAATTACCATGTTTGCCTTATTGTTTTTCATTATTTGAATTTATTACCTTCAGTTGTAAATCCTTGGAATACTTAGAAGATATACCAATAAGTGTCAAAATTCTTAAAGAATTTCTTATGGATTATACCGAATGTTTGTAAAATCTAAATCAAGTTTTTAAAAAATTAACTTTGTGAGGATCTCTTGTGATAGTGTTAAAAAAATATTCATCACCAAAATTGTTATTAATTTGACTTGCCAATGTTTTGCATGAAATTTAGTTACCCTTTGAAAAAAGTAAGAATCCTTCCCATGCTAAAAGCTGTTATATCTCTTAACAATATTATGTTATGTATTAATAGTTGTAGTTTATCTAAGCAGTCTGTCCGAGACTATTGATTAGATTACATGTATTCCATTAAATTGTTTGGTTTTATGATTGATTAGAAAAATTACCATAATGATTCAAAAATCATACTTTTATCCCACAGGCAATATTCTACTCGGAAGTGGAACTGTAAGTAATGAAATTAAAATAACAGACTTTGGTCTAAGTAAAATAATGGATGACGAGAGCTATAGTCCAGAAATAGGCATGGACTTGACTTCTCAAGGTGCTGGAACATATTGGTAAGTGCTCACTAAAATGATTTTTTCAATATGGTAATCACTTGTAAATTTATTTATGTTTGGAATTGATTTAAATTAAACTATGATATGTTTCATGTGTGAATATGACCCCAAAATTAAGGAAGGTGTATTTTGTGGATGTGATTACTGGAAAAATAACTTGGTATTATATCTAATGAATATTATGTTTCACCAATCTAACTGGTAAAACTATTGAATGTGAAATAAACCTTTGTTTAACTAATATTTGTATTGTGTATGCACTAGTCATTTTTTTTCACATTTTTTCAAAAGAAGATAACTTTATTGAAAACTTGGTACTTTTGTTAGAAATTTTTTTGATTTTTAGAATTAAAATTTGAAAGTGTTTTAAAATGATGTAATGTCAGAATTTGGACACTGCTAAATTAGCTTCATATACCTCAGTTAACCAATAAAACCATTCATCAATATGTGATAGAAATTAATCTTTTTATATTATCTTTCTCGGAAATAATTTATAAAATGTTAATGTGATTTAAGATTATTTTTGTTTACTTGAGGCACTTTATTTTTCTTCACCATAAGTAGTGTTTAAATAATTAGTTATTGGAACTTAAACTCACCAGAAATGGCTTCTGGATAATTATCAACTGTATGTTTCTTAAATATTGCATTTTATAACACCACAGGAAATTTAAATGTGATTTTCATCTCTATTTGATATATAGATCAAATTTCTGGAGTACTGTAAGGTCTCTTTTTATGCGGATTATTTTTATGTGATTTTGAAGTTGTGTGGTTTGTATTTCATCCAAAAATTTATTGGGCAAATATGTAAATATAGGCTTGTTTAGGAAGCTCACGTACAGACAGTCATGAAAAATCGTGGTACGCTCAAAGCTGACTCGATTTGTTCCTTTGTCATAACATTAATGGACTGCTCATCGCTTCCAAAAAATGGCACCACTTGCAATGTGCAGCGTTTGAATCATTCAAAAACTTTCAATAATTATTAGAATTTTTTATTTAACCCAGGTCTAAAAATCGCATAAATTGATGCTCACTTCAACAAAAAACAAATAAAATATTTAATTGTTAACAAAACCTTTTTATTTAAAAAAAGATTATATTTTTTACTGCATTTGAATTTGGTGATTTTATAGATGCAAGGGAGGGGACATATTTCTGTCTGTCTGATTTGTTCTAAGAGTGAGCTTTTGCAATTTGGGGATTCCCCATGTACGTGATACTTACCAATAACAAATCGTTATTACATCATTCTGAGTTTTGCATTGAAAAGAATAAACAGTAATTGTTCTGAAATTAAATTTTATATTAGAGGTGATTTGTATATTTTTATAACAATTTTAATAATTTCAATTGCAGTAATAAGCAGCACATTCTGATTTTTGGATTGTAACGTTAAAGCAGTGAGAATCGTGAAGTTAAAATTTTCATTAGAAGTGGTTTTTGCCTTCTCATCGTAAGTCTAAATTTTCCTAATTTCTTTTCTAAGATTTCATTTGGCGTAATGGAAAAGAACATCAAAGACAGGCAATTTCGTTGGAAATGAAAATTGCAATTTCAGATATATAGCAAAAGGAGAAGGATCTTCCGCGATTGGAAAACATTTTAATTTAGGTGAATCTACTATAAGAGTTATTAAGAGAAGAATGAAGTCGTAATAAGAAAATCCGTCATTTCTGGTACAAAATTAAGTGCCAAATTAACATCGTATTCAAGAGATGAATTAGAAAGAACAGAGCCCTCACAATTTGGATTGAGGAACTAACTCACACACACGAAGAAAAATTCCTGTAAGTGGTTATTTAATTCAGGAAAAGCTCTTGTTTTATGGGTCAATGAAACAGTCAGAGCCATCAACTTCCACTTCCCAGGCTGGTAAAAAAATTTCAACTAGCGAGGGACAGCTAACCTGGTTTTTAAAAAGGAATGCACTTCATAATATCAAGATTACAGGGGAGACTGCATCAGCAGATGAAGGAGCAGCAAACAAATTTCCACAGGAGTTAACGAAAATTATTGAAGATGGAGGATATTGTGCCAATCAAGTATTTAATGCTGATGAGACAGGACTGTATTGGGAAAAAATGCCTGACTGTACTTACATTGCAAAGGATGAAAAAATTGCAAGTGGACATAAAGCAAGCAATGATCGAGTAACATTACTTTGTAGCAATGCATCAGGAGATCAGATGTTGAAACCTCT